>CM060369.1:6624030-7882030 GCA_030545235.1 Helianthus tuberosus
TATGGCAGCTGGGGTAGGCCTTTCATGAAGGAATGGTGGATCACTGGTTAGCGCCTGGTGCAAAGGCTCTTTCATTCGCGTCTGTCTCTAGGGCTCTTAGCTGAACTATGGTAGTGTTTCAGTGAAGAGATAAAACCCATCCAAGAAGGCAGCTGCGACCTTAGGATTTATCTCTCTTCCTGCTGCTCCAAAACCTGCTACTGAAAAAAAGGAAACTTGGAAGGGCGGGCAAGCACAAGCAATATATAAGGAGCCGCTAAAATAGAAACCATCCCCAGTTGTAAGAACCGCGAGAACCACTCTCAACCAATCAGAATAAAGGGTAATTTGGTCATTTCCTTCAAATGTCCAATCTATCTCTCTCTCTTCATTAAATTATTTGACTTTTTAAAAACTCTCTCATCTCGCATCTCTCATAAGTCGCTCTCATCTCTCATCTCTCGTCTCTCACAAGTCTCTCATCTCTCTCATCTCTTTTGTATGTCTCTCTGTTTGCCTCCTTAAAGACTCTTTATCACTCCCAAAAATTCAAAACCTCTCATCACCCATCTCTCTCTCTCGAAATTGTTCCAGAACCTTCAAAATCCATTATCTCTCATATTCATAAGAAACCACACAAAATCATCTTCAAAAGGAGCCGGTGCCGGAGCTAGGGACGGACTTGACTTTCACCGTCGAAGTGTTGGCGGCCGGTTCCGGGTCCCGGAGCTGTTGCCGGAGATAGGGACGGACCTGGAGCCATCGCGTCGTACGCTGGGAGCCATGGTAGTCTCCACCGGCTGCCGTCTCCACTGTCACTGGCTCTGAACGTGGCCCTGCCATCGGCCATCTTCACCGGCTTTTGAACCCGACCCTTCAAACTTCAGGCAGATGGTGCAGGAGGTCACCGGAGTCAAGTTCTAACTTCAGGCAGATGGTGCCGGAGCTAGGGACGGACCTGGAGCATCGCAAGTCACTTGCCGGATTTTTGAAGTGGGTTTGCATAAAGTGGGTTTCTCTCTCTAGAAATAATGGGTTTTGTTGTCTCTATCTCTAGGTTTTTGAGAAGTGGGTTTTTGCAAGAGAGGTGGTTGTTGATCTTTGAATTTGGTCAGTTTTTTGAAACAATTTTGTATTTGTGTTTTTTGATTCGGTTGGTTTTGTTTTTGCATAAAGTTCCTCTGTTTTGCATAAGGTGATTCTGGTGGGATTCTCCGGTGATTGATTTGTGTTTTTGATATTGGGGGTTGAGTTAGCATTGATAGTTCGAAACAATTTTTTCCAAGAATTGATGTGGCGCGGCGAGGATGGTGGAGGGTAGGTTTTTGAACCTGCAACCCCACTTTGCAGCCTTGATTATTAGAAAGTTTGATCCAAATCCCGTTTTTTTTCAAGATCCGCAAATTGTTTTGAATTTCTATTGTTGGCTTTTTATTTTTTCCCCCAGTCGATGATGATAACAATTTATCTGAGACATTTATCGAGTTTTCGATTTCTGGGTGCGTTCGTTTTGTGTAAAAAAGTTTTTTGTAAAAAAAGTTAAAAGCATAAACTTTTTAACGTAAACTTTTTAACGTAAAACGTAAATTTTTTAACGTAAAGCGTTAAACATAAACTTTTTAACGTAAACGTAAAACGTAAACTTTTTAATGTAAAACGTTAACTTTTGTAACGTAAAACGTAAACTTTTTAACGTTAAACGTAATCTTTTTTAACGTAAAACGTAAACTTTTATGCAAATACTTTTTAACGTAAAATGTAAAACTTATTTTACGTAAATTGTAAAACGTAAAAAACCGTGTGATAAAACGGTGCCTAAACAAAGGGCGTGAATGCAGGGCATAAAAACGCCGCGTAAAAAAATGGGACGTAAATGACGGTGTGCTAAAACGGGCCGTAAAAAACGACGCGTGAAAAAGTTGGGCGTAAAAACGGCGTGCAAAAACCGGCGCGCAAAAAAATTGTTTTGTTAAAAATCTGAATTTAAAATAGTTTTTAATAAAAAAATTATATTTAAAAAAACAAGTAATATAATAATACCAAAAAATTAATAAAGGATGTGGTGGTTGTGGTGGTGGCTGGAGGTGGCAGTCGTTGGAGAAGATGACCAGAGTTGCAGGTTTCCGGTGACGGAAGTAGTGGTGGTGTTATATATGAAATGGATATTAAGTTGTGGTGGTGGCTGGAGGTGGCAGTGGTGGTTGTGGTGGTGAATAGTGGTGGCAGGGGGTAATATCATAGAGTGCACAAAACACAGGGGGTAAATATGAAAGGGCATTATAGTCATTTCAAGGTATAGTCAACAGATCAGTCAACAAATTTGAAGCGGGGGGTAAGGTTGCAACATAACAGCAAACGTTAGGGGGTAAAATTGAAGCCGGGGGGTAAGGTTGCCACATAACAGTGAACAGTGGGGGGTAAAATTGCAATTATTTCATTGGGGGGGGGGGGGTAAGGGTGCCAATCACCCCTAACCTCAGGGGGTAAAATTCCAGTTTACTCAAAAAACAATAAAGACAAAAAGACAAAATTGAGTAAATTTACTAAACTAACCTTTTGGATTAAAATATTAAAGACATAATAAGAAAAAAAAATATTTAATATTAGTTTTAATTACTTTTAATCTCATCCATCTATTTTGTAGATCTAATGGTTGAAAAGTTTCTCTTGTTTCTTACAACTGGGGGTGGTTTTCATTTTAGTGGTCCCCTGTATACATATATACATATATACAAACACACACACACACACACACATATATATATATATATATATATAGTGGGGATCCCGCGGAAAGTGTGTGTTTTTCCTAGAAAGTCTAGGAAGCGATCTGGGCCATCCAGTGGGTGTGTTTAATGGTTGAGATCATCTTGGTGGCATTTTGGTAATATGTGTTTCTTAAAAATAGGATTATTTAATTAATCAGAGGTAGATATTTTATTTAGCTTGTTTTAAATATGGAAATAACTGGCATTCATAAACCACCCCACATTTCTTGCGATTTTCTCTCTCCCTCTCTCTCCCTTTCTCTCGTCTCTCTCCCTTCCATCTATCCTTCCTGAAGAAACACTACAACAAGAAAACACATCGTGACAAATGTCACACATCGTAACAGCATGAATGGTAAAACACAGCGTCAAGAAATCCTCCAGCATTACAAGCATGAATGCTAAAACACAACGGTATTAAACTGCTTGCTGTTAAAACACAATGTCAAGAAATCCTCCAGCATTACCAGCATGGATGGTAAAACAAAATGTCAAGAAAACCTCCAGCATTACCAGCATGAATGCTAAAACACAACGGTATTAATCTGCTTGCTGTTAAAACACAATCTCAAGAAATCCTCCAGCATTACCAGCATGGATAGTTAAACACAACGTCAAGAAATCCTACAACATTACCAACATGAATGCTAAAACACAACTGTATTAATCTACTTGTTGTTTGATGTGCTGAAAATGGGTTAATTAAATTAACTAAAATTACCCTAATTCTAGACTCTCTAAGTTTTAAATTTATAAAACTAAGACTCTCTAAACCCTAAATCACACGACCGGCAAGTGTACCGATCGATGAAGTATAGCCTAAGGAAGTCCGAGTATCGAACCCAAGAGACTCTACTGATTACGCTAAAGACTCTATCTAGACTCAAACTGACACGACTTAACCATTTGTTTATTAATTGGGGGGGGGGGGTTTCTAAAAATCCTAAGAATGCAAATAATGAAAACTAGCTAGACTAGACGAACTAGACACGAACTCACACGAAGGTTTGAACTCAAGGATGATGAAAGAACTACCTAGACAGGAATCCTGATTGCTTTTAGTTATGATTATAATTGGAAGTTGTCTACTATGGAACCGGGATCTTGAAATTCTCACCTATCGAGAAATCTAAGGACCGTTTTAAGAGCACGCTAAGATCCCCTAAAGGTTGTTAAACTACCGGTTTTAGACTCTCTTACAAGACATCTAATGGGGTTTATAAAAGTATCCTACAAGGCTCACTCCCTTACGAGACCTAAACCAAGGATAGGTTTGTTTTCTCAGTTAGACTTGCTAGACAGCAGCAAAAAAGGTTGACTTTCTAAGAAGGACCCACCTTGCGGTTTAATCACTTAGACCTAGCAATAATCTCGCACCTTACAGCTATTGACGATTAGTAGAACACTTGATTTTATAAAATTACCAATTATTACTTCTAAGGTTACTTCACGTGATTTTCACCCTAAAGGATAAAAGGTTTATTATGTGATATAGACACTCACCAAAACCTAAAACCCTAGCCTGACTCTATTCCGTGATAACTAAATCACACGACCGGCAAGTGTACCGATCGATGAAGTATAGCCTAAGGAAGTCCGAGTATCGAACCCAAGAGACTCTACTGATTACGCTAAAGACTCTATCTAGACTCAAACTGACACGACTTAACCATTTGTTTATTAATTGGGGGGGGGGGGGGGGGTTTCTAAAAATCCTAAGAATGCAAATAATGAAAACTAGCTAGACTAGACGAACTAGACACGAACTCACACGAAGGTTTGAACTCAAGGATGATGAAAGAACTACCTAGACAGGAATCCTGATTGCTTTTAGTTATGATTATAATTGGAAGTTGTCTACTATGGAACCGGGATCTTGAAATTCTCACCTATCGAGAAATCTAAGGACCGTTTTAAGAGCACGCTAAGATCCCCTAAAGGTTGTTAAACTACCGGTTTTAGACTCTCTTACAAGACATCTAATGGGGTTTATAAAAGTATCCTACAAGGCTCACTCCCTTACGAGACCTAAACCAAGGATAGGTTTGTTTTCTCAGTTAGACTTGCTAGACAGCAGCAAAAAGGTTGACTTTCTAAGAAGGACCCACCTTGCGGTTTAATCACTTAGACCTAGCAATAATCTCGCACCTTACAACTATTGACGATTAGTAGAACACTTGATTTTATAAAATTACCAATTATTACTTCTAAGGTTACTTCACGTGATTTTCACCCTAAAGGATAAAAGGTTTATTATGTGATATAGACACTCACCAAAACCTAAAACCCTAGCCTGACTCTATTCCGTGATAAAGACCGTCACCAAGATTCAAGCGAAGCAATAATCAACAATAAAATAACTTCAAGCATGCACACACATCTAACCGATAGAACAAACCGTTTACAATTTATAAACAATCCATAGCTTCCATAAATCCAAAAATAATCAAACTTAAACAATCATTCAACCATGTCTAGGTAGTAAAAGAAATCTAGCCGCTAATCATATTTAAAAACATATTATCAATCAAGATCAAAACATAATTCATCTTTAAACAATCGAAAACAAACGAAAACGAGAGAATAAGATTATAGAACCCGAAACTCCAATCCCGTGTGCTCCCGAATGATCCCAGACGATTCCTAGCAATCCCGAATGCTCCAAACTGCTCCAATCAGCCTCTAAACAGCCTTTGAGTTCGTATATGTTCGTAATATATGTTGTTGTCCTTCGGCTGTGATGATAATGATCATATTTATAATCCACAAACCCTAAATCCGATCGTTGTTAAACTGTTTTCGCATAATAACACCTCTCGCGGCCCGCCTCTACTTAAACGAATACATACGCGGGCCGCCCGCCACTTATACTCCGGAAATATAAGTTTAGTTAATACGGCCCGCGACAGAATGTCTTATATGTTCAAGCGGGCTGCCTGGGACCTTCAGATGCGCATTTTTCACTTCCTTTTCGCTACCGAGCTTCCGGTTCCGTTCCACTCTTTCGCCTTGCCAAAATATAACTCGTTTTAGCTCCTTTTCAGCTCAACATACCTGAAAACACAAACAAATCAAAAGCAAATACATTCTAATCTAAACACGGACAAAAACGACTATTTACTGACTTAAACTAGACGCGAATAAAGATGTATTTTACAATACATCATTGTTAAAACACAATGTCAAGAAATCCTCCAGCATTACCAGCATGGATGGTAAAACACAACGTCAAGAAATCCTCCAGCATTACCAACATGAATGCTAAAACACAACTGTATTAATCTGCTTGCTGTTAAAACACAATGTAAAGAAATCCTCAAGCATTACCAGCATGAATGGTAAAACACATCGTCAAGAAATCCTCCAGCATTACCAAGCACGAATGCTAAAACACAACGGTATTAATCTGCTTGCTGTTAAACCCAATGTCAAGAAATCATTCAGCGTTACCAAACATTATTCATATTATGTTATCAATAAAAACATTGACTTTAACCCTCTAACTGTTAAAACACAATACCAAGAACATGCTGATAGATTTCAGATGCCATGATTTTTCTCTCCGTATAAAAATATGATCAGCGATGAATCTTATGAGCAAGAAAACGAAGGAATGATTGATATTTACGTGAGATCATAATTCGAAAACAAAAAATTCCGAAAATTATGGAGGAAATCGGTTTCATTATGGATAGTTACTTATTGAAGATAATTTCCTAAAATAAAAATAGATTGTGAAAGTACATAATTGCCCTTCTAGTTAAAATCCTTCAATGCCACGTGTCGCATTCTAATTGCTTCCTAGACTTTCTTGAAAAAATCTACTTTCTACCCAACTCCTATATATATATATATATAGGGTAAGGTTCGTGCGAGAACCACCTTTATTGCGAGAACCAATGTGAACACAACCAAAAATACCTAAAAAATCCTCCCCCACCCCCCCACCCCCAAAAAAAAAAACACTAAACCCCCCCCCCCCGCACCCCCACCCCCCAAAACCTAAACCCCCCTCCCCTACCCCCCCCCCCCCAAAAAAAAAAAAAAACCAAACCTCCCCCCCCCCCCCTACAAGCTAAAATGCTAAAAACTAAACACCCAAAAAACCTAAAAAATAAAAAAAAACACAATTTTTTTAAACACTTTTTACATTAAAATCGCTACTTTTAGTAGCAAAAAAAATTAAAAATTTTTTTTGGCTACTAAATGTAGCAATTTTTTTATAAAAAATATTTAAAAAAAATTTCTGTGTTTTTTTAGTGATTTTTAGGTATTTTTGGTTGTTTTCACATTGGTTCTCGCGGTTCTCGCAATAAAGGGTGGTTCCTAACGGATCATTCTCCTATATATATATAAGATAAGGAGAAAACAGTTGGAAGTGTGAAAACAGTGAGAACGGATACTGGTCGAACATGTGGCAGGGGGCGCTAAATGATATGCAGGCATACGATTGTCATTGTCCATGTTCCCCTCAATAAATGGCGTTATAATTCCGTTTCAAACAAAATTCCAAAAATTTCGTATTAGCAGTTACCTCCTCTCTAAGCTTCTGAGATCTATCGTCTAACGTGGATTCCGTTCTATAAAGTAATATTTGATGGCGTTTTCATATGTGTTCGAGCAAATCATGCAATAGATATGGCGTTTAGTTCTTTATGCTTGTTTCAATGGCGTTTTTTTCAAAGTGATATTTGAAAATGGCGTTTATGTTTCAATGGCGTTCTTCCTATATTCAATATTTGGCGTTTTCATTATTAATGTTAAATGTCGTTTGGGATCTAATATATGCTTATTGTTTATGATCAATGACGTTTTACACTTGGTTACGTATATCTGATTAGTTGTGAATATTGGCGTTAATTTGTAACATCAGTACTTACTATTTGTTAATTATTCAACTTATGGCGTTTTTATTAACATGTTTTAAGAAGACAGTAATATAAGTCCTTCATATTGTTTATTATTCAACTAATGACATTTTCATTATGGCATATTCATTATGGCATTTTCCTTAATATGTTTTATTAAGAAAGTAACATCAGTTATTCCTATTGTTTATTATTCAATTAATGGCGTTTTCATCAATATTGTTTTAAGGAAACATTTTCTATGTTAAATATTCCCCCAATGACGTTTTCTTAATTCATTCTCACTGTGTTTTTTAGACGAGGGTGTTTCTTCGAATGAAAGGTTTTGACCAAAAACTGTTTTACGATTGATCATTCCAGATGTTAGTGAAGAGATAAAGCCAAAACTAGACATGATATTCACAAGCCTCGATGATTGTTATTCATTGTATGTTAGGTATGCGACGGCTTGTGGTTTTTCTGCCAGGAAAGTGACTGAAAAGATAAACGCCAAAGGAGAAACATATATTAGGTATTGCCTGTGTACAAGATCTGGGGTATATAAGGACAAGAAGGTTGATACGTTGGACCCGAATCAAAAGGAAAGGATTATGCGATCTAATTTTTCAAAGTGGACTGGTTTTGCAGCACAATTATGTGTAATATTTGAGGCTGGATCATGGAAGGTCTATAAGTTTCTTGAGGAGCACAACCATGATGAAACATGGTTTTAAACATAAAGATCTTTTTAATGAACATAAAAAAGGTTTTAGAACATGATTTTCAAGACTTTGAAACCTTAAAACTCATGGATGGCTTGGTTAGTAAATTAAAGTGTCATAAAAAGTTTATTTAAAATTTCCAAGAACACTTGAATTTGAAAGATCATTATATGTAAAGTGTAGATTTAAAAGACTACACATTTTTAGCAAAAATCAAGTTCATTGTAATGTTTTACATGAAGTAATTAGTGTATGTTACTTGTGAAAATTGTTTGAAATTGTTTTTGGTAATGAAAAGAAAATAAACACATGTTTTGAAAACATGGGAAACCTTCATTTTTAGGGGAAACTATGTATAAAATTTTGACACTTAGAAAAAAATATAAGTTTTGGTGAAACTTATTCCCTAAAAATTCTCCTAGAAATATTTATCAAGGTTTCCTAATTTTTGTATAAAATTCAAGCTAATAAATAATGATTTCTTCAAGTTAAAATTAATACTAAGTATGTATATTTTTAGGAAAAATATATATATTTAGTGATCACCAAATTTTGTGCTAAGTGTTTATTATGTGTATTATATGTAGTAGTATATTAGGAACTTGAAAAATACACTAAATACTCCCAAGGAGTATAAATGTCACACCCCGATATTTCCACGAATTACCGGTGGGCCCAGTGGGGAGTATCGTGACGTCGTTGATATTGTCATAGTCAAACAACACAATTTAATGCACAGCGGAAGCAAAAGATAATAACATTACAAACCGATAAAGAGTAATATCAATATTACAAACGGATTGTAAGATGGATCCACAGGCGGATCTTAAACAGAAAGATAAACACAGTTCAGCAGACTTTGGGCATCTAGAACTTGCAAGATTCTCTATTAACGCCCTGAGCTCCCAGCCAATTACGTACAGTACCTGTCACATAACCTTTTTGGAAAAATACGTCAGTTTACACTGGTAAATACAATTAACTGACTCATTTTGAAAATGTTATAGAAAATTGATTTGAAAGCTCAAGGCACAAAAATTCTTTTATAACTTGGGACAATTATATAAAAATAATCTTGTATATAGATTTATATGTTCGTTATACATTTAGGGCCCGATGTTAGAAACCGGGTCAAGATTAACAGACACACCACAAGTATAGGCCCACAAGAGAGTGAGATACCGTTTCCCTTATGCAACTATCAGGTGTATGCCTACACCCCGTGCATAAGACGTGGCCATTTTTATTTTATAATGATGCCAAGGATATCCGGGACATGGTCATTAACCCCTAAAGGCCTTTATTTCAAACAAGACAGATTAAAACGGGTTACCACAATAATTTAATCACAATCCGATTGATATTCGTTAATTTACACATATTTTAGTCCCCCGTTTTACCCCTATTTTATGCTTTTTTGGCCGTAAAACCGTCATTCGGATACTTATTTATCTACATTTATGTTTACAGGCCAAAAACTGCATTCCAGACAAGATGATAGCAAAAACGAGGACTTTCCGGACAAAACGACGAAGCTGCGGACATTCTGTTAAGGATTCTGAACTGGGCCTATGGAACGACCGTTCCACCTGATGCACGGTCGTGCATCTCCGACAAACATGATCATCTCGGCAATGAACGAGAGGTGCGACTGGTCGTTCCAGGAAAACAAGCGACTAGGTGAAGAACGGTCGTTCCATCTGAGGAACGACCGTGCGTATCCGGTGAATCAGCAGAGTCTCGGTGATGAACGGTAGGTGCGACTTGGCGTGCAACATGTAACCCGGAACTGAACGACCGTTCCACACGAAGAACGGTCGTGCCATTTCGAATCTGGTCAACGATCCGATGACGTATGCAGTATGGTGACCCATCCTCAATAATTGCATAAAGTGAACGGTCGTTCCATACGGAGAACGACCGTGCAATAGCAAAAAGTATAAAAACACAGCAGAAACCTTCTGTTCGATATTCTGGATTTTTGGAGAGTTTCTCAGGCGATTTTCAGGCTCCGGAGGCATTAGCTTTCACCCGGATTCAAGCCACATTGTCTCGTTTAGCTCGATTACTACCCGGATCCTTAGTCTAGTACTTGTTTATGGTTTGATTTTCTAATCTTTCCATGTTTTTGTTAATCTTTTAAGTACTTAGATTAATGTTTATGTATTATTGTAGCCTTTGGGCAAAAACACAACAATCCCTTGCTAGATTATAACCATTAGTTTGTTAAACTTTGTTTGTAATGACATTTGAAGTATTTTCTATGATTATCTTTGATGATTAGTTTGCAACCTTGTTATTGATATTGATTTCTTGATTATAAGTAATTATGTTGGATGATTGATGCTTGGTTAGTTAAGATAGTTGAAAAATGAAGCTTAATTAATCTTGTATTAGTAGACTTTGAACTTAGTTAACTAGTTTAGCTTGGTTTAAATGTATGCATCATGATATTAGAAATGATTAGTGATTTAATAAAATGTAATTATTGTTAATCAAGAGAGCTTGCTGTCACGTAAGGACCTTAACGGGTTAGATGGTGTCGTTATAAATTCTTGCCATGATTTGTTAGCTTAGTTAGTAGTTTAGGCCAAAATTGCTATCTTGGTGAATTATTGTGCAAGATTTGTAAAATGAACTCGGTTGTGATTTAATCTAGTTTGTGCTTGTCTCGGTGGTTGCATTGTGTTTATCGGTGTTGCTTTCCTTGATTAAGTGCGGTTAGAAAACTCCTAACAGATGACTAACTTATCTTTAAGAGATTTTCATAGACATTTATCAATTGCGCGTTAAAGAACGATTTTAGGTGGTTAAAGTGTGTTTATTGTTTTAACTTTCCGAATGATTGTCATGTTAGGATTCCCGAAAGGGATACTAATTGTCTTAAAATGGAAAATTGACCGAATGCTTCTAGTGCCAAAACCGACTTAGTTGACATGCTTTGGTTGTGTATTAAGCAAGGCTTTTTACCTATTTTATACTATGTTTATTATGTATTTGTTTACGCTTACTTTAGTTTAATTAAAATCAAACAAACTTATGTTTTTACCGGTAGTTTAGTGACAAAGGTCTAGTATTATTTCTCCGCCCATTTCCTTGGATCGATACTTGGTTCTTACCGATGCTTTATTACATATATGACGGGGTACACTTGCCTCTTTCGTGTGTGTTTTGATGTAAAAGTAATAATCACTTTTATAAATTTAAAACCAAATCGTGTGTAATTTCATAGTAAAAATATGTGTAGTCGCGCACACGTCAAGTTTTTGGCGCCGTTGCCGGGGAAATGGCGAGTTTTAGGAACGACCCGAGTCATTTGGTTATTGGTGTAAATACTTGTTAATATTTGTGTATAATTTCTTGATTTTTTATTTGTTTATTTATTTGTTAATATTTCTTGTTTTATTCGATTTATTCATTTTTGCGTTATTTTTGTTTCATTTATTTATTTGATCCGGATTTATTTATCCACTTATTCTTTGGGTTTTCGGCACCCTAAAGCCATTTTTGTATTAGTCGATTCATTTATTTATTGTGTTGAATTTTTATAAAATTTCGGGCCCATTTTTCGGATTTTTATAAAATTTTCAGCCCATTTATAATAACTTTCTGCTTCTATTCAGCTGATTCTATTCAGCTGAAAAAAAAACAGCATTATTTAATTAATAAAATATTCACCATGTCGAATTTTCGTTTGCAGGTTGATGTTCTCGACCCCCGCTCCAGAACTTGTTGAACCGTCTGACGAACCCGAACGTGATCTTCGGAGGCGTCTTCGCGCGAAAGGGCGTGCGGTTGGGCTACTGCTCGCCAGTGGTGGGCCGGAGTCGGTGGTACCTGCTGAAGCCGAGGGCTCAGGAGGAAACATAATCATGGCAGACGATGAGCGACCGTTGAATGAGTCTAATCAGCCTGGAGCGACAGGCCTGGAGCCGAGTATCCTTAGACCTACTATAGATGCACCTGTTTTTGAAATTAAATCTAGTATAATTAATATGGTGCAGAATTCGGTGCAGTTCGACGGACGCGAACATGAGGATCCCGGACGACATATTGCGGCTTTTCTCCAAGTTTATTCCACGTTTAAGATTAGAGATGTTTCGGAGGATGCCGTTCGGTTGAGGTTGTTTCCTTTCTCACTGCGGGACAAAGCCAGAGCGTGGCTTATGTCACTGCCAGCTGGGTCCATCAGGACCTGGAATGGGTTGGCGGAGCTATTTATGAAAAAGTACTTTCCACCCGAGAAGACAACCAAGTTAAAGAACCGAGTGGTGACCTTTCGTCAGGATGAGGGGGAGTCGTTGCATGCAGCTTGGGAGAGATTCAAGGATCTGTTACTTGATGTTCCACATCATGGGTTCACCAAGAGACAGTTAGTCTTGACATTCTATCAGGGGCTGAGCTACAATACGCAGGAGCGATTAGATATGAATTCAGGAGGCGAGCCTGGGGCATATTTTCGGGAGTCGGATACGAGGGCCACGAAGAGGTAGATTTCGTGAGTAACCAAGTGAGGCCACAGAATAACCCTTACAGTAACACCTATAATCCCGGTTGGAGAAATCACCCAAATTTTGGGTGGCGTGCGAACACAGGCAATCAAAATCCTTTGGGATTCACTCCGCGCGCTCCAGCGCAACAGGGTCAGCAGTTCCAGCAGTACAACCAATCCTATCAGCAGCATTCATACCCGCATCAGAATCAGGGCTCTGGGAGTAGTTCCCAGCAGCAGGCCCCTCAGTCTAGTTCTAAGCTGGAGGAGATGATGTCCCAGCTTCTTACTAGCTCCTCGAGCGCGAATCAGTTAGCTGAAAAACGCTATCAGCAGAGCGAGGATCGTTTTCTCTCTCATGAGGGAGAAATGAGGAGCCACAAGGCCTCGATTCAGAACATAGAGAATCAGGTTGGTCAGCTGGAACATATGATGTCAAAGAGACCCCAGGGTGGTCTCCCGGGCAATACTGAGACAAACCCGGGCCCGCATATAGATGTGAATGCGGTGATGACCAGGAGTGGAAAACCTACCGGACCCGTCATATCGGACTCACCACCGATCACTGAAGCGGTCCCGACCGACACATCGGATGAGGTGCATGCCAGGCTACGTCCGGCAAGTACAGCACAAGTCCAGGAGCCGATCACAGGTTACAAGCCTCCAGTGCCCTATCCAGGAAGGTTGAAGAAGCAGAAGATGGATGAACAAAACAGTAAGTTTCTCGAAATGTTTAAACAATTGCATATAAACATACCGTTTGTTGAAGCTTTGGCACAGATGCCAAAGTATGCAAAGTTTCTGAAAGACATCCTCTCAAACAAGCAAAAACTCGAGGACATGTCTTTTGTGGTTATGAATGAAAGCTGCTCTGCTATTCTCCAGAATCGCCTGCTGACAAAAATGGGCGATCCAGGCAGTTTCACGCTTCCTTGCCTCATTGGCAATCTGTCTGTCAGTAATGCGTTAGCAGATCTAGGAGCGAGTATAAACCTTATGCCCTATAAGGTTTTTACAAAGTTGGATCTAGGTGAGCCGTTACCTACGAGGATGAGTATTCGACTTGCGGATCGTTCTGTCAAGTATCCACGCGGGTTTGTAGAGAATATGCTTGTTAAGATTGACAAGTTTGTATTTCCCGTGGATTTTGTTATCCTAGACATGGATGAGGACTCGAGAGTGCCTCTGATACTCGGACGCCCGTTTTTGAATACCGCCCGGACGATTGTGGACGTGGCGGCGGGCCAGATCACACTCCGAGTAGATGATGAGCATGTGACGTTTAACATTAAACGTTCTATGCAGCATCCTTAGAGTCAGGACGACGCGCTCTATTATGTTGACATCGGCGACACTTATGTGAGCACGCATTTCCAGGGTACGATCGAGGAGATAGATTCGGACACACATCTGTTGTGTGGGGACTTAGATGGCATTACGCAGGAGGGCCACTATTTAGAGCAGCCAGTCTATCAGATAGGTGATGATGGTCCCCAGAGTCCGGATCGTTTCACAGAAATTGATCGCGAGAGTGAAGTGAAGTCGAAGCCTTCAGTGGAAGATCCTCCTACCTTGGAGCTTAAAGAGCTCCCACCGCACCTAGAGTACGCATTTCTTGATGAGGAGCGTCATTTGCCTGTCATTATTTCATCTGGTTTGGCGGGAGAGGAAAAGAGCAGACTGCTTAATGTGTTGAAACTTCATAAGAAAGCGATCGCTTGGAAAATCATGGACATAAAAGGTATAAATCCCTCCTTCTGTACACATAAAATTCTTATGGAGGATCAGTTCAAGCCGTGTGCGCAGCACCAGAGGCGACTGAACCCGAACATGCAAGAGGTCGTTAAAAAGGAAGTGATTAAGTTGTTAGATGCTGGTATGATCTATCCCATTTCCGACTCTGTTTGGGTCAGTCCTGTGCAGGTAGTGCCTAAAAAGGGGGGCATGACTGTGGTCACCAACGATAGGAATGAGCTCATTCCAACCAGGACGGTCACTGGATGGCGGGTTTGCATTGATTATCGCAAAGTCAATGACGCCACCCGCAAGGACCACTTCCCGCTTCCATTCATTGATAAAATGTTGGAGCGTCTGTCAGGGAAGTTATATTATTGTTTTCTGGATGGGTTCTCGGGTTACTTTCAAATTCCTATCGCTCTTGAGGACCAGGAGAAGACCACATTTACCTGTCCCTTCGGTACATTCGCTTACCGGCGTATGCCGTTTGGGCTGTGTAATGCGCCGGCTACTTTCCAACGATGTATGGTCGCAATTTTCCACGACATGATTGAGGATTCCATGGAGGTGTTCATGGACGATTTTTCGGTATTTGGGGATTCCTTTGATCAATGTCAGGAAAATTTGAAAAGAATGTTGAAGAGGTGTGAGGAGACTAATCTTGTCCTGAACTGGGAGAAATGCCACTTCATGGTGAAGGAGGGCATAGTTTTGGGACATAAAATTTCTCACGCGGGCATGGAAGTCGATCCAGCTAAAGTCGACGTTATATCACGACTTCCGCCCCCCACCTCTGTTCGTGCTATACGGAGCTTTCTCGGTCATGTCGGGTTCTATCGGCGATTCATCAAAGATTTTTCTAAAATCGCCAGACCCATGACTCGTTTGTTAGAGAAAGATGCTCCGTTCGTGTTTGGAGATGATTGTTTGAGGGTTTTTGACCTCCTCAAGCAAAAGTTGGTAGAGGCCCCTATTTTAGTCGCACCGGACTGGAGTTTGCCGTTTGAAATCATGTGCGACACGAGTGATTACGCTATAGGGGCCGTTCTGGGTCAAAAGAAGGAAAAGCACTTCCATCCGATCTACTATGCGAGTAAAACTCTCCACGACGCTCAAGAGCATTATACCACGACTGAAAAAGAGCTCTTGGCGGTCGTTTTCGCAATCGATAAATTTAGATCGTATTTAGTGCTTTCGAAAACCGTTGTATACACTGATTATGCAGCCATTAGATACCTCTTCAGCAAACAGGACGCTAAGCCGCATCTAATCAGATGGATCCTGTTGCTGCAAGAGTTTGATATTGAGATACAAGATAAAAAGGGTGCTTTGAATGTAGCGGCCGACCATCTGTCTCGGTTAGAGCACGGAGACATCGAGGATTCGCGTTGGGATTCAATCAATGACAAGTTCCCACACGAATCTTTGATGGGTGTTGAGATATGTGATGAGTCGCCATGGTTCGCTGACTTTGCGAACTATCTTGCTTGTAGAATTCTGATTAAAGGATTGACTCACCAGCAAAAGAGGAAATTCTTTTCGGATCTCAAGCACTACATATGGGACGACCCTTTCTTGTTCAAGGTGGGTGCTGATCAGGTGATTAGGATATGTGTATCTGGGTCTGAGGCGACCGACATTCTGCGCCAGTGTCATGAGGGACCTACCGGAGGCCACCACGTAGCCAACTTCACCGCGAAGAAGGTGTTGGATTCCGGGTTTTACTGGCCGACCATTTTCCGTGACGCGCAGAGTTGGGTGAGAGCGTGCGATGCTTATCAGAGAGCGACGAACATATCTGCACGCGACGAAATGCCCCAGAACTGGATACAGGTTTGTGAAGTCTTTGATGTTTGGGGGATAGACTTCATGGGACCGTTCCCCCCCTCACGTGGAAACAAATACATACTCGTGGCTGTTGATTATGTATCAAAGTGGGCGGAGGCGCAAGCCTTACCCACTAATGACGCCAGAGTAGTTGTGAGGTTTCTTAAGAGTTTGTTCGCCCGATTTGGCACTCCGAAAGCGCTCATTAGTGACCGAGGGACTCATTTTTGTAATACACAGCTTTAAAAGGCTTTGTCCCGATACGGTGTGCATCACCGTTTGTCCACGCCCTATCATCCGCAGACGAGCGGGCAGGTGGAGGTCACGAACCGTGGGCTTAAGCGCATCCTTGAGCGGTCGGTTGGAGCGAACCGCAAGGAGTGGTCGGACAAGCTTGATGAGGCATTATGGGCATTCCGTACAGCTTATAAGACCCCTATAGGGACCACCCCCTTTAGGTTGGTATACGGAAAGGCATGCCATTTACCGGTGGACTTGGAGCACAAGGCTATGTGGGCTTTGAAAACTGCGAATTTGGACCTTAAAACCGGAGGTGAAGCCCGGTTTCTCCAAATTCATGAATTGGAAGAATTGCGGCACCAAGCCTATGAGAGCTCCGTACTCTACAAAGAGCGCACTAAGAAACTTCACGACAAACTTTTGAAGGACCATAAAGAATTCCAAGCGGGTGATCTTGTTCTTCTGTACAATTCTAGGCTGCGCTTATTTCCTGGGAAGCTTCATTCACGCTGGACAGGACCATACACAGTTAAGGAAGTATTTCCGTATGGTACTGTTGCAGTAGAGAACACGGATGGCGTTACATTCAAGGTAAATGGTCACCGGTTGAAGTTGTACGTTGCCGGGCCGATAGAGTCGGCGGTGGAGGTGATTGAACTCCAAACCCCGCACACATCATAAGTGTGCGGAGGAGAGAGTCTACGCTACTGACTTGCGGATCAAAAATGTAGCAAGAGCGTATTTTGCGCTTTAGGGGTAGTTTAGTCTTTTTAGTTGTTTTCCTAGTTTTTAGCTTTGAGTCTTGCTATCGACTCGTTGACAAAAATTTAGCATGAGTCTACGCTGCTGACTCGCCGACAAAAATGCAGCAGGAGCGTCTATGGCGCTGTAAGGGTAAAATAGTCCTTTTTGTATTTTTGTAGTTTTAGCGTAATTTAGGTTAGTTAGATAGTTTTCGTTAGTTTGTTTAGTTTTCATACGTACCGGGCGAAGGTTCTGTATTGCAATATTGTTAGAACAGTTGGTGTGTCGAAAAAACGGCGAAAAACGGCCGAAACGGTTGCTGGAAATAGCTTCTGCAGAAAATTTTGCATCTACAGCTGATGCACGACCGTTCCACCTATGGAACGACCGTGCGATTCCGAGAAATCCGGCACGGTAGATCGCACCCTCGGTGCATTTCTGAGAACACGCTGTGGGGTTTGAACGATGTCGGTTACGCACGACCGTTCCATTCCAGGAACGACCGTGCCACAGGCTGAGGGCAATTTAGTCATTTTGCACACTATATATACCATTATCTGCTGCAAAATCCCTCATTCGCGAACCCTAGCCGCTGCAGACCGTTCCAGGGCGATTTTACACCATATCGCACGATTTTTCGCACGGTCTAACACCCTTCTTCGCACGGTACATTCCTAGTTGTAGATTTCTTGTTTTCTTGCTTTCTAGGTTAGATTTCTCCCGATTTTTCAAGGAATTTTTAGGGTTCTCTTCATAAACAAATCGAAACCCTAACCCTTGTTAAATCAAAGTATCGTGAACACCCGGTTGACTTTCAGACCCCTGTTGACCCAATACTTGTTGAAATTTTGCAAAAATCTGATTGTTCTAAGTACAGGGGTCGTAGTCTGCAGATTCGGAGTTGCACGGTCGTTCCTCGTGTGGAACGGTCATGCCTCACCGGCTTGTTCTCGATATCGCTGGGCTTGGCCTGTTAGTTCTCGGTGACGCACGACCGTGCGTCTCGAAGAACGACCGTGCCATTCGCCCAGTTCAGTTTGACAGTTTCTTCATAATTGGCTGCTCGCTTGTTTTCAACTCAATTCTCTCATGTTTCTGTCTTTGTAACAATGTTCCCCATTACAGATGGATCACCCTTTCCTGCAGTTTGACCCCAACATTGAGAAAGAAGCGTTATGCATACCGAAGCGCGATGCATTGTGGGCGAGACGGGAGCAGTTTGGCGAACCCCGATGGTTAGATTGGGAGGTCATGCGTGAACTTAATCAATATGACCGACTTGATGAAATGATGACTCCCGCGCTTGCAAACCTGGTCGGTTGCAACCGACCCGTTTACCAGGAGTTGACTATTGAATTCTTCGCATCGTATCAGTATGAAAGGCCGGTTGCACATACAAAGCCCGATTTCCGCTACAGGAATCGGGTAACCTTCAGGTTATGTAGGCGATGGCATACATGGTTGGTGGGTCGTTTGGGACGGAGGCTTGGGATTTATACGCGGGAGGACATGGATGATCCCGACGTCTTCAACGATAAGTTCAACTTCCCTAATGATGCAGCGCGGGATGCATTTTGGGCACGTAACGCTATTGGAGGCCCCTACAACCCACGGATGTAAAAGGCTTCGCGACTCCGAGACCCTCTGGTGCGAGTGATGCACCATGTTTTCAGCCATTCTATATGCGAACGCATGGACAGTCAAGGTAACTGTCCAACACCTGACTTGCTTTTTCTATATGCGTTGGTTGACAAAGCACCAATCAACCTAGCTGCTCGAATGGCTGAGTACTTCGTCAAGAGCTCGGGGCGAACCCCGAATAGTGAGGGGGTTCATGTTGATATCCGGTCTCTGAAGTTCATGGGGGTTATTGCTGAGGGGGTTCATGTTGATATCCGGTCTCTGAAGTTCATAGTATGTAACCGAGATAGCGTACAATGAGCGCTACATGACGCCAGGGGTGCTTAGGGGTCTCACTTTGATTACTGAGGGGGTTCATGTTGATATCCGGTCTCTGAAGTTCATGGGGGTTATTGCTGAGCTTGATAGGGGAGATAGGTTGAGGGGATTGAATGGCGAGGTCTGGGACCCGTTACCTCCAGCTGAGGAGGAACATCAGGAGGAAGAGGAGGATGTTGAGATGGGTAAGCAGCACCAGCCACAGACACCACCACACTCGCCGTAGCACCATGCATTTCATCAGCATGAGGATTGGCCCACTTTCTACCAGCAGTTCCAGGATATGCGCGTGACGCAGGAGCAGCATGGTACCTACTTCAGCGAGATTAGATCTAGCTAGGACCAGATCTGGGCTAGCCAGGACGATATACGGGCCAGTCAGGCAGAGCTTCGGGCCACACATGACTAGATTCAGCATCGCCAGGATACTTTATACCAGGGGGTGTCAGCGGGGTTTTCTTACCTTTTCGGGGAGATGCATCACGCATACCCCAACTATTTTCAGCACCTGCCGGAGTTCCCACCGTGGAACCCCCCTGGCTATGGCGATCAGGGCCCATCTGGCACGAGACATAACGATGATGATGATGAGTAGTTGGCGGTGGTGATAGAATTTGGTGGTGTTTTATGTTTCAGTACTTTACTTTTATTTGGGTGTTTATTTTGACTTTTATTTAAAACACCCCGGATATGTATTTTCAGACAATTTCTTTTGTGTTTTGTTTGGATATTAGTATTTATGTACATTATGGTTGTTGTTTGACTTTTCTTTTTCTGTTATATTTTGGGTGTACACGACATACTCGCAGGTTTTATCTATCGGATCTTGGACCGGAGCACGTACCAGATTCAGCTTCGGAAGTCTCGTGGCACCAACATCATCTTGAGGGGAGTATTTTTTATCCCTTTCTCTATATTTCGGGTCTCGCATTGGGGACAATGCGAAGTTCAAGTGTGGGGAGGGGGTTAACTTTGTTAACTTAACTTTGTTTGTCCTCATATTAAAAAAAAAACAGAAAATCAGAAAAATCATTTAAAAATACTTGTGTTTTGTTTATATGTTGGTAAATAAACCGGTTGGTTATGTTTTAGAAAGCTTCGGACTTGATAAAAACTCGACAAGCAAAATATTTTTGAAAAAGGAAACCGGAAAGCGTGACAAACAAAGAAAGACTTACATGATAGTTTTTACACTTTTATCCATTCCTTCCGTTACGTGAGCATATTTGAGCCTAGATTGTTATATATTTGTTCATTACGGATATAGGAGTGAGCCGGGTGTTTTGTGCAATTTAGAACTTGTCACTAGTATGCTTGTTAAGACCATGAACGTGCGGATTTGTGTAAAAGTGATAGAGGCACTTAGATTACCCTTTGTTGTAAACCTTGTTCTTTGTGTTGTGCTTTCTACCTTACATTACCCTTTAGGATTAACCATGTCGAGCCTTCCCGTTCACCTTTGTTTACCCACATTATCGCCTACTTAACCAAATTTAGCCTTTTTATGTTTTTAAACCTTTTTAGTGTTGAAACTCGGCTAAAATAATAGTTTAACTAGCTTGTTATTGTTTTTATTTCATTGTATAGTTTGCTCTAAAAAAAAAAAAAAAAAAAAACAGAAAATAAAACACCCTAAAATAGGGTGAAGTTGATAGAAATCGAGCAATTTTGAATGCTTAAATGTTAAAAATTTAGTTGATTAGCTCGATTGCGCTTTAGTCGCCTTTTTAAGGCGGTTGTATGTATAGTTGTACTATTTTGTTGCTAGTTAAACGCTACTACCGAGTTTTAACCATTTTCGCCATTTTAAATGTCCACTTCCATACCCTTCGCCCAAGCCTAACGTTATAACCCGTAAAGACCTCTTGATTTACACTTATTTGCATGTTAGTTGGTGGAGACGAGATCTTATAACAAGCTTATGATATTGCACATTTCATTGACTAGGCGTTGAGTGTTTACGCATGCACATTTTATGTATGTTTAATAAATAAAACCGAGTGTGTGAACATTGTGAGTTGTGTAAAGATTAACATGTGAGTCAATTAAATGTTTTGTCACGGCTTTTTGGTTGTGGCTTTTTAATTGCATATGCTTGTTGGGTTTGAATCTTTTGATGTTGTCTTTCGACAAACCGGCTAAACGTTTGTATTAGTTTTCAATAAACTAGTGTGTAAATTATCGTTCTTATTTGTTTGTCTTTTATTGCTTTTTAGTTTAGCTTGCTTGAGGACAAGCAAGGTTCAAGTGTGGGGAGATTTGATATTCGTTAATTTACACATATTTTAGTCCCCCGTTTTACCCCTATTTTATGCGTTTTTGGCCGTAAAACCGTCATTCGGATACTTATTTATCTACATTTATGTTTACAGGCCTAAAACTGCATTCCAGACAAGATGATAGCAAAAACGAGGACTTTCCGGAAAAAACGACGAAGCTGCGGACATTCTGTTAAGGATTCTGAACTGGGCCTGTGGAACGACCGTTCCACCTGATGCACGGTCGTGCATCTCCGACAAACATGATCATCTCGGTAATGAACGAGAGGTGCGACTAGTCGTTCCAGGAAAACAAGCGACTAGGAGAACGACCGTGCAACAGCAAAAAGTATAAAAACACAGCAGAAACCTTCTGTTCGATATTCTGGATTTTTGGAGAGCTTCTCAGGCGATTTTCAGGCTCCGGAGGCATTAGCTTTCACCCGGATTCAAGCCACATTGTCTCGTTTAGCTCGATTACTACCCGGATCCTTAGTCTAGTACTTGTTTATGGTTTGATTTTCTAATCTTTCCATGTTTTTGTTAATCTTTTAAGTACTTAGATTAATGTTTATGTATTATTGTAGCCTTTGGGCAAAAACACAACAATCCCTTGCTAGATTATAACCATTAGTTTGTTAAACTTTGTTTGTAATGACATTTGAAGTATTTTCTATGATTATCTTTGATGATTAGTTTGCAACCTTGTTATTGATATTGATTTCTTGATTATAAGTAATTATGTTGGATGATTGATGCTTGGTTAGTTAAGATAGTTGAAAAATGAAGCTTAATTAATCTTGTATTAGTAGACTTTGAACTTAGTTAACTAGTTTAGCTTGGTTTAAATGTATGCATCATGAAATTAGAAATGATTAGTGATTTAATAAAATGTAATTATTGTTAATCAAGAGAGCTTGCCGTCACGTAAGGACCTTAACGGGTTAGATGGTGTCGTTATAAATTCTTGCCATGATTTGTTAGCTTGGTTAGTAGTTTAGGCCAAAATTGCTATCTTGGTGAATTATTGTGCAAGATTTGTAAAATGAACTCGGTTGTGATTTAATCTAGTTTATGCTTGTCTCGGTGGTTGCATTGTGTTTATCGGTGTTGCTTTCCTTGATTAAGTGCGGTTAGAAAACTCCTAACGGATGACTAATTTATCTTTAAGAGATTTTCATAGACATTTATCAATTTCGCGTTAAAGAACGATTTTAGGTGGTTAAAGTGTGTTTATCGTTTTAACTTTCCGAATGATTGTCATGTTAGGATTCCCGAAAGGGATACTAATTGTCTTAAAATGGAAAATTGACCGAATGCTTCTAGTGCCAAAACCGACTTAGTTGACATGCTTTGGTTGTGTATTAAGCAAGGCTTTTTACCTATTTTATACTATGTTTATTATGTATTTGTTTACGCTTACTTTAGTTTAATTAAAATCAAACAAACTTATGTTTTTACCGGTAGTTTAGTGACAAAGGTCTAGTATTATTTCTCCGCCCATTTCCTTGGATCGATACTTGGTTCTTACCGATACTTTATTACATATATGACGGGGTACACTTGCCTCTTTCGTGTGTGTTTTGATGTAAAAGTAATAATCACTTTTATAAATTTAAAACCAAACCGTGTGTAATTTCATAGTAAAAATATGTGTAGTCGCGCACACGTCACCGATTAAACATTCAATACCCGACCAAGCGGTATTATTATGTTACCGTATCCCAAGCTCGTATAGGGAAAATAAGTTAAGAGTATTTACCTGAGCTTAAAATGCAATTTATACTCAGCTGTATATTCTAATCAGCAAGCACAAGTACCTTTACTGGGGCTCTCAATCTGGAACGAAGGTTTTATTAACCTATTAGATTCCTAACGGGTCTTATTTAAGTTGTAACTTAGACCGGTTAGTTTTAAGGAAAGGTTTACGGTTCAAAACACAAGATTAAGCGAAGACCGGATTAAAATGTGATTTAGACCCGACAAGTATGGGTACTTGTATAATATGGGTAAACTAAACACATTCTGAATTTTGAAGTGAAATTGATAAGGTTTGACCCGTTTCGGTTAATTAATGCAAACCAGTTAGATAAACCGTACCGAACGCGAAAGATGCATAACGGGTAATCAAAAGAGTCATGAACATGTTTCACAAGTTGATATGCCTTAAATATGTTGTGATATCAGTAAGATACATTCCATTATGCCCAAAACGACTTTAAAATCAATTTAAGCCCCGTAGGAGTATTTTGGTCATTTTTAAGATTATAAAAGAGGTTAAATACAATCTGAGGTCCTGGTCTAAAATGATCAGTAAAAATATTTATTTTAATAAGTTATATCAGTAATATACCTCACATATGTGAAATTTATCATTTATGGTCAAACTATGCACCGTAGGGGCATTTTGGTCATTTCACATATGCTTTAAGGGTTAATTTTGGAAATCTGAGTTCAAAACTTTTATTTACTGTTAAAGTATAAAATTTTATTCATAACATCAGTAGGTAACAAGCTTTAAGTGCCAAATATGGTTTTAAACCATACCTTGCGCCTAAATCGCATAAAAGTAAGTATTTGATGATATTCGGGTTGACTAAGGAAATCTGAGATTTTGATCAGCCTTTACCATTTAAAATAACTTACTTAACATATAAAATCAGTAGAAAAAGGTTTAGTATGTAAAGGATGTGTAAAACTCATTTTATTAGCGAAAAAGGGCATTATCGTCAATTACCGAGTCTATGCGAGAAACCTATGTTATGATCAGTCTAAAAATAAAAATAAAAATCTTCAAAAATTCCAAAATATTATATCACATCAGTGGGTAAAAGGTTTGGTGTCAAAATTTAGGTTTAAATAGGCTTTATGCCGAATATGCCGTTTAATTAATAAAAAAGCTTTCAATTTACGATATCGAGCATAACTCTCATTTTAGACCACGAACTGATGTGAAATTTTAAGGACATGTTTATAAATCAGTAAAAAAGGTTTTTGTCCTCTCACATTTTCAAAAATCTCGTTTTAATATTAAAAGGGCATAATGGTCAACTTTAAACATATAACGAAAACATGCAATGAACTAGGATTACTATGGAACCAAGTTGTATAACCTCAGAGGGTTATACTAACCTATAACATGGTCCTAAAGGAATCCTAAGGCATATCTAAAATAAGCTAAATCGGGTCAGAACTGAAAGTCAAAGCAAAAGTCAACTTTTGCGACTTTCGGTTGCGAACCGAGCCTAAACTCAGAATTGTCGGGTTGAACATGCTTAAACATGTTCTTATGTTAATTACCAAGTTATTTAAGTGTTAAAACATGTTCCATAACTTATGTATTATTAGTTATGAATTTATTAGTAAAAACTGACTAGTTTGACTTTTTAATAAGAAGTTTGACCCGACAATTGATTGAGTAAACGTGGTAATTAGGAGGTGCCCTTTTGAGGATTTAATATCTACCTAATTACGGTCACGTAGCCATGTTCGTTGCGAACAATGGATCAACCGTTTAAAAGTCAAAGTGTTTATCGAAAACGCTTGACTTTTCGGCTATAAACGCTAAATAAAACAAACTAGTCACGAAAGGACACTTACAAAGGTCCAATGGACTGAAGGAGGTTCTCAAGAAGCTTAAGATCCTGTCAGAATTAAGAGAGCAAGCAGATTTGTGAATTGCAAATGAAAGTGGGGAAGGTATATATAGGTTTTTCAAGACCATTAAGATCGTTTCTTGATAAACGAGCCTTGATCTGGACCGTACACATCATACCCCCTGTTTTTCAATACTATGGGTGCCCAAAATGGCCCATAGAATTGATTAAAACCATGTGCAAACAAGAAACCCAGCTGCTGAATTGAAATCAGCTGGTTTTGCTGGTTTGATGGGCTCACGCGGCCAGCGTAGGCCCAGGAGGATCCTTACGCGGCCCGCCTCACAGATCAGAACAGCAAACAGATTTTAAAATATGCAGTTTTGGCCCCTGTAAGTGTTTAAGCCCATATTTGACTCGTTTAAGGCCCGTTAAGCCATTTTCAAGGCTCTACAATGATGCCTAAACATAAGGGACATGAAACATACTCGAAAATATGTCGGATGTCAGTTCATTTGGTCGTACGGTCACGTTATCCGACTAATTACGATGAAACACGAACGAACGCGTAAAATGATCCAATTTACATGAAGAATGGAATTTTCTCATGCCGAACACTAAAATAAAATACTTTAGTGGTTACATAAATTTTTGGATGTCCGGATATATTCAGAATGTAAGATATGTGCGAAAATGCAAACTTGTGCACCTTTTGACACTTTTAGTCCCTGTTTGACTTAAAAGTTTATTTTTGCGCACCAAACACCTCCAAGCCTATATCTAAGCTATATAAAGTATAATTAGGGCATGTTTAACTCATGTTCATATTCCAGAAAGTCTGATACCATACGAATCGACATACTTTTGCAGTTTGACGCAAATAGTCCTTTAATCGCACAAAGTAGCGCGAAATGTCGTTTAATGATATCCAAGCCTTCCATGGCCCATAATGGGTATTCCCAAGCATGATTTTAAATATTGCTATGCTCTCTTTTGCTTAAATGGTCACCAAAATGCGTCGATTCAAAAGTTGACGCTTTTGGTCCCTCTAATGCGCAAACTTGTGCATATCATCGTTTAATAGCCTCGAAGCCTTATCTAATCCATATTAGGCATTCTTGAGAGTATTATTAAATATCACGATGTTTCGGGTTCGCTAAAAGGTCATTCAGAGGTATAATTAAATATATTGACACTTATAACCCCTTAAACTTGCAAAGTTGCGCGTAACGTCATAAAAACCTTAGACAGCCAATAATTGGCATTCCTGAGAGTATAATCAAATATCATGAAGCTCCCGGTTTGTTAAAAGGTCACTCAGAGGTAAGAATTAACATGTTGACGCTTTTAACCCTACATTGCGCAAACTTTCAATTAATTACGCAAACGGCTACTCTTGATCAATAAGTGGCTCATTTGAGAATATGATTACCGTATAATGTTATTCAGAGGCTTATGATTACCATGTTGACACTTCCAGTCCTTCTATAATCAAATTTTTTGATTTTTCGAAAAATTAGTCCCTTAAATTCAATGTTTGACTTTATTAGGGTTTATTACACGTGTCAATACATCATTGGACATGTTTTGTTATGAGGTGTTACAATAAATACCAAAATACACATACAAATACATGAGGATATCTAAGTATACAAGTATACAAAAATCCTCACAAGAAGAGTATATGGACAAATGTAAGAAAATATATTTATATAAATATATTCCACAAACATATGGACTTTGGACAATTTTTGGACATAACTATATATATTTGGACAAATATATAACTAATACCAAGTAATGGAAATTATATAAAAATCGGGTGAATAACAAAAATAAATATATATATTTCATAAAAGTCATAAAAATATATTAGTTTTAAGAAATATAATTCCGAAAAGTAATAAAAATCAAAGTATTGATTTTTGGCAAATAATGTAAAATACACAAGTATTTACGTAGAAATACAAGTATACTTTCCTAAGTATACTTGCACAAAAATAATATTGAGAATATTATTTAACAAAATACTTATAGTTATTTTTCGAAAATAATATAAGTAACATATATGGACAAGTTAAAAATAAAGTTTATTTTTAACACTTATTATTTTGGCAAAGACTACATACACAAATATATATTTTTGGGAAATAAAATATATATTTACAATAAAGAATACAAATTCAAAGTGCAAAGACACAACGAACGGGCGAGACCCGACAAACAAGGGCACGACCCTCACAAAAGATGAACATACAAAAGACAAATACATAAACTTAAGATGGTGACTTGTACTTGTGTGATATAAGTCTAGTGACTAGCGTACATAGAACATATATAGGTCACGACACTTATGAACACAGCCGGTGAGTTCATGTCCCCACTTTTAAACTTTTACTTGCTTTATAAACTTGGGGAAAATACATGTACAATGGTATGTAGAACACAAAACTAATGAATGACACATAGATCATGTGACAAATAGGGTGACATAAGCACCATTAATCAACGTATACATTTAGACTGGGGAACGAAAAGGTTAGATCTAATGGGTTTCAGGAAACCTCACTCTTGGCCTACTTCTACCAAAGAGTGCTTTTGTGTGTCAGTTGATCTCGACAAAAATGCCTCGGTTTGGTGGCTTCCTATATCGTGACATATGTTAATGTCCACGCGAAACATTAGCGATCTCGTATTCCTTACATTTACAGAACTCAGTATATAGATACGTTTTACAAATTACATACCATGTTTTCATACAAGTATACAAACATTCTATACGAAAACTGTATGAATTCACACCAACTTATGTTGACGATTTTTTTCAAAACTTACATGTATTTTAGGTAACTAAGTGGATGTGCGCGCGGTCCCTCTTTGCTCAAGGATGTTGTTTATGTTTTTAGTTATTTTGTGTCGAGGCTCCAATGTCACTTTTGTAGGATTTGGTTGTTATATCCCACCTCCTGTGGTGATATAATGATCAAAAACTTGATATTTGTTTTTAAAATGAAGTTGTAAACTTTTCAGATAATTATCTTATGTTGTGTTATAAACTTTAAACTTAACTTTTGTTATGGATGTTAAACTATCAATGGCAATTTGGAGTTGTTTTACATTCATGTAGTATGTTTACTTATCGTATGCAATGAGAACCTTTTAAATCACACCTCGTGCTTCCGCCTTAGAAAGGGGTGTGACACATCCACCTTTATCCTTCGTCGCGTTGGCCAAATTTATTTGTGTTCGTGAACCGTTCGTGAACACTCTCATTTCCTTAATGAACGAACATGAACATAAAATCTCGTTCGGTAAGTGTTCATTAACCATTCATGAACACATTTATTTCCTTAACGAACGAACACGAACAAGGCCTTGTTCGGGTTTATTCGGTTCGTTTACAGTCCTATGTTCAAGCTAGCTCGAGCCAAAATCGACCTGGCTCGTTAATTCTAAATTTCTTTTTTTTTTTACAAATATTGATAACATACAAAACAAAAATTAACAATAAAAATTACACATATAATCTATATGTATTAATATTATTTTTCCAATATTTTAAAGACTTAAAGGCATATTAAAAGGACTACATGTATATTTTTTGTTTATTTTCCCATATTTATATATGTTATTGTTTAGTTAAATTTAAAATGTTAACACTCAACCCATCACAAATATTTTTTAATACATTTAAAATCAAGATTAATCTATATAAAATAAAATAAATCGAGCTGGCTCACGAGCTGACCCAGGCCTAGCTCGGGCTTGACTCGTTTACAAATTGAGCCGAGCCAAGCCAACTCATTTACAACCAAGGTTTTTTCCGAATAAGCTTCAAAATAAATAAAATTTATGAAATTAAAAAGTACAACCAAATTATAATTAATAATCTCTAAACCAAACGATGAAGGTAAAAAAAATGACGATGAAAACAAATAGCTTCATGGTTATATAATAACACAAGTAGTAGTTATAAATAATTAAATTTATATAAAGTAGGTCCACTAAGTAAATTACTAGGATATTACTATCATTAGAACAACAAATGATCCCCCACCCCAGCTCAGTTGGGAGTTGGGCCGGTTGGTTTCTTTGGAGACTCCGGTTCGACTCCCGGGTGTAGCGAAAGGTGTAGGGACCAGGCAATGATGGTAAGCCGTCCCGGTTTTATCCGGCCATTACTCCAGCGAGGTAACTTGTGTGGAGGTGGTACGGTTCCGGACGATAGCCGTAGCCAAGTCTGACTACACCCAGCGCGGGCTCGGTTAAGACAACGTAGTCTGGGTCAGATCTTGGTTAGGGTCCCTGACTTGGGGATGTGAATACCTACAATAGAAGTTCACCTGTAAAAAAAATATATATCATACTTGGAGACTATATCAATAAATTTAAAGCATAGGAACCAAATCCATAATTTGACCGATTGCACTCTTTTCTTAATTGTATAAGCATTCGTCCCTTAAAAAGTAATCATGCAACCAACTGATATGAGACTATGGGGTATGGAGGGGCTTGGGTTGGGTGCATTGCTCGACACGTGTCAGGTGTGGGCTCCACCAGTCCACACCCAGAAAAGTGGGGTGTGGAAAGGGCGTAGCTAGGCGGCGTTGGGGTGCCATGTAGCATCTAAATTTCTTTTTTTATATTAATCATAGAATTTAGTAAATAATTTTAAAAACACATTTTATTTATGTTAAATAACTACAATAAAAAAATACATTACATCACCAAAAAAATCAATCATCTTCATCTTCATTGAAGTCGAACCTAGGAAGTGTCGAAACATGTTATACCATCAACACTGCTGATACGCCACGTCGTCGGATGAGGATGACAAAACAAATTTATCATACGAATCGCTTGAACTTGAAGAATCCATTATATATATATATATATATATATATATATATATATATATATTTGGAATTTTATAGTGTTTTTTGAATTTATAGATGGTAAAAATGAGTAAGAAATGTTTGGTTTAATAGCAAGTAATGCCAGACTCAATTAGGGATTTGCATCTGGTATCAAATACCGATCCCGTCCCGTACCGATCCCGATCCCGAAAATACCGTACCGAATTTTTTCGGTACCGGAAAGAGTATCCACTTTTTGGCATTTTCGGTATCGGTATTTTCGGGATCGGTACCGGTTTGATACGGTACAGGTAAAATGCCGAATTTTACCTTCAAATACCGATACCATATCGATACCGTACCGTACCGACATATTTCGGTATCGATATTGGTACCCAGTTTTGCCGAAATTCGGGATCGGGATTGGGATTTTCGGGATTGAGACAGTATCGGGACGGGATTGGGATTTGCTCATCCCTAGACTCAATCCCCATGCAAGCGGGGCAACGCCATGGCCAACGTTAGCCGGGTGTGGTCTAGCTAGCGTTAAATACATTCCGCCGTCCCAACCCACGCCACACACCCTGTAGTCTACAAAAGTTGCAATTATATTGTATTAGTGAAATAACTTAGAAATATTCGAAACATGAATTACCACATATTTGCCAAATAAATATCCCAAAAGAAACTTTTGACTGGCCAAAATTGACCATCACAAAAAAGAAACTTTTGACTTGAAAAGGTTTACTTGAGAGGGCCAAAATAGACTATCACAAAAGAAACTTTTGACTTAAAAGGGCCAAAATAGACTATCACAAAAGAAACCTTTGACTTGAAAGGGCCAAAATAGACTATCACAAAAGAAAAAATAACAACAATGTTTTTCTGCTCAAACATGCTCAGGTTCGAATCCCTTCAGGAACTTTATTTACTTTTCTTTTTCTTTTTCATCTTCAACTCAAACCCTAGCTCTTCTCCGACGTTGTTAACAGATCTCCGTCGACTAATTTCTCACATTCTTTCATCATTCAGTATTTTAATATCAGATCTGTATCGAAATCTATCTTATAATATTATTCAATTTTACAGCCAAAATTCATCCCTAAACCACCGGTTCAGAGGAGACGAACTCTTGTGTTGCCTAAAAGGTACGTTTGCTACTTCCAATTTGAGTGTTTGTAGTAGATGTTGGATTAATCGGGTCCGTTCACTGGTTACAACGGGTCACGGGTCTTGGGTTATGAGTTGTTCCAGAGTTTGCATGGAATAAACAATCTTCATGTGTTACGTTTGCATGGCTGTGGATGGATATATGAAGACTTAGGATTTATTATTTTTATATTCTATGGTTACTAATAAGTTAACAATTGGTAACTTGGTTTGACCAAGTATTTGGAGATACCCATTAGGTTTCTGCACATGGGATAAGAGAAGGGGTCATGGTTTTACCAAGTTTTTAGGATAGCATCTTTTAATATTCGGTTTTTATTCCATCATGTGTCAGTCAATGTATGGCTATAAAAGCCAAGTTCTTGTTCAATGAATAAAGTGCAGCTTTTTCCTTTCATATTTATTAACTATTTCTCACTTTCAAGGTGTTCATTTACATATAGAGTTGCAGCAAATATATAAACTTCTGTCAGTGAGTTTTGTGTGTAGTTTTGGCCTGAACCAAACCAACAGTAGATCTGTATTTGTTTGTGATCGAGAAGGAATTACTCCACACAGTCGTTGTGAATATTTCTCTCTTTTTTTGGTGGTGTTATGATTACAATTTTTGTGATATTTTATAATATATTGATAGATCTGTCGCTTGATTGCCTAAATTTTAACAAATTTCTTGTTTCTGACTAGAAATTTAGAGCAGAATTTTGTATTAAATTCTTTAAACAAATGATAAGATTGTTGATGAGTATGATATAGGTAGATAACTTTATGTTTCTAAGATAAAAAATATAAATAATAAATGCAAAATGGTCTGTTCAGCTTAGACAACCGGTTTCAACTTTCAAACGATTAACCGAACCCTTAACTAGCAAATCGTTAGAACTATACCGTGAACCGGACCGTACATACTTCAAACCAGTTGACTTTCTTTGGTTTCGGCAGTTTGGTGGATTGGGATGTTTATGAACACGTGATACGATTATCACTTTACTCTTTAAAAATGACCTGTAAGAAGTTGTACATTCTCCAAAAGATATATGAAGTTGATACATGTTAAAGTGTGATTTGCAGGGCGGAGGTAGTAGGTGTGGTGGCAGCCATTGGGCAAGGGGGGTGTGATTTCAAAACTGGGGATGTTGTTTATCATCATTTCGGGGGTGTGATGTGAACCTATACAGAGGAGCAGCTTGTTTTGTTATCTTTTAGCTAAACTTTTTATATCTGACCCGTTTTGAGATAAAAACACCCAAATTGACCCATTCATAAGTAAATGTTCTCAAGGGGTACCAAATTTTGTCTACACCTTTTTTTCCTTCATATGTGTACTTGTTAATGTAATAGTTGTTTCTTGGTGTTCTACTAAGAAACAGGATTTGTCGTCAAGAATCTGTGAAGCATTCGGAGCTTTTGTACGGTTTAATGTTATTTCAAAACGGAATTATCTTCACTCAGGGCTTCTGATTCTGAGACAATTTATAGTGATTCAAGTTCTATCGCCAATCCTTCAAGTCTTGCACCAAGCTCCCAAACAGGTACCCTTTGACTTTTCAAGTTTAAGAGACTGATTTTCTTCTTCGAGATTCCATTTGAACTCTTCAACTGATTCAGAAAGATTTGTGGCCCATTAAAGACCGGCACAAGTATCACGAACAGAAAAGTTATGGTGTACAATATGAACCAAACTCCGTATCAATTTTAGTTTCAAAGATTTATAGGTTTGACGTCAAAAGTCAAAATTGAAATTTGTTTTGATAATTTGATAGTACTATTGGTATGTATGACAGAGTGGGCAGACCAAGGCTCTGCTACTTCTTTGCAGGATAATAGTATTAACTTTGAGCTGGAGAAACTTAAACGCAGGCACATTCGCGGGTTGATGCAATTGCATAAAGCAAGACACTTGATGCATCTAGAAAGGTAACTGCAATTTTCTTTTTTCCTCTTGACTTTTGAAGTCAAACTGTATACTTTATAAGTGGTTATCTACAGAAATCATCACAAATTCAAGTCCATTTGGTTATCATAAGATTTTTAGTTTTTGAAAATGAAATCTAGTCCATTTGACTAACAGTCAAGTCAATCTTGAACTAAAGCATACTGCTTTTGTGTCAGCTGACTGACTGATGTTCAAAAACTGCAACTTAAGGAATCCATCAAACTCAAAAGATTAAAACATAAAAGTTGGAACCCGTGGGAATGGAACCGTATATAAATCAAGCTTTCATCAAATGGTTGCTGCTGATATATTCAAAATGATTAAAACATGCACATTGCGGCCCGTTTATAGGGAAATGCATTGTTAAAATTTGGAAATTACAAGTCGTCAAAAAAATACGGAAGTTAAAGACATAAATAGACGCGCAAATCAAGTCAAAGACATAAATATACGCGTAAGTCGAGTCAATTAGTGATTTACAAGCTCCACTAAAAATTATGGAATTCAAAAGGCTAAAAAATAGGGAAAGTCTCTAGTGTTCCAAAGCTCTAAAGATGCATGACAATCAAAGAGACTAGAACTAGTGCTGGTCACGAGCCCAGCCGAACCAAGCAAACCTTTGTGCGTGCTTGGCTCGTTTACAAACCAAGCCGAGCTAATCGGCTTGTTTACAAACCGAGCCAAAATTCGAACGAGCATTTTTTCAAGTATTAAATGTTTGAGCGAGTAGCAAGTGATTTGGACATCTCTGCTGTGTAGTGTGCGATCTTGTTTGAATTTGCATAGAGGGAGGGGGGTGACGTTTGGTCTCAACTTTGTATGCTTTAAAAAGCTGTCACATTTCATATCATAATATTTTTCATAAATGGCAATAGTGTGGCCGATAAACAGATTGTAGGGAACCATGATGGATCACTGGTGGTGCATTCCACTGTTGGCGCCTTGTGGATGGGTGTGGAAACATACATGTACTACTGTTTGTTCGATCAATTATTAGATAGAGAATATTCAATGAATAAATAGAAAATAGTGAATAACTTTCTATACGTTAAAACGATAAGAAATGATGTAATTGGCCTCATTTTTTCCATGCGTCTCACATACGGCGATAAAGTGAAAACCAAAGACTTGTTGACTTGCCTTTTCTTGGGGGTATAGTGGGTCTCAAATTGTCGTCTCCACCTTTTTCCAAATAAGGGTAAATATTTCTTGTTGACTTGACATTCCTTGCACATTGTTTAAAGACGTCTAACAACTCTTTGTTAAAATAGTAGGGGCGTGTTTTAGCTCCGGTTTTAACGGTTTTTGATTTAAATGGTAAGTCAAACCATTAGTAACGATTTTTGAATATCAATAGTAGAAACTAAATCGTTAAAAATTAAAACTGAACCAAGCCGAAACGTTACTAACAATTTGATTCCTGTTTGATTTCAAGGTTTAGGCTTTATTAATCCCTTATATAATATAGAAAAATAAAAATAAAATTACTAAACGATGTTTAATTTGATTTTCATTACCCTCTCAATTTCAGGAATTAGAACTTACTATGTGTTATTTTTTTAACCAGATAAAGATTAATTAATAGATTCATTACAGTGGCAAAACAATCGGGTCGGGTCAGGTTGTGTCATGATTCAGAACAGATTGTGGGGAGAGTGAGTTCTAGCGGGTACACCTTGGGGGAGATGAGGTGTCGACAGTTGATTTGGTGAAGGGGTTAATGCAATAATGCGGGTTCCGCCCCTCCCACCATAATGATATCCTGGCCATTGATCCGTGTAGAGGATAGTGTTTAGTGTATTTGGAAAATTGGCAGGTTGACCGGGTCAGGCATCGGGCCAACACGGGTTCGGTTTATGTCATTTTAGTATGTGTCAAGCTGCCTTTACTGTCAGAAAGTTTTTTATTCTTTTTTAATAAAGATTTATAAACTATACATTTGTTAAGTATGATCTAGAAACAATTTTATGCGATATCCTAAAGCTGTAAATAACAGTGATTTATGGAGTTGTATGCGTTAAACAATTGTATGCGATATCCAAATAAGGGTAAATATTTCTGGTTGACTTGTCTTTCCTTGCAATTGTTTAAAGATGTCTAACAACTCTTTGTTAATATAGTAGGGGTGTTTAAGCTCCGGTTTTAATGGTTTTTCATTTAAATGGTAAGTCAAACCGTTAGTATAACGATTTTTGAATATCAATAGTAGAAACTGAACCGTTAAAACTTAAAACCGAACCAAGTTGAAACGTTACTAACAGTTTGATTCCGGTTTGATTTCACGGTTTAAGGTTTATTAATCCCTTATATTATATAGAAAAATAAAAATAAAATTACAAAACAATGTATAATTTGATTTTCCTTAACCTCTCAATTTCAGGAATTAGAAAACTAATCTAACAGTTAGCAATGCAGAAAAGGTAAAACAGACGTGGAATCGGGATTTATAGCTATTAAAGCAAGCTAAATTAATTAGACCATGTGTAGTGGTAAATTGTTATAATGCCCCCAACATGGGGCATTATCCGACACGTGTCATCCCAGTCAGCATGGGGCGTTATTGCAAAAGTGGCGTAGTGGGAATAATGCCTGATAATGACCCTTCCAATCATTAAACAAAAAAAAAAAAGAGATGGATGTTGATTGGCTAGTCAAAGTTGCATGGGGGTTCTCCAAAGTTGTCAGACACATGTGCCAAATTGATTGGTTAAACAAACATCTCCTCCAACTTGAATCAGCGTTATTATTAAAACCACAAACTTCCCTTTTTTGATTTTTTTTTTAAATAACGCCCCATGTAATGGTAGTGGGGGCTTTTTGGGGCGTTATTTTTCAATTTTTTTTAAAAATCACACCCCACTACGGATGGTCTTACTAGAAGAACTAATGTATTCTAAAGTTTTCAATCAAGATAAATACAACATAACAATTTCGTGAGTGCAAACTATATTTAATTATTGAACCTTCATATAGATTTCAGACTCAAAGTAAAAAAACAGTTAAACTTTCTTCATTCGTAAGATAACCGTTCAAAATTTAAGAAAAAAGACCAACAAAGAAACATTAGGTTAGAAGTCGGATGAAAGCAGCGAGAAGTTAAAGAAATAGGTTCGAATAAATGTTAGATAGGTTTAATATGTGGGCTCCAGTTACTATTCAATTAAAAATTAAGGCCCAGTTTTATTTAATTAAACATAAGATAAAATAGAAATATAAATAGTTAAATATATAAAAAATAAACAATTTTTAAAAATTAAAATATAATTTAATTTTATGGTCCAGTTTAGGTTTTTTATGATCGGTTTTTGGGTATAAACCGTAAACCAAACCGTTCACTACGTTTTGAATTATTTTTAACTGACCAACTTAAAGTTAAGAAAAAACCAATCGTGAAACCAAACCTATGACCGGTTTGGACGGTGAAACCAAACCAATGACTAGTTTGGATGATTTCACAGTTTTAAACCGAGCCGTAAACAACCTTAAAATGAGATTCATGTCTTTTGAGGCACCATTAAAATGATGAACTTTTGACATAGTTTTAAAGATTATTGTTAATGTTAGTCTACGATATATTTATTGTTAGATTAGATAGAACTAGTAATAAGGCATGCGTGCGTTGCTGCATGGGTACATCACAAATATCGGATGGAATTAGTGTAATCCTTATATAATGCGTCAACCATATGAAAACACATGTTTTAACGTATTTGATATAACTCAATATAACCGATATAAGCATTGCGGTTAGATCAAAAAGTAAATTAAATCGAATTTATATTGTATATGTTGAGAAAAGTAACATTTCAGTTGTAACCACTGATGAGCATTAATAAATAAGCAAACCACTGTTTGAGACTAAACAAGATAAACAAGTGGTATCAGAGCCATTGGTGGCTCGATTTGAAGAAATTAACGTTCAATTCCGCAATCAGAGATAAAAGATGGTGTCGACGAAGTTCGAATTGGAGAAATTCGATGGGAAGAATGATTTCAGTCTATGGCGTGTAAAGATGAGGGCTCTTCTGGTTCATAATGGTGTGGTAGATGCACTGAAGGGAGAAGATAAACTTCCTGAGGGTTTAAGTGATAAAGAAAAGAAGGATATGCTCGAAAAGGCTCATAGTGCAATCATATTGAGTCTTGGTGATCGAGTTCTTCGTGAAGTATCAAAGGAGACATCTGCTGCAGGGATTTGGACAAAGTTGGAGTCATTGTATATGACTAAATCTTTGACAAATCGGCTGTATTTGAAGAAGAGGTTGTATACCTTTCACATGTCATCTGGAAAGAGTCTTGAAGATCATACAGATGAATTCAACAAGTTGATTTTGGATCTTGAAAATATAGAGGTGGTGTTGGATGATGAAGATCAGGCCATAATATTTCTCACTTCTTTACCGTCATCATATGAACACTTTGTGGATACATTGATGTATGGTAGAGATTCTCTATCTATGGAAGATGTTTTGTCTGCTTTGAATTCAAAAGAATTGAAGAAGAGGTCAGATTCTAAAGAAGAAGGTGGAGATGGTTTGTTTGTGAGAGGAAGGTCAGATCAAAGGAATAACAGCAGTGGCAGCAGAATTTCCAGGTCTAAATCCAAGTCAAGATTCAAGAGGAGATGTTTTGTTTGTAATTCAGAGAAACACTTCAAGAAAGACTGTCCAGAATTCAAGAAAAGAAAAGGTGAAGGCAATTATTCAAGAGGGCAAAGTAGTAATTACTCAAAGGGGCAGAACAGTCATGTAGATTCTGATGATCAGTCAGAAGGAGGTTATGACAGTGCTGATGTTCTTATGGTCACAAGTGAATGTAACCAAGAGAAATGGGTAATGGATTCAGGGTGTTCATTCCATTTGACTCCTCTGAAAGAAGCCTTTAAAGAATTGAAGATGGTAGACATGGGGTCTGTGAAGCTTGGTGATGACAGGCCTTGTCAGATTCTTGGCATTGGTACAGTCACAATGAAGACAGAATCTGGAATCACATTTGATCTCAAAGATGTGAGGTACATCCCTGATCTTAAGAGAAGTTTGTTATCTCTTGGTACTTTAGAGAAAATGGGATATCATGTTAGTCTTAAAGATGGAAAAGCTAGAGTCATAAAAGGGTCTATGGTGGTACTTAGCGGTACTAGAATCAAGAACAACATTTACATGTTGGATTGTAAAGTTGTTGATGGAGTGGCTGCTGTGGCAAGTGAAGAAGGTGATGATGAAGCCCTGAAGTGGCATAAAAGACTCGGTCATATAAGTCAACAAGGTCTAATTGAATTGTCCAAACAACAAGTTCTTGGTGATTTAAAGAACTGTGATATAAGCTTTTGTGAAAGCTGTGTTTTGGGCAAACAGAAAAGAGTGAAGTTCAGTAAAGGAAAACATAGTTCTAAGGGAGTCTTAGACTATGTTCACTCTGATCTGTGGGGACCAGCAAGAACAGAAACCTTGGGGGGTGGTAGATACTTCTTATCCATCATAGATGGTTACTCGAGAAGAGTGTGGGTTTATGTGCTTAAACATAAGAGTGATACTTTCAAGAAGTTTCAAGAATGGAAAGTATTGGTGGAGAATCAAACTGAGAGGAAAGTGAAGAAACTCAGAACAGACAATGGGCTGGAATTTTGTAATCATGAGTTTGATCAATTTTGCAAAGCAAATGGTATTGCCAGACACTTAACCATTCCTGGTACTCCTCAACAGAATGGTTTGGCTGAAAGAATGAATAGAACTTTATTGGAAAGAGTGAGGTGCATGTTAGCTACTTCAGGGATGCCAAAGAAGTTCTGGGGTGAAGCTGTATCCACTGCAGCTTACTTGATCAATAGATGTCCTTCATCTGCAATTCAGATGAAGACACCTATGGAAATGTGGTCTGGTGAAAAGCCTGAGTATGAAGATTTGAAAGTTTTTGGGTCTTTGGTGTATTCTCATGTGAGTGATGATAAGTTGCTTAGATATAAGGTCTGATACTTACATTCTTGTAAGTTCAGGGGGTGTTTGTGAAAATTCTTACAACGGATAGTTGTAACTGAATTTTGGGTGTTTAGTATAAATAGGGGTTTGTAGTAGATTGTAGATAGTTCATAATTTTCAATTTCTTTTGTAATTTCTTTCTTGTAATTCGTTTTCAATTCAATAAGATTCAATCGTTAATCGTTGATTCTATTCTCTGGGTTAATTTCTGGGTTGTTTCTCTAACAGTATAAAAGAAATGAAATCGAAACCGGGTCGATTCGTTTAGTCATGCATCATGTGGTGTCGTTGATAGTCAAAGATAAATGGTACATGCACTAATAGCCCTTTGTCCTGATTGCTGAGTCTTATGTGTCTTATGTCCAAGGCTTAATAGAAAACAACTATGGAGCCGGGAGTCTCACCGAAAGCAGCTTCTCTATTTTTACATGGTAGAGGTAAGGTTGTCTACATTTTACCCTCCTCAAACCCTACCTGTCAAGTTGAGCTTGTATGTAATTAATCCCTTTACTTCTAAAGTAGGACCGGACCAGCCAATTAACTGTTTGTTTCTAGTGTTCCAAAGCTCTAAAGATGCAACAACAACAACAACAACAACCACCATACCCAGTATATCCCACAAATAGCAGACTATTGGTAGGGTCTGGGGGAGGTGGGATGTAGGCAAACCTTTCCTCTATTCAAGAATAGAGAGGCTGCTTCCTGAGAGACCCCCGGCTCCAAAACAACCAACAGACAGATAGACGAGAAACGGGTAAATAAATCACGTAGCAATAGGCAGATAAGTCATCAGTAAGCAACATATATGCAAATATACAAGAAAATCATCATATGTTGGTCTACCTAAATCGTAAACGAAATCTAAACCCCCCCCCCTCCGCACAGATAGGACACGTCTATACCCTCACCTACTAGTCCTTGACCTTAATCCTACGTCTCCACGAACTCCTATCATGAACCATGTCCTCAGAGAGGTGCAATTCTAACAAATCTTGTCTAAGTCTTTCATCCCAAGTCAACTTGGACCTGCCTCTACTCCTCTTTCCTTCCACTGTCATGGTTTCCACTGCTCTAACTGGTTCTGTCAACTGCCTCCTCTTCACATGCCCAAACCATCTCAACCTCCCCTCTTTTATCTTGTCCGATATACTAGCTACTCCTAACCAATCCCTAAAAACCACACTTCTAATTCGGTCTAACATCGTGTGGCCACACATCCACCTAAACATCCTCATCTCTGCTACCTCCATCTTATGCGCTTGTGTTTTCTTGATGGCCCAACAATCTGTCCCGTATAACATAGCCGGTCTAACTGCTACCCTATAAAATTTTCCCTTTAATTTTGTTGGGAACCTCCTGTCACACAAAATCCCAGTGGCTGCTCTCCACCTACACCAGCCAATTTGGATGCGGTGAGATACGTCTCTATCTATCTCCCCGTCCCCTTGCACAAACGATCCTAAGTACTTGAACTTAGTCGTTTGTGGGACCTCTTGACCCTCAATGGTAACCTGAGTGTCCTCGTTGCCACCTGCACCGCTGAAATTACAATAAAGGTATTCAGTCTTAGACCGACTAATCCTTAAACCATTGCCTTCTAAGGCTGCTCTCCATTCCTCTAACCTGGCATTTAGGGCTTGTCTAGTTTCAGCCACTAACACTATATCATCCGCAAAAAGCATGCACCACGGAACTGTCCCTTGAATGGACTTGGACAGCTCATCCAAGACAACCGCAAAAAGAAACGGACTCAACGCGGACCCCTGGTGGAGTCCTACTTCCACGAGGAAGGACTCTGTATCTCCTACAGGCGCACGAACCCTAGTCACAGTCCTATCATACATATCCCTAATAAAGTTTATATATTTCCCAGGAACTCCCCTACCCTCCAAGCTTTCCCAAATCAGTCTACGTGGCACACTGTCATATGCCTTTTCAAGGTCAATGAAAACCATATGTAGATCTCTCTTTTTCTCCCTATACTTTTCCATTAATCTCCGTAACCTGAGTTTCTTTTATGATCCTAGTGTCAATTACCCGTTCCCAACCAAAGCTCTAAAGATGCATGACAATCAAAGAGACTAGAACTAGTGCTGGTAACGAGCCAACCAAACTAAGCAAACTTTTGTGCGTGCTTGGCTTGTTTACAAACTAAGACGAGCTGATTGGCTTATTTACAAACCGAGCCAAAATTCGAAAAAATTCGAACGAGCATTGTTTCAGGTATTAAATGTTTGAGCGAGCGTCGAGCGAGTAGCAAGTGATTTGGACATCTCTATTGACTAGTGTGCCATCTTGTTTGAATTTGCAGAGAGGGAGGGGGTGTTTTGTCTCAACTTTGTATGCTTTAAAAGCTATCACATTAGAGTAAAATGCACGGATAGTCCCTGTGGTTTGGTGAAATTTCACCTTTAGATCCCAACTTTTCAAAATTATACTCTTAGGTGGTGTTTGTTTTTTCTGCAGGAAAAGGTCTTCAGTCTGCGGACCACATCTGCAAGCATCTGCAGGAGAAGAGGTGGACCAAAGGTCTGCAGTCTGCAAGGAGAAGAGGGTTTGTTTTTTTTTCTTCAACTACAAAACCTCTTCTAAACACACAGACAACACACACTACACCACACTCTTCTCTCTCTCTCTCTGCCTTCAACCATCCACCACCTACCACAACCATCCACCACCACCACACCACAACCATCCACTGTCGCAACCACCAGAATCATCATCGACATCATTGACATAATCATCATCATCATCATCATCATCGACATCATCATCACCGTCATACCCCACCACCGCCGCTGTTCCGCCGCCGTGAGGGCGTTTCTGGTCGTCGGAGACGGCGATTCAGCCGTCTCTCATTCTCCTTTGTCTCTCTCTCTCATCAATCAGTCTCTCTCTCTCATCGGGTTCTTTCTCTCTCTCTTCTGATCTCCCTCTCTCTCTCATCGGGTTCTTTCTCTCTCTCTTCCGATCTCCCTCTCTCGCTGTCTGTACCGTCGCCTCCGTACACCACCACCAACCGGTGGTGGCCGGCCGTTCACTTAAGGGAGAACGGGGGCTGTGGGGTGGGTAGGTTTGGTAGGAGGTGATTGGGGTGTCGGGTGGCGGAGACGTGGTGGCGGAGATGTGGTGGTGGATTTGGTGGCGGAGATGTGGTGGTGGAGGTGTGGTGGTGGAGATGTGGTGCAGAGAAGTGGTCTCATGGGTGTGTTTTGAAATGGGAGAGAAGAGAAGAGGTCTGCAAAGGTGTGCAGACATGAGTTCAAGTCTGCGTGGGGAAGAGGTGAGGCAGACGTTTTTGGTGAGAAGTGCTTCTGGCCAAAAAACAAACACCACCTTAGTCTCTGTGGTTTGACAAGTTATTACTCGGATAGTCCCCAAAGCGGATAGAGGTTAGTTTTCTCAGTTAAGTGGGTGTGAAATGACAAAATTACTCTTAGTAATAAAAAAGATAATTAAATCAATAAAAGAAATAAAAAAGGTGAGACCCACCTTCCACTTCTTCATCCTAAAACCACCACCACCAACCACCTATTCAAACTGCCACTTGCCACCACCTCTTAAAACCACCACTTGCTACCACCATAGAAAACCACCACCTTCCATCATCACCCTTTCTCTACCAACACAACCCTAAAATTAACTACCACCTCCTAAAAACACCCAAATCTGCAGTAGAGCCATGGATGTCATCAAGTCACCCACAAAGATTTAATCTTTTCAAAACAAAACCAAAACCCACATGCTCAATTTGAACATCACCCCCAAATTAACAACAAATCATGAACACCTAAATCATGTAAACGAAAGTGGATACTCAGCTAATGTGTAAACAAAATCAGGCCAAATCAAACATGGATCAGAGCAAAATCGGGCAAAAACGAAACTGAAACCTACAAAATCAGGCCAAATCAGACCAGTCGGTGACCTTCACCTGGTTCAGATTCTACTTTCAGGTTGTTGCAGCCTTGTCGGTGCAAGTTTCAGATTCGACTTGTTTTTCCGACGACCTCACATGGAGACGACAACCTCACGGGGGCGGTGGTGCTGGTGGTGTGGTCGTTGCCGGAGATGATACCGGCGGTGGAGACGACGACGGGAATATAAAGATGAAGAAGGTGTGTGGTGGGGGTGTTATGTATTTAAATTAAAAAGTGGGTCCCACGTAAATTATAAATATTAATTGTATTTTCTTTTTTTTGTTTTAAGCATTATATTTAAATAATAAGGGTAGTTTTGTCATTTTACAAGGACTTAACCAGAAAAACTAACCTCCATCCGCTTTAGAGACTATCCGAGTAACAACTTGTCAATCCACAGGGACTAAGAGTATAATTCTAAAAAGTATGGGACTAAAGGTGAAATTTCACTAAACCACAGGGACTATCCGTGCATTTTACTTATTTTTCATAAATGACAATATTGTGGCCAATGAGACGATAAACAGATTGTAGAGAATCATGATGGATCACTGGTGGTGCATTCCACTGTTGGCGCCTTGTGGATGGGCGTGGAAACATACATGTACTACTGTTTGTTCATCAATTATTAGAGCGAGAATATTCAATGAATAAAGAGAAAATAGTGAACAACTTTGTCTACGATAAAGTGATAAGAAATGATGTAATTGGTTTCACAATTTCCATGCTTCTCACATACGGCAATAAAGTGAAAACCAAAGACTTGTTGACTTGCCTTTTCTTGGGGGAATAGTGGCTCTCAAATTGTCGTCTCCACCTTTTTCCAAATAAGGGTAAATATTTCTTGTTGACTTGACTTTCCTTGCACATTGTTTAAAGATGTCTAACAACTCTTTATTAAAATTAGTAGGGTTGTTTAAGCTCCGGTTTTAACGGGTTTTGAGTTAAATGGTAAGTCAAACCATTAGTAACGATTTTTTAATATCAATAGTAGAAACTGAACCGTTAAAATTTAAAATCGAACCAAGCCGAAACGTTACTAACAGTTTGATTCCGGTTTGATTTCACGGTTTAGGCTTTATTAATCCCTTATATAATATAGAAAAATAAAAATAAAATTACTAAACAATGTGTAATTTGATTTTCATTACCCTCTCAATTTCAGGAATTAGAAAACTAATCTAACAATTAGCAATGCAGAAAAGGTATGTAGGTCCGGCTAGGGGAGGATCTAGTCGTCCAATCCTTGTATACTAACCAACCCGGTTGTGCGGAATCCAACCGGAAAGGCAAACCGAGATAGAACACGCAATAAATAACACGACACGCAAGTTTCAACGATTAACACCACTTGTATTAAACGTATGAAAGGTCCAGTTACAGCTCAATGTTTACAAATCAGTCTTGCAAACTCTCTCTAGTGTGTGTGTGTGTTCTCTATCTGTCTGAGTGTCTAACTATCGAAGTAAACACAACACACGGGTATTTATACCCGACACAGCTGGTCCGGTCGAAGGATCAGATAAGATGATCGAAGGATCATCTATCGACCAGAATCAGCTCGAACGATCCAGATGCACCACGAAGGATGTGATCTTTCGTGGTCCATCCATCGAAGGTCCATCTTTCGAGCTCATCATCGAAGGATCCATGCAATCCTTCGATGGTACATCCTTCGACCCAGCCATCTTACAAACATAATGTTGACTGTTTGGCCAAGTCAAACCGGAGAATGGTTGACTTGGTCAAACTTTCAGACTAACAAAGACATCGTTCAGTAACAAGACAAAATACAGACAAAGTACAGACACAAGTGCACCAACAAACTCCCCCTTGGCTGTAGCTTTGTCTCAATCTTCGAGATAGTTTTGTCTTGATCTTCATTCTTGTAAGTCTCTCGTGTCTTCAAGTCTTTGACGTCTCTTCACGTCTTCAATGTCGGAGGATCTTGAAAGTCTTCACGTCTTGAAAGTAGAAAGTGTACCAACAAACTCCCCGTTTCATGTAGGAAGTGTGTTGACAAACTCCCCCTTAACATAAGCTCCCCCTTGAGTTATGCTCGTGAAATACTTGTTCTTTATGAAGTGAGATCCTTGTGGTGTTGATGATGGTCAGCGGCAACTCGATCATCTTCATCATTTGAATGCCTTCACGTCGTGTCTTCATTCCGAAGCTTATCATCGACCATGTTCTCCTAGCCTTTAGAATCTGCACATGCAAGAAATCTAAACGCGTAATGAGAACAACCGCTTGGAATATCATAGGCAAACAACACACATGTGACCATTGTTTAATCAAACACCGTCCGACAGTTTGAAAGTTTAACAAATTTTATCAATTTCAATTTTAACTTTCAAAACTTGCAAATTTCGACCGTTTATGAAGATTTAGTCGTTTTGGTTTTCGTTCAGATTTCAGGTAACGAAGACTCGAGCTCCAACATCGTACGATCGAAAATAAGATAGAAATAAAATATTTTTGGCTTTTTGAAAGTTTATATTAAAACACACTTAAAATCTTTTTGGTATTTTTGAATATTTCAAATGTAAAGACTGAAAGCAGTAAATAAATATATACAGACATTCTTTTTGCGAGTTTCGAGGGTAAGAGAATCATATCAGTGTACGGTCATGCCAAAACGCTCTTGTTTGTTCATTTAGATAACATTAAGATAAGCATCCTATAACGATTATCGGTATTGTTGTCCACATAAGCTCAACTTATCAGATGTAATCATGGCGAGGGGATACGTTAAGGTATGATTTATACTTACCGACCGGTGTTCATCCACATCACGACACATTCCCGTATCAAGGTATGCACGAGGGTTCATCTTACCGGTGAGTATACCGATTATCATCTGTTTGACCGTATATGATGTGAGATTCTCACTTATTTTGAATTTGAAAACAAGCCCTATGTGATATAATCACTTATTGATGAGGAACTTGGTTTTCGATGCATGAGGGCACAGGAGCAAGTCCGTGAACAGGTCAGTACTTTCGTACAGCAGAGAGACGAACTTGACTCCCGGAAAGAATTTGTGATATTTTATCACTTATTTGTTTGGACATGTGATTGTTGATCACTTATTGAGGTCGTATGCAATATGTACACGTATGTATAGTATCATGGAAGATCTAGACTTGCGTCCCCGTTATTTTTCGGTAAAAGATACAACCATGATACCCAGATGATAAGCAGCATAAAGACCGAATATTTCAGAACCTCGGCAATCTCTCAAACGAAATTTCGGTACTAAGACCATATGCCAATGAATGGTTCCCACCTGGTCTTCAGTCGATTTAAGTTTATATCACCCTGCACACTTTAAAATGATTGTGAGCCTACCGATACATCTTATATAGAGCTGCTTATCGTTTTTCTTTTAAGGTTTAAAGAGGTTTAGACAGACCACTGATGTACTATCATTTTCTCTTTTGCTCGCCAGGAAACTCATTTTTGTTTTTCTATTGTTTTTGTGTTTTTGAAATTTTTCAATGTTTTTGGATTTTCAAATTTTTGGATTTACTCCCCCTAAAATCAACAAACTAAGACAACTTTAAAAACACAAAGGTATTTACAAAAATGATTTTCCGATGTTGGTTTTACTCTTGCTTGACCTTAATGCCATTTACCAATAATAAATAGTCAAATCTTGATTTGTCAAAAGCTTTGGTAAAAAGGTCGGCACGTTGGTCATCGGTGTGGACGTAAGCAACATCGATTAGCCTTTTCTCAAAGCAATCACGTATGAAGTGATACTTAATGTCGATGTGCTTAGTCTTTGAATGCTGCACAGGATTTTTAGTGATCTGTAAAGCAGCAGAATTATCAACGTAAATAGGAGTAGTCAGGAATTCAAAACCGTAGTCACGCATTTGCTGTTGTATCCACAGGACTTGGGAGCAACAACTTGAGGCAGCAATGTATTCAGCTTCGCATGTTGACGTAGCGACGCACGTCTGCTTCTTGCACTGCCATGTGACTAGGCGATTTCCCAAAAACTGACATCCAGCCGTTGTGGATTTGCCGTCGATTTTGCATCCGCCAAAATCAGAATCACTGAATGCGATCAAGTCAAAGTTATTATCCCTAGGGTACCACAGACCGGTGTCAGGGTAACCCTTCAAATAACGAAAAATCCTTTTTACAGCTGCAAGATGTGAGGCCTTCGGGTTGACTTGATATCTGGCAAGCAGGCACGTTGGGTACATTATATCTGGTCTTGATGCTGTGAGGTACATAAGAGATCCGATCATCGCGCGGTAGTATGAGGGGCTAACATCTTGACCCTTCAAGTCTGGAGTAATTCCGTGATTTTGTGGCAATGGGGTACCAATGGGCGTTGCATCAGACATCTGGAACCGGCTCAAGATGTCACCAACATATTTAGTCTGATGGATGAATATCCCAGACTCTGTTTGTTGTACTTGTAGGCCCAAAAAGAAGGTCATTTCCCCCATAGCACTCATCTCGAATTTATCCTGCATAACACGCTCGAAATCCCTACACAAAACATCATTAGTAGAACCAAATATAATATCATCAACGTATACCTGTACCAGTAGAAGATCTCCATCTTGTTCTTTGATGAAAAGAGTGCAATCGATAAGACCTCTGCGAAAACCGTTCTCCAGCAGATAATTAGATAAGGTTGCGTACCAAGCTCGCGGTGCTTGATGTAGACCATATAGAGCTTTGTTGAGCAACCAAACCCGATCGGGATGGATAGGATCTTCAAAACCTGGAGGCTGTTCAACGTACACCTCTTCTTCCACCACACCATGTAAGAATGCACTCTTCACGTCCATCTGGTATACCTTGAAACCTTTGAATGAGGCATAAGCCAGAAAGATCCGAATGGCTTCTAGACGTGCAACAGGTGCATACACTTCGTTGTAGTCAATCCCTTCAATCTGAGGAAAACCTTGAACGACTAGCCTTGCTTTATTCCGGATAACAATCCCACGGTCATCCTTTTTGCATTTAAACACCCAACGGGTACTAATCTTCTTGTATCCAGCAGGTTTCTCTACGAGTTTCCAGACACCAAGCTTCTGGAATTGTTGCAGTTCTTCCTGCATCGCTTCAACCCATGAGCTATCTTTCAAAGCATCTTTCCAAGTTCTTGGTTCTTCCTGTGAGACATAACACGCGAAAGACCAATCATTCTGTTGACCAGATTCTCGGATAGTTGCATACAAGCCTGCATTGTTGTTGTTTCGCAACATGTTTCTTGTTTGAACGCCACTCTGTACATTTCCTATGATGTTTTGTTGAGGATGGGTATTGTGAATCCTTGTTTCTGGATTATCTTGAACTGGAATATTTGTACCCAGATTGTTGAGATTGAGATCAACAATCAATTCAAGTCCCGGAATTGACGAAGAGGATGATACAGAAGTTTCAGCTGTTCGAGGGACATCCACTGGAGGTGTACCCTCTGAAATACCATGAACTGCTGTTGGAGCTTCTTGATCTGCATCGAGAAATTCATCATCCTCTGAAGATTCGTTCAATTCGGTAGCATCTTGAAAATCCTCATTGTCGAGAGCATTATTGTTCACTGAAGATGGTTCTTGATTGACTATAATGGGACGAACCAACGGTGAATCTGTTGCGTTGTCGCTCTCGAAAAACATCCTTGCCGCAGCACTTTCTTCAACGGCTTCAACATTGATCGAATTGAAAAAGTCATCGTACTCAAACATCCAAGGCTGACCAGGATTTCTGACTGGTAAAGTGTGCCTTTGTACTCTGACTTCAGACCATTCCTCAACCCTTTTAGTCTCTAGATTCCAGACTCTTAAGTTTGGGGTGGAATACCCAAGAAAGTATCCCTCGATAGATCTTGTCCCAAACTTTCCATGAGGATCGATAATTGTGCAAGGAGCTCCAAACGGTTCAAGATAAGACAAGTCTGGTTTCCGTTTGTTGATAAGCTCAAAGCAGGTCTTGTTGTGCCTTTTGACTGTAAGGACTCGGTTCAACGTATAGCATGCAGAGGACACAGCTTCAGTCCAGAATGGAATGGGTAGCTGCGACTCTACCAACATAGTCCTAGCAGTCTCGATCAATGTGCGGTTCTTACGTTCAGCGACGCCATTCTGCTGAGGAGTATAAGCTGCACTAAATTCGTGAAGAATACCTTTTGAAGTGCAAAACTCCGCCATGGCATGATTTTTGAATTCAGTACCATTGTCGCTGCGTATCCGCCTAACCTTCAAGTTGTAAAGATTCTCAATCTGAATGATCAAGTTTTTGAGAATACCGAAGGTTTCACTCTTGTGTGCCATGAACGCCACCCAAGAAAATCTTGAATAATCATCAGTTATCACGAGGCAGTATTGATCATTCCTAATGCTTTTGTGCTTGACAGGACCGAACAAATCCATGTGCAAACGTTCAAGAGGAACAGCCACCGTGTTGACTTTCTTTGTGGGGTGTCGCTTCTTCGTTTGTTTTCCTTTCTGGCACGAAACACAGACGTCTTGAAGATGGAAATTTTTAAGAGGAACACCATTCACCAATTCATTTGATACCAAATGATTCATTTTGCGTAAGTGAATGTGACCCATTCGTCTGTGCCAAGAGATTGTGTCTTTTTCTCTGGCTTTGGAAACGAAACATGTTGCTTGTGCAGACGTTGTGATAGCTTGGCTCATATCAAGGACATACAGATCATTTATCCTTGGAGCCGACAAGAGAATCCATTCTTTTGGAATTTTGAACCCGGGTTTCAGCACATAACATCCATTAGCATCAAAGTGTACCGAGAACTTCTTATCACAAATTTGAGAAACACTAAGAAGATTGTGATCAAGTTGTTGCACAAAGTTGATCTTGTCAAAGCTAACAACCCCGTTGGAAATCATTCCTTCACCCGTTATATATCCGCCCTTATCTCCAGCAAAAGCAACATAACCTCCTCTAATAGATTTGACGTCGTAGAGAAGCTTCATGTCGCCTGTCATGTGCCTGGATGCCCCACTATCAACAATCCAATGACTACTGATAGTTCCTCCTGGAACACCCTGCACATGAACTCAGTTAATTAGTTGGAGATGGGGACCCAAGCCATTGTGGTCTTGGGTCTTCCATTTTCATCAACAACAATTACTTCTATTCTTTGATGATTGGAAAATTGTGATGGTCCCCCTGATTCAGCAACCGTTTTCGGTTTCCAGGTCTGTTGAGTTTTACCAGTTTGATTGTTTGAAGTTTTTGAAAACTTTGAATTATCTGGTTTAACTGAAACAGATGGTTTGTGAACCACATCGGTTTTAATTGCCTTTTCAATTTTCTTGACCTGTTGGCGTTTCTGTTTCTTTTCCCTTTCTCTTATGAGTCGGGGATCTTGTTTTACAGAAACAGATCGCCTACAGTCAGTTGGGCCACGGGGATCATCTTCTTTGGCTTTCAACTTATGAAGATACGGGCAATTTCGAATGATATGCCCAATTGTACCACATTCAAAACATGATCTTCGTTCAACAAACCCCGAAGTATCATGTGATCTTCTTGCTGATGATGAACTGTGTGAATCCGAGGTACTAGGTTTTGAACTACTTGGTTCATTCCTTTTCATCACTGTTGCCTTTTGGACAAAATCTAAATTAGATTGATTTTCAAACTTTGCAATTTTGTCCGTTCCCTTAGATTTCACAAAGTTCACATTCTTCTTCTTCTTCTTCTGATTCGGCTTCTTTTGATTTTGAGCCGGTGTCTTACCATCTGTTTTGGTATGGTTTTGCTGTTTTGGCACTGTTGGTAATTTCTTGTTCCCAAACTGTTTTCTAACTTCAGCCTTTGGGATAGGAGGACACTGTGTGACAGTAACATGTGGTCCTGTCTTTCCCAAAAACTTACTTGTAGAATTTTCAAAGACTTTACTGATTAAAGATTGATTAACATTTTTAATAGGAAAATCTTTGTCTGAATAGATCTTATCATCACCAACAAGAGTGTACAGCAAATCCACACTCTCCGACTCTTTTGCTGATGTGGACTCGGTTGGAACAGTCTTAGCAGGTTTTGTGGGAGGATCACATAGGATATGATTCTCAAGAGGTATGTCCTCTTCTTTGATCACTGCATCAGACTTTTCCGAATCAGTATCATCAGACTCATCATCAGAAGAATCAACATCCTCAACCACAACTGGAGGATCCTGATTCTGGTCAGCAGTTACAAATGTATCTGCTGACACATCTGAATCTGACGATACTTCTTTCTTGTATCCGAGCCCTGCTGCAAATTCCTCAACGTCCAACGGAACAGATGGCTCAAAGTGAGTCCTATACTCCTCATCAGGCAAAGCATCAAAGTTGTTTCTCACGGGTGGTGGACATTTCTTATAACCTATGCATGTGACATCCCGTTTCTCTTTCTGAACATCAATGATGTGATCCAACACATAGCTAGAACTCAAATAACTGTCTAACTTGAGTCGGATCGCCTCACTTTCTGTTTTAACACAAGCCATTTCTTTTTGCATAACCTCAAGACGAGTTATATACAGGTTAATGTCAGTTTGTTTTCTGGAAACCATTTTTGTCAACTCTGTTTTATCTTTCTTTAACGTTTCAATCATTGACTTAAATTCCTTTTCATGGTTTCCATAAAACATATTGGCTTCAGTGCACTTTGAAAGATCAACGGTCAATTTCTGATTATGAATAAATGTCACATCATATTTCTCTTGCAAAGCCTCATGTTTGCTTTGCAATTCACACCACCTATCATTCACAGAAACATGTTTGTCTTGCAAGTCAAACAAACTAGCTTGTAAAGCATCATGTTTGCCTTGCAACTCAGACATGTTTGCATCCAAATCAGCACATCTAGCAAGCAATCTATCACAATTATCACAGCTAACAGAAGTGGGTTCATCGACACATACCTGACTTGATGAACTGTCGACATTCGCCATAAAGGCTGAATGGAGAGAAGACGAAGAATAAGCAGCTTGATCCACCAAGATAGATCTTCTTTGAATTCCTGCTGCAGTTTCTTCCAACAGCTCATCAATATTTGCATCGATTGACGCATTTGATGTCTCATCCACATGATCATCACCTGAGCTCGAGGATTCTTCATCCGAACTTCTGCTGTAACCAGAAGAGTCTTCATCCTCAGAGGAGTCACCACCATTGGCGGAAGATTCTCCACCACTGGTGTGATTAAGATCCTTGACAATCTCAGCAAAACACGCCGTTCCATCCGGAGCATCATTTCCCAACTGTAGTGACCAGTCACAACCTTCATCTACTTGAACCACAAGTGCCTGGTTGGCATTTGATGGTCCTGCTTGGCTTTGGTTGTTGACAGGTACCAGCGTACGAACATTGTTCCTATTCTGGTTCTGCTGGTTGCCTTGACCTCTGAAGGGATTCTGGTTTCCATGCTGAGATGGTCTTGTACATTCACGCTTGAAATGACCACGTTCCCCACAGTTGAAGCATTTAACAGCTTGCTTATCAAACCCATACTTGGTGTCTTTCTTGCCTTCCAAGCTGGTTCGGCCCGTTCTTTCCATGAAATCATTTGCTCGCCTAACAGCACTGGCAAAGGCCCACTTAATATCCATCATCTCCATCTCCTCTTTATCTATCTGCTGATAGTCTTCTTGAGTCAGATTAATGTTGCCAATCTGACCTTCCACTAATCCACAGTATGCGCTCACCACAGTGTTTAGCAGCTCCATGTGTTCCTTTGCTACTTCCACACTTACTTTAGAAAAGCTTGAGGTGTCGAGCCGTACTGTATTTGGCTTTGATTGTTGACCAGCAGATGATGTACTTCCATAACAGGCTTGCTGTTGTGGAGGAAGTGGGTTCCCATACATGTCTGTTGGAACTGTTGATTGAGGAGGAAGTGGATTCCCATACATATCTGTTGTTCCGGGAGATCGAACTGGTAATGGATTCCCGAACATATCAGTTGGTCTGAGAGGTCGTTGGCTTTGCTGTTGCTGTTGAGGAACTGGTTCTAGCAGATTTCCATACATGTCTGTCTTTGGAGGAACCGGCACTTGGATAGTATTGCCATACATATCAGTGCTAGTCACAAATGCTGTTTGAATTGGAGCATGCGAAGAAGGTTTTGTAGAAGTGCTAGAAGTTCCATAATACATATCAGGATTTTGTGGCACTGCAACTCTTTTTGCCTTGAGAATTTCTTCCTGATTCTTGTTTTCTAGAATTTGTACAAAGTCGTTGAAGCTTGTTGTAGCTAAAGTACCATTGTACTTCATGATTTCCAAGAAGGTATTCCATTGGGGTGGCAACGCATCTGCAAACTTTTTCACAATCTCTGCTGCAGTTGTAACAACCTCAAAATTTGCCAATTCAGTCAACAAATGATTAAATCGACTTGTCAAATCATGTAACGACTCATTCTCCATACAAGTGAAACCATCAAACTCTTTCTTTAGCAATTCTTTTCTCAATTGGCGTGTCGCTTCATTTCCTACGCCCCTTGTCTTTAACGCGTCCCACAATCTCTTCGTTGTCTTGTAACTAACGAATTGATGATAAATGTCTTTACTTAAGGCCTGAGTGAGAATGGCATATGCCTTCTTTTCCAAATCATACACCTTCTTCTGATCTTCTGTAAGATCTGCAAACGTGGCTGCAGATGATGCTGCAACTTCTATTGTTTGATCAAAATCTGTAATGAACCGCAACCACAATTCTGTATTTTGACCTTTAACGTATGTATGAAATCTATCAATCCATCCTGGATATTCATACAAGTGCATCAACTTTGGAGGCCGATTCAAGCTTCCAGTTTCGCTCTCGCTTAAGAGAATGCTTTGAACACTTGGAACTTGATTGGATACAAATGCCCATTGACCGGTAGAAATTGCATTAGCTTGTGAAGATACCGGTGCGGAAGATGACGGAGTACCAAAATACATATCTGTATTTACCAAAGTATTCCACCTTGGATTCATATTTAATCAGCCGAAGGATACCTGTTCGAAAGATACTTGAAAAACACAAACTGTTAAGCACAAACAAACTGATGATCGAAAGATCCACACCTGTTCGAAGGATCAACAGGGTTCGTAAGATCTCTGTTGAATTTCGAACAAAGTTTTTCGAAAGATTCTCCAACCGAAGGATCCTTATCCTTCGAAAACGTACTGTAGACCGAAAGATGAAATCGAAAGATGACTTCGAAAGACTCCCCAATCGAAGGATCCTAGTCTTTCGAAAATGAACAGTAGTCCGAAAGATGAATGTTTCGAAATGATTCCTTGGTTCGAAGGATGATGATCTATCGAACCTCCACTGATCGAAAGATGGTCTTTCGAGTTCGAAGGATATCTTTCGAATGGTTCTGACACAGTTGACAATCGGTGACAAGTTGGTGAAAAAAGTTGACGGGTTGGTGAGAACTTTCGGCAGAAAGTATGTTCAGACCATATCTTTCAGGTCTGAACATGCAGGTTTTTCACCAACCGGGTAATGATCAATATTTTAAACAAAATACAACTTCCAACACACAAACACTTTGTGATTCAAATTTTTCAAGATCAAATGTGTAATATTATGAAGAACAAACCCAGAAATACAAGAATTTCCAGCAACCCGACAACTATTCAAAACCCGTTTTTGCTAGCAACTTCACTAAAAAACCATTTTTAACATGTGACAATGAAAAGTGACAAGGTTTTTATAAGAACAAACAGCAAAAACAGTAATATTTCCAGAAAATATGAACTATAAAATCCCGAAAAACACCAAGAACACCTCGGTTTTAACAAGGACAAGAGCCAAGGCTCTGATACCACTTGTAGGTCCGGCTAGGGGAGGATCTAGTCGTCCAATCCTTGTATACTAACCAACCCGGTTGTGCGGAATCCAACCGGAAAGGCAAACCGAGATAGAACACGCAATAAATAACACGACACGCAAGTTTCAACGATTAACACCACTTGTATTAAACGTATGAAAGGTCCAGTTACAGCTCAATGTTTACAAATCAGTCTTGCAAACTCTCTCTAGTGTGTGTGTGTGTTCTCTATCTGTCTGAGTGTCTAACTATCGAAGTAAACACAACACACGGGTATTTATACCCGACACAGCTGGTCCGGTCGAAGGATCATATAAGATGATCGAAGGATCATCTATCGACCAGAATCAGCTCGAACGATCCAGATGCACCACGAAGGATGTGATCTTTCGTGGTCCATCCATCGAAGGTCCATCTTTCGAGCTCATCATCGAAGGATCCATGCAATCCTTCGATGGTACATCCTTCGACCCAGCCATCTTACAAACATAATGTTGACTGTTTGGCCAAGTCAAACCGGAGAATGGTTGACTTGGTCAAACTTTCAGACTAACAAAGACATCGTTCAGTAACAAGACAAAATACAGACAAAGTACAGACACAAGTGCACCAACAAGGTAAAACAGATGTGCAATCGGGATTTATAGTTAATAAACCAAGCTAAATAAATTACTAGAAGAACTAATGTATTCTAAACTTTTCAATCAAGATAAATACAACATAACAATTTCGTGAGTACAAACTATATTTAATTATTAAACCTTCTTATAGATATCAGACTCAAAGTAAAACCTTTTTATAGATATCAGACTCAAAGTGAAAAAGACAACACTTTACCTTTCTTCATTTGTAAGATAACCGTTCAAAATTTAAGAAAAAAGATCAACAAATAAAAAATTAAAAACGCTGAAACTATTGGCACACTCTTGGTGCCTATTTGCATACACATACGCCATGTGTACATGGCATATAGGGTTGTATCAAAATCATTGTTTGACTGTCAGTGCTGGTCTAGCTGCTCCTATACGCGTATATGACCCCTCGTACAGGTCTTGAATAAGACTCCTGACCCATATATGCCTCGTATGGGCCTATATGGGGCATATACACAAGTTTTTTTACAAACATTTTATTCAATATTAATCGTCTTAGCAAAGTTTTATAAAAAATAAATATTCTTTTTTAAATAAAGAAAAGGGACATTGGATTTTAATAATCCTAAGTTTCACCTGTTGGCCGATAATAATTCCAACTTTAAAAATTCTCTCCAATAATCTCAACTTGTAAAAGTTTGGCCGCCATTGATCCGTTTCTAACATAGGTGCACTTAAATCAATTAAGGAGTCTCTAGTTGTAATTGAATCTATTGAGGAGACCAAATTCTTATATGTATGAAAATGATCAATGGCGGCCAAACTTTTACAAGTTGGGATTATTGAAGGGAATTTTTAAACTTAGGATTATTATCGGCCAACAGGTGAAACTTAGGATTATTAAAATCCAATAACTCTAAATAAAAAAAATAAGAATTTTTTTACAAACATATTTATACAATATTAATCATTTTTATATGATAAAGGTGTAGTATAGGTCCCAAAATCGGATCTCAAACAAGGTGATTTCTTGTTTCGAATGGTGTAACGAGTGCGGAATCCAAGCTACACCATAAACCGAGCGAGAGAACGTAATGAATAACAAAGATTTGTTGTTTAAGAATTAGACTGATGGGTGTGGGGAACGTCCCCCCTCGGCTTTGCTCGTCCCCCTTCGTCCCACACCGCCCCCTTGGGGCTCGGCACGTCGCCTCCGGCTTCTCCAGGACGTTTGAGACGAGGCAAAAGGTGGGGCCCCCCATTAATTGTGTGTATTGTTGTGTGATAAAGTGGGTCTCTCAACTAGTTTTATATATAAAAAATAAGGGGATCGTCCATCCTCCACACCCTTGGGTAGTCCCCAAGGGGGTGGTCCTTCACCCATGGTGATGTGACGCCTACGTGACGAGTAGTCCCCAAAAAGACTAAGCAAACCACACCCCATTATCTTAGAAAGGGTTGAAAAAACCTAAAGTATAGACAAGAGGCCAACATAATCATTGCTGGGAGGACTTTTTAGAGAATATTGGAGGGTCTGTTACGTGAGAAGGGACCTTTTTGGACGGGTGTGAAGAGAAATTAAAGGAGATTATTAAAAAAATCCTAAGGCCGGTGGGTGTGGCTTAATGCCACCCCACCACCTTGCCTTCCATAACGCCCTCGGGGCGCCATCCTCAACACCGTTGATTTCAAAGGGGGGCGCCATCCATCTCTCGCCAGCACGTCAACGATGGTTTTTTGAGTTGATCGATGGGAGTTGGTCAAAATGACCGTTGGCCAACATTCAGATTTAAAAAAAAAAGTTTTTTTAATTCAAATATATATATACAAACATATCCCAATCAAGATAAATACAACATAACAATTTCGTGAGTGCAAACTATATTTAATTATTAAACCTTCTTATAGATATCAGACTCAAAGTAAAACCTTTTTATAGATATCAGACTCAAAGTAAAAAGATAACCGTTCAAAATTTAAGAAAAAAGATCAACAAATAAAAAATTAAAAAGGCTGAAACTATTGGCACACTCTTGGTGTCTATTTGCATACATATATGCCACGTGTACATGGCATATAGGGTTGTATCAAAATCTGTGTTTGACTAGTGTTAGTGCTGGTCTGGCTGCTCCTATACGCGGTACCCCTCATATAGGTCTCGACTCTCGAATAAGACTCCTGGCCCGTATATGCCTCGTATGGGTGTATATGGGGCATATACATAAGTTTTTTTTTTACAAACATTGTATTCAATATTAATCGTCTTAGCAAAGTTTAAAAAAAAAAAAATATTCTTGTTTAAATAAATAAAAAATAAGAATTTTTTACAAACATATTTATACAATATTAATCATTTTATATGATAAAGGTGTAGTATAGGTCCTGAAATCAGATCTTGAACAAGGTGATTTCTTGTTTCGGATGGTGTAACGAGTGCGGAATCCAAGCTACACCATAAACATTTTATATGATAAAGGTGTAGTATAGGTCCTGAAATCAGATCTCGAACAAGGTGATTTTTTGTTTCGGATGGTGTAACAAGTGCGGAATCCAAGCTACACCATAAACCGAGCTAGAGAACGTAATGAATAACAAAGATATAACGATTAACGGGTTCGTGTCTTCAATCGGACAGAGTTTCGATACAAAATACAAGCATATAAGAAGCACTCCGATAACTCTCTCTCTCTCAAGCTCATTCAAGCTCACCGTTACAAGTGATACGGAACATGTATTTATACTAACACTACATGAGACCTATCGACATACCATATGCCATTCCACAGTGACATGTCCAAAACGACAGTGTCACTGCCGATCCTAACTAACCAATCGACAGTTCATAACATGTTGTTTCTATCAACAGTTAGCATGGACTTCCAAACAAGGCACATCATAATCGACAGTCTTCATATCTTCGTTTATTATGGATCCAACTCATGTCATGGCCCAAATGGTTTTGGGCCTTTGATGGGCTTTCACAATTATATGTCTTGTATCTCATAATAAATCCATTCCACATAGCATGTAGTATCGTATCGATGTCACTTGAAAGTTGTTCTTCGTGTCGAACCGACAGAGGAATGTAGTCGATGTCGGACGCGAAGAGGATGGTGTTTATTGTATTTGGAAAATTGGCAGGTTGACCGGGTCAGGTATCGGGCCAACACGGGTTTGGTTTATGTCATTTTAGCATGTGTCAAGCTGCCTTTACTGTCAGAAAGTTTTTTGTTCTTTTCTAAAAAAGATTTATAAACTATACATTTGTTAAGTATGATCTAGAAACAATTTTATGCGATAACCTAAAGCTTTAAATAACAGTGATTTATGGAGGTTGTATGCGTTAAACATAGACTTTGGGCGGCTTTCAACTCGTTTGACTGTTGTGTCTAAAATATGTGTAGAGGGAGAATTGGTTTCCTCTGTTTCATAAATATACAGTCAGTTGTGTTATCTATTTGGTATTACAACTAATCATGGGTCAACTATTGTAAACCATTTTCATACATCAGAAGAACATTTCCAACTAATCGGTGTGTGTGTGGATCATGGCTGGTTGGTCTACGAGTACATGGAAAACGGGAATTTGGACGAGAGCGATTATTTCGCATGACACACCATCAATCCCATAATTCGACTGGTTCTGTACCGTGTGGGAATTAGCATCAGCTCTAAACTTCCTTCATAACGCGAAACCGAAATCAATCGGATGTTGGTCTCTCAACAATGCTTCAATCGGACTTCTCCTCCATATCCACCATTTACAAAGACACGAGTCCAGCGGGAACCCTTTGTTACATCGATCCAGAGTATCAACGAACAGGATTAGTATCTCCAAAATCCGATGTATACGCTCTTGGTTTGGTGATTTTGCAGCTGCTGACAGCAAGACCGGCAATTGCAATTACTCATGTGGTGGAAACAGCTCTTGAAAGTGATGAGTTAGGCAGTGTGTTGGATCAAGATGCAGGCCAATGGCCGATTGATGAAGCCAAGGAGTTAGCATATTTGGGGTTGAGTTGCGCTGAGCTTCGAAGAAAAGATAGACCGGATATGAAAAACAAGGATCTTCCTCTTTTGGAACGACTGAAAGCAGTCGCAGATGCAGCTCAAAGATCCACATCCATGACGCGACCCACCCCTCCTAACCACTTCATATGCCCAATACGCAAGGTAAGATTGTGACATTCTTTCTTTCAATTTTTATCGAACAACACTAGTTTTTCAAAATATAATGATGTTTTGATCCAGGATGTGACAGTTGATCCATGTGTTGCTGCTGATGGCCACACGTATGATCACAGGGCGATAGAGCAATGCTTGAAGAGAGTGATAGCTCCCCAATGACTAATTTACCGTTGACGAGTAGGAGCTTAACGCCTAATTACACGCTTCTTTCGGCAATCATGGAGTGGAAATCAACAACCTAACCATTTGAGTGAGAATTTTGGATGCAACCTCATTTTTTTAGGATTGTTTTATGTACATTTGTTTGATTTATCTATATCTTATATGCTCCTGTCTTGAACTTTGAGTATGAAATTTATAAAGTGTACATAGTATTTTTGGAACGATGATATATTATTATTAGAAAAAGGACCAGCGTGAAGCTGGTTTAACAATCACAAAGAAAGACATAACAAAACAACCCTACGAGAAGAAACACAACAATAAACATAAGCTTTATGAAAAGCAGACTGCAGGGGAACTACACCAAGTGACCCAGGAGCTGCTTTTTTATGGTCACTTAGAAAACATATCACAATAATACTTATGCATAACATCATAAACCTTATACCTTGATCAATTTCCTCAAGAGACGGAAATATGTGATTCTCCATGATCTGTTGAGCATTAATGAAACCACAATGCCCCAAAACCCAATAATAAATCCAAGCGCTATGCTAATAATCAACCCCCAATCTACTTTGTGTGATCCACCGTCTTCTTTTTGGTCGCTTGTTGTATCAGGTTTGTCAGCATGTACACAATCATTTGTCACTGGAGCTCCACAAAGTTTGTTTCCAAAAAAGCTGGACTCATTGAAGCTCTGAATTTGTGTACCTGTTGGAACTCTTCCTATCAAATTGTTGTAGGACACGTCAAAGGTACCCAAGAAATTCAACGCTGACAAACTCATAGGAAGTTCCCCAGAAAGATTGTTTACTGATAAATCAAAAGACTCAAGTGATTTCATGTCTCCTATCTTATTTGGGATCTTTCCTGTCAATTGATTTCTTGATAAATTCAATGATTTTAACTTGTGGAGGGTCGTGAGCTCACTAGGGATCTGCCCAGAAAAATTGTTGCTCGAAAGGTCCAAAAGCGTGACTAGTCCTGGGATAGATCCATAAGCGTCTTCTCGTCCCTTCATCACCAACAAATCATAAACAATAAAAGTACCATTTTCAAAATTGAATGAAAATTGAACCTCTAAATTAGTTTCTTTGCCCGAAAGCACACTAAAGTTGTTGAAGCATCTAGGAATATTTCCTGAGAGGTTATTATGAGCGAGATCCAATACTTGAACATGTGAAAGATAACATAGCTGGTTAGGAGTATTTCCGTAAAAATTGTTGGATCTAAGATTGAGAATTTTCAACATAGTGAGTTTTATTCCAATCCATGGTGGAATGATTCCTGCAAGATTATTTTTTTCAAGTCCAAGGATCTTTAAGTATGACAGATTCATTAGGGAAGATGGTAAGCTTCCTGAAATCATGTTCCCACTCATGTCCAATAATTGCAACAAAGGTATAGAGCCCAATGTTCTTGGAATCTCACCAGACAAATTATTATCATTTAAGTATAAGACTTTCAAGCTCGACCACTTCTCCCAACACACAGGAATAACACCCGACAACTGATTAGATCCCAAATCAACCAACTCGATCGTGTTCACCCAGTTGGAACAAACCAAATTATGTAATGATCCAACAAAATAGTTATGTGATAGGTCCAAAATTATTAAATAGTTATGTGAGAGAAGGTAGTTTCCCCCCAAAGTTATTAAAACTTAAGCTGAGCGTATGAAGTGAAGGAGGGATGGACAATAAATTTCCAGTGAAAGAGTTGTTTTCAAGATATAGTGTTTGTAATCTAAAGAGACTCCAAATTTCAGGTGGAATTCTGCCTTGTAGAATGTTATCGTGAAGGGAGAGGTAGCTTAGCATGGACAATGAACCAATCCCATCTGGGATCTTGCCGATCAGAATATTGTTACCCAACTGAAGGATCTGGAGGTTGGAGCAATTCGTTATGGTGGCCGGTATGCTTCCCGTGAAAGAGTTGTTATAAAGCCATAGTTCTTGTAATCTAAAAAGACTGCCAATTTCAGGTGGAATCCCGCCTTGTAGAATGTTGTCGCTAAGGTCGAGTGTGTTTAGCATGGACAATGAACCAATCCCATCTGGGATTTTGCCGACCAGATTATTGAGACCCAAGTCTAGGTCTTGGAGGTTGGAGCAATTCGTTATGGTGGATGGAATGTTTCCCGTAAAAGATTTGTTATGAAGATCTAGTGTTTGTAATCTAAAGAGACCCCCGATTTCATTTGGGATCTTGCCGACCAGATTATTTAAACCCAACTTAAGGAATTGGAGGTTGGAGCAGTTCATTATGGTGGCTGGAATGTTTCCCGTGAAGGAGTTGTAAGCGAGACGTAGTTGTCGTAATCCAAAGAGATGCCCAATTTCAGGTGGAATTTCACCAGAAAATGAGTTGTTAAAAAGCAGAATGACCCTGAGAAAGCTAAGATTTCCGATGGAAGAAGACAACGTACCAATCAAGCCTCCATGTGAGAGGTTCAAGTGGGTGACTCTTTGGTGGTGAAGGCTACATGTAACACCTTGCCATTGGCAGAAATCAGTGCTGGAATGGTTCCATGAGGTCAAGAGACCTTGTGGGTCACCTTTAATCATGGATTTAATAGCAAGCAATGCTAGACGATCAACGTTGGTGCCGTTCAGTGCTGGTGCTTTGTGAATGGGTGTGGAAGATGCTGCAAGGTGTGTCAGGATGGCGAAGAGAAATGATCGCAAGAAAAGCAACCATTTGGCACTCATTTTTGAAAATGAATTTTGTGATATCTTTTTTCTATGTTTTTGAGACCATATACTTATACAGAAGAGGAGTATCAATAGTAAACTTGACCAAGAAAAAGCTTGGAACTTTCTTTTAATTGGGTATGGTGATTGTGACGTTCCAACCATTAAAGTTTGTAGAAAACTATTTGGTTGATTTGCTATAAAAACTTTTAAAATTTGAAATTATGTATAGAAATAATCTTTTTGAAATTTCATATTTTGTAAAAAAAATAATGAAAGTTAAAAGTACAACTAAATTATAATCAATAATCTACAAACCGAGAGACCAATTAAAAAAACCATCATGAAAACCAATAGTTTTATGGTTTTCTAATAACACAAAAAAGATCAAATACAAATACTCTTATCATACAAACGTATGAATAGGGTGAAAAGCTAAAAAAACGCGTTGACATTTTTCGTAATTATTTGTTCGTAGGTAATTATTATCAAAATTACCCTACAAATGATCTTGTAGAGTAATTTTGTAAAATGATCTTGTAGGGTAATTTTGATCTTGTAGAGTATCATAATTACTCTAAAAATGATCTTGTAGGGGTAACTTTGATTTTGTAGGGGAATTTTGAATTTGATGTTTGAAAAACTTGTATAGTAATTTTGATACACTCGTAGATTTATTTTGATAATTACCCTACAAGATCATTTTACAAAATTACCCTACAAAATCATTTGTAAAGTAATTTTGATAATTATCCTACGAGTAAATAATTACGAAAATGCCACTGTAATTTTTTTTTACTTTTTCATGACTTGGTACGTTTTGTACGATAAGTTTCTTTGTACGTGAACTTAACTCTTTCTAATAACGCGTGTAGTAGTTTATAAATAATTACATTAAAATAAAGTTGGTCCACTACGTAAATTACACAGGATAGTCCTATTGTTAGAACCATAAATGAAACCAAACATCATGTTTGGAGACTATATCCATAAATTTTAATTTTTTATAAACTAATATAGATCTTATTTTACCAAAAAACTTGTTAAGTTACATCAAAACAGAAGATAGTCGGGCAACAAGTTGCGCCACCACCGCTTTCTGAATTGCAAACCCTAACATTCCAAAGACAAACCCCTGCCCCCTGGGGTTGAACAATTGTTGTGGATGACCCGCTGGACCCTTGTCAAGAAGTGGATAGCTTCTGGTTCTAGGGAGACAAATGTATCAAAGGCAAAAGGGACAAAGACATGCTTGTTCTCTGCGCAAGCTTTAGCGTGCTTATCCACTTTCTTTGATTCCGCCTTTCTTGCTGCTTGTCCAGCTACAAACCCGTTTTCCCTTAAACCAACCAAAGGGGAAACCCCCGTGAGATCCACACAAGCATGTTTCCCCCCAGCCCAGCCAAAGACTAGCAGATCCGCTGGTCGCATAGTAGATCTCCCTTCCATAGGGTTCGTGAGGAAATTCACAGGGGTCTCTTTCTTACCATAAATCCCAGCTCTTCTTAGGATGTCCCACAAAACATCTCGCACCTAGTCATGTTGATATTTGAACGCAAGGAGATCTTTACAATGAACTGCGTGCTCCTCGTATTTATCCATACAAACTTTACGGCATATCGGGTAGGTTTCGTCTTCCGGGTACAAAGGGATCATCAACCGGTATTTGAGAATGGCTCTGTATTTTACTGCAAACATGCATTGTCCCAATCCCTCAATCGGGATAACGGTCAAAAACTCCTGCGCATGGGGACCCTTCAGGCAACCAAACACCGCTTTATGGCGGGATGACAAATCAAAAACTTCTCTTAGACTTTGAGTGATTTTGATAAACATAGCATTCGCCAAATTTTTTTGTGGCTTCGAGGAGGCGGTGTCCTTATTAGAGAAACCGTCAATATCCAAGTCTGGGAGAGAGACATTTAAGCATTCGAGCGCCTGCTAATAGTCTGAGTCAAGCCTGGCGACCCCACTGTTTCGAAGGATATGATCCTGTAGTACCCAAGACTGCTCTCTAGACGCCACAAAGACATAAGCTCCAACATCTCGAGCTGAGAGGAGGCCCAAACCACCTAGACACATTGGCAACGATGAGAGACCCCAATGGATGTCACCAAAGAAGGGGCCGCCACTCACGACTATGTATTCTATAGCCTCCCAGAGGCTATTATCGAACCGAGATACCATATCCTCCATCAAATAGGGTTGACAAGTCCGCAACCCAAAACGTAACTTAGCAAACTCCATACACGACCTTAGTAGAAGGAGTTCAAATTGGAAATCCCTAGGCAGGGCAAGAGTTTTAAATAGAAACCAAATTCCTAATTTGACCGATTATACTCTTTTTTTAATTATATAAGCTATAACCGTCAAAAAAGTAATTATGAAACCAATTGATATGACAACCGTTGCAATTACATATTAGTGAAATAACTTAGAAATGTTTAAATCACGAATAACCACATATTTGCCAAAATAGACGACTACAAAAGAAATTTTTGACTTGAGAGGGTAAAAATGAGCACATCCCTTTTTAATTGGAATGTATTAATAGGAGAATATACAAAATTACAATTTGTGTCATCATTTCATTCATTGTTTTTATTTTTATATTTATTTTTTTCAATTCTTACCCTTTGTTTTAGAGTGTACCTATCCACACACTCATCTCACTATCTACACACTCAAAAAGGTGATTTTTGTCTTTACATGCACACCCTACAGTGTCGAACTGTGGCCAAAACCAGGCGTTTTGGTCCAATTAACCAGAAAAAGACTGACGGGTGTCTGACGGGTCTGTTGACCGGACCAAAACGCTGAGCTTTGGCCGCGATTTGGTCATGTCAACCAGACAAAAGACTGATACCCGGTCTGGTTGACAGGACCAAAACGCGGCCAAAGCTCGGCGTTTTGGTCCGGACAACAGACCCGTCAGACACCCGTCAGTCTTTGTCTGGTTAATCGGACCAAAACGCTCCGTTTTGGCCACAGTTCGACACTACAGGGTTTGCATGTACAGACAAAAATCACCTTTTAGGTGTGTAGATAGGCAAAATTGGTGTGTGGATAGTTTGGCCCTTTTTTTAATGACGATTGTGACATAGTGGGACATGTTCATCTCCCAAAAATTGGTAACAGGCCCAATTTAACTCCAATGACTGAAATATTCCACGAAATAGATGGGTAACTTCTCTTGAATTCATGTCATCCATCAGTTAGTCTAGGGCCCTAGTATTAATTAGTGTTTTGGTTATCAATATCTCTATACGCTGCGCTTACGTTGTGCGCACATAATGCATATATGTGTGGGTCCTGAGGAGGTAAATGTGTAATTGCACTAACCTTAACGTTATTTTACTTATGTCGTGAAAATAAATAAAAGCGACTGACGATTAATCATGCATCATGTGGTGCTGCTGATAGCCGAAGACAAAATGGTACATGCACTAATAGCCCTTTGTCCTGATTGCTGAGTTGAGTGTTATGTGTCTTATGTCCAAGACTTAATGGAAAACTTCTATGGAGCCGGGAGTCTCACCGAAAGCACTTCTCTATTTCTATACGGTAGAGGTAAGGTTGTCTACATTTTACCCTCCTCAAACCCTACATGTCAAGTTGAGCTTGTATGTAATTAATCCCTTTACTTCTCAAGTAGGACTGGACCGGCCAATTAACTGTTTGTTTCTAGTGTTCCAAAGCTCCAAAGATGCATGACAATCAAAGAGACTAGAACTAGTGCTGGTCACGAGCCCAGCCGAACTAAGCAAACTTTTGTACGTACTTGGATCGTTTACAAACCAAGCCGAGCTGACAGGCTTGTTTACAAACCGAGCCAAAATTCGAACGAGCATTGTTTCAAGTATTAAATGTTTGAGCGAGCGTCGAGCAAGTAGCAAGTGATTTGGACATCTCTACTGTCTAGTGTGCCATCTTGTTTGATATTGCAGAGAGGGAGGGGGCGTTTGGTCTCAACTTTGTATGCCTTAAAAAAGTGTCACATTAGAGTAAAATGCACGGATAGTCCCTGTGGTTTGACAAGTTGTTACTCGGATAGTCTCCAAAATGAATGGAGGTTAGTTTTCTCAGTTAAGTGGGTGTGAAATGACAAAATTACCCTTTGTAATAAAAAAAAGATAATTAAATCAATAAAAGAAATAAAAAAGGCGGGACCCACCTTCCACTTCTTTTTCATCCTAAAACCACCACCGCCCACCACCTATTGAAACCGCCACTTGTCACCACCAATTGCTGTAACCCTTGTGCAAAATTTCGGGCTTTCAAAAACTTTTTCTTTGAAAGCAATTCGATAACCGATGCTTAAACGTAATCCGTTTAACATGACGTACAAACCTGGATGAGGACATAAGCTACACATACCCTAAATACCCTTTAGATAACTTAGAAATAAGTTTTGAAGGGTTAGGGATGACAAAAACACGCTTATTCAAGTGCAAGGACTATTTCCGACAAACTACGAAAGTCTGTCGATTCTCGTATTCTGAATACGAACCTTATATACGAATCCAAATACTTTTTCACTCAATAAAATTTTGTATTTTATTGATGAGAATGCGAAAGTATCGATCGTTACGAAATTTGGATCATTTTCGTGTTCGTTAAAGTGTTTTACGTAATTTTGCGAAACACGTAACCGTACAACCGAACGAACCAACATCCACAACATTTCTGGACAAAATCCAAGTTACACATATCTTAACACCTTTATATAACCTAATTATTAGGTTAAAGGGGTTAAAAATGACAAACAAGTGAAAATACAAGTCCATGGGCCAAAAATGCCAAAAAAAATAATAAAGATTTTGCTTCTTCACCAAGTTTGCCACCTATCTCCAATTTTTGACACCTAGCACTCATTTTGCCACACTTAATTTGGTGTTGACACATGTTAGGACACTAATCTACACTTGAGGACACTTGTCATCACCTCCTTGATCCTAAAACACTATAAATACCTCATGATTCTTCCATTCTTTTTTACACCACTTCAAAACACTTCAAAGCAAAGTGTGAAGTTCTTTTTTCTATCCTTCTTGGAGCTTGTTTCCCAGCCATTGGAAGCCTCCTATCTTGAGTTCCGAAAGTGTTCTTCAACACGAGTAAATACTCTTCCTAGTTCTTTCATTATTTTAGCTATTTTGAGATAAAAGTCGAACAGTTTGGGTTCCTGTTTGACTTTCGCTTCTGACCATTTTGGTCAAGTCAAAGTTCAATTGAACTTTGCAACGTGATCATAATCACGAAGGTATTAATCCCTTGTGATTGCATCTTCTTATTACCACGTTTACTAAGCGAAGTGACGAGTCAAAGTTTTATTTATTAAAAGTAAAAAAATGCGCATAAGTGCATTTTACGACGAAATTATTTTCGGGTATTAAAACTTAAAGTTTTGACACCAAATCAGTTTATAACTAAATTAGACATGTTCCAACATGTCTAACTCATCACTTCTAGTTTAGTGCTTTATTTGGGTCGTAAGTCGAGCGGTTCGACTACCGCTTTGACTTTCGAATCCGACCTGTTTGGTCGATCTTAGGATCCGACCAAACACATATTTGTGACCATAGTTGTATAGGGAATAACCTCCTGAGGTTATACCTTATGGTAACGTCGTTTGGTTAGTGTTATGATAAGTCAATTGTTATATGCATAAAAATGACCAAAATACCCTTTTTTGCGCATAAATTTATTTTAAGCATATGTAACCAACTTTTTGACATATAAACTGATATTGCAACTTTATTAAACTTGTTTTGGCATATAAGACTTATCATAGGACTAGTTTGACCATCCAAACGCGTATTTACGCAAATGACACGTTAAAGTAGCGTAAACTACCTTAACGGGTCAAAAGCACTTAGGTTTCATTCCAGATCAGAATGTTAAGTTTAGTAAACCATTTCATATGAGTTCCAACACTCATTTGGTTTATAAAACATCATTCTATCCGATTCCTCGATTTATGTCCCGTTACACTAGGAACCACTTCAACATTTGAACTTTTGATCATTTGAGCTTTGTCATATCATTTGAACAAGACCTATACACAACCCCAAGTGAGTACATAGCTTCTCCTCTTTTACGTTTTTCAAATGTTTTGGGGTGATTCATATGTATAACCGATTTATTTTCAAATGTATGGCTTATATGTGTTTACTAAATGCTTTTATGTGAATTATTTTGATTATGCAAACATGACGATTATCCAAATCCTTATAGGATCTATCTATCTTCATAGTTAAATTCTTGTAGGATATTTGAAGTACAATCTTAGATCTTTCTAACTTCATAGCGAGATTTTTAAGAAGTACTTTACACGACGATGGTTATTGTTTATGTGTAGAGATTGTTGGTGATTTAGATAACGAAACTAGAGTAATACAATAAGAACATGGTGGATACGCCGCTGGTACTTCCTATATATAAGTGTGCTTATTGTATTACCCTTCGTGGCATTATCCCGAATCACCATTTGGATTTAGGATATTATGATTCAATGGTTCAATATGATGAAACCAAACCCTTATAGCATCTATCTATCTTCATAGATTGATTCTTGTAGGATGTTTAAAGTGCTAATTTGAAGTCCTTGATTGAATTTAATTGTGTGCTTTAATGCGTATGTGATAAGACGATGTGACGAAACCAAATCCTTATAGCATCTATCTATCTTCATAGATTGATTCTTGTAGGATGTTTAAAGTATTAAATTGAAGTCCTTTATATGATTTAATTGTATACTTTAATGCGTATGTTATGATTCACTGTGACGAAAACCGGATCCTTGTAGTATCTATCTATCTTCATAGTTAGATACTTGTGGGATGTTTAAACTACAATTAAAGTCCTTGATTGGATTCACTGTGTACTTTAATGCGTGTTTACAAGTTGATGACAAGTTGACGATTATGTGTTTATGTGGTTTGTAGTGATTTAGATAACGAAATGAGTGTAATACCATAAGAACATGGTGGATACGCCGCTGGTACTTTCTATATATAAGTGTTCTTATTGTATAACTCTTGTAGCGTTATCCGAATCACTTTAGGATTTTTGTGTACAGTTGATTCAATGTTCGATTATTCAAATCCTTGTAGAATCTACCATATTTTTATATGTTAGATTCTTAAAAAGGATATCCCAATTATTATTATAAATCATTGATTTGATATCTAACGATACTCACATGAGTTATGACCGATTTTAATATCGTTATTATTAATCCTTGATTGGATTTCTAATAACATACTCACAAGTTTTATGACCTATTTCAATGTGATTACAAAGATCAAAGTACAATTTTTAATGACATAAAAAAAATACTTAATAATAATCATATTGCCATATACAAAATCTTTTTGTCACAAGTTTTCACAATCACGTTAACGTATTGCAATACTAAACCTTTTTGCCATTCCTTGGCTTCAAAGATTCCATTTTCAATTGACAACTCTCGTAGTTGTTAAAGTGTTGCAATACCTAACTTTTTGCCATTTATTTGGCTAACAAAACCTATGTACTCGCAAGCTTTATTGCTGAATCGCATTTTCACATATGTTTTAGGATTTCAATTATTCAAGCATGCAACACGTAGGATTGCATCTGGGCCTTAGAATTCTTTAATCAAAAGACAATTACATGTATTCTTTGTTTTGCAAAACAATGTTAACAATAATGAAACAATTTAGTACCAGTTTTTGTGAGCAATTTGTAACGTGACTCCCCGATATTTTCGCCGCGTGTTACGCGATTGGGGTGTTACACTTACCACCACCACGGAAAACCACCACCCTCCATCATCACCCTTTCTACACCAACAAAACCCTAAAATCAACTACCACCTCCTAAAAAAAACCTAAATCTGCAATAGAGCCATGGATATCATCAAGTCACCTACAAAGCTTTAATATTTTCACAAAAAAACCACAACCCACATGCTCAATTTGAACACCACCCCCAAATTAACAACAAATCATGAACACCTAAATCAGGTAAACGAATGTGGATACTCAGCTAATGTGTAAACAAAATCAGGCCAAAACAAACCTGGATCAGAGCAAAATCAGGCCAAAATGAAACTGAAACCTGCAAAATCAAGCCAAATCAGACCAGTCGGTGACCTTCACTTGGTTTGGATTCAACTTTCAGGTTGTTGCAGCCTTGTAGGTGCAGGTTTCAGATTCAAGTTGTTTTTTCCGACGGCCTCACGTGGAGACAACAACTTCACGTGGGCGGTGGTGCTGGTGGTGTGGTCGTTGCCGGAGATGATACCGGCGGTGGAGTCGACGGTGGGAAGATGAAGATGAAGAAGGTGTGTGGTGGGGGTGTTGTTTACTTACATTAAAATGTGGGTCCCACGTAAAATATTAATTGTATTTCCTTTTTGTGTTTTAAGCTACTGACGATTAATCATGCGTCATGTGGTGCCGCTGATACCCGAAGACAAAATAGTACATGCACTAACAGCCCTTTGTCCTGATTGCTGATTGTTATGTGTCTTATGTCCAAGGCTTGATGAAAAACTACTATGGAGCCGGGAGTCTCACCAAAAACAGCTTTTCTATTTCTACATGGTAGAGGTAAGGTTGTCTACATCTTACCATCCTCAAACCCTACCGGTCAAGTTGAGCTTGTATGTAATTAATACCTTTACTTCTCAAGTAGGACCGGACCGGCCAATTAACTGTTTGTTTCTAGTGTTCCAAAGCTCTAAAGATGCATGACAATCAAAGAGACTAGAACTAGTGCTGGTCACGAGGCCAGCTGTAACACCCCGAAAACGGGCTTGGTAATTAAACTCTGTTAATACTAATAGACGGGTAACATACCGTTATTAGTAAAAATAACCCGGCAAATATTTGGGTTTAAATAAGAAATCCTAATATTAAATACAAGTGAATCAAAGTTTTAAGGGATTGAATTTAAAAGAGCCCGAGTTAATGTGACTTAAAATAAAACGGGTTATGACTTCCCCGAACCACTAAGTAACTAGGAATATCAACCTAGTTAGTTAAGTGTTGTAAAAACAATAAAAGAAACATGAAATAGATAACCCTTTTATAAACTATGGAACTAGAGGGACTAAACATGGGCAAATGTAATAAAGTTTGGATTAAATCAAATTAACTCAACAAAAACACACACGTACGTGTGTTCCTGCGATTTCCACAGAGCTTCTAGAGCTCAAACCCTAAACTCCAAGAATTCACCAAATTGAAGGTCAAGATCAGCCCTAAAACGAAATCCGAACCCGGATTAGTGATCCCCATTGAAAGGGGAGTCATAAGGTATGTAAATTTTATGAAAAACCTCTAGTTGGATTTCTAGGTAAACATAGAAATCTGAAATTTGATGGTTGCATGTTCGTTATATGATGATTTAGGAACAATATAGTGTCTAGGGACAAACCCTAGACAAATACAAATTGAAATCATGTGAAATTTTAGTAAAATCCATGAACACCATTGTAGGTGATTAGTGGGTTGTGAAGGAATTGATGAACACTAGGATTTCAAATGTTGTTCTAGTGTAATTGGATATTTATGAAACGATTTCTGATTTGTTGATGTTAACCTTTATATAAAATAGACCGATTGACGTTAAAATTGGCTATATGACAAGTGGTGAACTTGAATATGAATCATGTAAATTTCTGCCCATAAAGTGTTTGTCGAAATGCCTCAAAGAAGGCTCGAAATTAGAATTTTTGTAGTTAAAACACCTAATTGTGATGTTTTGGCTATTATGCAAAATGTGATTGAAAAGAGTTCTAAATGTGATAAAAGTGGTTAGAACTTTGGGTAAAACGGCGGTCTAAAGATAACGCCTACCGGGTAATTAAAGAATGCTAAAACTAGTCGACGAACTCGAATATGCAATTAGTATGCTAATGGGCATTTGACTTTTAAAAAGTCAAACTGAGCTACGATGTGATGAATGATAATTAGACATAGAAAATAAGTGAGGTGGAATAGTCGTGATTGTTAATGACTAATTTAACCGCCTTGTAAATGGATGACAATAGTTTGACGCGTAACAAGCTAGGTGAAAGCTTGTAGGAGGGAGCGGGTCAAACGGAGCGAATACGGAAAGAAAAGCGTGGCGTGGATGCGAGGTAAGTGTAATTTACACACTTATGTAGAATATTCGTTTATTCGATACGTTGTAAACGTGAAAACGATAATATTGGAAATTTGGAAATTTGTCAAGTGTCGACTTATGTAAATCAAGGTTAAAAGGATACCCATGGCGTAAGCCGAAATGGGTTGAAACTGTAAGAAAAGAGTATAAAAGAAAAATGATATGGTTATAAAATCCTGGATGGGATAATGTATGAATTGGAAATCAAAAACGGTGTTTTTTATTTAAATCAGAAGCGAACACACGAGATTAAAGCTTCCGCATAGCGTTACGTTATAACTTTTAAATGGCGAACTTATTTATATTATGTTGAAAACTTTTAAGTTGTAAAAGTTTTAAATCACTCGTAGTTTCTAAGGAAACTTATTGTAATTACATGTTTGATACCGTATTTATACGATAAATTTTCAAAATATTAACATGGGTGTTACAAGTTGGTATCAGAGCCTTGGTTTAAGAGATTCAAGTATGGCGGGAAAGCTATGCTTGGACTTAAACCTTACGCTCTTGATAAAGATTGGTGTTCGGTTCGAGGCTTGATCGCAAATCCGGTAAGTACAGGTATGCTAATGGTTTAGCATGCTAAAGTGTTGTAAACAAAACATAGGGCTACCGTGTGATACACATTACCCCAATTGAAATGATTGATATAGTTGACGAAAATACGTGCATTGGCGCGTATAGTAGAAAAAGCCTTGTATTAGAATACGGGCGATTATTGAAGTAGATGTTACTAACTTTTGTGAATGTTTTAATTGAAGGACACTCGCATTTGAAGACGACGAGGGTCAAACAAATTGTGGACATGATGATGGAATGGTCCGAGATATGACAAGAAGAGCATGCTCATTTAGGACCTAAATCGTGTAATGGTCGCGAACAAGGCTAATGGCAAGAAAAGCCCGTTAGGGCAAGCATTTACCAGGTGCACGTTTAAATTATTGCATGAATATAAACATTCAACCAATACGTAGAAATTGAAAGTTGCATGTGTAGATTAAAAACTTGGAAAAACCCGAATAGAAAATGTATTCGGGATATTGTTTCCAAGAGAAACAAATAGAGGCGAAAACTATAAAAAGGTCATGTGTGTCGTGTGTTAATCGCTTACTCTGGCCAAGTAAGTAGTGGCATATGATACCATGAACTTCTTATGGCGGACACATTTACATCCGATGTAGTAAGGGCAGGGTGAATGGGACTAATTAAAAAGTACCCCAAATGAATCAGATAAGCAAAATATTTGATAATAATGTAAACGCACAACCGAGTGACGGGAGCGTATTACATTAGGATAATGAGCCCGAGTGAAGGGACAAAGAAGCATGTAAAATGATTTAGAAAAGTATTGGGAGGGAGTGTACTTACACTCGAACCCAGAAAACGCAAGCATGTAAAATGATTTAGACAAGTATTGGGAGGGAGTGTACTTACACTCGAACCCAGAAAACGCAAGCATGTAAAATAATTTAGACAAGTATTGGGAGGGAGTGTACTTACACTCGAACCCAGAAAACGCAAGCATGTAAAATGATTTAGACAAGTATTGGGAGGGAGTGTACTCACACTCGAACCCGGAAAACGCAAACATGTAAAATGATTTAGACAAGTATTGGGAGGGAGTGTACTTACACTCGAACCAGGAAAATGCAAATATGTCCCTTAACGGGTCGTTTTTGTAAAACGTCAAACCTAAGGACAAAGTCGGAATATAAAAATGAAGCGAGGTCGTAATGCATACCGGGAGGATTGCAATAATAACGACTTCCGTAAAACACCCGGTTGATGGGTAAGAATTAAACACATGCGTAAACCAAGAGACGTGAACGCGGGTTAAAAAAAAATCAAAGGACTTGGATTACGAGTTATGACTATAAAATCTCGTATATAGAAATTGTGAGTATATATGTTCAACTATTCGAAGTCGAATGGGTTGAATAAAGAATAGAGTTGATTGTTTATAAGTGATGGATTTCACATTAATAGGTCAACCAGGTTGAATACAATATAACGCCGAATGGCACAAATGAGCGCTAGTCAGATAAGGGTAGCGTTAAATTCAAGAGAATAATGAGCCCGATAATGGGGTATAACCAAATAAGAATATATGCAAATCAAATAACAGTAAGCATAAGAAGAACTAACGCATAAATGACGTGAGAAGTCATAAAATCGGAAAATTGTCCGAAAGAAAACAATTATAGCCATGAAACTACAATTAAGGTTAACGGGACCTAAGCTTGAAACCAAACGACTCTTCGAAGAAAAACAGGGTGCCTTGACACCAAACACGTATTTTAAGAATGACAGGAGTAAGGAGTGATCTACGGGATCAACATAACCTTTAGGGTTATAAACAAATGAAAGATCTACAGACTAAAACGACCCACGGGTCATGATTAGAAAGAAGTTATAAGGACTTCGCCCTAAAGAGGTGAAAGTCTAATAAAAAATAGCCCATAAGGCTAAGTGATAAAAACCTACGGGTTAATTAGATAAAGTGAGGGAATCGATTGAGAATCCCCGCATAAAACTAAGACTGTAAAAGAATAAATTATGGACTGTCAATATCCTGGTATGGATAATTGACAAAAGTTAAAGAGAAGATCCTAAAACTACAACTTCGGTATTAGTAAGAAATAACGTTTTTACAAACATAAATTCTGATAGGAATTTGAATAGTAAGCATGAAAGGTTCAAGTCTTGACACTGATAGGCGCAAGACTATATATTCGAAAAGTGATATTTTCGAAAATGAAAGGTTGATACAAACTAAACACGATGTGACACGATCACGGTTAGGAAATGTAATGTGAAGTAAAATCACATTATAACCAAGCGAGCTGTGAAAAGTAACGGGACTAATAAGTCTAGTTAGTAAGACCGGATAAGGCCAGTAATTCAAATCAATAAAAAAAATTGGTTTGCTTGTAAGCGGTGGATTCAGTATAACTGAACCGAATAAATGAATCTGAAAACAAAAGAAATTATTGCAAAAAAAAAGTGAAATATTTCACTAAAGACCTTTAAACGGGTCAAGGTAACGGATTCACCAAGAGTTCAATAATATATCAAAGCGATGGAAATCGCTAAGTTAACTAAACTAGTAGAAATAACGGAACTACATTGTTTCAAGTTACATTATGTCGTCTGAGGTACGTAGGGGTTCTGTAACCAAAAAAAGGATATTACCATAATTTTCTGGTAATACTAACAATTGGTTAAAGTATGAATAATGCTTAAGAGATTACTCAGGTCAAACGCATTGAGTTTAGAACTCAATGAACTATGTAAGCAAGGTTTCGAGGACGAAACCTCTTTAAGGGGGGTAGACTTGTAACACCCCGAAAACGGGCTTGGTAATTAAACTCTGTTAATACTAATAGACGGGTAACATACCGTTATTAGTAAAAATAACCCGGCAAATATTTGGGTTTAAATAAGAAATCCTAATATTAAATACAAGTAAATCAAAGTTTAAAGGGATTGAATTTAAAAGAGCCCGAGTTAACGTGACTTAAAATAAAACGGGTTATGACTTCCCCGAACCACTAAGTAACTAGGAATATCAACCTAGTTAGTTAAGTGTTGTAAAAACAATAAAAGAAACATGAAATAGATAACCCTTTTATAAACTATGGAACTAGAGGGACTAAACATGGGCAAATGTAATAAAGTTTGGAATAAATCAAATTAACTCAACAAAAACACACACGTACGTGTGTTCCTGCAATTTCCACAGAGCTTCTAGAGCTCAAACCCTAAACTCCAAGAATTCACCAAATTGAAGGTCAAGATCAGCCCTAAAACGAAATCCGAACCCGGATTAGTGATCCCCATTGAAAGGGGAGTCATAAGGTATGTAAATTTTATGAAAAACCTCTAGTTGGATTTCTAGGTAAACTTAGAAATCTGAAATTTGATGGTTGCATGTTCGTTATATGATGATTTAGGAACAATATAGTGTCTAGGGACAAACCCTAGACAAATACAAATTGAAATCATGTGAAATTTTAGTAAAATCCATGAACACCATTGTAGGTGATTAGTGGGTTGTGAAGGAATTAATGAACACTAGGATTTCAAATGTTGTTCTAGTGTAATTGGATATTTATGAAACGATTTCTGATTTGTTGATGTTAACCTTTATATAAAATAGACCGATTGACGTTAAAATTGGCTATATGACAAGTGGTGAACTTGAATATGAATCATGTAAATTTCTGCCCATAAAGTGTTTGTTGAAATGCCTCAAAGAAGGCTCGAAATTAGAATTTTTGTAGTTAAAACACCTAATTGTGATGTTTTGGCTATTATGCAAAATGTGATTGAAAAGAGTTCTAAATGTGATAAAAGTGGTTAGAACTTTTGGTAAAACGGCGGTCTAAAGATAACGCCTACCGGGTAATTAAAGAATGCTAAAACTAGTCGACGAACTCGAATATGCAATTAGTATGCTAATGGGCATTTGACTTTTAAAAAGTCAAACTGAGCTACGATGTGATGAATGATAATTAGACATAGAAAATAAGTGAGGTGGAATAGTCGTGATTGTTAATGACTAATTTAACCGCCTTGTAAATGGTTGACAATAGTTTGACGCGTAACAAGCTAGGTGAAAGCTTGTAGGAGGGAGCGGGTCAAACGGAGCGAATACGGAAAGAAAAGTGTGGCGTGGATGCGAGGTAAGTGTAATTTACACACTTATGTAGAATATTCGTTTATTCGATACGTTGTAAACGTGAAAACGATAATATTGGAAATTTGGAAATTTGTCAAGTGTCGACTTATGTAAATCAAGGTTAAAAGGATACCCATGGCGTAAGCCGAAATGGGTTGAAACTGTAAGAAAAGAGTATAAAAGAAAAAGAGTATGGTTATAAAATCCTGGATGGGATAATGTATGAATTGGAAATCAAAAACGGTGTTTTTGATTTAAATAGATAATGTTGGGCATGTAGCCCAAACGGGTCGAATGGTGGTCATAACACCATTTGCAATATCGACTAATGTGGTTGTCAAGTCTTATGTTAACAGGACCGATTAGCAAATCGGATAGTTGCGTCATCATTGATGGTGTGATAATGAAAACGAGGTATAAACTGGGTCTACTTGTTGATCTGGGCCAGGTACGCATAATTATGTTGTAGTTAAAGTGCTATTTTGGTCGAATAATTTGAGGGAGAGTCCTTCGTCAAAAAAGGACTAAAATCGACCAAAACGCCCTTGTAGGCTAAATGGAACAAACGACCCTTAAATGTTGTTTGGAAACGAGTTTTATGACTAGGTAAATACTTAGAATAAGTATAGAAACTGAAAGAGGTATGATAATAGCCAAATGGCACTATTTGAGTTTTTGCCGTAAAATAATGGTTCGAGAGGTAAAATTTGGTTTATATTGATCACCACATTAAACCCGCCATAAACTCAGTTGTGGTGGGAGATTATAGGATAAGAAATGTGGTGATGAAGTGCTAGAAGTAATCGAAAGCTATTTTAGGCTCGAAAGTGCTTAAATACCCTTAACGGGTCAAAATAAGCATACAAGCGAAAACAGGTTTAAATTGTGTAATAAACTTGTGATTAGAACCTAAAATGGTAGTTAATATCAATTTGAAGAAGTGTAGGTTATGTAGGAAGCAAACAAATATGTTTGTTTGATAAAATGCATAAACGGGTAAAATTGGATAATAAGGTAACGAGTCGAAGGCTTGAAAGTCTTAAAATTTATTTATGTTGGGTGTTTGATTTTAACTCCATATGATGGAGAATTAAATTACGGACGCGTAGGAAAAAGAATCGGGTAAAACGGATCAATAACGAAGAAGTTATGGCCATTTCCGTGAAATCGGGTTGAGTTGGGTATGTACCGCAACTGATTAAGCATCAGGCTGTGAAAAAGGGGGCCTAGCGTCACGCGACGCCCCTAACTCCGGAAAATTTTTAAATTTTACCATTTTAACCCCTGTACTTGTTTGAACTTGATATTTGACTATCAAAACTAACTTTTAAGTTGGTTTTGATCATAGGTGATTGCCAAGAGTGCCCGGATGAAGATCAAGCAGCTAGGAAGAACTGAACACACAAGATTAAAGCTTCCGCATAGCGTTACATCATAACTTTTAAATGGAGAACTTATTTATATTATGTTGAAAACTTTTAAGTTGTAAAAGTTTTAAATCACTCGTAGTTTCTAAGGATACTTAATGGTAATTACATGTTTGATACCGTATTTATACGATAAATTTTCAAAATATTAACATGGGTGTTACACCAGCCGAACCAACCAAACCTTTGTGCGTGCTTGGCTCGTTTACAAACCAAGCTGAGCTGATCGGCTTGTTTACAAACCGAGCCAAAATTCGAACCAACATTTTTTCAAGTATTAATTGTTTGAGCGAGCACCGAGCGAGTAGCAAGTAATATGGACATCTCTACTGTCTAGTGTGCCATCTTGTTTGAATTTGCAGAGGGGGGGGGGCGTTTGGTCTCAACTGTGTATGCTTTAAAAAGCTGTCACATTTCATATCATAATATTTTTCAGAAATGGCAATAGTGTGGCCGATGAGGCGATAAACAGATTGTAGAGAACCATGATGGATCACTGGTGGTGCATTCCACTGTTGGCGCCTTCTGGATGGGTTTGGAAACTTACATGTACTACGGTTTGATCAATTATTAGATTACTGTTTGTTTGATCAATTATTAGATGGAGAATATTCAATGAATAAATAGAAAATAGTGAAAAACTTTCTATACGTCAAAGTGATAAGAAAGGATGCAACTGGCTTCACAATTTCCATGCGTCTCACATACGGCGATAAAGGTGAAAAACCAAAGACTTGTTGACTTGCCTTTTCTTGGGGGAATAGTGGGTCTCAAATTGTCGTCTCCACCTTTTTTTCCAAATAAGGGTAAATATTTCTTGTTGACTTGAGTTTCCTTGCACATTGTTTAAAGATGTCTAACAAACTCTATGTTAAAATAGTAGGAGTGTTTAAGCTCCGGTTTTAACGGTTTTTGAGTTAAATGGTAAGTCAAGCCATTAGTAACGATTTTTGAATATCAATAGTAGAAACTAAACCGTTAAAACTTAAAACTGAATCAAGCCGAAACGTTACTAACCATTTGATTCCGGTTTGATTTCACGGTTTAGGCTTTATTAATCCCTTATATAATATAGAAAAATAAAAATAAAATTACTAAACGATGTATAATTTGATTTTCATTAAATACAACATAACAATTTCGTGAGTGCAAACTATATTTAATTATTAAACCATCTTATAGATATCAGACTCAAAGTAAAACCTTTTTATAGATATCAGACTCAAAGTAAAAAGACAACACTTTACCTTTCTTCATGTTGGTGCATCCGTCTGTCGTCTACGTCTTCAGTCGTGTCTCAGTTCGTTGCGAAGATATTCAGCATGATGTCATTATTTGCAAAGATAACATCATCAATATGAAGTAATCAATGACATCATCACAAGATAATGACCCTTCCGTTTGAAATGAAAGTTTGAAAGAGGGTTCCGTTTGAAGTGAAAGTTTGAATGACCCTTCCGTTTGAAATGAAAGTTTGAAAGAGGGTTCCGTTTGAATTGAATGTTTGAATGACCCTTCCGTTTGAGTTGGTCGTTTGAACTATTATGTTTACTTTCAAACGGAAGGGGCCATCTCTATAAATAGGAGTCAAACGGATTCATTTGTAACGATTGAGAAATATTATACCGAAGTGCTACCGGTATTTCCTCGTACTGTAAACGTTGTTGATTGAATACAAAAGAGGATTAAAGTGATTTTCTAGCTGTTTACATATTCGTTTCTTAGTTTCCGCCTCTGAAACGAATTAGAGCTTCTCCAACCGACTCATTTAGGTCGAGATCGATCCTACAAGTGGTATCAGAGCTCAGGACGAGGAGCTCTTGCCATATTCAGCTTGAAAATCTCATTTTCTACACCTTCTTTCTTAAAACCGATACTTTTTACGGTTGAAATTGGCTGAAACGTTCACAAAGTGTGCGTAATGATAGTTTAACAAATCCTTATAAATTTCAGACTAAAACTCGAACTAAAACTTGTTAAAAATATGGCTTCCGTTTGAAATTGTTCGCGAGTTGATGATGTCATAGATCTATCGTTTGAAAAGATAGTCCATCGTTTGAAAATTCTGTCCCATCGTTTGAAACTGATGTCAATCGTTTGAGTTTGAATTCATCGTTTGAAACCAGATCTATCGTTTGAATCTATCGTTTGAAATACAGTCCATCGTTTGAAATCTGTCGTTTGAAATCACATCAGACAGTTTGAAATCTGTCGTTTGAAATCACATCAGATCGTTTGAAAACTTGACCGTTTGAGATAAGATTCTATCGTTTGAATTGTTGACTGACCATTTGAAAATAATGGGTTAACTGTTTGAAAGTGGTTCAGTTGTTCACGGTTTACGATTGAAAAGTGTATCAGTCACGTGAATTGTTTGTGCAGAATCTCGACATAGTATCAGTTTATGTGATTTAATATTGTAACAATCAGATGTCGGCCACATTAATATAAAGGTCCAATAACATTGAGTTGAAAAAAGAAATTGTCAGTTTTTGCATATGGGTTGTCGGTTTGCATGTGTTTGTATGTGGTTATAAAAAGCATCAATAAGTGTAGTGCATGTGAGTTGTGTCAGCAAGAGTATATCAGGTCTATTTGATTACCATTGAGTAGTGAGGAGGTCCAATGGTTGGTATATAAGTCATCAGCTCATGTGATACTTCTTTAGGAATTTCATTTGTTTTTGTTTGAATCGATGAAATATATCATGTGATCATATTTGTCGGCACATGTAATTGTTTTGTGATCTCATATACTTGATAGTTGTTTATCAGTCATATACAAACGGCCTAGTCAGTAACCAGGTCACAAGGTTTGGAGTTTAGTCGGTTCGCTCAGTTTGATCAGTAGGTGTGTCAATCAGGTCGTTTTGTGTGGTGAAGTCGTGTGATTTCTGTCAGTTCGTACAGTCTGAAGTTCAAAAGTTTCAAAGGGTCAAGTCATTTGCACGATTTGGAGTTTAGTCAGTCCGCGAGTCTTCGACACCAGTTCACAAATTTTCGACACGAGTTTTCGATTGATTTCTTCAACTCATTTTTACGTGTTCAGTTCATTTAAAACTGATATTTTGTTTGTTTGTTGTCAGCTATTTTACAAGGTGATACAGCTCATTTTGAAAATTCGAAACATGGAGAACGAGTTCTACAATGCTTTTGCTAGTCCAGTTACAATCACTCAGAATGCTTTGCATGAAAATGAAACCGGGACGTCTCAGAAACCACCCAAACTCATGGATATTGATGATTACAATGGATGGTCCGAAAGGTTTGGAAATTGGGTTGAGGCGTATCACTTGGATGCGTGGGAACACACTGAAGAGCCGTATGTTAAGCCCACAAAGAACAATGTTGTGAATGGTACTCCGTTGACACTTAGAGAAATGACTGATGTAGATAAAAAGAAATATCGAGATGAGAAATTGATGGTGAGTCTTCTTCAGCAAGCGATAAAAGAAGATATTTTGATACTGCTTCAACATGATGGAACTTCATATTCGATATGGAAAGAGTTGGAAGCAAAATTTACTGGAAGTGACGATATGCTCAGAAATAAGATGTCTCTCATGAAAAAGGAATTTGACTTATTTCGGGGATTGAAAAATGAAAGTGTCAAGCAATTAATTGATAGATATTGTAACTTGGTGAGAAATATGACGAAACTTGGTGTTAAGAAAGATACTGATGAATTGATTGAAAAACTTGCAGATGCGCTACCATATGAAACATGGGGAACATTTCTGATGATGCTGAGATCCAACAGAAAAGATTATAAAAATATGACAATGGGAGATTTCATCAAACATCTGGAAGCTCAGGAAATGGAGCAGAGGAAGATTGCTAGGATGAAGAATTACGATGGAGAACAAGATATCAGTTTGTATTACAAAGGTGGTGTCAACGATAAGTCAAATTATTCTCCAAAAATTGAAACTGCTTACAGTGTGAATGATTCTTCTGAAAAGAAATCATCCCAGGGATCAAGCAGCACTAGATTTTCATCATTCGATCCAAACATTTCTGCAACAAAGAACGGAAGAAAACTTCAATGCAATATTGTATTAAATCTTGAAAGTGATCAAGATTATTCTGAAGAAGTTGCCAAAAATCAAATGTCTTTGTTGGGAATGGTGTTAGAGTCATATAGTAGTTTTGTGGCCGGAAAGATCGGTAATCCAATGCTCACGAAAGAAGATTACGATCAAATCGATGCTGAGGAAATGGAATTAATGGATATTAAATGGTGCATGGCCAGTGTAATGAGAAGAGCTGAGAAGTTTAAACAAATTACTGGAAGAAATGATTTCCTGGATGCAAGTGTTTCAAATTTAGGCTTTGATAAATCTAAAGTTACTTGTTTTCGTTGCAGGGAAAAGGGGCATTTCAAGAGAGAGTGCAAAAATCGTGAAGCTACTGGAGCTCAGAATCCTTTTGGAAACAACGATTATCACAAAAAGGCAATTTATCATCAAATTACACCACCAGCACTGCATCAGGCACAAACTGCACATGGAATGATGGAGATTAAAGACTCAAAGAAAGCTTGTCTGGGAAATGATGGTGGATTCAGTTGGGATAAATACGTTCCAATAAACAGCAAAGTGTGTTTGGCAGAACAAGATGATGAAAAACTAGCTGAAAGTTTCAATTGGGACAATTTTTGCCCAGATCAAGAATTTATGGTTAAAGAGATGTCCAAAGACACTTCAAATGCTAAAGCTTTCATTGCAAATGCTTATGATTTGAAATGTGCTGAAAGGTGCAGAAAAGTCATGGAAGCTGCTGAAGCAAGAAGAAGAAAGCTTGAAGAAGAGGAAGAAGAGGAAGAGAGATTAAAAGATGAAGCCAAAGCTGAGAAAAAGAGAAGAACTGAATTTTTACAATCAAACCGTATAGTCAAAGAGGTTCCTGAATTTGAAGTCAAAGTTGATGAAGAACGAGTTGAAGTTTCTGAAAAGTGCATGAACTGTGATTCGTTAATCAAACAAAACAATGAGTTATTGCACAATATTCACAAGTTGAAAGAATCGTATGACACAATGAACAGAGAAATTAACAAATATACTGATTCGAGTGGTGAACAAGCAATGGCGATGAATACTTTGAAAGTAGCATATCTTAGACAGCTGGATGATGCTAACTTTTATATCAAGAAGTGTGCTGATTTAGAGTTGGAGCTGGCAACACAAAAGACAGAGACTGAGAAAGTTAAAAAGTTATTAAACAGTTACTCATGTTTTTCTTTTGTTGTTGACAGGATTTATCCAGTAGTGGAGAATTTGAAGACATTTGAAGAAATGAAAATGTCTGAAGAAGAGAAAGCTGTGACAAAAGATAAAGTGAAGACTTCTGGTAAGAAACCAAGTGGGGTTTACACTAGATGTCCGCCCCCGGTCGAAAATGGATTTTTACCTCGAAATCCAAATTCCGAAAGAGTCGAAAAGGCAATAAATTTACAATGGGAGTCTGGGCCATCGGATAACTTGCCAGAAAATATTGATGTCACGTACACGTCGTCCGACACTGATCATGAGTCAAAGTTGATAAAAAGTGTGGTCGATCAGGTGTTAGATAAAGATGATTGTGAGGAGTCAAAACCGGAGTCCAAATCCAAGTCAAAGTCTGAGTCCGATGCGTCAAAGTCAACAGTCAAAAAGGACAAACGGGTTTACGATAAAGAGTTTTTGATATCAGAATCTAATTTGAATGATGAATCATTCAAAGTGGCATATACTTTGAAAGATTCTGACAAATTATATTCTGATGAGATTTTTCCAATAAGAACTGTTAGATTTGAAATGATTCAAAAGGTTTTCAAAATCACAGAAATTAATATTTCTGAAATAAAAGATTTAAATCTTAATGGAAAACCTAAACAATACACTTCAAGAGATCAACAAAGAATTAACAAGAAAATGGGTTACAATTATGGTTACAGTTTCCAAAAGAAACCAAACCATAATCGTAATTACAAAAAGAAAGGTCTTGGTTTTATTCAACCGAAAAATTATAAAAATGAAAAATTTTATAAACCAAAAACTATGTTTGTTTCAGGAAATTTTTTAGATGATGAGAAAGAACAAGCATTCAGAAAGCAGACAAATCAAGAATTCCTTGCCAAGAAGCAAGAAGAGTTGAAGAAAAATCATGTTCCAAAGAAGATAGAAACCAGAACCTGTTTTCAGTGCAAGATTGCTGGTCATGTTGCTAGGAATTGTCCGAAAACATTCAAACCAAAACAGGAAGTATCTGGTAAACTGAAAGAGAAAGTTGTTGAGAAAACTGAACTTTCAACCCGAAAGTTCACAGGCTTTGAAAATTCAATCTTTGAAAAGGGAGAATGTTCAAAGAATGTGGTTAAAAGAAAAGAAAATCTGATAAATCAAAAATGGGTTGTTAAGGGTTCAGGAAACAGTTCTGGTGATGAATCTGATTCCACAAAATCAGATGAGCCAAAGGTTGTTATAGAAAAGGTTGAAAAATCAGTTCCAACTATGAACGATGAAAATTTTCCACCTTTGCGTGCTGAAAATTTCAAAAGGAAAGTTGGTAAAGTTGAGATATCAAATCAATTTTATAATGACAAAAAGGTTTTTGATGTTGACAAGGCCTTTAACCCTACTGTAAAACATATTTTTGGAAAAATGATTGATCGAAAAGTCAAAGGGGTTAAAGAGTTTTACGAGAAGAAGAGGGGAGGTAAGAAATCGAGTGATGATAACTCGGTAACACCCAAGGAAGGTCAGGCTTGGGTGGACATATTCTTCAAAGAGTAAAAACCTGACTTGCCGGAGATCCCAAGTTGGTAATCGTGGATCATGAATCGGCATCATTCTTTATCATGTTTGTATAATATGTTTGAGAAGTTTTTGCAGGACTTGCCGGAACTCCCAGGTTTGTAAGCGAGGAGTAGGAATCGGCACCTTGAGAATTCAACTAACAGATGATGTTTGGTTGAAAATGTTTGATTGGATTGATCTTAAAAGTGGTAAATCAGGGACATTAAGTTGTATCTGATTTTCTACAAGTGGTTGAAAAACAATGTGATGAACAAAATCCCTAACCTACAAGTGATAAAATCAACAAAACTTATTTTCCGGAAAAACCATTTGATTAAAACAAACTTAAGTGTTTTGAAATCATAATGGGAAAATAGTTTGTTGTGAGGGGGAGTTCTGATTGTTTATGCCAAGTGGATGGAGAATTGAGGCAATTCGATATCAGTTGTCATGTTATTGTACAGTTTGTTTTCAATTTCCTAAAATGTGTTTGCATTTTAGGGGGAGTAAGAATTTTAGAAAATCCAAAAACATTTGAAATTTTGAAAAAGCCAAAAAACATGATAAAATCAAAAATGTGTTTTGTTGCATAAAAGAGGAAATGATAGTACATCAGTGGACGATCACAGCATGCTAAAGAATTGGAAAGTAAAAATGTGATAAACGGTCTCACTGATGATGTGTCAGTAGGTTTTTACACATTTAGTAGATTGTGACGAGATATAAACCTAAATTTCAAACTTGCTTGTTCTGTGGGTTAACACAAACTTGGATATATAGGTAACCCCTGAAATCTTGTTTGAAAGGTCCCTTATTCTGAGATACTAGGTCTTTATGCTCAGTGATATCTGGGGTATTATCCCGGGACTTCTGCTGAAAGAAATTTCTGACCTAGTCCCCGGATAATGCTTTCTGCAAAATGCTTGAAACATAGCATCACCCTCAGCAAGCTGATGAAACAATAAAATTGATAGTCGCTGCTGTTGTAATGCAAAAGATCCTCTAAAGGGGACTCACCAAAAGTCGAAGCCGTCATCTCTCTGCGTATCGAAAGACCGACCTGAGCTCTCACGGCCCTCGTACTATAATTTATTCCCCTGACAGATATCATCTGTGGTATACTCACCTGTAAGACTGAATATTGGGATCTGGATACGGGAGTATATTCAAGTAGTGAGACACACGAATAAGTTCAAGAGCTTAAAACATTAATCTCGTATCTCGGATCAATTGAACTTTGTGTGAAAATTTAAGTGGACAAACATACTGACAATCTAGGTGAACTGTTTAGAACATAAAATGAAATGAAGCTTAATGGTGTTGGTGATATGTCTCAGAAACTGATATGATCCTCTTGCACAAACTCACAAAAATATTGTTTGTAAATATTTCATTTACTGCTTTTCAGTACTTTCAAAAATCCAAAAAGATTTTAGTGTGTTTTAGCATAAATTTTGAAAAAAATCTAAAAAGATTTTCGACAACTGATTTTGGAAAGCTGATTTTCAAAATTCCGAGTGCTAAACATGATGAACAAATGGTTTGGGTGAAAGTGTTTGAAGATTGTTGAATTGGAATGATAAAAGTTTTACAATAAAAATGCTATTCCTGCATGTGGTAAATTAGTTTTGAAAATCTTATTCACAAATAGTTATCAGAAAATTTATTTTTGGGTAGAGTTTTTGCAGGTTAGAATGAAAAGTTGCTAGACAGAAAGCCAGACAACGATCCTAAAGCTGATGATGCTGATGATCTGAAGAAATGCCAGCATATCGCAAGGGGGAGTCTGAAGACCTGCAAGAAAAGTCTGAGAGTGAAGCTTAGAGACAGATTAAGATTGTAGATTGACAATTGAAGACTCAACACTGAAGACTCCGTCAACATCCGAGGGGGAGTTTGTTGGTGCATCCGTCTGTCGTCTACGTCTTCAGTCGTGTCTCAGTTCGTTGCGAAGATATTCAGCATGATGTCATTATTTGCAAAGATAACATCATCAATATGAAGTAATCAATGACATCATCACAAGATAATGACCCTTCCGTTTGAAATGAAAGTTTGAAAGAGGGTTCCGTTCGAAGTGAAAGTTTGAATGACCCTTCCGTTTGAAATGAAAGTTTGAAAGAGGGTTCCGTTTGAATTGAATGTTTGAATGACCCTTCCGTTTGAGTTGGTCGTTTGAACTATTATGTTTACTTTCAAACGAAAGGGGCCATCTCTATAAATAGGAGTCAAACGGATTCATTTGTAACGATTGAGAAATATTATACCGAAGTGCTGCCGGTATTTCCTCGTACTGTAAACGTTGTTGATTGAATACAAAAGAGGATTAAAGTGATTTTCGAGCTGTTTACATATTCGTTTCTTAGTTTCCGCCTCTGAAACCAATTAGAGCTTCTCCAACCGACTCATTTAGGTCGAGATCGATCCTACACTTCATTTGTAAGATAACCGTTCAAAATTTAAGAAAAAAGATCAACAAATAAAAAATTAAAAATGCTGAAACTATTGGCACACTCTTGGTGCCTATTTGCATACATATACGCCACGTGTACATGGCATATAGGGTTGTATCAAAATCAATGTTTGACTAGTGTCAGTGTTGGTCTGGCTGCTCCTATACACGACATATATGACCCCTCGTATAGGTCTTGAATAAGATTCTTGGCCCGTATATACCTCGTATGGACCTATATGGGGCATATACATAAGTTTTTTTTACAAACATTTTATTCAATATTCATCGTCTTAGCAAAGTTTTATAAAAAATAACTATTCTTGTTTAAATAAATAAAAAATAAGATTTTTTTTTACATATTTATACAATATTAATCATTTTTATATGATAAAGGTGTAGTATAGGTCTTGGAATCGCATCTCGAACAAGGTGATTTCTTGTTTCGGATGGTGTAACAAGTGCGGAATCCAAGCTACACCATAAACCGAGCAATAGAACGTAATGAATAACAAAGACATAACGATTAACGGGTTCGTGTATTCAATCGGACAGAGTTTCGGTACAAAATACAAGCATATAAGAAGCACTCCGATAACTCTCTCTCTCTCTAGCTCATTCAAGCTCACCGTTACAAGTGACATGGAACATGTATTTATAGTTTTATACTAAGACTACATGAGACCTATCGACATACCATATGCCATTCGACAGTGACATGTCTAAAACGACAGTGTCACTGTCGATCCTAACTAACCAATCGACAGTCCATAACATGTTTCTATCGACAGTTAGCATGGACTTCCAAACAAGGCACATCATAATCGACAGTCTTCATATCTTCATGCATTATGGATCCAACTCATGTCATGGCCCAAATGGTTTTGGGCCTTAGATGGGCTTTCACAATTATATGTCTTGTATCTCATAATAAATCCATTCCACATAGCATGTAGTATCGTATTAATGTCACTTGAAAGTTGTTCTTCGTGTCGAACCAACAGAGGAACGTCGTCGATGTCGGACGCGAACGAGCCTCTCACTAGCGACCGAGGTCCGAGGATAGTGTTTAGATTATTTGGAACATTTGGCAGGTTGACCGGGTCAGATATCGGGCCAACACGGGTTCGGTTTATGTCATTTTAGTATGTGTCAAGCTGCCTTTACTGTCAGAAAGTTTTTTGTTCTTTTCTAATAAAGATTTATAAACTATACATTTGTCAAGTATGATCTAGAAACAATTTTATGCGATAACCTAAAGCTTTAAATAACATTGATTTATGGAGGTTGTATGCGTTAAACATAGACTTTGGGCGGCTTTCAACCCGTTTGACTGGTGTGTCTAAAATATGTGTAGAGGGAGAATTGGTTTCCTCTGTTTCATAAATATACATTTTCATACATCAGAAGAACATTTCCAACTAATCGGTGTGTGTGTGGATCATAGCTTTTGGTCTACGAGTACATGGAAAACGGGAGTCTGGACGAGCGATTATTTCGCAAAAACGACACACCACCGATCCGGTGGTTCGACCGGTTCCGTATCATGTGGGAAGTAGCATCAGCTCTAAACTTCCTTCATAATGCGAAACCCAAATCCATCGTTCATCGTGACCTAAAACCAGCAAATATACTGCTTGATAAAAAATCTCGTGAGCAAAATACGGGACATTGGTCTCTCAACAATGCTTCAATCAGACTTCTCTTCCACATCCACCATTTACAAAGACACGAGTCCAGCGGGAACCCTTTGTTATATTGATCCAGAGTATCAACGAACAGGATTAGTGTCTCCAAAATCCGATGTATACGCTCTTGGTATGGTGATTTTGCAACTGCTGACCGCAAGACCAGCAATTGCAGTTACTCATGTGGTGGAAACAACTCTTGAAAATGATGAGTTAGCCAGTGTGTTGGATCAAGATGCAGACGAATGGCCGATTGATGAAGCCAAGGAGTTAGCATATTTGGGGTTGAGTTGCGCTGAGCTTCGAAGAAAAGATAGACCAGATTTGAAAAACAAGGTTCTTCCTCTATTGGAACGACTAAAAGCAGTCGCAGATGCAGCTCAAAGATCCACATCTATGCCGCAACCCACCACTCCTAACCACTTCATATGCCCAATACGCAAGGTAAGACTGTGACATTCTTTCTTTTGGTTATTATCGAACAACACTAGTTTTTCATAATATAATGATATTTTGATCCAGGATGTTATGGTTGATCCATGTGTTGCTGCTGATGGCTACACGTACGATCGTAGGGCGATAGAGCAACGGCTTGAAGAGAGTGATAGCTCCCCGATGACTAATTTACCGTTGACGAGTAGGAGCTTAACGCCTAATTACATGCTTCTTTCGGCAATCATGGAGTGGAAATCAACAACCTAACCATTTGAGTGAGAATTTTGGATGCAACCTGATTTTTTTAGGATTGTTTTATGTACATTTGTTTGATTTATCTATATTTTATATGGTCCTGTCTTGAACTTTAAGTATCAAAATTTATAAAGTGTACATAGTTCTTTTTTTTTTTGGAATGATGATATATTATTATTAGAAAAAGGACCAGCGGGAAGCTGGTTTAACAATCACAAAGAAAGACATAACAAAACAACCATACGAGAACCGAACAGAAACACAACAATAAACATAAGCTTTATGAAAAGCAAACTGCAGGGGAACTACACCAAGTGACCCAGGAGCTGCTTTTTTATGGTCATAAACCTTATACCTTGATCACTTTCCTCAAGAGACAGAAATATGTGATTCTCCATGATCTGTTGAGCATTAATGAAACCACAATGCCCCAAAACCCAATAATAAATCCAAGCGCTATGCTAATAATCAACCCCCAATCTACTTTGTGTGATCCACCGTCTTCTTTTTGGTTGCTTGTTGTATCAGGTTGGTCAACATGTACACAATCATTAGTTAGTGGAGCTCCACAAAGTTTGTTTCCAATGAAACTGGACTCATTGAAGGTTTGAATTTGTGTACCTGTTGGAATTCTTCCTGTCAAATTGTTGTAGGACACGTTAAAGATACTCAAGAAATTCAACCCTGACAAACTCATAGGAAGTTCCCCAGAAAGATTGTTTACTGATAAATCAAAAGACTCAAGTGATTTCATGTCTCCAATCTTATTCGGGATCTCTCCTGTCAGTTGATTTCTTGATAAATTTAGTGATTGTAAGTTGTGGAGGGTCGTGAGCTCACTAGGGATCTGCCCAGACAAAGTGTTGCTCGAAAGGTCCAAAAGCGTGACTAGTCCTAGGGATCCATAAGCGTCTTCTCGTCCCTTCATCACCAATGAATCAATAAAAATATAAATACGATTGCCAAAATTGAATGAAAATTGAACCTCTAAATTAGTTTCTTTGCCGGAAAGCACACTAAAGTTGTTGAAGCATCTAGGAATATTTCCTTAGAGGTTATTATGAGCGAGATCCAATACTTGAACATGTGAAAGATAACATAGCTGGTTAGGAGTATTTCCGTAAAAATTGTTGGATCTAAGATTGAGAATTTTCAACATAGTGAGTTTTATTCCAATCCATGGTGGAATGATTCCTGCAAGATTATTTTTTTCAATATCAAGGATCTTTAAGTATGACAGATTCATTAGGGAAGAAGGTAAGCTTCCTGAAATCATGTTCCCATGCATGTTCAATAATTGCAACAAAGGTACAGAGCCCAATGTTCTTGGAATTTCACCAGACAAATTATTATCATTTAAGTATAAGACTTTCAAGCTCGACCACTTCTCCCAACACTCCGGAATAACACCTGACAACTTATTAAATCCCAAATTAACATATCCGGTCTTGCTCACACCATTGGAACAAACCAAATTATGTAATGATGATCCCACATAATTGTTACATGATAGGTCCAAAAATATTAAAGATGAACCGTTTGTGAGAGAAGGTAACTTTCCACCAAGATAGTTTTCTGACAGGTCCAACATATGAAGTGTCGGAGGGATGGACATTAAATTTCCATATATAAGATTGTTTGCCAATAAAAGTACTACAATATGAGGCATTATTGAACCTAGATTCTTGGGTAATCTACCGGTGAGTTGATTATCGTTGAGCCACAGTTCTTCTAAAGATGAACAATTATGAAGAGAAGGTAGAAAGGTACCAATAAGGTTGTTTCCAGCCAGTGAAAGTCTTCTCAGGTTAGTCAGCCCGTGGAATAAGTTGGGAAAGCTCCCACCAAGTTGACAGTGGTCGAGAGAAAGCGTATCAAGCAATGTAAGATTTGCGATGAAGGGTGGAACCCCTCCTTGTAGAATGTTGCCGTCAAGGGAGAGGAAACTTAGCATAGACAATGAACCAATTCCATCCGGGATCTTGCCGACCAGATTATTGTTACCCAAGTGAAGGACTTGGAGGTTTGAGCAATTCATTAAGGTGGCCGGAATGTTTCCCGTGAAAGAGTTGTTATAAAGCCATAGTTCTTGTAATCTAAAAAGACTGCCAATTTCAGGTGGAATTCGGCCACGCAGAATGTTATCGTGAAGGGCGAGGATGCTTAGCATGGACAATAAACCAATCGCATCTGGGATTTTGCCAACCAGTTTATTGTTACCCAAGTTAAGGACTTGGAGGTTTGAGAAATTCATTATGGTGGCCGGAATGTTTCTCGTGAAAGAGTTGTTACGAAGACGTAGTTGTCGTAATCTAAAGAGACGACCAATTTCAGGTGGAATTTGACTAGAAAATGAGTTGTTAAAAAGCCGAATGACCCTGAGAAAGCTAAGATTTCCGATGGAAGAAGACAACGTACCAATCAAGCCTCCATGTGAGAGGTTCAAGTGGGTGACTCTTTGGTGGTGAAGGCTACATGTAACACCTTGCCATTGGCAGAAATTAGTGCTGGAATGGTTCCATGAGGTCAAGAGACCTTGTGGGTCACCTTTAATCATGGATTTAATAGCAAGCAATGCTAGACGATCAACGTTGGTTCCGTTCAGTACTGGTGCCTTGTGAATGAGTGTGGAAAATGCTGCAAGGTGTGTCAGGATGGCGAAGAGAAATGATCGCAAGAAAAGCAACCGTTTGGCACTCATTTTTAGTAATGAATTTTGTGGTATCTTTCTATGTTTTTGTGACCATATACTTATACAGAAGAGGTGTGTCAATAGTCAACTTGACCAAGAAAAAGCTTGGAACTTTCTTTTCAATGGGCATGGTGATTGTTACGTTCCAACCACTAAAGTTTAGTGCGTGATTGTTACGTGGAACTTTGTCAGTAACTTTGTCCATGCGTCTCACGCGATAAAGGTACTAACCAAAGACTTGTTGACTTGGCTTTTCCTGGGGAATAGTAGCTCTCAAATTATGCTCTACACCTGTTGACTTAGACTTTCCTTGCACATTAAAAAAAAAAGGTAAATATTATTCACAACGCCGCCAAATCCGAAGAGGGAGGTTGAAACAGAAAACTACATCAAATCAAATTTACACCAACTTTCCCAACTTAACGACCTATTTGTAGACCAATTCCTATACCATAAAAACCTGAGAGACTTAATATTTTGAATAATCACCTCGGGGCAAACATTAAGATTCGAGAAGTGCTTGTCATTCCTAGCAAGCCATATGCACCAACTAGTCACAATCATAACACCATGAATAACCTCCTTGACATAGTTTAAAGATGACTAATAGCGTTCACAATCAATTCTTTATCCGCATGCATCCATGTAATTACAATAAAAATCACTATTTTTTTCTCTCTCATTTTTAATTTAATAATATTTTTATACCTTTATCATTACATTCTCGCTCTCATCCACTCACAATCACTTTAAAAAATATTAAAAAATTATAAAGGGGCTGCATAGTGTTCCCATATATTTAGAGATGAACAGTAATGTATTCTCTCTCTCACTCATAAGCACTCAAAACTACTCATAACTATTCCTTATAACATAACTAACTCACTCACATAAATTTAACAACTTTTGTTAAAATGAGTAGGGGTGTTCATGGTCTGGTTTTAATGCTTTTTAAGTTATATCGTGAATTAAACCGTTAGTAACAATTTTTTTATTATCAAAAACAGAAACTGGACCGTTGAGACTTAAAACCGAACCAAGCCAAAAAGTTACTAACATTGAAAAATGAAAAATAAATGGGAACACTGTATAAAAAATTATATATAATATATAAGATAAAATGAAAAATAAAATTATTGTATAATTTGATTTTCCTTACTCTCTCAATTTCAGGAATTAGAAAACTAATCTAACAATTAGCAATGCAAAAAAAGGTAAAATAGGTGTGCAATCGGGATTTAGTTATTAAACCAAGATATTAATAAGTAGAAGATTTATTCTAAAGTTTTCAATCAAGATAAAGGGAGAGCATCAAATGAAGATTGGTTTGGGTAAGAAGTGTAGGAAACAATAATAGGACATGTGACAAATAACAAAAAATACAGGAAAAGACATTTTAGGCAATCACAGCTCATCTTCTGTCTTTCTCTTTCTCTACATATTCAAAACCCACCATCTTCAAAAATCATCTCCAACCTTTTCTTTACTTTCTCTCTTTATAATCACTACATTATATTGCGATTTTTTTCATCAATCAATGATTTAAACACTAAATCAACGTGTTCTTCAACTTTTTTGAAGAAACCTATTTCAATTTCACACAATTTTCTCACTTTTTTCCTCGTGTTTTTAAGCGAATCAATCAACTCATTCGATCGTTAGTGTTTCTAGCTGTAACACCTCGCAAAATCATGTCCATTAGAGTGATGACATGTGTCACAAGCACTGATCATTGTAAAAAGATAACTTGGAGGGACTAAAGTTGTCAATCAATGTAAAGATGTATGTGGAAGGATCAAAAGTGTCAACATGCCAAACTTGTGCCTCTGATTGACCTTACGCGATGTTCGGATTCTTGGTTGAATATAATATCTGATGCAAGAAGCCGTTTGTGCTTAAAATTTAGAATTTACAAAGCATAGGGGTTAAACGTGTCAACATGTTAAATATTACCTCTGAGTGACCTTTTAACAATCCCGAAGCATTGTAATATTTTATTATATTCTCACGGATGTTGGATATTGATTTCGTTGAGTTTCGATGCAAATAAATGCTTAAAGCAGTAAATACCAAGATATAGGGATTAAAAGCGTCAACGTGTGAAATTAAGACCTTTCGGGTGATCTCGTAACTAACCGGGAGCTTAACAATGTTGTTTCATGACCCAAGACACTTAAGAGTTAACTATGGGGGTTAATACTACAATAAATGAAAGTTATTTAAACTAAATATGGACTAGGGACTGAAATTGCAAAGCTGGGAAAGTTTTTACCGGAATAACCTTTCCTCGCGGGCCGTGTAGACCTCCTCTAATGTCAACGCGGGCCGCGACCAAGTCACCAGCGACAGAACCCTACACAGCTGCATGTTGCAGCCCTTCCACCGCCATTGCATGCTAGTTTTTCGATACCAGGGACTGTGAAAGTGGTTTTTACTGCCATGGGGACACTTGTTAACATCTGATGACCTCCCATAACAGCTGCAGTGATCTTAGAACACCCAAATTTCCAATATAAAGGGCCATGTTTTAGTTCTTGAACTTGCACACTTCAAATTTTCATTCACACTTGATCTCTAGAGCATCCTGGTCATCTAGGAAGCTTTCTCAAGTTTAAACTTCGTACTAAGGACCTTTGTAAGTGTTCTTAGCTTCTGTAATTAAGGTTTTATTAGCTTAATGACCGAAAGTCAAAAATATCGTAATTATACTTTGACTTGGTGATTAATCACTAACGGTCCAGCCATTATTCGAATTGAAAGTGGCTATGTGTTGGTAATTATGTAGGTGATAAACCCTTAAAAGGGCACCTTCTAATTATCACGTTATCTCAGTCAATTGTCGGGTCAAAGTACTTAACAGAAAAGTCAAACGAGCCACTTTTTATAACATAATTCATAACTTATAATGTAGAAGATATAAAATATGTCAAACGAGCCAGTTTTTATAACATATTAGGCTCGGTTCGCAACCGAAAGTCGCAAAAGTAGACTTTTGCTTTGACTTTCAGTTCTGACCCGAATTAGCTTAGTGTAATTATGCCTTAGGGTTCCTTTGTGACCATATTATATGTTGGTATAACCCTCTATGGTCATACTACATGGTCCCTTAGAAATCAGAGATCATTTGCATGTTTCCGTTAAATGCTTAAAAATTGACCATTATGCCCTTATGCTATAAAAACGAGATTTTTGAAAATGTGAGAGGACAAAAAGCTTTATTACTGATTTATAAGTATGTCATAAAAATTTGACATCCGTTTCTGGTCTCAAATAAAAGTTATGCAAGATATCGTAAAACAAAACTTTTTTTTAATTAAATGGCATTTTTAGCATAAATCACATTTAAACCCAATTTTTGGCACCAAACTTGCTACCCACTATTATGATATAATATTTAGGGATTTTTGGAAATTTTTGCCAAATTTTATACTGACCATAACGTAGAGTTCTAGCATGAATTCGGTAATTGAGGATAATGCCCTTTTCATTAATAAAATGAGTTTAACAAGTGATTTGAACACCAAACCTTTTCCTACTGATGTCATATGTTAAATAAAATATTTTTAACATTAAAGACTCATCAAAACTTCAGAATTTTATAAACATCTTAAATATCGTCAAATACCGACTTTTACGCTAATTAGACGCATAGTATGGTTTAAAACCATATTTAACGCCTAAGACTTGTTACCTACTGATTTTAAAAATAAATTTTTATACTTTAACAGTAATTATAAGTCTTGAACTCAGATTTCCAAATTTGACCTTAAAAGCATATGTGAAATGACCAAAATGCCCCTACGGTGCATGGTTTGGCCATAAAAGATAAACCTCACATATGTATGACATCTTACTGATGTAACTTAATAAAATAAATATTTTTACTGAATATTTTAAACTAGAACCTCAGTTTGCTATTAAACCTCTTCTATAAACTTTAAAATGACCAAATTACCCTTTCGGGGCTTAAATTGGTTTTAAATTCGTTTTGGGCATAATTGTAGATATCCTACTGATATCATATCATATTTAAAGCATATTAACTTGTGAAGCTTGTACATGACTCATTTGATTACCCGTTAAGCATATACGCGTTCGGTACGGTTTATGTAACTAGTTTGCATAAATTATCCTAAACGGGTCAAACCTTATCATTTTTACTTCAAAATCCAGAATTTATTTAGTTTACCCATTTTATACAAGTCTCCATACTTGTTGGGTCTAAATCACATTCAAATCCGCTCATCGCTTAATCGTGCGTTTTGTACCGTAAACCTTTCTTTAAAACTAACCGGTCTAAGTTACAACTTAAATAAGACCCGTTAGGAATCTAATAGGTTATTAAAACCTTCATTCCAAATTCGGAGCCCAGTAAAAGCTATCTGCACTTGCTGATTAGAATATACGACTGAGTATAATTTACATTTTTAGCTTAGGTAAATACTTTTAACTTATTTTCCCTTATACGGGCTTGGGATACGGTAAATTATTACCGCTTGGTCGGGTATTGAATGTTTAATCGATTAGTGGTTAAATCATTGAGATAACCCATTTTAATCTGTTTTGTTTGATACAAAGCCTTTGGGGGTTAATATGACCGTGTCCTGGTATCCTCGACTCATTCATTTGAAATGGCCACGATTAAGCACGGGGTGTAGGCATACACCTGACAGTTGCGTATGTAAAACGGTATCTCACTCGTGAGGAAACTTCTTGTGGGCTTATACTAGTAGTGTGTCTATTAATCTTGTCTCGGCTCTTCTAACCGGGCCCTGAACGTACGACAAACATATAAATCTGTATACAAGATTATTTTATATATAATTGTCCCAAGTTATAAAATAATAATTGTGACTTGTGCATTTCAAATCAAATTTTTATAAATGTTTTCAAAAGAGTCGGTTAATTGTATTTACCAGTGTAAACTGACGTATTTTTCAAAAAGATTAAGTGCAGGTACTACGCGAAATGGGCTGGAAGCTCCTGAGTATTAGTTAAAGAGTCTTGCAAGGTCTTAATGCTTAAAGTCTGTCGAACAACATTTTACTTTATGTCTTAGATCCGCCTGTGGATCCACTTACAACCGCTTGTATAATATTTCATTATACTTTGTGTTTCGGTTTGTATTAATATTTTACTTTCAAGACTTTCGCTGTGCATTAACTGTGAATATTTGACTATGATGATATCAACTACGTCACGATACTCCCCACCGGGCCCACCGGTAATACGTGAAAATATCGGGGTGTGACAGGTTGGTATCAGAGCCAACATTGAGTGAATTAAACACTAGCCTTTTGTATTTAATCTCAATGACACAGTTGCACATTCCTTGACTTCCGAGTCTAGGCAAACAACTTAGGACTAATCCTAATCTTAAATTGTTTTTGTTCTGTTGTTTTTATTTTGACAGCATTACAAGCAAACATGCCACCTAGAGTGAGAGGACGTGGAGGACGAGGAAAAGCACCGATCTTAACAAGGAACGATCATGAAGCCGGACCATCTCACCGGCGTACGCCATCCGCATCATTCGGATCAAGTCCTCACGAAGACTAGAGGACATACCTTGAGCCTGCGAGACGCTCTGTCTCACTCAGCTCCTCGCCGTCTTATCATCATTCCTTTGGGCCGCAGCAGGAGGACGAGCCCAACGACTCTCACCATTCTTACATTCCTCTGTAGCGATCGGGTTCACACCATTCCTTCCAGAACCCAACACCTTATTTTCAAAGTCGGTTCAACCCGATGAACCAGATAGAAGAACCAGAGGGTAAAAACCCTTTGGGACCTGCTGATCATTTTCCGGAGTACCAAAACATGGATATGGACGAAGATCTAGATCTTGAGATGCCGCCATCTGGGACGCCGACGCATCCCATTGAAATTTCTAGCGGATCATCCTTTCATGGTTCGCCTTACAGGGGCCCTGATATCTGGGCCGAAAGGTGGGCTTCATACAAGTGGGAGTATACTCCCCCTCACCGCAACTCACCACCACACCAGCAGGTCCCTTCAGAGGACCCACATTTTCAGGCGGTCACGCCGCCGCCACCACCAGCGCCAGAGCAGCCACCGCTTCCAGAACCATCGAGGCGACGAAGAACTGCACGGATATCCGTGCGTGGGGGTTTTCACCTCAGCACCCCCAACACTCCAGCAACAGCAACTACTCGTCGCTCTATGAAGACCCGCAAATGGGTTGGCCTTCAAATGCACTTTCTGAAGTCGACTCTGCACCAGTCGCACCAGCACCACCGCCTATGGGTTATGAAAACCCAATTCCATCATACCCACGTGCAGCTGGGTATAACCCGTTTAAGCAGCCAGCTTACCCGGGTTATAATTACAACAATGCCCCTGCCGTTGACCTGTACATCGAGGCAGCAAACTACAATGCTCTTTACCCTGGACCCTTTCCAGCTACGTACCCAACTGGGTACCCTGCATATTGTTATCAATACCCTCCGCCTCCACAACCTCAGCAGCCGCAGCCACCATAAATTCAACCACCGCAGCAGCAAGAAATCCTTCTGAGGTTGCACGAGGTGGAACAAAGGGTAGACGAAGAGCGTAGGAGCCGCCGCGGTCTACTAAAGGTTTTGGCAAACCTTATTAAGGGGAAGAAGAAAAGGGATTATTAAAAATCCTTATTTATTGTTTTGTAATTTTATTTCAATTAAGTCCCTGCGTGGACATTTTATTTATGTATTTGGTTCCTGCGTGGACTTGTATTTCTTATTTTAGTCCCTGTGTGGACAAGTTATTTATTTAAAAGTCCCGTCTAGGGCGGCTGTTGTACTTCTTACAATTTATGGAATGTTTCATTTTAAAAATTTATTTGTCATTATATATATGCATATACTATATGAAACAAATCAAAATATCATTCCAATTTATAATTGATCCGCTACTAAATAAATCTTAAATAAAACCTAGCCTATTTGTCACTTCAAGACATGGCCATGATGGTAAATCCTTTTTAAGATAATAAATCCTTGTTAACATCTGAAAACATGTTAGCATTCCTGGCAAATGTGATTCGATAAAATCACACCAGTCATCTTTACATTGGATTCTTCCAATTCCTCACCTAGCCTAATGATTATGAAGTCATGGCTTATATCATCAATTAAGATGATCATATTATAAACATCCATTAGAGATGAAGTACCTACGGGCCATATTTATTGTTCTTTGAGACAAATGACAGTGTAGTTTATGATTCCCTATCAAGAAGGGTGATGAACTATGTTCAAACCTTAATACCTCGATCCTATAAGATCATGGCTTAAAACAGTCCTTGTGACTAGGCCATTTTGTGCCACCTTAATATCCATAATAGTTTATAACTGGGATTAACTATAATAAAAATTTAGATAAATTAAATTATCAAATTAACCAATGTGGTTTATAATTACCTTGGTTAAAGAATCATCGAAAATGATGATTCCATAATAAACCTCTGAACAAATTATTGTCAATTGTTTTATAGCAATCAAGCTTCAGTATGTTTGAATCAGAAGAGGTCAATAATCATCCAAGGGAGAGGAATGATAACACTAGAATAAATGTAGCTGGTGCAGACCTACAAGCATTGATAGACAATGTTGTTACTAGAGCCATTGACAGACAGTTCAAGGAACCGAGTAATACTCGCACAAAGACTCAATCTGTGGCTCATAGTAGGCCCCCTTCTAAAACACATGAGTCAAATATGGATAATTCCCGTCACTCATCGAATCAGAAGAGTCTCCCATCTAAACAAATTGTGCTGAATCAGGAACCACACACAAAGAATTGTTCTTACAAATACTTCATCTCTTGCAAGCCAAGGGACTTCACAGGAGAAAAAGGAGCCATTGACTGTATGGCATAGCTTGATGAGATGGATACTGTGGTTGATATCAGTGGTTGTGCGGAACAGGATACTGTGAAGTTTGTTTCACAATCATTTAAAGGGGAAGCTTTGGCTTGGTGGAAGTCGTTAATCCAGGCCACAGGGAAGATTCCACTGTATAACTTGTCTTGGGAACAATTTGTTGAACTGATCAAGGAAAACTTCTGTCCTCAACATGAGGTAGAGAAAATTGAGACTGACTTCTTGACTCTGGTCATGAAGAATTTGGATTGTCAGGCATATGTTACAAGTTTTAACACCATGTCCTGATTGGTTCCTTATTTGGTCACACCGGAACCAAAGCGCATAGCACGTTTTATTGGAGGCCTGGCTCCAGAAATCAAGGGTAATGTGAAAGCTTCCAGAACTACCACATACAGGTCCGTGGTGGATCTTTCTCTATCTCTCACAATCGATGCAGTCAGAAATAAGTCTGTTAAGACTTCTGAAGAGGGAAAGAGGAAACGGGATGATGAGAGCTCACGTCGCTCTGATAAGAAAAGAAAAGGTAACTTTGAGCATAGGAAGAGTTTTGGGTTTAAGAAGGACTCCCAGCAGTTAGGTGAGAAGCCTAAGTGTAAAACCTGCCAGAAGCACCATTTTGGGAAGTGTAGACTCGAATCGCAATCGCAATCGCAGACAAAGCCTAAAGTTTATGGGATTTGCAAGTCAAAAGAGCATAGAAATTTAGATTGAAAGAAAATGAAGGATGCAACCTGTTACGGTTGCAACGAGAAGGGACACATAAGGACCAACTGCCCGAAAAATCTAAAGAAACCTGAAGAGGCTAAGAAGACCAATGCTCGGGTCTTCCAGATGAATGCTCAGGGGGCGGTTCAGAACGATAATGTTATAACAGGTACTTTCCTCATCAATGATGTATATGCTAGAGTTTTATTTGATACTGGTGCAGATAAGTCTTTTGTAAACAATAAATTTTGTAAACTGTTAAATCTGCCTGTTAAAACTCTAAATATAAAATACGAGGTGGAATTGGCCGATGGTACCATAGAGACTGCTTCAACAATTTTAGATGGATGTTTCATATCCATTAGGAATCATTCTTTTCCACTGTTCTTGCTTCCGTCGAAATTGGCAGGATTTGATATAGTGAGAGGCATGGATTGGTTATCTTTAAACCAAGCCCAAATTGTATGTGATAAGAAGCAAGTGGTTATCAAAACTCCTTATGGTGAGCCACTTACTATTCAAGGAGATACGCAGTATGGATTACCTAAGCAAGTGTCTATGCTTAAGGAATGAAAGTGTTTAAAGAAAGGTTGTGTCATCTACATGGCACAAGTGACTATAGATGAGCCAAAGCCCAAGATTGAAGATATTGCTGTCATCTCGGAATACTCAGACGTGTTTCCTGAAGAACTACCTGGTTTACCTCCAGACAGACAAGTGGAATTCAGAATTGATATTATTCCAAGAGCAGCCCCTGTAGCACGAGCTCCTTATCATTTGGCACCAACCGAGATGAAAGAATTAAGAACATGGTTGGATGATTTATTGGAGAAGGGTTTTATTCGACCTAGCTCGTCCCCTTGGGGAGCGCCGATTCTATTTGTAAAGTAGAAGGATGGATCAATGAGTCTATGCATTGATTATCGTGAGCTGAACAAAGTTACAATCAAGAACCGATATCCATTACCCAGGATCGACGATCTGTTCGATCAACTTCAAGGGGCAAGTTACTTTTCAAAGATCGATTTGAGGTCAGGATATCATCAGTTGAAGGTCAGGACCGAAGATGTACACAAGACCGCGTTCAGAATGAGATATGGCCATTACGAGTTCTTGCTGATGCCTTTCGGGCTCACTAATGCACTTGCAGCATTCATGATCTCATGAATCTCGTTTGCAAGCCATATCTAGACAAGTTTGTCATTGTCTTCATTGATGACATACTTATATATTTAAAGAGTCAAGTTGATCATGAAAAACATCTTCGATGTATTCTTAGACTTCTGCAACAGGAGAAGCTCTACGCAAAGTTCTCTAAATGTGAATTTTGGCTCCGTGAAGTCCAATTTCTTGGACATGTAGTAAGTGAGCATGGTATCCAGGTGGATCCCGCTAAGATTGAAGCGATTATGAATTGGCAAGCACCAAAAACACCTACAGAGATTCGCAGCTTCTTGGGTCTAGCAGGATACTACAGACGTTTCATTGAAAACTTTTCTAGGATTGTTGTACCTCTAACATCGTTAACTCGCAAGAATGTAAAGTTTGACTGGGTCCCAAGCAACAAGAATCTTTTGAGATCCTCAAGCAGAAATTAAGCAATGCACCTGTGTTGACATTGCTAGAAGGGATAGAAGAGTTTGTTGTCTATTGCGATGCATCACACACAGGTATGGGTTGTGTGCTTATGCAGAGAGGCAAGGTTATTGCCTATGCTTCACGTCAATTGAAAGTGCATGAAAAGAACTACACCACCCATGATTTAGAATTGGGTGCCGTTCTATTTGCACTAAAACTTTGGAGGCATTACCTGTATGGAACCAAGTGTGTAATCTATTCAGATCATAAAAGTCTTCAACACTTGTTTAACCAAAAAGATCTCAATATGAGGCAGCATCGTTGGATGGAAACATTAAACGACTATGATTGTGAAATACGCTACCATCTTGGCAAGGCAAAAGTGGTCGCTGATGCCTTGAGCAGGAAGGAAATGATTAAACCAATAAGGATCAACGCTAAAAGCTTCGAATTGAGAAACAACTTGAATGAAAGGCTGTTAGCTCAGAAAGAAGCCGTTTTGGAAACTAACTTTCCGAATGAAAAGTTAGGTGTAACTGCTGATCAATTGTCGTATGGAAAGGATGGAATCCTTAGATTAGATGGTCGAATCTGGGTCCCAATCCATGGAGGACTTAGAGATGTAATCCTCCAAGAAGCTCATAGTTCAAAATATTCAGTTCATCCAGGCAGTGATAAGATGTACCAGGATCTGAAGGAAAATTACTGGTGGATAGGTTTGACGAAATCTATAGCCACTTATGTGGCTAAATGCCTGACGTGCGCATAGGTTAAAGCCAAGAATCAAAAGCCGTTAGGATTACTACAACAGCCTGAACTTCCCACATGGAAGTGGGAAATGGTAACTATGGATTTTATCACCAAGTTACCAAGGACGAAACATGGGAATGCTACGATATGGGTTATAGTTGACAGGCTGACCGAGTCAGCCCACTTCTTGCCTATTAAAGAAACGCACAGCTCCGATAAGCTAGCTCAGCTGTATGTGGATGAGATAGTATCTCTCCACGGAGTGCCAGTGTCTATTATTTCTGATAGGGATACTATATACACATCTCATTTTTGGAAAAGCTTTCAGCAATATCTAGGCACTCGTTTAAATTTTAGCACTGCTTATCATTCTCAGACGGATGGGCAAAGTGAGCGTACGATTCAACATGTTCTTCAACTTTTTTGAAGAAACCTATTTCAATTTCACACAATTTTCTCATTTTTTTCCTCGTGTTTTTAAGCGAATCAATCAACTCATTCAATCGTTAGTGTTTCTAGCTGTAACACCTTGCAAAATCATGTCCATTAGAGTGATGACACGTGTCATAAGCACTGATCATTGTAAAAAGATAACTTGGAGGGATTAAAGTTGTCAATCAGTGTAAAGATGTATGTGGAAGGATCAAAAGTGTCAACATGCCAAACTTGTGCCTCTGATTGACCTTACGCGATGTTCGTATTCTTGGTTGAATATAATATCTAACGCAAGAAGCCGTTTGTGCTTAAAATTTAGAATTTATAAAGCACAGGGGTTAAACATGTCAACATGTTAAATATTACCTCTAAGTGACCTTTTAACAATCCCGAAGCATTGTAATATTTCATTATATTCTCACGGATGTCAGATATTGATTTCGTTGAGTTTCGATGCAAATGAATGCTTAAAGCGGTAAATACCAAGATATAGGGATTAAAACCGTCAACGTATGAAATTAAGACCTTTCGGGTGATCTCGTAACTAACCGGGAGCTTAACAATGTTGTTTCATGACCCAAGACACTTAAGAGTTAACTATGGGGGTTAATACTGCAATAACCGAAAGTTATTTAAACTAAAGAGTAAACTGCCATTTTGGTCCCTGTGGTTTGGCCAGTTTTGCCACTTTAGTCCAAATCTCAAACTTATTACATCTGGGTCCTTGTGGTTTGCATTTTGTTGCCATTTTCGTCCAAACCTCAAAATCCCTCTATTTTGACTGTTGAAAACTGATTATTTTGTCCTGTAGTGCAGGGGCATTTTGGTCATTTTTTAAATTTAATTTGTTGTAAATTCATTTAAAACCCAGATTTGTTGTAAATTCATTTAAAACCCAGATCAAATCTCTCTCTCTCTTCTCTCTCTCTATAGCACCACCACCGCCGCGACCTCCTCCCTCTCTCTTCTTTCTCTCTATAGCACCACCGCCGCCGCCACTCCGATTTCCGGTGCCCCTATTTCTTTCGTTCATTTGCAGGGTCAAAAGCAACTCTTAACAAGACCCATCCAACCCACTCGATCACGGATCTGCAGCCCACAACCACCACCTCCACCGTCACATTCAACCACGACAACCCTAACTGGATCTGGGCCCCACTAACTCCTCACCTTCTATCTCATTCCCCATTTCCCCTGCCCATTTCTTCTTCTTCATACAAACATCTATCTAGGTCAAAATCAAACCAAAAACAACTCAATCAAAGCAACACAAATTCACAAACAAATCAAACCACCTGAAGTAATCTCTAAACAAATCAAACCAAAGTAACCACCTGAAGTAATCTCTAAACGATTTAGAGTTGCACAAGCAGTTATGTTCATGGATCTGAATGGTGGCGGTATTGGGTTTCAGAGTGGAGAAAGAAAGAAGAGATCGGAGTTGAGGGTGGAAAGGAGGTATTAGTGGTGGTGGTGGTTTATTGTGGTGTTCTAGTTGACGATCAGAGATGGTGATGGAAACACCTCCACTACCGCCGCCGCTACCGCACCCAACCAAACACCTCCACCGCCGCCGTTACCGCACCCAACCAAACACCTCCACTACTGTAATCATCATCTTCGTAACCCAAACACCTCCAGCGCCGCCATCACTATCATCAATATCATTAACAACAACCACAACACCAGTCATCATCTTCTTCGGCCAGGTGTGTGTATTTTAGAGAGGATTGTTGGTGCATTCATCTGTCGTCTTCGTCTTATGTCGAGTCTCTGGTTGCGTTGCTGATCTGATCAAGTGACATCACTAATGACATCATCATGTGACATCATTAGTGATATCACATTCATGACATCACTCACTAAAGACAAAACAAAATACAATGCATGAATTGAAACAGATTGTTAATTTGATAGATTTCGCTTCAAGGTTTCGCTTGAACAGGATTTGTTTACTTCAAGCGAAACTTAGGTACTATATATAGGTGGTCATACATGTCATTTGTAACAGTTCTGGTATTTTACACCGAGGTGCTGCCGGTGTGAATCACAATATTATGTGTTATATGTTTGAGAATTTTGAGTGAATTCTTTTAGAGTCAAAATTATTTTATCTTACGAGAGGTTGAGATGTGTAGGTTTATGATTCTGTTGCTACGTAAAGCCAGGCGTCGATCCTAAAAGCACGGAAGCTTGACGAAAGGGGGAGCCTGAAGAAAATTGAAAGGGGAGCAAGATTAAACGTCAAATCTTAGAAATTCGGGGCATCATTCAAGGGGGAGACTGCGGTTTCACTTGAAGATGTTATCCAAGGCAGTTCAAGACTAAACATCACAGATTTCTAGCTATGTCCAAGGGGGAGATTGTTGGTGCACTAAGTGTGTGGCCATAGATAGAAATCTAACTGTACATGTAAAGTCTAGTGTCTTGAGTCTGTAAAATACCGGACAGAGGTTTCGCTAGGTTTCACTAGGTGTCATTAGGAAATGTCAGGTCAGTATACGGTACGACACGATGTGAAGAAACTGAACAAGATCCAAAGTGATGTCATCATTTCATAATGATGACATCATATACAATATCATATGCAAGGATGATTTCGTACGTAATGCATGCATACATGGATTTGGATTTCGCTTGAAATGCAAGGGATTGATTTCGCTTGAACTTGGAGAGTGTCCTTCAAGCGAAATCAGACAAGTATAAATATCATCTTAATTCATTTCAAACAAAATCAGTGGAGAAGATAGCAATCAGAGAACAACCTCATTTCTCTTGAACAGAACTTCTTCAAGTTTCATCAGATCTTCATCAAGAACACTCCGATTTCGTCACGTTGATTAGATTACGAGTGTCTAGTGTGTAGATCGAGTCGAAACTCTGTTCGGTTGTAGTTGATACATAATAAAACGTTGTTCAATTACGTTTTCGCGCACGATTACGGTTCGATTTAACGGATTCCGCACGTTAAATCGAATCCACCGCAGATCTAGTGATCGTTTACGATCCGATCCTGTACCAACAAGTGGTATCAGAGCTACGGATGCTCTGCGTGTAATCGTGTTTCGAATCGGACGAGTTTCGGTGAAATCGATTTGGATTTCGTTTGATTTTGAACTGTTTTAGGTTAAGTTTCTTTGAAGATGAACTGATTTGATAAACAGATCTGATCTGAAATCTAAAATTTGTGTTCATAATCTCATAAAATCATATTCAATCAAGTATACAATAAAAATCGTAAAAACTTCATATTTGTGTTTCAACTATGAATCATGTTATAGATCTGAGTTGCTGAAATTCTGAGTTTGCGCCATTTCACAATTTGGAATTTGGATCTGAATTGAAATCGAATATGTTGTTTCTGATTCAGCGTTGATATAGATGTAAATTCGAAAATTGTTGTTGTGATTGTTTGTTCAATCTGAAAACCGAACCTATTTTTGTTTGAACTGATCATTGCTGAATTGTTTCGAGTAAAGTGAATATTGTAGGACTGCTTCGGTTGATTTGTGATGTGTTTCGAACAAACTTTGATCTGATTCAGTTTGTTGATAAAAGTCGTTTGAGATAAGTGAAGAAAGATTTTGTTTCAAATCAGATTTCTGAATGTTTTCGGTGTGATTTCGACGAATTTAGGATCATTTTGGTTTATAATCGGATCGAGTTTGAACATTTCAGTTGTTTTTAAATCATTTTCTAACAGAATCAGTGAACTTTGGTAAGTGTTTCGACAAATTTCGGTGTGTCATTTGATGATTTCGAACTGATTCGATTTGATTCAGTTGAAGTTTCATACATTTCGAACTGAATTGATTGAATTTTGTTTCATTTCGGTGTCTTCGGATCGATTACGGTTGATCTTCAGTGATTTTCGGAGAATTTTGAATTGTTATAGATGAATTGTTTGTGCTTCGTGGATATTATTTTGTTGTTCTTGTTTGAGCTGATCGATACTTGAATCTTGATCTGATTTGAAGTTTTAATATTCAGTGTATAAATTGCAGGTTGTGTTTAAGAGGCTGTGATATTGTTTTGGTTGTTTGTATAGCAGCCAATAGTGTTTGGTTTGTAGCCGTGACTTACACAGATAAAGAAGAATATTAGTGTTTGGTTGATATTGTTCATTTAAAAAAAGGTAAAAGGGTCAATACACCAAGCTGCAAGTGAATTTGTATTGAAGAGTTGTGCATTGAAATTGAATTCATGAGATTGTCAGAGAGTGTCGGCTCATTTAATTGAAGTCATTTTCATTGATATTGTCAGCCAAATAGAATTAAAAATCAGAATTAAAGGGAGGTCAAATTGGAGTGTGTTGTGAGAAGCTCATGCGAACAGCCCATGTGATTTGGTTACGTAATCTCGGCCCAACTAGATTGATTTTAAAAAACATTTGTTACGGCCCAAATCATTAAAAAAATCAACATATAACCTTTTGTGTCGACCCAAGTTTTATTTGTGTGAATCACATGAGATTAGGATAAAGGCCCAAGTTGAATTCATTTTTATTGATCCTTAAATTCAGTGAATTTACCCGATTTGAACGAATCCGAAATTCTACAGCACGGATCTTATTTTGATTTCACAGACACACACGTTTACAAATTCAGTCTGTTTAAACTGATTGCTTGTTTTTGTTGGTTTTCATGGTAATCTGAGGTAATTTGTCAAGTTTCAGATACACGTACGAGCAAATTGGAGAGTCAGTTGATTTTGTAAATTTTTGTAGTGTTTGAAAAACTGTTTTGTGAATTCTTTAAACACCAAAACATGGGTTCCGAGATTTATACCACACTGAACAAATTTGATGATTTTACAGGTATCAAGGGAGAGTCTACAGAGGAGTTGATCGAAAGGTATGTCAAGTTAGTTATGGAAATGGGGAGATTGGGAATAACAAAAACAAATGAGGAATGGAACAATAAATTGGCAGACGCATTGCCATATGAAGAGTGGAATACCTATTTGATGGGGCTAAAGAAGAAGACAAATTTTGATTATATGAACCTTAGTGGTTTCATCGAGAAGATTCAAGCTCAAGAACTTGAGTTTCAAAAGACTAGAAAATCGAAGTCTCATACAGGAGAGAAGTGCTTAAACTGTGAAAATTTGAAATCTGAAAATGCCAAACTCTTGAGGGATTTAGAGAGTTTGTCATTAGAAAACGAAAATCTTAAAAAATCAGAAAATGTTTTGAAAAATCAAAAACAAAATTTAGAAAATGAAAAAGTAAAAATGGGTAAAGAATTTCAAAGTCAAATAAAAATTCTTGAGGATGGGAGAGATGTGTTTAGCAAAAACAACATCGAAAAGCAAAAAATGATAAATTCTCATCTTCAGAAGATTATTGAACTTGAAAAAGAAGGTGAGCAAGCTCGAAAGAAAATCAACGAGCTTGAAAATAAATTGAAAGGTTTTGTGATTTCTGCACAATATGTGTGTCCAGAACCGATCAATTCAATTCCAATAAGTGACAATGTCACAAACTTTGACAAAGTCAAAGTTGAAGATTGTGATGAGAAAACTGATGATGAAAGTGAGAAAAGAAAAATATTTTTAAAATTAAATGAAATATTTCAAGAAACCGTTCTACATTCTACTGAGAAAGGTGAATGCTCAACGCAAAAACCTGTAAAGAAGAATGTGGAACAAAAACAAAAGGATAAAAAGCTGAAAAATCTTCAAAAAGAAAATAAAAGCTCATCAGTTCAATCATCCAATCATGATAAAAAACCACAAAAATTTGAAAATCAAAACTCACAAAAAGTTGGTAATAAGTGGTGCAGGTTTGACCACAGTGCTCAAGCGTCAAATCAAGATTATAGGAGAAGTCATGAGTACCACAAATCAAATCAGTGTTATGATTTGAGTGTTTGGATTGATGGTGGAGATTGGTACGATAACAGGGTGTGTTACAACTGTGGTTTTAGAGGACACATTGCTGTTAACTGCCAAAGTTGGAGGTTTGAGACGAGAAGATGCTATAACTGCCAAATCAAAGGACACATTGCAAGAGATTGCTCAATGAGATCAATGGAAAGATCGAGGGCTGAATCTCAGAAAGTAGAGAAGAAAAAATCAGTTAAAGTCGATGAAAAGCCCAGAGCACAGAAACAACAAGAAGTGAAAGAACCGAAAGTGAAACTTTCACAAGGGCAAAAAGACCGACTGAGAAAGAAAAGAAAGAAAGCTCGAGAGTATCTTGAAAGGATTTTGTCCTCGGGTACAACAAATAAGAGTGCTGATGAATCGCTTCACTCGACAACAAAGTCAAGTAAACCGAATTCGTCAGATGCAAATCTGAGGACAAAAGAGGAGATAAAGAAGGTTGAAGTTCCTAGCGATGAATTTGTTTCTTCGGAAACAAAGGAGCTACGTGTTGGCGATGAATCTGACTCGTCAAAGTCAGAAGAGCCACAAGTTGAGCTAAAAATTGAAACGTCAGTTCCGCCAATGGATGACATAAACTTTCCACCATTGCGAGCTGAAAATTATAAACAAAAAGTTGACGAAATTGAGATTTCAAATCAATCTTTTTCTGAAAAGAAAGATTTTGATGTTGAAAAAGCCTTTAACCCCAATGTTCTAAAAATTTTTGGAAAAATGGTTGAGGGTAAGGTAAAAGGGGTTAAAGAATTTTATGAATAAAAAAGGCATGTTCAAAACACCCAAGGATCGTCAGGCTTGGGTGAATCTCTTTAACTGAAAAACCTGACTTGCCGGAACTCCCAAGTTGGTAATTGGGGAGTAGGAATCGGCATCTTTCTTGAGAAATTCACTTCGGTGATATTTCGACTTTCAAAAGAATAATCAGGGACATTAAGTTGTACTTGATTTATCTTTTCTTCAAGTGATTGTGTTGTGATAATCTACAAGTCGATTGTGAAAGGACAATGTGATGAAAACCCCATGTTTGTGAAACGACACACAAAACTAATTTTCCGGAAAAACCATTTTGATTAAAACAAACTTAAGTGTTTTGAAATCTTAATGGGAAAATAGTTTGTTGTCAGGGGGAGTTCTGATTGTTTAAGCCAAGTGGATGGTGAATTGAGGCAATTCTCATCAGTTTGTCACTTTGTTTGTATAGTTTACTGCTTTATTTTTCAAATTTTCTCAGAAAATCAAAATTGAAACATATTTTGATTTTAGGGGGAGAAAAATTTTTAAAAAAATTAGAAAATTTGAAAAATTCAAAAACATTGAAAAATTCAAAATGAGTTTTGTTGTGAAAAAGAGGAAATGATAGTAAATCAGTCGGACTATCACAGCATGCTAAAGAAATGAAAAGTCTAAATGTGATAAACGGTCTCACTAAAGATGTGACGATAGGCTCCGCTAGACTAGTAGATTTGCGATAACGATACAAACCTAAATGAAAAAGCCTAGTTCTAGTGGGAAACATGGTCAAAAGCATAGTACTTAGTTTTGTCCTTCTTGACTGTGTGCCTACTCAGTAATCGCTGATTGTCGAAAGACATAAAACTGGTTAAGTCTGTGAACTTTCACAACTTTGCTGAAAAGTCGCTGTGATTGTGCATTCATTTTGCAAAGATTTAAACTTGTTTTATTTCTTTATTTTGTTTAAGCATCGGACATCCTCTGCGTATACGTGAGTATCGACCTGGATGTTGTTGCCTAAACGTTCTGCTTTATTTTCTTTGGTGTTTCGTTTAAGCTTTGGACCTCCTCTGCGTATACGGAAGTATCGACCTGGTGGTTAAAGCCTAAACAACTTCAACTTATTTTATTTTTCTTATTTTGTTTAAACATTGGACTTTCTCTGTGTATACGGAAGTATCGACCTGATTGTTAATGTTTAAACATTCTGCGTTGTTTTCGCACATATCACAGTTGATGAAAGTTTAAAGGCATTACTCGAGTTAGTGTATTGCATGAGGAGGGGATATGCTGAGATCGTGGGGTCCATAAGAATTTAGTGCAAAATTAATATACCCTAACGTATCGGTAAGCTTTTTGAAAGTTTTTAGATTGAGCTTAAGAGGACAATTATATCGTCAATCCATGTGAATCGTTTAGAACTGAAAATGTTTAAAGCTTAACGGTGCTAGTGATTGGTCACATAAACTGATATGATCCTCTTGCACAAACTCACAAAAATATTGTATGTAAATAGTTCTTTTCTGCATTTTATTTCATTACAGTCAAAAATCCAAAAAGATTTTTAGTGTGTTTTAGCATATATTTTGAAAAATCCAAAAAGATTTTCGACAACTGATGTTGAAGAGCTGATTTTCAAAATTCCAAGTGCTAAACAAGATGAACTGGTTTGGGAGTGTGAGTTTAACAAAAGAAATTTGTTTTGAGAATGAAAAGTTTGTTTAGTTAATCAAGGTCATTAAATTGAACTTGATGTAACTATTTCCAGTAAGTTTTTCTTATTGTTTTAAGTAAAAACTTATGTGGTGATGAGAATATTGTGCAGGAAATGAGCTTAAACAGAGATAAAGCCAGGGATTAATCTCAAGGTGATAGCTAATTCCAGACGGCGATCCCATCATGATGAGAGGGGGAGTCTGACGAGGTTAGAGCCAAAGAAAAGATCCTGGTATATGCTAAGAAAGAAAAAGACCGATAAAGACTGAAGATTGAGAATACTCGACATTTAAGACTCGTCAACATCTGAGGGGGAGTCTGTTGGTGCATTCATCTGTCGTCTTCGTCTTATGTCGAGTCTCTGGTTGCGTTGCTGATCTGATCAAGTGACATCACTAATGACATCATCATGTGACATCATTAGTGATATCACATTCATGACATCACTCACTAAAGACAAAACAAAATACAATGCATGAATTGAAACAGATTGTTAATTTGATAGATTTCGCTTCAAGGTTTCGCTTGAACAGGATTTGTTTACTTCAAGCGAAACTTAGGTACTATATATAGGTGGTCATACATGTCATTTGTAACAGTTCTGGTATTTTACACCGAGGTGCTGCCGGTGTGAGAATTGATTGTAAACTACGTTATATCAATACAATCAGTGTTAAAGTGATACGCAAGCTGTTTTCGCAATCGGTTTCTTAGTTTCCGCCTCTGAAACTGATAAATCTCTTCTGAACGACTCGTTCGGGTCGCAAACCGATCCTACAAGGATGCAGGCGGGGTGGGGTGTGTGGGTGTATCGGCGCTGAGTTTCTTTCTAGAGAGAGAGAGGGAGGAGGTGGCGGTGGTGGTGGTGCTACAGATAGAGAGAGAAGAGAGAGAGAGAGAGAGCTCTAGGTTTTAATAAGAGAGAGAGAGAGAGTTGATAATCTGGGTTTTAATAAGAGATAGAGAGAGCTAAAAAAAATTATCAGTTTTCAATTTAAAAAATGACCAAAATGCCCCTGCACTACAGGACAAAATAGGAGGTTGCAACAGTAAAAAAATAGGGTTTTTGGATTTTGGACTAAAATGGCAACAAAATGCAAACCACAGGGACCCAGATGTAATAAGTTTGAGATTTGGACTAAAGTGGCAAAACTGGCCAAACTGGCCAAACCACATGGACCAAAATGGCAGTTTACTCCTTTTATTATGTTGTACTTTGTTTGATATGTAGGCGTAATAGAATTGTACATGGGTCTATCCAGGGTTTGTTGGGTCAAGAAGAGCTTGTGGGTATATGGATTAAATCCGGGTCATGCCTCATTAACTACCACATCATAAGTGAACAATGCAGTTATATATTATTAGTTTGTAACTTTGTTGTGAATCATGGTTTATACTTTTAGCTTTACTGGTTGTGCCCACTTTTGAGTTTTTTTGTCATTAGTTTTTTTACTTTGTTATACATCATGGTTTATACTTTGATCTCCTATAGCTTTCATCTTTTTTCAAAATTTTCCGTTTTACGTTTTGGTTTAAATTTGACGAGTTAACACAACGCAACGTGAGTGTGTGGTTTAACGTTTTTATGTTTTTTCCCCGTTTAACATCCCCGTCCAACGCATGGGTCCTGGGTGGATCAACTTGGATATTGTTTTCCATATTTTAAGTTGAGTAAACTGCCATTTTGGTCCCTGTAGTTTGGCCAGTTTTGCCACTTTAGTCCAAATCTCAAACTTATTATATCTGGGTCCTTGTGGTTTGCATTTTGTTGCCATTTTAGTCCAAAACTCAAAATCCCTCTATTTTGACTGTTGAAAACTGATTATTTTGTCCTGTAGTGCAGGGGCATTTTGGTCATTTTTTAAATTTAATTTGTTGTAAATTCATTTAAAACCCAGATTTGTTGTAAATTCATTTAAAACCCAGATCAAATCTCTCTCTCTCTTCTCTCTCTCTATAGCACCACCACCGCCGCCACCTCCTCCCTCTCTCTCTCTTCTCTCTCTCTATAGCACCACCACCACCGCCACTCCGATTTCCGGTGCCCCTATTTGTTTCGTTAATTTGCAGGGTCAATAGCAACTCTTAACAAGACCCACCCATCCCACTCGATCACGGATCTGCAGCCCACAACCACCACCTCCACCGTCACATTCAACCACGACAACCCTAACTGGATCTGGGCCCCACTAACTCCTCACCTTCTATCTCATTCCCCATTTCCCCTGCCCATTTCTTCTTCTTCATACAGACATCTATCTAGGTCAAAATCAAACCAAAAACAACTCAATCAAAGCAACATAAATTCACAAACAAATCAAACCACCTGAAGTAATCTCTAAACAAATCAAACCAAAGTAACCACCTGAAGTAATCTCTAAACGATTTAGAGTTGCACAAGCAGTTATGTTCATGGATCTGAATGGTGGCGGTATTGGGTTTCAGAGTGGAGAAAGAATGAAGAGATCGGAGTTGAGGGTGGAAAGGAGGTATTAGTGGTGGTGGTGGTTTATTGTGGTGTTTTAGTTGACGATCAGAGATGGTGATGGAAACACCTCCACTACCGCCGCCGCTACCGCACCCAACCAAACACCTCCACCGCCGCCGCTACCGCACCCAACCAAACACCTCCACTACTGTAATCATCATCTTCGTAACCCAAACACCTCCAGCGCCGCCATCACTATCATCAATATCATTAACAACAACCACAACATCAGTCATCATCTTCTTCGGCCAGGTGTGTGTATTTTAGAGAGGATGCAGGCGGGGTGGGGTGTGTGGGTGTATCGGTGCTGAGTTTCTTTCTAGAGAGAGAGAGGGAGGAGGTGGCGGTGGTGGTGGTGCTATAGAGAGAGAGAGAGAAGAGAGAGAGAGAGCTCTGGGTTTTAATAAGAGAGAGAGAGAGAGTTGATAATCTGGGTTTTAATAAGAGAGAGAGAGCTAAAAAAAATTATCAGTTTTCAATTTAAAAAATGACCAAAATGCCCCTGCACTACAGGACAAAATAGGAGGTTGCAACAGTAAAAAAAAATAGGGTTTTTGGATTTTGGACTAAAATGGCAACAAAATGCAAACCACAGGGACCCAGATATAATAAGTTTGAGATTTGGACTAAAGTGGCAAAACTGGCCAAACCACAGGGACCAAAATGGCAGTTTACTCTAAACTAAATATGGACCAAGGACTGAAATTGTAAAGCTGGGAAAGTTTTTACCGGAATAGCAGGTCCTCGTGGGCTGCGTAGACTTCCTCTAATGTCTACGGGGGCCGCGATTGAGTCACCAGCGACAGAACACTGCATAGCTGCATGTTGCAGCCCTTCCAGCCGTTATACTAGTGGTGTGTCTATTAATCTTGTCTCGGCTCTTCTAACCGGGCCCTGAACGTACGACAAACATATAAATCTGTATACAAGATTATTTTATATATAATTGTCCCAAGTTATAAAATAATAATTGTGCCTTGTGCATTTCAAATCAAATTTTTATAAATGTTTTCAAAAGAGTCGGTTAATTGTATTTACAAGTGTAAACTGACGTATTTCTCAAAAAGATTAAGTGCAGGTACTACGCGAAATGGGCTGGAAGCTCCTAAGTATTAGTTAAAGAGTCTTGAAAGCTCTTAATACTTAAAGTCTGTCGAACAACATTTTACTTTATGTCTTAGATCCGCCTGTGGATCCACTTACAACCGCTTGTATAATATTTCATTATACTTTGTGTTTCGGTTTGTATTAATATTTTACTTTCAAGACTTCCGCTGTGCATTAACTGTGAATATTTGACTATGATGATATCAACTACGTCACGATACTCCCCACCGGGCCCACCGGTAATACGTGGAAATATTGGGGTGTGACACTAGCATTCAAATTTCGCCAACCGTTGAAGAAATCCTAAGAAATCGACTTCAATCTGTGTAAGAAATCTTAAGAATTTCGTCAATCATTGCGTTTTACAATCTGGGTTTTTGAATTGCGTTTCACGTTCTGGGTTTTCGAATTATGTTTTACGATCTGGGTTTTACCTACGTGAATTGCGTTTACAACCTGGGTTTTTTAATTTAGTTTTATTATCTGGGTTTTACCGCTGTGAATTGCGTTTGACGACCTGGGTTCAACAATTGCGTTTTACGATCTGAGGTTTTATCAAATTGCGTTTTACGACCTGAGTTTTAACATTGCGTTTTACGATCTGGGTTTTATTATTGTGAATTGCGTCTTACAATATGGGTTTTACCATTGCAAATTGCGTTTTACGACCTAGGTTTTTGAATTGCATTTTACGATCTGGGTTTTGGAATTGCGTTTTACGATCTGGGTTTTACCATTGTGAATTGCTTTTACGACCTGAGTTTTTGAATCGCACTTTACCAATAGTATAGTCGTTTTAAAGATAAAAAACGCTCGTTTTTATGGTGGAATTTTTATAAAAACGTCATATGAAAGAGTTATTAACTTTGATAGCCATTGGCCTACAAACTCTAACAGCCAATCAAAACAATCAAAATTGAATAGTGAAACCTACTCACATAAAAATTTTGATAAATTATAAAATAATACTACTAGTGTTTATTAAAACTAAAAGTAAACCATAAGGGTTATATGGTACCTTTACTAATACTTTAAGGGAATATTTTATATTTTAAAAATAGTCAAACGAAAGATAACATAAATGTTTATATGCAATAGAGGCTTGTACACATAGCTTTTAGACTTGTAAGTATAAATACAAAAAAATAAAGAATAAAATAGTGGATGCCAAATATGGCATCCACCAATTGGCCTGCAAACTCTATCAGCCAATCAAAACACTCAAAATTGAATAGTTCAACCTACTCACATAAAAATTTTGATAAATTATAAAATAATACTACTAGGATTTATTAAAACTAAAAGTAAACCTTCAGGGTTAAATGATACTTATACTAATACTTTAAGGGAATATTTTATATTTTATAAATAGTCAAACGAAAGATAACATAAATGTTTATATGCAATAGAGTTGTACACATAGCTTTAAGACTTGTAAGTATAAATATAAAAAAAAGTAAATTACGATTTTGGCCCCTGTGGTTATATCTCTTTTAACCTTTTAGCTCAAAGAAGATTTTTTTAACATCTAAGCCCCAAACGTCTTTTTTTCTAACCCTTTTGTCCCCTCTAACCCCATCCATTAAATGTTAGGGGCCAAAAGGGTTAGGAAAAAAGACGTTAGGAGCCAAAAGGGTTAGAAAAAAAGACGTTGGAGGCTCAGATGTTAAAAAAAATTGGGCTAAAAGGGTAAAAGTGATATAACCACAAGGGCCAAAATCGTAATTTACTCTATAAAAAAATATAAAATAAAATAGTGGATGCCAAATGACATCCACCCATTGGCCTACAAACTCCAGTAGTCAATCAATACACTCAAAATTGAATAGTGAAAGCTATTCACAAACAATTTTTGGTAAATTATAAAGAGGAAATAGGTTAGAATAAATGTTAGATAGGTTTAATATGTGGGCTCCAATTACATTTCTATTAAAAATTAAGATATGATTTAATTAAATTAAACATAATATAAAATACAAATATAAATAGTTAAATATATGAAAAATAAACAGTTTTCAAAAAAATAACAATATAATTTAATTTTACGATCCAGTTTGGTTTTTTATGGTCGGTTTTGGTTATAAACTATAAACCCACGCGTTCACTACGGTTTGAAATTTTTAAACCGACCGACCGAAATTCCCAATTTTGGGTATAAACTGTAAACCACATCGTTCACTACGTTTTGAACTTTTTTAAATCTGACCGACTTAAGGTTAAGAAAAAAACCGATCGTGAAACCAAACCGACAGCTGGTTTGGACGGTGAAACCAAACCTATGACCAGTTTCGATGGTTTCACAGTTTTAAACCAAGCCGTGAACGCCCCTAAAATGACATTCATGTCATTCGAAGCACCATTAAAACGATGAAACATTAGTTGGATGACCTTTTGACATAGTTTCTAAAATTACCGTTAATGTTAGTCTATGATATATTTATTGTTAGATTAGATAGAACTAGTAATAGGGCCTGCGCGTGTCGCAGCGCTGGTACATCTCAAATATTAAATGGAATTAGTGCAAGCGTTATATAATGCGACAACCATATGAAAACACATGTTTTGATGTATCCGATATAACTCAATATAACCTATATAAGCATTGCGGTTGGATAAAAAGTAAAGTAAATCGAATTTATACCATACAAAAGAAATGAAATCGAAACCAGGTTGGTTCGTTTAGTAGGGGACCACCTAAACACCACACCGCCCTTACATTTGTATCAAGACTTAGTTGCGTCAAAACGTACAATAACTTGTACGTCAAAACATAGACCAACTGAAAACGTACATAAAAATAAGTATCGCTTGTTACACACTGCAAAAGGCAGAGTCACTGGCGATGTAACATGAAAGGTTTTACAGCAAACGGTCATACAGGCATACTAACAATCGCCAAAATAATGTTGGTAAGGAACACAGTTTAGATCGATAAGTAAATAAAACATAAATAATGTTTTGAAAACCGTTTGCATGAAAAAGTGTTATTCGTGAATGACCAAATCAAAGTCTAGCAAGGACTATGACCAATGTCACAGTATGAGCTTATAACCGAATCTTGACTAAGAATGCCTCTTCATATCGTATCCCAATACAATATAATCATTTCGGAAATTTCGAACACCTTTGTCTTAACCGGGTTAGCGCTACTAACCAAAGGTGGGGCGTCAACCCTATAGGACTATTCGCGATATTCCATGGCTAAGCCCATAGCTAAGGGTTACAGTTCATTAAACACAAGGGCTTTCCTGGGCTCTCGAAACAATCGATAATCATAATACTCGTATTCATATAATAGGTACAACTAGAATAAACTAACATGCAAGTGTAAATCATATAGTATAAAACCGTATGCTTGTCCCCCCCCCCCTAATTTAGTAAACAGTAAAAGAGGGGTCGTGATTACTCATCTCGAAATCCGTGTGTAAAAGCTAGCGACACAAAAGCCCAAAAGAAAGCAAGTACGACGAACCTAACACATATAGGACACCTTATTGTCTATACCGTATGTATGTCTTGCAACTGTTTACCCAACTCACTAGACATGATGAGATGTTATTATTTGAAATAGGTTTGACTCGATCCCTTGGTGATTGTTATATATAAATTTTATTAAATATATATTCTTATATATTACATATGTTACACATAAACACAAGTAATCAATCCATTTAGAATTCACTTTCATGTACACATATTAACTCGTATCTCGATATGTTTCATTTAATCGTCAAGTGTATATATATATATATATGTGTGTGTGTGTGTGTATATATATTGTATGTATATATATATGTATGTATATATATTTATATAGGGAAGGGGTTGGCTACAAAGTCATATTTTTCTACAAAGTGTAGGAAGTGATATGGTTATGACATGTGTCATGTAGAGAATTTTAACAAAAGGGTATAATAGTAATTCACTAAATAAGTTAATTTGGAAAAGATAAATCTAGAACAATAAAATGAGACTTTTAAGGAAACCCTATATCTTATTTGTGACAACCCGAACTCTCAAGGTTAGTAACGTTGAATCTTGTGATCTTAATTTCTCATTATCCCTCTTCTTTGTGTTAAACGTTCTGTTCGTATAACTCCGTTAAACTTATTTGTACGATAACTTGTTAATTAATGTATTGGCATTTTGGGCCGCACATCTTCTGAGTCGCATTTTCACACTTTAAAACCCGACAATGCATCGGCCCACATCACGGGTCACCTGAGCCCATTACACACTTGTATGTTCTCACTTTTTGTTGACTTTGATCTCGGCCCAACTCTTGTACGTAACATTACTACCGACCCACTTGTGTTATTTGGCACTATAACTAGATGCACGTGACATCCCTATATCTCATAATTTACAACATAACAAAACCTTATTCCCCACTTATTTGTGCGACGACAGACGGTACCCCCCCTCTCGAGACATCAATCTATTGGTTAGTGAATCTATGTTATGTTAATCTTTGTTTGGTAATCTTGTTTGTGCGAAATCTTGATTGACGAATTGTATATGTATGATAATGTTATGCTTGTGTAAATCTTCAATAGGATGTTATAGTCTACGTGTAAATTAGGGAACACGTGTTAGGCAATCGATGATCTTGATTACATGTGAACTATGTCTTGATAGTGCTTGCATTAGGAGGCTGTATGATAGCCTTATGTTATGAGAATGATAACTACGTGACACGAAAGTTGATACGCTAGAACAATTGATAAACTATCTATGTGAATCAATGATAGTCTTTGTAATTGAATGTTAGATAAGTGATGTTAATGATATATGATAACCTATCTAAGGTGCCATGCTTTTGAATCAGATGTGATGACTTTGTAGATTTATGGTTCATGATAGATTATATTGGATTGTTATCACATATACAATTGTGATTAAACTGAAATCGAGTAGAACAAATAAGGTTAATCGCGAAATTAAAACGATAACATGCAAGTTGTTCTGGACCATTAAGGGAACTGTTTTCATACAAATTGATTTGGGCCTTTGTGAGTAATTGGGCGGGGTAGGTTATTGGGCCATACTCTCGGATAAACACATGGCTAATTAGCAGATTATTGAAACAAGTTGAGTGGTCAATTAAATTAATATATGTTGTATTGATATATAGAAGCCATCTTAGGGTGTCATTGAGGCTGTAGTATTACATGAATCTCGAAGGGATATGGAGCATAACTCCTGGGCCGGGTGACAACAGTTAAACACATCATCACTTGGGTCAAGTGTAGGGATTGGGCCTTACATGTAATTGGGGGTAATGATATCACACTTGCTGGATTGGGTCGCATGTTTTTGTTTGGATAGCATATTGTAACTTTGGTAGTGGGCCGCATATGTTGTCATTGAATTACTTCACTGTATATGGTAATTGAAATAATTGATTGAGTATGATAGTTGTTTTAAATTAATTTATTATGTATGTGTGTGAATTAAGTTAGCATATGTAACATATCATGTGTTGAATTAAATGAACAGATAGTTTAAAGTATTAGACTATTATATATATGTATGTTAAATCAATAGTAATTAGATGAATTATTTTATGTAATACAAGTTGGTTGTGAGTCTATTATCTCGAACATAGCGTAAGAATAAATAACTGTGTGTTGTGTGTTACTGCCTGCCAAAAAGTATTACCTTAGACATCGGGTTGTTTAGATATTAAGGTATTGCAAAACCCTACTCGTATACTCACTATTATGACATTATACCTTAGGTCGCGAGTAACGGACCTAACATTTATTTAATGTTAGAAGTACATTATCAAACCGAGCACTCTAAGGTGAGTTCATCTCTCTTGAGCATGCGTCCCGGTGGTTGGGACAGTCTTTGGGTATCCCTGAGAGGGATCGGTTTTGGGTAAATCATGGGTATTCCTGAGAGGAATATGTCTTTTGGGTAAATCTGGAATGTTGGATAATATACTCATCCTATCACCATTAAAGTCCCTCCGTGTTGTTTGGTTATCTGAGAGGTAACAAGGTATTAGTTAGTAGCGCTACTTTGGTTTGGCACCCTCACCCCGTACCTAAGAGGACGGGTGTGAACTAATGACCTAGTCATAACCAATGCTTTGATAGGAGCATTGGAGAAAGGACAATGTAAATCAGGAGCCGTCTTGTATTCGGGATATTATCAACATTAAATTCAATGGATTAAACTAAACACTTGGTAACCAACGTTTTCGTAAAACTATGAACTCACCAGCACTGTCTGATACACTTGTTGCATGCTCGCAGGTCGTTAGATATCTTGGATTTGGAACTTGCTGTCTGGAGTAGCTGGAGTGGTCATGGGTCGACCGAAGGGATTCATGTGATTGAATTATTGATACCATATGTTGGTTTTGAAACAGTTTAACTTTGGTTTACTATTTGCTTCCGCTAAACATGTTGGTTTTTATTTAAACTTGTTAATGGTATTTTTCAATAATGGAGGATTTTATTTAGAAACTTGTATGGGTTCAATGTAATTAGTGGCTTGTTATTGGTACGTCACACGCCTATCAGGGACATCCCCTAGGTGGCATTTTAGGGGTGTGACATTATTCATGGATTTGTATTCGTTACAATTTACGTAGAAGTCAAAACGCATCACCCTCTTATCCTTGAGATGATTTTTTTTTTTTTTTGCTATTACAAATAATAAATGTCGATGTCTAATGTAATGATTGATTGTGGTAATGGATAATGCATTCGGTTTTAGTTGTTCGGCATCCAAGTAGTTAATTAAGCTATCATTTTGCATGTACATGTATTCTTGACGTTGTGTTTTATGGTTTCTTTACATGTAACACATAAGTTTATCGATCTTGAACAATTTCTTGACGTTGTGTTTTATGAGTTATAGGTTTACTCAAATTATGTTTTAGTAGCTTATGTTTCATGAAGGACGTGTCTTTGTATTTATTGGCCTTGTGTTTTATCAATATATATTTATTCACTGTGTTCTTCATAGTGTGTTTTATTAGTGTGTTTTTCTTCACATTTTCGTCACAATGTGTTTTATCTGTGTCTTTTTCTTCACAGTTTCTTCGCAGTGTGTTTCTCTTCACATGTTTTTTCACAGTGTATTTTATCAGTTTCTGGTTCCATAAAATTTTTATTCATAGTGTGTTTTATCACTAATATAAAACACAATACTTTTTAAAAAAATTTGAACTCTGATTCTCGTAACTAGATAAAAGAAACAAATCAAACTCCAATTTAGTATATTTTCGCTTTTAAACACAATCAAATCTTTAATCTTCAAATCCATCCATGATTTTAGGGGATTTTATTTAATGATGAGAGAGAATGTGAGGAGAGTTATGCAAGAAAGAATTAATGATGGTTGTTTCTTTATTTAAAACATGCTTAATTACCAAAATGTCATCCATTAATTAAATCAATCATTAATTAAAATACATATATTACAAAAATGCCACTCATCTAATCTCAACCATTAAAACCACTCATCGAATGGCACAAAACACTTCCTACACTTTGTAGGAAAAACACACTTTGTAGAAGAACCCCATCATATATATATATATATATAGGGGAGGGTTTAAATGAGAACGCTAAATATCGCGAGAACCGTGAGAACGAATGAAAAAACCACGAAAACTTGCTAAAAAACAATTCAAATTAAAATTTCTTTTTACACTTATCATTATTATTCGAATACAATGTTAGAAATTAAATTTACACGTTTAAATTTTCGTGAATTCGTAAATAAAGAAAATTTACACATGTGTAATTTTGCCATTTACACATGTGTAAATTTGTTATATTTACACATGTGTAAAAAATCTAGTAAGAGTGATTTTGAGAGGAGAAATGAATTATTTGATGTTGTAAATTCTTTTTTGATGTTGTATTTTTATTACAATGAGGTTTGTATTAAAAAAATTCGGTTTTGATTGGTTTTTTCATTCGTTCTCACGGTTCTCGCAATATTTAGCGTTCTCAAGATAACCCTCCCCTATATATATATATATATATATATAGGGTAAGGTTCATTTGAGAACCACCTTTATTGTGAGAACCATAAGAAGCAATGTGAACATACCAAAAAACCTAAAAAAACCCTAAATCTCTCCCCACCCCCCAAAAACCTAAATCCCCTACCCAAGCTAAAATGCTAAAAACTAAACCCCTAAAAAACCTAAAAAAAATAAAAAAACTCACAAAAAAAAATTTAATATTTTTTACATTAAAATCGCTACTTTTAGTAGCTAAGTTGTTTTTTTTTGCGAAATATAGCGATTTTTTTATGAAAAAATATTAACAAAAAATTTTGTGTGTTTTTTAGCTATTTTTAGGTATTTTTGGTTGTGTTCACATTGGTTCTCGCGTTTCTCGCAATAAAGGGTGGTTCCTAACAGATCTTTCTCATATATATATATATATATATATAGATAGATAACAGATCTTATCATTATTATTCGAATACAATGTTAGAAATTAAATTTACACGTTTAAATTTTCGTGAATTCGTAAATAAAGAAAATTTACACATGTGTAATTTTGCCATTTACACATGTGTAAATTTGTTATATTTACACATGTGTAAAAAATCTAGTAAGAGTGATTTTGAGAGGAGAAATGAATTATTTGATGTTGTAAATTCTTTTTTGATGTTGTATTTTTATTACAATGAGGTTTGTATTAAAAAAATTCGGTTTTGATTGGTTTTTTCATTCGTTCTCACGGTTCTCGCAATATTTAGCGTTCTCAAGATAACCCTCCCCTATATATATATATATATATATATATAGGGTAAGGTTCATTTGAGAACCACCTTTATTGTGAGAACCATAAGAAGCAATGTGAACATACCAAAAAACCTAAAAAAACCCTAAATCTCTCCCCACCCCCCAAAAACCTAAATCCCCTACCCAAGCTAAAATGCTAAAAACTAAACCCCTAAAAAACCTAAAAAAAATAAAAAAACTCACAAAAAAAAATTTAATATTTTTTACATTAAAATCGCTACTTTTAGTAGCTAAGTTGTTTTTTTTTTTGCGAAATATAGCGATTTTTTTATGAAAAAATATTAACAAAAAATTTTGTGTGTTTTTTAGCTATTTTTAGGTATTTTTGGTTGTGTTCACATTGGTTCTCGCGTTTCTCGCAATAAAGGGTGGTTCCTAACAGATCTTTCTCATATATATATATATATATATATATAGGGGAAGGTTCAAATGAAAACCACTAGTTATTGTGAAAACTCGAAAACTAATTAAAAACCACTAAAAAGAAGGGGGGGAGACTTTTAATGAAGGAGGGGTAAAATTGGAAAAAAAAATATATAACTTTTCAAACATTTCCCATTTCTCCATACGTTATCATTTTAAAACAAAAATGGCACCATAAGATCACAAATTTTTGTATCTTTCATTCAAGTATATTCGAGCATATTTTTTATGACATAAAAAAAGATTTATGGTGTCGTCTTGTTTTCAATACTATTATTATAGTAGTGCACATGTGCAATATAACATGTACTACAATTTCATTACATGCTTAAAATTAGCTTTTTGAGTCTAGTTTAGCTTTTAGGGTTAGTTTTTTTGGAGGTTTAGGATTAGGATTAGGTTTTTGGGTGTGGGGGGTGGGGGGGTTTAGGTTTTTGGGGGGTGGGGTGGGGGGGTTTAGGTTTTTTTCGGGTTTATGTTTAGGGTTTAGTTTTAGGTTTTCGGGAGGGTGGGGGGTGGGGGGGTTTAGGTTTTTGGGGGGTGGGGGGTTAGGCTTTTGGTGGGAGGGTGAATTTAGGTTTTTGGGGGGTGGGGGTGGGGGGTTTATGTTTTTGGGGGGTGTCGGTGGGGGGTGGGTTAAGTGGTTTAGGCTTTTCGTATTAGTGTACTACACATGTGCAGTACAACCAAAAAAAAATTTTTTTTTTTTTTTTTTTTTTGAAATTTTTTATTTCAAATATAAAAACCAGCGATTTTTATTAAAAAAATTGAAAAAAAAAAAAAAATTTGTGTGTTTTTTAGGCTTTTTTTAGTTAGTTTTCGAGTTTTCGCGTTAAAAGTGGTTTTCATTTGAACCATCCCCTATATATATATAAACGAGATCAGGAGAAAACGGTTGGAAGTGTGAAAACGGTGAGAACGGATCCTGGTCGAACACGTGGCAGGGGGCGCTCAATAAAATGCATGGGCACGATTGTCATTGTCCACGTTCCCCTCAATAAATGGCGTTATAATTCCGTTTCAAATAAAATTCCAAAAATTTCGTATTAGCAGTTGCCTCATCTCCAAGCTTTCGAGATCTATGGCGTCTAACGTGGATTTCGTTCTACAAAGTAATATTTTATGGCGTTTTCATATGTGTTCCATCAAATGATGCAACAGATATGCGTTTTGTTCTTTACACTTGTTTCAATGGCGTTTTTTTTTTCAAAGTAATATTTGAATATGGTGTTTATGTTTCAATGGCGTTCTTCCTATATTTAATATTTGGCGTTTTCATTATTAATGTTAATTGTCGTTTGGGATCTAATATATGCTTATTGTTTACGATCAATGACGTTTTACACCTGGTTACGTATATCTGATTAGTTGTGAATATTGGCGTTAATTTGCAAACATAAATTCTTACTATTTGTTAATTATTCAACTTATGGCGTGTTAATTAACATGTTTTAGGAAGACTGTAACATTAGTTCTTCATATTGTTTATTATTCAACTAATTGCGTTTTCATTATGACGTTTTCATTAATATGTTTTATTAAGAAAGTAACCTCAGTTATTCCTGTTGTTTATTATTCAACTAATGGCTTTTCCATCCATAATGTTTTAAGGAGACATTTTCTATGTTAAATATTCCCCAATGGCGTTTTTCTTAATTCGTTCTCATTGTGTTTTTTCAGACGAGGTTGTTTCTTCGAATGAAAGGTTTTGCCCCGAAAACTGGTTTTCCATTGATTATTCCCGACGTCAATGAAGATATAAAGCCAAAAATAGATACGATATTCTCAATCCTCGATGATTGTTAATCATTGTATGTTAGGTATGCGACGGCTTGTGGTTTTTCTGTTAGGAAAGGGACTGAAAAGATAAACGCCAAAGGAGAAACACATATTAAGTTTTTCATGTGTACGAGATCTGGGGTATATAAGGACAAGAAGGTTGATACGTTGGACCCGAATTAAAAGGAAAGGATTGTGCGATCCAACTTTTCAAAATGGACCGGTTGTGGAGCACAATTATGTGAAATATTTGAGGTTGGATCATGGAAGGTCTATACGTGTCGCAGCCCCGACCCCTGCCCCGGGAGCACCGTGCCGCGAACCAGTCAGATGGTATCAGGGTTTATCAATATGGCAGCGGAATTCATACATCAGGACCGTAGTTAGGAAATATTTTTATCAGAGTTAAACACCAAACTTTTATAATAATAAATGGGATAAAACGCAAATTTATTTGACAATACATTTGTAGGGATAAACCTTAATTATTGAAAACATAAACTCCGTTTCTTATTTGGTAACATTTATAGGCACAACTTTAAGCCTTCAGTGCTCTCCAGCTGGCTTCTATTAGCTTCACATTAAGTTACCTGAAACGCGTTTTAAAAAGGTTTTATCCGCAATAAATACCAGCCAGTGCATCCCAGTTTAATCAAAACAGTTTTATAATCTTTACAGTATTAAGATTTACAATGCTCGCATCTATCCAATTAATCAACACAGTATTGCTACTGGGCAACCATTGTCCCTCGTGCTTGTGATCATGCTACTATTTGCAATAGTAACGAGATTCAAGTAATGTATACAAAACCCCACATACTGATGATAATTGTAGAATTGCAAATACTTAATCACTGTAAGTATCTTTATAAACATTTAGGGTTTTGTAAAATGTTTGGACAATGATTCATAAAAAGATTTACAAAAGGGTGACAAAAATCAAGATGTACTCACTTTGTTTACTTAGGTAAAACTAAAGCTTCCTGGTTATTATCTATTAAAATTAAACAATGCACACGTGTTAGTAAAATAACCCAAATCACATTAACCGTACAACTGGAGACAAAACTCCAATGACTGACTTAGGCAAAGCCTTGACATGCATTACGGAGTCCTAGATCAATCGGGTGTAACACGAGACCGAACTCCAACGACTGAGTCAGACAGAGCCTTGACATGCGTTAAGGAGCCCTAGATCAATCGTGTAGGGTAACAAATAGGGGTTATAATACTTACAACGAGGCAGAGCTTCGCTTTATAGGGGTATTATTTCCTGAGAGTTTTAGCCTACTAATGATCAGAGAAAAGAAAGAAATTTGAACGATTGAGAAATGAGGCATCGGCCTCTATTTATAGGCCTGACGAGAGGCGGCTCGCGGCCCGTGAAGCCCCCTCTATCTTTCTCGCGGCCCGCGAAAGCATTAGGGTAGGATCTAGCTATGGTGAATCAACGGTGTAGGTTCAACATGCAAGGGACACGTGGCGCTACATGGTGCCGCCTGGTGTCACTGGGTCGCGGCCTGCGAAAGACCGAAAGAAATGGGTCGCGGCCAGCGAGCGACTCAGAGATTTGTTTTTATTTGATTTTTATTAATATTAGGGTATTCTAGGCTCATTTCTTGCATACAGGGTATATTTTAGAACGTTTAGGATTAAATAAAGAGGTTTTAGAAGGGTTGTTGTAATACGTTTGTTGAGGATCACAACCATGATTTTGTTGAACAGCCTGATAAGCATTTTCTTCTGTCTGAAGGACACCTCACTCAGCTCCAAAAGCATGTTATACATAGCGTGTCTAAGTTGAATTTGGGACCGGTTAAGGCATTTAATGTTATGAAGACTTGTTTTTGACGATTTTGAAGACGTGGGTGCAAGTAAAGTTGATTTTAAGAACTACAAGAGACAAATTAACTTGTTTATAGAGGAATATGTAGGATCGTTTTGCACGACCAAACGAGCCCTTCAGAAGAGTTCTCGGATCAAATCAGAGGCAGAATTCAATGATTTGATCTTTCTTCAGCTTGTATTGCACTTGGAATCACTTTACAAGTCTCTTGTATTGATTTGACAAAGATATACAAGCTAGAGACACTCCGGCAAAGCTTCGCTACCAAAATCCGAAGTTACTAATGAAATGATCAGACCTAGTATTTATAGCCAAGTCATTTCGCATGAAACAGTCATTTGCTATTTCGCACGAAACAGTCACTTGCTATTTCGCACGAAATGGCTATTTCGTGTGAAATGACTATTTCGTGTGAAATGACTTTTTCAGCCAATTTCCCATTTTCCTCGAACTACGTATCCTAGATCTATCATTTCTATTACAAGACTCGATACAAGACGAAGTCAACAGACATATGCACTAACAGTCTCCCCCTTGGATGTTGACGGAGTCCTCAGTATGAGACGTCAGTACGTCAAAACTTCAGTCTTGATCAGTCTTCTTACTTTCTCCAAAATATTTGACGCTGAAGCATCCTTCAAACTTTCTCTTTCATACTATTTCCAAAGTATTTGACGCTGAAGCATTCTTCAAATTCTCTCTTTCTCTTTTCTCACCATTATCAGCTATTCTTCCATAATCTGAATCTGAATCTGGCTCTTTCACTCTTCAATCTCCCCTTTGCTAACAGACTCCCCCTTAAGTTGTTCCGGGATCGTAATCTGATATAGAACTTTCGCAGGTTTTGTATCAGAAACCTGGTTTTAACTCTGCACAGACTTCGACACGGGGATCTGCACAAACTCTAACCAACATTAAGATTTAACTTTATGCTTACCACTTGTATTTAAAATGATTAAATTGGTTTCAAATTAATGAGCCATTTAGTCATTTTAAAAACAATTCACATTTCCAACAAACTTTCCCAAACTTCTGTTCTTCCTGTTTAGCACTTAGAATTTTGAATATCAGCTCTCCAACATCAGTTGTCGAAAATCTTTTTGGATTTTTCAAAATTTTATGCTAAAAGCACATTCTTTTTGGGTTTTGTTTTTAATGAAAAACAGTAAAGAAATATTTACAGACAATATTTTTTGTGAGTTTGCGTAAGAGGATCATATCAGTTTAATGAGACAAATCAGCTGCACCATTGATCTAAAAATTACCACTTAAAGTTTTTTAAACAATTCACCCTAGATCATCGATATTGTGGTCCACTTAAACTCTTCTAAGATGTTCGTAATGCTTACTGATACGATTAGAGTACATTAGATAGCACTAAAGTCCTATGGGCCCCACAATCTAAGCATATCCCCTCATCATGTAATGCACTGACCCGAATAACGCTTTTAAACTTTCATCAACTGTGATTTGTGCAAAAATAACTCAGAACACTTAGACATTAACGATCAGGTCGATACTCACGTATACGCAAAGATCGTCCAATGTTTAAGTAAAATAAGAAAAAATAAAACAAGTTGAAAGTGTTTAGGCTTTAACCACCAGTTCGATACTCCTGTATACACAGAGGTGATCCAAAGCTTAAACGAAACACCAAAGAAACTAAAGCAAAACGATTAGGCATTAACATCCAGGTCGATAGTCACGTATACGCAGAGGATGTCCAATGCTTAATCGAAATAAAGAAATCAAACAAGTTTAAATTTTTGCAAAAGAAAACACAAAATCACAGTGACTTTTCAGCAAAGTTGTGAAAGCTCACAAACTTAACCGGTTTTATGTCTTTCGACCATCAGCAATTACCGAGCAGGCACACGGTCAAGAAGGACAAAACTAAGTACTATGCGTTTGACCTTGTTTCCCACCAGACTTAGGCTTTTTTCTTTATGTTTGTATCGTTTTCGCAAAACTACTAGTCTTAGCTGAGCCTATCGACACATCCCTAGTGAGACTGTTTAAAACTTTATAACACTTCACATTTCTCTAGCGTGCACTGATAGTCCACTGATGTACTATCATTTCCTCTTTTTTCACAAAACTCTTTTTGATTTTCCGATGTTTTTGAATTTTAGATTTTATCATGTTTTTAGATTTTTTAAATTTTCAAAATTTCTGAAATAAATTTTCTACTCCCCCTAAAATCAAAATATGTTTCAATTTTGATTTTCTGGGAAAATTTGAAAGCAATAAACTGTACAAAGTAAAATGACAAACTGATGAGAATTGCCTCAATTCGCCATCCACTTGGCTTAAACAATCAGAACTCCCCCTGACAACAATCTATTTTCCCATTATGATTTCAAAACACTTAAGTTTGTTTTAATCAAAATGGTTTTTCCGGAAAATTAGTTTTGTTTGTCGTTTCACAAACATGGGGTTTTCATCACATTTTCCTTTCACAATCCACTTGTAAAAACTTTAACACTTTTCGGTTTTTCTCAAAAAAAAAAAAACAAAAAAACAATACCACTTGTAAGAAAGTTAAATCAAGTACAACTTAATGTCCTTGATTAACCACTTGTAAAACGAAATATCACAGATGTGAATTTCTGAAGAAAGTTGTCGATTCCTACTCCACGATTACCAACTTGGGAGCTCCGACAAGTCAGAATTTTAAGCAAAGAATGCAGGCATCCAAGCCTGACCAGCCTTGGGTGTATCCGAGTTATTTTCACTCGGGGTGCCAGTTATCCTCATTGATTCATAAAATTCTTTCACCCCTTTGGCCCTACCATCGACCACCTTTCCAAAGATATGTTTTACTTTGCTATTAAAAGCCTTTTCGACATCGAATTCTTTCTCTTCAGAATAGAATTGATTCGAAATTTTCACTTTACCAACTTTGTGTTTAAAATTTTCAGTCTGCAATGGTGGAAAGTTGACATCATCCATTGGCGGAACTGAATTTTCTCCTTTTTGATCAACAGTTGACTTTTCTGACTTTGACGAGTCAGATTCATCGCCAAAACATGACTCCTTTGCTTCCGAAGAAACAAATTCATCGCCATCCGTTATTGGAACCCAATCCTCACAGGATTTAGGTTTTCCAAATTCATCAACCTGTGACATGAACGACCTTTCACAGTTTCTTTTATACTCAAAAACCTTGATAAAGATTTTATCTGAAAAATTAACTTTCTTTGATTTTTTATCAGTTTGATTAGTCAATTTTTCTTTCTTTATCCTCTCTTTTGTCCTCAGATTTGTATCTGATGAATTCGTTTTGCTTGACTGACCATTTTTTGTGGAGCAAATCGATTCATCAGAACTTTTATCTGAATCAACAGTTGTATCCGAGGACAAAATCTTTTCAAGATACTCCCTTGCTTTCTTCCTTTTCTTCCTCAGTCTGTCTTTCTGCCCTTATGACAATTTCACTTTCTGTTCTTTGGGCTTTTCTTCGATTTTGACTATTTTCTTTACCACTCTCTGAGATTCAGCCCTTGATCTTCTCTTTGATCTCATTGGGCAATCTCTGGCAATATGACCTTTGATTTGACATTCATAGCATGTTCTTGTCTCAAATCTTTGACTCTGGCAATTAACAGCAATGTGTCCTTGAAAACCACATTTGTAACACACTCTGTTATAATACCATTCTCCATTATCAATCCAAACATTTAGATCATAACACTGTTTGGCCTTGTGATAACCTTGACTTCTCCTGTAAGCTTGATTTGACGTTTGAGCACTGTGGTCGAACCTGCACCACTTATTACCAACTTTTTGTGAGTTTTGATTTTCAACTTTTTGTGGTTTTTTATAATGATTGGATGATTGAAATGATGATCTTTTATTGTTGTTTTGAAAAATTTTCGAATTTTGGTTTTGTTTTTGTTCTACATTCTTCTTAAAAGGTTTTTGCGTTGAGCATTCACCTCTTTCAGTAGATTGTAAAACAGTTTCTTGAAAATTTTCTTTTAATTTCAAAAATATTTTCTTTTATCATTTTCATCATCAGATTTATCATCACAATCCTCAATTATAACTTTGTCATAATTTGTGACATTGTCACTTATTGGAATTTCATTGATCGGTTTTGGACATAAATGATCTAGTAATACTGATGAAGTCACAAAACCTTTCAATTTCTTTTCAAAATCATTGATTTTATTGTTAGCACACTCAACTTCATTTTCAAGTTGAGTGATTTTCTCAAGATGAGAATTTATTGCATTTTCATTTTCAAATTTATTTTTATCTAAAACAGATTTTTCATTTTCTAAAATCTTTATTTGGTTTTGAAATTCCGTTTCTTTTTCTTTTAAAACTTTATTTTCCAATTTTATCCAAAATACATTTTCAAAGTCTTTTTCAATTTTTAATTTTTCATTTTCTAAAATTTTTATTTTATTTTGAACTTCTTTTTCATTTTCTTTTAAAATTTTGTTTTCTAATGTCAAACTCTCTACATCTTTTAGAAGTTTGACATTTTCTGATTCAGATTTATCACAGTTTAAGCACTTCTCGGACATCTTTTTAGCTTCAACTTTCTTCTCAACCTTGATAGCTGAAATTTCGTCAACTTGCTTCTCTACCACTTGAACATTTTCTTCAGATTTGACTTTTTCTTCGGTAGTTGCTGCTTTATGATTCTTCTCTCCTGAATCAGACTTCAATTTTCTAATCTTTTGGAGTTCAATCTCTTGACCTTCAATCTTCTGGATGAACGTGCCCAAATTAAAGCCAAAATATTCCAAGCTATTTTTCCAGGCCAACAAATATGTGCCCCAATCATCACGCGGTAAAGCATTTGCGAACTTGTCAACCCATTCATCATCTCTTTTGGTAATGCTCAAACGTTTCATCTCTACATACAACTGACAATACCTTTCAATCAACTCTTTTGTTGATTCTCCCCTGATAGCTGTAAAACTATCAAACACATCCATGTTTTTTTATCAAAACAACTGAATCAGATGAATATCCGATTGAGTGGCAAAAATCAGGCGACAACGAATCAGGTGAGGATTCGCTCGGGCGGGTATCCGATGCTTGACAAATCACCTGAAACATAGACAAATAGAACTAATTAGGATCGGGTGGTAAACCGTTCGGATTGCCACTCGATTCGTTGCACTTTAAACCTTTGAACAAATAAAATCTCTTGAATTGAATTGTGACCCAATGTGATGTCAAACCTTTCAAATGACAAATCTGGTTCAATTTCACATGCACTTTATTGGTATTTGAAATCACTGGCCGATAACACTTTTATACCTACTGATTTAATTGGACCAACAAACCCACTGGGCCATCACCACCTCAATCACGACATCACCAGGAACCAAGTCAACCACCATCACCACCACCTGAACCATCACCACCTCAATCACCACATCAATCACCACCGAGACAACCTACACCACTTCAATCACCACATCAATCACCACCACACAACCACCACAATCACCACCACAACAAATTCAAATTACTTCACAACACATTTTCCAAACACCACCATCTTCACAACCACAAGTACAATCAACTCCTGGATCTTCTGGTTTCAAAAATTTTCCTCACATTCCAGAGAATATTCCTCTTGAAGACATTGGAGATTTTAATTTTGTAACTGATGATGTTGTAAAAAAGTTACAAAAGAAAGTGGATGAGATGTTAGTTGAAAATAAAAAGTTGGTAGATCGAGAGAAGAAGCTTGAAAAGCGTATCAAGACCGTTGAAGCTGAAAATTCATCTTTAAAGAACAGAGTTGAAGCAGATCAAGCAGAAATTGATATTCTTAAAGTTCGTATTGCTGAGTTAGAGGAGGAAAAGGCTCGCAGAGATGACCAGAACAAGTATTTTGAATTGAAAAATAAAGAGTTGGAGGCAAACTATGCTCGAAGAGAACATGAAGATTACATGTTAAAGAAAGTGTTAGAAGATTTGCTTGGAAAGCCTGTTGAACAAAGATTTGAGGAGATTCAGCTTGAAGAAGTCAGAGCTAAACGTAAAGCTGATTTAGAAGCTCAAATGAAAGACAAGGGTAAAGGTCTTGAAGGTGAAAAAAGTTGATGATGTGATGAAAAAGGCAATGGTTGTGTCTGAACCTATAGAAGAACCAATATCATCTGTTCTGCCAATTTCGTCAGTTTCTGGTGTATTTGATGTTGAAATTGATGATATAAATGAAGATGACGAAGATGATGATGTGATAGATGATGCAGATGATGTTTATTCTGCAAGCAGTCATGATGATGACGATGGTAATGATGATGATGATCAGGGTACTTCTGGGATCAAAGTTTTCTGAAGCATCTCAAGAAGAAAATGTTGATGATTATCTTCAAGATGATGCAAATGAAGAGCCAGAAAGTGCTGAAGGTGAGGGGGAGCATGTTGATGATCAAAATGTTGTTGAAAGTGAAAGATTAATTCTTCATCTTGAACCTGAGGTAGAGGAAGGTGAAATCAGGCATACTTACACTTTGGATGAAATCATCAAAATGACACATATTGATGAGAATGCCTTCAAGTTTGATTTTGAAGAGGAGCTCAATCAGTTCGACATCAATCAACAGTCCGAGTATCAGTATAAGTATGTGGAGGAAGCTGATAATTATGATAGGGTTGAGGTTGAAGACTGTAGTGATGAAGAATCGTCTGCGAATGTTGATACTTCAAACTTTCCAACGCTGGTTGAATTTTTAAGTCAAGAGAACATTGATGAATTGAGAAGGAAAGTTGAAGAATGTTTGAAAAACAAGAATTTTGATGGGACGACAAAAGATGAAAGTCATGAAGAAAGGAAGAAATGGTTTAGAAAGAGTACTGAAAGAAAATTCAAACGTCCACTGAAGTTTTATAAGAGAGACCGAGAAATTTCTCTTGGTGACATTATCAGCCGGGGATTCTTGCCACAAGTGAAAGTGTATGCAATCAGAAGAGAATATGGGGTACAGTATTTTGAGTATATTCAGGATATCATGTCTCTACCATGGTGGGATGTTGAAGAACTGTCAAAAGTTAGAACTTTGAACTATCCTATCAGAAAACATGATGTGCCTATTTGGGGTTTGATGAAGTATGAATCATTCAAAGACTTCAAGCACTGGAAACCTCATTATCCAAAGAAAGTGAAGAGAGTCTATCCTGAAGCAGGTGCTAAAGAGACAATCCTGAAGATAAAGAAGCCAAAAGTGATAAAGAATATTCCAGTACCAAAAATGGAGCAGGATTTCCATACAGGGTTCTTGTATTGGGTGTATAGCTGTCTGACAACTAAGGCTGTGATCACCTACAAAGTTGAAAATGAAATCAGATACATCTCTGTGTATGATCCTTTGTGGTTGGTTAATTGCTCAGCAAAAGACATAGAGTGTTTGTTTATTAACAAGATTGGGTTTAAAGCTGAAGACAGAGACCAGGCAATGCAGTTTCAGAAGGTTGTAACTATATGTTTTCAGAAAGGGATTAACTCTGAGAATGCATGGTCAACAAATTGGAGAAAGATTGAGAAGAAAGAAGTTCGGAAGGCTGAGAAGGAAAGAAAGGCACGAGAAGAAAGAGACAATATGATAAGGCATACTATTGTGCAGAGAATGGCTGCAGAGGAAAAGCGAAAAGTTGAAGAGAATGAAAAGCTTAGGAAGATGTTAATGAGAAAGCCTAAGCCAAAGGAAGAAAAGTTCAAGTCCCTGTAAAGATAGCGCTGAAGACCTGACTAAAGACTCCGGCAATATCCAAGGGGGAGTTTGTTGGTGCACGATGTCTATAGCCTACGTCTACAGTCTGGGTCATGTCAAAGTAGTTTGTATAGGGGTGAAAAATGTAATTTTATGTTTGAAAGTCATTTCGCACGAAATGAGTTTTGGTCATTTCGTATGAAATGAGATGTTGTCATTTCGTACGAAATGACATGTTGTCATTTCGTACAAAATGACATCTTGTCATTTCGTGCGAAATAGTGTTGCCTATATATAAGGCACTTGGGTTTTTCATTTGGTACGAAATAGTGAGACGTGTAACGAAGTGCTGCCCAATTCTCACCGTGTAATCAAGTTGAATATCAATGAAAAACCTGTTTTAAGTATAAATCTCTGTTTCTACACCTTTCTATCACTGATTCTCAGTTGTTTGACTGTTTTCGCCTTTCAAACGATTTAGATTTGACTCTGAACGACTCATATAGGTCGCAAAACCATCCTACAAAATACGATGCTGAGATGGTTGTGAGACATTTGCATGAAAAACAAAAACAGTCCCAGCCTAATTTCTCGTACGATTACTTCACAGACAATGAGAATCATTCGAAGGGACTTTTTTGGTGTGATGATCAATACAAACGTAATTACCACGTGTTTGGTGATGTGATTCCGTTTGTCGCCACGTATCGTTCCAACAAGTAATATTTATAATTCTATTTTTTTCTGTGTGTTTTGGCGTTTTCACTATTTAGATGCACTGGCGTTTTGTTCTGGTTTCATTTTTTCAATGGTGTTTTTGTATGCAGATACTCTATGGTGTTTGTACTGTTTACTGGTATAGAAAATCACCACTGCAATGTTACATTTGGTGTTACATTATTGGCATAAGAAACTGTTGATATGTATATATGGTTGTTTAGAGTTTTTCTGAAAGCTGTCAGTGCTCAACCAAAAGTTGTTGTAACTGACCAAGATCCAGCAATGAAGAAGACTATTTATGTTGTATTTGTTGAAACGAGGCATCGGTTATGCATGTATCACGTGATACATAAACTTTCTCTAAAGGTTGATTTTCTTATCTTCATGTGTTTGGCGTTTTAAGATATATGGCGTTTTACCATTCATAATTGTTTTTCATGTTAGTTTTTTGTTTGTAATGTATTTATTCCATGGCGTTTTCGTGTTTTATATAGGTTGGTGTTAGGCTATGCAATTCCACCAATTTCAAAAAACGTATTAGTGGTGTTGTTTGGATGGATATTCTTACACCCGAAAAGTTTGAATCAGGATGGGAAGAGGTTATTGAAGAGTTCAATTTAGATGATAATGACTGGCTTTCTAATATTTTTACACTTAGGGATTCTTGGATCCCTGCATACTATAGAATGGAGGAACTGTCGGGCCTTATGCGTACGGCATCGAGGTCGGAGAGTGAGAACAATTTTTTTGGTCAAGTGTGTAATGCAAAATCTACTCTTGTTGAGTTCATGACTCATTATGAAATTGTAATAGAAGCACAGCGTCACACGCACCAGAAAAATGAACATGAATCTCCACACGCACCAGAAAAATGAACATGAATCTCGATACAAACGCCCCTAGTTGAAAAGTAATTATAAAGTGTTGGAGAGGCAAGCTGCTGAGATATACAAAAAAAAATATTTTTTGGAACATTCAAGTTGCGCTAATCGGGATTGGGGATTGTTTAAATCAACGTTATGAAGAGCAGCCCGATGGGTTTGTTAAGTTCTACATAAATGATTTCTAGCAGTCTTGTACATCCTTATTCGAGGTAAACAATGGCATTTTTCGCGTATTTTATCTAGCGTTTTCTGAGTTTGGCGTTTATTAAATTTTTAAACACTTATTTTTTCTGCCTGAAGTTTTTGTGTTTGTTGTTTGATGGTGTTTTATACAGACATTGTTTACATGGCGTTTTATACATACAGTAGGGATGAGCTCGGTACCGTCCGGTACCGAAAGAACGGGTACCGAAAATCCCTAAAAGTAGGTACCGGTAACGAATATAACCGGTACGGTTCGGTACCGGTATTTAAGGGTAAAAACCAGTAAATACCGGAACCGAACTGGTGCCGTACCGGACCGGTACCGAAAATGTCAAAAGTCGGTACCGAATCGGTAACGAAAAAGTACCCGGTCCGGTAAATTCGGTACCGGTACCGGGTCTGATTTGCTCATCCCTAACATACAGTGTTTTTGGTGTTTTTTCAGGTAATGTACCGTAAGTCTGATTACACCAGCACTTGCTCATGCAGGCGTTTTGAGCAGTTTGGTTTGCTATGTAGACATATATTTTATGTTTTGAGAAGTTTGGATATTTGGAAATTTCCAAAACAGTACATTTTGAATAGATGGCGTAAAGAGACTTGGCCAAATTGCTCTTCAGATTACTCAATGAGTCGTGATTTTATGACCGAGCTTGATCCCGATGTGCAAAGTATGATGCGAGAAATTATTTTAGCAACGGAGTATACTTTGAACCGTTTATCTCGTAATAAAGAAGAATTATTCTTATACAAGGATCATGTTCAATCTTATATGAAGAAGGTTCAAGATATGCAGATTGTTGCTCCTCCTCCTAGTACTAGGGATAGATTTGCAGAGATAACAGGGCAATATCAAAACGACAAGAATCCGATAAGAGTCCCTGTTGGGTATAAGTCGAAATGTTCTGGATCTCGAAAGTGTTTGAAATCCAAACAGAAGGGAGCAATTGAAAAAACAAAAACAAAAGGGAAGCCCGCGGCGAAAGAAAGACAGTGTAAGAACTGGGACACTACGCATCGACATGCAAGAAGGCCGTAATTAAAAGAAAATCGATACGGTCTTCGAGAGCAAGTGGAGAGTAGTTTGGCGTTTTTTATATTTTCTATTTTTTCCTATGCAATTTTTGAGCAAGTAAGAACACACAATATCGCCATTTGGCGTTTTATATTTTTTATATATTTTTTACTGTTTTTTACATTTTTCACTTTTTGTGCATAACATGTGATTAAAGGCAATTATTATAGTTCTAGATGTTTGTTTGTTTTGCCATTTGGCGTTTTTGCAACTAATTATAGAGAATAAAGTATTTTTTTATTAACTGGAAGGTACATAACTGCCGCAGCCCCCGACCCCTGCCCAGGAAGGCGGGCGGCCGCGGACACGCAGAGCTGGTGGTATTGGTGTTTATTTAATTTGGCAGCGGAATACATCAGGACCGTAGTTAGGAAATATTTTTATCAGAGTTAAACACCAAACTTTTTATAGTAATAATTGGGATAAAACCCAAGTTCATTTGACAATACATTTGTAGGGATAAACCCTAATTATTTAAAACAAAAACTCCTTTTTTATTTATGTAACTTTTATAGCCACTTTTCCAAGCCTTCAATGCTCTCCGGCTAGCTTCTATTGGCTTTTACATTTTGTTACCTGAAACGCGTTTTAAAAAGATTTTATCTGCAAGAAATACTGGCGAGTGCATCCTAGTTTAATCAAAACAGTTTTACAACTTTACAGTATTTAGGGCATCCGCAATTACATTTGTTTATATCTACTCAATTACTCATTCAGTACTGTCAACACCTGACTTGTAGGTCATATTACTCATTGGCTAACTCTTTGTCCAATGGTAACGTCTTTCAAGTAATGTATACAAAACCCCAACATATCGGCAGTAATTATAGAATCACAAATACTCAATTACTGTTAAGTGTAATTTAAAACATTTGAGGTTTTGGTAAAACATTTTGACTCACAAGAGTATATTTAAAAAAGTGACAACAAGAGAATGTACTCACATTTTTACTTAGGTAAAACAAAAGCTTCCTGGTGTATCTCCTGGTTATTATCTATTAAAATTAAACAATGCACACGTGTTAGTAAAATAACCCAAATCATATTAACCGTAGAACTCGAGACAGAACTCAAATGACTGAGTCAGGCAGAGCCTTGACATGCATTAGGGAGTCCTAGATCAATCAGGTGTAACACGAGACAGAACTCCAACGACTGAGTCAGGCAGAGCCTTGACATGCGTTTCGGAGCCCTAGATCGATCGTGTATGGTAACAAATAGGGTTATAATACTTACAACGAGGCAGAGCTTCGCTTTATAGGGGTATAATACACATGTATTTATAGTAATAGAAGTTGAGAGAGAATATCAGAATTAGAACGAAAATCAAATGAGGCATCGGCCTCTATTTATAGGCCTGTCGAAGGTCGGCTCGCGGCCCGCGAGGCCTTCCTCTTGTTCTTTCACGACCCGCAACAAGGGTACATTAGGCCCTAGACTTGTCGAGTCAAAGGTGTAGGCTTGCAACGTAACCGGACACGTGGCGCAATGCCTTGTCCAGCAATCCAAGCCAGTCGCGGCCCGCGACAGATGTAGCTAAGGGAATTGCGCCCCGCGAGCGACTTCCAGTTTTTGTTTTCTTTGATTTTTATAAATATTAAGGTATTTCGGGATCGTTTCTTGTATACGGGGTATATAAGGAACGTTTAGGGTTACGTTAAGGGTTCTAGGAGGGTTGTTATATCCTCCCCACCTTGTTTTAGATCTCGTCCTCGAGGTCTACTGGAAGAGGTGTGGATATTTCCTTTGCATCTTTGATTCGAGCTCCCAAGTGTATTCTGGTCCTCTCTTGGAATCCCATTTTACTTTGACCAGAACTAATCTCTTGTGTTTAAGATTCTTGATCTTTCTATCTTCAATCTGAATGGGTTTCTCTACAAATTTAAGTTTCTCATTTAACTCTATGTCCTTAAGAGGTATCATTAATGATTCGTCTGCTAAGCACTTTTTGAGATTACACACATGAAACACATCATGTATTCCTGCCATCTCCTCTAGCAGTTGTAGCTGATAAGCTACAGGTCATATTTTTCTAATAATCTCAAAAGGTCCAACAAACCTGGGGCTTAGCTTGCCTCTTTTAACGAATCTGACTACTCCTTTCCATGGAGAGACTTTTAACAATATCTTATCTCCTACTTGAAATTCTAAAGGTTTTCGTCTGTTATCTGCACAACTCTTTTGACGATCTCGTGCTGCTTTTAGTCTTTCCTTGACTTGAATTATTTTATCTGTTGTTTCTTGCACTATCTCTGGTCCAGATAGTTGTTTTTCTCCAATTCTGCCCAACAGACTAGAGTTCGGCACTTTCGTCCATAAAGTGCTTCAAATGGTGCAGCATTAATGCTAGTATGATAACTATTATTATAGGAAAATTCTATTAATGGTAGATGATCATCCCAGGTCCCTTCAAACAATTCTCATCGTCTGTGAAGTAATCGTACGAGAAATTAGGATGGGACTGTTTTTTTCAGGCAAATGTCTCACAACCATCTCAGCATCGTATTCTCCAATAAACAAGTTAATTTACCTCTTGTAATTCTTAAAATCAACTTTACTTGCACCCATCTTCAAAATCGCCAAACAAGTCTTCACAACATTAAACGACTTAACCGGTCCCAAATTCAACTTAGACATGCTATGTATAACATGCTTCTGGAGCTGAGTGAGGTGTCCTTCAGACGGAAGAAAATGCTTATCAGGCTATTCAACAAAATAATGGTTGTGCTCCTCAACAAACTTATAGACCTTCAATGATCTAGCCTCAAATATTACACATAATTGTGCTCCACATCCAGTCCTCTTTGAAAAGTTGGATCGCACAGTCCTTTCCTTTTGATTCGGGTCCAACGTATCAACCTTCTTGTCCTTATATACCCCAGATCTCGTACCCATGCAATACTTAGATCTCGTACCCATGCAATACTTAATATGTGTTTCTCCTTTGGCGTTTATCTTTTCAGTCCCTTTCCTGACAGAAAAACCACAAGCCGTCGAATACCTAACATACAATGAATAACAATCATCGAGGCTTGGGAATATCATGTATATTTTTGGCTTTATCTCTTCACTAGCGTCAGGAATGATCAATGGAAAGCCAATTTTCGAGCAAAACCTTTCATTCGAAGAAACACCCTCGTCTGAAAAAAACACAGTGAGAACGAATTAAGAAAAACGCCTTTGGGGAATATTTAACATAGAAAATGTATCCTTAAAACATTATCGATGAAAACGCCATTAATTGAATAATAAACAATAGGAATAACTGATGTTACTTTCTTAATAAAACATATTAATGAAAAGGCCATTAGTTGAATAATAAACAATATGAAGAATTGATGTTATTGTCTTCCTGAAACATGTTAATGAAAACGCCATAAGTTGAATAATTAACAAATAGTAAGAACTAATGTTTACAAATTAACGCCAATATTTACAACTAATCAGATATACGTAACCAAGTGTAAAACGCCATTGATCATAAACAATAAGCATTTATTAGATCCCAAACGACAATTAAAATTACTAATGAGAACACCAAATATTGAATATAGGAAGAACGGCCATTGAAACATAAACGTCATTTTCACATACTACTTTGAAAAAAAAAACGCCATTGAAACAAACATAAAGAACAAAACACCATATTTGTTGCATGATTTGCTGAAACACTTATGAAAACGCCATCAAATATTACTTTGTAGAATGAAATTCACGTTAGACGCCATAGATCTCAGAAGCTTGGAGAGGAAGTAACTGCTAATACGAATTTTTTGAAATTTTGTTTGAAACGGAATTATAACACCATTTATTGAGGGGAACGTGGACAATGACAATCGTGCCCCTGCATATCATTTAGCGCCCATGCCACGTGTTCGACAAGGATCCGTTCTCACCGTTTTTACACTTCCAACTGTTTTCTGGTGATCTCGTTTCTCTCTATATATATATATATCCTCCTACTGTTTATCCAATCAATTATTAGTGAATATCAATGGATAAATAGAATATATTCAATAATGGAACTGGCTTCATTATTTCCACGCCGTGTGCCATACGACGATAAAGGTGATATAACGAATACAAAAGTGAAGACAATAAATCATCAATTATCCGACAAACAAAAGCATGAGATTCAACCCAAGAAGGGGTTAAAGTCTTGTTGACTTGTCTTTTTCTTTTAATAGTAGCTCTCAAACTAGTTCCATTCACCTAGACAAAAAAGATTTGAATATTTTCTATACTCTCAAACCATTGTTTCCACATAAATTTTATTAGGGGAGTTGGTCTATAATAATCCTAACTACACGTCATTGGCCATTGACAGTCGCACCTTTGAATATTCCCCATGCTAGTCACACCTTTCACCTATTTTTCCTCCACCGGTCCTCAGTTAAAAAAACTTAATGGAGTTAAGTTTTTTTTCCGAATTACAAACTGACGTATTAGGGCTTTTGATCAGGACGAGGATACGGTCTATTGATGTAAAACTTACCTCGAAATGGTGCTCCAAACGACTTGATTTTTGTTAATTGGAAATCTAAACACCCAAATTGAAGCACTTTTTCGTCGCTTGGAGCACAATTTCAATGTAAATTTTACATCATTCAACTCGTATCCTCGTTCTAATCAAAAGCCCTAAAACGTCAGCTTGTAATTCAGAAAAAAAAAAAAACCTAACTCCGTTAAGTTTTTTTAACTGAGGACCAGTTGAGGAAAAATAAGTGAAATGTGTGACTGGTATGGGGAATATTCAAAGGTATGACTGACAATGGCCAATGACGTCTAGTTGGGATTATTACAGTCCAATTCCCCATTTTATTAAAGATGAATTACTTCCTTGGACATAGTGTAAAGATTCCACACAACTCTTGTAAAAATAAGGGGTTGTTTGGTAGCCTCTTAATGACCATTCAGATGCTACCTCTTAATGGTTTAAAACCTCTGAATGAATAAGAGGTAACCTCAAGTCTGAATGGTTAAGAGGTAACCCCTGAATGGTAAATCATCACATGTCACATTCTTCTATCTTCTCATTGGTAAAATTCTTAATGGTTGCATTAAGATGTAGCTTCTTAATGACCATTCAGAGGCTACCAAACAACCCCTAAGATTCATGTCACATGAAGCACCATCAAAATGACCAATGTTAGTTTGATAGTTTAAAGATTACTATTAACTTTAGCCTACCACATAGTTATTGCTAGATTAGTCAAAATTATGAAGTTTACATTCATTTCTGTTAAACAAGCCCGTTTTCTTTTATCCTGAAAAATTGCAGTAGTGGAAGAATAATCATATCATATTAAGTTGATAAAACAATAACTATAGCTTTAAACAGTGTCGTGACTCAAGACGGTTACTAAAAAATACCATAACTTTTTGTAGGAAACTTCAAACGCCATGAAACTTGAACCATCAGAAACTAAATATCCGGAGCTTAATAATCAATAGGTCACACTTTTAACTTGATTAACATTTGAGCCTTCAAATACCCCTTGAAGAAACTCTTAGCTCTTCATAGACGATATACTTATTTATTCCAAAAGTCAGACAGAGCATTGTAAACATCTTCATGCACTCTTAACTTTGTTAAGAAAAGAAAAGTTGTACGCCAAATTCTCAAAATGTGAATTTTGGTTACAAGAAGTGCAATTCTTAGGACACATGGTAAATCATGAAGGTATTCATGTAGATCCTGCTAAGATAGAGGCAATTACCAAGTGGAAGGTTCCACAAACAGCAATGGAAATTAGAAGTTTTATAGGATTAGCTGGGTATTATAGACGGTTTATTAAGGATTTTTCCAAGATAGCTGTACCATTAACTAAGCTAACCTGTAAAGCCACTAAGTTTGAATGGGGACCTAAACAAGAAGAAGCTTTTAGAATTCTGAAACAGAAATTAACCCATGCACCAATCTTAGCTTTACCAGAAGGAACTGAAAATTTTGAAGTATATTGTGATGCTTCAAAATTAGGATTTGGATGTGTGCTTATGCAACGCAAGAAGGTAATTGCATATGCATCAAGGCAATTGAAAAAGCACGAAGAAAATTATACGACTCATGATTTAGAATTAGGAGCCGTAATTTTTGCCCTTAAGATTTGGAGACATTATCTGTACGGAAGTAAGTTTACTATCTATACAGATCATAAGAGTTTAAGATATATATTTGGGCAAAAAGAGTTAAACATGAGGCAAAGGAGATGGATGGAAATCTTAAGCGACTACGACTGTGATATTCATTATCATGAAGGAAAGGCAAATGTAGTTGCAGATGCCTTAAGTCGTAAGTATTATGAGAAACAACGACGGGTTCGTGCTCTCAGATTAAATCTACAAATAGATTTAATGGAACAATTAAAGAATGTTCAAACTACAGCAATCAAGGATGATGCTGAAGGAATGAAAGGACGAATCAAAGAATTAGAACAAGGAGCAGATGGAATTTGGAGATTCCATAAAAGTAGAATTTGGGTACCTAAGCAGGGAGACTTAAGACCTAAGATTTTAGAAGAAGCTCATAAATCTAGGTATACTATACACCCAGGAAACAATAAGATGTACCAAGATTTAAGAAAGAACTTTTGGTGGATAGGAATGAAAAAGGACATAGCCAGCTATGTTTCTAAATGTCTTACTTGTTCACAAGTTAAGGCAGAACATCAGAAACCTTCAGGATTACTACAACAGTTAGAAATGCCAGTATGGAAATGGGAACTTATAACAATGGACTTTGTTACTAAGTTACCCAAAACCAGAAAAGGTAATGATGCGATTTGGGTAATAGTGGATCGATTAACCAAATCTGCTCACTTTCTACCTATGAAAGAAACCTTTAGCATGGAAAGACTGGCTAAATTGTATGTAGATGAAGTGGTATCCTTACATGGAGTTCCACTCTCCATTATTTCGGATAGGGATAGTCGTTTTACTTCTCACTTCTGGAAAAGCTTCCAGCAAGCAATGGGAACTCGACTAAATTTAAGCACTGCTTATCATCCCCAAACAGATGGGCAAAGTGAAAGAACGATCCAAACTCTAGAAGATATGCTCCGAGCATGTGTTATAGACTTTGGTGGAAATTGGCATGATCATTTACCATTAATTGAATTCTCCTATAACAATAGTTATCATTCAAGCATCGAAACTGCTCCATTTGAGGCATTATATGGAAGAAAATGCAGAACTCCAGTTTGTTGGGCAGAAATAGGAGAAACTCAATTGTCAGGTCCTGAAATAGTACAAGAAACAACTGACAAGATTACTCGAATCAAGGAAAGGCTGAAGACGGCTCGGGATCGCCAAAAGAGTTATGCAGATAATAGAAGCAAGCCGTTAGAATTTCAAGTTGGAGACAGAGTACTGTTAAAAGTTTCTCCTTGGAAAGGAGTAGTTAGATTCGGAAAGAAAGGAAAGTTAAGTCCAAGGTACATAGGACCATTTTCAGTGATCCAACGTATAGGACCAGTCGCTTATCGTTTACGATTACCAGAAGAATTAGCTGGAGTACATGATGTATTTCATGTATCCAATCTAAAGAAATGTTTAGCAGATGAATCTCTGGTAGTACCTCTTCAAGACATAGAGGTAAACGAAAAGTTAAAATTTGTGGAGAAACCTCTTCAGATAGAAGACAGAAAAGTGAAATTTCTCAAGCACAAACGACTAGTGTTAGTGAAAGTAAAGTGGAATTCAAGGAGAGGACCTGAGTACACTTGGGAGCTGGAATCAGAAATGAAGCGAAAATATCCTCATTTATTCCAGTAAATCTCGAGGACGAGATTTTTCATAAGGTGGGGAGAATGTAACAACTCTCATCAAAAGTCATAATTATTAAAATAATTAGTCCAAAAGGAAACCCTAATTGAGACACCCAAGTGATTCTAAACAAACCCTAAAATTTTCATAATTTTCAGAACCAGGATTAGGGCCCCTAAAACTCAAGGGGGGTTAAACCCTATGGACGATTATCCATTTAAAAACGTTGGCAGCAAGTAAAAATTCGAAAGTTATAACTCAGCAAGCCTACTCCCACATTCAGCAACCCTATAAGTAATTACGTGTCCCTTTACGGACCGTAAGGGTTGAGCCTTACGGACCGTAAGGACAGGCAGTGTCAAGTCAGCCAAGCTAGTCCCTGAGGTGTCTGACCTATAAATATTCCCTGACCTTTACGGACCGTAAAGGTTAAGGCTTACGGTCCGTAAGTCTGTCCAAATTTCGACTATAAATAGAGGACATTGGCATTTGAATTCTGAACATTTTACGTCGAAATAATTCCCACTAATACGCTGAGATACGAACTGTTACTCCAAATTACACCCCCAGGTCTCGAAATTCTGCTACAAAACAGGGTATTAGCACAATCGCTGCTACGATTCATTTATCCGACGATTAATATATCCAATGGATGTTTAAGTGCCGCCCACATTAGGGTTATACTTTATCGTTCGTCATTAATTTGACGGATCATCGTTAATTCGATGGATAAAGTATTATACTTCATCATTCGTCATTAATTTAACGGATCATCGTTAATTCGATGGATGAAGTATTGCACTTTGTCATTCATTGTGAGAATTTGATCTCGTGAGTTATCGTAATTGCTGGATTGATTACTAACCCAGTTTTGTGTGCATTGTTATTTAAATTAGGTTAACAAGGCTAAATCATAGATTAGACTCTGTCCGTATTAAACCAGCAATGTGAGTCATTCTCTCTTTTTATCAAATCTATTTACAAAACCCTATTTATTTCAAAGTTATAATTACAGGGATTAAGTTTATGTAATCACCATATTACAGCCGGTATGTGGGGTTTTGTATACATTACTTGATAATCTTCACCATTGGGGCAGCCAATGGGTGATATGACCATAGTCACAGACACCATTGGACGGAAGGGCCAATGGGTCGAGTGACAAAGTACTGTGGGTAATTGGTTTGATATCAGAAACATTGTAATCTTCCTTAATACTGTAAATTATAACAAATGTGTCATTTTAGTAAATAGAATGATTCACTCAGTATTTTCCGCTGACAAAACCTTTTTCAAACATGTTTCAGGTGATCTGTTGTAATTCAGGAAAAGTGCTGGGGAGCATTTCAAGCTTAAGATAGTGGCTCATTATAAAATAAAGAAATAAGTTTTGTAATATCACGATTTCATAGTAAAAATATAATATTGTAAATTATCGGGGTTTTATCCCGAATTGTGAAATAAAATAATCGGGGAAAATTTTAGCTTTAAACGATCCTGTTAAATAAACTTCCGCTGTTAAACTCTACTAAATAAATACCACGGGATTTCTGTCCCGTGGCTCCTGAAACGGGTCAAACCGGGTCGGGGGCCGTGACAGTTTAGTGGGGGACCACCTAAACACAACACCGTCCTTACATTTGTATCAAGACTTAGCGGCGTCAAAACTTACAATAACTTGTACATCAAAACAAACAACTGAAAACGCACATAAAAATAAGTATCGGTTGTCATACACCGCAAAGGCGGAATCACTGGCGATGTAACATGAAAGGTTTTCACAGCTAATAGTCATACAAGCATACTAACAATTGCCAACATAATGTTGGTGAGGAACACGATTTAGATCGATAAGTGAATAAAACATAAACAATGTTTTGAAAACTGTTTGCATGAAAAAAGTGTTATTCGTGAATGACCAAATCAAAGTCTAGCAAGGACTATGACCAATGTAACAATATGAGCCTATAACCAAATCTTAACTGGGAATGCCTGTCATATCGTATCCCAATACAATATAATCGTTTCGGAAATTTCGAACACCTTTGTCTTAATCGGGTTAGTGCTACTAACCAAAGGTGGGGCGTCAACCCTATAGGACTATTCGTGATATTCCTTGGTTAAGTCTATAGCTAAGGCTTACAATTCATTAAACACGAGGGCTTTCCTGAGCTCTCGAAACAATCGATAATCATAATACTCGTATTCATATAATAGGTACATCTAGAATCAACTAACATGCAAGTGTAAATCATTTCGTATAAAACCGTATGTGTTTCCCCCAAATTTAGTAAACACTAAAAGAGGGGCCGTGATTACTCATCTCAAAATCCGTGTGTAAAAGCTACAAAGCCCAAAAGAAAGAAAGCAAGTACGACCAACCTAACACATATAGGACACCTTATTGTCTATATCGTATGTATGTCTGTAGGATCGTTTTCAGACCCGAACGAGTCGATCAGAAGATTTTATCTCTAAACGAAAGGCGGAAACAGACGTGTAGAGTTCAATTCAGCTAGATTCACGCTTAAAACTGTTGTAATATTGATTTCACACTGTTTTACAACCTGACAACACTTCGGCAGCACTTCGTTGCTCTAGCCGGAAAGTTACAAATGGTGAAAGTTTGAAGCCTATTTATAGACTAGGACCCACCTGTTTGAAACTGACACCCTCTAGTTTGAAACTGACATGACCAGTTTCAAACAGTCATGACTAAACCCTCTAGTTTGAAAGTGACAGGCCACCTTCAAACTAAACCCCTTCAAACTAGACATCTTTAAACTTGACATCTTCAAACTAGCAGCCATGTTCAAACTTTCAAGCACTCTTTAAACTTTCAGTCCGAAACTCGACATAAGACGAAGACGACAGATGTATGCACTAACAGACTCCCCCTCAGATGTTGACGAGTCTTAAGTGTCGAGTCTTCGCATCTTCAGTCTTTATCAGTCCTCTCGAACTCTTTGAAGTGTCTGACGCTGTAAGAATCCTCAAATCTTCTCTCTTTTTTCTCTTCAGCATCAACAGACTCCTCACGATCAATCTCTGCTTGGATGTCTTCAGACTCCCCCTTTCAATATGCTGGGATTGCAGTCTGGCTTGTTGAAAACACAGAGTCATCAGGTATCGGAACCTGGTACTCTATCTTCAGGTTCAAGATCGAAACCTGGCTATACCTGCACATTCTTAACCCAGAAATAAATTTCACAAATTTAACAATTTGAATGCATCATTAACAACTCCCATATGCATCAACAATCACTCTCCCTCAGATCACATACACATGATGAACCACTTGTTGATTAAAAACATATTTTGACAATTAAGAAACACTCCCCCTCACAACCATGTCATCATGTTTAGCACTCGGAACTTTGAAAATCAGCTTTCCAACATCAGTTGTCGAAAATCTTTTTGGATTTTTCAAAAATTTATACTAAAACACACTAAAATCTTTTTGGAATTTTTGAAAAGAATGAAATTCAGTAAAGAAATATTTACAGACTTTATTTTTGTGAGTTCGTGTAAGAGGATCATATCAGTTTTTGTGACAAGTCACCAACACCGTTAAGCTTCATTTCATTTTAAGTTCTAAACAATTCACTTAGATTGTCAGTATACTGATCCACTTAAATTTTCACACAAAGTTCAACTGTTTCGAGATACGGAAGTTAATGTCTTAAGCACTTAAACTCAATCGCGTGTCCCACCTCAGAATATACTCCCGTATCCAGATCCCAATAATCAGTCTTACAGGTGAGTATACTACAATGATATATGTACATAAATTTGGTAATGCGAGGGCCGAGGGATCTCAGGTCGATACTTCTGTATACGCAGAGAGATATCGGCTTCGACTTTTCGGTATGTCCCCTTTAGAGGATCTTTTAGCTACAACAGCAGCGACTATCAATTGTATTGTTTCATCAGCATGCTGGGGGTTTATGCTATGTTTCAAGCATTGCGGAAAGTATTATCCAAGGACTAGGTCAGAACCACCGTTCAGCAGAAGTCCCGGAATAATACCCCAGACATCATTGAGTATAAAAACCTAGTATATCAGATTATGAGACCTTTCAAACGAGATTTCGGGGGTTACCCATATATCCGAGAGATGTTTCCCCACGATATAAGCAAGTTTAAAATTTAGATTTATATCTCGTCACAATCTACTAAATGTGCAAAAATATACTGGCACATCATCAGTGAGATCGTTTATCACATTTTTAACTTTACATTTCTTTAGCATGCTGTGACAGTCCAACTGATCTACTATCATTTCCTCTTTTTAACAACAAAACTCAATTTTTCATTTTTCAATGTTTTTGACATTTTCTAATTTTCTAATTTTTTTAAAATTTTTACTCCCCCTAAAATCAAAATATGTTTCAATTTTGATTTTCTGGGAAAATTTGAAAACGAACTGTACAAGAAATGTGACAACATGATGAGAATCACTTCAATTCTCCATTCACTTGACTTGAACAATCAGAACTCCCCCTGACAACAAACTATTTTCCCATAGTGATTTCAAAACACTTAAGTTTGTTTTAATCAGAATGGTTTTTCCGGAAAATAAGTTTTGTGTGTCAATTCTCAAATTTGGGGATCTTTCATCACTTTGTTTTCTTCAATCACTAGTAAAAACTAACATTTTTAAGATCAATCCTCAAACATCACTTGTAGAAAATCAAGTACAACTTAATGTCCCTGATTTACCACTTTTAAATCGAAATCACTTTCGTGAATTTCTCAAGAAATGTGCCGATTCCTGTTCCATGCTTACCAACCTGGGAACTCCGGCAAGTCAGGGTTTTCAAGCAAAGAAAATGTCCACCCAAGCCTGACCAGCCTTGGGTGTTTTCAGTTCAGAAGCAGTTGGAGTGTAAGTTGCTTTCTTTTTAGCATAAAACTCCTTTACCCCTTTCACCTTTCCATCAACCATTTTTCCGAAAATCTTCTTAACCTTCCCATTAAACGCTTTCTCAACATCAAAGCTATCCTTCTCAGAATAACCCTGATTTGAGATTTCAGACTTTCCAGTTTTCCTTTTAAAATTTTCAGTCCTCAATGGTGGAAAGTTCTCATCATCCATTGAAGGAACTGAGTTTTCATCACTCTCATCAAACTCTGGCTCCTCTGATTTTGTGGAATCAGATTCATCACCAGATTTTACCTCTGATTTCTTAACAACCCAAGCTTGGTTGTCAAGATTTCTCTTCTTCTTGTAAAACCTTTTAGAACACTCTCCAACTTCAAATGTTGAATTTTTAAACACTTTAAATTTTTCAGTTGGTGGTTCGGTTTTATCAATAATAACTTCTTTCAGTTTTCCAGAAACTCCCTGCTTTGTGTTTGTCGCTTTCGGATAGTTCCATGCAATGTGACCAATTTCATTACATCTGTAACAGGTTCTTGTTTCTTTTCTTTGATAAGCTCCATTCTTCATCTTTTCAGCAAGAAACTCCTGATTTGATTGTTTCCAAAAGGAGCTCTTTGCTTCTTCTTCATGGCTAGTTCCTGCAACATATGTCATTTTTGATTTAAAATCCCGAACATATTTTTCATTTTTATAGTTTTCAGGTGGAATAAAACCAAGTCCTTTCTTTTTGTAGCTACGATTGTGGTTTGGTTTCTTTTGAAAACAAGAACCAGAATTGTAACCCTTTTTCTTGTTCAAACGTTGTTGTACTCTTGAGGTGTAAGGTTTAGGTTTTACATTAAGATTTTCATCTTTTATTTCAGAAATATTAATTTCTGTTAGTTTAAAAACCTTTTTTATCAATTCAGTTTTAACACCTCTTATTGGAAATTCTTTATCAAAATATAATTTGTCAGAAACATTCAAAGTATATGCAACTTCAAATGTTTCGTCATTCAAATTAGATTTTGACAACAAAAATTCTTTACTATACACCCGTTTTCCTGACGACTTTGAACTTTTGACAGACGAACTCGAACTTCCGACAGACTGACACGAACTTTCAGACTCGGATTTTGACTCTGACTCCTCATCCTTATCCAACACCTGATCAACCATTCTTTTTATCAGTTCTGGCTCATGATCTGTATCGGACGCTGTGAACGTGACGTCAATATTGTCCGGTAAAACATCTGTTATCTCGGATTCTAACTTAATATTGACCGCCTGTTTTAGTTCTTCCTCATTAGGTTTCCTAGATGAGTACCCTTCCCAAATTGGAGGCGGACACTTATTATAACAGACACCCTGTTTCTTACCAGTATCCTTTTTCTTCTTTGGCTTTATTTCTTCGTCTTTAAATGCTTCAAATCCTTCAACTGTTGGATAAATTCTATCAATTATATAATCACAACCTTTGTAACTTTGCAGCAATCTTCTGATTCTTTCATTTTCAGCTGCTTCACTATCCAACTCTTTTTTCCACTTTGCACATTCTTCTATGTACATATTGATCTCTTTTTGCTTTGTCATCATGGTAGCATTCATCATCTTCAAAGCTTTTTCTCTTTCAGAGTTAGTCTTTTCCAGACTATTCACAGTTCTGTTCAATACATCATATGACTTTTTCAAATTTTTTACATCAAACAACAACTTTTCTTTCAACTTTTCTAACTCACTAAACCTCTCATCTTTCTCTATACATTGTTTACAAGACTCTAAACATTTAAGACAAGGTTTTGTGATTTCAACGATCTTCTCAACTTCAATTATCTTTTCAACTTCCACCATCTTCTCAACCACTTTGACCTTTTTCAAATCTTTTGCAGCTTTCTCCTCTTTCAGTTTCTTCAATTTTTCTGAAAAATAAAATTCAAAACTATCAGAAGATAAGTGAGTTTTTCCAATATTAATCTGTTCAATTTCTTCATCACTATCACTTGTCTCTGACAAACTGTTTTCAGATGAAACAGATCCTTCATCTTCACTTTTCTCTTCATCAGATAACACTTCCATCCATTCCTTCAGCATTTCCGGCTTTCGAATACTATGAGCAATAAACGCTCCAACATTTGAATCAGCTGGAATGTACTTGTCCCAGCTAAATCCTTCAGCCATTTTCTCATCATCTTGATCAACGATACCGTGGTAAGCTTTCCTGTGTGCATCTTCGATCATTCTTCCATGAGTTGTTTGTGGCTCTTTTTGTTGATGTGGTTGATGAGTGATTTGCTGATATATAGACTTCCGATAGTAATCATCTTTCCCAGACGACTCCTTTGCTCCTCTCGGCTCCTGATTCTTGCATTCTCTTTTAAAGTGACCTTTCTCCCTGCAACAAAAACAGACAACTTAAGATTTATTAAATCCAAGATTAGAAAGATTTGCATCCAAGAAATCATTTCTTCCTGTAACCAATCTAAATTTTTCTGCTCTCCTCAAAACACTAGCTAAAGCCCATTTAATATCCATCAGTTCCAGCTCCTCTGCATCGATTTGGTCATAATCTTCTTTTGTGAGCATCGGATTACCAATTCTTCCGGCAATCAACCCTTCATAAGACTCTAATGCAGTGACCAATAATCCCATATGATGCTTTACAACTTCTTCAGAATAATTTTGACCATTTTGAAGATGTAGAGCTACATTACACTGAATTAAATGCCCATTTCCAGCAGATGAACTATGAACACTTGGAGGATTCACCGTTGAGAACCCACTAGTGTTGACTGATCCTTGACTGCCTGGTGTAGATTGATTTCCAGCACTAAATGCAGTTTGTATCTTTGGACTTGCTTCAGCAGTTTGAACATTTCCTTTATAGTACAATTTAATATCTTGTTGATGAGTAGAACTGTTCATTCTAGCAATTTTCTGCTGCTCCAGATCCTGTGCCTCCAGCTTTTCTATAAACTGTGCAATCGATAACTTTTTAAACTGTCCGGAATTCTTTAATATCATCAGATATGTACTCCATTCCTTTTGCGGTAACGCGTCAGCAAGCTTTTCAACCCATTCTGCTGGAGTTTTTGTAATCTTCAATTGTGACATGGTGCGTACAAGATGACAATATCTTTCAATAAGACTCTTTGTTGTTTCACCAGGCATGCACGTAAACAATTCAAATTCTTTTTTCAACAAAGCTGCTTTACTTTGTAACATTTCAGTGCTTCCCTCAAACTTCTTTTGAAGAGCTTCCCATATAGAATAAGAATTTTCATCATGTTGAAGCAACACAAATATATCTTCTTTTACCGCTTGTTGTAACAAATTGATCATCATTTTCTCTCCTTTATAACTTTCCCTCTCTTGTTCAGTAAATTCAGAAATGATTTTATCAGCTCCCAATGTATTCTTTGGCCTCTCATACTCAGTTTCAATGCTCTCCCAAGCTTTTAGATGATTTGCCTGAACCCAATTCTCAAACCGTTTCTTCCATCCGTGATAATCTTCAATTCCCATAAGTTTCGGGGGTTTTTGCATTGTTCCAGTTTCATTTTCCATGTTCATGTTCTTAGTAATTTCGGATGGACTAGTCGGGGTTGTAGCAAAAGCGTTGTAAAAATCTTCACTCATGATTCGATATCGAATTTCTCAAACTAGCTTTCAAACAAACTGGTTCACCTCGTGAAAACACCTTAATCACCTGAACGAGTCGATCAGAAGAGTTTATCTCTAAACAAAAGGCGGAAACAAACGTGTAGAGTTCAATTCAACTAGATTCACGCTTAAAACTGTTGTAATATTGATTTCACACTGTTTTACAACCTGACAACAAACAAACAAAACACAATCAGTTTAAACACTTATCAAATAACAGAATAAAACTGGTATTTGAACTGATGAATATTCTGTGCGGACTGAAGGTTGACACACTGTGCAGACTGTTATGACCCGGAATCAAATTCAACGACCTGACTCTTTGTAACCTTTGAACGATCAAACCATGAGACTTGAACCTTTGACACACCGATTTATTGGGCTTTGACACACAATACAAATTTCTATCACGTGCAAACTGACAAGCAATTTTAAAGGTCTGATACACTTGAATCACATGCAAGACTTTTATTGATTATAGAGACAATTTATAAGAATCACGTGCAACTCTCCTTATCTCAATACATGGGCCGTTTGTAGTGGGCTTTCAGCGATTTTTATTTTAAACAACACTTAATGGATTCTCATTGGACCTCACTTTGAAAGTGGCCGACACCCCTTAATACCAAATCAATATCATTGGGCCACAAAATCCACTTTCAATGAAATAATAACTAGGCCATTCAATTAAAATGGACTGACAACTATTGACATTAACTCATTTCTGATTGGACCAAAATGCCGATACCACTAAACTGACAAGTTCATTCTCGAGATTCTGTTAATACCGACACTATAATACTGAATCAATTGGACCGCTGATGATAATTCTCGTGAAGACGTTGAACTACTCAAACTAGACGACAACTATAATGGCTGACATTATATCTCGAGATTCTGACAAAAACAGTTCACGTGACCGAAATGATAATATCACATGCACTTACACCCTCGTTTAATGTTTCATAACACGATGCACTTTTAAACGGTACACACAACTCGATGTACAATCACGTGAAGACTGAAACACTTTCAAATAGGAACCATTTTTCAAACTGTCATGTTAACAACTTTCAAACGGTCAGGTTTGTTTCAAACGGTCAGGTTGCAATTTCAAACAGGTGACACCTTCAAACTGGAGGTTTCAAACTAGAGGACCACTACAAACTGGAGGTTCAAACTGGACCCCCCATTTCAAACGGTATGGTGTAATTTTCAAACTGTCAGGTCAGGTTCAAACGGTAGGGTGCTGATTTCAAACGGTCAACTGGTATTCGTTCAAACAGGCACCAGTTTTCAAGCCATTTCTACCACTTTTCTAATGAATTAGGGTCTGATATATTCAAGGATTATTCCATTCTGAATTCCGATCACAATGATGTGTATATCAATCAAAAACATCCACTAAATCGCCATAGATTTGAGGTCAAAGTTAAACGGGATACACCTTCAAACGAACAGGTCTTTTTTATCAAATTGATTGAGTTTTACTTTGAATTTAAGCCTGAAACTTTTACAGATTTATTAAAACATAATATCGCTTGTTATGAGCAAAGATCAGTTCATTTTATCCGAAAAATCTCGTTAAATTGTTAAAAAAAAACGTGAAGAATGGAGTAGAAACAGAAATATATGATGAAATCGGTAAGAACTCTTCCTCCTGAGCTCTGATACCACTTGTAGGATCGTTTTCAGACCCGAACGAGTCGATCAGAAGAGTTTATCTCAAAACGAAAGGCGGAAACAGACGTGTAGAGTTCAATTCAGCTAGATTCACGCTTAAAACTGTTGTAATATTGATTTCACACTGTTTTACAACCTGACAACACTTCGGCAGCACTTCGTTGCTCTAGCCGGAAAGTTACAAATGGTGAAAGTTTGAAGCCTATTTATAGACTAGGACCCTCCTGTTTGAAACTGACACCCTCTAGTTTGAAACTGACATGACCAGTTTCAAACAGTCATGACTAAACCCTCTAGTTTGAAAGTGACAGGCCACCTTCAAACTAAACCCCTTCAAACTAGACATCTTCAAACTTGACATCTTCAAACTAGCAGCCATGTTCAAACTTTCAGGCACTCTTCAAACTTTCAGTCCGAAACTCGACATAAGACGAAGACGACAGATGTATGCACTAACAATGTCTTGCAAGGGTTTTCCCAACTCACTAGACATGATGAGATGTTATTATTTGAAATAGGTTTGACGCGATGATCCGTTGGTGATTGTTATATATAAATTTTATTTAATATGTATTCATATATATTACGTATGTAACACATAAACACAAGTAATAAATCCATTCAGAATTAACTTTCATGTACACATACTAACTCGTATCTCGATATGTTTCATGTAATCGTAGTAATATAAATAAATATATATAGGATTAGGTTCAAGAGTGAACACTAGTGTAGTTTGCGAACTGAGTGAACTAATCGTGGCCATACATGTGTAGATCAATGGCCAAAATTTGATGATGAAATACACTAGTGTATCTTACGATTTGATGATGAAATCCTAGTCATACACGTGTGTAAATCAATGACCAAGATTTGTTCACTCAGTTTGCAAATACGCTAGTGTTCATTCTAGAACCCCACCCTATATATATATATATAACAGGATCAGGTGAAAACAATTGGAAGTGTGAAAACGGTGAGAACGGATACTGGTCGAACACGTGGCAGGGGGCACTAAATGATATGCAGGGGCACGATTGTCATTGTCCATGTTCCCCTCAATAAATGGCGTTATATTTCCATTTCAAACAAAATTCCAAAAATTTCGTATTAGCAGTTACCTCCTCTCCAGGCTTTCGTTCTACAAAGTAATATTTGATGGCGTTTTCATATGTGTTCTAGCAAATCATGCAACAGATATGGCATTTTGTTCTCTATGCTTGTTTCAATGGCGTTTTTTTTTCAAAGTGATATTTGAAAATGTTGTTTATGTTTCAATGGCGTTCTTCCTATATTCAATATGTGGCGTTTTCATTATTAATGTTAATTGTCGTTTGGGATCTAACATATGCTTATTGTTTACAATCAATGGCGTTTTACACATGGTTACGTATATCTGATTAGTTGTGAATATTGACGTTAATTTGTAAACATCGGTTCTTACTATTTGTTAATTATTCAACTTATGGCGTTTTCATTAACATGTTTTAGGAAGACAGTAACATCAGTTCTTCATATTGTTTACTATTCAACTAATGACGTTTTCATTATGGCGTATTCATTATGGCGTTTTCACTAATATGTTTTATTAAGAGAGTAACATCAGTTATTCCTATTGTTTATTATTCAATTAATGGCGTTTTCATCGATATGTTTTAAGGAGACATTTTCTCTGTTAAATATTCCCCCAATGACATTTTCTTAATTCGTTCTCACTGTGTTTTTTCAGACGAGCGTGTTTCTTCGAATGAAAGGTTTTGCCCAAAAACTGGTTTTCCATTGATCATTCCCGACGTTAGTGAAGAGATAAAGCCAAAAATAGATATGATATTCCCAAGCCTCTATGATTGTTATTCATTGTATGTTAGGTATGCGACGGCTTGTGTTTTTTTTGTCAGGAAAGGGTCTGAAAAGATAAATGCCAAAGGAGAAACGCATATTAAGTATTGTATGTGTACGAGATCTGGGGTATATAAGGACAAGAAGGTTGATACGTTGGATCCGAATCAAAAGGAAAGGATCGTGCGATCCAACTTTTCAAAGAGGACTGGTTGTGGAGCACAATTATGTGTAATATTTGAGGCTGGATCATGGAAGGTCTATACGTTTGTTGAGGAGCACAACCATGATTTTGTTGAACAACCTGATAAGCATTTTCTTCCGTCTGAACGACACCTCACTCAGCTCCAGAAGCATGTTATACATAGCATGTCTAACTTGAATTTGAGACCGGTTAAGGCGTTTAATGTTATGAAGACTTATTTTAGCGGTTTTGAAGACGTGGGTGCAAGGAAAGTTGATTTTAAGAACTACAAGAGGCAAATTAACTTGTTTATAGGGGAATACGACGCTGAGATGGTTGTGCGACACTTGCATGAAATAAACAGTCCGAGCCTGATTTCTCGTACGATTACTTCACAGATGATGAGAATCGTTTGAAGGAACTTTTTTGGTGTGATGATCAATGCAAACGTAATTACCATGTGTTTGGTGATGTGATTTCGTTTGACGCCACGCGTCGTTCTAACAAGTAATATTTATAATTCTATTTTCTTTCTGTGTTTTTTACGTTTTCATTGTTTAGATGCATTGGCGTTTTGTTCTCGTTTCATTTTTTCAATGGCGAGCCTAAACGAACCCATTAATTTATATAATTTTTAATTAATATATTAAATATATATAGTTAAAAATAAAAATAATAATTTTTATGAAATTATGAAAAATAACTAAATTATATATTAATTTATAAAATAAATAATTTTAATTAATATAAGTTAATTGGACAGGGTTAGGTTCATTTGTGAACCTTTCCCTATTTGTGAACAAAAACGAACTCACCCTGGCCATTGATCTTGTTTAAAAATTAGAAGGGTAGGATTGTCATTAGACATTAAACATTATTTTTTATTTAAATTTAATACAGTTTTCATTTTTGAGTTATCTTAATCAGTTACCAAATATATATAACTTCTACAATCATGCGATCTAAACATCAGATCGTAAAATTACATCACAATATATTCATCAAATCAATTATGCATATCATAATAACTGGTTTCCTACAAATTCGTAATTGAAACAGTTTCTGTTCTCTAAAATCATTCCTTCTCCAAAATCTGATTTGGAAAAACACGAAGAAATCAATCAGATCATTAGGCTTGTTCAATCTGATAATCTGGGTTTCTGTCTCATCTTCGTATTCCCGATCAGTTTATACTGTGATTCCACCGACCTAGTTCATTTGGTTGATTTCTTTCTCATCTTCGTATTTCCAATCATTACATATTATTTTTCGTCTTCGTGTTTCCAGAGCATTTGGGTAATTCAAAGAGATCAACCAGATCATTTTGAGATATGGAAAAATTCATTTTGGTAAATAAAGAAAAAAAATACACAGGTCTCGTGGTAAGAAGGTGATGGTGATGTATTTTACTATTTTACATATATGCATAATAGCTTGATGTGGAGAAGAAGGTTCGTTGTAGTGGATGGGTCAAGAAATGCTTCACCCACAAGTAGTAAAAGCCTAACAAATGAACATTTTAGGAGAGCAATATAGGCTAAAAATAATCCATGTCGTTAAGATGGGTTGATGATTGATTCTAGAGGTTTGATAAAACAAAACTTTTAATAGGATAGCATATATAGAGTTTGATGATTCTTGTGAAGTGCTTGTTGTCACAAGTAGCTAGGATAAGAAATGAAGGCCCATTTGGTGGAAAGTGGATCTTAGACATGGATGTAAGCAAATTAGTAGGATAGATTTCTCATCAAAAGGTTGATGCATTTAGTCAAGGTATTTAAAACAGAAGGCTCCACGGTTGTTCATTGAGTTCAACTTTATTCTTGGCCATGTAAAGGCCTGTTAGTTGGTGAACATAATTCAAATAATTCAAGGCCAGAGGTAATATATGTCAAAGGATAAAAAGAGAAGAAGATATTTTGTGTGTAAGCTTCAAAATAAATAAAATTTATAAAATAAAAAAGTACAACCAAATTATAATCAATAATCTCCAAACCAAACGACCAAGGTAAAATAATGACGATGAAAACAAATAGCTTCATGGTTATATAATAACACAACTAGTAGTTATAAATAATTAAATTTAAATAAACTAGGTCCACGAAGTAAATTACTAGGATATTAGTATCATTAGAACCATAAATGAAACCAAATATCATACTTGGAGACTATATCAATAAATTTAAAGCGTAGGAACCAAATCCATAATTTGGCCGGTTGCACTATTTTCTTAATTATATAAGCCATTCGTCCCTTAAAAAGTAATCATGCAACCAATTGATATGAGACTATGGAGTGTGGAGGGGCTTGGATTGGGGGTATTGCTCGACACGTGTTAGGTGTGGAAGGGGCGCGGCTAGGTGGCATTAGGGTGCCATGTAGCTCCTAAATTTCTTTTTTTTATATTAATTATAGAATTTCGTAAATAATTTTAAAAATACATTTAAATAACTACAATAAAAAAATACATTACATCACCAAAAAAAATCCATCATCTTCATCTTCTTGGAGTCGAATCTAGGAAGTGTCAAAACATGTTCTACCATCGACACTGCTGATAATAATAATTCTGCCCTGTCGTCGGATGAGGATGACAAAACAAATTTATCTTACGAATCGCTTGAACTTGAAGAATCCATTTTATATATTTTTTTGGAGTTTGATAATGGTTTTTGAATTTATAGATGGTAAAAATGAGTAAGAAATGTTTGGTTTAACAGCAAGCAATGCCAGACTCAATCCCCACGCCAGCGGGGCAACGCCATGGCCAACGCTAGCCGGGTGTGGTCTAGCCAGCGTTAAATGCATTCCGCCGCCCCAACCCACGCCACACACCCCGTAGTCTACAAAAGTTGCAATTATATTGTGTTAGTGAAATAACTTAGAAATATTCAAAACATGAATTACCACATATTTGCCAACACTATCACAAAAGTAACTTTTAACCGGTCAAAATAGATTATCACAAAAGAAACTTTTGACTTGAGAGGGCCAAAATAGACTATCACAAAAGAAACTTTTGACTTGAGAGGGCCAAAATACACTATCACAAAAAATAACCACAATGTTTTTCTGCTCAAACATGCTCAGGTTTGAATCCCTCTTCTTCATGACTTTATTTACTTTTCTTTTTCTTTTTCATCTTCAACTCAAACCCTAGCTCTTCTCCGACGTCGTTTACAGATCTCCGTCGACTAATTTCTCACATTCTTTCATCATTCAGTATTTTAATATCAGATCTGTATCGAAATCTATCTTATAATATTATTCAATTTTACAGCCGAAATTCACCCCCAAACCACCGGTTCAGAGGAGACGAACTCTTGTCTTGCCTAAAAGGTACCTTTTCTACTTCCAATTTGAGTGTTTGTAGTAGATCTGTATTTTTTTATGATTTTCATTTTGTACAGGTCACAGTAGTGATGATGATTCTGCAATCGAGCAGGAATTACTCCACACAGTCGTTGTAAACATTTCTCTCTTTTTTTGTGGTGTTATGATTACAATTTTTGTGATATTTTATAATATATTGATAGATTTGTCGCTTGATTGCCTAAATTTTAACAAATTTCTTGTTTCTGACTAGAAATTTAGATGAAATATAACCATGTCTCAAAATTTAGGTGAACTGGGCGGTTTTCACGGTTTTGCTGTTCTGATTTCTGAAAAAAAGTTACTTTTTTAAAAAAGCAGAATTTTGTATTAAATTCTTTAAACAAATGATAAGATTGTTGATGAGTATGATATAGATAACTTTATATTTCCAAAATAAAAAATATAAATAATAAATGCAAAATGGTCTGTTCAGCTTAGACAACTGGTTTCAAGTTTCAAACCATAAACTGAACAGTAAACTGGCAAATCATTAGTACTATGCCGTGAAGTGAACCGGACCGTACGTACTTCAAACAGGTTGACTTTCTTCGGTTTCGGCAGTTTGGTGGTTTGGGCTGTTTATGAACATGTGATAAGATTATCACTTTACTCTTTAAAAACGACCTATAAGAACTTGAACATTCTCGAAACGATATGTGAAGTTGATACATAAAGTATGATTTGCAGGGACAGAGGCAGTAGGTGTGGTGACAACCATTGGGACAGGGGTGTGTGATTTGAAAATTGGGGATGTTGTTCATCATCATTTTGTGAGTGCCATGGGAACCTATACAGAGGAGCAGGTTGTTTCTTCCTCTTATCAATCCTTTGGTAGTTGCTTCGGTCATGGTTAAAGGGTTAACTGCTCAATTCCTAATCCAAATTTGGTTCAAGGTAATATGCACTTTCGCTTAAAAAACGATAATGACCTTCACAGGTTAATGTGTCTTGCAAATGATAGTTAAAATAAAATACACTTTTTATAGAGAAAAATGATAATTCTAATGATATCATGGCCATTGATCCCTGTAGGGGATGGTGTTTAGTGTATTTGGAAACTTGGCAGGTTGACCGGGTCAGGTATCGGGCCAACACGGGTTTGGTTTATGTCATTTTAGTATGTGTCAGGTTACCTTTACTGTGAGAAAGTGTTTTGTTATTTTTTAATGCATTTGTTAAGTATGATCTGGAAACAATTGTATGCAGTAACCTAAAGCTTTAAATAACAGTGATTTAAGGAGGTTGTATGCGTTAAAATAGACTTTGGGCGGCTTTCAACCCGTTTGACTCGTTATGTTTTAGCTAAGTTTTTTTTTTGTTGTCCTGCTTTAATTGTTGTCTAAAATATGCAGAGGGAGAATTGGTTTCCTCTGTTCTACAAATATACTATCAGTTGTTTTATCTATTTCGTATTACAACTAATCTAAGAACATTTACATGGGTCAGCTAATGTAAAACATCTTCATACATCAGAAGAGCACTTTATCCAACCGAATCGCAGTGTAATCAATGTGGGTCTGTATTTAATTTTACCTGAAAGCAGCAAGTGTTAATACAGGTAGAACAAGGACACAAGGTGTTATGCCAGTGGGCAATTATGCTTGGTGCCACTGTCATTGGAACTGTATCAACCAAATAGAAGGCTTTGCAAGCTAATGAAGATGGATGTCATCATGTTATTATCTACAAAGAAGAGGATTTTATTACCCATGTTGCTGAGATGGTGAATGAGTTGATGTTGTGTTCGATTCTGTGGGAAAACACACCTTTCAGGTAACTGTGAATTTGTGATCCCCTTTTCCATCCACCTATTTCGCATGTTCGCAAAACTTTTAATGTTTTATAATCCGGACAATGGTAATAGCCATTAGGGTTTATGAGCTTGAGGTTTTTTTAATCTCACCACATGTTTCTTCTGTGTTTTTGTTAGATGATATTAAACATATTCCTACTTGTACATGCTGCTGAAGAATATGTATTTTTTTAAAGGTGCTGAAATGGGATTAGGTTGAAATTGGGGATCCGAAAGGATAGATAAGAGTGAAGAACCAGGGGCGGATCTAGTATAGAAAGACCGGGTTCCCAGGAACCCGGTCTTTTCGGAAAAAAACGTTTTTTTGTAGTGTAAATCTTGTATGATTTGGAAAAAAAACGTTTTTTTGTAGTGTAAACCTTGTATGATTTGGAAAAAGGAACCCAGTGATTTCTCCGGCTGGATCCGCCACTGTGAAGAACAAGGCTATCTGTAGGTGTCAACTCAAATTCTTTTTACTTATACACCAGGTCTGCTTCTTAATCTCTGTATCAACACATCATATGTTCCTAAAATGATAGTTAAATGCACTTTCTGGAGAGAAAAATGATAATTCTAATGATATATTGGCCATAGAACCAGCCCTTCAGGGGATGCGATTAGTGTATGAGGAAAATTGGCAGGTTGAGCGGGTCAGGTATTAGGCCAACACGGGTGTGGTCGAAACGTGTCATTTTAAGTACTAGTAAGGTTGCCTTAGCCCTCAGAAATTGTTTTGTTGTTTTTCATAAACAGATTTATAAACAATACATTCATTTAGTATGATTTGAAAACAATGGTACATAATATTACCCTAAAGCATTACATATTTAGGTGGTTGTATGCATCTCTAGACTTTGGTGACTTTAAAGTTTCAAGCTGTTTGACTCGTTATCTTTTGTTGGGTTAATCCGGTTCGTTCACGGGTCACGCGGGTCGTGGAGTCAAGCATCAAGTCGGGTCGCTGGTTTGACCGGGTTGCAGGTCAAGTAAGCAGCTAAATCGGGGAGATTGTTGACTGAATTAAGTGGTGTGATGCAAAAGAAAAGGAATACGTGGGCTCGTTCAATGCGTGTTGTGTAGAATAAGTCCGGTTCTTTAGGTTCAGTTAGTTTATTATTGTTTTTTAACAGTCTGCACGTGTGGTTTATTGTATGGCTATAAATTAGCTTTTGTTCAATGAATAACATTAACCCATATCATTTTTATCTTCTGTGTATCCATGTTCGAATATTTTTATCCTCTTCACATTTTCATCAGGTGTCTGAGTGTTGTAGAGTGTATGGAGTGGGGCCTGTAACCAACATCTTTTAGCTGAATCTTCTTAATTTGACCCGTTGTGAGATGAAAAACAGGGTTCTTCACGTATTGGAACGACTCACTGATGCAGCCCAAAGATCCACATCCATGACCCGACCCGACCCACCCCTCCAAAATACTTCATATGCCCGATACTCAAGATAAAAGTGTCACATTTTTTTCTCAGTTTTATCAAACAGAATCAGTTTGTAGATAATATATTGATGTTTTGACACAGGATGTAATGGTTGATCCTTGTCTTGCTACTGATGGCTAGACGATTTATCACAGGGCGATAGAGCAATGGTTTGCGGAGTGTGATAGTTACCCGATGACCAATCTTACCATTGACGAGTAGGAGCTTAACGCCTAATTACACACTTCTTTTCACAATTATGAAGCGGAAATCAACAACATAACATTTGAGTGAGAATTTTTTAATGCAACAATTTTTTTAGGATTGCTTTATGTATATGTGTCTCATTTATTTATATGAAATATGGATCGGTCATGAACTTTTGAGTATGAAAATTCATATTAAGCTTACATGTGGACACGAGTGATAGCAAAATACTCAAAAGGGGGGAACAAACTAACACAACTACATCAATGGAAGATAATTCACCATTGATAGTTCCATCTAGCTTGAATAGCTTCTAAGAAGGGCCACTGGTCACTAGAGATTTGAATCTTACTAAATGACTAGTACACCTGGCAAACAGGTCAGGTCGGGTCGGGTTGGGTTGGGTTGGGTCATGGGTCAAAACGGGTTCGGGTTGAAATGGGTTCAGGTCAAAACGGGTCAATTAAAAAAGGGTTGTTTGGTTCGGGTCAAAACGGGTTCAGGTCAGAACGAGTTCGGGTTGAAACGGGTCCGGGTTAGAGCGGGTTTCGGGTCACGGGTCAAAAAGCTGAAACCGAACCGAAACCGACCAAAATGAAACAAAAAAACTGAAAAAATCGAACAAAAAAAGCGACCAAAACGAAAAAAAACCCGAAACTGAACCAACCGAAACAAAAAAAACTGAAAAGATCGAAACCGATATGGAAAAACTGATCAAAACGAAACAAAAAACCGAATCCAAACCGGCCAAAACGAAACAAAAAACTGAAAAAAATCGAAACCCATGTTCTTTCGTTTTTGTGGAACAAACCCAACTTTCACTTTCTAACGTTCACCTCCATGAAACTCGGTCAACATGGACCAATTATTCTGCTGACCCGTAACCGACTTGACCTGTACTCGACCTGAATCCATCAAGATTATCCAACAAAAAAGCGACCAAAACGAAACATAAAATCTCAACCGAAACCGAAAATAACCGACCCAAACAAAACAAAAAAAACCGAACTGAAACCCCTCTCGTGCTAAAATCCGCCCCGACTTGAAACTCGTCCCGTGCGAAAACTCATGTCGGCCCGAAACCCATCCGGCGCGGAAACCCGTGCCGACCCGAAATCCGATCTAAACCAACTACGTTCCGATCCGAAACCCTTCCTGGCCGCCCGAAACTCAATCCGAACCGAACCCGTTCCGATCCGAAACTTGTCCCGTTTCTTTAAGACACCAACCCACATTGATCCATTTCTTTGAAGTTGTCGACCCGTTTTGACCCGAAAATACATGAGATGGAATTTTAATTGACCCATTTTGACCCATTGAGTGAAAATATCTTACCCAAATCATCCCATATAATTTAAAAAGTAACCCAAAGTGACCCACTTAGAAGACTTTGGGTCAAGATTGCCCCCTCTACTAATGAGTAATGTCTTTTAATTTTGTGATTTGGATCTTACTAATGAATAATGACTTTTAGTTTTGCAACCAAAGATAGTCATTGTTCTGAAATCCGACTAATATGATTACACTCTTACAAATCTTATATAGAATCATTATGCTTAAGAAATTTGTTAACTTCGAGCAAGACAACATTGAATACTCATCTTGATTACAAGCTTATAATTTTATTTAATACAATATAGTTTTCAAAGAAATAAGAGAAACCTACTAACAACCTTATTTTCATCATCACATCATAAAAATAGCTATACCTTGATCCATTTTCCCCAGAGACGGAAATATACAATCCTCCATGATTTGTTCACGATCAGTGAAGCCACAACGATCCAAAATCCAGTAATAAATCCAAGCACTATGCTAATAATTAACCCCCAATCTGCTCCATGTGATCCATCTTCTTTTTCTTGGTCTCCCACTAAAACAGGTACATCAACCGGTACACAATCACTAGTTAGCGGAGCTCCACAAAGTTTGTTTCCAATGAAGTTTGACTCATTTAAGCTCTGAATTTGGGTACTTGTTGGAACTCTTCCTGTAAATTTGTTGCAAGACACATTGAAGATACTAATGAAGTTCAACTTTGACAAGCTCATGGGAAGTTCCCCAGAAAGCTTGTTTAGTGATAAATCAAAAGATTCAAGCTCTTTCATGTGTCCTATATTATCGGGAATATTTCCTGTCAATTGATTTCTTGATAAATTTAATGATTTTAACTCTTGAAGGGTCATAAGCTCACTTGGGATTTCACCAGAAAAATTGTTGCACGAGAGGTCCAATAGCATAACCAGCCCTAAAAAAACTTTATAGGTGTCCTCTCGTCCCTTCATCACCAATGAATCACTAGCAATTAATGACGAGAATGAAAATTGAACCTCTGAGCTAGTTTCTATTCCTGAAAGGACACTAAAGTTGTTGAAGCATCTTGGAATATTTCCAGACAAGTTATTTTGAGCAAGATCCAAGATTTGGGCATGTGAAAGATAACATAGTTGGGGAGGAATACTTCCATAAAAGTGGTTTGATCGAAGGTTGAGAATTCTCAAGTGAGTGAGTTTTGTTCCAACCCATGTAGGAATTCTTCCATCAAGTTCATTTCTCCCAAGTTGAAGGATCTTTAAGTTTGACAAATTCATTAGGGAAGAAGGTATTCTTCCTAAGATCTTGTTTCCACGCATATTCAGTAACTTCAACGAAGTTACAGAACCCAACGTTCTTGGAAACTCACCCGACAAATTATTGTTTTGCAAGCTTAAATAATATAAACTTGGCCACTTCTCCCAACACTCTGGAATATCACCTGACAAAAGATTATTGCCCAAATCAAGAACTCTTGCCATGTTCACACCATTGGAACACACCAAACTACGTAGTGAACCCATAAAATAATTATTTGATAGTGCCAAAATTATTAGAGATGAACCATTTGAGAGGGAAGGTAGTTTCCCCCGAAAGTTGTTAGAACTTAAGTCAAGTAGCTGAAGTGTTGAAGGGATATCCAAGAAGTTTCCTTGGAAATGATTTTGTGACACTGAAAGAGTTGTAAGATGAGGCATTAATATTGAACTTAGGTTTAGGGGTAGTCTACCAGTGAGTTGATTCTCATCAAGATATACTTGTTCTAAATATGAACAGTTATAGAGAGAAGGTGGGATAGTACCAATAAGGTTGTTTCCGGCTAATGTAAGCCTTCTCAGGTTAGTCAGCCGTTGGAATACATCCGGAAAGCTTCCACCAAGTTGACATTCGGTAAGAGAAAGTGTGTCGAGCAATGTAAGATTTGCAATGAACAGTGGAATCCCGCCTTCTAGAATATTGCCGTGAACGACGAGAAAGTTTAGCATGGACAATGAACCAATCCCATCTGGGATCTTTCCGACCAGTTTATTTCTACCCAAGATAAGGAGTTGGAGGTTGGAGCAATTCATTATGGTGGCCGGAATGTTTCCGGTGAAAGAGTTGTTAAAAAGATGTAGTACTCGTAATCTATAGAGACGCCCAATTTCAGGAGGAATTTCACCGGAAAATGAGTTGTTATAGAGCGTAATCTCACTCAGATAACTTAGATTTCCAACGGAAGGAGACAACGTACCTACTAAGCCTCGGGATGAGAGGTCCAAGTAGCTGACTCTTTGGCGGCGAGCACTACAAATGACGCCTTGCCATCGGCAGAAATTAGTTGTGGAATGGTTCCATGAGGTCATGACACCTTGTGGGTCATCTTTAATCATGGATTTGATGGCAAGCAATGCCAGACGATCGCTTGTGGTTATGTTCTGTGCCACGGCTATGTTGGTGAGTGAGGAAAACGCTGCAAAGCTCACAAGGATCGCGAATAGAATTGGTCGTGATAAGAGTAACCGTTTGACACTCATTTTTGGTAGTAATTTGTTGAATCAGTTGTGGTATTTTCTATTCTTTTGCGACTATATACACATAATTATGAGTCAACATGACCAAGTAAAAACTTTGAACTTTCTGTTCTGCAGGCATGGTGATTGTGATGTGAATGACTTATTTTAACTTCTTTCATTACATTATTCACGTTCCCCACCACCAACGTTTGTGTAAAAGTAACACTATTTAGTTGATCTAATTTATAAAGTTTCGTAATTTTAATTTATTAGTTCTTAGTGTCACCATACTTGTTTACAGTCTAGGGGTGTTCAGAATTCGTTTCGAATTCGAAAAATTCGACATTCGTTTAAATTCGATTCAATTATCAAGAATTCGTTTCGATTATAAGAATTCGAATTAGAATTCGATTCAATTCGAGTCAAGTAAATCGAATATGAATCGAATACGAATTTACAATTTCAAATTCGATTCGATTCGAAATTCGAATAAAAAATATATATTTTTATTTATTATTTTTATATGTAATACATATATAACTTTTATTAGGCTATACTACAAATTATTTTAAAAATTTATTCCAAGTATTAAAATCACCCATTGCCAAACCAACTACATGGCCAATAACTAAAACCTAAGTAACACATCTATCAATAGATTTCTAACCCTAAAAATATTATCTTGTAATGTGGAGTGGTTATTCCTGACTTCTCGTTTTGAATTTTAGATTTATGATACTTTATTTGGAACTGTTTTAATATGATATTGTGCTTGGTTGCTTTAAAATTTATGTTTCATTTTGATAGCTTTTACATGTTTTTAAAGAATTTAAATCAAATCGAATTTATTCGAATTCGAATTTTTAATCGAATACGAATTGGATTTTTTATTCGAATACGAATTCGAATCGAATCTGGTAAATTTTAATCGAATTCGAATCGAATACGAATTCAAGGGAAATAAAAACTATTCGAACAATTCGTTTCGAATAATTCGAAAATTCGATATTCGATTCGATGAACACCCCTAGTTTACGCTCTTGGATCACCCATTTGGAATAAGAATTCAACCTGAAGCCTGCCGGTTGCTTGGCTAAAGGGTCTATGTCACTCAAATAGCGGTGTTCAGTGAATTTAATTTCGAATTAGTTGAGTTAATTGAAACGAGCTATTTGAATGGTAAAAATTTTGAAGCTAAATTCAAATTTGAGTGAATTTCAAATTTTGTCCTTTATCTTTATATTCATTTTTAGTGTCCTTTGTTTTTAAAATTGGCGAGCTTAATACTTTATGTTTTGAAATATTGCACGTTATGTCCTTTAAGACTAACTCAGTTAATTTTTTCTGTTAAATTTGATCACTCAAAGTTATTTTTGTCTTTTTATCAATTACTTTAGAAATAACTTAATAAATAAAACAAAAACAAATTTAAAAAACTAAAACACTCTCACATCTCCTCTTTCCCTCAATCACCACTCCCAACCAGCCGACACCACCACCACCCACCCCTTACAACCAGTGGCGCAGGATATGAGGGGCCGGGGGGGGGGGCGCCCAACCCCCCGAACTTTTTGCGAAGTAGTGTAACGTATCTATTTTTCGTATAGAAATTTTTAGGTTTATATGTATTCACCCCCCCCCCCCCCCCGGTTTAAAAAAAATTAGGCATATATTTTTTTGGACCCCCCGGTTTAATTTTTTTTTTGGTATATACGTTTTCGACCCCTCCTGTTTTATAAAAAAAAAATTATTAGTTAAACATGTTGCTGACTTTCTGCTATCCAGTCAAAAAAACCCAAAAAAAAAAACCATTCTAACTTAGTCCATTACTTAAAAGCCCAAACTTAGCCCATTATAACTTGAAGTCTTTAATAGCCCATTAGTTAAACACTTAAACATCACTTGCTGGTTGCTGCTGCTAATCGGACAGAAGAAAAAAAAACTGCTTTAGCTTGCTGTTGCTGCGAACTGGAGAGTGGAGCTCGAGGAGAAGAGAAGAAAAAAACGCAGCGGCTGTGGGCAGTGGGCTGTCTTCTTCGTTCGACTAATCGACTTCGAGGAGACGAGGTATGTGTTTTTTTTTATCTTTAGGTTTAAATTAGGGCTTAATTTATGTGATTTAGGTTTAAATTAGGGATGAAATTGGACCGATTTTTTGCCATAAACTTGTTGAAATTAGGGATTTAGGGGTGAAATTAGGCTATAACCATGCTAGATATTAGAAAAAGGAAATGCCTTGTTGATGGTTAATTAGGCTGTAACCATGATTTTGTTAACTTGTTGAAATAAATTAGGGATTTAACTTGTGTTGTTGACTTGTTTCTTGTTAGATTACGCTATGGGGAAAAACAAAATCATAACTTCTTTTTTTAAAAGAAAGAATTAAGAACAAGTTGATGGAAACAATGAGATTAAACGGCAAAAAGCTTCAACAAGCGAACCGTTTAATGAAGCGAATAATGAACCGGTTTATGAAGCGAATAATGAACCGGTTAATGAAGCGAATAATGAAGCGAATAATGAACCGGTTAATGAAGCGAATAATGAACCGAATAATGAACCGGTTAATGAAGCGAATCAAAACATTCCTCAAAATCCGATTAACATTAATGAAGTGGATGCTAGTAGTCTAGAAAGAGATCCCGCTAAGCGACTTGAAATGTGGAAATATCCGGTTAATATAAGGGAGCAAGTAAGACTAGCTTATATGTCATTAGGAGTGTATCAAATAAAGCTTGAATGGTATAAGCCGAGAGGTCCAACGAAAAATCCTCGTAGATTTAGATATTCTTCGGGTTTACTAAAATACTCGTATGGTTATTAAATTATATTTTTCTTTTTTGCTCACAGGTTACAACTTTCCTTGGTTTGTGTCTCAAGGGATGTGACTCCGGTACACCAATTCTTCTCAAACTTAGTTTTCATAATTAATGTGGTGTGTGCTTCAAGTAAGCGTCATGATGAGTTACAAATGGCGAAGGCAGATGAGATTAAAAAGTTATTAGAATTGGGTGAAATCAAATCGGGAAAAGGACAAAATCAGGTTGGGACATTACGAAGGGCTGGTGATACACGTTGGGGTTCTCATTTTAAATCTATTTGTAGTTTGGTTAACATGTTTGATGTCACCCGTGCTGTTCTCAAGGGAATAATTGAAGACACGTCTCATGCTACTGGTTCTCAACGTGGAGATGCTAATATAGCTTACAGTTACTTGCAATCATTTGAATTTGTGCTTGTTCTTCACTTGATGAAAGAAGTAATGAGTAAAACGGAAACACTTAGTCAAGCATTACAAAAGAAATCCCAAGACATCCTTAATGCAATGGAGTTAGTTTCTGCAACAAAGGTTAGTCTAACTAATTTTAGAAACACTGGATGCGATTCTTTACTTGAAAAGGTTCGCTTTTTTTGTGAAAGGCATGACATAGATATGCCTGATATGAGTTCTCCATATACTTCTACTCGGTATCGGCCTCGTAAAAAAGATCTTCATGTTACATTTGAACATTATTACCGGGTAGATTTGTTTACAGAGACATTGGACAAACAACTACATGAGCTGAATAGTAGATTCAATGAGCAAGCGACAGAGTTGTTATCTCTTAGTGCGTCTTTATGTTCAAAAAAGATTAATATTGATCAGATTGTTCTTCTTGTTGAGAAGTATTATCCTAACGATTTTACAGAGAAAGAAAGGAATCTATTACGTGGTCAATTGGATAATTTTCAAGTTGAAAGAAAAAATAATTCCAAGCTAAGTGAGGTATCAACTCTTTCTGATCTTTGCAAAACTCTTGTGCAATGTCAGAAAAATAACACGTACAAATTGGTTGAAAAAGTGTGTCGGCTAATCTTGACGCTTCCAGTTTCGACTGCAACAACGGAAAGAGGATTTTCAGCGATGAAAATATTTAAGACTCGACTTCGCAATAAGATGTCAGATCAGTATCTAGCAAACAGTATGGTGATTTACATAGAAAAGGAGATTGCTGAGAGCTTTGATTCGGAGTCCATAATTGACGAATTCAAAAATCTTAAAGGAAGACGAGCAGAACTATAATTCTTCATCCAGGAGAACCGGCCACCGGGTACCCACCTTCCTCTTCTTTTTAATGTTTTCGTGTCTTTGTTCAATTGTTTGTTAAACAATGTTTACGTTTTAATGTTTGAGAACGTATTTTATTTGATATTAATATTTGACCCGATCCGATCCGACCCGAATCGAATCACCGACATCCGACCCAAACATAGAATTTTTTTTAGGTCCGGTACCTTCCACCCCCCCGAACATTTTTTTCAAGCTTCGCCACTGCTTACAACCATCCACCACCACCCGACCATCGCCACCACCACCCGACCAGCACAACATAGCTCACACCCTCTCCCCAATTTCAAACCCCACAAATAAAAAACCCCCAATTTCAAATTCCTAATTCAAACCCACCTCAATTATTATCTGAATCGGAATCAAAATCAGATTTTGGACGATGTTCCAGACCTCAACTTAATTTAGGGGGGTATATAGCACATATGTTTGAAATCCCGTTTTGGCTCTTCAAAAGCTTCTAATGGCAACAACGATTCAACAGAGGGTGTGACGAGCATCATGTTCTGTCGCAAACCCCCCATCTGAGAGTTGACTATGAAGTCAAACTTTGAATTCAAATTATATACTATGCTTATCTTCAAAAGTTTTCACAAAGTCCTTTTTATGTATCTTGGAGAATGCACATTTGAAGTTCAGTTTTCCAAAATGAAATCTAGCATATTTGACTAACAGAGTCTGCTGAGTGCTAACGGGGTCAACTCCTTATCATTTTTGAATAATTAAATTTTTGTAGGGTTTATGTTATTTCAAAAGGGATATTATCTTCAGTCAGGGCTGCTGATTCTGGACCCATTGGATCCAGTAAAGATGACAGTAAAAGTAGTGATTCAAGCTCTGTCACCAATTCCTCAAATCTTACCCCAAGCTCCGTAACAGTTAATGTTTGACTTTTTAGTGTCAAGAGTAATTTCTACTTGCAGTTTCCATATTAATTCTATAACTGAGTTCGGAAATAATTGTGACCCGCAAAAGACCGCGACAACAAACTAAAACTCAACAAAAAATATGGCGTTAAATATGAAACAAATTCCATACCAGTTTTGCTTTAAGTAATTTACAGGTTTGACATCGAAAGTATTAACTTTGAGATGGAAAACTGAGAGTTGAACTCAAGCGCATTCGCGGGATGCATGCGAAACTGCCATAGAAATGTTACTGCCATTTTTTCGTCTTGACTTTTGAAGTCAAACATTGAATTCAAACTATATATATGCGCTTATCTGCAGAATTTGTCATAAATTCAAGTCCTCTCTGTATTTTTCTTAGTATAATGCTCTTTTGGTTATCACAAGATTCTCAAAATGGTTTGGGATGCTTTAATTTTTGAAACTTAAATCTAGCCTATTTGACTAGAGGAATGATGTTCAGAAACTGCAACTAGAGGAATCAACTAAACTCAAAGAGATAGAAATTACAGAACAAGAAGCAAAATCATTATCTGAAGAAGCGAAGAAGCAACACGAAGCTGCTAAAAGAATGCATCAGAAGAGAAGCTGCTCTAAGAAGAGAGGCAGAAGAGATGGCGTTAGGAGATTCTGAACAATTAAATATGACTTTGCAACTTGAAGTATTGAGCAGAATCCGACATCCTCATCTGCTGATTCTAATCGGTGCGTGTGTGGATCATGGCTGTTTGGTTTACGAGTACATGGAAAATGGGAGTTTGGACGAGCGATTATTTCGCAAAACCGACACACCACCAATCCCGTGGTTCTACTGATTCCGTATCGCATGGGAAGTAGCATCAGCTCTAAACTTACTTCATAATGCCAAACCGATATCAATCGTTCATCGTGACCTAAAACCAGCAAATATACTGCTTGATAAAAATCTCGTGAGCAAAATATGGGACGTTGGTCTCTCAACAATGCTTCAATCGGGACTTCTCTTCCACATCCACCATTTACAAAGACACGAGTCCAGCGGGAACTCTTTGTTATATTGATCCAGGGTATCAACGAACAGGAATAGTATCTCCAAAATCCGATGTATACGCTCTTGATATGGTGATTTTGCAGCTGCTGACCGCAAGACCAGCAATTGCAGTTACTCATGTGGTGGAAACAGCTCTTGAAAACGATGAGTTAGCCAGTGTGTTGGATCAAGAAGCAGGCGAATGGCTGATTGATGAAGCGAAAGAGTTAGCATATTTGGGGTTGAGCTGCGCTGAGCTTCGAAGAAAAGATAGACCAGATTTGAAAAACAAGGTTCTTTCTGTATTGGAACGACTAAAAGTAGTCGCAGATGCAGCTGAAAGATACACATCCATGACACGACCCACCCCTCCTAACCACTTCATATGCCCAATACGCAAGGTAAGATTGTGACATTCTTTGTTTCAGTTTTTATCGAACAACACTAGTTTTTCATAATATAATGATGTTTTAATCCAGGATGTTATGGTTGATCCATGTGTTGCTGCTGATGGCTACACGTACGATCGCAGGGCGATAGAGCAATGGCTTGAAGAGAGTGATAGCTCCCCGATGACTAATTTACCGTTGACGAAATGCTGAACAAAATGCAGAACATCAGAGTCCTGAATTCCAAAACCAAACAGTTTCCCGTTCAATAACAAAATGCTGAACAAAATATCTTCAGATCAAACAAATGAAAAAGTCAGTTCAATTTCAAATCAATTCAATAATAAGTTACAAACCATTTGAGAAAAAGCAAGTTCAATCAACAAAACAATACAAAACCCTAACCTTGTGACTAAATGAAAACCAAAAGATGAAGCCACTACCACCGCCAATCTCCGGTCAATTTTTTAGATATTGTTCAACCACCTCCACCGCCACCAAACCATTTTCCAGTTCCCCCAGATCTACCACAACCACAAAACCGTTTTCCGGTTCCCCCAAATCTACCACAAAACCGTTTTCCGATTAGGATGGGTTTGAAGGATTTCTGAGCACCATATGGAGGCGGTGTTGTACCTTTAGATTCCGGCGGTGGTGGTGGTTTGGTGTCGGCTGTGGTGATTGTTTGGTCCGGTGGTGGTTGTTGGGTGTCAGCTGTGGTTGACTGGTCGCGATAATGGTGGTGGTGGGGTGAAAAGTTGTGGGTAGCGTTGGAGAAGGGAGAAAGAGGATGGGGAGACAAGAAGGGACTGTGGAGGTGGTGGTCGGCGATAGTGGTGGCGGTGTTTCTTGACTTAATTTGGGTGTCTTCTTTGTGTTGCAGAAGGGAGAAAGAGGATATCAGGGGGAATGGGCATGCCAGAAATCAGCAATCTGAAAACGTGTATATGATAGGTAAACAGATTGAAACAACGAAAATGAAACTTGGTAACGTTTGTTTACCTTTTTGTTTGTGAGCCACCAGTGTTTCTTTTGAAGGCATCCGTGAGGAGGAGATGATGCCATTGTTGATGATGCTGTGAATAGATGAAGGTGAGAATGAATAAATCATGAGGGGTTAAAACACATTATTTTAATTAATAATGTGTTTTAATATAATTATAATGACTATTTTGCCCTGAAGAAAAGGATAAAAGAAAAGGAATTAATTTGAGAAATACGAGCTGATTTGATTTTTGGATCAAAATGGCCATAAAAGTGAAACCACAGGGACCCAGATGCAAAAAGTTTTAAATTTGGACTAAAATGGTAAAAGTAACCAAACCTCAGGGACCGCAGTTTACTCAAAGAAAAAATAACCACAATTTTTTCTTCTCAAAAACGCTCAGGTTCGAATCCCTCTTCTTCGGGAACTTTATTTACTTTTCTTTTCTTTTTCATCTTCAACTCAAACCCTAGCTCTTCTCCGACGTCGTTTACAATCTCCGTCGACTAATTTCTCACATTCTTTCATCATTCAGTATTTTAATATCAGATCTGTATCGAAATCTATCTTATAATATTATTCAATTTTACAGCCGAAATTCACCCCCAAACCACCGGTTCAGAGGAGACGAACTCTTGTCTTGCCTAAAAGGTACCTTTTCTACTTCCAATTTTGTAATTTGAGTGTTTGTAGTAGATCTGTATTTGTTTGTGATTTTCATTTTGTACAGTCACAGTAGTGATGATGATTCTGCAATCGAGCAGGAATTACTCCACACAGTCGTTGTCAATATTTCTCTCTTTTTTGTGGTGTTATGATTACAAATTTTGTGATATTTTATAATATATTGATAGATCTGTCACTTGATTGCCTAAATTTTAACAAATTTCTTGTTTCTGACTAGAAATTTTGATGATATATAACCATGTCTCAAAACTGGTGTCTTTGAATACATACAGTTTAGGTGAACTGGGCGGTTTTCACGGTTTTGCTGTTCGGATTTCTGAAAAAAAAAAAAAGAGTTAATTTTTAAAAGAGCAGAATTTTGTATTAAATTCTTTAAACAAATGATAAGATTGTTGATGAGTATGATATAGGTAGATAACTTTATATTTCTAAAATAAAAAATAAAAATAATAAATGCAAAATGGTCTGTTTAGCTTAGACAACTGGTTTCAAGTTTCAAACCATAAACTGAACAGTAAACTGGCAAATCATTAGTACTATACCGTGAAGTGAACCGGACCGTACGTACTTCAAACAGGTTGACTTTCTTCGGTTTCGGCAGTTTGTTGGTTTGGGCTGTTTATGAACATGTGATAGGATTATCACTTTACTCTTTAAAAACGACCTATAAGAACTTGAACATTCTCGAAACGATATGTGAAGTTGATACATAAAGTATAATTTGCAGGGACAGAGGCAGTAGGTTTATCACCGTTTTGGGAGTGCCATGGGAACCTATACAGAGGAGCAGGTTGTTTTGGCAGACAAAGCAATGTTTCTTCCTTTTATCAATCCTTTGGTAGTTGCTTCGGTCTTGGTTAAAGGGTTAACTGCTCAATTCCTAATCCAAATTTGGTTCCAAGGTAATATGCACTTTCGCTTAGAAAACGATAATGACCTTCACAGGTTGATGTGTCTTGCAAAGGATAGTTAAAATACAATACACTTTCTAGAGAGAAAAATGATAATTCTAATGATATCCTAGCCGTTGATCCCTGTAGGGGATGGTGTTTAGTGTATTTGGAAACTTGGCAGGTAGACCGGGTCAGGTATGTATCGGGCCAACACGGGTTCGGTTTATGTCATTTTAAATAACAGTGATTTAAGGAGGTTGTATGCGTTAAAAATAGACTTTGGGCGGCTTTCAACCCGTTTGACCACTCGTTATGTTTTTACCAAGTTTTTTTTTGTTTGACATGTTGTCCTGCTTTAATTGTTGTGTCTAAAATATGCGTAGAGGGAGAATTGGTTTCCTCTCTTCTACAAATATACTATCAGTTGTTTATCTACTTCGTATTACAACTAATCTAAGAACATTTACATGGGTCAGCTAATGTAAAACATCTTCATACATCAGAAGAGCACTTTATCCAACCGAATCGCAGTGTAATCAATGTGGGTCTGTATTTAATTTACCTGAAAGCAGCAAGTGTTAATACAGGTAGAACAAGGACACAAGGTGTTGGTTCATGCAGCAGCAGGCGGGGTTGGTTCTGTGTTATGCCAGTGGCAGTAGGCAAATATGCTTGATGCCACTGTCATTGGAACTGTATCAACCAAATAGAAGGCTTTGCAAGCTAATGAAGATGGATGTCATCATGTTATTATCTACAAAGAAGAGGATATTATTACCCGTGTTGCTGAGATGGTGAAGGAGTTGATGTTGTGCTCGATTTTGTGGGAAAAGACTCCTTTCAGGTAACTGTGATTTTGTGATCCCCTTTTCCATCCACCTATTTCGCATGTTCACAAAACTTTTAATGTTTTATAATCCGAACAATGGTAATAGCCATCAGGGTTTATGAGCTTGAGCTTTTTTTAGTCTCACCCCATGTTTCTTCTGTGTTTTTGTTAGATGATATTAACATATTCCTACTTGTACATGCTACTGAAGAATATGTATTTTTTTAAAGGTGCTGAAATGGGAGGAGGTTAAAAGTGGGGATCCGAAAGGAGAGATAAGAGTGAAGAACAAGGCTATCTATAGGTGTTAATTTCATAGATATATACTTCAGTGCAGGAGTTTATAATGTCCCTCAAATTCGTTTTCCTTATGCACCATGTCTGCTTCTTAATCTCTGTATCAGCACATCATATGTTCCTGAAATGATAGTTAAATGCACTTTTTGGAGAGAAAAATGATAAATCTAATGATATATTGGCCATAGAACCAACCCTTCAGGGGATGCGATTAGTGTATTGGGGAAATTAGCAGGTTGAGCGGGCCGGGTATCGGGCCAACACGGGTATGGTTGAAACGTGTCGTTTTAAGTACTAGTAAGGTTGCCTTAACCCACAGAAATTGTTTTCTTGTTTTTCATAAACAGATTTATAAACAATACTTTCATTTAGTATGATTTGAAAACAATGGTACATAATAGGCCTGACAAACAAAACCCAAATGAGTTATTTTGGGTAATTTAAAAAATGAGACAAGTCATAGTGGGTTAGGAAATAATAATGGATGGGTTAAGATGGGTTTTTAGATATCAATTAAAATATCTGATGGGTAAGTTCCAACGATCAACAATCAGATTCAAAATCTCATAGTACCCATAACCAGCAGAACAATCAATTCAAAACGAAAACAAACACTACCCAACGAATCATCAATCGCTCCAACGACCCATACGGGTGGTATTGAGTTCCATTGCGAAGATGGAGAAAATGCAATCTGTAAGATCGATTGAACCATCTATACAACCAAAAAGGAAAATAACTGTCACAACGCACTTCAGCCTTAAAATTACTATATTTGATTGAATAATACAATAGCTTCAACCTCGTTTTTATGACGTTCATTCCATGCTCTAGCTATACTACATTTCACAAGGAATTCCTTCTAGGTTCTTGTGCTACAGTGAATGGCTCTATTACTTTTACCAATAGGTATAATTGTCGAACTTGAACCTCCACCACCATTTGGCAACTAACGCTTACTTTGATGATTTAAGGCTTCCCATCCCAAGTCCTCTCATGTCTTTTGGACCAATACTTTATCCCAAGGAACGCAACATATCTTTTCCTTCACGCTTTCACCCCCCCTCCCCCCCCCCCCCTCACACACACTCATTAGAATCTTTTACGCTCGTTCAAGTTCTTCAATTACAATCAATGGTGCTTTAAATAACGAAATGTATACAATGGGAGACTTCCTAAAACTGTTTTCAAAAGTGTAATTGATCCACCAAAAGAAAGAGTATCAGATATCCAAACAGTTAGTTTGGATTCGAATTCATCCAGCACCTATTTCCAAAACTTATAACGGTTCATATTGGCTCCCACGGAAAGTCCTAGGAATGTGAGATGGAACTCGTTTGCTTCACAATTTAATGTTATGGCCATATTATCTACCATCTCTGCCTCAATGTCATTACCAAATTACTTGGTTTTGTTATAGTTCACCTTAAAGCTTGAGGACAAATAAAAACATCTTAGAACTCTTGAGATATTTTTTAACATTTGCAAGGGTCTACTATCCCGTAAAGATCACGTCATATGCATAAAAATTTATGTAAAGTCCCTAGCTTATTCTTTTGTACATCTTTTGTTCTCATTATTTAGTTGGTATTGGTTCCTTCATAGGCTCATAGCAGAGATCGATTACCCTTCATAGCAGAGCGACGGTTTTGAAATATTAAGTGGCTGCTTGCAACCTCTGCACCAATAAGTGCTGATCCATTAAGAGATCTGATTAGGTAAGAGACTTTGAACTAGTATGGGGACTGACTTGGCTCCGCCTGATTGGGTGGTGGTAGTGGGTCAAGGAGGTGGTGTGTGAAAGGGTAAAACTTTCATTCAACGTCATTTTCAAACATATTGGGTAAGAGGCTAGTGGTATTTTGCAAGAACCGAACACACTTAATGCTTATTGATTTAAAGGTGAGCTCTTAATGGAATCATTAAGAGGCTACCAAACATCCCTAACTTGAACTATGCACCCTGATATATTTTTTGGATGTCAAAATTTATAAGTAATTCTCTAACTAATAAATTCATATAATGTAAATTTATTTTACTTTTCCTTTTGACTCTCTTTTTCATTTTATTCATTTTCCAGAGTCTAATAAATTACAATAACAAAACAAAAAATTACAGGCTAACCAAATTTATTAGCTATATGTATGCCTGGCAAATAAAACTCATTTGCGTTTTTTGGGTTATTTTGAGTCATTTTAAAAATGAGAATGGGTCAGGATGGGTTAAGAAATATCTAAGGATGGGCCAGGATGAGTTATATGATATCTATTTAAAATAATTTGTGGGTAAAGATGAGTATTACGCAGGGTAAATGGGAAACTCAAAAAAGAGCATCACAGGCAGATTTTTCATCTTATTCGAGTGTTCGTAGATGTTGGCTTCACAAATAATAAAAATTTTAAAAATAATAAAAAAATTAAAATTAATAATTTTTTTCTAAAAAAATCAGAAAAATGAAAAAAACAATAACAATAAAAATAAAAAAATCTAAAAAATCCAAAAAATAATAAAAATCCAAAAAAATATAAAAAAATATAAGAAAAAATCCAAAAATTTCTAAAAAATCAAAAAAATTCTAAAAAATCAAAAAAATAAAAAAAATCCAAAAAATTCAAAAAAATAAAAAAAATTCTAAAAAATCAAAAAATATAATAATTATTCAAAAAAGTTCTTAAAAAATCAAAAAAATAATAAAAAAATCCAAAAAATTCTAAAAAATCAAAAAATCAAAAATAAAAAATCCAAGAAATTCTAAAAAATCAAAAAAATAATAAAAAAATAAAAAATTCTGAAAAATCAAAAAAATCAAAAAAATAAAAAAAAATCTAAAAAATAAAAAGAATTCTAAAAAATCAAAGAAATTCTAAAAAAACCAAAAAACAATAAAAAATCCAAAACAATAAAAAGAGTTCTTTGGTTTTTTATTTTTTAGAAATTTTTGGATTTTTTAATGTTTTTTAGAATTTTTTGGATTTTTTAGAAATTTTTTTGATTAGTTATAATTTTTGAATTTTTTATTATGTTTTTCATTTTTTTTGTAATTTTTGGATTTTTTTAATTTTTTTTTTTGAATTTTTTAGAAATTTTTAATTTTTTATGATTTTTAGGATTTTTTTAGCATTTTTGTATTTTTGATTTTTTTTTTTATTTTTAGAATTTTTTTTATTTTTTTAGAATTTTTTGAATTTTTTAGAATTTTTTTGATTTTTTGTTGTTTTTTTTGAATTTTTTATTATTTTTTTTATCTTTTTGAATTTATTATTATTTTTTTGATTTTTTATAATTTTTTGGATTTTTTAGAAATTTTTATCATACCCAAATATATCTTGACAAAAACCTATCTTGACCTAAACCCATTCTAACCTATTTCTTAATAAACTCATCCTAACCATACCCATCCTAACCCATTACCCAAACCTACCCAACCCACCCATTTTGCCACTCCTAGCTATATGCATGTGCCTGGTAAAATTAAAATGTTTTAGACTGACTAACTCACACGTCTACTATTCAATCTAAATCTTTGCTTACCATGGGGCTAGAAAACTCAACCATTTAGAATGGAACCCCATTATGTACACTACTTGGTACAAAGAGGTTGTTGCTTCCGTCACTTAAAGTGTCGAAAAGGGACTATCACTCAAACAGAGACCATACGATTGTTGATTGCATTAGCTGCTTGTGAAAAGTGGGAAATGCACCATTTAGGTGTTAAGTCAGCTTTCTTACATGGAGAACTTAGGGCCTGTTTGGTTGACAGGAATCCATAGGTTTTCAAGGGAATTGGAATTTGAATTCCATTCCTTTGTGTGTTTGGTTGGACAAATTAGTTGAAGTGAATTGGATTTTAATTCCAACAAAATCCCTTATCTAATGGAATTCAGATTCCATCTAAATTTCAAAGGAAAGTTAAAAAAACCACGGGAATGTTTCCAAAGTTACGGAAATAACCCCTTGCTTCTTTCATTTTTTTCAAAAAACCAACAAATAATAAAAAAAATAAAAAAATTCAAAAAAATTATAAAAAATCCAAAAAATTCTAAAAAATAAACAAATTATAAAAAAAATCAAAAAAATAAAAAAAAAACAAAAATCCAAAAAATTCTGATGAATTAAAAAAATTCTAAAAAAATCAAAAAATCAAAAAAATATCAAAAATTCCAAAAAAATCAAAAAAATTCACAAAAATAAAAAAATCCAAAAAATAAAAAAAACTCTAAAAAATCAAAAAAATATTAAAAAAATCAAAAAAATTCTAAAAAATCAAAAACAAAAAAAAATCCAAAAAATAAAAAAAATCTAAAAAATAAAAAAATATAAAAAATATAAAAAAAATCCAAAAAATTCTAAAAAATAAAAAATAAAAAAAAATAATTAAAAAATCCAAAAAATCCTAAAAAAAAAATTTTTAAAAATCTAAAAAATCAAAAAAATTATAAAAAATCAAAAAAATTATAAAAAATCCAAAAAAAATTATAAAAAATCAAAAAAATTCAAAAAAATTCAAAAAAAAATTTCTTGAATTTTATCGATTTTTTAGAATTTTTTATTATTTTTTAGATTTTTTTGGAGTTTTTTTTATTTTTTGGATTTTTTAGAATTTTTTTGTTTTTTTATAGTTTTTTGGATTTTTTAGATTTTTTTTATTTTTTAGAATTTTTTTGATTTTTTAGATTTTTTTTTTTTGTGATTTTTTAGAATTTTTTAATTTTTTTTGATTTTTTATAATTTTTTGGATTTTTTTAATTATTTTTTAGATTTTTTTTTAATTCTTAGGATTTTTTATTATTTTTTAGAATTTTTTTGATTTTTTAGAAATTTTTTTGATTTTTTAGAATTTTTTGAACTTTTTATTATTTTTTAGATTTTTTTTATTTTTTAATTTTTTTTGATACTTTTGAATTTTTTGGATTTTTTTGAACTTTTTAGAATTTTTATAATTTTTTGGATTTTTTAGAATTTTTATTTAAGATAGTTGTTTTTAAAACTTTTGCCAATTGTTTATAACTTGGGGTAATTTTGTCTTTTTAGGTATTTTTAAGAGTTAATTACATAGTTAGTCCCTGTGGTTTGCACAAAATAACATACTTAGGTACTAATAGTTTAAATAACCTTCTGGGGTATTAACTTTTCATTTTGTAACGTTTTGAGGTATTAACTTCTAGGGTAGTAACATAGGTAGTCCCTGTGGTTTGCACAAAATAACATACTTAGGTACTAATAGAATGTGATTTTAAGTCTACAAATAGCCTTAATACCCCCAAACGTTACAAAATGAAAAGTTAATACCCTAGAATGTGATTTTAAACTATTAGTACCTAAGTATGTTACTTTATGTAAACCACAGGGACTAACTATGTAATTAACTCTATTTTTAAATTCTAATTCCATTAATATATTTATCAACCAAACACATCTATGGATTTCAAAGGAATCCATCAAATTCCAATTCAAATTCCAATTCCCATAGGGATTCCAATTCCAATTCCAATTCCAATTCCAATTCCAATTCCTACACATTCCGTGAACCAAACGCCCCCTTAAAGAAACGGTCTATGTTAATCAAGATAAAGATCAAATACAAATAAACTTAACCTATTAAACATACAAATTGAAAGAAGAATAAAAAAGATAAGGTGGCATTTTTTGTAATTACCACCAACTATCAAAGTTAATATACAAATGTGAATGCAACCAAAAATACCTAAAAATAGCTAAAAAACACACAATTTTTTTTAATATTTTTTATAAAAAAATCGCTACATTTCGTTACAAAAAAAAATTAATTTTTTTTTGCTACTAAAAGTAGCGATTTTAATGTAAAAAAATATGAAATTTTTTTTTTGTGTTTTTTTTTTATTTTTTTTAGGTTTTTTGAGGGTTTAGTTTTTAGTATTTTAGCTTGGGTGGGGGGGTTAGGTTTTTGGGGGGTGGGGGAGGGGGGTTTAGTTTTTTTTTTTTTTTTTGGGGGGGGGGGGGGGGAGGGGCCCTCGGCTCACTAGTTGAAGCAGGGACTATCACTCCCACATTGGTTTCGTGTACTGGGATCTCTTTCTAAAAGATTAACATCCACTTCATTAGTGTTTGATTGTGGTGGTGGAGCTTCATTTGTGTTTAATTGTGGTGGTAGTGCTTCATGCTCGGCTCATTAGTTGAAGCTTTGTGACGTTTATCATCCTTTCTTTTAAAAAAAGAATGAATAGTTTTGACCTTTCCCACGAATTCCTAACAAAAAAAAAACAACGAAGAGGATTGGGTTAAGTGACTACCTTGTTTAATTCGTGATTAAAACAATAAATAGTTTTGATTCAATATCAACCCTAGTTCACAACCTAGGCTTCATAAAAGATGTTATATAAAAAGAAAAGAAGTACATTGTTTTCATGAAATTAAATACTCCCATAACTTTTTAAACAAGTTGAACAGGCCCGGTTATTGGGCTGGGCAGCTCGGGCGACAGCCGAGGCCCAAAATTAAAAAGGGCCCGAAATTTAAAATTTTTGTTTACTATTAATATGTAAAATTGGGGCCTGGTTTTGTTAGTATATAAGCGAGTCTTTAAGCTGGTTAGGATTTCAGTTTAGTTCTCGAGGGTTGTTAATTTCATAGATATATACTTCAGTGCAGGAGTTTATAATGTCCCTCAAATTCGTTTTCCTTATACACCATGTTTGCTTCTTAATCTCTGTATCAACACATCATATGTTCCTGAAATGATAGTTAAATGCACTTTTTGGAGAGAAAAATGATAAATCTAATGATATACTGGCCATAGAACCAACCCTTCAGGGGATGCGATTAGTGTATTAGGGAAATTAGCAGGTTGAGCGGGCTGGGTATCGGGCCAACACGGGTATGGTTGAAACGTGTCGTTTTAAGTACTAGTAAGGTTGCCTTAACCCACAGAAATTGTTTTCTTGTTTTTCATAAACAGATTTATAAACAATACTTTCATTTAGTATGATTTGAAAACAATGGTACATAATAGGCCTGACAAACAAAACCCAAATGAGTTATTTTGGGTAATTTAAAAAATGAGACAAGTCATAGTGGGTTAGGAAATAATAATGGATGGGTTAAGATGGGTTTTTAGATATCAATTAAAATATCTGATGGGTAAGTTCCAACGATCAACAATCAGATTCAAAATCTCATAGTACCCATAACCAGCAGAACAACAATCAATTCAAAACGAAAACAAACACTACCCAACGAATCATCAATCGCTCCAACGACCCATACGGGTGGTATTGAGTTCCATTGCGAAGATGGAGAAAATGCAATCTGTAAGATCGATTGAACCATCTATACAACCAAAAAGGAAAATAACTGTCACAACGCACTTCACCCTTAAAATTACTATGTTTGATTGAATAATACAATAGCTTCAACTTCGATTTTATGACGTTCATTCCATGTTCTAGCTATACTACATTTCACAAGGAATTCCTTCTAGGTTCTTGTGCTACAGTGAATGGCTCTATTACTTTTACCCATAGGTATAAATTGTCAAACTTGAACCTCCGCCACCATTTGGCAACTAACGCTTACTTTGATGATTTAAGGCTTCCCATCCCAAGTCCTCTCATGTCTTTTGGACCAATACTTTATCCCAAGGAACGCAACATATCTTTTCCTTCATGCTTTCAACCCCCCCCCCCCCCCTCCTCACACACACTCATTAGAATCTTTTACGCGCGTTCAAGTTCTTCAATTACAATCAATGGTGCTTTAAATAACGAAATGTATACAATGGGAGACTTCCTAAAACTGTTTTCAAAAGTGTAATTGATCCACCAAAAGAAAGAGTATCAGATATCCAAACAGTTAGTTTGGATTCGAATTCATCCAGCACCTATTTCCAAAACTTATAACGGTTCATATTGGCTCGCACGGAAAGTCCTAGGAATGTGAGATGGAACTCGTTTGCTTCACAATTTAATGTTATGGCCATATTATCTACCATTTTTGCCTCAATGTCATTACCAAATTACTTGATTTTGTTATAGTTCACTTTAAAGCTTGAGGACAAATAAAAACATCTTAGAACTCTTGAGATATTTTTTAACATTTGCAAGGGTCTCTATCCCGTAAAGATCACGTCATATGCATAAAAATTTATGTAAAGTCCCTAGCTTATTCTTTTGTACATCTTTTGTTCTCATTATTTAGTTGGTATTGGTTCCTTCATAGGCTCATAGCAGAGATCGATTACCCTTCATAGCAGAGCGACGGTTTTGAAATATTAAGTGGCTGCTTGCAACCTCTGCACCAATAAGTGCTGATCCATTAAGAGATCTGATTAGGTAAGAGACTTTGAACTAGTATGGGGACTGACTTGGCTCCGCCTGATTGGTTGGTGGTAGTGGGTCAAGGAGGTGGTGTGTGAAAGGGTAAAACTTTCATTCAACGTCATTTTCAAACATATTGGGTAAGAGGCTAGTGGTATTTTGCAAGAACCGAACACACTTAATGCTTATTGATTTAAAGGTAAGCTCTTAATGGAATCATTAAGAGGCTACCAAACATCCCTAACTTGAACTATGCACCCTGATATATTTTTTGGATGTCAAAATTTATAAGTAATTCTCTAACTAATAAATTCATATAATGTAAATTTATTTTACTTTTCCTTTTGACTCTCTTTTTCATTTTATTCATTTTCCAAAGTCTAATAAATTACAATAACAAAACAAAAAATTACAGGCTAACCAAATTTATTAGCTATATGTATGCCTGGCAAATAAAACTCATTTGGGTTTTTTGGGTTATTTTGGGTTATTTTAAAAATGAGAATGGGTCAGGATGGGTTAAGAAATAACTAAGGATGGGCCAGGATGAGTTATATGATATCTATTTAAAATAATTTGTGGGTAAAGATGAGTATTACGCAGGGTAAATGGGTAACTCAAAAAAGAGCATCACAGGCAGATTTTTCATCTTATTCGAGTGTTCGTAGATGTTGGCTTCACAAATAATAAAAATTTTAAAAATAATAAAAAAATTAAAATTAATAATTTTTTTCTAAAGCAGTAAATAAATGCTTAAAGCAGTAAATACCAAGATATAGGGATTAAAAGCGTCAACGTGTGAAATTAAGACCTTTCGGGTGATCTCGTAACTAACCGGGAGCTTAACAATGTTGTTTCATGACCCAAGACACTTAAGAGTTAACTATGGGGGTTAATACTACAATAAATGAAAGTTATTTAAACTAAATATGGACTAGGGACTGAAATTGCAAAGCTGGGAAAGTTTTTACCGGAATAACCTTTCCTCGCGGGCCGTGTAGACCTCCTCTAATGTCAACGCGGGCCGCGACCAAGTCACCAGCGACAGAACCCTACACAGCTGCATGTTGCAGCCCTTCCACCGCCATTGCATGCTAGTTTTTCGATACCAGGGACTGTGAAAGTGGTTTTTACTGCCATGGGGACACTTGTTAACATCTGATGACCTCCCATAACAGCTGCAGTGATCTTAGAACACCCAAATTTCCAATATAAAGGGCCATGTTTTAGTTCTTGAACTTGCACACTTCAAATTTTCATTCACACTTGATCTCTAGAGCATCCTGGTCATCTAGGAAGCTTTCTCAAGTTTAAACTTCGTACTAAGGACCTTTGTAAGTGTTCTTAGCTTCTGTAATTAAGGTTTTATTAGCTTAATGACCGAAAGTCAAAAATATCGTAATTATACTTTGACTTGGTGATTAATCACTAACGGTCCAGCCATTATTCGAATTGAAAGTGGCTATGTGTTGGTAATTATGTAGGTGATAAACCCTTAAAAGGGCACCTTCTAATTATCACGTTATCTCAGTCAATTGTCGGGTCAAAGTACTTAACAGAAAAGTCAAACGAGCCACTTTTTATAACATAATTCATAACTTATAATGTAGAAGATATAAAATATGTCAAACGAGCCAGTTTTTATAACATATTAGGCTCGGTTCGCAACCGAAAGTCGCAAAAGTAGACTTTTGCTTTGACTTTCAGTTCTGACCCGAATTAGCTTAGTGTAATTATGCCTTAGGGTTCCTTTGTGACCATATTATATGTTGGTATAACCCTCTATGGTCATACTACATGGTCCCTTAGAAATCAGAGATCATTTGCATGTTTCCGTTAAATGCTTAAAAATTGACCATTATGCCCTTATGCTATAAAAACGAGATTTTTGAAAATGTGAGAGGACAAAAAGCTTTATTACTGATTTATAAGTATGTCATAAAAATTTGACATCCGTTTCTGGTCTCAAATAAAAGTTATGCAAGATATCGTAAAACAAAACTTTTTTTTAATTAAATGGCATTTTTAGCATAAATCACATTTAAACCCAATTTTTGGCACCAAACTTGCTACCCACTATTATGATATAATATTTAGGGATTTTTGGAAATTTTTGCCAAATTTTATACTGACCATAACGTAGAGTTCTAGCATGAATTCGGTAATTGAGGATAATGCCCTTTTCATTAATAAAATGAGTTTAACAAGTGATTTGAACACCAAACCTTTTCCTACTGATGTCATATGTTAAATAAAATATTTTTAACATTAAAGACTCATCAAAACTTCAGAATTTTATAAACATCTTAAATATCGTCAAATACCGACTTTTACGCTAATTAGACGCATAGTATGGTTTAAAACCATATTTAACGCCTAAGACTTGTTACCTACTGATTTTAAAAATAAATTTTTATACTTTAACAGTAATTATAAGTCTTGAACTCAGATTTCCAAATTTGACCTTAAAAGCATATGTGAAATGACCAAAATGCCCCTACGGTGCATGGTTTGGCCATAAAAGATAAACCTCACATATGTATGACATCTTACTGATGTAACTTAATAAAATAAATATTTTTACTGAATATTTTAAACTAGAACCTCAGTTTGCTATTAAACCTCTTCTATAAACTTTAAAATGACCAAATTACCCTTTCGGGGCTTAAATTGGTTTTAAATTCGTTTTGGGCATAATTGTAGATATCCTACTGATATCATATCATATTTAAAGCATATTAACTTGTGAAGCTTGTACATGACTCATTTGATTACCCGTTAAGCATATACGCGTTCGGTACGGTTTATGTAACTAGTTTGCATAAATTATCCTAAACGGGTCAAACCTTATCATTTTTACTTCAAAATCCAGAATTTATTTAGTTTACCCATTTTATACAAGTCTCCATACTTGTTGGGTCTAAATCACATTCAAATCCGCTCATCGCTTAATCGTGCGTTTTGTACCGTAAACCTTTCTTTAAAACTAACCGGTCTAAGTTACAACTTAAATAAGACCCGTTAGGAATCTAATAGGTTATTAAAACCTTCATTCCAAATTCGGAGCCCAGTAAAAGCTATCTGCACTTGCTGATTAGAATATACGACTGAGTATAATTTACATTTTTAGCTTAGGTAAATACTTTTAACTTATTTTCCCTTATACGGGCTTGGGATACGGTAAATTATTACCGCTTGGTCGGGTATTGAATGTTTAATCGATTAGTGGTTAAATCATTGAGATAACCCATTTTAATCTGTTTTGTTTGATACAAAGCCTTTGGGGGTTAATATGACCGTGTCCTGGTATCCTCGACTCATTCATTTGAAATGGCCACGATTAAGCACGGGGTGTAGGCATACACCTGACAGTTGCGTATGTAAAACGGTATCTCACTCGTGAGGAAACTTCTTGTGGGCTTATACTAGTAGTGTGTCTATTAATCTTGTCTCGGCTCTTCTAACCGGGCCCTGAACGTACGACAAACATATAAATCTGTATACAAGATTATTTTATATATAATTGTCCCAAGTTATAAAATAATAATTGTGACTTGTGCATTTCAAATCAAATTTTTATAAATGTTTTCAAAAGAGTCGGTTAATTGTATTTACCAGTGTAAACTGACGTATTTTTCAAAAAGATTAAGTGCAGGTACTACGCGAAATGGGCTGGAAGCTCCTGAGTATTAGTTAAAGAGTCTTGCAAGGTCTTAATGCTTAAAGTCTGTCGAACAACATTTTACTTTATGTCTTAGATCCGCCTGTGGATCCACTTACAACCGCTTGTATAATATTTCATTATACTTTGTGTTTCGGTTTGTATTAATATTTTACTTTCAAGACTTTCGCTGTGCATTAACTGTGAATATTTGACTATGATGATATCAACTACGTCACGATACTCCCCACCGGGCCCACCGGTAATACGTGAAAATATCGGGGTGTGACAGGTTGGTATCAGAGCCAACATTGAGTGAATTAAACACTAGCCTTTTGTATTTAATCTCAATGACACAGTTGCACATTCCTTGACTTCCGAGTCTAGGCAAACAACTTAGGACTAATCCTAATCTTAAATTGTTTTTGTTCTGTTGTTTTTATTTTGACAGCATTACAAGCAAACATGCCACCTAGAGTGAGAGGACGTGGAGGACGAGGAAAAGCACCGATCTTAACAAGGAACGATCATGAAGCCGGACCATCTCACCGGCGTACGCCATCCGCATCATTCGGATCAAGTCCTCACGAAGACTAGAGGACATACCTTGAGCCTGCGAGACGCTCTGTCTCACTCAGCTCCTCGCCGTCTTATCATCATTCCTTTGGGCCGCAGCAGGAGGACGAGCCCAACGACTCTCACCATTCTTACATTCCTCTGTAGCGATCGGGTTCACACCATTCCTTCCAGAACCCAACACCTTATTTTCAAAGTCGGTTCAACCCGATGAACCAGATAGAAGAACCAGAGGGTAAAAACCCTTTGGGACCTGCTGATCATTTTCCGGAGTACCAAAACATGGATATGGACGAAGATCTAGATCTTGAGATGCCGCCATCTGGGACGCCGACGCATCCCATTGAAATTTCTAGCGGATCATCCTTTCATGGTTCGCCTTACAGGGGCCCTGATATCTGGGCCGAAAGGTGGGCTTCATACAAGTGGGAGTATACTCCCCCTCACCGCAACTCACCACCACACCAGCAGGTCCCTTCAGAGGACCCACATTTTCAGGCGGTCACGCCGCCGCCACCACCAGCGCCAGAGCAGCCACCGCTTCCAGAACCATCGAGGCGACGAAGAACTGCACGGATATCCGTGCGTGGGGGTTTTCACCTCAGCACCCCCAACACTCCAGCAACAGCAACTACTCGTCGCTCTATGAAGACCCGCAAATGGGTTGGCCTTCAAATGCACTTTCTGAAGTCGACTCTGCACCAGTCGCACCAGCACCACCGCCTATGGGTTATGAAAACCCAATTCCATCATACCCACGTGCAGCTGGGTATAACCCGTTTAAGCAGCCAGCTTACCCGGGTTATAATTACAACAATGCCCCTGCCGTTGACCTGTACATCGAGGCAGCAAACTACAATGCTCTTTACCCTGGACCCTTTCCAGCTACGTACCCAACTGGGTACCCTGCATATTGTTATCAATACCCTCCGCCTCCACAACCTCAGCAGCCGCAGCCACCATAAATTCAACCACCGCAGCAGCAAGAAATCCTTCTGAGGTTGCACGAGGTGGAACAAAGGGTAGACGAAGAGCGTAGGAGCCGCCGCGGTCTACTAAAGGTTTTGGCAAACCTTATTAAGGGGAAGAAGAAAAGGGATTATTAAAAATCCTTATTTATTGTTTTGTAATTTTATTTCAATTAAGTCCCTGCGTGGACATTTTATTTATGTATTTGGTTCCTGCGTGGACTTGTATTTCTTATTTTAGTCCCTGTGTGGACAAGTTATTTATTTAAAAGTCCCGTCTAGGGCGGCTGTTGTACTTCTTACAATTTATGGAATGTTTCATTTTAAAAATTTATTTGTCATTATATATATGCATATACTATATGAAACAAATCAAAATATCATTCCAATTTATAATTGATCCGCTACTAAATAAATCTTAAATAAAACCTAGCCTATTTGTCACTTCAAGACATGGCCATGATGGTAAATCCTTTTTAAGATAATAAATCCTTGTTAACATCTGAAAACATGTTAGCATTCCTGGCAAATGTGATTCGATAAAATCACACCAGTCATCTTTACATTGGATTCTTCCAATTCCTCACCTAGCCTAATGATTATGAAGTCATGGCTTATATCATCAATTAAGATGATCATATTATAAACATCCATTAGAGATGAAGTACCTACGGGCCATATTTATTGTTCTTTGAGACAAATGACAGTGTAGTTTATGATTCCCTATCAAGAAGGGTGATGAACTATGTTCAAACCTTAATACCTCGATCCTATAAGATCATGGCTTAAAACAGTCCTTGTGACTAGGCCATTTTGTGCCACCTTAATATCCATAATAGTTTATAACTGGGATTAACTATAATAAAAATTTAGATAAATTAAATTATCAAATTAACCAATGTGGTTTATAATTACCTTGGTTAAAGAATCATCGAAAATGATGATTCCATAATAAACCTCTGAACAAATTATTGTCAATTGTTTTATAGCAATCAAGCTTCAGTATGTTTGAATCAGAAGAGGTCAATAATCATCCAAGGGAGAGGAATGATAACACTAGAATAAATGTAGCTGGTGCAGACCTACAAGCATTGATAGACAATGTTGTTACTAGAGCCATTGACAGACAGTTCAAGGAACCGAGTAATACTCGCACAAAGACTCAATCTGTGGCTCATAGTAGGCCCCCTTCTAAAACACATGAGTCAAATATGGATAATTCCCGTCACTCATCGAATCAGAAGAGTCTCCCATCTAAACAAATTGTGCTGAATCAGGAACCACACACAAAGAATTGTTCTTACAAATACTTCATCTCTTGCAAGCCAAGGGACTTCACAGGAGAAAAAGGAGCCATTGACTGTATGGCATAGCTTGATGAGATGGATACTGTGGTTGATATCAGTGGTTGTGCGGAACAGGATACTGTGAAGTTTGTTTCACAATCATTTAAAGGGGAAGCTTTGGCTTGGTGGAAGTCGTTAATCCAGGCCACAGGGAAGATTCCACTGTATAACTTGTCTTGGGAACAATTTGTTGAACTGATCAAGGAAAACTTCTGTCCTCAACATGAGGTAGAGAAAATTGAGACTGACTTCTTGACTCTGGTCATGAAGAATTTGGATTGTCAGGCATATGTTACAAGTTTTAACACCATGTCCTGATTGGTTCCTTATTTGGTCACACCGGAACCAAAGCGCATAGCACGTTTTATTGGAGGCCTGGCTCCAGAAATCAAGGGTAATGTGAAAGCTTCCAGAACTACCACATACAGGTCCGTGGTGGATCTTTCTCTATCTCTCACAATCGATGCAGTCAGAAATAAGTCTGTTAAGACTTCTGAAGAGGGAAAGAGGAAACGGGATGATGAGAGCTCACGTCGCTCTGATAAGAAAAGAAAAGGTAACTTTGAGCATAGGAAGAGTTTTGGGTTTAAGAAGGACTCCCAGCAGTTAGGTGAGAAGCCTAAGTGTAAAACCTGCCAGAAGCACCATTTTGGGAAGTGTAGACTCGAATCGCAATCGCAATCGCAGACAAAGCCTAAAGTTTATGGGATTTGCAAGTCAAAAGAGCATAGAAATTTAGATTGAAAGAAAATGAAGGATGCAACCTGTTACGGTTGCAACGAGAAGGGACACATAAGGACCAACTGCCCGAAAAATCTAAAGAAACCTGAAGAGGCTAAGAAGACCAATGCTCGGGTCTTCCAGATGAATGCTCAGGGGGCGGTTCAGAACGATAATGTTATAACAGGTACTTTCCTCATCAATGATGTATATGCTAGAGTTTTATTTGATACTGGTGCAGATAAGTCTTTTGTAAACAATAAATTTTGTAAACTGTTAAATCTGCCTGTTAAAACTCTAAATATAAAATACGAGGTGGAATTGGCCGATGGTACCATAGAGACTGCTTCAACAATTTTAGATGGATGTTTCATATCCATTAGGAATCATTCTTTTCCACTGTTCTTGCTTCCGTCGAAATTGGCAGGATTTGATATAGTGAGAGGCATGGATTGGTTATCTTTAAACCAAGCCCAAATTGTATGTGATAAGAAGCAAGTGGTTATCAAAACTCCTTATGGTGAGCCACTTACTATTCAAGGAGATACGCAGTATGGATTACCTAAGCAAGTGTCTATGCTTAAGGAATGAAAGTGTTTAAAGAAAGGTTGTGTCATCTACATGGCACAAGTGACTATAGATGAGCCAAAGCCCAAGATTGAAGATATTGCTGTCATCTCGGAATACTCAGACGTGTTTCCTGAAGAACTACCTGGTTTACCTCCAGACAGACAAGTGGAATTCAGAATTGATATTATTCCAAGAGCAGCCCCTGTAGCACGAGCTCCTTATCATTTGGCACCAACCGAGATGAAAGAATTAAGAACATGGTTGGATGATTTATTGGAGAAGGGTTTTATTCGACCTAGCTCGTCCCCTTGGGGAGCGCCGATTCTATTTGTAAAGTAGAAGGATGGATCAATGAGTCTATGCATTGATTATCGTGAGCTGAACAAAGTTACAATCAAGAACCGATATCCATTACCCAGGATCGACGATCTGTTCGATCAACTTCAAGGGGCAAGTTACTTTTCAAAGATCGATTTGAGGTCAGGATATCATCAGTTGAAGGTCAGGACCGAAGATGTACACAAGACCGCGTTCAGAATGAGATATGGCCATTACGAGTTCTTGCTGATGCCTTTCGGGCTCACTAATGCACTTGCAGCATTCATGATCTCATGAATCTCGTTTGCAAGCCATATCTAGACAAGTTTGTCATTGTCTTCATTGATGACATACTTATATATTTAAAGAGTCAAGTTGATCATGAAAAACATCTTCGATGTATTCTTAGACTTCTGCAACAGGAGAAGCTCTACGCAAAGTTCTCTAAATGTGAATTTTGGCTCCGTGAAGTCCAATTTCTTGGACATGTAGTAAGTGAGCATGGTATCCAGGTGGATCCCGCTAAGATTGAAGCGATTATGAATTGGCAAGCACCAAAAACACCTACAGAGATTCGCAGCTTCTTGGGTCTAGCAGGATACTACAGACGTTTCATTGAAAACTTTTCTAGGATTGTTGTACCTCTAACATCGTTAACTCGCAAGAATGTAAAGTTTGACTGGGTCCCAAGCAACAAGAATCTTTTGAGATCCTCAAGCAGAAATTAAGCAATGCACCTGTGTTGACATTGCTAGAAGGGATAGAAGAGTTTGTTGTCTATTGCGATGCATCACACACAGGTATGGGTTGTGTGCTTATGCAGAGAGGCAAGGTTATTGCCTATGCTTCACGTCAATTGAAAGTGCATGAAAAGAACTACACCACCCATGATTTAGAATTGGGTGCCGTTCTATTTGCACTAAAACTTTGGAGGCATTACCTGTATGGAACCAAGTGTGTAATCTATTCAGATCATAAAAGTCTTCAACACTTGTTTAACCAAAAAGATCTCAATATGAGGCAGCATCGTTGGATGGAAACATTAAACGACTATGATTGTGAAATACGCTACCATCTTGGCAAGGCAAAAGTGGTCGCTGATGCCTTGAGCAGGAAGGAAATGATTAAACCAATAAGGATCAACGCTAAAAGCTTCGAATTGAGAAACAACTTGAATGAAAGGCTGTTAGCTCAGAAAGAAGCCGTTTTGGAAACTAACTTTCCGAATGAAAAGTTAGGTGTAACTGCTGATCAATTGTCGTATGGAAAGGATGGAATCCTTAGATTAGATGGTCGAATCTGGGTCCCAATCCATGGAGGACTTAGAGATGTAATCCTCCAAGAAGCTCATAGTTCAAAATATTCAGTTCATCCAGGCAGTGATAAGATGTACCAGGATCTGAAGGAAAATTACTGGTGGATAGGTTTGACGAAATCTATAGCCACTTATGTGGCTAAATGCCTGACGTGCGCATAGGTTAAAGCCAAGAATCAAAAGCCGTTAGGATTACTACAACAGCCTGAACTTCCCACATGGAAGTGGGAAATGGTAACTATGGATTTTATCACCAAGTTACCAAGGACGAAACATGGGAATGCTACGATATGGGTTATAGTTGACAGGCTGACCGAGTCAGCCCACTTCTTGCCTATTAAAGAAACGCACAGCTCCGATAAGCTAGCTCAGCTGTATGTGGATGAGATAGTATCTCTCCACGGAGTGCCAGTGTCTATTATTTCTGATAGGGATACTATATACACATCTCATTTTTGGAAAAGCTTTCAGCAATATCTAGGCACTCGTTTAAATTTTAGCACTGCTTATCATTCTCAGACGGATGGGCAAAGTGAGCGTACGATTCAACATGTTCTTCAACTTTTTTGAAGAAACCTATTTCAATTTCACACAATTTTCTCATTTTTTTCCTCGTGTTTTTAAGCGAATCAATCAACTCATTCAATCGTTAGTGTTTCTAGCTGTAACACCTTGCAAAATCATGTCCATTAGAGTGATGACACGTGTCATAAGCACTGATCATTGTAAAAAGATAACTTGGAGGGATTAAAGTTGTCAATCAGTGTAAAGATGTATGTGGAAGGATCAAAAGTGTCAACATGCCAAACTTGTGCCTCTGATTGACCTTACGCGATGTTCGTATTCTTGGTTGAATATAATATCTAACGCAAGAAGCCGTTTGTGCTTAAAATTTAGAATTTATAAAGCACAGGGGTTAAACATGTCAACATGTTAAATATTACCTCTAAGTGACCTTTTAACAATCCCGAAGCATTGTAATATTTCATTATATTCTCACGGATGTCAGATATTGATTTCGTTGAGTTTCGATGCAAATGAATGCTTAAAGCGGTAAATACCAAGATATAGGGATTAAAACCGTCAACGTATGAAATTAAGACCTTTCGGGTGATCTCGTAACTAACCGGGAGCTTAACAATGTTGTTTCATGACCCAAGACACTTAAGAGTTAACTATGGGGGTTAATACTGCAATAACCGAAAGTTATTTAAACTAAAGAGTAAACTGCCATTTTGGTCCCTGTGGTTTGGCCAGTTTTGCCACTTTAGTCCAAATCTCAAACTTATTACATCTGGGTCCTTGTGGTTTGCATTTTGTTGCCATTTTCGTCCAAACCTCAAAATCCCTCTATTTTGACTGTTGAAAACTGATTATTTTGTCCTGTAGTGCAGGGGCATTTTGGTCATTTTTTAAATTTAATTTGTTGTAAATTCATTTAAAACCCAGATTTGTTGTAAATTCATTTAAAACCCAGATCAAATCTCTCTCTCTCTTCTCTCTCTCTATAGCACCACCACCGCCGCGACCTCCTCCCTCTCTCTTCTTTCTCTCTATAGCACCACCGCCGCCGCCACTCCGATTTCCGGTGCCCCTATTTCTTTCGTTCATTTGCAGGGTCAAAAGCAACTCTTAACAAGACCCATCCAACCCACTCGATCACGGATCTGCAGCCCACAACCACCACCTCCACCGTCACATTCAACCACGACAACCCTAACTGGATCTGGGCCCCACTAACTCCTCACCTTCTATCTCATTCCCCATTTCCCCTGCCCATTTCTTCTTCTTCATACAAACATCTATCTAGGTCAAAATCAAACCAAAAACAACTCAATCAAAGCAACACAAATTCACAAACAAATCAAACCACCTGAAGTAATCTCTAAACAAATCAAACCAAAGTAACCACCTGAAGTAATCTCTAAACGATTTAGAGTTGCACAAGCAGTTATGTTCATGGATCTGAATGGTGGCGGTATTGGGTTTCAGAGTGGAGAAAGAAAGAAGAGATCGGAGTTGAGGGTGGAAAGGAGGTATTAGTGGTGGTGGTGGTTTATTGTGGTGTTCTAGTTGACGATCAGAGATGGTGATGGAAACACCTCCACTACCGCCGCCGCTACCGCACCCAACCAAACACCTCCACCGCCGCCGTTACCGCACCCAACCAAACACCTCCACTACTGTAATCATCATCTTCGTAACCCAAACACCTCCAGCGCCGCCATCACTATCATCAATATCATTAACAACAACCACAACACCAGTCATCATCTTCTTCGGCCAGGTGTGTGTATTTTAGAGAGGATTGTTGGTGCATTCATCTGTCGTCTTCGTCTTATGTCGAGTCTCTGGTTGCGTTGCTGATCTGATCAAGTGACATCACTAATGACATCATCATGTGACATCATTAGTGATATCACATTCATGACATCACTCACTAAAGACAAAACAAAATACAATGCATGAATTGAAACAGATTGTTAATTTGATAGATTTCGCTTCAAGGTTTCGCTTGAACAGGATTTGTTTACTTCAAGCGAAACTTAGGTACTATATATAGGTGGTCATACATGTCATTTGTAACAGTTCTGGTATTTTACACCGAGGTGCTGCCGGTGTGAATCACAATATTATGTGTTATATGTTTGAGAATTTTGAGTGAATTCTTTTAGAGTCAAAATTATTTTATCTTACGAGAGGTTGAGATGTGTAGGTTTATGATTCTGTTGCTACGTAAAGCCAGGCGTCGATCCTAAAAGCACGGAAGCTTGACGAAAGGGGGAGCCTGAAGAAAATTGAAAGGGGAGCAAGATTAAACGTCAAATCTTAGAAATTCGGGGCATCATTCAAGGGGGAGACTGCGGTTTCACTTGAAGATGTTATCCAAGGCAGTTCAAGACTAAACATCACAGATTTCTAGCTATGTCCAAGGGGGAGATTGTTGGTGCACTAAGTGTGTGGCCATAGATAGAAATCTAACTGTACATGTAAAGTCTAGTGTCTTGAGTCTGTAAAATACCGGACAGAGGTTTCGCTAGGTTTCACTAGGTGTCATTAGGAAATGTCAGGTCAGTATACGGTACGACACGATGTGAAGAAACTGAACAAGATCCAAAGTGATGTCATCATTTCATAATGATGACATCATATACAATATCATATGCAAGGATGATTTCGTACGTAATGCATGCATACATGGATTTGGATTTCGCTTGAAATGCAAGGGATTGATTTCGCTTGAACTTGGAGAGTGTCCTTCAAGCGAAATCAGACAAGTATAAATATCATCTTAATTCATTTCAAACAAAATCAGTGGAGAAGATAGCAATCAGAGAACAACCTCATTTCTCTTGAACAGAACTTCTTCAAGTTTCATCAGATCTTCATCAAGAACACTCCGATTTCGTCACGTTGATTAGATTACGAGTGTCTAGTGTGTAGATCGAGTCGAAACTCTGTTCGGTTGTAGTTGATACATAATAAAACGTTGTTCAATTACGTTTTCGCGCACGATTACGGTTCGATTTAACGGATTCCGCACGTTAAATCGAATCCACCGCAGATCTAGTGATCGTTTACGATCCGATCCTGTACCAACAAGTGGTATCAGAGCTACGGATGCTCTGCGTGTAATCGTGTTTCGAATCGGACGAGTTTCGGTGAAATCGATTTGGATTTCGTTTGATTTTGAACTGTTTTAGGTTAAGTTTCTTTGAAGATGAACTGATTTGATAAACAGATCTGATCTGAAATCTAAAATTTGTGTTCATAATCTCATAAAATCATATTCAATCAAGTATACAATAAAAATCGTAAAAACTTCATATTTGTGTTTCAACTATGAATCATGTTATAGATCTGAGTTGCTGAAATTCTGAGTTTGCGCCATTTCACAATTTGGAATTTGGATCTGAATTGAAATCGAATATGTTGTTTCTGATTCAGCGTTGATATAGATGTAAATTCGAAAATTGTTGTTGTGATTGTTTGTTCAATCTGAAAACCGAACCTATTTTTGTTTGAACTGATCATTGCTGAATTGTTTCGAGTAAAGTGAATATTGTAGGACTGCTTCGGTTGATTTGTGATGTGTTTCGAACAAACTTTGATCTGATTCAGTTTGTTGATAAAAGTCGTTTGAGATAAGTGAAGAAAGATTTTGTTTCAAATCAGATTTCTGAATGTTTTCGGTGTGATTTCGACGAATTTAGGATCATTTTGGTTTATAATCGGATCGAGTTTGAACATTTCAGTTGTTTTTAAATCATTTTCTAACAGAATCAGTGAACTTTGGTAAGTGTTTCGACAAATTTCGGTGTGTCATTTGATGATTTCGAACTGATTCGATTTGATTCAGTTGAAGTTTCATACATTTCGAACTGAATTGATTGAATTTTGTTTCATTTCGGTGTCTTCGGATCGATTACGGTTGATCTTCAGTGATTTTCGGAGAATTTTGAATTGTTATAGATGAATTGTTTGTGCTTCGTGGATATTATTTTGTTGTTCTTGTTTGAGCTGATCGATACTTGAATCTTGATCTGATTTGAAGTTTTAATATTCAGTGTATAAATTGCAGGTTGTGTTTAAGAGGCTGTGATATTGTTTTGGTTGTTTGTATAGCAGCCAATAGTGTTTGGTTTGTAGCCGTGACTTACACAGATAAAGAAGAATATTAGTGTTTGGTTGATATTGTTCATTTAAAAAAAGGTAAAAGGGTCAATACACCAAGCTGCAAGTGAATTTGTATTGAAGAGTTGTGCATTGAAATTGAATTCATGAGATTGTCAGAGAGTGTCGGCTCATTTAATTGAAGTCATTTTCATTGATATTGTCAGCCAAATAGAATTAAAAATCAGAATTAAAGGGAGGTCAAATTGGAGTGTGTTGTGAGAAGCTCATGCGAACAGCCCATGTGATTTGGTTACGTAATCTCGGCCCAACTAGATTGATTTTAAAAAACATTTGTTACGGCCCAAATCATTAAAAAAATCAACATATAACCTTTTGTGTCGACCCAAGTTTTATTTGTGTGAATCACATGAGATTAGGATAAAGGCCCAAGTTGAATTCATTTTTATTGATCCTTAAATTCAGTGAATTTACCCGATTTGAACGAATCCGAAATTCTACAGCACGGATCTTATTTTGATTTCACAGACACACACGTTTACAAATTCAGTCTGTTTAAACTGATTGCTTGTTTTTGTTGGTTTTCATGGTAATCTGAGGTAATTTGTCAAGTTTCAGATACACGTACGAGCAAATTGGAGAGTCAGTTGATTTTGTAAATTTTTGTAGTGTTTGAAAAACTGTTTTGTGAATTCTTTAAACACCAAAACATGGGTTCCGAGATTTATACCACACTGAACAAATTTGATGATTTTACAGGTATCAAGGGAGAGTCTACAGAGGAGTTGATCGAAAGGTATGTCAAGTTAGTTATGGAAATGGGGAGATTGGGAATAACAAAAACAAATGAGGAATGGAACAATAAATTGGCAGACGCATTGCCATATGAAGAGTGGAATACCTATTTGATGGGGCTAAAGAAGAAGACAAATTTTGATTATATGAACCTTAGTGGTTTCATCGAGAAGATTCAAGCTCAAGAACTTGAGTTTCAAAAGACTAGAAAATCGAAGTCTCATACAGGAGAGAAGTGCTTAAACTGTGAAAATTTGAAATCTGAAAATGCCAAACTCTTGAGGGATTTAGAGAGTTTGTCATTAGAAAACGAAAATCTTAAAAAATCAGAAAATGTTTTGAAAAATCAAAAACAAAATTTAGAAAATGAAAAAGTAAAAATGGGTAAAGAATTTCAAAGTCAAATAAAAATTCTTGAGGATGGGAGAGATGTGTTTAGCAAAAACAACATCGAAAAGCAAAAAATGATAAATTCTCATCTTCAGAAGATTATTGAACTTGAAAAAGAAGGTGAGCAAGCTCGAAAGAAAATCAACGAGCTTGAAAATAAATTGAAAGGTTTTGTGATTTCTGCACAATATGTGTGTCCAGAACCGATCAATTCAATTCCAATAAGTGACAATGTCACAAACTTTGACAAAGTCAAAGTTGAAGATTGTGATGAGAAAACTGATGATGAAAGTGAGAAAAGAAAAATATTTTTAAAATTAAATGAAATATTTCAAGAAACCGTTCTACATTCTACTGAGAAAGGTGAATGCTCAACGCAAAAACCTGTAAAGAAGAATGTGGAACAAAAACAAAAGGATAAAAAGCTGAAAAATCTTCAAAAAGAAAATAAAAGCTCATCAGTTCAATCATCCAATCATGATAAAAAACCACAAAAATTTGAAAATCAAAACTCACAAAAAGTTGGTAATAAGTGGTGCAGGTTTGACCACAGTGCTCAAGCGTCAAATCAAGATTATAGGAGAAGTCATGAGTACCACAAATCAAATCAGTGTTATGATTTGAGTGTTTGGATTGATGGTGGAGATTGGTACGATAACAGGGTGTGTTACAACTGTGGTTTTAGAGGACACATTGCTGTTAACTGCCAAAGTTGGAGGTTTGAGACGAGAAGATGCTATAACTGCCAAATCAAAGGACACATTGCAAGAGATTGCTCAATGAGATCAATGGAAAGATCGAGGGCTGAATCTCAGAAAGTAGAGAAGAAAAAATCAGTTAAAGTCGATGAAAAGCCCAGAGCACAGAAACAACAAGAAGTGAAAGAACCGAAAGTGAAACTTTCACAAGGGCAAAAAGACCGACTGAGAAAGAAAAGAAAGAAAGCTCGAGAGTATCTTGAAAGGATTTTGTCCTCGGGTACAACAAATAAGAGTGCTGATGAATCGCTTCACTCGACAACAAAGTCAAGTAAACCGAATTCGTCAGATGCAAATCTGAGGACAAAAGAGGAGATAAAGAAGGTTGAAGTTCCTAGCGATGAATTTGTTTCTTCGGAAACAAAGGAGCTACGTGTTGGCGATGAATCTGACTCGTCAAAGTCAGAAGAGCCACAAGTTGAGCTAAAAATTGAAACGTCAGTTCCGCCAATGGATGACATAAACTTTCCACCATTGCGAGCTGAAAATTATAAACAAAAAGTTGACGAAATTGAGATTTCAAATCAATCTTTTTCTGAAAAGAAAGATTTTGATGTTGAAAAAGCCTTTAACCCCAATGTTCTAAAAATTTTTGGAAAAATGGTTGAGGGTAAGGTAAAAGGGGTTAAAGAATTTTATGAATAAAAAAGGCATGTTCAAAACACCCAAGGATCGTCAGGCTTGGGTGAATCTCTTTAACTGAAAAACCTGACTTGCCGGAACTCCCAAGTTGGTAATTGGGGAGTAGGAATCGGCATCTTTCTTGAGAAATTCACTTCGGTGATATTTCGACTTTCAAAAGAATAATCAGGGACATTAAGTTGTACTTGATTTATCTTTTCTTCAAGTGATTGTGTTGTGATAATCTACAAGTCGATTGTGAAAGGACAATGTGATGAAAACCCCATGTTTGTGAAACGACACACAAAACTAATTTTCCGGAAAAACCATTTTGATTAAAACAAACTTAAGTGTTTTGAAATCTTAATGGGAAAATAGTTTGTTGTCAGGGGGAGTTCTGATTGTTTAAGCCAAGTGGATGGTGAATTGAGGCAATTCTCATCAGTTTGTCACTTTGTTTGTATAGTTTACTGCTTTATTTTTCAAATTTTCTCAGAAAATCAAAATTGAAACATATTTTGATTTTAGGGGGAGAAAAATTTTTAAAAAAATTAGAAAATTTGAAAAATTCAAAAACATTGAAAAATTCAAAATGAGTTTTGTTGTGAAAAAGAGGAAATGATAGTAAATCAGTCGGACTATCACAGCATGCTAAAGAAATGAAAAGTCTAAATGTGATAAACGGTCTCACTAAAGATGTGACGATAGGCTCCGCTAGACTAGTAGATTTGCGATAACGATACAAACCTAAATGAAAAAGCCTAGTTCTAGTGGGAAACATGGTCAAAAGCATAGTACTTAGTTTTGTCCTTCTTGACTGTGTGCCTACTCAGTAATCGCTGATTGTCGAAAGACATAAAACTGGTTAAGTCTGTGAACTTTCACAACTTTGCTGAAAAGTCGCTGTGATTGTGCATTCATTTTGCAAAGATTTAAACTTGTTTTATTTCTTTATTTTGTTTAAGCATCGGACATCCTCTGCGTATACGTGAGTATCGACCTGGATGTTGTTGCCTAAACGTTCTGCTTTATTTTCTTTGGTGTTTCGTTTAAGCTTTGGACCTCCTCTGCGTATACGGAAGTATCGACCTGGTGGTTAAAGCCTAAACAACTTCAACTTATTTTATTTTTCTTATTTTGTTTAAACATTGGACTTTCTCTGTGTATACGGAAGTATCGACCTGATTGTTAATGTTTAAACATTCTGCGTTGTTTTCGCACATATCACAGTTGATGAAAGTTTAAAGGCATTACTCGAGTTAGTGTATTGCATGAGGAGGGGATATGCTGAGATCGTGGGGTCCATAAGAATTTAGTGCAAAATTAATATACCCTAACGTATCGGTAAGCTTTTTGAAAGTTTTTAGATTGAGCTTAAGAGGACAATTATATCGTCAATCCATGTGAATCGTTTAGAACTGAAAATGTTTAAAGCTTAACGGTGCTAGTGATTGGTCACATAAACTGATATGATCCTCTTGCACAAACTCACAAAAATATTGTATGTAAATAGTTCTTTTCTGCATTTTATTTCATTACAGTCAAAAATCCAAAAAGATTTTTAGTGTGTTTTAGCATATATTTTGAAAAATCCAAAAAGATTTTCGACAACTGATGTTGAAGAGCTGATTTTCAAAATTCCAAGTGCTAAACAAGATGAACTGGTTTGGGAGTGTGAGTTTAACAAAAGAAATTTGTTTTGAGAATGAAAAGTTTGTTTAGTTAATCAAGGTCATTAAATTGAACTTGATGTAACTATTTCCAGTAAGTTTTTCTTATTGTTTTAAGTAAAAACTTATGTGGTGATGAGAATATTGTGCAGGAAATGAGCTTAAACAGAGATAAAGCCAGGGATTAATCTCAAGGTGATAGCTAATTCCAGACGGCGATCCCATCATGATGAGAGGGGGAGTCTGACGAGGTTAGAGCCAAAGAAAAGATCCTGGTATATGCTAAGAAAGAAAAAGACCGATAAAGACTGAAGATTGAGAATACTCGACATTTAAGACTCGTCAACATCTGAGGGGGAGTCTGTTGGTGCATTCATCTGTCGTCTTCGTCTTATGTCGAGTCTCTGGTTGCGTTGCTGATCTGATCAAGTGACATCACTAATGACATCATCATGTGACATCATTAGTGATATCACATTCATGACATCACTCACTAAAGACAAAACAAAATACAATGCATGAATTGAAACAGATTGTTAATTTGATAGATTTCGCTTCAAGGTTTCGCTTGAACAGGATTTGTTTACTTCAAGCGAAACTTAGGTACTATATATAGGTGGTCATACATGTCATTTGTAACAGTTCTGGTATTTTACACCGAGGTGCTGCCGGTGTGAGAATTGATTGTAAACTACGTTATATCAATACAATCAGTGTTAAAGTGATACGCAAGCTGTTTTCGCAATCGGTTTCTTAGTTTCCGCCTCTGAAACTGATAAATCTCTTCTGAACGACTCGTTCGGGTCGCAAACCGATCCTACAAGGATGCAGGCGGGGTGGGGTGTGTGGGTGTATCGGCGCTGAGTTTCTTTCTAGAGAGAGAGAGGGAGGAGGTGGCGGTGGTGGTGGTGCTACAGATAGAGAGAGAAGAGAGAGAGAGAGAGAGCTCTAGGTTTTAATAAGAGAGAGAGAGAGAGTTGATAATCTGGGTTTTAATAAGAGATAGAGAGAGCTAAAAAAAATTATCAGTTTTCAATTTAAAAAATGACCAAAATGCCCCTGCACTACAGGACAAAATAGGAGGTTGCAACAGTAAAAAAATAGGGTTTTTGGATTTTGGACTAAAATGGCAACAAAATGCAAACCACAGGGACCCAGATGTAATAAGTTTGAGATTTGGACTAAAGTGGCAAAACTGGCCAAACTGGCCAAACCACATGGACCAAAATGGCAGTTTACTCCTTTTATTATGTTGTACTTTGTTTGATATGTAGGCGTAATAGAATTGTACATGGGTCTATCCAGGGTTTGTTGGGTCAAGAAGAGCTTGTGGGTATATGGATTAAATCCGGGTCATGCCTCATTAACTACCACATCATAAGTGAACAATGCAGTTATATATTATTAGTTTGTAACTTTGTTGTGAATCATGGTTTATACTTTTAGCTTTACTGGTTGTGCCCACTTTTGAGTTTTTTTGTCATTAGTTTTTTTACTTTGTTATACATCATGGTTTATACTTTGATCTCCTATAGCTTTCATCTTTTTTCAAAATTTTCCGTTTTACGTTTTGGTTTAAATTTGACGAGTTAACACAACGCAACGTGAGTGTGTGGTTTAACGTTTTTATGTTTTTTCCCCGTTTAACATCCCCGTCCAACGCATGGGTCCTGGGTGGATCAACTTGGATATTGTTTTCCATATTTTAAGTTGAGTAAACTGCCATTTTGGTCCCTGTAGTTTGGCCAGTTTTGCCACTTTAGTCCAAATCTCAAACTTATTATATCTGGGTCCTTGTGGTTTGCATTTTGTTGCCATTTTAGTCCAAAACTCAAAATCCCTCTATTTTGACTGTTGAAAACTGATTATTTTGTCCTGTAGTGCAGGGGCATTTTGGTCATTTTTTAAATTTAATTTGTTGTAAATTCATTTAAAACCCAGATTTGTTGTAAATTCATTTAAAACCCAGATCAAATCTCTCTCTCTCTTCTCTCTCTCTATAGCACCACCACCGCCGCCACCTCCTCCCTCTCTCTCTCTTCTCTCTCTCTATAGCACCACCACCACCGCCACTCCGATTTCCGGTGCCCCTATTTGTTTCGTTAATTTGCAGGGTCAATAGCAACTCTTAACAAGACCCACCCATCCCACTCGATCACGGATCTGCAGCCCACAACCACCACCTCCACCGTCACATTCAACCACGACAACCCTAACTGGATCTGGGCCCCACTAACTCCTCACCTTCTATCTCATTCCCCATTTCCCCTGCCCATTTCTTCTTCTTCATACAGACATCTATCTAGGTCAAAATCAAACCAAAAACAACTCAATCAAAGCAACATAAATTCACAAACAAATCAAACCACCTGAAGTAATCTCTAAACAAATCAAACCAAAGTAACCACCTGAAGTAATCTCTAAACGATTTAGAGTTGCACAAGCAGTTATGTTCATGGATCTGAATGGTGGCGGTATTGGGTTTCAGAGTGGAGAAAGAATGAAGAGATCGGAGTTGAGGGTGGAAAGGAGGTATTAGTGGTGGTGGTGGTTTATTGTGGTGTTTTAGTTGACGATCAGAGATGGTGATGGAAACACCTCCACTACCGCCGCCGCTACCGCACCCAACCAAACACCTCCACCGCCGCCGCTACCGCACCCAACCAAACACCTCCACTACTGTAATCATCATCTTCGTAACCCAAACACCTCCAGCGCCGCCATCACTATCATCAATATCATTAACAACAACCACAACATCAGTCATCATCTTCTTCGGCCAGGTGTGTGTATTTTAGAGAGGATGCAGGCGGGGTGGGGTGTGTGGGTGTATCGGTGCTGAGTTTCTTTCTAGAGAGAGAGAGGGAGGAGGTGGCGGTGGTGGTGGTGCTATAGAGAGAGAGAGAGAAGAGAGAGAGAGAGCTCTGGGTTTTAATAAGAGAGAGAGAGAGAGTTGATAATCTGGGTTTTAATAAGAGAGAGAGAGCTAAAAAAAATTATCAGTTTTCAATTTAAAAAATGACCAAAATGCCCCTGCACTACAGGACAAAATAGGAGGTTGCAACAGTAAAAAAAAATAGGGTTTTTGGATTTTGGACTAAAATGGCAACAAAATGCAAACCACAGGGACCCAGATATAATAAGTTTGAGATTTGGACTAAAGTGGCAAAACTGGCCAAACCACAGGGACCAAAATGGCAGTTTACTCTAAACTAAATATGGACCAAGGACTGAAATTGTAAAGCTGGGAAAGTTTTTACCGGAATAGCAGGTCCTCGTGGGCTGCGTAGACTTCCTCTAATGTCTACGGGGGCCGCGATTGAGTCACCAGCGACAGAACACTGCATAGCTGCATGTTGCAGCCCTTCCAGCCGTTATACTAGTGGTGTGTCTATTAATCTTGTCTCGGCTCTTCTAACCGGGCCCTGAACGTACGACAAACATATAAATCTGTATACAAGATTATTTTATATATAATTGTCCCAAGTTATAAAATAATAATTGTGCCTTGTGCATTTCAAATCAAATTTTTATAAATGTTTTCAAAAGAGTCGGTTAATTGTATTTACAAGTGTAAACTGACGTATTTCTCAAAAAGATTAAGTGCAGGTACTACGCGAAATGGGCTGGAAGCTCCTAAGTATTAGTTAAAGAGTCTTGAAAGCTCTTAATACTTAAAGTCTGTCGAACAACATTTTACTTTATGTCTTAGATCCGCCTGTGGATCCACTTACAACCGCTTGTATAATATTTCATTATACTTTGTGTTTCGGTTTGTATTAATATTTTACTTTCAAGACTTCCGCTGTGCATTAACTGTGAATATTTGACTATGATGATATCAACTACGTCACGATACTCCCCACCGGGCCCACCGGTAATACGTGGAAATATTGGGGTGTGACACTAGCATTCAAATTTCGCCAACCGTTGAAGAAATCCTAAGAAATCGACTTCAATCTGTGTAAGAAATCTTAAGAATTTCGTCAATCATTGCGTTTTACAATCTGGGTTTTTGAATTGCGTTTCACGTTCTGGGTTTTCGAATTATGTTTTACGATCTGGGTTTTACCTACGTGAATTGCGTTTACAACCTGGGTTTTTTAATTTAGTTTTATTATCTGGGTTTTACCGCTGTGAATTGCGTTTGACGACCTGGGTTCAACAATTGCGTTTTACGATCTGAGGTTTTATCAAATTGCGTTTTACGACCTGAGTTTTAACATTGCGTTTTACGATCTGGGTTTTATTATTGTGAATTGCGTCTTACAATATGGGTTTTACCATTGCAAATTGCGTTTTACGACCTAGGTTTTTGAATTGCATTTTACGATCTGGGTTTTGGAATTGCGTTTTACGATCTGGGTTTTACCATTGTGAATTGCTTTTACGACCTGAGTTTTTGAATCGCACTTTACCAATAGTATAGTCGTTTTAAAGATAAAAAACGCTCGTTTTTATGGTGGAATTTTTATAAAAACGTCATATGAAAGAGTTATTAACTTTGATAGCCATTGGCCTACAAACTCTAACAGCCAATCAAAACAATCAAAATTGAATAGTGAAACCTACTCACATAAAAATTTTGATAAATTATAAAATAATACTACTAGTGTTTATTAAAACTAAAAGTAAACCATAAGGGTTATATGGTACCTTTACTAATACTTTAAGGGAATATTTTATATTTTAAAAATAGTCAAACGAAAGATAACATAAATGTTTATATGCAATAGAGGCTTGTACACATAGCTTTTAGACTTGTAAGTATAAATACAAAAAAATAAAGAATAAAATAGTGGATGCCAAATATGGCATCCACCAATTGGCCTGCAAACTCTATCAGCCAATCAAAACACTCAAAATTGAATAGTTCAACCTACTCACATAAAAATTTTGATAAATTATAAAATAATACTACTAGGATTTATTAAAACTAAAAGTAAACCTTCAGGGTTAAATGATACTTATACTAATACTTTAAGGGAATATTTTATATTTTATAAATAGTCAAACGAAAGATAACATAAATGTTTATATGCAATAGAGTTGTACACATAGCTTTAAGACTTGTAAGTATAAATATAAAAAAAAGTAAATTACGATTTTGGCCCCTGTGGTTATATCTCTTTTAACCTTTTAGCTCAAAGAAGATTTTTTTAACATCTAAGCCCCAAACGTCTTTTTTTCTAACCCTTTTGTCCCCTCTAACCCCATCCATTAAATGTTAGGGGCCAAAAGGGTTAGGAAAAAAGACGTTAGGAGCCAAAAGGGTTAGAAAAAAAGACGTTGGAGGCTCAGATGTTAAAAAAAATTGGGCTAAAAGGGTAAAAGTGATATAACCACAAGGGCCAAAATCGTAATTTACTCTATAAAAAAATATAAAATAAAATAGTGGATGCCAAATGACATCCACCCATTGGCCTACAAACTCCAGTAGTCAATCAATACACTCAAAATTGAATAGTGAAAGCTATTCACAAACAATTTTTGGTAAATTATAAAGAGGAAATAGGTTAGAATAAATGTTAGATAGGTTTAATATGTGGGCTCCAATTACATTTCTATTAAAAATTAAGATATGATTTAATTAAATTAAACATAATATAAAATACAAATATAAATAGTTAAATATATGAAAAATAAACAGTTTTCAAAAAAATAACAATATAATTTAATTTTACGATCCAGTTTGGTTTTTTATGGTCGGTTTTGGTTATAAACTATAAACCCACGCGTTCACTACGGTTTGAAATTTTTAAACCGACCGACCGAAATTCCCAATTTTGGGTATAAACTGTAAACCACATCGTTCACTACGTTTTGAACTTTTTTAAATCTGACCGACTTAAGGTTAAGAAAAAAACCGATCGTGAAACCAAACCGACAGCTGGTTTGGACGGTGAAACCAAACCTATGACCAGTTTCGATGGTTTCACAGTTTTAAACCAAGCCGTGAACGCCCCTAAAATGACATTCATGTCATTCGAAGCACCATTAAAACGATGAAACATTAGTTGGATGACCTTTTGACATAGTTTCTAAAATTACCGTTAATGTTAGTCTATGATATATTTATTGTTAGATTAGATAGAACTAGTAATAGGGCCTGCGCGTGTCGCAGCGCTGGTACATCTCAAATATTAAATGGAATTAGTGCAAGCGTTATATAATGCGACAACCATATGAAAACACATGTTTTGATGTATCCGATATAACTCAATATAACCTATATAAGCATTGCGGTTGGATAAAAAGTAAAGTAAATCGAATTTATACCATACAAAAGAAATGAAATCGAAACCAGGTTGGTTCGTTTAGTAGGGGACCACCTAAACACCACACCGCCCTTACATTTGTATCAAGACTTAGTTGCGTCAAAACGTACAATAACTTGTACGTCAAAACATAGACCAACTGAAAACGTACATAAAAATAAGTATCGCTTGTTACACACTGCAAAAGGCAGAGTCACTGGCGATGTAACATGAAAGGTTTTACAGCAAACGGTCATACAGGCATACTAACAATCGCCAAAATAATGTTGGTAAGGAACACAGTTTAGATCGATAAGTAAATAAAACATAAATAATGTTTTGAAAACCGTTTGCATGAAAAAGTGTTATTCGTGAATGACCAAATCAAAGTCTAGCAAGGACTATGACCAATGTCACAGTATGAGCTTATAACCGAATCTTGACTAAGAATGCCTCTTCATATCGTATCCCAATACAATATAATCATTTCGGAAATTTCGAACACCTTTGTCTTAACCGGGTTAGCGCTACTAACCAAAGGTGGGGCGTCAACCCTATAGGACTATTCGCGATATTCCATGGCTAAGCCCATAGCTAAGGGTTACAGTTCATTAAACACAAGGGCTTTCCTGGGCTCTCGAAACAATCGATAATCATAATACTCGTATTCATATAATAGGTACAACTAGAATAAACTAACATGCAAGTGTAAATCATATAGTATAAAACCGTATGCTTGTCCCCCCCCCCCTAATTTAGTAAACAGTAAAAGAGGGGTCGTGATTACTCATCTCGAAATCCGTGTGTAAAAGCTAGCGACACAAAAGCCCAAAAGAAAGCAAGTACGACGAACCTAACACATATAGGACACCTTATTGTCTATACCGTATGTATGTCTTGCAACTGTTTACCCAACTCACTAGACATGATGAGATGTTATTATTTGAAATAGGTTTGACTCGATCCCTTGGTGATTGTTATATATAAATTTTATTAAATATATATTCTTATATATTACATATGTTACACATAAACACAAGTAATCAATCCATTTAGAATTCACTTTCATGTACACATATTAACTCGTATCTCGATATGTTTCATTTAATCGTCAAGTGTATATATATATATATATGTGTGTGTGTGTGTGTATATATATTGTATGTATATATATATGTATGTATATATATTTATATAGGGAAGGGGTTGGCTACAAAGTCATATTTTTCTACAAAGTGTAGGAAGTGATATGGTTATGACATGTGTCATGTAGAGAATTTTAACAAAAGGGTATAATAGTAATTCACTAAATAAGTTAATTTGGAAAAGATAAATCTAGAACAATAAAATGAGACTTTTAAGGAAACCCTATATCTTATTTGTGACAACCCGAACTCTCAAGGTTAGTAACGTTGAATCTTGTGATCTTAATTTCTCATTATCCCTCTTCTTTGTGTTAAACGTTCTGTTCGTATAACTCCGTTAAACTTATTTGTACGATAACTTGTTAATTAATGTATTGGCATTTTGGGCCGCACATCTTCTGAGTCGCATTTTCACACTTTAAAACCCGACAATGCATCGGCCCACATCACGGGTCACCTGAGCCCATTACACACTTGTATGTTCTCACTTTTTGTTGACTTTGATCTCGGCCCAACTCTTGTACGTAACATTACTACCGACCCACTTGTGTTATTTGGCACTATAACTAGATGCACGTGACATCCCTATATCTCATAATTTACAACATAACAAAACCTTATTCCCCACTTATTTGTGCGACGACAGACGGTACCCCCCCTCTCGAGACATCAATCTATTGGTTAGTGAATCTATGTTATGTTAATCTTTGTTTGGTAATCTTGTTTGTGCGAAATCTTGATTGACGAATTGTATATGTATGATAATGTTATGCTTGTGTAAATCTTCAATAGGATGTTATAGTCTACGTGTAAATTAGGGAACACGTGTTAGGCAATCGATGATCTTGATTACATGTGAACTATGTCTTGATAGTGCTTGCATTAGGAGGCTGTATGATAGCCTTATGTTATGAGAATGATAACTACGTGACACGAAAGTTGATACGCTAGAACAATTGATAAACTATCTATGTGAATCAATGATAGTCTTTGTAATTGAATGTTAGATAAGTGATGTTAATGATATATGATAACCTATCTAAGGTGCCATGCTTTTGAATCAGATGTGATGACTTTGTAGATTTATGGTTCATGATAGATTATATTGGATTGTTATCACATATACAATTGTGATTAAACTGAAATCGAGTAGAACAAATAAGGTTAATCGCGAAATTAAAACGATAACATGCAAGTTGTTCTGGACCATTAAGGGAACTGTTTTCATACAAATTGATTTGGGCCTTTGTGAGTAATTGGGCGGGGTAGGTTATTGGGCCATACTCTCGGATAAACACATGGCTAATTAGCAGATTATTGAAACAAGTTGAGTGGTCAATTAAATTAATATATGTTGTATTGATATATAGAAGCCATCTTAGGGTGTCATTGAGGCTGTAGTATTACATGAATCTCGAAGGGATATGGAGCATAACTCCTGGGCCGGGTGACAACAGTTAAACACATCATCACTTGGGTCAAGTGTAGGGATTGGGCCTTACATGTAATTGGGGGTAATGATATCACACTTGCTGGATTGGGTCGCATGTTTTTGTTTGGATAGCATATTGTAACTTTGGTAGTGGGCCGCATATGTTGTCATTGAATTACTTCACTGTATATGGTAATTGAAATAATTGATTGAGTATGATAGTTGTTTTAAATTAATTTATTATGTATGTGTGTGAATTAAGTTAGCATATGTAACATATCATGTGTTGAATTAAATGAACAGATAGTTTAAAGTATTAGACTATTATATATATGTATGTTAAATCAATAGTAATTAGATGAATTATTTTATGTAATACAAGTTGGTTGTGAGTCTATTATCTCGAACATAGCGTAAGAATAAATAACTGTGTGTTGTGTGTTACTGCCTGCCAAAAAGTATTACCTTAGACATCGGGTTGTTTAGATATTAAGGTATTGCAAAACCCTACTCGTATACTCACTATTATGACATTATACCTTAGGTCGCGAGTAACGGACCTAACATTTATTTAATGTTAGAAGTACATTATCAAACCGAGCACTCTAAGGTGAGTTCATCTCTCTTGAGCATGCGTCCCGGTGGTTGGGACAGTCTTTGGGTATCCCTGAGAGGGATCGGTTTTGGGTAAATCATGGGTATTCCTGAGAGGAATATGTCTTTTGGGTAAATCTGGAATGTTGGATAATATACTCATCCTATCACCATTAAAGTCCCTCCGTGTTGTTTGGTTATCTGAGAGGTAACAAGGTATTAGTTAGTAGCGCTACTTTGGTTTGGCACCCTCACCCCGTACCTAAGAGGACGGGTGTGAACTAATGACCTAGTCATAACCAATGCTTTGATAGGAGCATTGGAGAAAGGACAATGTAAATCAGGAGCCGTCTTGTATTCGGGATATTATCAACATTAAATTCAATGGATTAAACTAAACACTTGGTAACCAACGTTTTCGTAAAACTATGAACTCACCAGCACTGTCTGATACACTTGTTGCATGCTCGCAGGTCGTTAGATATCTTGGATTTGGAACTTGCTGTCTGGAGTAGCTGGAGTGGTCATGGGTCGACCGAAGGGATTCATGTGATTGAATTATTGATACCATATGTTGGTTTTGAAACAGTTTAACTTTGGTTTACTATTTGCTTCCGCTAAACATGTTGGTTTTTATTTAAACTTGTTAATGGTATTTTTCAATAATGGAGGATTTTATTTAGAAACTTGTATGGGTTCAATGTAATTAGTGGCTTGTTATTGGTACGTCACACGCCTATCAGGGACATCCCCTAGGTGGCATTTTAGGGGTGTGACATTATTCATGGATTTGTATTCGTTACAATTTACGTAGAAGTCAAAACGCATCACCCTCTTATCCTTGAGATGATTTTTTTTTTTTTTTGCTATTACAAATAATAAATGTCGATGTCTAATGTAATGATTGATTGTGGTAATGGATAATGCATTCGGTTTTAGTTGTTCGGCATCCAAGTAGTTAATTAAGCTATCATTTTGCATGTACATGTATTCTTGACGTTGTGTTTTATGGTTTCTTTACATGTAACACATAAGTTTATCGATCTTGAACAATTTCTTGACGTTGTGTTTTATGAGTTATAGGTTTACTCAAATTATGTTTTAGTAGCTTATGTTTCATGAAGGACGTGTCTTTGTATTTATTGGCCTTGTGTTTTATCAATATATATTTATTCACTGTGTTCTTCATAGTGTGTTTTATTAGTGTGTTTTTCTTCACATTTTCGTCACAATGTGTTTTATCTGTGTCTTTTTCTTCACAGTTTCTTCGCAGTGTGTTTCTCTTCACATGTTTTTTCACAGTGTATTTTATCAGTTTCTGGTTCCATAAAATTTTTATTCATAGTGTGTTTTATCACTAATATAAAACACAATACTTTTTAAAAAAATTTGAACTCTGATTCTCGTAACTAGATAAAAGAAACAAATCAAACTCCAATTTAGTATATTTTCGCTTTTAAACACAATCAAATCTTTAATCTTCAAATCCATCCATGATTTTAGGGGATTTTATTTAATGATGAGAGAGAATGTGAGGAGAGTTATGCAAGAAAGAATTAATGATGGTTGTTTCTTTATTTAAAACATGCTTAATTACCAAAATGTCATCCATTAATTAAATCAATCATTAATTAAAATACATATATTACAAAAATGCCACTCATCTAATCTCAACCATTAAAACCACTCATCGAATGGCACAAAACACTTCCTACACTTTGTAGGAAAAACACACTTTGTAGAAGAACCCCATCATATATATATATATATATAGGGGAGGGTTTAAATGAGAACGCTAAATATCGCGAGAACCGTGAGAACGAATGAAAAAACCACGAAAACTTGCTAAAAAACAATTCAAATTAAAATTTCTTTTTACACTTATCATTATTATTCGAATACAATGTTAGAAATTAAATTTACACGTTTAAATTTTCGTGAATTCGTAAATAAAGAAAATTTACACATGTGTAATTTTGCCATTTACACATGTGTAAATTTGTTATATTTACACATGTGTAAAAAATCTAGTAAGAGTGATTTTGAGAGGAGAAATGAATTATTTGATGTTGTAAATTCTTTTTTGATGTTGTATTTTTATTACAATGAGGTTTGTATTAAAAAAATTCGGTTTTGATTGGTTTTTTCATTCGTTCTCACGGTTCTCGCAATATTTAGCGTTCTCAAGATAACCCTCCCCTATATATATATATATATATATATAGGGTAAGGTTCATTTGAGAACCACCTTTATTGTGAGAACCATAAGAAGCAATGTGAACATACCAAAAAACCTAAAAAAACCCTAAATCTCTCCCCACCCCCCAAAAACCTAAATCCCCTACCCAAGCTAAAATGCTAAAAACTAAACCCCTAAAAAACCTAAAAAAAATAAAAAAACTCACAAAAAAAAATTTAATATTTTTTACATTAAAATCGCTACTTTTAGTAGCTAAGTTGTTTTTTTTTGCGAAATATAGCGATTTTTTTATGAAAAAATATTAACAAAAAATTTTGTGTGTTTTTTAGCTATTTTTAGGTATTTTTGGTTGTGTTCACATTGGTTCTCGCGTTTCTCGCAATAAAGGGTGGTTCCTAACAGATCTTTCTCATATATATATATATATATATATAGATAGATAACAGATCTTATCATTATTATTCGAATACAATGTTAGAAATTAAATTTACACGTTTAAATTTTCGTGAATTCGTAAATAAAGAAAATTTACACATGTGTAATTTTGCCATTTACACATGTGTAAATTTGTTATATTTACACATGTGTAAAAAATCTAGTAAGAGTGATTTTGAGAGGAGAAATGAATTATTTGATGTTGTAAATTCTTTTTTGATGTTGTATTTTTATTACAATGAGGTTTGTATTAAAAAAATTCGGTTTTGATTGGTTTTTTCATTCGTTCTCACGGTTCTCGCAATATTTAGCGTTCTCAAGATAACCCTCCCCTATATATATATATATATATATATATAGGGTAAGGTTCATTTGAGAACCACCTTTATTGTGAGAACCATAAGAAGCAATGTGAACATACCAAAAAACCTAAAAAAACCCTAAATCTCTCCCCACCCCCCAAAAACCTAAATCCCCTACCCAAGCTAAAATGCTAAAAACTAAACCCCTAAAAAACCTAAAAAAAATAAAAAAACTCACAAAAAAAAATTTAATATTTTTTACATTAAAATCGCTACTTTTAGTAGCTAAGTTGTTTTTTTTTTTGCGAAATATAGCGATTTTTTTATGAAAAAATATTAACAAAAAATTTTGTGTGTTTTTTAGCTATTTTTAGGTATTTTTGGTTGTGTTCACATTGGTTCTCGCGTTTCTCGCAATAAAGGGTGGTTCCTAACAGATCTTTCTCATATATATATATATATATATATATAGGGGAAGGTTCAAATGAAAACCACTAGTTATTGTGAAAACTCGAAAACTAATTAAAAACCACTAAAAAGAAGGGGGGGAGACTTTTAATGAAGGAGGGGTAAAATTGGAAAAAAAAATATATAACTTTTCAAACATTTCCCATTTCTCCATACGTTATCATTTTAAAACAAAAATGGCACCATAAGATCACAAATTTTTGTATCTTTCATTCAAGTATATTCGAGCATATTTTTTATGACATAAAAAAAGATTTATGGTGTCGTCTTGTTTTCAATACTATTATTATAGTAGTGCACATGTGCAATATAACATGTACTACAATTTCATTACATGCTTAAAATTAGCTTTTTGAGTCTAGTTTAGCTTTTAGGGTTAGTTTTTTTGGAGGTTTAGGATTAGGATTAGGTTTTTGGGTGTGGGGGGTGGGGGGGTTTAGGTTTTTGGGGGGTGGGGTGGGGGGGTTTAGGTTTTTTTCGGGTTTATGTTTAGGGTTTAGTTTTAGGTTTTCGGGAGGGTGGGGGGTGGGGGGGTTTAGGTTTTTGGGGGGTGGGGGGTTAGGCTTTTGGTGGGAGGGTGAATTTAGGTTTTTGGGGGGTGGGGGTGGGGGGTTTATGTTTTTGGGGGGTGTCGGTGGGGGGTGGGTTAAGTGGTTTAGGCTTTTCGTATTAGTGTACTACACATGTGCAGTACAACCAAAAAAAAATTTTTTTTTTTTTTTTTTTTTTGAAATTTTTTATTTCAAATATAAAAACCAGCGATTTTTATTAAAAAAATTGAAAAAAAAAAAAAAATTTGTGTGTTTTTTAGGCTTTTTTTAGTTAGTTTTCGAGTTTTCGCGTTAAAAGTGGTTTTCATTTGAACCATCCCCTATATATATATAAACGAGATCAGGAGAAAACGGTTGGAAGTGTGAAAACGGTGAGAACGGATCCTGGTCGAACACGTGGCAGGGGGCGCTCAATAAAATGCATGGGCACGATTGTCATTGTCCACGTTCCCCTCAATAAATGGCGTTATAATTCCGTTTCAAATAAAATTCCAAAAATTTCGTATTAGCAGTTGCCTCATCTCCAAGCTTTCGAGATCTATGGCGTCTAACGTGGATTTCGTTCTACAAAGTAATATTTTATGGCGTTTTCATATGTGTTCCATCAAATGATGCAACAGATATGCGTTTTGTTCTTTACACTTGTTTCAATGGCGTTTTTTTTTTCAAAGTAATATTTGAATATGGTGTTTATGTTTCAATGGCGTTCTTCCTATATTTAATATTTGGCGTTTTCATTATTAATGTTAATTGTCGTTTGGGATCTAATATATGCTTATTGTTTACGATCAATGACGTTTTACACCTGGTTACGTATATCTGATTAGTTGTGAATATTGGCGTTAATTTGCAAACATAAATTCTTACTATTTGTTAATTATTCAACTTATGGCGTGTTAATTAACATGTTTTAGGAAGACTGTAACATTAGTTCTTCATATTGTTTATTATTCAACTAATTGCGTTTTCATTATGACGTTTTCATTAATATGTTTTATTAAGAAAGTAACCTCAGTTATTCCTGTTGTTTATTATTCAACTAATGGCTTTTCCATCCATAATGTTTTAAGGAGACATTTTCTATGTTAAATATTCCCCAATGGCGTTTTTCTTAATTCGTTCTCATTGTGTTTTTTCAGACGAGGTTGTTTCTTCGAATGAAAGGTTTTGCCCCGAAAACTGGTTTTCCATTGATTATTCCCGACGTCAATGAAGATATAAAGCCAAAAATAGATACGATATTCTCAATCCTCGATGATTGTTAATCATTGTATGTTAGGTATGCGACGGCTTGTGGTTTTTCTGTTAGGAAAGGGACTGAAAAGATAAACGCCAAAGGAGAAACACATATTAAGTTTTTCATGTGTACGAGATCTGGGGTATATAAGGACAAGAAGGTTGATACGTTGGACCCGAATTAAAAGGAAAGGATTGTGCGATCCAACTTTTCAAAATGGACCGGTTGTGGAGCACAATTATGTGAAATATTTGAGGTTGGATCATGGAAGGTCTATACGTGTCGCAGCCCCGACCCCTGCCCCGGGAGCACCGTGCCGCGAACCAGTCAGATGGTATCAGGGTTTATCAATATGGCAGCGGAATTCATACATCAGGACCGTAGTTAGGAAATATTTTTATCAGAGTTAAACACCAAACTTTTATAATAATAAATGGGATAAAACGCAAATTTATTTGACAATACATTTGTAGGGATAAACCTTAATTATTGAAAACATAAACTCCGTTTCTTATTTGGTAACATTTATAGGCACAACTTTAAGCCTTCAGTGCTCTCCAGCTGGCTTCTATTAGCTTCACATTAAGTTACCTGAAACGCGTTTTAAAAAGGTTTTATCCGCAATAAATACCAGCCAGTGCATCCCAGTTTAATCAAAACAGTTTTATAATCTTTACAGTATTAAGATTTACAATGCTCGCATCTATCCAATTAATCAACACAGTATTGCTACTGGGCAACCATTGTCCCTCGTGCTTGTGATCATGCTACTATTTGCAATAGTAACGAGATTCAAGTAATGTATACAAAACCCCACATACTGATGATAATTGTAGAATTGCAAATACTTAATCACTGTAAGTATCTTTATAAACATTTAGGGTTTTGTAAAATGTTTGGACAATGATTCATAAAAAGATTTACAAAAGGGTGACAAAAATCAAGATGTACTCACTTTGTTTACTTAGGTAAAACTAAAGCTTCCTGGTTATTATCTATTAAAATTAAACAATGCACACGTGTTAGTAAAATAACCCAAATCACATTAACCGTACAACTGGAGACAAAACTCCAATGACTGACTTAGGCAAAGCCTTGACATGCATTACGGAGTCCTAGATCAATCGGGTGTAACACGAGACCGAACTCCAACGACTGAGTCAGACAGAGCCTTGACATGCGTTAAGGAGCCCTAGATCAATCGTGTAGGGTAACAAATAGGGGTTATAATACTTACAACGAGGCAGAGCTTCGCTTTATAGGGGTATTATTTCCTGAGAGTTTTAGCCTACTAATGATCAGAGAAAAGAAAGAAATTTGAACGATTGAGAAATGAGGCATCGGCCTCTATTTATAGGCCTGACGAGAGGCGGCTCGCGGCCCGTGAAGCCCCCTCTATCTTTCTCGCGGCCCGCGAAAGCATTAGGGTAGGATCTAGCTATGGTGAATCAACGGTGTAGGTTCAACATGCAAGGGACACGTGGCGCTACATGGTGCCGCCTGGTGTCACTGGGTCGCGGCCTGCGAAAGACCGAAAGAAATGGGTCGCGGCCAGCGAGCGACTCAGAGATTTGTTTTTATTTGATTTTTATTAATATTAGGGTATTCTAGGCTCATTTCTTGCATACAGGGTATATTTTAGAACGTTTAGGATTAAATAAAGAGGTTTTAGAAGGGTTGTTGTAATACGTTTGTTGAGGATCACAACCATGATTTTGTTGAACAGCCTGATAAGCATTTTCTTCTGTCTGAAGGACACCTCACTCAGCTCCAAAAGCATGTTATACATAGCGTGTCTAAGTTGAATTTGGGACCGGTTAAGGCATTTAATGTTATGAAGACTTGTTTTTGACGATTTTGAAGACGTGGGTGCAAGTAAAGTTGATTTTAAGAACTACAAGAGACAAATTAACTTGTTTATAGAGGAATATGTAGGATCGTTTTGCACGACCAAACGAGCCCTTCAGAAGAGTTCTCGGATCAAATCAGAGGCAGAATTCAATGATTTGATCTTTCTTCAGCTTGTATTGCACTTGGAATCACTTTACAAGTCTCTTGTATTGATTTGACAAAGATATACAAGCTAGAGACACTCCGGCAAAGCTTCGCTACCAAAATCCGAAGTTACTAATGAAATGATCAGACCTAGTATTTATAGCCAAGTCATTTCGCATGAAACAGTCATTTGCTATTTCGCACGAAACAGTCACTTGCTATTTCGCACGAAATGGCTATTTCGTGTGAAATGACTATTTCGTGTGAAATGACTTTTTCAGCCAATTTCCCATTTTCCTCGAACTACGTATCCTAGATCTATCATTTCTATTACAAGACTCGATACAAGACGAAGTCAACAGACATATGCACTAACAGTCTCCCCCTTGGATGTTGACGGAGTCCTCAGTATGAGACGTCAGTACGTCAAAACTTCAGTCTTGATCAGTCTTCTTACTTTCTCCAAAATATTTGACGCTGAAGCATCCTTCAAACTTTCTCTTTCATACTATTTCCAAAGTATTTGACGCTGAAGCATTCTTCAAATTCTCTCTTTCTCTTTTCTCACCATTATCAGCTATTCTTCCATAATCTGAATCTGAATCTGGCTCTTTCACTCTTCAATCTCCCCTTTGCTAACAGACTCCCCCTTAAGTTGTTCCGGGATCGTAATCTGATATAGAACTTTCGCAGGTTTTGTATCAGAAACCTGGTTTTAACTCTGCACAGACTTCGACACGGGGATCTGCACAAACTCTAACCAACATTAAGATTTAACTTTATGCTTACCACTTGTATTTAAAATGATTAAATTGGTTTCAAATTAATGAGCCATTTAGTCATTTTAAAAACAATTCACATTTCCAACAAACTTTCCCAAACTTCTGTTCTTCCTGTTTAGCACTTAGAATTTTGAATATCAGCTCTCCAACATCAGTTGTCGAAAATCTTTTTGGATTTTTCAAAATTTTATGCTAAAAGCACATTCTTTTTGGGTTTTGTTTTTAATGAAAAACAGTAAAGAAATATTTACAGACAATATTTTTTGTGAGTTTGCGTAAGAGGATCATATCAGTTTAATGAGACAAATCAGCTGCACCATTGATCTAAAAATTACCACTTAAAGTTTTTTAAACAATTCACCCTAGATCATCGATATTGTGGTCCACTTAAACTCTTCTAAGATGTTCGTAATGCTTACTGATACGATTAGAGTACATTAGATAGCACTAAAGTCCTATGGGCCCCACAATCTAAGCATATCCCCTCATCATGTAATGCACTGACCCGAATAACGCTTTTAAACTTTCATCAACTGTGATTTGTGCAAAAATAACTCAGAACACTTAGACATTAACGATCAGGTCGATACTCACGTATACGCAAAGATCGTCCAATGTTTAAGTAAAATAAGAAAAAATAAAACAAGTTGAAAGTGTTTAGGCTTTAACCACCAGTTCGATACTCCTGTATACACAGAGGTGATCCAAAGCTTAAACGAAACACCAAAGAAACTAAAGCAAAACGATTAGGCATTAACATCCAGGTCGATAGTCACGTATACGCAGAGGATGTCCAATGCTTAATCGAAATAAAGAAATCAAACAAGTTTAAATTTTTGCAAAAGAAAACACAAAATCACAGTGACTTTTCAGCAAAGTTGTGAAAGCTCACAAACTTAACCGGTTTTATGTCTTTCGACCATCAGCAATTACCGAGCAGGCACACGGTCAAGAAGGACAAAACTAAGTACTATGCGTTTGACCTTGTTTCCCACCAGACTTAGGCTTTTTTCTTTATGTTTGTATCGTTTTCGCAAAACTACTAGTCTTAGCTGAGCCTATCGACACATCCCTAGTGAGACTGTTTAAAACTTTATAACACTTCACATTTCTCTAGCGTGCACTGATAGTCCACTGATGTACTATCATTTCCTCTTTTTTCACAAAACTCTTTTTGATTTTCCGATGTTTTTGAATTTTAGATTTTATCATGTTTTTAGATTTTTTAAATTTTCAAAATTTCTGAAATAAATTTTCTACTCCCCCTAAAATCAAAATATGTTTCAATTTTGATTTTCTGGGAAAATTTGAAAGCAATAAACTGTACAAAGTAAAATGACAAACTGATGAGAATTGCCTCAATTCGCCATCCACTTGGCTTAAACAATCAGAACTCCCCCTGACAACAATCTATTTTCCCATTATGATTTCAAAACACTTAAGTTTGTTTTAATCAAAATGGTTTTTCCGGAAAATTAGTTTTGTTTGTCGTTTCACAAACATGGGGTTTTCATCACATTTTCCTTTCACAATCCACTTGTAAAAACTTTAACACTTTTCGGTTTTTCTCAAAAAAAAAAAAACAAAAAAACAATACCACTTGTAAGAAAGTTAAATCAAGTACAACTTAATGTCCTTGATTAACCACTTGTAAAACGAAATATCACAGATGTGAATTTCTGAAGAAAGTTGTCGATTCCTACTCCACGATTACCAACTTGGGAGCTCCGACAAGTCAGAATTTTAAGCAAAGAATGCAGGCATCCAAGCCTGACCAGCCTTGGGTGTATCCGAGTTATTTTCACTCGGGGTGCCAGTTATCCTCATTGATTCATAAAATTCTTTCACCCCTTTGGCCCTACCATCGACCACCTTTCCAAAGATATGTTTTACTTTGCTATTAAAAGCCTTTTCGACATCGAATTCTTTCTCTTCAGAATAGAATTGATTCGAAATTTTCACTTTACCAACTTTGTGTTTAAAATTTTCAGTCTGCAATGGTGGAAAGTTGACATCATCCATTGGCGGAACTGAATTTTCTCCTTTTTGATCAACAGTTGACTTTTCTGACTTTGACGAGTCAGATTCATCGCCAAAACATGACTCCTTTGCTTCCGAAGAAACAAATTCATCGCCATCCGTTATTGGAACCCAATCCTCACAGGATTTAGGTTTTCCAAATTCATCAACCTGTGACATGAACGACCTTTCACAGTTTCTTTTATACTCAAAAACCTTGATAAAGATTTTATCTGAAAAATTAACTTTCTTTGATTTTTTATCAGTTTGATTAGTCAATTTTTCTTTCTTTATCCTCTCTTTTGTCCTCAGATTTGTATCTGATGAATTCGTTTTGCTTGACTGACCATTTTTTGTGGAGCAAATCGATTCATCAGAACTTTTATCTGAATCAACAGTTGTATCCGAGGACAAAATCTTTTCAAGATACTCCCTTGCTTTCTTCCTTTTCTTCCTCAGTCTGTCTTTCTGCCCTTATGACAATTTCACTTTCTGTTCTTTGGGCTTTTCTTCGATTTTGACTATTTTCTTTACCACTCTCTGAGATTCAGCCCTTGATCTTCTCTTTGATCTCATTGGGCAATCTCTGGCAATATGACCTTTGATTTGACATTCATAGCATGTTCTTGTCTCAAATCTTTGACTCTGGCAATTAACAGCAATGTGTCCTTGAAAACCACATTTGTAACACACTCTGTTATAATACCATTCTCCATTATCAATCCAAACATTTAGATCATAACACTGTTTGGCCTTGTGATAACCTTGACTTCTCCTGTAAGCTTGATTTGACGTTTGAGCACTGTGGTCGAACCTGCACCACTTATTACCAACTTTTTGTGAGTTTTGATTTTCAACTTTTTGTGGTTTTTTATAATGATTGGATGATTGAAATGATGATCTTTTATTGTTGTTTTGAAAAATTTTCGAATTTTGGTTTTGTTTTTGTTCTACATTCTTCTTAAAAGGTTTTTGCGTTGAGCATTCACCTCTTTCAGTAGATTGTAAAACAGTTTCTTGAAAATTTTCTTTTAATTTCAAAAATATTTTCTTTTATCATTTTCATCATCAGATTTATCATCACAATCCTCAATTATAACTTTGTCATAATTTGTGACATTGTCACTTATTGGAATTTCATTGATCGGTTTTGGACATAAATGATCTAGTAATACTGATGAAGTCACAAAACCTTTCAATTTCTTTTCAAAATCATTGATTTTATTGTTAGCACACTCAACTTCATTTTCAAGTTGAGTGATTTTCTCAAGATGAGAATTTATTGCATTTTCATTTTCAAATTTATTTTTATCTAAAACAGATTTTTCATTTTCTAAAATCTTTATTTGGTTTTGAAATTCCGTTTCTTTTTCTTTTAAAACTTTATTTTCCAATTTTATCCAAAATACATTTTCAAAGTCTTTTTCAATTTTTAATTTTTCATTTTCTAAAATTTTTATTTTATTTTGAACTTCTTTTTCATTTTCTTTTAAAATTTTGTTTTCTAATGTCAAACTCTCTACATCTTTTAGAAGTTTGACATTTTCTGATTCAGATTTATCACAGTTTAAGCACTTCTCGGACATCTTTTTAGCTTCAACTTTCTTCTCAACCTTGATAGCTGAAATTTCGTCAACTTGCTTCTCTACCACTTGAACATTTTCTTCAGATTTGACTTTTTCTTCGGTAGTTGCTGCTTTATGATTCTTCTCTCCTGAATCAGACTTCAATTTTCTAATCTTTTGGAGTTCAATCTCTTGACCTTCAATCTTCTGGATGAACGTGCCCAAATTAAAGCCAAAATATTCCAAGCTATTTTTCCAGGCCAACAAATATGTGCCCCAATCATCACGCGGTAAAGCATTTGCGAACTTGTCAACCCATTCATCATCTCTTTTGGTAATGCTCAAACGTTTCATCTCTACATACAACTGACAATACCTTTCAATCAACTCTTTTGTTGATTCTCCCCTGATAGCTGTAAAACTATCAAACACATCCATGTTTTTTTATCAAAACAACTGAATCAGATGAATATCCGATTGAGTGGCAAAAATCAGGCGACAACGAATCAGGTGAGGATTCGCTCGGGCGGGTATCCGATGCTTGACAAATCACCTGAAACATAGACAAATAGAACTAATTAGGATCGGGTGGTAAACCGTTCGGATTGCCACTCGATTCGTTGCACTTTAAACCTTTGAACAAATAAAATCTCTTGAATTGAATTGTGACCCAATGTGATGTCAAACCTTTCAAATGACAAATCTGGTTCAATTTCACATGCACTTTATTGGTATTTGAAATCACTGGCCGATAACACTTTTATACCTACTGATTTAATTGGACCAACAAACCCACTGGGCCATCACCACCTCAATCACGACATCACCAGGAACCAAGTCAACCACCATCACCACCACCTGAACCATCACCACCTCAATCACCACATCAATCACCACCGAGACAACCTACACCACTTCAATCACCACATCAATCACCACCACACAACCACCACAATCACCACCACAACAAATTCAAATTACTTCACAACACATTTTCCAAACACCACCATCTTCACAACCACAAGTACAATCAACTCCTGGATCTTCTGGTTTCAAAAATTTTCCTCACATTCCAGAGAATATTCCTCTTGAAGACATTGGAGATTTTAATTTTGTAACTGATGATGTTGTAAAAAAGTTACAAAAGAAAGTGGATGAGATGTTAGTTGAAAATAAAAAGTTGGTAGATCGAGAGAAGAAGCTTGAAAAGCGTATCAAGACCGTTGAAGCTGAAAATTCATCTTTAAAGAACAGAGTTGAAGCAGATCAAGCAGAAATTGATATTCTTAAAGTTCGTATTGCTGAGTTAGAGGAGGAAAAGGCTCGCAGAGATGACCAGAACAAGTATTTTGAATTGAAAAATAAAGAGTTGGAGGCAAACTATGCTCGAAGAGAACATGAAGATTACATGTTAAAGAAAGTGTTAGAAGATTTGCTTGGAAAGCCTGTTGAACAAAGATTTGAGGAGATTCAGCTTGAAGAAGTCAGAGCTAAACGTAAAGCTGATTTAGAAGCTCAAATGAAAGACAAGGGTAAAGGTCTTGAAGGTGAAAAAAGTTGATGATGTGATGAAAAAGGCAATGGTTGTGTCTGAACCTATAGAAGAACCAATATCATCTGTTCTGCCAATTTCGTCAGTTTCTGGTGTATTTGATGTTGAAATTGATGATATAAATGAAGATGACGAAGATGATGATGTGATAGATGATGCAGATGATGTTTATTCTGCAAGCAGTCATGATGATGACGATGGTAATGATGATGATGATCAGGGTACTTCTGGGATCAAAGTTTTCTGAAGCATCTCAAGAAGAAAATGTTGATGATTATCTTCAAGATGATGCAAATGAAGAGCCAGAAAGTGCTGAAGGTGAGGGGGAGCATGTTGATGATCAAAATGTTGTTGAAAGTGAAAGATTAATTCTTCATCTTGAACCTGAGGTAGAGGAAGGTGAAATCAGGCATACTTACACTTTGGATGAAATCATCAAAATGACACATATTGATGAGAATGCCTTCAAGTTTGATTTTGAAGAGGAGCTCAATCAGTTCGACATCAATCAACAGTCCGAGTATCAGTATAAGTATGTGGAGGAAGCTGATAATTATGATAGGGTTGAGGTTGAAGACTGTAGTGATGAAGAATCGTCTGCGAATGTTGATACTTCAAACTTTCCAACGCTGGTTGAATTTTTAAGTCAAGAGAACATTGATGAATTGAGAAGGAAAGTTGAAGAATGTTTGAAAAACAAGAATTTTGATGGGACGACAAAAGATGAAAGTCATGAAGAAAGGAAGAAATGGTTTAGAAAGAGTACTGAAAGAAAATTCAAACGTCCACTGAAGTTTTATAAGAGAGACCGAGAAATTTCTCTTGGTGACATTATCAGCCGGGGATTCTTGCCACAAGTGAAAGTGTATGCAATCAGAAGAGAATATGGGGTACAGTATTTTGAGTATATTCAGGATATCATGTCTCTACCATGGTGGGATGTTGAAGAACTGTCAAAAGTTAGAACTTTGAACTATCCTATCAGAAAACATGATGTGCCTATTTGGGGTTTGATGAAGTATGAATCATTCAAAGACTTCAAGCACTGGAAACCTCATTATCCAAAGAAAGTGAAGAGAGTCTATCCTGAAGCAGGTGCTAAAGAGACAATCCTGAAGATAAAGAAGCCAAAAGTGATAAAGAATATTCCAGTACCAAAAATGGAGCAGGATTTCCATACAGGGTTCTTGTATTGGGTGTATAGCTGTCTGACAACTAAGGCTGTGATCACCTACAAAGTTGAAAATGAAATCAGATACATCTCTGTGTATGATCCTTTGTGGTTGGTTAATTGCTCAGCAAAAGACATAGAGTGTTTGTTTATTAACAAGATTGGGTTTAAAGCTGAAGACAGAGACCAGGCAATGCAGTTTCAGAAGGTTGTAACTATATGTTTTCAGAAAGGGATTAACTCTGAGAATGCATGGTCAACAAATTGGAGAAAGATTGAGAAGAAAGAAGTTCGGAAGGCTGAGAAGGAAAGAAAGGCACGAGAAGAAAGAGACAATATGATAAGGCATACTATTGTGCAGAGAATGGCTGCAGAGGAAAAGCGAAAAGTTGAAGAGAATGAAAAGCTTAGGAAGATGTTAATGAGAAAGCCTAAGCCAAAGGAAGAAAAGTTCAAGTCCCTGTAAAGATAGCGCTGAAGACCTGACTAAAGACTCCGGCAATATCCAAGGGGGAGTTTGTTGGTGCACGATGTCTATAGCCTACGTCTACAGTCTGGGTCATGTCAAAGTAGTTTGTATAGGGGTGAAAAATGTAATTTTATGTTTGAAAGTCATTTCGCACGAAATGAGTTTTGGTCATTTCGTATGAAATGAGATGTTGTCATTTCGTACGAAATGACATGTTGTCATTTCGTACAAAATGACATCTTGTCATTTCGTGCGAAATAGTGTTGCCTATATATAAGGCACTTGGGTTTTTCATTTGGTACGAAATAGTGAGACGTGTAACGAAGTGCTGCCCAATTCTCACCGTGTAATCAAGTTGAATATCAATGAAAAACCTGTTTTAAGTATAAATCTCTGTTTCTACACCTTTCTATCACTGATTCTCAGTTGTTTGACTGTTTTCGCCTTTCAAACGATTTAGATTTGACTCTGAACGACTCATATAGGTCGCAAAACCATCCTACAAAATACGATGCTGAGATGGTTGTGAGACATTTGCATGAAAAACAAAAACAGTCCCAGCCTAATTTCTCGTACGATTACTTCACAGACAATGAGAATCATTCGAAGGGACTTTTTTGGTGTGATGATCAATACAAACGTAATTACCACGTGTTTGGTGATGTGATTCCGTTTGTCGCCACGTATCGTTCCAACAAGTAATATTTATAATTCTATTTTTTTCTGTGTGTTTTGGCGTTTTCACTATTTAGATGCACTGGCGTTTTGTTCTGGTTTCATTTTTTCAATGGTGTTTTTGTATGCAGATACTCTATGGTGTTTGTACTGTTTACTGGTATAGAAAATCACCACTGCAATGTTACATTTGGTGTTACATTATTGGCATAAGAAACTGTTGATATGTATATATGGTTGTTTAGAGTTTTTCTGAAAGCTGTCAGTGCTCAACCAAAAGTTGTTGTAACTGACCAAGATCCAGCAATGAAGAAGACTATTTATGTTGTATTTGTTGAAACGAGGCATCGGTTATGCATGTATCACGTGATACATAAACTTTCTCTAAAGGTTGATTTTCTTATCTTCATGTGTTTGGCGTTTTAAGATATATGGCGTTTTACCATTCATAATTGTTTTTCATGTTAGTTTTTTGTTTGTAATGTATTTATTCCATGGCGTTTTCGTGTTTTATATAGGTTGGTGTTAGGCTATGCAATTCCACCAATTTCAAAAAACGTATTAGTGGTGTTGTTTGGATGGATATTCTTACACCCGAAAAGTTTGAATCAGGATGGGAAGAGGTTATTGAAGAGTTCAATTTAGATGATAATGACTGGCTTTCTAATATTTTTACACTTAGGGATTCTTGGATCCCTGCATACTATAGAATGGAGGAACTGTCGGGCCTTATGCGTACGGCATCGAGGTCGGAGAGTGAGAACAATTTTTTTGGTCAAGTGTGTAATGCAAAATCTACTCTTGTTGAGTTCATGACTCATTATGAAATTGTAATAGAAGCACAGCGTCACACGCACCAGAAAAATGAACATGAATCTCCACACGCACCAGAAAAATGAACATGAATCTCGATACAAACGCCCCTAGTTGAAAAGTAATTATAAAGTGTTGGAGAGGCAAGCTGCTGAGATATACAAAAAAAAATATTTTTTGGAACATTCAAGTTGCGCTAATCGGGATTGGGGATTGTTTAAATCAACGTTATGAAGAGCAGCCCGATGGGTTTGTTAAGTTCTACATAAATGATTTCTAGCAGTCTTGTACATCCTTATTCGAGGTAAACAATGGCATTTTTCGCGTATTTTATCTAGCGTTTTCTGAGTTTGGCGTTTATTAAATTTTTAAACACTTATTTTTTCTGCCTGAAGTTTTTGTGTTTGTTGTTTGATGGTGTTTTATACAGACATTGTTTACATGGCGTTTTATACATACAGTAGGGATGAGCTCGGTACCGTCCGGTACCGAAAGAACGGGTACCGAAAATCCCTAAAAGTAGGTACCGGTAACGAATATAACCGGTACGGTTCGGTACCGGTATTTAAGGGTAAAAACCAGTAAATACCGGAACCGAACTGGTGCCGTACCGGACCGGTACCGAAAATGTCAAAAGTCGGTACCGAATCGGTAACGAAAAAGTACCCGGTCCGGTAAATTCGGTACCGGTACCGGGTCTGATTTGCTCATCCCTAACATACAGTGTTTTTGGTGTTTTTTCAGGTAATGTACCGTAAGTCTGATTACACCAGCACTTGCTCATGCAGGCGTTTTGAGCAGTTTGGTTTGCTATGTAGACATATATTTTATGTTTTGAGAAGTTTGGATATTTGGAAATTTCCAAAACAGTACATTTTGAATAGATGGCGTAAAGAGACTTGGCCAAATTGCTCTTCAGATTACTCAATGAGTCGTGATTTTATGACCGAGCTTGATCCCGATGTGCAAAGTATGATGCGAGAAATTATTTTAGCAACGGAGTATACTTTGAACCGTTTATCTCGTAATAAAGAAGAATTATTCTTATACAAGGATCATGTTCAATCTTATATGAAGAAGGTTCAAGATATGCAGATTGTTGCTCCTCCTCCTAGTACTAGGGATAGATTTGCAGAGATAACAGGGCAATATCAAAACGACAAGAATCCGATAAGAGTCCCTGTTGGGTATAAGTCGAAATGTTCTGGATCTCGAAAGTGTTTGAAATCCAAACAGAAGGGAGCAATTGAAAAAACAAAAACAAAAGGGAAGCCCGCGGCGAAAGAAAGACAGTGTAAGAACTGGGACACTACGCATCGACATGCAAGAAGGCCGTAATTAAAAGAAAATCGATACGGTCTTCGAGAGCAAGTGGAGAGTAGTTTGGCGTTTTTTATATTTTCTATTTTTTCCTATGCAATTTTTGAGCAAGTAAGAACACACAATATCGCCATTTGGCGTTTTATATTTTTTATATATTTTTTACTGTTTTTTACATTTTTCACTTTTTGTGCATAACATGTGATTAAAGGCAATTATTATAGTTCTAGATGTTTGTTTGTTTTGCCATTTGGCGTTTTTGCAACTAATTATAGAGAATAAAGTATTTTTTTATTAACTGGAAGGTACATAACTGCCGCAGCCCCCGACCCCTGCCCAGGAAGGCGGGCGGCCGCGGACACGCAGAGCTGGTGGTATTGGTGTTTATTTAATTTGGCAGCGGAATACATCAGGACCGTAGTTAGGAAATATTTTTATCAGAGTTAAACACCAAACTTTTTATAGTAATAATTGGGATAAAACCCAAGTTCATTTGACAATACATTTGTAGGGATAAACCCTAATTATTTAAAACAAAAACTCCTTTTTTATTTATGTAACTTTTATAGCCACTTTTCCAAGCCTTCAATGCTCTCCGGCTAGCTTCTATTGGCTTTTACATTTTGTTACCTGAAACGCGTTTTAAAAAGATTTTATCTGCAAGAAATACTGGCGAGTGCATCCTAGTTTAATCAAAACAGTTTTACAACTTTACAGTATTTAGGGCATCCGCAATTACATTTGTTTATATCTACTCAATTACTCATTCAGTACTGTCAACACCTGACTTGTAGGTCATATTACTCATTGGCTAACTCTTTGTCCAATGGTAACGTCTTTCAAGTAATGTATACAAAACCCCAACATATCGGCAGTAATTATAGAATCACAAATACTCAATTACTGTTAAGTGTAATTTAAAACATTTGAGGTTTTGGTAAAACATTTTGACTCACAAGAGTATATTTAAAAAAGTGACAACAAGAGAATGTACTCACATTTTTACTTAGGTAAAACAAAAGCTTCCTGGTGTATCTCCTGGTTATTATCTATTAAAATTAAACAATGCACACGTGTTAGTAAAATAACCCAAATCATATTAACCGTAGAACTCGAGACAGAACTCAAATGACTGAGTCAGGCAGAGCCTTGACATGCATTAGGGAGTCCTAGATCAATCAGGTGTAACACGAGACAGAACTCCAACGACTGAGTCAGGCAGAGCCTTGACATGCGTTTCGGAGCCCTAGATCGATCGTGTATGGTAACAAATAGGGTTATAATACTTACAACGAGGCAGAGCTTCGCTTTATAGGGGTATAATACACATGTATTTATAGTAATAGAAGTTGAGAGAGAATATCAGAATTAGAACGAAAATCAAATGAGGCATCGGCCTCTATTTATAGGCCTGTCGAAGGTCGGCTCGCGGCCCGCGAGGCCTTCCTCTTGTTCTTTCACGACCCGCAACAAGGGTACATTAGGCCCTAGACTTGTCGAGTCAAAGGTGTAGGCTTGCAACGTAACCGGACACGTGGCGCAATGCCTTGTCCAGCAATCCAAGCCAGTCGCGGCCCGCGACAGATGTAGCTAAGGGAATTGCGCCCCGCGAGCGACTTCCAGTTTTTGTTTTCTTTGATTTTTATAAATATTAAGGTATTTCGGGATCGTTTCTTGTATACGGGGTATATAAGGAACGTTTAGGGTTACGTTAAGGGTTCTAGGAGGGTTGTTATATCCTCCCCACCTTGTTTTAGATCTCGTCCTCGAGGTCTACTGGAAGAGGTGTGGATATTTCCTTTGCATCTTTGATTCGAGCTCCCAAGTGTATTCTGGTCCTCTCTTGGAATCCCATTTTACTTTGACCAGAACTAATCTCTTGTGTTTAAGATTCTTGATCTTTCTATCTTCAATCTGAATGGGTTTCTCTACAAATTTAAGTTTCTCATTTAACTCTATGTCCTTAAGAGGTATCATTAATGATTCGTCTGCTAAGCACTTTTTGAGATTACACACATGAAACACATCATGTATTCCTGCCATCTCCTCTAGCAGTTGTAGCTGATAAGCTACAGGTCATATTTTTCTAATAATCTCAAAAGGTCCAACAAACCTGGGGCTTAGCTTGCCTCTTTTAACGAATCTGACTACTCCTTTCCATGGAGAGACTTTTAACAATATCTTATCTCCTACTTGAAATTCTAAAGGTTTTCGTCTGTTATCTGCACAACTCTTTTGACGATCTCGTGCTGCTTTTAGTCTTTCCTTGACTTGAATTATTTTATCTGTTGTTTCTTGCACTATCTCTGGTCCAGATAGTTGTTTTTCTCCAATTCTGCCCAACAGACTAGAGTTCGGCACTTTCGTCCATAAAGTGCTTCAAATGGTGCAGCATTAATGCTAGTATGATAACTATTATTATAGGAAAATTCTATTAATGGTAGATGATCATCCCAGGTCCCTTCAAACAATTCTCATCGTCTGTGAAGTAATCGTACGAGAAATTAGGATGGGACTGTTTTTTTCAGGCAAATGTCTCACAACCATCTCAGCATCGTATTCTCCAATAAACAAGTTAATTTACCTCTTGTAATTCTTAAAATCAACTTTACTTGCACCCATCTTCAAAATCGCCAAACAAGTCTTCACAACATTAAACGACTTAACCGGTCCCAAATTCAACTTAGACATGCTATGTATAACATGCTTCTGGAGCTGAGTGAGGTGTCCTTCAGACGGAAGAAAATGCTTATCAGGCTATTCAACAAAATAATGGTTGTGCTCCTCAACAAACTTATAGACCTTCAATGATCTAGCCTCAAATATTACACATAATTGTGCTCCACATCCAGTCCTCTTTGAAAAGTTGGATCGCACAGTCCTTTCCTTTTGATTCGGGTCCAACGTATCAACCTTCTTGTCCTTATATACCCCAGATCTCGTACCCATGCAATACTTAGATCTCGTACCCATGCAATACTTAATATGTGTTTCTCCTTTGGCGTTTATCTTTTCAGTCCCTTTCCTGACAGAAAAACCACAAGCCGTCGAATACCTAACATACAATGAATAACAATCATCGAGGCTTGGGAATATCATGTATATTTTTGGCTTTATCTCTTCACTAGCGTCAGGAATGATCAATGGAAAGCCAATTTTCGAGCAAAACCTTTCATTCGAAGAAACACCCTCGTCTGAAAAAAACACAGTGAGAACGAATTAAGAAAAACGCCTTTGGGGAATATTTAACATAGAAAATGTATCCTTAAAACATTATCGATGAAAACGCCATTAATTGAATAATAAACAATAGGAATAACTGATGTTACTTTCTTAATAAAACATATTAATGAAAAGGCCATTAGTTGAATAATAAACAATATGAAGAATTGATGTTATTGTCTTCCTGAAACATGTTAATGAAAACGCCATAAGTTGAATAATTAACAAATAGTAAGAACTAATGTTTACAAATTAACGCCAATATTTACAACTAATCAGATATACGTAACCAAGTGTAAAACGCCATTGATCATAAACAATAAGCATTTATTAGATCCCAAACGACAATTAAAATTACTAATGAGAACACCAAATATTGAATATAGGAAGAACGGCCATTGAAACATAAACGTCATTTTCACATACTACTTTGAAAAAAAAAACGCCATTGAAACAAACATAAAGAACAAAACACCATATTTGTTGCATGATTTGCTGAAACACTTATGAAAACGCCATCAAATATTACTTTGTAGAATGAAATTCACGTTAGACGCCATAGATCTCAGAAGCTTGGAGAGGAAGTAACTGCTAATACGAATTTTTTGAAATTTTGTTTGAAACGGAATTATAACACCATTTATTGAGGGGAACGTGGACAATGACAATCGTGCCCCTGCATATCATTTAGCGCCCATGCCACGTGTTCGACAAGGATCCGTTCTCACCGTTTTTACACTTCCAACTGTTTTCTGGTGATCTCGTTTCTCTCTATATATATATATATCCTCCTACTGTTTATCCAATCAATTATTAGTGAATATCAATGGATAAATAGAATATATTCAATAATGGAACTGGCTTCATTATTTCCACGCCGTGTGCCATACGACGATAAAGGTGATATAACGAATACAAAAGTGAAGACAATAAATCATCAATTATCCGACAAACAAAAGCATGAGATTCAACCCAAGAAGGGGTTAAAGTCTTGTTGACTTGTCTTTTTCTTTTAATAGTAGCTCTCAAACTAGTTCCATTCACCTAGACAAAAAAGATTTGAATATTTTCTATACTCTCAAACCATTGTTTCCACATAAATTTTATTAGGGGAGTTGGTCTATAATAATCCTAACTACACGTCATTGGCCATTGACAGTCGCACCTTTGAATATTCCCCATGCTAGTCACACCTTTCACCTATTTTTCCTCCACCGGTCCTCAGTTAAAAAAACTTAATGGAGTTAAGTTTTTTTTCCGAATTACAAACTGACGTATTAGGGCTTTTGATCAGGACGAGGATACGGTCTATTGATGTAAAACTTACCTCGAAATGGTGCTCCAAACGACTTGATTTTTGTTAATTGGAAATCTAAACACCCAAATTGAAGCACTTTTTCGTCGCTTGGAGCACAATTTCAATGTAAATTTTACATCATTCAACTCGTATCCTCGTTCTAATCAAAAGCCCTAAAACGTCAGCTTGTAATTCAGAAAAAAAAAAAAACCTAACTCCGTTAAGTTTTTTTAACTGAGGACCAGTTGAGGAAAAATAAGTGAAATGTGTGACTGGTATGGGGAATATTCAAAGGTATGACTGACAATGGCCAATGACGTCTAGTTGGGATTATTACAGTCCAATTCCCCATTTTATTAAAGATGAATTACTTCCTTGGACATAGTGTAAAGATTCCACACAACTCTTGTAAAAATAAGGGGTTGTTTGGTAGCCTCTTAATGACCATTCAGATGCTACCTCTTAATGGTTTAAAACCTCTGAATGAATAAGAGGTAACCTCAAGTCTGAATGGTTAAGAGGTAACCCCTGAATGGTAAATCATCACATGTCACATTCTTCTATCTTCTCATTGGTAAAATTCTTAATGGTTGCATTAAGATGTAGCTTCTTAATGACCATTCAGAGGCTACCAAACAACCCCTAAGATTCATGTCACATGAAGCACCATCAAAATGACCAATGTTAGTTTGATAGTTTAAAGATTACTATTAACTTTAGCCTACCACATAGTTATTGCTAGATTAGTCAAAATTATGAAGTTTACATTCATTTCTGTTAAACAAGCCCGTTTTCTTTTATCCTGAAAAATTGCAGTAGTGGAAGAATAATCATATCATATTAAGTTGATAAAACAATAACTATAGCTTTAAACAGTGTCGTGACTCAAGACGGTTACTAAAAAATACCATAACTTTTTGTAGGAAACTTCAAACGCCATGAAACTTGAACCATCAGAAACTAAATATCCGGAGCTTAATAATCAATAGGTCACACTTTTAACTTGATTAACATTTGAGCCTTCAAATACCCCTTGAAGAAACTCTTAGCTCTTCATAGACGATATACTTATTTATTCCAAAAGTCAGACAGAGCATTGTAAACATCTTCATGCACTCTTAACTTTGTTAAGAAAAGAAAAGTTGTACGCCAAATTCTCAAAATGTGAATTTTGGTTACAAGAAGTGCAATTCTTAGGACACATGGTAAATCATGAAGGTATTCATGTAGATCCTGCTAAGATAGAGGCAATTACCAAGTGGAAGGTTCCACAAACAGCAATGGAAATTAGAAGTTTTATAGGATTAGCTGGGTATTATAGACGGTTTATTAAGGATTTTTCCAAGATAGCTGTACCATTAACTAAGCTAACCTGTAAAGCCACTAAGTTTGAATGGGGACCTAAACAAGAAGAAGCTTTTAGAATTCTGAAACAGAAATTAACCCATGCACCAATCTTAGCTTTACCAGAAGGAACTGAAAATTTTGAAGTATATTGTGATGCTTCAAAATTAGGATTTGGATGTGTGCTTATGCAACGCAAGAAGGTAATTGCATATGCATCAAGGCAATTGAAAAAGCACGAAGAAAATTATACGACTCATGATTTAGAATTAGGAGCCGTAATTTTTGCCCTTAAGATTTGGAGACATTATCTGTACGGAAGTAAGTTTACTATCTATACAGATCATAAGAGTTTAAGATATATATTTGGGCAAAAAGAGTTAAACATGAGGCAAAGGAGATGGATGGAAATCTTAAGCGACTACGACTGTGATATTCATTATCATGAAGGAAAGGCAAATGTAGTTGCAGATGCCTTAAGTCGTAAGTATTATGAGAAACAACGACGGGTTCGTGCTCTCAGATTAAATCTACAAATAGATTTAATGGAACAATTAAAGAATGTTCAAACTACAGCAATCAAGGATGATGCTGAAGGAATGAAAGGACGAATCAAAGAATTAGAACAAGGAGCAGATGGAATTTGGAGATTCCATAAAAGTAGAATTTGGGTACCTAAGCAGGGAGACTTAAGACCTAAGATTTTAGAAGAAGCTCATAAATCTAGGTATACTATACACCCAGGAAACAATAAGATGTACCAAGATTTAAGAAAGAACTTTTGGTGGATAGGAATGAAAAAGGACATAGCCAGCTATGTTTCTAAATGTCTTACTTGTTCACAAGTTAAGGCAGAACATCAGAAACCTTCAGGATTACTACAACAGTTAGAAATGCCAGTATGGAAATGGGAACTTATAACAATGGACTTTGTTACTAAGTTACCCAAAACCAGAAAAGGTAATGATGCGATTTGGGTAATAGTGGATCGATTAACCAAATCTGCTCACTTTCTACCTATGAAAGAAACCTTTAGCATGGAAAGACTGGCTAAATTGTATGTAGATGAAGTGGTATCCTTACATGGAGTTCCACTCTCCATTATTTCGGATAGGGATAGTCGTTTTACTTCTCACTTCTGGAAAAGCTTCCAGCAAGCAATGGGAACTCGACTAAATTTAAGCACTGCTTATCATCCCCAAACAGATGGGCAAAGTGAAAGAACGATCCAAACTCTAGAAGATATGCTCCGAGCATGTGTTATAGACTTTGGTGGAAATTGGCATGATCATTTACCATTAATTGAATTCTCCTATAACAATAGTTATCATTCAAGCATCGAAACTGCTCCATTTGAGGCATTATATGGAAGAAAATGCAGAACTCCAGTTTGTTGGGCAGAAATAGGAGAAACTCAATTGTCAGGTCCTGAAATAGTACAAGAAACAACTGACAAGATTACTCGAATCAAGGAAAGGCTGAAGACGGCTCGGGATCGCCAAAAGAGTTATGCAGATAATAGAAGCAAGCCGTTAGAATTTCAAGTTGGAGACAGAGTACTGTTAAAAGTTTCTCCTTGGAAAGGAGTAGTTAGATTCGGAAAGAAAGGAAAGTTAAGTCCAAGGTACATAGGACCATTTTCAGTGATCCAACGTATAGGACCAGTCGCTTATCGTTTACGATTACCAGAAGAATTAGCTGGAGTACATGATGTATTTCATGTATCCAATCTAAAGAAATGTTTAGCAGATGAATCTCTGGTAGTACCTCTTCAAGACATAGAGGTAAACGAAAAGTTAAAATTTGTGGAGAAACCTCTTCAGATAGAAGACAGAAAAGTGAAATTTCTCAAGCACAAACGACTAGTGTTAGTGAAAGTAAAGTGGAATTCAAGGAGAGGACCTGAGTACACTTGGGAGCTGGAATCAGAAATGAAGCGAAAATATCCTCATTTATTCCAGTAAATCTCGAGGACGAGATTTTTCATAAGGTGGGGAGAATGTAACAACTCTCATCAAAAGTCATAATTATTAAAATAATTAGTCCAAAAGGAAACCCTAATTGAGACACCCAAGTGATTCTAAACAAACCCTAAAATTTTCATAATTTTCAGAACCAGGATTAGGGCCCCTAAAACTCAAGGGGGGTTAAACCCTATGGACGATTATCCATTTAAAAACGTTGGCAGCAAGTAAAAATTCGAAAGTTATAACTCAGCAAGCCTACTCCCACATTCAGCAACCCTATAAGTAATTACGTGTCCCTTTACGGACCGTAAGGGTTGAGCCTTACGGACCGTAAGGACAGGCAGTGTCAAGTCAGCCAAGCTAGTCCCTGAGGTGTCTGACCTATAAATATTCCCTGACCTTTACGGACCGTAAAGGTTAAGGCTTACGGTCCGTAAGTCTGTCCAAATTTCGACTATAAATAGAGGACATTGGCATTTGAATTCTGAACATTTTACGTCGAAATAATTCCCACTAATACGCTGAGATACGAACTGTTACTCCAAATTACACCCCCAGGTCTCGAAATTCTGCTACAAAACAGGGTATTAGCACAATCGCTGCTACGATTCATTTATCCGACGATTAATATATCCAATGGATGTTTAAGTGCCGCCCACATTAGGGTTATACTTTATCGTTCGTCATTAATTTGACGGATCATCGTTAATTCGATGGATAAAGTATTATACTTCATCATTCGTCATTAATTTAACGGATCATCGTTAATTCGATGGATGAAGTATTGCACTTTGTCATTCATTGTGAGAATTTGATCTCGTGAGTTATCGTAATTGCTGGATTGATTACTAACCCAGTTTTGTGTGCATTGTTATTTAAATTAGGTTAACAAGGCTAAATCATAGATTAGACTCTGTCCGTATTAAACCAGCAATGTGAGTCATTCTCTCTTTTTATCAAATCTATTTACAAAACCCTATTTATTTCAAAGTTATAATTACAGGGATTAAGTTTATGTAATCACCATATTACAGCCGGTATGTGGGGTTTTGTATACATTACTTGATAATCTTCACCATTGGGGCAGCCAATGGGTGATATGACCATAGTCACAGACACCATTGGACGGAAGGGCCAATGGGTCGAGTGACAAAGTACTGTGGGTAATTGGTTTGATATCAGAAACATTGTAATCTTCCTTAATACTGTAAATTATAACAAATGTGTCATTTTAGTAAATAGAATGATTCACTCAGTATTTTCCGCTGACAAAACCTTTTTCAAACATGTTTCAGGTGATCTGTTGTAATTCAGGAAAAGTGCTGGGGAGCATTTCAAGCTTAAGATAGTGGCTCATTATAAAATAAAGAAATAAGTTTTGTAATATCACGATTTCATAGTAAAAATATAATATTGTAAATTATCGGGGTTTTATCCCGAATTGTGAAATAAAATAATCGGGGAAAATTTTAGCTTTAAACGATCCTGTTAAATAAACTTCCGCTGTTAAACTCTACTAAATAAATACCACGGGATTTCTGTCCCGTGGCTCCTGAAACGGGTCAAACCGGGTCGGGGGCCGTGACAGTTTAGTGGGGGACCACCTAAACACAACACCGTCCTTACATTTGTATCAAGACTTAGCGGCGTCAAAACTTACAATAACTTGTACATCAAAACAAACAACTGAAAACGCACATAAAAATAAGTATCGGTTGTCATACACCGCAAAGGCGGAATCACTGGCGATGTAACATGAAAGGTTTTCACAGCTAATAGTCATACAAGCATACTAACAATTGCCAACATAATGTTGGTGAGGAACACGATTTAGATCGATAAGTGAATAAAACATAAACAATGTTTTGAAAACTGTTTGCATGAAAAAAGTGTTATTCGTGAATGACCAAATCAAAGTCTAGCAAGGACTATGACCAATGTAACAATATGAGCCTATAACCAAATCTTAACTGGGAATGCCTGTCATATCGTATCCCAATACAATATAATCGTTTCGGAAATTTCGAACACCTTTGTCTTAATCGGGTTAGTGCTACTAACCAAAGGTGGGGCGTCAACCCTATAGGACTATTCGTGATATTCCTTGGTTAAGTCTATAGCTAAGGCTTACAATTCATTAAACACGAGGGCTTTCCTGAGCTCTCGAAACAATCGATAATCATAATACTCGTATTCATATAATAGGTACATCTAGAATCAACTAACATGCAAGTGTAAATCATTTCGTATAAAACCGTATGTGTTTCCCCCAAATTTAGTAAACACTAAAAGAGGGGCCGTGATTACTCATCTCAAAATCCGTGTGTAAAAGCTACAAAGCCCAAAAGAAAGAAAGCAAGTACGACCAACCTAACACATATAGGACACCTTATTGTCTATATCGTATGTATGTCTGTAGGATCGTTTTCAGACCCGAACGAGTCGATCAGAAGATTTTATCTCTAAACGAAAGGCGGAAACAGACGTGTAGAGTTCAATTCAGCTAGATTCACGCTTAAAACTGTTGTAATATTGATTTCACACTGTTTTACAACCTGACAACACTTCGGCAGCACTTCGTTGCTCTAGCCGGAAAGTTACAAATGGTGAAAGTTTGAAGCCTATTTATAGACTAGGACCCACCTGTTTGAAACTGACACCCTCTAGTTTGAAACTGACATGACCAGTTTCAAACAGTCATGACTAAACCCTCTAGTTTGAAAGTGACAGGCCACCTTCAAACTAAACCCCTTCAAACTAGACATCTTTAAACTTGACATCTTCAAACTAGCAGCCATGTTCAAACTTTCAAGCACTCTTTAAACTTTCAGTCCGAAACTCGACATAAGACGAAGACGACAGATGTATGCACTAACAGACTCCCCCTCAGATGTTGACGAGTCTTAAGTGTCGAGTCTTCGCATCTTCAGTCTTTATCAGTCCTCTCGAACTCTTTGAAGTGTCTGACGCTGTAAGAATCCTCAAATCTTCTCTCTTTTTTCTCTTCAGCATCAACAGACTCCTCACGATCAATCTCTGCTTGGATGTCTTCAGACTCCCCCTTTCAATATGCTGGGATTGCAGTCTGGCTTGTTGAAAACACAGAGTCATCAGGTATCGGAACCTGGTACTCTATCTTCAGGTTCAAGATCGAAACCTGGCTATACCTGCACATTCTTAACCCAGAAATAAATTTCACAAATTTAACAATTTGAATGCATCATTAACAACTCCCATATGCATCAACAATCACTCTCCCTCAGATCACATACACATGATGAACCACTTGTTGATTAAAAACATATTTTGACAATTAAGAAACACTCCCCCTCACAACCATGTCATCATGTTTAGCACTCGGAACTTTGAAAATCAGCTTTCCAACATCAGTTGTCGAAAATCTTTTTGGATTTTTCAAAAATTTATACTAAAACACACTAAAATCTTTTTGGAATTTTTGAAAAGAATGAAATTCAGTAAAGAAATATTTACAGACTTTATTTTTGTGAGTTCGTGTAAGAGGATCATATCAGTTTTTGTGACAAGTCACCAACACCGTTAAGCTTCATTTCATTTTAAGTTCTAAACAATTCACTTAGATTGTCAGTATACTGATCCACTTAAATTTTCACACAAAGTTCAACTGTTTCGAGATACGGAAGTTAATGTCTTAAGCACTTAAACTCAATCGCGTGTCCCACCTCAGAATATACTCCCGTATCCAGATCCCAATAATCAGTCTTACAGGTGAGTATACTACAATGATATATGTACATAAATTTGGTAATGCGAGGGCCGAGGGATCTCAGGTCGATACTTCTGTATACGCAGAGAGATATCGGCTTCGACTTTTCGGTATGTCCCCTTTAGAGGATCTTTTAGCTACAACAGCAGCGACTATCAATTGTATTGTTTCATCAGCATGCTGGGGGTTTATGCTATGTTTCAAGCATTGCGGAAAGTATTATCCAAGGACTAGGTCAGAACCACCGTTCAGCAGAAGTCCCGGAATAATACCCCAGACATCATTGAGTATAAAAACCTAGTATATCAGATTATGAGACCTTTCAAACGAGATTTCGGGGGTTACCCATATATCCGAGAGATGTTTCCCCACGATATAAGCAAGTTTAAAATTTAGATTTATATCTCGTCACAATCTACTAAATGTGCAAAAATATACTGGCACATCATCAGTGAGATCGTTTATCACATTTTTAACTTTACATTTCTTTAGCATGCTGTGACAGTCCAACTGATCTACTATCATTTCCTCTTTTTAACAACAAAACTCAATTTTTCATTTTTCAATGTTTTTGACATTTTCTAATTTTCTAATTTTTTTAAAATTTTTACTCCCCCTAAAATCAAAATATGTTTCAATTTTGATTTTCTGGGAAAATTTGAAAACGAACTGTACAAGAAATGTGACAACATGATGAGAATCACTTCAATTCTCCATTCACTTGACTTGAACAATCAGAACTCCCCCTGACAACAAACTATTTTCCCATAGTGATTTCAAAACACTTAAGTTTGTTTTAATCAGAATGGTTTTTCCGGAAAATAAGTTTTGTGTGTCAATTCTCAAATTTGGGGATCTTTCATCACTTTGTTTTCTTCAATCACTAGTAAAAACTAACATTTTTAAGATCAATCCTCAAACATCACTTGTAGAAAATCAAGTACAACTTAATGTCCCTGATTTACCACTTTTAAATCGAAATCACTTTCGTGAATTTCTCAAGAAATGTGCCGATTCCTGTTCCATGCTTACCAACCTGGGAACTCCGGCAAGTCAGGGTTTTCAAGCAAAGAAAATGTCCACCCAAGCCTGACCAGCCTTGGGTGTTTTCAGTTCAGAAGCAGTTGGAGTGTAAGTTGCTTTCTTTTTAGCATAAAACTCCTTTACCCCTTTCACCTTTCCATCAACCATTTTTCCGAAAATCTTCTTAACCTTCCCATTAAACGCTTTCTCAACATCAAAGCTATCCTTCTCAGAATAACCCTGATTTGAGATTTCAGACTTTCCAGTTTTCCTTTTAAAATTTTCAGTCCTCAATGGTGGAAAGTTCTCATCATCCATTGAAGGAACTGAGTTTTCATCACTCTCATCAAACTCTGGCTCCTCTGATTTTGTGGAATCAGATTCATCACCAGATTTTACCTCTGATTTCTTAACAACCCAAGCTTGGTTGTCAAGATTTCTCTTCTTCTTGTAAAACCTTTTAGAACACTCTCCAACTTCAAATGTTGAATTTTTAAACACTTTAAATTTTTCAGTTGGTGGTTCGGTTTTATCAATAATAACTTCTTTCAGTTTTCCAGAAACTCCCTGCTTTGTGTTTGTCGCTTTCGGATAGTTCCATGCAATGTGACCAATTTCATTACATCTGTAACAGGTTCTTGTTTCTTTTCTTTGATAAGCTCCATTCTTCATCTTTTCAGCAAGAAACTCCTGATTTGATTGTTTCCAAAAGGAGCTCTTTGCTTCTTCTTCATGGCTAGTTCCTGCAACATATGTCATTTTTGATTTAAAATCCCGAACATATTTTTCATTTTTATAGTTTTCAGGTGGAATAAAACCAAGTCCTTTCTTTTTGTAGCTACGATTGTGGTTTGGTTTCTTTTGAAAACAAGAACCAGAATTGTAACCCTTTTTCTTGTTCAAACGTTGTTGTACTCTTGAGGTGTAAGGTTTAGGTTTTACATTAAGATTTTCATCTTTTATTTCAGAAATATTAATTTCTGTTAGTTTAAAAACCTTTTTTATCAATTCAGTTTTAACACCTCTTATTGGAAATTCTTTATCAAAATATAATTTGTCAGAAACATTCAAAGTATATGCAACTTCAAATGTTTCGTCATTCAAATTAGATTTTGACAACAAAAATTCTTTACTATACACCCGTTTTCCTGACGACTTTGAACTTTTGACAGACGAACTCGAACTTCCGACAGACTGACACGAACTTTCAGACTCGGATTTTGACTCTGACTCCTCATCCTTATCCAACACCTGATCAACCATTCTTTTTATCAGTTCTGGCTCATGATCTGTATCGGACGCTGTGAACGTGACGTCAATATTGTCCGGTAAAACATCTGTTATCTCGGATTCTAACTTAATATTGACCGCCTGTTTTAGTTCTTCCTCATTAGGTTTCCTAGATGAGTACCCTTCCCAAATTGGAGGCGGACACTTATTATAACAGACACCCTGTTTCTTACCAGTATCCTTTTTCTTCTTTGGCTTTATTTCTTCGTCTTTAAATGCTTCAAATCCTTCAACTGTTGGATAAATTCTATCAATTATATAATCACAACCTTTGTAACTTTGCAGCAATCTTCTGATTCTTTCATTTTCAGCTGCTTCACTATCCAACTCTTTTTTCCACTTTGCACATTCTTCTATGTACATATTGATCTCTTTTTGCTTTGTCATCATGGTAGCATTCATCATCTTCAAAGCTTTTTCTCTTTCAGAGTTAGTCTTTTCCAGACTATTCACAGTTCTGTTCAATACATCATATGACTTTTTCAAATTTTTTACATCAAACAACAACTTTTCTTTCAACTTTTCTAACTCACTAAACCTCTCATCTTTCTCTATACATTGTTTACAAGACTCTAAACATTTAAGACAAGGTTTTGTGATTTCAACGATCTTCTCAACTTCAATTATCTTTTCAACTTCCACCATCTTCTCAACCACTTTGACCTTTTTCAAATCTTTTGCAGCTTTCTCCTCTTTCAGTTTCTTCAATTTTTCTGAAAAATAAAATTCAAAACTATCAGAAGATAAGTGAGTTTTTCCAATATTAATCTGTTCAATTTCTTCATCACTATCACTTGTCTCTGACAAACTGTTTTCAGATGAAACAGATCCTTCATCTTCACTTTTCTCTTCATCAGATAACACTTCCATCCATTCCTTCAGCATTTCCGGCTTTCGAATACTATGAGCAATAAACGCTCCAACATTTGAATCAGCTGGAATGTACTTGTCCCAGCTAAATCCTTCAGCCATTTTCTCATCATCTTGATCAACGATACCGTGGTAAGCTTTCCTGTGTGCATCTTCGATCATTCTTCCATGAGTTGTTTGTGGCTCTTTTTGTTGATGTGGTTGATGAGTGATTTGCTGATATATAGACTTCCGATAGTAATCATCTTTCCCAGACGACTCCTTTGCTCCTCTCGGCTCCTGATTCTTGCATTCTCTTTTAAAGTGACCTTTCTCCCTGCAACAAAAACAGACAACTTAAGATTTATTAAATCCAAGATTAGAAAGATTTGCATCCAAGAAATCATTTCTTCCTGTAACCAATCTAAATTTTTCTGCTCTCCTCAAAACACTAGCTAAAGCCCATTTAATATCCATCAGTTCCAGCTCCTCTGCATCGATTTGGTCATAATCTTCTTTTGTGAGCATCGGATTACCAATTCTTCCGGCAATCAACCCTTCATAAGACTCTAATGCAGTGACCAATAATCCCATATGATGCTTTACAACTTCTTCAGAATAATTTTGACCATTTTGAAGATGTAGAGCTACATTACACTGAATTAAATGCCCATTTCCAGCAGATGAACTATGAACACTTGGAGGATTCACCGTTGAGAACCCACTAGTGTTGACTGATCCTTGACTGCCTGGTGTAGATTGATTTCCAGCACTAAATGCAGTTTGTATCTTTGGACTTGCTTCAGCAGTTTGAACATTTCCTTTATAGTACAATTTAATATCTTGTTGATGAGTAGAACTGTTCATTCTAGCAATTTTCTGCTGCTCCAGATCCTGTGCCTCCAGCTTTTCTATAAACTGTGCAATCGATAACTTTTTAAACTGTCCGGAATTCTTTAATATCATCAGATATGTACTCCATTCCTTTTGCGGTAACGCGTCAGCAAGCTTTTCAACCCATTCTGCTGGAGTTTTTGTAATCTTCAATTGTGACATGGTGCGTACAAGATGACAATATCTTTCAATAAGACTCTTTGTTGTTTCACCAGGCATGCACGTAAACAATTCAAATTCTTTTTTCAACAAAGCTGCTTTACTTTGTAACATTTCAGTGCTTCCCTCAAACTTCTTTTGAAGAGCTTCCCATATAGAATAAGAATTTTCATCATGTTGAAGCAACACAAATATATCTTCTTTTACCGCTTGTTGTAACAAATTGATCATCATTTTCTCTCCTTTATAACTTTCCCTCTCTTGTTCAGTAAATTCAGAAATGATTTTATCAGCTCCCAATGTATTCTTTGGCCTCTCATACTCAGTTTCAATGCTCTCCCAAGCTTTTAGATGATTTGCCTGAACCCAATTCTCAAACCGTTTCTTCCATCCGTGATAATCTTCAATTCCCATAAGTTTCGGGGGTTTTTGCATTGTTCCAGTTTCATTTTCCATGTTCATGTTCTTAGTAATTTCGGATGGACTAGTCGGGGTTGTAGCAAAAGCGTTGTAAAAATCTTCACTCATGATTCGATATCGAATTTCTCAAACTAGCTTTCAAACAAACTGGTTCACCTCGTGAAAACACCTTAATCACCTGAACGAGTCGATCAGAAGAGTTTATCTCTAAACAAAAGGCGGAAACAAACGTGTAGAGTTCAATTCAACTAGATTCACGCTTAAAACTGTTGTAATATTGATTTCACACTGTTTTACAACCTGACAACAAACAAACAAAACACAATCAGTTTAAACACTTATCAAATAACAGAATAAAACTGGTATTTGAACTGATGAATATTCTGTGCGGACTGAAGGTTGACACACTGTGCAGACTGTTATGACCCGGAATCAAATTCAACGACCTGACTCTTTGTAACCTTTGAACGATCAAACCATGAGACTTGAACCTTTGACACACCGATTTATTGGGCTTTGACACACAATACAAATTTCTATCACGTGCAAACTGACAAGCAATTTTAAAGGTCTGATACACTTGAATCACATGCAAGACTTTTATTGATTATAGAGACAATTTATAAGAATCACGTGCAACTCTCCTTATCTCAATACATGGGCCGTTTGTAGTGGGCTTTCAGCGATTTTTATTTTAAACAACACTTAATGGATTCTCATTGGACCTCACTTTGAAAGTGGCCGACACCCCTTAATACCAAATCAATATCATTGGGCCACAAAATCCACTTTCAATGAAATAATAACTAGGCCATTCAATTAAAATGGACTGACAACTATTGACATTAACTCATTTCTGATTGGACCAAAATGCCGATACCACTAAACTGACAAGTTCATTCTCGAGATTCTGTTAATACCGACACTATAATACTGAATCAATTGGACCGCTGATGATAATTCTCGTGAAGACGTTGAACTACTCAAACTAGACGACAACTATAATGGCTGACATTATATCTCGAGATTCTGACAAAAACAGTTCACGTGACCGAAATGATAATATCACATGCACTTACACCCTCGTTTAATGTTTCATAACACGATGCACTTTTAAACGGTACACACAACTCGATGTACAATCACGTGAAGACTGAAACACTTTCAAATAGGAACCATTTTTCAAACTGTCATGTTAACAACTTTCAAACGGTCAGGTTTGTTTCAAACGGTCAGGTTGCAATTTCAAACAGGTGACACCTTCAAACTGGAGGTTTCAAACTAGAGGACCACTACAAACTGGAGGTTCAAACTGGACCCCCCATTTCAAACGGTATGGTGTAATTTTCAAACTGTCAGGTCAGGTTCAAACGGTAGGGTGCTGATTTCAAACGGTCAACTGGTATTCGTTCAAACAGGCACCAGTTTTCAAGCCATTTCTACCACTTTTCTAATGAATTAGGGTCTGATATATTCAAGGATTATTCCATTCTGAATTCCGATCACAATGATGTGTATATCAATCAAAAACATCCACTAAATCGCCATAGATTTGAGGTCAAAGTTAAACGGGATACACCTTCAAACGAACAGGTCTTTTTTATCAAATTGATTGAGTTTTACTTTGAATTTAAGCCTGAAACTTTTACAGATTTATTAAAACATAATATCGCTTGTTATGAGCAAAGATCAGTTCATTTTATCCGAAAAATCTCGTTAAATTGTTAAAAAAAAACGTGAAGAATGGAGTAGAAACAGAAATATATGATGAAATCGGTAAGAACTCTTCCTCCTGAGCTCTGATACCACTTGTAGGATCGTTTTCAGACCCGAACGAGTCGATCAGAAGAGTTTATCTCAAAACGAAAGGCGGAAACAGACGTGTAGAGTTCAATTCAGCTAGATTCACGCTTAAAACTGTTGTAATATTGATTTCACACTGTTTTACAACCTGACAACACTTCGGCAGCACTTCGTTGCTCTAGCCGGAAAGTTACAAATGGTGAAAGTTTGAAGCCTATTTATAGACTAGGACCCTCCTGTTTGAAACTGACACCCTCTAGTTTGAAACTGACATGACCAGTTTCAAACAGTCATGACTAAACCCTCTAGTTTGAAAGTGACAGGCCACCTTCAAACTAAACCCCTTCAAACTAGACATCTTCAAACTTGACATCTTCAAACTAGCAGCCATGTTCAAACTTTCAGGCACTCTTCAAACTTTCAGTCCGAAACTCGACATAAGACGAAGACGACAGATGTATGCACTAACAATGTCTTGCAAGGGTTTTCCCAACTCACTAGACATGATGAGATGTTATTATTTGAAATAGGTTTGACGCGATGATCCGTTGGTGATTGTTATATATAAATTTTATTTAATATGTATTCATATATATTACGTATGTAACACATAAACACAAGTAATAAATCCATTCAGAATTAACTTTCATGTACACATACTAACTCGTATCTCGATATGTTTCATGTAATCGTAGTAATATAAATAAATATATATAGGATTAGGTTCAAGAGTGAACACTAGTGTAGTTTGCGAACTGAGTGAACTAATCGTGGCCATACATGTGTAGATCAATGGCCAAAATTTGATGATGAAATACACTAGTGTATCTTACGATTTGATGATGAAATCCTAGTCATACACGTGTGTAAATCAATGACCAAGATTTGTTCACTCAGTTTGCAAATACGCTAGTGTTCATTCTAGAACCCCACCCTATATATATATATATAACAGGATCAGGTGAAAACAATTGGAAGTGTGAAAACGGTGAGAACGGATACTGGTCGAACACGTGGCAGGGGGCACTAAATGATATGCAGGGGCACGATTGTCATTGTCCATGTTCCCCTCAATAAATGGCGTTATATTTCCATTTCAAACAAAATTCCAAAAATTTCGTATTAGCAGTTACCTCCTCTCCAGGCTTTCGTTCTACAAAGTAATATTTGATGGCGTTTTCATATGTGTTCTAGCAAATCATGCAACAGATATGGCATTTTGTTCTCTATGCTTGTTTCAATGGCGTTTTTTTTTCAAAGTGATATTTGAAAATGTTGTTTATGTTTCAATGGCGTTCTTCCTATATTCAATATGTGGCGTTTTCATTATTAATGTTAATTGTCGTTTGGGATCTAACATATGCTTATTGTTTACAATCAATGGCGTTTTACACATGGTTACGTATATCTGATTAGTTGTGAATATTGACGTTAATTTGTAAACATCGGTTCTTACTATTTGTTAATTATTCAACTTATGGCGTTTTCATTAACATGTTTTAGGAAGACAGTAACATCAGTTCTTCATATTGTTTACTATTCAACTAATGACGTTTTCATTATGGCGTATTCATTATGGCGTTTTCACTAATATGTTTTATTAAGAGAGTAACATCAGTTATTCCTATTGTTTATTATTCAATTAATGGCGTTTTCATCGATATGTTTTAAGGAGACATTTTCTCTGTTAAATATTCCCCCAATGACATTTTCTTAATTCGTTCTCACTGTGTTTTTTCAGACGAGCGTGTTTCTTCGAATGAAAGGTTTTGCCCAAAAACTGGTTTTCCATTGATCATTCCCGACGTTAGTGAAGAGATAAAGCCAAAAATAGATATGATATTCCCAAGCCTCTATGATTGTTATTCATTGTATGTTAGGTATGCGACGGCTTGTGTTTTTTTTGTCAGGAAAGGGTCTGAAAAGATAAATGCCAAAGGAGAAACGCATATTAAGTATTGTATGTGTACGAGATCTGGGGTATATAAGGACAAGAAGGTTGATACGTTGGATCCGAATCAAAAGGAAAGGATCGTGCGATCCAACTTTTCAAAGAGGACTGGTTGTGGAGCACAATTATGTGTAATATTTGAGGCTGGATCATGGAAGGTCTATACGTTTGTTGAGGAGCACAACCATGATTTTGTTGAACAACCTGATAAGCATTTTCTTCCGTCTGAACGACACCTCACTCAGCTCCAGAAGCATGTTATACATAGCATGTCTAACTTGAATTTGAGACCGGTTAAGGCGTTTAATGTTATGAAGACTTATTTTAGCGGTTTTGAAGACGTGGGTGCAAGGAAAGTTGATTTTAAGAACTACAAGAGGCAAATTAACTTGTTTATAGGGGAATACGACGCTGAGATGGTTGTGCGACACTTGCATGAAATAAACAGTCCGAGCCTGATTTCTCGTACGATTACTTCACAGATGATGAGAATCGTTTGAAGGAACTTTTTTGGTGTGATGATCAATGCAAACGTAATTACCATGTGTTTGGTGATGTGATTTCGTTTGACGCCACGCGTCGTTCTAACAAGTAATATTTATAATTCTATTTTCTTTCTGTGTTTTTTACGTTTTCATTGTTTAGATGCATTGGCGTTTTGTTCTCGTTTCATTTTTTCAATGGCGAGCCTAAACGAACCCATTAATTTATATAATTTTTAATTAATATATTAAATATATATAGTTAAAAATAAAAATAATAATTTTTATGAAATTATGAAAAATAACTAAATTATATATTAATTTATAAAATAAATAATTTTAATTAATATAAGTTAATTGGACAGGGTTAGGTTCATTTGTGAACCTTTCCCTATTTGTGAACAAAAACGAACTCACCCTGGCCATTGATCTTGTTTAAAAATTAGAAGGGTAGGATTGTCATTAGACATTAAACATTATTTTTTATTTAAATTTAATACAGTTTTCATTTTTGAGTTATCTTAATCAGTTACCAAATATATATAACTTCTACAATCATGCGATCTAAACATCAGATCGTAAAATTACATCACAATATATTCATCAAATCAATTATGCATATCATAATAACTGGTTTCCTACAAATTCGTAATTGAAACAGTTTCTGTTCTCTAAAATCATTCCTTCTCCAAAATCTGATTTGGAAAAACACGAAGAAATCAATCAGATCATTAGGCTTGTTCAATCTGATAATCTGGGTTTCTGTCTCATCTTCGTATTCCCGATCAGTTTATACTGTGATTCCACCGACCTAGTTCATTTGGTTGATTTCTTTCTCATCTTCGTATTTCCAATCATTACATATTATTTTTCGTCTTCGTGTTTCCAGAGCATTTGGGTAATTCAAAGAGATCAACCAGATCATTTTGAGATATGGAAAAATTCATTTTGGTAAATAAAGAAAAAAAATACACAGGTCTCGTGGTAAGAAGGTGATGGTGATGTATTTTACTATTTTACATATATGCATAATAGCTTGATGTGGAGAAGAAGGTTCGTTGTAGTGGATGGGTCAAGAAATGCTTCACCCACAAGTAGTAAAAGCCTAACAAATGAACATTTTAGGAGAGCAATATAGGCTAAAAATAATCCATGTCGTTAAGATGGGTTGATGATTGATTCTAGAGGTTTGATAAAACAAAACTTTTAATAGGATAGCATATATAGAGTTTGATGATTCTTGTGAAGTGCTTGTTGTCACAAGTAGCTAGGATAAGAAATGAAGGCCCATTTGGTGGAAAGTGGATCTTAGACATGGATGTAAGCAAATTAGTAGGATAGATTTCTCATCAAAAGGTTGATGCATTTAGTCAAGGTATTTAAAACAGAAGGCTCCACGGTTGTTCATTGAGTTCAACTTTATTCTTGGCCATGTAAAGGCCTGTTAGTTGGTGAACATAATTCAAATAATTCAAGGCCAGAGGTAATATATGTCAAAGGATAAAAAGAGAAGAAGATATTTTGTGTGTAAGCTTCAAAATAAATAAAATTTATAAAATAAAAAAGTACAACCAAATTATAATCAATAATCTCCAAACCAAACGACCAAGGTAAAATAATGACGATGAAAACAAATAGCTTCATGGTTATATAATAACACAACTAGTAGTTATAAATAATTAAATTTAAATAAACTAGGTCCACGAAGTAAATTACTAGGATATTAGTATCATTAGAACCATAAATGAAACCAAATATCATACTTGGAGACTATATCAATAAATTTAAAGCGTAGGAACCAAATCCATAATTTGGCCGGTTGCACTATTTTCTTAATTATATAAGCCATTCGTCCCTTAAAAAGTAATCATGCAACCAATTGATATGAGACTATGGAGTGTGGAGGGGCTTGGATTGGGGGTATTGCTCGACACGTGTTAGGTGTGGAAGGGGCGCGGCTAGGTGGCATTAGGGTGCCATGTAGCTCCTAAATTTCTTTTTTTTATATTAATTATAGAATTTCGTAAATAATTTTAAAAATACATTTAAATAACTACAATAAAAAAATACATTACATCACCAAAAAAAATCCATCATCTTCATCTTCTTGGAGTCGAATCTAGGAAGTGTCAAAACATGTTCTACCATCGACACTGCTGATAATAATAATTCTGCCCTGTCGTCGGATGAGGATGACAAAACAAATTTATCTTACGAATCGCTTGAACTTGAAGAATCCATTTTATATATTTTTTTGGAGTTTGATAATGGTTTTTGAATTTATAGATGGTAAAAATGAGTAAGAAATGTTTGGTTTAACAGCAAGCAATGCCAGACTCAATCCCCACGCCAGCGGGGCAACGCCATGGCCAACGCTAGCCGGGTGTGGTCTAGCCAGCGTTAAATGCATTCCGCCGCCCCAACCCACGCCACACACCCCGTAGTCTACAAAAGTTGCAATTATATTGTGTTAGTGAAATAACTTAGAAATATTCAAAACATGAATTACCACATATTTGCCAACACTATCACAAAAGTAACTTTTAACCGGTCAAAATAGATTATCACAAAAGAAACTTTTGACTTGAGAGGGCCAAAATAGACTATCACAAAAGAAACTTTTGACTTGAGAGGGCCAAAATACACTATCACAAAAAATAACCACAATGTTTTTCTGCTCAAACATGCTCAGGTTTGAATCCCTCTTCTTCATGACTTTATTTACTTTTCTTTTTCTTTTTCATCTTCAACTCAAACCCTAGCTCTTCTCCGACGTCGTTTACAGATCTCCGTCGACTAATTTCTCACATTCTTTCATCATTCAGTATTTTAATATCAGATCTGTATCGAAATCTATCTTATAATATTATTCAATTTTACAGCCGAAATTCACCCCCAAACCACCGGTTCAGAGGAGACGAACTCTTGTCTTGCCTAAAAGGTACCTTTTCTACTTCCAATTTGAGTGTTTGTAGTAGATCTGTATTTTTTTATGATTTTCATTTTGTACAGGTCACAGTAGTGATGATGATTCTGCAATCGAGCAGGAATTACTCCACACAGTCGTTGTAAACATTTCTCTCTTTTTTTGTGGTGTTATGATTACAATTTTTGTGATATTTTATAATATATTGATAGATTTGTCGCTTGATTGCCTAAATTTTAACAAATTTCTTGTTTCTGACTAGAAATTTAGATGAAATATAACCATGTCTCAAAATTTAGGTGAACTGGGCGGTTTTCACGGTTTTGCTGTTCTGATTTCTGAAAAAAAGTTACTTTTTTAAAAAAGCAGAATTTTGTATTAAATTCTTTAAACAAATGATAAGATTGTTGATGAGTATGATATAGATAACTTTATATTTCCAAAATAAAAAATATAAATAATAAATGCAAAATGGTCTGTTCAGCTTAGACAACTGGTTTCAAGTTTCAAACCATAAACTGAACAGTAAACTGGCAAATCATTAGTACTATGCCGTGAAGTGAACCGGACCGTACGTACTTCAAACAGGTTGACTTTCTTCGGTTTCGGCAGTTTGGTGGTTTGGGCTGTTTATGAACATGTGATAAGATTATCACTTTACTCTTTAAAAACGACCTATAAGAACTTGAACATTCTCGAAACGATATGTGAAGTTGATACATAAAGTATGATTTGCAGGGACAGAGGCAGTAGGTGTGGTGACAACCATTGGGACAGGGGTGTGTGATTTGAAAATTGGGGATGTTGTTCATCATCATTTTGTGAGTGCCATGGGAACCTATACAGAGGAGCAGGTTGTTTCTTCCTCTTATCAATCCTTTGGTAGTTGCTTCGGTCATGGTTAAAGGGTTAACTGCTCAATTCCTAATCCAAATTTGGTTCAAGGTAATATGCACTTTCGCTTAAAAAACGATAATGACCTTCACAGGTTAATGTGTCTTGCAAATGATAGTTAAAATAAAATACACTTTTTATAGAGAAAAATGATAATTCTAATGATATCATGGCCATTGATCCCTGTAGGGGATGGTGTTTAGTGTATTTGGAAACTTGGCAGGTTGACCGGGTCAGGTATCGGGCCAACACGGGTTTGGTTTATGTCATTTTAGTATGTGTCAGGTTACCTTTACTGTGAGAAAGTGTTTTGTTATTTTTTAATGCATTTGTTAAGTATGATCTGGAAACAATTGTATGCAGTAACCTAAAGCTTTAAATAACAGTGATTTAAGGAGGTTGTATGCGTTAAAATAGACTTTGGGCGGCTTTCAACCCGTTTGACTCGTTATGTTTTAGCTAAGTTTTTTTTTTGTTGTCCTGCTTTAATTGTTGTCTAAAATATGCAGAGGGAGAATTGGTTTCCTCTGTTCTACAAATATACTATCAGTTGTTTTATCTATTTCGTATTACAACTAATCTAAGAACATTTACATGGGTCAGCTAATGTAAAACATCTTCATACATCAGAAGAGCACTTTATCCAACCGAATCGCAGTGTAATCAATGTGGGTCTGTATTTAATTTTACCTGAAAGCAGCAAGTGTTAATACAGGTAGAACAAGGACACAAGGTGTTATGCCAGTGGGCAATTATGCTTGGTGCCACTGTCATTGGAACTGTATCAACCAAATAGAAGGCTTTGCAAGCTAATGAAGATGGATGTCATCATGTTATTATCTACAAAGAAGAGGATTTTATTACCCATGTTGCTGAGATGGTGAATGAGTTGATGTTGTGTTCGATTCTGTGGGAAAACACACCTTTCAGGTAACTGTGAATTTGTGATCCCCTTTTCCATCCACCTATTTCGCATGTTCGCAAAACTTTTAATGTTTTATAATCCGGACAATGGTAATAGCCATTAGGGTTTATGAGCTTGAGGTTTTTTTAATCTCACCACATGTTTCTTCTGTGTTTTTGTTAGATGATATTAAACATATTCCTACTTGTACATGCTGCTGAAGAATATGTATTTTTTTAAAGGTGCTGAAATGGGATTAGGTTGAAATTGGGGATCCGAAAGGATAGATAAGAGTGAAGAACCAGGGGCGGATCTAGTATAGAAAGACCGGGTTCCCAGGAACCCGGTCTTTTCGGAAAAAAACGTTTTTTTGTAGTGTAAATCTTGTATGATTTGGAAAAAAAACGTTTTTTTGTAGTGTAAACCTTGTATGATTTGGAAAAAGGAACCCAGTGATTTCTCCGGCTGGATCCGCCACTGTGAAGAACAAGGCTATCTGTAGGTGTCAACTCAAATTCTTTTTACTTATACACCAGGTCTGCTTCTTAATCTCTGTATCAACACATCATATGTTCCTAAAATGATAGTTAAATGCACTTTCTGGAGAGAAAAATGATAATTCTAATGATATATTGGCCATAGAACCAGCCCTTCAGGGGATGCGATTAGTGTATGAGGAAAATTGGCAGGTTGAGCGGGTCAGGTATTAGGCCAACACGGGTGTGGTCGAAACGTGTCATTTTAAGTACTAGTAAGGTTGCCTTAGCCCTCAGAAATTGTTTTGTTGTTTTTCATAAACAGATTTATAAACAATACATTCATTTAGTATGATTTGAAAACAATGGTACATAATATTACCCTAAAGCATTACATATTTAGGTGGTTGTATGCATCTCTAGACTTTGGTGACTTTAAAGTTTCAAGCTGTTTGACTCGTTATCTTTTGTTGGGTTAATCCGGTTCGTTCACGGGTCACGCGGGTCGTGGAGTCAAGCATCAAGTCGGGTCGCTGGTTTGACCGGGTTGCAGGTCAAGTAAGCAGCTAAATCGGGGAGATTGTTGACTGAATTAAGTGGTGTGATGCAAAAGAAAAGGAATACGTGGGCTCGTTCAATGCGTGTTGTGTAGAATAAGTCCGGTTCTTTAGGTTCAGTTAGTTTATTATTGTTTTTTAACAGTCTGCACGTGTGGTTTATTGTATGGCTATAAATTAGCTTTTGTTCAATGAATAACATTAACCCATATCATTTTTATCTTCTGTGTATCCATGTTCGAATATTTTTATCCTCTTCACATTTTCATCAGGTGTCTGAGTGTTGTAGAGTGTATGGAGTGGGGCCTGTAACCAACATCTTTTAGCTGAATCTTCTTAATTTGACCCGTTGTGAGATGAAAAACAGGGTTCTTCACGTATTGGAACGACTCACTGATGCAGCCCAAAGATCCACATCCATGACCCGACCCGACCCACCCCTCCAAAATACTTCATATGCCCGATACTCAAGATAAAAGTGTCACATTTTTTTCTCAGTTTTATCAAACAGAATCAGTTTGTAGATAATATATTGATGTTTTGACACAGGATGTAATGGTTGATCCTTGTCTTGCTACTGATGGCTAGACGATTTATCACAGGGCGATAGAGCAATGGTTTGCGGAGTGTGATAGTTACCCGATGACCAATCTTACCATTGACGAGTAGGAGCTTAACGCCTAATTACACACTTCTTTTCACAATTATGAAGCGGAAATCAACAACATAACATTTGAGTGAGAATTTTTTAATGCAACAATTTTTTTAGGATTGCTTTATGTATATGTGTCTCATTTATTTATATGAAATATGGATCGGTCATGAACTTTTGAGTATGAAAATTCATATTAAGCTTACATGTGGACACGAGTGATAGCAAAATACTCAAAAGGGGGGAACAAACTAACACAACTACATCAATGGAAGATAATTCACCATTGATAGTTCCATCTAGCTTGAATAGCTTCTAAGAAGGGCCACTGGTCACTAGAGATTTGAATCTTACTAAATGACTAGTACACCTGGCAAACAGGTCAGGTCGGGTCGGGTTGGGTTGGGTTGGGTCATGGGTCAAAACGGGTTCGGGTTGAAATGGGTTCAGGTCAAAACGGGTCAATTAAAAAAGGGTTGTTTGGTTCGGGTCAAAACGGGTTCAGGTCAGAACGAGTTCGGGTTGAAACGGGTCCGGGTTAGAGCGGGTTTCGGGTCACGGGTCAAAAAGCTGAAACCGAACCGAAACCGACCAAAATGAAACAAAAAAACTGAAAAAATCGAACAAAAAAAGCGACCAAAACGAAAAAAAACCCGAAACTGAACCAACCGAAACAAAAAAAACTGAAAAGATCGAAACCGATATGGAAAAACTGATCAAAACGAAACAAAAAACCGAATCCAAACCGGCCAAAACGAAACAAAAAACTGAAAAAAATCGAAACCCATGTTCTTTCGTTTTTGTGGAACAAACCCAACTTTCACTTTCTAACGTTCACCTCCATGAAACTCGGTCAACATGGACCAATTATTCTGCTGACCCGTAACCGACTTGACCTGTACTCGACCTGAATCCATCAAGATTATCCAACAAAAAAGCGACCAAAACGAAACATAAAATCTCAACCGAAACCGAAAATAACCGACCCAAACAAAACAAAAAAAACCGAACTGAAACCCCTCTCGTGCTAAAATCCGCCCCGACTTGAAACTCGTCCCGTGCGAAAACTCATGTCGGCCCGAAACCCATCCGGCGCGGAAACCCGTGCCGACCCGAAATCCGATCTAAACCAACTACGTTCCGATCCGAAACCCTTCCTGGCCGCCCGAAACTCAATCCGAACCGAACCCGTTCCGATCCGAAACTTGTCCCGTTTCTTTAAGACACCAACCCACATTGATCCATTTCTTTGAAGTTGTCGACCCGTTTTGACCCGAAAATACATGAGATGGAATTTTAATTGACCCATTTTGACCCATTGAGTGAAAATATCTTACCCAAATCATCCCATATAATTTAAAAAGTAACCCAAAGTGACCCACTTAGAAGACTTTGGGTCAAGATTGCCCCCTCTACTAATGAGTAATGTCTTTTAATTTTGTGATTTGGATCTTACTAATGAATAATGACTTTTAGTTTTGCAACCAAAGATAGTCATTGTTCTGAAATCCGACTAATATGATTACACTCTTACAAATCTTATATAGAATCATTATGCTTAAGAAATTTGTTAACTTCGAGCAAGACAACATTGAATACTCATCTTGATTACAAGCTTATAATTTTATTTAATACAATATAGTTTTCAAAGAAATAAGAGAAACCTACTAACAACCTTATTTTCATCATCACATCATAAAAATAGCTATACCTTGATCCATTTTCCCCAGAGACGGAAATATACAATCCTCCATGATTTGTTCACGATCAGTGAAGCCACAACGATCCAAAATCCAGTAATAAATCCAAGCACTATGCTAATAATTAACCCCCAATCTGCTCCATGTGATCCATCTTCTTTTTCTTGGTCTCCCACTAAAACAGGTACATCAACCGGTACACAATCACTAGTTAGCGGAGCTCCACAAAGTTTGTTTCCAATGAAGTTTGACTCATTTAAGCTCTGAATTTGGGTACTTGTTGGAACTCTTCCTGTAAATTTGTTGCAAGACACATTGAAGATACTAATGAAGTTCAACTTTGACAAGCTCATGGGAAGTTCCCCAGAAAGCTTGTTTAGTGATAAATCAAAAGATTCAAGCTCTTTCATGTGTCCTATATTATCGGGAATATTTCCTGTCAATTGATTTCTTGATAAATTTAATGATTTTAACTCTTGAAGGGTCATAAGCTCACTTGGGATTTCACCAGAAAAATTGTTGCACGAGAGGTCCAATAGCATAACCAGCCCTAAAAAAACTTTATAGGTGTCCTCTCGTCCCTTCATCACCAATGAATCACTAGCAATTAATGACGAGAATGAAAATTGAACCTCTGAGCTAGTTTCTATTCCTGAAAGGACACTAAAGTTGTTGAAGCATCTTGGAATATTTCCAGACAAGTTATTTTGAGCAAGATCCAAGATTTGGGCATGTGAAAGATAACATAGTTGGGGAGGAATACTTCCATAAAAGTGGTTTGATCGAAGGTTGAGAATTCTCAAGTGAGTGAGTTTTGTTCCAACCCATGTAGGAATTCTTCCATCAAGTTCATTTCTCCCAAGTTGAAGGATCTTTAAGTTTGACAAATTCATTAGGGAAGAAGGTATTCTTCCTAAGATCTTGTTTCCACGCATATTCAGTAACTTCAACGAAGTTACAGAACCCAACGTTCTTGGAAACTCACCCGACAAATTATTGTTTTGCAAGCTTAAATAATATAAACTTGGCCACTTCTCCCAACACTCTGGAATATCACCTGACAAAAGATTATTGCCCAAATCAAGAACTCTTGCCATGTTCACACCATTGGAACACACCAAACTACGTAGTGAACCCATAAAATAATTATTTGATAGTGCCAAAATTATTAGAGATGAACCATTTGAGAGGGAAGGTAGTTTCCCCCGAAAGTTGTTAGAACTTAAGTCAAGTAGCTGAAGTGTTGAAGGGATATCCAAGAAGTTTCCTTGGAAATGATTTTGTGACACTGAAAGAGTTGTAAGATGAGGCATTAATATTGAACTTAGGTTTAGGGGTAGTCTACCAGTGAGTTGATTCTCATCAAGATATACTTGTTCTAAATATGAACAGTTATAGAGAGAAGGTGGGATAGTACCAATAAGGTTGTTTCCGGCTAATGTAAGCCTTCTCAGGTTAGTCAGCCGTTGGAATACATCCGGAAAGCTTCCACCAAGTTGACATTCGGTAAGAGAAAGTGTGTCGAGCAATGTAAGATTTGCAATGAACAGTGGAATCCCGCCTTCTAGAATATTGCCGTGAACGACGAGAAAGTTTAGCATGGACAATGAACCAATCCCATCTGGGATCTTTCCGACCAGTTTATTTCTACCCAAGATAAGGAGTTGGAGGTTGGAGCAATTCATTATGGTGGCCGGAATGTTTCCGGTGAAAGAGTTGTTAAAAAGATGTAGTACTCGTAATCTATAGAGACGCCCAATTTCAGGAGGAATTTCACCGGAAAATGAGTTGTTATAGAGCGTAATCTCACTCAGATAACTTAGATTTCCAACGGAAGGAGACAACGTACCTACTAAGCCTCGGGATGAGAGGTCCAAGTAGCTGACTCTTTGGCGGCGAGCACTACAAATGACGCCTTGCCATCGGCAGAAATTAGTTGTGGAATGGTTCCATGAGGTCATGACACCTTGTGGGTCATCTTTAATCATGGATTTGATGGCAAGCAATGCCAGACGATCGCTTGTGGTTATGTTCTGTGCCACGGCTATGTTGGTGAGTGAGGAAAACGCTGCAAAGCTCACAAGGATCGCGAATAGAATTGGTCGTGATAAGAGTAACCGTTTGACACTCATTTTTGGTAGTAATTTGTTGAATCAGTTGTGGTATTTTCTATTCTTTTGCGACTATATACACATAATTATGAGTCAACATGACCAAGTAAAAACTTTGAACTTTCTGTTCTGCAGGCATGGTGATTGTGATGTGAATGACTTATTTTAACTTCTTTCATTACATTATTCACGTTCCCCACCACCAACGTTTGTGTAAAAGTAACACTATTTAGTTGATCTAATTTATAAAGTTTCGTAATTTTAATTTATTAGTTCTTAGTGTCACCATACTTGTTTACAGTCTAGGGGTGTTCAGAATTCGTTTCGAATTCGAAAAATTCGACATTCGTTTAAATTCGATTCAATTATCAAGAATTCGTTTCGATTATAAGAATTCGAATTAGAATTCGATTCAATTCGAGTCAAGTAAATCGAATATGAATCGAATACGAATTTACAATTTCAAATTCGATTCGATTCGAAATTCGAATAAAAAATATATATTTTTATTTATTATTTTTATATGTAATACATATATAACTTTTATTAGGCTATACTACAAATTATTTTAAAAATTTATTCCAAGTATTAAAATCACCCATTGCCAAACCAACTACATGGCCAATAACTAAAACCTAAGTAACACATCTATCAATAGATTTCTAACCCTAAAAATATTATCTTGTAATGTGGAGTGGTTATTCCTGACTTCTCGTTTTGAATTTTAGATTTATGATACTTTATTTGGAACTGTTTTAATATGATATTGTGCTTGGTTGCTTTAAAATTTATGTTTCATTTTGATAGCTTTTACATGTTTTTAAAGAATTTAAATCAAATCGAATTTATTCGAATTCGAATTTTTAATCGAATACGAATTGGATTTTTTATTCGAATACGAATTCGAATCGAATCTGGTAAATTTTAATCGAATTCGAATCGAATACGAATTCAAGGGAAATAAAAACTATTCGAACAATTCGTTTCGAATAATTCGAAAATTCGATATTCGATTCGATGAACACCCCTAGTTTACGCTCTTGGATCACCCATTTGGAATAAGAATTCAACCTGAAGCCTGCCGGTTGCTTGGCTAAAGGGTCTATGTCACTCAAATAGCGGTGTTCAGTGAATTTAATTTCGAATTAGTTGAGTTAATTGAAACGAGCTATTTGAATGGTAAAAATTTTGAAGCTAAATTCAAATTTGAGTGAATTTCAAATTTTGTCCTTTATCTTTATATTCATTTTTAGTGTCCTTTGTTTTTAAAATTGGCGAGCTTAATACTTTATGTTTTGAAATATTGCACGTTATGTCCTTTAAGACTAACTCAGTTAATTTTTTCTGTTAAATTTGATCACTCAAAGTTATTTTTGTCTTTTTATCAATTACTTTAGAAATAACTTAATAAATAAAACAAAAACAAATTTAAAAAACTAAAACACTCTCACATCTCCTCTTTCCCTCAATCACCACTCCCAACCAGCCGACACCACCACCACCCACCCCTTACAACCAGTGGCGCAGGATATGAGGGGCCGGGGGGGGGGGCGCCCAACCCCCCGAACTTTTTGCGAAGTAGTGTAACGTATCTATTTTTCGTATAGAAATTTTTAGGTTTATATGTATTCACCCCCCCCCCCCCCCCGGTTTAAAAAAAATTAGGCATATATTTTTTTGGACCCCCCGGTTTAATTTTTTTTTTGGTATATACGTTTTCGACCCCTCCTGTTTTATAAAAAAAAAATTATTAGTTAAACATGTTGCTGACTTTCTGCTATCCAGTCAAAAAAACCCAAAAAAAAAAACCATTCTAACTTAGTCCATTACTTAAAAGCCCAAACTTAGCCCATTATAACTTGAAGTCTTTAATAGCCCATTAGTTAAACACTTAAACATCACTTGCTGGTTGCTGCTGCTAATCGGACAGAAGAAAAAAAAACTGCTTTAGCTTGCTGTTGCTGCGAACTGGAGAGTGGAGCTCGAGGAGAAGAGAAGAAAAAAACGCAGCGGCTGTGGGCAGTGGGCTGTCTTCTTCGTTCGACTAATCGACTTCGAGGAGACGAGGTATGTGTTTTTTTTTATCTTTAGGTTTAAATTAGGGCTTAATTTATGTGATTTAGGTTTAAATTAGGGATGAAATTGGACCGATTTTTTGCCATAAACTTGTTGAAATTAGGGATTTAGGGGTGAAATTAGGCTATAACCATGCTAGATATTAGAAAAAGGAAATGCCTTGTTGATGGTTAATTAGGCTGTAACCATGATTTTGTTAACTTGTTGAAATAAATTAGGGATTTAACTTGTGTTGTTGACTTGTTTCTTGTTAGATTACGCTATGGGGAAAAACAAAATCATAACTTCTTTTTTTAAAAGAAAGAATTAAGAACAAGTTGATGGAAACAATGAGATTAAACGGCAAAAAGCTTCAACAAGCGAACCGTTTAATGAAGCGAATAATGAACCGGTTTATGAAGCGAATAATGAACCGGTTAATGAAGCGAATAATGAAGCGAATAATGAACCGGTTAATGAAGCGAATAATGAACCGAATAATGAACCGGTTAATGAAGCGAATCAAAACATTCCTCAAAATCCGATTAACATTAATGAAGTGGATGCTAGTAGTCTAGAAAGAGATCCCGCTAAGCGACTTGAAATGTGGAAATATCCGGTTAATATAAGGGAGCAAGTAAGACTAGCTTATATGTCATTAGGAGTGTATCAAATAAAGCTTGAATGGTATAAGCCGAGAGGTCCAACGAAAAATCCTCGTAGATTTAGATATTCTTCGGGTTTACTAAAATACTCGTATGGTTATTAAATTATATTTTTCTTTTTTGCTCACAGGTTACAACTTTCCTTGGTTTGTGTCTCAAGGGATGTGACTCCGGTACACCAATTCTTCTCAAACTTAGTTTTCATAATTAATGTGGTGTGTGCTTCAAGTAAGCGTCATGATGAGTTACAAATGGCGAAGGCAGATGAGATTAAAAAGTTATTAGAATTGGGTGAAATCAAATCGGGAAAAGGACAAAATCAGGTTGGGACATTACGAAGGGCTGGTGATACACGTTGGGGTTCTCATTTTAAATCTATTTGTAGTTTGGTTAACATGTTTGATGTCACCCGTGCTGTTCTCAAGGGAATAATTGAAGACACGTCTCATGCTACTGGTTCTCAACGTGGAGATGCTAATATAGCTTACAGTTACTTGCAATCATTTGAATTTGTGCTTGTTCTTCACTTGATGAAAGAAGTAATGAGTAAAACGGAAACACTTAGTCAAGCATTACAAAAGAAATCCCAAGACATCCTTAATGCAATGGAGTTAGTTTCTGCAACAAAGGTTAGTCTAACTAATTTTAGAAACACTGGATGCGATTCTTTACTTGAAAAGGTTCGCTTTTTTTGTGAAAGGCATGACATAGATATGCCTGATATGAGTTCTCCATATACTTCTACTCGGTATCGGCCTCGTAAAAAAGATCTTCATGTTACATTTGAACATTATTACCGGGTAGATTTGTTTACAGAGACATTGGACAAACAACTACATGAGCTGAATAGTAGATTCAATGAGCAAGCGACAGAGTTGTTATCTCTTAGTGCGTCTTTATGTTCAAAAAAGATTAATATTGATCAGATTGTTCTTCTTGTTGAGAAGTATTATCCTAACGATTTTACAGAGAAAGAAAGGAATCTATTACGTGGTCAATTGGATAATTTTCAAGTTGAAAGAAAAAATAATTCCAAGCTAAGTGAGGTATCAACTCTTTCTGATCTTTGCAAAACTCTTGTGCAATGTCAGAAAAATAACACGTACAAATTGGTTGAAAAAGTGTGTCGGCTAATCTTGACGCTTCCAGTTTCGACTGCAACAACGGAAAGAGGATTTTCAGCGATGAAAATATTTAAGACTCGACTTCGCAATAAGATGTCAGATCAGTATCTAGCAAACAGTATGGTGATTTACATAGAAAAGGAGATTGCTGAGAGCTTTGATTCGGAGTCCATAATTGACGAATTCAAAAATCTTAAAGGAAGACGAGCAGAACTATAATTCTTCATCCAGGAGAACCGGCCACCGGGTACCCACCTTCCTCTTCTTTTTAATGTTTTCGTGTCTTTGTTCAATTGTTTGTTAAACAATGTTTACGTTTTAATGTTTGAGAACGTATTTTATTTGATATTAATATTTGACCCGATCCGATCCGACCCGAATCGAATCACCGACATCCGACCCAAACATAGAATTTTTTTTAGGTCCGGTACCTTCCACCCCCCCGAACATTTTTTTCAAGCTTCGCCACTGCTTACAACCATCCACCACCACCCGACCATCGCCACCACCACCCGACCAGCACAACATAGCTCACACCCTCTCCCCAATTTCAAACCCCACAAATAAAAAACCCCCAATTTCAAATTCCTAATTCAAACCCACCTCAATTATTATCTGAATCGGAATCAAAATCAGATTTTGGACGATGTTCCAGACCTCAACTTAATTTAGGGGGGTATATAGCACATATGTTTGAAATCCCGTTTTGGCTCTTCAAAAGCTTCTAATGGCAACAACGATTCAACAGAGGGTGTGACGAGCATCATGTTCTGTCGCAAACCCCCCATCTGAGAGTTGACTATGAAGTCAAACTTTGAATTCAAATTATATACTATGCTTATCTTCAAAAGTTTTCACAAAGTCCTTTTTATGTATCTTGGAGAATGCACATTTGAAGTTCAGTTTTCCAAAATGAAATCTAGCATATTTGACTAACAGAGTCTGCTGAGTGCTAACGGGGTCAACTCCTTATCATTTTTGAATAATTAAATTTTTGTAGGGTTTATGTTATTTCAAAAGGGATATTATCTTCAGTCAGGGCTGCTGATTCTGGACCCATTGGATCCAGTAAAGATGACAGTAAAAGTAGTGATTCAAGCTCTGTCACCAATTCCTCAAATCTTACCCCAAGCTCCGTAACAGTTAATGTTTGACTTTTTAGTGTCAAGAGTAATTTCTACTTGCAGTTTCCATATTAATTCTATAACTGAGTTCGGAAATAATTGTGACCCGCAAAAGACCGCGACAACAAACTAAAACTCAACAAAAAATATGGCGTTAAATATGAAACAAATTCCATACCAGTTTTGCTTTAAGTAATTTACAGGTTTGACATCGAAAGTATTAACTTTGAGATGGAAAACTGAGAGTTGAACTCAAGCGCATTCGCGGGATGCATGCGAAACTGCCATAGAAATGTTACTGCCATTTTTTCGTCTTGACTTTTGAAGTCAAACATTGAATTCAAACTATATATATGCGCTTATCTGCAGAATTTGTCATAAATTCAAGTCCTCTCTGTATTTTTCTTAGTATAATGCTCTTTTGGTTATCACAAGATTCTCAAAATGGTTTGGGATGCTTTAATTTTTGAAACTTAAATCTAGCCTATTTGACTAGAGGAATGATGTTCAGAAACTGCAACTAGAGGAATCAACTAAACTCAAAGAGATAGAAATTACAGAACAAGAAGCAAAATCATTATCTGAAGAAGCGAAGAAGCAACACGAAGCTGCTAAAAGAATGCATCAGAAGAGAAGCTGCTCTAAGAAGAGAGGCAGAAGAGATGGCGTTAGGAGATTCTGAACAATTAAATATGACTTTGCAACTTGAAGTATTGAGCAGAATCCGACATCCTCATCTGCTGATTCTAATCGGTGCGTGTGTGGATCATGGCTGTTTGGTTTACGAGTACATGGAAAATGGGAGTTTGGACGAGCGATTATTTCGCAAAACCGACACACCACCAATCCCGTGGTTCTACTGATTCCGTATCGCATGGGAAGTAGCATCAGCTCTAAACTTACTTCATAATGCCAAACCGATATCAATCGTTCATCGTGACCTAAAACCAGCAAATATACTGCTTGATAAAAATCTCGTGAGCAAAATATGGGACGTTGGTCTCTCAACAATGCTTCAATCGGGACTTCTCTTCCACATCCACCATTTACAAAGACACGAGTCCAGCGGGAACTCTTTGTTATATTGATCCAGGGTATCAACGAACAGGAATAGTATCTCCAAAATCCGATGTATACGCTCTTGATATGGTGATTTTGCAGCTGCTGACCGCAAGACCAGCAATTGCAGTTACTCATGTGGTGGAAACAGCTCTTGAAAACGATGAGTTAGCCAGTGTGTTGGATCAAGAAGCAGGCGAATGGCTGATTGATGAAGCGAAAGAGTTAGCATATTTGGGGTTGAGCTGCGCTGAGCTTCGAAGAAAAGATAGACCAGATTTGAAAAACAAGGTTCTTTCTGTATTGGAACGACTAAAAGTAGTCGCAGATGCAGCTGAAAGATACACATCCATGACACGACCCACCCCTCCTAACCACTTCATATGCCCAATACGCAAGGTAAGATTGTGACATTCTTTGTTTCAGTTTTTATCGAACAACACTAGTTTTTCATAATATAATGATGTTTTAATCCAGGATGTTATGGTTGATCCATGTGTTGCTGCTGATGGCTACACGTACGATCGCAGGGCGATAGAGCAATGGCTTGAAGAGAGTGATAGCTCCCCGATGACTAATTTACCGTTGACGAAATGCTGAACAAAATGCAGAACATCAGAGTCCTGAATTCCAAAACCAAACAGTTTCCCGTTCAATAACAAAATGCTGAACAAAATATCTTCAGATCAAACAAATGAAAAAGTCAGTTCAATTTCAAATCAATTCAATAATAAGTTACAAACCATTTGAGAAAAAGCAAGTTCAATCAACAAAACAATACAAAACCCTAACCTTGTGACTAAATGAAAACCAAAAGATGAAGCCACTACCACCGCCAATCTCCGGTCAATTTTTTAGATATTGTTCAACCACCTCCACCGCCACCAAACCATTTTCCAGTTCCCCCAGATCTACCACAACCACAAAACCGTTTTCCGGTTCCCCCAAATCTACCACAAAACCGTTTTCCGATTAGGATGGGTTTGAAGGATTTCTGAGCACCATATGGAGGCGGTGTTGTACCTTTAGATTCCGGCGGTGGTGGTGGTTTGGTGTCGGCTGTGGTGATTGTTTGGTCCGGTGGTGGTTGTTGGGTGTCAGCTGTGGTTGACTGGTCGCGATAATGGTGGTGGTGGGGTGAAAAGTTGTGGGTAGCGTTGGAGAAGGGAGAAAGAGGATGGGGAGACAAGAAGGGACTGTGGAGGTGGTGGTCGGCGATAGTGGTGGCGGTGTTTCTTGACTTAATTTGGGTGTCTTCTTTGTGTTGCAGAAGGGAGAAAGAGGATATCAGGGGGAATGGGCATGCCAGAAATCAGCAATCTGAAAACGTGTATATGATAGGTAAACAGATTGAAACAACGAAAATGAAACTTGGTAACGTTTGTTTACCTTTTTGTTTGTGAGCCACCAGTGTTTCTTTTGAAGGCATCCGTGAGGAGGAGATGATGCCATTGTTGATGATGCTGTGAATAGATGAAGGTGAGAATGAATAAATCATGAGGGGTTAAAACACATTATTTTAATTAATAATGTGTTTTAATATAATTATAATGACTATTTTGCCCTGAAGAAAAGGATAAAAGAAAAGGAATTAATTTGAGAAATACGAGCTGATTTGATTTTTGGATCAAAATGGCCATAAAAGTGAAACCACAGGGACCCAGATGCAAAAAGTTTTAAATTTGGACTAAAATGGTAAAAGTAACCAAACCTCAGGGACCGCAGTTTACTCAAAGAAAAAATAACCACAATTTTTTCTTCTCAAAAACGCTCAGGTTCGAATCCCTCTTCTTCGGGAACTTTATTTACTTTTCTTTTCTTTTTCATCTTCAACTCAAACCCTAGCTCTTCTCCGACGTCGTTTACAATCTCCGTCGACTAATTTCTCACATTCTTTCATCATTCAGTATTTTAATATCAGATCTGTATCGAAATCTATCTTATAATATTATTCAATTTTACAGCCGAAATTCACCCCCAAACCACCGGTTCAGAGGAGACGAACTCTTGTCTTGCCTAAAAGGTACCTTTTCTACTTCCAATTTTGTAATTTGAGTGTTTGTAGTAGATCTGTATTTGTTTGTGATTTTCATTTTGTACAGTCACAGTAGTGATGATGATTCTGCAATCGAGCAGGAATTACTCCACACAGTCGTTGTCAATATTTCTCTCTTTTTTGTGGTGTTATGATTACAAATTTTGTGATATTTTATAATATATTGATAGATCTGTCACTTGATTGCCTAAATTTTAACAAATTTCTTGTTTCTGACTAGAAATTTTGATGATATATAACCATGTCTCAAAACTGGTGTCTTTGAATACATACAGTTTAGGTGAACTGGGCGGTTTTCACGGTTTTGCTGTTCGGATTTCTGAAAAAAAAAAAAAGAGTTAATTTTTAAAAGAGCAGAATTTTGTATTAAATTCTTTAAACAAATGATAAGATTGTTGATGAGTATGATATAGGTAGATAACTTTATATTTCTAAAATAAAAAATAAAAATAATAAATGCAAAATGGTCTGTTTAGCTTAGACAACTGGTTTCAAGTTTCAAACCATAAACTGAACAGTAAACTGGCAAATCATTAGTACTATACCGTGAAGTGAACCGGACCGTACGTACTTCAAACAGGTTGACTTTCTTCGGTTTCGGCAGTTTGTTGGTTTGGGCTGTTTATGAACATGTGATAGGATTATCACTTTACTCTTTAAAAACGACCTATAAGAACTTGAACATTCTCGAAACGATATGTGAAGTTGATACATAAAGTATAATTTGCAGGGACAGAGGCAGTAGGTTTATCACCGTTTTGGGAGTGCCATGGGAACCTATACAGAGGAGCAGGTTGTTTTGGCAGACAAAGCAATGTTTCTTCCTTTTATCAATCCTTTGGTAGTTGCTTCGGTCTTGGTTAAAGGGTTAACTGCTCAATTCCTAATCCAAATTTGGTTCCAAGGTAATATGCACTTTCGCTTAGAAAACGATAATGACCTTCACAGGTTGATGTGTCTTGCAAAGGATAGTTAAAATACAATACACTTTCTAGAGAGAAAAATGATAATTCTAATGATATCCTAGCCGTTGATCCCTGTAGGGGATGGTGTTTAGTGTATTTGGAAACTTGGCAGGTAGACCGGGTCAGGTATGTATCGGGCCAACACGGGTTCGGTTTATGTCATTTTAAATAACAGTGATTTAAGGAGGTTGTATGCGTTAAAAATAGACTTTGGGCGGCTTTCAACCCGTTTGACCACTCGTTATGTTTTTACCAAGTTTTTTTTTGTTTGACATGTTGTCCTGCTTTAATTGTTGTGTCTAAAATATGCGTAGAGGGAGAATTGGTTTCCTCTCTTCTACAAATATACTATCAGTTGTTTATCTACTTCGTATTACAACTAATCTAAGAACATTTACATGGGTCAGCTAATGTAAAACATCTTCATACATCAGAAGAGCACTTTATCCAACCGAATCGCAGTGTAATCAATGTGGGTCTGTATTTAATTTACCTGAAAGCAGCAAGTGTTAATACAGGTAGAACAAGGACACAAGGTGTTGGTTCATGCAGCAGCAGGCGGGGTTGGTTCTGTGTTATGCCAGTGGCAGTAGGCAAATATGCTTGATGCCACTGTCATTGGAACTGTATCAACCAAATAGAAGGCTTTGCAAGCTAATGAAGATGGATGTCATCATGTTATTATCTACAAAGAAGAGGATATTATTACCCGTGTTGCTGAGATGGTGAAGGAGTTGATGTTGTGCTCGATTTTGTGGGAAAAGACTCCTTTCAGGTAACTGTGATTTTGTGATCCCCTTTTCCATCCACCTATTTCGCATGTTCACAAAACTTTTAATGTTTTATAATCCGAACAATGGTAATAGCCATCAGGGTTTATGAGCTTGAGCTTTTTTTAGTCTCACCCCATGTTTCTTCTGTGTTTTTGTTAGATGATATTAACATATTCCTACTTGTACATGCTACTGAAGAATATGTATTTTTTTAAAGGTGCTGAAATGGGAGGAGGTTAAAAGTGGGGATCCGAAAGGAGAGATAAGAGTGAAGAACAAGGCTATCTATAGGTGTTAATTTCATAGATATATACTTCAGTGCAGGAGTTTATAATGTCCCTCAAATTCGTTTTCCTTATGCACCATGTCTGCTTCTTAATCTCTGTATCAGCACATCATATGTTCCTGAAATGATAGTTAAATGCACTTTTTGGAGAGAAAAATGATAAATCTAATGATATATTGGCCATAGAACCAACCCTTCAGGGGATGCGATTAGTGTATTGGGGAAATTAGCAGGTTGAGCGGGCCGGGTATCGGGCCAACACGGGTATGGTTGAAACGTGTCGTTTTAAGTACTAGTAAGGTTGCCTTAACCCACAGAAATTGTTTTCTTGTTTTTCATAAACAGATTTATAAACAATACTTTCATTTAGTATGATTTGAAAACAATGGTACATAATAGGCCTGACAAACAAAACCCAAATGAGTTATTTTGGGTAATTTAAAAAATGAGACAAGTCATAGTGGGTTAGGAAATAATAATGGATGGGTTAAGATGGGTTTTTAGATATCAATTAAAATATCTGATGGGTAAGTTCCAACGATCAACAATCAGATTCAAAATCTCATAGTACCCATAACCAGCAGAACAATCAATTCAAAACGAAAACAAACACTACCCAACGAATCATCAATCGCTCCAACGACCCATACGGGTGGTATTGAGTTCCATTGCGAAGATGGAGAAAATGCAATCTGTAAGATCGATTGAACCATCTATACAACCAAAAAGGAAAATAACTGTCACAACGCACTTCAGCCTTAAAATTACTATATTTGATTGAATAATACAATAGCTTCAACCTCGTTTTTATGACGTTCATTCCATGCTCTAGCTATACTACATTTCACAAGGAATTCCTTCTAGGTTCTTGTGCTACAGTGAATGGCTCTATTACTTTTACCAATAGGTATAATTGTCGAACTTGAACCTCCACCACCATTTGGCAACTAACGCTTACTTTGATGATTTAAGGCTTCCCATCCCAAGTCCTCTCATGTCTTTTGGACCAATACTTTATCCCAAGGAACGCAACATATCTTTTCCTTCACGCTTTCACCCCCCCTCCCCCCCCCCCCCTCACACACACTCATTAGAATCTTTTACGCTCGTTCAAGTTCTTCAATTACAATCAATGGTGCTTTAAATAACGAAATGTATACAATGGGAGACTTCCTAAAACTGTTTTCAAAAGTGTAATTGATCCACCAAAAGAAAGAGTATCAGATATCCAAACAGTTAGTTTGGATTCGAATTCATCCAGCACCTATTTCCAAAACTTATAACGGTTCATATTGGCTCCCACGGAAAGTCCTAGGAATGTGAGATGGAACTCGTTTGCTTCACAATTTAATGTTATGGCCATATTATCTACCATCTCTGCCTCAATGTCATTACCAAATTACTTGGTTTTGTTATAGTTCACCTTAAAGCTTGAGGACAAATAAAAACATCTTAGAACTCTTGAGATATTTTTTAACATTTGCAAGGGTCTACTATCCCGTAAAGATCACGTCATATGCATAAAAATTTATGTAAAGTCCCTAGCTTATTCTTTTGTACATCTTTTGTTCTCATTATTTAGTTGGTATTGGTTCCTTCATAGGCTCATAGCAGAGATCGATTACCCTTCATAGCAGAGCGACGGTTTTGAAATATTAAGTGGCTGCTTGCAACCTCTGCACCAATAAGTGCTGATCCATTAAGAGATCTGATTAGGTAAGAGACTTTGAACTAGTATGGGGACTGACTTGGCTCCGCCTGATTGGGTGGTGGTAGTGGGTCAAGGAGGTGGTGTGTGAAAGGGTAAAACTTTCATTCAACGTCATTTTCAAACATATTGGGTAAGAGGCTAGTGGTATTTTGCAAGAACCGAACACACTTAATGCTTATTGATTTAAAGGTGAGCTCTTAATGGAATCATTAAGAGGCTACCAAACATCCCTAACTTGAACTATGCACCCTGATATATTTTTTGGATGTCAAAATTTATAAGTAATTCTCTAACTAATAAATTCATATAATGTAAATTTATTTTACTTTTCCTTTTGACTCTCTTTTTCATTTTATTCATTTTCCAGAGTCTAATAAATTACAATAACAAAACAAAAAATTACAGGCTAACCAAATTTATTAGCTATATGTATGCCTGGCAAATAAAACTCATTTGCGTTTTTTGGGTTATTTTGAGTCATTTTAAAAATGAGAATGGGTCAGGATGGGTTAAGAAATATCTAAGGATGGGCCAGGATGAGTTATATGATATCTATTTAAAATAATTTGTGGGTAAAGATGAGTATTACGCAGGGTAAATGGGAAACTCAAAAAAGAGCATCACAGGCAGATTTTTCATCTTATTCGAGTGTTCGTAGATGTTGGCTTCACAAATAATAAAAATTTTAAAAATAATAAAAAAATTAAAATTAATAATTTTTTTCTAAAAAAATCAGAAAAATGAAAAAAACAATAACAATAAAAATAAAAAAATCTAAAAAATCCAAAAAATAATAAAAATCCAAAAAAATATAAAAAAATATAAGAAAAAATCCAAAAATTTCTAAAAAATCAAAAAAATTCTAAAAAATCAAAAAAATAAAAAAAATCCAAAAAATTCAAAAAAATAAAAAAAATTCTAAAAAATCAAAAAATATAATAATTATTCAAAAAAGTTCTTAAAAAATCAAAAAAATAATAAAAAAATCCAAAAAATTCTAAAAAATCAAAAAATCAAAAATAAAAAATCCAAGAAATTCTAAAAAATCAAAAAAATAATAAAAAAATAAAAAATTCTGAAAAATCAAAAAAATCAAAAAAATAAAAAAAAATCTAAAAAATAAAAAGAATTCTAAAAAATCAAAGAAATTCTAAAAAAACCAAAAAACAATAAAAAATCCAAAACAATAAAAAGAGTTCTTTGGTTTTTTATTTTTTAGAAATTTTTGGATTTTTTAATGTTTTTTAGAATTTTTTGGATTTTTTAGAAATTTTTTTGATTAGTTATAATTTTTGAATTTTTTATTATGTTTTTCATTTTTTTTGTAATTTTTGGATTTTTTTAATTTTTTTTTTTGAATTTTTTAGAAATTTTTAATTTTTTATGATTTTTAGGATTTTTTTAGCATTTTTGTATTTTTGATTTTTTTTTTTATTTTTAGAATTTTTTTTATTTTTTTAGAATTTTTTGAATTTTTTAGAATTTTTTTGATTTTTTGTTGTTTTTTTTGAATTTTTTATTATTTTTTTTATCTTTTTGAATTTATTATTATTTTTTTGATTTTTTATAATTTTTTGGATTTTTTAGAAATTTTTATCATACCCAAATATATCTTGACAAAAACCTATCTTGACCTAAACCCATTCTAACCTATTTCTTAATAAACTCATCCTAACCATACCCATCCTAACCCATTACCCAAACCTACCCAACCCACCCATTTTGCCACTCCTAGCTATATGCATGTGCCTGGTAAAATTAAAATGTTTTAGACTGACTAACTCACACGTCTACTATTCAATCTAAATCTTTGCTTACCATGGGGCTAGAAAACTCAACCATTTAGAATGGAACCCCATTATGTACACTACTTGGTACAAAGAGGTTGTTGCTTCCGTCACTTAAAGTGTCGAAAAGGGACTATCACTCAAACAGAGACCATACGATTGTTGATTGCATTAGCTGCTTGTGAAAAGTGGGAAATGCACCATTTAGGTGTTAAGTCAGCTTTCTTACATGGAGAACTTAGGGCCTGTTTGGTTGACAGGAATCCATAGGTTTTCAAGGGAATTGGAATTTGAATTCCATTCCTTTGTGTGTTTGGTTGGACAAATTAGTTGAAGTGAATTGGATTTTAATTCCAACAAAATCCCTTATCTAATGGAATTCAGATTCCATCTAAATTTCAAAGGAAAGTTAAAAAAACCACGGGAATGTTTCCAAAGTTACGGAAATAACCCCTTGCTTCTTTCATTTTTTTCAAAAAACCAACAAATAATAAAAAAAATAAAAAAATTCAAAAAAATTATAAAAAATCCAAAAAATTCTAAAAAATAAACAAATTATAAAAAAAATCAAAAAAATAAAAAAAAAACAAAAATCCAAAAAATTCTGATGAATTAAAAAAATTCTAAAAAAATCAAAAAATCAAAAAAATATCAAAAATTCCAAAAAAATCAAAAAAATTCACAAAAATAAAAAAATCCAAAAAATAAAAAAAACTCTAAAAAATCAAAAAAATATTAAAAAAATCAAAAAAATTCTAAAAAATCAAAAACAAAAAAAAATCCAAAAAATAAAAAAAATCTAAAAAATAAAAAAATATAAAAAATATAAAAAAAATCCAAAAAATTCTAAAAAATAAAAAATAAAAAAAAATAATTAAAAAATCCAAAAAATCCTAAAAAAAAAATTTTTAAAAATCTAAAAAATCAAAAAAATTATAAAAAATCAAAAAAATTATAAAAAATCCAAAAAAAATTATAAAAAATCAAAAAAATTCAAAAAAATTCAAAAAAAAATTTCTTGAATTTTATCGATTTTTTAGAATTTTTTATTATTTTTTAGATTTTTTTGGAGTTTTTTTTATTTTTTGGATTTTTTAGAATTTTTTTGTTTTTTTATAGTTTTTTGGATTTTTTAGATTTTTTTTATTTTTTAGAATTTTTTTGATTTTTTAGATTTTTTTTTTTTGTGATTTTTTAGAATTTTTTAATTTTTTTTGATTTTTTATAATTTTTTGGATTTTTTTAATTATTTTTTAGATTTTTTTTTAATTCTTAGGATTTTTTATTATTTTTTAGAATTTTTTTGATTTTTTAGAAATTTTTTTGATTTTTTAGAATTTTTTGAACTTTTTATTATTTTTTAGATTTTTTTTATTTTTTAATTTTTTTTGATACTTTTGAATTTTTTGGATTTTTTTGAACTTTTTAGAATTTTTATAATTTTTTGGATTTTTTAGAATTTTTATTTAAGATAGTTGTTTTTAAAACTTTTGCCAATTGTTTATAACTTGGGGTAATTTTGTCTTTTTAGGTATTTTTAAGAGTTAATTACATAGTTAGTCCCTGTGGTTTGCACAAAATAACATACTTAGGTACTAATAGTTTAAATAACCTTCTGGGGTATTAACTTTTCATTTTGTAACGTTTTGAGGTATTAACTTCTAGGGTAGTAACATAGGTAGTCCCTGTGGTTTGCACAAAATAACATACTTAGGTACTAATAGAATGTGATTTTAAGTCTACAAATAGCCTTAATACCCCCAAACGTTACAAAATGAAAAGTTAATACCCTAGAATGTGATTTTAAACTATTAGTACCTAAGTATGTTACTTTATGTAAACCACAGGGACTAACTATGTAATTAACTCTATTTTTAAATTCTAATTCCATTAATATATTTATCAACCAAACACATCTATGGATTTCAAAGGAATCCATCAAATTCCAATTCAAATTCCAATTCCCATAGGGATTCCAATTCCAATTCCAATTCCAATTCCAATTCCAATTCCTACACATTCCGTGAACCAAACGCCCCCTTAAAGAAACGGTCTATGTTAATCAAGATAAAGATCAAATACAAATAAACTTAACCTATTAAACATACAAATTGAAAGAAGAATAAAAAAGATAAGGTGGCATTTTTTGTAATTACCACCAACTATCAAAGTTAATATACAAATGTGAATGCAACCAAAAATACCTAAAAATAGCTAAAAAACACACAATTTTTTTTAATATTTTTTATAAAAAAATCGCTACATTTCGTTACAAAAAAAAATTAATTTTTTTTTGCTACTAAAAGTAGCGATTTTAATGTAAAAAAATATGAAATTTTTTTTTTGTGTTTTTTTTTTATTTTTTTTAGGTTTTTTGAGGGTTTAGTTTTTAGTATTTTAGCTTGGGTGGGGGGGTTAGGTTTTTGGGGGGTGGGGGAGGGGGGTTTAGTTTTTTTTTTTTTTTTGGGGGGGGGGGGGGGGGAGGGGCCCTCGGCTCACTAGTTGAAGCAGGGACTATCACTCCCACATTGGTTTCGTGTACTGGGATCTCTTTCTAAAAGATTAACATCCACTTCATTAGTGTTTGATTGTGGTGGTGGAGCTTCATTTGTGTTTAATTGTGGTGGTAGTGCTTCATGCTCGGCTCATTAGTTGAAGCTTTGTGACGTTTATCATCCTTTCTTTTAAAAAAAGAATGAATAGTTTTGACCTTTCCCACGAATTCCTAACAAAAAAAAAACAACGAAGAGGATTGGGTTAAGTGACTACCTTGTTTAATTCGTGATTAAAACAATAAATAGTTTTGATTCAATATCAACCCTAGTTCACAACCTAGGCTTCATAAAAGATGTTATATAAAAAGAAAAGAAGTACATTGTTTTCATGAAATTAAATACTCCCATAACTTTTTAAACAAGTTGAACAGGCCCGGTTATTGGGCTGGGCAGCTCGGGCGACAGCCGAGGCCCAAAATTAAAAAGGGCCCGAAATTTAAAATTTTTGTTTACTATTAATATGTAAAATTGGGGCCTGGTTTTGTTAGTATATAAGCGAGTCTTTAAGCTGGTTAGGATTTCAGTTTAGTTCTCGAGGGTTGTTAATTTCATAGATATATACTTCAGTGCAGGAGTTTATAATGTCCCTCAAATTCGTTTTCCTTATACACCATGTTTGCTTCTTAATCTCTGTATCAACACATCATATGTTCCTGAAATGATAGTTAAATGCACTTTTTGGAGAGAAAAATGATAAATCTAATGATATACTGGCCATAGAACCAACCCTTCAGGGGATGCGATTAGTGTATTAGGGAAATTAGCAGGTTGAGCGGGCTGGGTATCGGGCCAACACGGGTATGGTTGAAACGTGTCGTTTTAAGTACTAGTAAGGTTGCCTTAACCCACAGAAATTGTTTTCTTGTTTTTCATAAACAGATTTATAAACAATACTTTCATTTAGTATGATTTGAAAACAATGGTACATAATAGGCCTGACAAACAAAACCCAAATGAGTTATTTTGGGTAATTTAAAAAATGAGACAAGTCATAGTGGGTTAGGAAATAATAATGGATGGGTTAAGATGGGTTTTTAGATATCAATTAAAATATCTGATGGGTAAGTTCCAACGATCAACAATCAGATTCAAAATCTCATAGTACCCATAACCAGCAGAACAACAATCAATTCAAAACGAAAACAAACACTACCCAACGAATCATCAATCGCTCCAACGACCCATACGGGTGGTATTGAGTTCCATTGCGAAGATGGAGAAAATGCAATCTGTAAGATCGATTGAACCATCTATACAACCAAAAAGGAAAATAACTGTCACAACGCACTTCACCCTTAAAATTACTATGTTTGATTGAATAATACAATAGCTTCAACTTCGATTTTATGACGTTCATTCCATGTTCTAGCTATACTACATTTCACAAGGAATTCCTTCTAGGTTCTTGTGCTACAGTGAATGGCTCTATTACTTTTACCCATAGGTATAAATTGTCAAACTTGAACCTCCGCCACCATTTGGCAACTAACGCTTACTTTGATGATTTAAGGCTTCCCATCCCAAGTCCTCTCATGTCTTTTGGACCAATACTTTATCCCAAGGAACGCAACATATCTTTTCCTTCATGCTTTCAACCCCCCCCCCCCCCCTCCTCACACACACTCATTAGAATCTTTTACGCGCGTTCAAGTTCTTCAATTACAATCAATGGTGCTTTAAATAACGAAATGTATACAATGGGAGACTTCCTAAAACTGTTTTCAAAAGTGTAATTGATCCACCAAAAGAAAGAGTATCAGATATCCAAACAGTTAGTTTGGATTCGAATTCATCCAGCACCTATTTCCAAAACTTATAACGGTTCATATTGGCTCGCACGGAAAGTCCTAGGAATGTGAGATGGAACTCGTTTGCTTCACAATTTAATGTTATGGCCATATTATCTACCATTTTTGCCTCAATGTCATTACCAAATTACTTGATTTTGTTATAGTTCACTTTAAAGCTTGAGGACAAATAAAAACATCTTAGAACTCTTGAGATATTTTTTAACATTTGCAAGGGTCTCTATCCCGTAAAGATCACGTCATATGCATAAAAATTTATGTAAAGTCCCTAGCTTATTCTTTTGTACATCTTTTGTTCTCATTATTTAGTTGGTATTGGTTCCTTCATAGGCTCATAGCAGAGATCGATTACCCTTCATAGCAGAGCGACGGTTTTGAAATATTAAGTGGCTGCTTGCAACCTCTGCACCAATAAGTGCTGATCCATTAAGAGATCTGATTAGGTAAGAGACTTTGAACTAGTATGGGGACTGACTTGGCTCCGCCTGATTGGTTGGTGGTAGTGGGTCAAGGAGGTGGTGTGTGAAAGGGTAAAACTTTCATTCAACGTCATTTTCAAACATATTGGGTAAGAGGCTAGTGGTATTTTGCAAGAACCGAACACACTTAATGCTTATTGATTTAAAGGTAAGCTCTTAATGGAATCATTAAGAGGCTACCAAACATCCCTAACTTGAACTATGCACCCTGATATATTTTTTGGATGTCAAAATTTATAAGTAATTCTCTAACTAATAAATTCATATAATGTAAATTTATTTTACTTTTCCTTTTGACTCTCTTTTTCATTTTATTCATTTTCCAAAGTCTAATAAATTACAATAACAAAACAAAAAATTACAGGCTAACCAAATTTATTAGCTATATGTATGCCTGGCAAATAAAACTCATTTGGGTTTTTTGGGTTATTTTGGGTTATTTTAAAAATGAGAATGGGTCAGGATGGGTTAAGAAATAACTAAGGATGGGCCAGGATGAGTTATATGATATCTATTTAAAATAATTTGTGGGTAAAGATGAGTATTACGCAGGGTAAATGGGTAACTCAAAAAAGAGCATCACAGGCAGATTTTTCATCTTATTCGAGTGTTCGTAGATGTTGGCTTCACAAATAATAAAAATTTTAAAAATAATAAAAAAATTAAAATTAATAATTTTTTTCTAAAAAAATCAGAAAAATGAAAAAAACAATAACAATAAAAATAAAAAAATCTAAAAAATCCAAAAAATAATAAAAATCCAAAAAAATATAAAAAAATATAAGAAAAAATCCAAAAATTTCTAAAAAATCAAAAAAATTCTAAAAAATCCAAAAAATAAAAAAATCCAAAAAATTCAAAAAAATAAAAAAAATTCTAAAAAATCAAAAAATATAATAATTATTCAAAAAAATTCTTAAAAAATCAAAAAAATAATAAAAAAATCCAAAATATTCTAAAAATCAAAAATAAAAAATCCAAGAAATTCTAAAAAATTAAAAAAATAATCAAAAAATAAAAAATTCTGAAAAATCAAAAAAATCAAAAAAATCAAAAGAATTCTAAAAAATCAAAGAAATTCTAAAAAAACCAAAAAACAATAAAAAATCCAAAACAATAAAAAGAGTTCTTTGGTTTTTTATTTTTTAGAAATTTTTGGATTTTTTAATGTTTTTTAGAATTTTTTGGATTTTTTAGAAATTTTTTTGATTAGTTATAATTTTTGAATTTTTTATTATGTTTTTCATTTTTTTTGTAATTTTTGGATTTTTTTTAATTTTTTTTTTGAATTTTTTGGATTTTTTAGATTTTTTATAATTTTTTATGATTTTTAGGATTTTTTTAGCATTTTTCTATTTTTGATTTTTTTTTTTGATTTTTTTGAATTTTTAGAATTTTTTTATTTTTTTATTTTTTTAGAATTTTTTAGAATTTTTTTGATTTTTTGTTATTTTTTTGAATTTTTTATTATTTTTTTGATCTTTTTGAATTTATTATTATTTTTTTGATTTTTTATAATTTGTTGGATTTTTTAGAAATTTTTATCATACCCAAATACATCTTGACAAAAACCTATCTTGACCTAAACCCATTCTAACCTATTTCTTAATAAACCCATCCTAACCATACCCATCCTAACCCATTACCCAAACCTACCTAACCCACCCATTTTGCCACTCCTAGCTATATGCATGTGCCTGGTAAAATTAAAATGTTTTAGACTGACTAACTCACACGTCTACTATTCAATCTAAATCTTTGCTTACCATGGGGCTAGAAAACTCAACCATTTAGAATGGAACCCCATTATGTACACTACTTGGTACAAAGAGGTTGTTGCTTCCGTCACTCAAAGTGTCGAAAAGGGACTATCACTCAAACAGAGACCATACGATTGTTGATTGCATTAGCTGCTTGTGAAAAGTGGGAAATGCACCATTTAGGTGTTAAGTCAGCTTTCTTACATGGAGAACTTAGGGCCTGTTTGGTTGACAGGAATCCATAGGTTTTCAAGGGAATTGGAATTTGAATTCAATTCCTTTGTGTGTTTGGTTGGACAAATTAGTTGAAGTGAATTGGATTTCAATTCCACCAAAATCCCTTATCTAATGGAATTCAGATTCCATCTAAATTTTATCGATTTTTTAGAATTTTTTATTATTTTTTAGATTTTTTTGGAGTTTTTTTATTTTTTGGATTTTTTAGAATTTTTTTGTTTTTTTATAATTTTTTGGATTTTTTAGATTTTTTTTATTTTTTAGAATTTTTTTGATTTTTTAGATTTTTTTTTGATTTTTTGGAATTTTTTTAATTTTTTTGATTTTTTAGAATTTTTTGGATTTTTTTAATTATTTTTTAGATTTTTTTTGAATTCTTAGGATTTTTTATTATTTTTTAGAATTTTTTTGATTTTTTAGAAATTTTTTTGATTTTTTAAAATTTTTTGAACTTTTTATTATTTTTTAGATTTTTTTTATTTTTTAATTTTTTTTAAACTTTTGAATTTTTTGGATTTTTTTGAACTTTTTAGAATTTTTATAATTTTTTTATAATTTTTTGGATTTTTTAGAATTTTTATTTAAGATAGTTGTTTTTAAAACTTTTGCCAATTGTTTATAACTTGGGGTAATTTTGTCTTTTTAGGTATTTTTAAGAGTTAATTACATAGTTAGTCCCTGTGGTTTGCACAAAATAACATACTTAGGTACTAATAGCTTAAAATAACCTTCTGGGGTATTAACTTTTCATTTTGTAACGTTTTGAGGTATTAACTTCTAGGGTAGTAACATAGGTAGTCCCTGTGGTTTGCACAAAATAACATACTTAGGTACTAATAGAATGTGATTTTAAGTCTACAAATAGCCTTAATACCCCCAAACGTTACAAAATGAAAAGTTAATACCCTAGAATGTGATTTTAAACTATTAGTACCTAAGTATGTTACTTTATGTAAACCACAGGGACTAACTATGTAATTAACTCTATTTTTAAATTCTAATTCCATTAATATATTTATCAACCAAACACATCTATGGATTTCAAAGGAATCCATCAAATTCCAATTCCCATAGGGATTCCAATTCCAATTCCTACACATTCCGTGAACCAAACGCCCCCTTAAAGAAACGGTCTATGTTAATCAAGATAAAGATCAAATACAAATAAACTTAACCTACTAAACATACAAATTGAAAGAAGAATAAAAAAGATAAGGTGGCATTTTTTGTAATTACCACCAACTATCAAAGTTACTATACAAATGTGAATGCAACCAAAAATACCTAAAAATAGCTAAAAAAACACACAATTTTTTTTAATATTTTTTATAAAAAAATCGCTACATTTCGTTACAAAAAAAAATTAATTTTTTTTTGCTACTAAAAGTAGCGATTTTAATGTAAAAAAATATGAAAAAAAAATTTTTGTGTTTTTTTTTAGGTTTTTTGAGGGTTTAGTTTTTAGTATTTTAGCTTGGGTGGGGGAGTTAGGTTTTTGGGGGGTGGGGGAGGGGGGTTTAGTTTTTTTTTTTTTTTTTTTTTTGGGGGGGGGGGGGGGAGGGGCCCTCGGCTCACTAGTTGAAGCAGGGACTATCACTCCCACGTTGGTTTCGTGTACTGGGATCTCTTTCTAAAAGATTAACATCCACTTCATTAGTGTTTGATTGTGGTGGTGGAGCTTCATTTGTGTTTAATTGTGGTGGTAGTGCTTCATGCTCGGCTCATTAGTTGAAGCTTTGTGACGTTTATCATCCTTTCTTTTAAAAAAAGAATGAATAGTTTTGACCTTTCCCACGAATTCCTAACAAAAAAAAAAAACAACGAAGAGGATTGGGTTAAGTGACTACCTTGTTTAATTCGTGATTAAAACAATAAATAGTTTTGATTCAATATCAACCCTAGTTCAGAACCTAGGCTTCATAAAAGATGTTATATAAAAAGAAAAGAAGTACATTGTTTTCATGAAATTAAATACTCCCATAACTTTTTAAACATGTTGAACAGGCCCGGTTATTGGGCTGGGCAGCTCGGGCGACAGCCGAGGCCCAAAATTAAAAAGGGCCCGAAATTTAAAATTTTTGTTTACTATTAATATGTAAAATTGGGGCCTGGTTTTGTTAGTATATAAGCGAGTCTTTAAGCTGGTTAGGATTTCAGTTTAGTTCTCGAGGGTTGTGTGTTCAATTCTTAGGATTGCCATTATTTTTTTTACCTTTGTTTTTTATTTTTTGTAGCCGGCCTGTTAAGCTTTGACTTTTGGTATTTATTTCCATGTTTCATAAATTTTTGTTTGTGATGCATCTTTTTAGATTCTATTTTTTACACATTAAATTGAGTTTTATGATCATATGTTGCTTGCTGCTTATTGGTAAAATTAGTAAATCTTGTTGGTATCAATATTGTTAGTATTGATCTTGGGTGTTTGATTTTTCTTTTAGCTATTGGATGTTGATGGGTGAAGTAGCTACTTCAGGTGGTTTTATCAAAAAACGTTAGGAGAGTCGCACGATTCGCTTAAGTAAGTTCAATCATTTTGCTGAACTACTTTTGTTTTGTTTATTTTATAAAAATAGTAACCGTATTGTAGTTTTTTGATACATAACTGATGAGTTTAAAATATAAGGAGTGGGCCCATTTTTGTCTCGCCCGAGGCCCAAAATATTTTTATCACTTTCGGAGACGGCCCTGAGGTTGAAATCAATACCCACCAGATGCCATGGTTTAAATATATTACTTATATTATACAGGAATGCTCATAAACAAATAAACAATTGAGGAACATGGATGGATGTGTGCGAGTACCTTGTTTAATTTCTTGTTCCTGTCGGTCGATCTCTTCAAGAAGAATGAAAACACAAGTTTTTTTGTGTTCTGTGATTGTTGTAGTCGAACCATCAAAAGCCCAAAAGGAATTGCCGTCTCCGCGTAATGCCCTATTTTTTATGTTTAAACTTTAAACATCTTTGAGTTAAACATAAAAAACCCTCAACTTTGATTTATATATAAATGATTTATATATAAAGTAGTAACAAACTATACTTAAAGTTTAGAAATATTGGACTATAATAATTTCAACTATTCGTCATTAACAGTCTCAACTTCAAAAATAACAATTGGCAGTCCCAACTTTTAATATATTGGCCTCAAATGGACCCTGACTAACAGAACCCTAACTCGGTTAGTCATCGGTCGCCGGAAAAACGTTTTTCGCCGGAAAACTCATTTTTTTGGCTGGTAAACTCAACATTTTTGTCCCAAACCTCTTTCTAATCTTATTACGGACCTTTAGTAACATTTTTCTAGTAAAACCTCAATTATTGAAGTCGCCGGAAATTTTTTTTTTTTTTCGCCGGAAAACTTCTCTTTGGCCTGAAAACTCAACTTTTTGGCCGGAAAACTCAACATTTTCGTCCCAAACATCTTTGTAACCTTAGATCGGACCTTTAGAGACCTTTTTCTGACCAAAAACGGTTTTCCAGCGACCAGAGACTAACGACGTTAGGATTCTGTTAATCAGGGTCCATTGGTGGCCAATATGTCAATAGTTGGGACTGTCAGTGGTTATTTTTGAAGTTGGGACTGTTGGCGGCCAATGACGAATAATTGAGATTATTAAAATCCAATGTTCCTAAAGTTTATAAACAATGAAAATTTCACAGAATAGTAATTAAGTTTTAAAAGTGTTCTAATTAGGTCACTAGTGTCGTTTTTGTCACAATTAGATAACTTAACATTCAAATCGAGACATGTCTTTTTTTTTTCTCGTGTCAAGAAAAAAATGAAGCATAAGATGTTGGGGTCGAATTATTTTAATATATGATATTATATTTATTAAAAATAAAAACCATTTAATTGCATTAAAAATTAAAAAGAACAAGTTACAATCCACGTCATCACTCGACGTTAGTATCAAATAAAAAAGAAAAAAGAAACAAAAATTCACATCACCACGGTTACCTATGAAATAGATGAAAAACCCTTAATTTTAATGAAGAATGAATATTGAGTGACCTGATTGTAACACTTTTATAACTTGACTGACTTAATTGGAACACTTTTGAAACTTGATTACTATTCTACAAAGTTACCCTAAAATATTGTGGAACACTTATAAAAACTTACTAATAGCCTGTTTTTCACATTTTTTTAACTAAATACGAAAATATTGTGGACAATAAACTTGGTGGCGGCTGGGAATTTTTAGACAAAATAATTGGGGGTGGGGGTGGGGGGCAGACCTATATAGTATTAAAATTTTCGGATCAGAAATATTACCCATCTAACCTAAACATTGGGGGGAAGGGGGTACACCCACTCGTCCCTTCAAAGCTACGCCACTGAATCCCTCTACCTGTGAAGTTGGTGTAGTGAGGTAGTTTCGTGTTCAAGATTGACGTTCAACGGTTGAACACCATTAATTAACACTCAGGGAAGCTTTGAAGAAGAAGACTACCCAAAGTTAATTAAGTTTGTTATCGACAGAGAGAGATGAGAGGGAATTTGTATTATTTTCTAAATGAATTGTTTACAAGGCTAATTCCCTATTTATACAACATCAAAATTGACTTCTAAGGGGACACGGGGTGGTTCACTAGTGATAAAATCTATCACTCACAAGCACCAATCAAGTTCCGCCATGTCATCAACCATTTTTCCATCACTCACAACCTTTTTTAGGCGGGGTGGTCATCACTCACCACCACACCCAACAATTTCCCCCCAACCAACAATTACACTCACAAAATAATATATCACGCCGTTGAAAATATCACGAAAATGGAATTGCGTTATAGAATAACACGTTATAGCAAGTCCACGGGGTGGGGGAGATGAAAGTTCCACGCGTTGTTGTTCCATTCCGTGATACTATCACGGACGAGCCCGGGTGCTCTAACTACTAGAAAACTTGGTAATTATTACCGGAATTTGCTACCAAAAAAATGGTAGTGGATTTAGGGAGCTGTTTCCACCAAAATACAAAGTAAGCGTAACTATGTACAATTAGTATGATATTGTCACCAATCACTGGGAAATTTAGGCACCATTTTTTTCGGTTGAGAAATATAAAGTACCGTGGCAAATTCGTGAGAAAAATAGTGAGTTGTCACTAAGCTCTGGTACTTTTTTTTATATCAAGGGCGGGCTTATTATTATTTTTTTTATCAAGGGCGTGCAACACCCATATTTTATACCCCTTTATATATCATTTTCTTTCAAAACCGGTAGGATTTTTTTCATTTAAATAACAGCGGAAACAATTTCACTAAAATAATATGATAAAATAACCTTTCTAAAAATTCATATTATATATTTATTTGATAAGTTGAGTAAGTTTACACCAGGACAACTTATCTAGATAACCCATAGTTTATACATCAAAAGTGGGTTATAAACACATGATCGATCCTTAAACGTATTAAGGCTCGATGTGGCTCCTTCAATCCCACACTAGTGATTTACCTAGAAAACATTATTTAAACAACTATTACCCAACGCTAAATGAGTTTATAATTTAACCATAATGTTTTCCATATCACAGTTTTTATCCATTTCACCGTATCCCCACCATGGCATTTTTATGATTAACTATGATTCATTATGTATCATCCAATGGTGTACTAACATTTATCACATGTAGGTGTATAAACATCTATCACTCGTAAGTGAATCAACAACTGTCACCCAAAGGTGAATTAACGACTTTCACCCGTAGGAGGATTAACGACTATCTCTCGTAGGTGAATAAATAACTGTAGGTAGGCAAATTAACAACTGCCACCCAAAGGTGAATTAACGACTTTCACCCGTAGACGAATTAGCAACTGTCACCCGAGAGTGAATTAACGGCTATCACCCGTAGACGAATCAACGACTGTCACCTGTAGCTTAGTTAACAACTGTCACCCGCATGTGAATTTACAACTATAACACCCACCACGTTCCACCCATGGCAATCTTTAACACACGAGGGTGATTTAACTGCCATTTAATCAACATAATATTAGTCTATGGGGGTGTTTGGGATTCCTTCTCAAAACTTCTTTTTCACTTCTATTTCACTGTTCAATAAGTTAATAAGTTACAATTTCTAACTTATTGACTTCTACACTCACATACATGCAATCCCCAGACACCTTAAAAAGTCCTTTTTCACTATTCAATAAGTTAATAAGTTAAAAGTGGGTGAAAATAAGGAATCCCAAACACCCACTATAGCATATTTCATGGAGCAATATCCTCCTTCTCCATCAATGTATTCAAAGTAATTATGTAGTCAATAGTTTCTTAGTTTAAGAGGAGTAAATCTCTTCCTATTATTAGTCTAGTATTTTGTATTTAAAGTGTTGTATCATTGCAGTGAAATTCAAGTTGGCCATTGTGATTTTATAACCTTACACAAGTATTTAAAAATAATTAACAGTATGATATTTAAACGTTTATAGCATTCGAACCGCACTAGACGTGGTATAATAATTTAATTTAAACGATAACAATATAATATATTCGAACAATATATACGTTTTTCAAAAAAAAATTAACGGCATATAATATTAATGGTATAACACTAACGGTTATATATTTTAAGCGATTTAACCTTAGAACTGGGTGAGAATTTGTACCACAATTACATCAAAATAACCAAACAAAATTCTAGCTCTATACGCAAAGTATATAAACCCTGGTTGTCTGTGCCAATGATTGCTGAGCAGGCTCTGAATTCTATGCAACTTATACTCTGCGTACAACTCTATAATACGCTACGTATAGAGCTGTACACAGCGTGTATAAACCCTAAGTGTGCAAATAGACAGCCTTGGTGTGTGAATAGGTTCAGCCTTTAATAATAATAATAATAATAATAATAATAATAATAATAATAATAATAATAATAATTTTACCTTTCAATACCGATAGCTACCCGGCTAACACCACCGATTTCAGCCGGGTAATATGCTACTATCGCTACCACTAATTTATCTCTTTAGTTTCTCACTATTTATATAAACTTAGATGAGAAACACCACATTGTTCTTTTATTTTTTTCCTTCATTAAAAGAAAGGAAGCTTAGATTAAATAAGCTGTCTATGTTTATCTCTATAAATCGAAGAGAAGCGTGGCTAGATTTCCATATTTGGTGTTTTCTTCCCAACCTATCCACGTGCATATATCCATCCACGTACACACCAAAATTATCATATTTATTTACTTACATTTCTATTTTATTTTTTCTAGTTATCTGTTATGTATTTACATAATATATATCATAACTTTATATATTCATACATAACTAGTAAAATATCCCACGTGTTACGGTGGTACGTTACGTTATAAATTAAACTCGAGTAAAATATATGTGACGGTATATTGGCAAATCCCGAAAAAGTTACGTCATAAATTAAACTCGAGCAAAAGTATTGAGATGTAGATAAAAATACATGCGGACGATATATTCTCCAATTATGAAAAAGTTACGTCATGAATTAAACTCGAGTAAAGCCGTGGCCTATCCAAGTTTATTACAATTGAATTATAAATTAAATAAAAAGAACTAGATAAACTTTAACTATTCTAAAACTAAAAGATGTATAGAATAAATAAAACTCAAATTATTTAACATATCTAATAAAAACATGCGAAAAAGGTATTTGAATATAAAATTTATGATTATTTATATTTTCTTTTTGGTTTATAAAAATAAAATAAAAAATGTTAGATTTTATGTGGCTAATTTGAGAAAAGAAAAGGTTTTGGTAACTAAAACAATAAGTAAATAAATTTATTGTAGCTAAGGGCAGGCGGGGTGGATAGAGTTTTGCACGAGATGGAATATTATCACTCGTGAAAAACAAAAGCATACCACCGCCACTCAACTTCTTCACGCGTTGAAGGGTTGTGAGTGATGGGTTGTTGAGAGTTACGCCCGTCCACCCACCCCATCACCTAGGTCCGCCCCTGGCCGGCCTAACTGTTGAAAAAAAAATACTTTCATGATGTCTCCACGTTTTATTAGGTCAAACACCCAATTACTGATCACTCCTCGTTATTCATCCATCGATGGAATCCGCGAGACAGTCTCCCACAAGGTATGTTCATGATTATGAGCTGGTTTTTGTTTGTTGTGACAGTTTTAATTAGCTATTTTCTTCTTTTAGATCTTTGATGCATGCGAATTTTGAGTGTTTTTAATTGTGTGCTTCAAGAATGATGAGGAGTAGACCTGGCAACAGGCCTGTCAATTGGATTGGATATTGATCCCAATATCCGATCCATTTAAATCAGTTATTGGATCATAAAAAAATCCACTAATCCATTAATTAGTCTAATGGATTGATTCAGATTGATCCATGAATTGACACGTTTGAATGACAGGCCTCTTAGTTACCCATTCGATCCATCGCACTTGGACCATACTCTCTCTCTCATCACATTCTCCCTCTCTTTCTTCGATCGCACAACCAAATCTCTCCTCTGGTTTACACTCACTCTTCCTGTTCATCTGCTTACAAATCATCAACAAATAAACTTCAATTCATTCACTGATCAACACACAAATCAAGCAAAAGTACTTCAGGTGAACTCTTAATCTCTCAATTTCAATTTCTAGGGTTTCGTTTTGTTTCTGTTCGTAATCGCTGTTAGACTTATTCAACAGTCGTAAGATGATTTGTCACTTTTGATTTGTTTTTTCTTTTGTTTATTATACTTGTGCTGTGAATTTCTGATATCTGGGTGTAGATAAAGATTATTAGAAAGTGTAGATAAGGTGTTCGATGTTATGTCTGTGTGAGAAAGTTTAGTTTTTTTTTTTTTTTTTTTTTTTTTTTTTTTTTACGATTTTGGTAGTAATTCGTTTGATCTGATGAGTTGCTGACTACTGGGTGAACAAATGGATGATTTTTAAACTTTTTTTTTTTGTCATCTTCATCATTTTGCTTTACCAGAAAACGACGTTTTTTAAATCACGAGGGAACTGTTAACAATTTGGTGAATCTGATTGGGGACCATTAATATTGTCATTGGATTTAATTTAGATTAATGGGTTGGTAGATATTTCTGAACTTTGTAGGATGATATAATATTTCTTAGAATCTCAGTCAGTCAGATTTAACTAACAAGTAAAATGATGTTATGTGCAATTATTAGAATTTTCAAAATAGCAGCAATAGATAGAGATAGAAGTTTCAGAAGAATCTTTATATGTAATGCAGTAATGGAATTGGTGTAGGGATAAACCATCACCCAATTTGACCTCCTAATAACTTTAACTTTGACCATTACTATGTGTTCTATACAGTATTTGGTTTCAAGCAATTTGAATATACTTAACTGTGGTCATTGTGCTTATTGTTAGATGCTGTTGGTGATGGCGAAGAAGAGAGTAACGAGACACAGGAGCTTTCTAAGAGGTATATGTTTTCTTCCTTGTGCTTGTTTTCTCACAACTTCTGATTCTTACAATATTTTCTGATATAAAATGTGATCTTTTTTCTGTAAGACAAAGAGAATGTCAATAGAAATCGAACCAAGTGACTTGGCATCAAAGAAGAAGAAAAAGACCCAATCCACATGATATATCTCCCTATGCTGTGTTCATGAGTTTGCTTGTTTGTTTTTTTTTTCTTTTGAACTTTTAGTTACTGTTTTCCTTGATGAATTTGGTTGTTTGTAAAAACAAGTGGCATGTTCCATGAGGGAATTGCACAAGTTTTTGGCAGTTGCTTGTTCATCAAGAATCTTATTGTTGATCACAAAAAGATTCTGCATCGGGTTTTTACTCATGTCTCATGGTCATGGTGAAATTTGATTAGAATCTTTGATCTACTTTTTCTAGTTTAAAGAACTTTGATAAGAATTTTGGTAAAAGGCGGTGATTGTATTGGTTATTAGGTAGGTAAATCATGGTTGGATTGTTGCTGTTCTGGACAGTTGCGGACCAGGTCCAAGATTGTTTTTAGATTTTTTTTTGGATTTTTTTAGAATTTTTAGAATTTTTTTGTGATTTTTTTTTATTTTTAGAGGTTTTTTATTATATTTTTTTTATGGATCGATCCTGATAGTGATCCATCCATTTAAAATTATTTGGATATGGATCGGATCACGATCCATTATGTTGGATCATGGATCGAATCATGATCCATTTAAGTTGGATCATTAATGGATCGGATCATGATCCAATCCATATCCATCCATTGACAGGCCTTGAGGCTGGCAATATTGACCCAAAGGTGTAAATTTGGGCTGATTTGGGTGCTAAAAACAAAGTAATTGGTTAATTTGAATTATGTTTTATAGTTAAGGGGTCATAATGGGTAACTTTTGAATTTTAAAAAATACCCAATGGGCAAATGGGTCAGGAGTAGACCTGGCAACATTGACCCAGATGTGTAAATTTTGGCTGAAAACAAAGTAGCGGGTTAATGAATTGTTTATCATGTTTAACATTCACGAGGATATATGCAAGCAATTTTACGGGCTTAAGGATGTTATGTAGGGTTTGATGTAATGTCGTTTACTGCGCGTGTCAACGAGGTGCTCGATAAAATGCTTAGCTTACCGGAAAAGTTCGAATCGACTGTAGGTAAAGACCAAAGATTTGGGTAAGATGAATGTTTCAATGTAGGGGTATAAAAGGTTTATATAAGAAGAGGTGATTCAGCCTCTGTATAGTTCTCATATCTCTCTTGGGCAGATTCAGTTAGCGACTGTCGAAAATGGGACGACGAATGTGTATCCGTTTATCAACATGTTTGTTTTGGAGGAAATAAGGAAGAATATAACCCTGAAAGAGAATCGTGTGGGGAAGAAGATGTATAACAGTATAGTGCATGGGTGTGTGTCGGTTAAGAAAGAGCTTCAAGTGTAAATGGAGGATGATATATAACAGTACAGAGCATGGAATGCACTAGATGAACTAAGGGGATAGACTACATACAAAAACAGTTCTGGGCGGAAATTTCGGGTCTAACGGATGACTAAGGTTTAGAAAAGCATCATTTAAACTGGCTACCAAACCCGTCAAAAACGGTTCAGTTTGACCGGTTAATGCAGTTTGGGCCGGTCAGTTAATTTTGATACCTTCGCGGGATGTATGCAATTGCGCAAAGCGAGACCCTTGATGCATCTCGAAAGGTAACTACCATGTTTTTTCCTCTTGACTTTTGAAGTCAAACATTAAATTCAAACCATATACGTTTATATGCTCTTATCTACAGAATTTGTCATACATTCAAGTCCATTTTGTAGACTTTGATTTTTGGGATTTCTTGATGCAAAACGGAAACACAAAAATAATAGAGATAGAATTCTCGAGAAAAATTGATATATTACTGCCTGACTAAATCATGTAATTACATGATGGTTCCTTTAATATTTAAGGAAAAATTCAAATTATGGCATGTATGCCCAATTTTTGGAATTTCAAACCGTCAAGATAAATGAAATTAAAGACAAATATAAAAAAGGGAAGTCTTCAGTGACGAACTCGTGCTCACTCTTGGATCACATCCTTACCATTTATGAACAATTGAATTTGATTTTGCAGCTTGAACTATTGAGCAGAATCCGGTATCCTTGTCTGCTGATTCTAATCGGTGTGTGTGTGGATCATGGCTGTTTGGTCTACGAGTACATGGAAAACGGGAGTTTGGACGAGCGATTATTTCGCAAAAACGACACACCATCGATCCCGTGGTTCGACCGGTTCCGTATCGTGTGGGAAGTAGCATCAGCTCTAAACTTCATAATGCGAAACCGAAATCCATCGTTAATCGTGACCTAAAACCAGCAAATATACTGCCTGATAAAAATCTCGTGAGCAAAATAGGGGACGTTGGTCTCTCAACAATGCTTCAATCAGGCTTCTCTTCCACATCCACCATTTACAAAGACACGAGTCCAGTGGGAACCCTTTGTTATATTGATCCAGAGTATCAACGAACAGGATTAGTATCTCCAAAATCCAATGTATACGCTCTTGGTATGGTGATTTTGCAGCCGCTGACCGCAAGACCAGCAATTGCAGTTACTCATGTGGTGGAAACAGCTCTTGAAAACGATGAGTTAGGCAGTGTGTTGGATCAAGATGCAGGCGAATGGCCGATTGATGAAGCCAAGGAGTTACATATTTGGGGTTGAGTTGCACTGAGCTTCGAAGAAAAGATAGACCAGATTTGAAAAGCAAGGTTCTTCCTGTATTGGAACGACTAAAAGTAGTCGCAGATGAAGCTCAAAGATCCACATCCATGACACGACCCACCCCTCCTAACCTCTTCATATGCCCAATACGCAAGGTAAGATTGTGACATTCTTTCTTTCAGTTTTTATCGAACAACACTAGTTTTTCATAATATAATGATGTTTTGATCCAGGATGTTATGGTTGATCCATGTGTTGCTGCTGATGGCTACACGTACGATCGCAGGGCGATAGAGCAATGGCTTGAAGAGAGTGATAGCTCCCCGGTGATTAATTTACCGTTGAGGAGTAGGAGCTTAACGCCTAATTACACGCTTCTTTCGGCAATCATGGAGTGGAAATCAACAACCTAACCCTTTGAGTGAGAATTTTGGATGCAACCTGATCTTTTTAGGATTGTTTTATGTACATTTATTTGATTTATCTATATTTTATATGGACCTGTCTTGAACTATGAGTATGAAAATTTATAAAGTGTACTGATGTGTGCAAAATGCAACATATAAATTACATCAATTGTGGCATAAAACTAACCCTTTTTTAGTACTAATGTTGGAAAAAGTGTGCTTTTGTCTTCCTTTTGTATTTTCAGGATTAAATGAGCTCAAATTAACAAAAGAAGCAAAAAGACATCAAAATCTAACATAAATACAAGAAAAGGAACAAGACGTGACATGCCCGACCCTACGACAGCATCTTCCCAAGCAAAACAAGACATCAGAAGACTGAACACGCCCCGTGCTCAGCCAGCACGGGGGCGTGCCCAAGTGTCAGCAGAAAAGACAAAGTGGTAGAAGCTTCTATTGCCCAGCACGGGGCCGTGCTCCGCGGACACGAGGCCGTGGTCAACTATAAGATTCGCACAATCCAGGCAAATCTTCATAGTACAAAGATTCTTCTGCACACGGGGTCGTGCTCAGCGGACACGGGGGCGTGGTCAACTAAAAAGACAAACTGCAATAAATGAAGAAAGAGAAGGATGTGGACACGGGGCCGTGCCCACTGGACACGGGGCCGTGCCCGAGCTTCTGTTCAGCCTATAAATAGGAGTGCTTGGCTCAAGCTCAAACCATCCCTTGGCACACCACCTCTCTCACACTTCACCCACCACCCACCACCACCATAACACCATCATCCACCACCATCATCCATTGTCCATCGTAGAGTGTGTGAGTCGTCTCGGGATCCAAGATTGATCGTAAGAGTTCTTGACAATCAAGGCCATGTTTGCCTAAGTCTTTTACATCACTTGGTGAAGACAAAGTGTCTAGTGTAATACTCTTTATTTCTAATCTTTTGCACTTTTTATTTGGTTTTGTATTAATGACTTTAATAACTAGTTACTTATGTTGAAGGTGATCTTTCCTCATCGTTTGTCCGTGGTGTCTTGGCATTATTTTACTGTCTATATAAAATAAAAGATTTTCACCATTCATATCTCCACAGTCTATATGGAGGTATGTTGGCTACCTGGTCGGGGGTTAAGGGAACGGTTTGGTAAAGGTCTTGCCATTGTTCAGCGTTTAGAGGTCCTGCAATGGACCTGGGTCAAATTTAGTAGGACCTCCTTCAATGCTTCACGGTATTGGATGGCGGGGGTCCAAACTCTTTGATCCCCTCATAAGTTAACTACTATTAATACTATAACCCGGCTATTTAGGACTGTATCCCTGCTGACTCAGACTACTTAGTCGAGGGTAACGTCACCTCCAAAAGAGGGGCCTACCATAATTCGCATTAATAACTTAATTAATTATCTTCCAATAATCCACCCTTTTAGGATTGTATCCCTGCTGACTCAAACTACTGGGGTGAGGGTAACGTCACCTTCAAAAGAGGGGCCTACTACAATAACTAAGATAATCTCTTAATTATGTGCAAAAGTGCGGAAATAATCAAAGGTTACACTAGATACGAGTCGGAACCAAGTGATTCATCTTGTCTATCTGTTTTTCTTTTATTTTTATTTTCAGCAATTTAGTTAGTTTTTATTTTTCTTAGTTTAAAACATTTTTTCTAAACTTTTTATTTTGATTAGACGTTGAGGATAAACCGGTACTAAAAGCTCTTGTGTCCTTGGACGACCTCGGTATCTTACCAACGCTATACTCGCTCACGATGGGTGCACTTGCCCATATGTGTGTTTAGTGTTAGTAAAATATCGTGTTTTATAAATTTTAAACTTGGCTAAAAAAGTGTTAAAGGGGCTTAAAATATACACTTAATATATATAACACTTCACACGCATCAAGTTTTTGGCGCCGTTGCCGGGGACACAAGGATTTTAAGAAAGTTAGGAATCGACGGCCTAATCGTTTTTCTTATTTTTCATTTTTAGGATTTTTTTTTAGTTTTTCTGTTTCTGCAGAGCTCAGCACGGGACGTGCCTGGTCAGACACGGGCCGTGCCCAACATCATCACTGGCAGTTTTTATTTTCTGAGTTACAGAGAGCTGAGCACGGGGCCGTGTCGGTGCAACACGGGGTCGTGTCCAACTCCCAGTAACTGGGATTCAGAAAACAATTACTGTACCTCTGACCACGGGCCGTGTTCACTGAGCACAGGGCCGTGGTGAACATTCTGACCAACGTTCTTTTCTGTTTTTATTGCAGGACTTGGAACCCCGACGCCACATTTGAACCTCCTACGTAGTGCATGAGCTCCAGTTCTAGTAGAGACATAAAAGAACCTTTAGAAGAACCCGAACGCTTTCTCAGAAAAAGACTTAAGGCTAAAAATCAAGAGAAAGCTTCGGGGGACCCACTTCCAATGGCGGACCAACGTACCCTCATGGATTACCTACGGCCCACCGTAGGTAATCTAGGCGCCGCTATCAATGCACCGAATGTCGAAGCCAATAACTTCGAACTTCGGCCGCATTTGATACAAATGCTTCAAAACTCCGCAACCTTCCATGGGCTTGCGGACGAGGATCCCCATCTGCATATTACTAATTTCTTAGAAATATGCGATACCTTTCGGATCAATGGAGCATCAAATGACGCCATCCGCCTTCGAATGTTTCCATTTTCACTCAAAGACCGAGCTAAGGCTTGGCTCAACACCCTCCCAGTTGGCTCGGTAAACACCTGGGATGAACTAGCCCAAAAGTTTCTATATAAGTATTTCCCCCCTGCTAAAACGGCTAAATTAATGACTGAAATTAATACATATTCACAAGAAGACGGGGAATCCTTATATGAAACTTGGGAAAGGTTCAAGGAGCTACTAAGAAAGTGCCCTCATCACGGTCTTGCGGTGTGGCAACAAGTATCCACTTTCTACAATGGGTTGTTGCCACACACAAGACAAACACTTGATTCTAGCTCCGGGGGACTTCTTGGTAATCGTCGCCCAAATGAAATATATAATCAAATTGAGGAAATTGCTCAAACCAATTTTCAATGGCACACTCCCCGAGGTAATAAATCTATTGCCCCGGGTGCCCATAAGGTTGATGAAAGCACTCCTTTACAAGCCCAAATCGAAGCCCTCTCTTCAAAAATCAAAAAGCTAGAAATGACAAAAACGGCCTCGGTTATGGCTTGTGAAGGGTGTGGTGGGCCACATGAAAATTGGAGTTGTATGAAAGAATTTGATGAACAACCAGAAACGGTAAACTACATTGATAACAGACCTAGGCCGTCAGGTTCTCCAACGGGTACCTACAACCAAGGATGGCGTAACCACCCAAATCTTGGTTGGAGAGATCCCAGCAATAGTAGTAACCAACAAAACCAACGAACTAATTTTCAATAACCACAAAATTTCTCTCAACAACAAGGTGGAAGAGAAAGGCTTGAAGATACTGTATCTCGCCTCATCTCCGACACTGAAAAGAAAAACTCGGATCGATTTCAACAATTGGAATCGAATTTTAGAAATCAACAAGCTAGCATTCAAAACGTTGAAAAACAATTAAATCAACTAGCTCAAAATTTCTCCGAGAGACCACAAGGCGCGTTACCTAGAAATACCGAAACCAACCCGAAAGCACAAGTACATCTCATCACACTGAGAAATCGAACCGTGGGTCCCGAGGATGCTCCATTGCCGCCAAATGAAAGAAGCCAATCTAGCCAACCTATGACTCCTCCCGCATCAGAAAAGGCTTCTCTACCAACTCAAGAGCCCACCAAGACTCCTCCAATTCCGTACCCCGGTAGGTTAAATCGTCAAAAGACCGATGAGCAATTCGCAAAATTTGAAAATTTACTAAAACAATTGCATGTTAATATTCCTTTTATTGAAGTCCTAACCCAAATGCCTAAATACACAAAATTTATGAGGGATTTCCTCACAAACAAAAGGAAAATTGAATCATTGCAATTAGTTAACTTAGGCGAAGAATGCTCCGCCTTAGTACTCAACAAACTTCCACAAAAGAAAATCGATCTCGGAAGCTTCACAATTCCTTGCTCGATTGGGGAGTCTCCCGTTCGTAATGCATTAGCCGATCTTGGGGCTAGCATTAACCTCATGCCCACATCGATGTTCAAACGACTCGGCCTAGGAACAACAAGGCCTAGGAACAACAAGCCCTACAAAGATGAGCATACAACTCGCCGACAGATCCGTCAAATTTCCACAAGGTGTCGCTGAAAATCTATTGGTAAAAGTTGACAACTTCGTTTTCCCAACCGACTTTGTCATCCTAGACATGGAAGAAGACACCGATATCCCTCTCATCCTCGGGAGGCCATTTCTAGCCACCGCCCAAGCGGTGGTGGACATGAATGACGGAACGTTAACATTGAAGTTTGGGGATAAGGATGTGAAGTTTTGAATGTGGAAAACGAATTGAGGACGAAGACCCGGTCAACTACATGAAGGTCATAGACTCAAGCTTGGATGAAGCTCTCCGACGGTGTAACATGGGATGCAATACATCCCACTTGGGTAACATATGACCGGCTTTGGGTCTAGCCAAGGACCCTTATAAACGTGGCGCACCACGGAGGCATTCCGCGGAACTATCCTTAGTTTACTTTAGATTAATTTTTATGTTTTCTAGTTAGTTTTAATTTTCAGGAATAAAACACACTTGAGATGGAAAAGGATACAAGGGAAACTTGAACCAGCACCCCATGCAGGAAAACAGAACCGTCCGACAATTTTCTTCGTTTACAGTAAGCTCGGCACGGGCCGTGTCCACCCAACACGGCCCCGTGCTGAACAGACTGCAGAAAAAGACCCAGTTCAGGTAACTGGACACGGGCCGTGTTCACCCAACACGCCCCCGTGTCCAGGCTTTTGTTTCTCTTGATTTAATTTTGTTACTGGCACTTGAACACGGGGCCGTGCCCGGACAACACGGGGCCGTGTTCAGCGCCCAGTAACACAAAATTTTTGCTTTTTACACCTTTTTACACATTCAATCAACCTAAAAACTTATTTTTGGGACACATTGAGGACAGTGTGTAATTTAAGTGTGGGGGGATGCTAAAACCTTGAATCTTGCAAGTTCTAAATACAAGCCTTACACAAAACTCTATTGGAACCGCTAATCACCCCAAATTTTTTCAAAAATTTCATTTTTTTACTTGTCTAGGTTTAACTCGGGAAATTCAAGTTCTCAAAAAGGTTATATTTTTACAAATTTGCAACCGATAGCGTCGTGATAAAAAGAACCAACATAAGAAAATTATGAAAAGGCATGACAAACTTAGTTAAAATTTGATTATATATACTTGATCACATAAAAACCCATTCCCACAAAAGTGAGTTTTGAGCCTTTATTGAGCATACAATTACATATCATTAAACTAAATGCTCATTTTTCGTTTCTTGTGTGAATAGCCGCTTGGTTCTTACGACTCTAGAACTTGCCATGACGATACATTCCCGGTCCTTACCAACTTAAACCCAAGTAAGTAAATGATGGAGGCATTAGGACTAACCCTTTTTATTTCTACACCATTATTTTTCTTTTTTTTACCACCTACCCAAAATCCCCCTAGTTAGCCCCTTTGAGCCTAAACCTTTTCATTTCATAACCCAAACCAAACACCCTTTTACCCACTAAAACCTTTTTCACTTTTAACCCTTTGTTTTAGTAACAAGTTCGGTTTTTCGTAAGATCTTTCAAAAAAAAAAATAATAATGATGATGAAGCAAAAGAAAATAAACAAACAAGTTCATCAAAAATAACTTTGTTTGAATAATAGCTTCATAAAAATAAAAGTTACAAAAATAGAAAGCCTTACGAAAACCGACACTTGTTACGCTTTTCGCCCTTTTTCTACTAACCACTAACCACCAACCCAACCACCTACCTTTAACCCAAGCCTAACCCTTCACCCACAAAGTCCTCTTGATATTTACAAAGGTATAAAAGTTAAAAAGGAGGAGGATTGATTGCTTGGCAAGCCTATGGTAGGAGTAAGTTCCATGCCGCTCTCGAGTGATCCACAAAAATACATTTTCGGCCAAGTGTTGAGTGATCCCCGTGAGGTATGTGAACTTGTATATAAATAGAATTTTTTAAAAAAAAGGCATGTTATGCCCCAATAAGTAATTTCTCTTATGAAAAGTTTTAAATGAATCATGACGAATAGGATTGTAATTAAATAAAAATAAAACTAAATAAAGAATCTTGGAAATCCCGACACTCTACGACAAGCCCAAAACCTTCTTTTCTACCCATTCCATTTGGGAGTGTAATAGCCACATATTAAAGAGTTTTGCTTGAGGACAAGCAAAGATTCAAGTGTGGGGGTATTTGATGTGTGCAAAATGCAACATATAAATTACATCAATTGTGGCATAAAACTAACCCTTTTTTAGTACTAATGTTGGAAAAAGTGTGCTTTTGTCTTCCTTTTGTATTTTCAGGATTAAATGAGCTCAAATTAACAAAAGAAGCAAAAAGACATCAAAATCTAACATAAATACAAGAAAAGGAACAAGACGTGACATGCCCGACCCCACGACAGCATCTTCCCAAGCAAAACAAGACATCAGAAGACTGAACACGCCCCGTGCTCAGCCAGCACGGGGGCGTGCCCAAGTGTCAGCAGAAAAGACAGTGGTAGAAGCTTCTATTGCCCACCACGGGGCCGTGCTCAGCGGACATGGGGCCGTGGTCAACTATAAGATTCGCACAATCCAGGAAAATCTTCATAGTACAAAGATTCTTCTGCACACGGGGTCGTGCTCAGCGGACACGGGGGCGTGGTCAACTAAAAAGACAAACTGCAATAAATGAAGAAAGAGAAGGATGTGGACACGGGGCCGTGCCCACTGGACACGGGGCCGTGCCCGAGCTTCTGTTCAGCCTATAAATAGGAGTGCTTGGCTCAAGCTCAAACCATCCCTTGGCACACCACCTCTCACACACTTCACCCACCACCCACCACCACCATAACACCATCATCCACCACCATCATCCATTGTCCATCGTAGAGTGTGTGAGTCGTCTCGGGATCCAAGATTGATCGTAAGAGTTCTTGACAATCAAGGCCATGTTTGCCTAAGTCTCCTACATCACTTGGTGAAGACAAAGTGTCTAGTGTAATACTTTTTATTTCTAATCTTTTGCACTTTTTATTTGGTTTTGTATTAATGACTTTAATAACTAGTTACTTATGTTGAAGGTGATCTTTCCTTATCGTTTGTCCGTGGTGTCTTGGCATTATTTTACTGTCTATATAAAATAAAAGATTTTCACCATTCATATCTCCACGGTCTATATGGAGGTATGTTGGCTACCTGGTCGGGGGTTAAGGGAACGGTTTGGTAAAGGTCTTGCCATTGTTCAGCGTTTAGAGGTCCTGCAATGGACCTGGGTCAAATTTAGTAGGACCTCCTTCAATGCTTCACGGTATTGGATGGCGGGGGTCCAAACTCTTTGATCCCCTCATAAGTTAACTACTATTAATACTATAACCCGGCTATTTAGGACTGTATCCCTGCTGACTCAGACTACTTAGTCGAGGGTAACGTCACCTCCAAAAGAGGGGCCTACCATAATTCGCATTAATAACTTAATTAATTATCTTCCAATAATCCACCCTTTTAGGATTGTATCCCTGCTGACTCAAACTACTGGGGTGAGGGTAACGTCACCTTCAAAAGAGGGGCCTACTACAATAACTAAGATAATCTCTTAATTATGTGCAAAAGTGCGGAAATAATCAAAGGTTACACTAGATACAAGTCGGAACCAAGTGATTCATCTTGTCTATCTGTTTTTCTTTTATTTTTATTTTCAGCATTTTATTTAGTTTTATTTTTCTTAGTTTAAAACATTTTTTCTAAACTTTTTATTTTGATTAGACGTTGAGGATAAACCGGTACTAAAAGCTCTTGTGTCCTTGGACGACCTCGGTATCTTACCAACGCTATACTCGCTCACGATGGGTGCACTTGCCCATATGTGTGTTTAGTGTTAGTAAAATATCGTGTTTTATAAATTTAATACTTGGCTAAAAAAGTGTTAAAGGGGCTTAAAATATACACCTAATATATATAACACTTCACACGCATCATGTCCATAGTTTTTTTTTGGAACGATGATATATTATTACTAGAAAAACGACCAGCGGGAAGCTGGTTTAACAATCACAAAGAAAGACATAACAAAACAACCCTACGTGAACCGAATAGAAACACAACAATAAACATAAGCTTTATGAAAAGCAGACTGTAGGGGAACTACACCAAGTGACCCATGAGCTACTTTTTTATGGTCACTTAGAAAACATATCACAATAATACTTATGCGTAACATCATAAACCTTATACCTTAATCAATTTCCTCAAGAGACAGAAATATGTGATTCTCCATGATCTATTGAGCATTAATGAAACCACAATGCCCCAAAACCCAATAATAAGTCCAAGCGCTATGCTAATAATCAACCCCCAATCTACTTTGTGTGATCCACCGTCTTCTTTTTGGTCGCTTGTTGTATCAGGTTTGTCAACATGAACACAATCATTGGTTAGTGGAGCTCCACAAAGTTTGTTTCCAATGAAACTGGACTCATTAAAGCTTTGAATTTGTGTACCTATTGGAATTCTTCCGGTCAAATTGTTGTAGGACACGTTAAAGCTACTCAAGAAAGTCAACCCTGACAAACTCATAGGAAGTTCCCCAGAAAGATAGTTTACTGATACATCAAAAGACTCAAGTGAATTCATGTCTCCTATCTTATTTGGGATCTTTCCTGTCAATTGATTTCTTGATAAATTCAATGATTTTAACTTGTGGAGGGTCGTGAGCTCACTAGGGACCAGCCCAGACAAATTGTTGCTTGAAAGGTCCAAAAGCGTGACTAGTCCTAGGATAGATCCATAAGTGTCTTCTCGTCCCTTCATCACCAATAAATCATAAACAGTAACAATAACATCGTCAAAATTGAATGAAAATTGAACCTCTAAATTAGTTTCTTTGCCCGAAAGCACACTAAAGTTGTTGAAGCATCTAGGAATATTTCCTGAGAGGTTATTATGAGCGAGATCCAATACTTGAACATGTGAAAGATAACATAGCTGGTTAGGAGTATTTCCGTAAAAATTGTTGGATCTAAGATTGAGAATTTTCAAGATAGTGAGTTTTATTCCAATCCATGGTGGAATGATTCCTGCAAGATTATTTTTTTCAAGTTGAAGGATCTGTAAGTATGACAGATTCATTAGGGAAGAAGGTAAGCTTCCTGAAATCATGTTCCCACTCATGTCCAATAATTGCAACAAAGGTACAGAGCCCAATGTTCTTGGAATCTCACCAGACAAATTATTATCATATAAGTATAAGACTTTCAAGTTCGACCACTTCTCCCAACACTCCGGAATAACACCCGACAACTGATTATTTCCCAAACCAACGAACTCGATCGTGTTCACCCTGTTGGAACAAACCAAATTATGTAATGATCCAACAAAATAGTTATATGATAGGCCCAAAAATTTTAAAGCTGAACCGTTTGTGAGAGAAGGTAATTTCCCCCCGACGTTATTAAAACTTAAGTCGAGCGTATGAAGTGTAGGAGGGATGGACAATAAATTTCCAGTGAAAGAGTTGTTACAAAGATCTAGTTCTTGTAATCTAAAGAGACGCCCGATTTCATTTGGAATTCCGCCTTGTAGAATGTTATCGTTAAGGGCGAGGTAGCTTAGCATGGACAATGAACCAATCCCATCTGGGATCTTGCCGACCAGATTATTGAGACCCAACTCAAGGACTTGGAGGTTGGAGCAATTCCTTATGGTGGCCGGAATTTTTCCCGTGAAAGAGTTGTTACGAAGCCATAGTTCTTGTAATCTAAAGAGACGCCCGATTTCATTTGGAATTCCGCCTTGTAGAATGTTATCGTTAAGGTAGACGAAGCTTAGCATGGACAATGAACCAATCCCATCTGGGATCTTGCCGACCAGATTATTGAGACCCAAGTCAAGGACTTGGAGGTTGGAGCAATTCGTTATGGTGGATGGAATGTTTCCCGTGAAAGAGTTGTTATAAAGCCATAGTTCTTGTAATCTAAAGAGACGCCCGATTTCATTTGGAATTCCGCCTTGTAGAATGTTATCGTTAAGGTAGAGGAAGCTTAGCATGGACAATGAACCAATCCCATCGGGGATCTTGCCGACCAGATTATTGAGACCCAAGTCAAGGACTTGGAGGTTGGAGCAATTCGTTATGGTGGCCGGAATGTTTCCCGTGAAAGAGTTGTTATAAAGATCTAGTGTTTGTAGTCTAAAGAGACGCCCGATTTCATTTGGGATCTTGCCGACCAGATTATTGATACCCAACTTAAGGAATTGGAGGTTGGAGCAGTTTATTATGGTGGCTGGAATGTTTCCAGTGAAAGAGTTGTAAGCGAGACGTAGTTGTCGTAATCTAAAGAGACGCCCGATTTCATTTGGGATCTTGCCGACCAGATTATTGACACCCAAGTTAAGGACTTGGAGGTTTGAGCAATTCATTAAGGTGGCCGGAATGTTTCCCGTGAAATAGTTGTTATGAAGACGTAGTTCTCGTAATCTAAAGAGATGACCAATTTCAGGTGGAATTTCACTTGAAAATGAGTTGTTAAAAAGCTGAATGACCCTGATAAAGCTTAGATTTCCGATGGAAGGAGACAACGTACCAATTAAGCCTCCATCTGAGAGGTCCAATTGAGTGACTCTTTGGTGGCGAGGGCTGCATGTAATACCTTGCCATTGGCAGAAATCAGTGCTGGAATGGTTCCATGAGGTCAAGAGACCTTGTGGGTCACCTTTAATCATGGATTTGATGGCAAGCAGTGCCAGACGATCACCGGTGGTGCCGCTCTGTGCTGCAGACGTGTGGATGAGTTTGGAAAACGTTGCAAAGTGCATGAGGATGACGAAGAGAAATGACTGATAGAAAAGTAAACTTTTGGCACTCATTTTTTTGTAGTGGATTGTATGGTATTTTTCTATTATTTTGCCACTATATATACTTGTATTTTTTGTATTTTTACTAAATATCTTTTGTAATTTTTGTACTAAATATAGATAAGAAATACATGGATGGAATTGGCTCAACTATTTCCATGCATGTGACATACGACGATAAATGTGATAAGGAATACCAAAGTAGATGACAATATATCAAAATCATTCGACGACAACCCAAGATGGCGTTAAAGACTTATTGACTTGGCTTTTATTAGACTATTAGGGCCGGACCTATAGTACGAGTAATCTATGCTTGGGCCTAGGGCCTCCAAAAAAATAGGGCCCTCACTTTAAATAAAATTAATATGCTAACTATTAATATTATTGTAAACTTATTGTTTTAGATTTATTCGAGGTCCTATACAAGCAAACCATTCTCTCTTATAGTTGTGTTAGATTTTTGTTTGATTCCAAATATGGATAAAGGAGCATCATTTATAACTAAATTATAGACAGGGTGTCAACAGTCCACCAGTTTGACCAAGTGAAGGCTTTGAACTTTCTTTCCATAGGTATGGTGAATTGGTGATTGTGTGAGTGATTGCATTCCAACCATTAAAGTTTGGGTGAAATAATTTGGTTGATTTACTTTATAAACTTTTTAAATTTGAAATAGAAATAATATTTTTTTTAATTCAAATTTTGTAAAAAAAGAAAATATGAAAAATAAAAGTAGAACTAAATTATAATCAATGATCCACAAATCGAGCGACCAATTTAAAAAAAATGATCGTGAAAGCCAATAGTTTCATTGTTTTAAAATAACACGTGTATTTAGTTTAAAATAAATTAAAATAAGAGTTAATTGCCAAAATCGTCCTTGAGGTTTGGATACGTTTGTCATTTTGGTTTAAAATAACACTTTTGTACCAAATTGCCCCCAAGGTTTGTAACTTTTTAACATTTTCATTCAAACAACTAACTTAGTTTATTTTTCTGTTAAGTTAAAGATATTTGGATGAAACTGGCAAATATAAAACCACAGGGACGATTTTGGCAATTTACTCAAACCCTTTTTAATTTCTTTTATTTATTTATTTTTGTTACATATATAATAAAAAGAATATACATGGAGTTTTTAGAAGAAAAAAAATAATAGTTTTGTCACATAATGTTTATAAGTTTTCATCCAAATCAATAACTCAGTTTATTTATTCTGTTAAGGTGAAGAATGTTTTAATTTTTTTAAATTAAGAAAGAAATTAATTTACAGCTTCTTTATATAAATCGGTTTTATAAAGAGAAAACGTCATTGGTGTGCAACACATAACAATCTATTACAACTTTTAGTATTTATCGGTTGTAGAGATAGAAAAAAATTGTAAAACGTTACATGTTTTTTAAATGTGTTGAGCACCTAGGAAATATGTTGGTATAAATAAAATACTTATTTAAGTAAGATTACGAGGGTAACTAACTAATACTTATTCTGAGTGGCTTGAGTAAAGAAACTTTTGGTTCATATCATTATAATTACAATTTGGTGGGTAATTTTAAGGTTTGGTAACGGTACGTTGTTTGATAGATGGGAGGGGGCACTGGCTTCTATTTTTTCATATGAGCGAATTTAAAAGAGTAGAAGATGAATTACAAACTTGGTACATATAATAAGATTTTTTTTATTTGACATTTTTCAATAAGGTCATCAGCATTTTAGTTTTATAAAATTTAGAGGTTTAAATAGATTTTATTTTTATAAAACTTATCTATATAAAAATTATAAATTAATTTATGTCTTAGTTTATAAACATCATTCGCCTTAATAGAAAAATTAATTCAGTTAGTGGTTGGATGAAAATTTATAAAAATTATGTGACAAAGCTATTATTTTTTTCATATAAAAATTGCATGTATATTCATTTTTATTATATATGTAACTAAATTAATTAAATAAAAGAAATTTAAAAGAGTTTGAGTAAATTACCAAAATCGTCCCTATGGTTTTATATTTGCCAGTTTCATCCAAATATCATCAACTTAACAGAAAAATAAACTAAGTTAGTGGTTTGAATGAAAATGACAAAAAGTTACAAACGTTGAGGGCAATTCGGTACAAAAGTGTCATTTTGGACGAAAATGGCAAACCTGCCCAAACCTCAGGGATGATTTTGGCAATTAACTCTTACAATAAATAAAGTTGGTCCAAATCCATAATTTAGAGATTATATCCATAAATTTTAAAGTGTTGGAACCAAATCCATAATTTGACTTATTGCATTTTTTAATTATATAATTAGGGGAGGATCAAATAGAAAGTTTATTTTGACTATAAAGAATTGGAAGCAATAGAATTATGACATTTGACAAAATTTAAAAATAAAGGGGAAGAATATCTTAGTCAATTTTATCTAATTTTCTTCCTTCTTCTCTCTATTCAAAACCCACTATATTCAATATTTCTTCACTTTCTATCTCAATAATCACTACACTATAGTGTGATTTCCGTCACCAATCAATGATTCAAACACTCAATCAATGTGTTTTTCAACTTTTTTGAAGAAACTCAGTTTAATTTCATACAATATCTCATTTTTTCCCGTGATTTTAAAGCGAATCACTCAATTCGTTCCATTCGATCGCTCATAAGTGTTTCTAGCATTCAAATTTCGTCAATCGTTGAAGAAATCTAAAGAAATCGGCTTCAATCTATGTAAGAAAATTTTGAATTGTATTTTTACGATTTGAGTTTTTGAATTGAGTCATTGCATTTTACAATGGAATGAAAAACATTTTTTTTTTGGTATTTTCAGTCCATTGCCTTTTAGAAAAAAACATATTTTATTGTGTTTTTAGTCCATTGTGTTTTAGATAAAACACATTTTATGTGTTTTTACTTTCTAGTCTATTGCGTTAAAAAAAAAAACAGTTTCTTTTGTGTTTTTGTCTATTGTGTTTTAGGAAAACATATTTTTATGTGTTTTTTGTTCCAATGCGTTTTAGAAAAACACATTTTGAAGTATTTTTAGTCCATTGCGTTTTAGGTAAAAACATGTTTTTATTTGTTTTTAGTCCATTGCGTTTTAGAAAAGAAAAAAAAAATACTTCCTTTTGTGTCTTTAGTCCATTGCGTTTTAGAAAAAAAAATCATTGTTTTGTGTTTTTTGTCCATTGCGTTTTAGAAATAACACTTTCTTTTGTGTTTTTAAGCCATTGTGTTTAGAAAAAAAAAACTTTTCTTTGTGTTTTCTGGCCATTGCGTTTTAGAAATAAGATAAAATAAGATATTTCTTTGTGTTTTTAGGTCATTGCGTTTTAGAAAAAAAAATTTCTTTGTGTTTTTAGTCAATTGCGTTTTACAAAAAAGACATTTCTTTGTGTTTTTCAGCTATTGCGTTTTAGAAATAACACATTTCTTTTATGTTTTTTCTCCATTGCGTTTTAGGAAAAAAAATCATTTTTTACGCTTTTTGTTCATTGTGTTTTACGCAACTGGGTTTTCGAAAATATAGCAATAGTATACTCGTTTTAAATATAAAAAACGCTCGTTTTTTGGTGCAATTTTTATAAAAAAATAATGTCGTATGAAAGAGTTATTAACATTTAAAAGATGGAGGGGAATTGGAGGAGAGAGAAACTATTGCCTTGGATTGACTAAAATGCCTTTACACAAACCCACAAGCCTCTTTTTTTTTCTTCAATTTCACTCATTTAATTTTAGCCCTTGATTAATAAATAGATGGACAAGATTACTTACTAGGCTTCCTACCCAAATAAACTTTCTAGTATATTCTGACCCATATAACTATTCATCCGTTAATTTGGCCGATTACATTTTTTTAATTATATAGACTATTCATCCGTTAAAGGTAATTATGTAACCAATTGACATGACAATTGTTGCAATTACAAATTATCGAAATAACGTATATTCAAAACATGAATAACCACATATTTGCTGAAATAGACTACAAAAAACTTTTGACTTGAGAGGGTAAAAAGAACCACATCACTTTTTAATTGGGATGTATTAACAGGGGAACATACGAGTTATCATTTGTTCTTTTGCTCAATGGCAATATACAATTACTCTTTGTTTTTATAATGATTGTGACATAGTAACGCCCACCAATTGGTAACATGCCCAATGTAACCCAATGATTGAAATATTCCACGAAGTAGAAGAGTAACTTCTCTTGAATTCATGTCATCCATCAGTTAGTCTAGCGCCCTGACATTAGTTAGGTGTTCTTTGTTTTTTAAGATGAAAAACCTATGTAGTCTGCGTACCACATCTGCAAACATCTTTAGAAAAATATGTGGACTAAACCTTTGCAGTCCGCAAGAAGAATACTGTGTTTTTAACATATGTAGACTTCTAAAATAAACTGGTGGTGGTGTATGGACGGTGGTGGTGGGTGGTGGTGCTGGACGGTGGTGGTAGGTGGTGGATGTGGACGGTGGGTGGTGGTGGTGGATGTTGGTGGTGGTGGTAGACGGCGGTGGTTGTGACGGACGGATAGACAGTGGTGGGTGGTGGACGGTGGTGGTGGTGGTGAACGGTGGTGGGCGTGGACGGTGGTTTCCGACGAAGTATATATTTTCAGTGAAATGGTGCCTTCCGACGAAGGGATGCGTTGGTTTGTTAAACGCAACCTAAGTTGTTTTTTGTAGGGTATGATAATGTACGTTTTTTATTTTTATTTTTTATTTTTTTGACAAATTAGACGACTACAAAATAACCACGTCCTTTTTAAATGGGATTGATTAATTCATTGTTTGAGCTATCATTTCATTCATTGTTTTTTTCTTCAATTATTACTCATTGTTTTAATGACGATTGTGACATTGTAGGACATGCGCAACGCCCAACAACATGCAACATGCACAATTTAAGTCTAATGACCGACGAAATAGATGAGTAACTTCTCTTGAATTCATTTCATGTCATCCATCAGTTAGTCTAGGGCCCTGGCATTAATTAGGTGTTTTAGTAACCAATACCTCTATTGGTTGATGTATGTTTTCAATGTGTGACTTTTTAGCATGTTAAATTGTGACAACCCGGATAATTAAGGTTAGCATTGCTCGAAATCCCACAACTTTTAGCGTATGCTTCTATGTTTATCTGCCTATCTCGTGCACCACTAAATGATTACATGATTTCGTATGTTTAACTGATTAACTATACATGATTACGTACGTTTAACTAATTAACCTTACATGATTACGTATGTTTAGTGTGTGTGTCGTGCAACTGATTTAGAAAACCAAACGAGTTAGGCCGCATACATTTGGGCCACATAATCACACTTCATTGGATCACAACATTCATAACATGAACCACCCATCAACTTGATCTCGGCCCATTACACACTTTGGACCGCCGGCCCACTTAAGCTTATTTGGCACTTGAATAAGATGTTATATAACCTCTATGTACATCTCACAATATCACCACAACAAACCCTACCATTTTTACTGATTGGCGACGGCAGGCACCCCCCCCTCGTGAAGCTTTACCTCGAGTTCGTTTAATACCTCAACTTCTTCGGTTAGTATAATATCTCTTTGTGTTTTGAATCAAAACCTCTTGTCTTGCATGTGTAGTGTATTGATTGATATTATTGGATCATGCTTGTATGTAATGATTTGTTGATTACTGTGTACATGATTTAAGGATTTGGTGGTTAAGTAGTGGAAGAATTGCAGTAGTGGAAGTTTACATTCATTTCTGTTAAACAAGCCCGTTTTCTTTTATCCTGAAAAATTGCAGTAGTGGAAGAATAATCATATAATATTAAGTTGATAAAACAATAACTATAGCTTTAAACAGTGTCGTGACTCATCACGGTTACTAAAAAATACCATAACTTTTTGTAGGAAACTTCAAACGCCATGAACTTGAACCATCAGAAGCTAAATATCCGGAGCATAATAATCCATAGGTCATACTTTTAACTTGATTAACATTTGAGCCTTCAAATACCCCTTGAAGAAATCTTAGCGGTGTAAACGAGCCGAGCTGCTCGACTTGGCTCGAAAAATGCCCGAAACGAGCCGAGCTTACATGAGCTCGAGTAGAGCGTGAGCCAAAAAATAAGCTTGATTAGTTAACGCGTCTGAGCCTGAGATTCACTTATCGAGCTTAAGCCTGCTTGCGAGCCTGAACAAACCCATTAATTTATATAATGTTTAATAGATATATTAAATATATAGTTAAAAATAAAAATAATTATTTTTATGAAATTAAGAAAAATAATTAAATTATATATTAATTTATAAAATAAATAATTATAAATAAAATAAGTTAATTGGACATAGTTTAAAGATTGAAAACAAATTTTAGTAAAAATGAGATTCATGTGAGCCCAAGCATCATCAAAATAATGAACATTAGTTGGATTACTATTGACATAGTTTAAAGATTACTTTTAATTTAATTTTAATGTTATATAATTATTGCTATATTAGATTAAATTCTGAAGAGTATATTGTAAATACTAATGTTCAAAATTAAAGAGGTTCTATTTAGGGGGGATGGGGGGTTGTAACCGACTCAAACCAGGTGAGCTAGACCTCGAACTTAAACGGCCTAGCTCAACTCAGTTGGTTTATTATATCATTCTGAAAAGTTGAGCTTGAGCTCGACTTGTAAAATGTTCAAGCCAGCTCGAGCCAAAATCGAACTGGCTCGTTAATTATAATTTTTTTACAAATATTGATAACATGAAAAACAAAAATAAAAATAAAAATTACACATATAATCTATATGTATTATTTGTATTTTTTCAATATTTTAAAGACCGAAAGGCATATAAAAGTACTATATGTATATTTTTTGTTTATTTTCCTATATCTGTATATATGTTATTGTTTAGTTAAACTTAAAATGTTAACACTTAACCCATCTCACATATTTTTTAATACATTTAAAATCAAGATTAATCTATATAAAATAAAATAAATCGAGCCGGCTCACGGCTCACGACTCACGAGCCGAGCCAGGCCTAGCTCGGGCTCGACTCCTTTACAAATTGAGCCGAGCCGAGCCGAGCCAACTCATTTACAACCAAGGTTTTTTCCAAGTAATTCGGTTTAGGGTGAGATAAATCTAGGGTTAGAGCTCTGCGTGATGGATGCTAGGGTTTTGGTTGAGCAAATGAGACATGTTAGGTTAGAATGGGTTTAAGTTTATTTTTTCTAAGATAATTGTGGAATGAGTATTTAAGACGGTGTTCAAAAACACCATCTAAAGGGTGAATATATAAGCATAAGACGGTGTTAAAAGTGAACACCGTTTAAAGGGTGAAGAATTGATTTTAAGACGGGGTTTAATCATAAGACGGGGTTATATGGAATTTTGTTGAATATTTTAATTGAATTGGCACAACCGCCATGTGTGGAAATGATTTTAAGACGGGGTTATTATTATAACACCGTCTAAAAAAGATTTCAACACCGTCTAATGCTTCATATTGTAGTAGTGTAAGCTTCAAAATAAATAAAATTTATGAAATTAAAAAGTACAACCAAATTATAATCAATAATCTCCAAACCAAACGACTAATATAAAAAAATGACGACCATGGTTTTATAATAACACATGTAGTAGTTATAAATAATTAAACTCAAATAAAGTAGGTCCACTAAGTAAATTACTAGGATATTACTATCATTAGAACCAAAATATGCGTAGAGGGAGAATTGGGGTTTCCTCTCTTCTACAAATATAATATCAGTTGTTTTATCTATTTCATATCTAATCTAACATATTACTTTTTTGCCCCTAGCTAAAAATAAAATTATGCTTTTCCCCTACCTCAAAACTACGATTTTACTCTCAGTTCAAAATTATGATTTCCCCCCGTTCAAAATAAAAATATGACTTTATACCCAACTAAACTGAAAATATGTTCGCCATCAGTTCAAAATTATGATTTCCCCCGGTTCAAAATAAAAATATGACTTTACACCCAACTAAACCGAAAATACGATTTTGCCCTCGGTAAAAAATTACACGTTTACCCTCAGCCAAAATTACGTTTTCGCCCCAGTCCAAAATAAAGTTTTGGTCCCCCCCCCCCTGCGGCTCAAAATTACGATTTTACACCAGCTTATTATTTTATACCCACTTTAAAATTACGGTTTTGCCCCCAGTTTAAAATTACGTCTTTGCCCCTAGTTCAAAATAAAATTATGCTTTTGCCCCAGCTAAAATTTACGATTTTCCCCTCGGTTCAAAATTACGATATCACCTTCAATTGAAAATTCCTTTTTTTGCCCCCAGTACAAAATAAAAATATGGTTTTCCCCTAACTAAAAATTAGGATTTTACCATCAGGGAAAAAAAATTGATTTTTCCCCCAAGTAAAAACAAAAATATGACTTTGCCCCCAGCTAAAAATCGTGTCAACGAGTTGCCTAACACTCTTTTTACTTTTTCTTTCTAGCAAAACAATAATACTGTTTTTTTAATTGGTTGAGAATTATTCGGCTATCGCCCCGAACGCAGGCGGGGCATCACCTAGTTACCATATATTTGCCAAATAGACTATCACAAAAGAAACTTTTATCTTAAGAGGGCCAAAATAGACTATCACAAGAAGTAAACTTTTATCTTATGGTAAAAATAACCATAACGTTTTTCTTCTCAAAATGCTCAGGTTCGAATCTTCTCCGGAACTTTATTTACTTTTCTTTTCTTTTTCATCTTCAACTCAAACCCTAGCTCTTCTCCGACGTCGTTCACATATCTCCGTCGACTAATTTCTCACATTCTTTCATCATTCAGTATTTTAATATCAGATCTGTACCGAAATTCATCCCCAAACCACCGGTTCAGAGGAGACGAACTCTTGTCTTGCCTAAAAGGTACGTTCGCTACTTCCAATTTGAGTGTTTGTAGTAGATCTGTATTTGTTTGTGATTTTCATTTTGTACAGTCACAGTACTGATGATGATTCTGCAATCGAGCAGGAATTACTCTACACAGTCGTTGTAAATATTTCTTTCTCTCTTTTTTTTTTGTGGTGCTATATTTTAATTTTATTGATATTTTATAATATATTGATAGATCTGTAAATATTTCTTTCTCTCGTTTTCCACAATTTTATTGATATTTTATAATATATTGATAGATCTGTTGCTCGATTGCCTAAATTTTAACAAATTTCTTGTTTCTGACTGTAATTTTTGATGAAATATAACCATGTCTCAAAACTGGTGTCTCTGAATACATACTGTTTGGGTGAACCGGGCGGTTTTCACGGTTTTACTGTTCGGTTTTATGAAAAAAAAAAAGTTAATTTTTAAAAGAGCAGAATTTTATATTAAATTCTTTAAACAAATGATAAGATTGTTGATGAGTACGACAAAATATAAATAATAAATGCAAATGGTCTGTTCAGCTTGGACAACTGGTTTCAAGTTTCAAACCATAAACTGAACAATAAACTGGCAAATCATTAGTACTATACCGTGAAGTGAACCGGACCGTACGTACTTCAAACAGGTTGACTTTCTTCGGTTTCGGCAGCTTGGTGGTTTGGGCTGTTTATGAACATGTGATAGGATTATCACTTTACTCTTTAAAACGACCTATAAGAACTTGAACATTCTCGAAACGATATCTGAAGTTGATACATAAAGTATGATTTACAGGGACAGAGGTAGTTGGTGTGGTGATAGCCATTGGGACAGGGGTGTGTGATTTGAAAATTGGGGATGTTGTTTATCATCATTTTGTGAGTGCCATGGGAACCTATATATACAGAGGAGCAGGTTGTTTCTTCCTCTTATCAATCCTTTGGTAGTTGCTTCGGTCATGGTTAAAGGGTTAACTGCTCAATTCCTAATCCAAATTTGGTTCAAGGTAATATGCACTTTCGCTTAAAAAACGATAATGACCTTCACAGGTTAATGTGTCTTGCAAATGATAGTTAAAAGACAATACACTTTTTAGAGAGAAAAATGATAATTCTAATGATATCCTGGCCATTGATCCCTGTAGGGGATGGTGTTTAGTGTATTTGGAAACTTGGCAGGTTGACCGGGTCAGGTATCTGGCCAACACGGGTTCGGTTTATGTCATTTTAGGTTGTGTCAGGTTGCCTTTACTGTGAGAGTGTTTTGTCCTTTTTTAATGCATTTGTTAAGTATGACCTGGAAACAATTGTATGCAGTAACCTAAAGCTTTAAATAACAGTGATTTAAGGAGGTTGTATGCGTTAAAAATAGACTTTGGGCGGCTTTCAACCCGTTTGACTCGTTATGTTTTAACTAAGTTTTTTTTGTTTGACATGTTGTCCTGCTTAAATTGTTGTGTCTAAAATATGCGTAGAGGGAGAATTGGTTTCCTCTGTAATACAAATATACTATCAGTTGTTTTATCTATTTCATATTACAAATAATCTAAGAACATTTACATGGGTCAGCTAATGTAAACCATCTTCATACATCAGAAGAGCACTTTATCCAACCGAATCGCAGTGTAATCAATGTGGGTCTGTATTTAATTTTACCTGAAAGCAGCAAGTGTTAATACAGGTAGAACAAGGACACAAGGTGTTGGTTCATGCAGCAGCAGGCGGGGTTGGTTCTGTGTTATGCCAAGTGGGCAAATATGCTTGGTGCCACTGTCGTTGGAACTGTATCAACCAAATAGAAGGCTTTGCAAGCTAATGAAGATGGATGTCATCATGTTATAATCTACAAAGAAGAGGATTTTATTACCCGTGTTGCTGAGATGGTGAAGGAGTTGATGTTGTGTTCGCTTGTGGTTATGTTCTGTGCCACGGCTATGTTGGTGAGTGAGGAAAACGCTGCAAAGTTCACAAGGACCGCGAATCGAATTGGTTGTGATAAGAGTAACCGTTTGGCACTCATTTTTGGTAGTAATTTGTTGAATCAATTGTGGTATTTTTCTATTCTTTTGCGACTATATACACATATAATTATGAGTCAACATGACCAAGTAAAAACTTTGAACTTTCTGTTCTGCAGGCATGGTGATTGTGATGTGCAAGGGCGGATCTTAGAAGGCTTGTGCCAGGGCCACGGCCCTGGCACGTTTTTTGGCCAGAAGTGCTAATTTTCGCGGTTCGATCGAAATTTTTTATACCTACTATGTTCGGCACGGGCATGTTTTTAGTGCCCGTGGCTTTCGGCCCTGGGACGTTCAACGGGCAAGATCCGCCAATCACTGATTTGAATGACTTGTTTTAACTTCTTTCATTACATTATTCACGTTCCCCACCACCAACGTTTGTGTAAAAGTAACACTATTTAGTTGATCTAATTAATTTATAAAGTTTTGTAATTTTAATTTATTAGTTATTAGTGTCACCATACTTATTTACACTCTTGGATCACCCATGTTGGAATAAGAATTCAACCTGAAGCCTACCAGTTGCTTGGCTAAAGGGTCTACGTCACTCATATCTAAATTATCCAACCAATATACATTTGACAACCATAAGACTAGGGGTGTTCAACGAATTTAATTTCGAATTAGTTGAGTTAATTGAAACGAGCTATTTGAATGGTAAAAGTTTTGAAGCTAAATTCAAATTAGAGTGAATTTCAAATTGTCCTTTATCTTTATTTCTTTTTTCAGGCCGTGTCCTTTGTCTTTAAAATTGTCGAGCTTAATACTTTATGTTTTGAAAAATTGCACGTTTTGTCCTTTAAGACTAACTCAGTTAATTTTTTCTGTTAAATTTGATCACTCAAGGTTATTTTTGTCTTTTTATCAATTACTTTAGAAATAACTTAATAAATAAAACAAAAACAAATTTAAAAAACTAAAACACTCACATCTCCTCTTTCTATCAATAACCACTCCCAACCAGCCAACACCACCACCACCCACCCCTTACAACCATCCACCACCACCCGACCATCGCCACCACCACCCGACCAGCACAACATAGCTCACACCCTCTCCCCAATTTCAAACCCCACAAATAAAAAACCCCCAATTTCAAATTCCTAATTCAAACCCACCTCAATTATTATCTGAATCGGAATCAAAATCAGATTTTGGACGATGTTCCAGACTTCAACTTAATTTAGGGGGTGTATAGCACATATGTTTGAAATCCCTTTTTGGCTCATCAAAAGCTTCTAATGGCAACAACGATTCAACAGAGGATGTAACGAGCATCATGTTCTGTCGCAAACCCCCCATCTGAGAGTTGACTATGAAGTCAAACTTTGAATTCAAATTATATACTATGCTTATCTTCAAAAGTTTTCACAAAGTCAAGTCCTTTTTATGTATCTTGGAGAATGCACATTTGAAGTTCAGTTTTCCAAAATGAAATCTAGCCTATTTGACTAACAAAGTCTGCTGAGTGCTAACAGGGTCAACTCCTTATCATTTTTGAATAATTACATTTTTTGTACGGTTTATGTTATTTCAAAAGGTGTATTATCTTCAGTCAGAGCTGCTGATTCTGGACCCATTGGATCCAGTAAAGATGACAGTAAAAGTAGTGATTCAAGCTCTGTCACCAATTCTTCAAATCTTACCCCAAGCTCCGTAACAGGTAATGTTTGACTTTTTAGTGTCAAGAGTAATTTCTACTTGCAGTTTCCATATTAATTCTTTGACTGAGTTCGGAAATAATTGTGACCCGCAAAAGACCGCGACAACATACTAAAACTCAACAAAAAACATGAAACAAATTCCATACCAGTTTTGCTTTAAGAAATTTACAGGTTTGACATCGAAAGTCAAATGTGGTTTTCTGTCTTTTTGAACTGAAAAACTCGTCATTGCAGGATAATAGTATTAACTTTGAGCTGGAAAAACTGAGAGTTGAACTCAAGCACATTCGCGGGATGTATGCAAAACTGCCATAGAAATGTTACTGCCATTTTTTGGTCTTGACTTTTGAAGTCAAACATTGAATTCAAACTATATATATGCGCTTATCTGCAGAATTTGTCATAAATTCAAGTCCTCTTTGTATTTTTCTTTGTATAATGCTCTTTTGGTTATCACAAGATTCTCAAAATGGTTTGGGATGCTTTAATTTTTGAAACTTAAATCTAGCCTATTTGACTAGAGGAATCAACTAAACTCAAAGAGATAGAAATTACAGAACAAGAAGCAAAATCATTATCTGAAGAAGAGAAGAAGCAACAGGAAGCTGCTAAAAGAATGCATCAGAAGAGAAGCTGCTCTAAAAAGAGAGGCAGAAGAGATGGCGTTAGAGATTCTGAATAATTAAATATGACTTTGCAACTTGAAGTATTGAGCAGAATCCGACATCCTCATCTGCTGATTCTAATCGGTGTGTGTGTGGATCATGGCTGTTTGGTTTACGAGGACATGGAAAACGGGAGTTTGGACGAGCGATTATTTCGCAAAAACGACACACCACCAATCCCGTGGTTCAACCGATTCCGTATCGTGTGGGAAGTAGCATCAGCTCTAAACTTACTTCATAATGCCAAACCGAAATCAATCGTTCATCGTGACCTAAAACCAGCAAATATACTGCTTGATAAAAATTTCGTGAGCAAAATAGGGGACGTTGATCTCTCAACAATGCTTCAATCGGACTTCTCTTCCACATCCACCATTTACAAAGACACGAGTCCAGCGGGAACCCTTTGTTTTATTGATCCGGAGTATCATCGAATAGGATTAGTATCTCCAAAATCCGATGTATACGCTCTTGGTATGGTAATTTTGCAGCTGCTGACCACAAGACCAGCAATTGCAGTTACTCTTGAGGTGGAAACAGCTCTTGAAAATGATCAGTTAAGCAGTGTGTTGGATCAAGATGCAGGCGAATGGCCGATTGATGAAGCGAAAGAGTTAGCATATTTGGGTTATATGGTACTTATACTAATACTTCAAGGGAATATTTTATATTTTAGAAATAGTCAAACGGAAGATAACATAAATATTTATATGCAATAGTGGCCTGTACACATAGTTTTAAGACTTGTAAGTATAAATATAAAAAAATAACAAATAAAATAGTAGATGCCAAATGATATCTAAAAATAATTGAATATGAGAGGTTCACAGCCCAAGACTTTCTATCTCTAGTCTATACAAGTCTTTTCAAACGTAACACATAAGGAAGAGGATGGTGATGATGATGCTCCGAGGAGAAGCACCAAGTGGAGGGGAAAGGGAGTTGGTCAAAGGTAAAGAAAGAACCAAATAAAAAAAAAGGACAATCCCTATATTCGAACTTGGGTCCTTACGAAAAGAGGTTTCTGGAAGGGAATTGGCAACTGAACTGTTAATTTTTTATAGTTCCTAATATATAATATATACAAAATTTATTTAGTGCCCTCGGGAAAAACGGGCCTCGGCCGGAGTGCGACTCGCCCACCCCTGCGTTCATCCGTATCAGTTTGCTGCCATAAGTGATAGCATTAGGTCAAAAGCATACTCCTACCGAGATGGTCTTCTGTAGCAGAGATCACAAACTAGGCATCTCAACCAATGTTATTCACCCATTATACAATGCTACTAAACATGCATCTATGTCTTCACTAAACCAGTGAGAATTTTTGAAGTTGGGACCGTTACCGGCCAACAGGCAATAGTTAAGATTATTAAAATCCATTATTCATAATTTTAATTTTAATGAAAAGGAGAAATATGTAATATACATGAGTTACCAAGCGGAAATATATAATTGAATTTTATGTTTGGGTAAATATGTAATAAGTCAACTTTTTTGAACTAAAAGGGTGTTTATATTTCATTCCAAATTTGCAAATTACAAACAAGTGGCAGGTAAACGGGCAACAAGCTGCGCCGCAACCCAACTTATAAGTGGCAAATATGTAAAAATCCTTATTACATTTTGTAGAGCTATTTTCTTTTGCTGTTTTCATGCATCTAACGTATGTATTTTCTTTCATACTAAAAAATATGTAGAAAGTAGACTCAAGGGCTTTCAAACCATATAAAATACACCCCAAACAGACAAGTGATTTTATACGATTTTATAAAACATGTCAACAACTAGATTTCCTTTCCATCAGCTTTACTATTTTACATCATTAACTGAAACCAAGTTCTTTTAATCATATTGGGCACCTTATAAAGACAAACTTGAGCTTTCTACTAAGTTAACCACGAATCACATTAAATTATAAAGTTTCAACATACATCTTAGTAGTTACTACTGAACTTTACTACTTGGTTGATTGAGGCATTATAACAAACACCTTATGGGCATACAATTAAACCTTTTAAATTACAACCACAGAGATTCTATGGAACCCCTTTTCTTCCAACATATCAGGTTCCAAACAATGGACTTCAATTATCAATAATCATCGAACTTGCTAATACTAACATATCTTTGCAATATATAGAAATATTTCTACCTCAAATTTATACTACCATATATGGTTCAACATAAAGTCATACAATCCTACAGAGATTTCACACATAATCTGTTAAGATTATAAAACAACTAGTAATTCCATAGCTTCATTGTAATTTGGACTTTCCTATTTATCCATACGACTGATCAACGGTTAGGGTTTTATAAATCATAACTCACATACATGTACATTTAATTGGGGCTGATAATCAACATGCAACTAACAAAATCACTGGAATTTTCCTCTTGTTTTTCCATACCAATCTTTTACGCCTACCTTTTGTTATATACCATAAAACTGCATTATATGAAGTCAAAAAGTGATGAAACTTCTACGCAAAACAAAACGAGAAACAAAGAAGACTCAAAACCAGTTTCAAACCGTCTGTCCCAAATCAAACATATAAATTCATTAATGAATAGTCGTAAACTCGCAATGTCATAAACATATAAAAACATCTTAAGAGCAGCTTTATGCAACAAAACATAATGAAATGTACATCACAGGTATTAAGCTAAATACAAAGCATTTCATCAAACAGCAAACTAGCTAAAGCATTTCATCGAACAGTTGGTGTGCCCCCTAAAACCTATCAGTACAGAATAGACAAAGAAATGAGGTGCATAGAGAGCAGAAGAAAAAATAACCCATATAGATATTGAACATTTGAATGTGGTGACATGACAACAAAATAAATCAATTAAGAATGACAGATAGATGACTTATAGGGGTTAAAGTTTAAACGAACCTGAAGAGAATGTCTGAGTGATAGAAGGGGCTGCGTGCAGAGGCTGAAGTGGCTCCGGCAAGTGGCTGTGTGACGGCGTGTGGTGGCTAGAGACGAGACGATAGTGGCGGTGTGTGGTGTTCTGTAATGATAAAGAGGAAAGGGCGAAAGGCATGAATGATGAATCAGTGATTGTTATTTGGCAAAAAAAATTGGAAAATAGGGACATAACTGACTCGAACCCGTAGTCGGGACTGATATAGCGCCCCCTCACCACATAGCGCCTTTTGGCGCCTTCGTACACCACCCCGAGGGGCGCCATACCCCTCCAACTTGCTTCCCCTGCGAAAATTTTCACAGCGCCATACCCCTAAAACCATTTGTTTTTCTCTCACACACATATATATACATACACATATATGTATAATTGAAGGGTATAACCCCACTACACACCCGTGTGATGTAACCCCCATCTCTTACACAAACGCCACGTGTCGCATAACCCCACATCATGGGAGGTGATGGGGGGTGACCACTACACATTGTCTTAGAGAGTACACTCATTCTAACAAGATCTGCAGGAGAGCCTTTGGGTTTATTAAGAAAAGAGAGGATGTGATGAACAACTGATTCAGGAAGCTCTGAAATCCGATCCATCTCTAAAAGACAAAAACAGTGTTAAAAGTCAAAATTTCAGTTTCAATAGCTAGGGTTTCCAGTATTTCCCAAAACCGAATTATAAATATACATGTCAAGACTCAAACAAACATAACACAAATACGATATCTAAAATAAAACATACAAAAAACATTTGTCAAACTAAGTTATAAGTCTAAACAAGGCAATATCATCATTCTTCCCCCTCATCGATGTCGTCTTCATTGCCTTTCGTAACCATATAAAACATACTAATTATTTACAACAGTTCAGAATCTAAACAAAAAGTGTTTTGATTCAAAGCAGCCAGAAGACCCATTTCAACCCAAATAAAAGATTTACTCCAAATAAAGCATCAAACATCAAGTGGGATGCTCAAGAAATATAATGACAATCCGAACCAAGTAAAGTGACAATGAAAAGATTTACTCCAAACAATATGATATAAACTGAAACCCGACGATACCAACAATATCTCCACGCTTCACAGGAGAATGGCACTTGAAGAATTTTGCTTCATCCAAATAAATAAATAAAAAATATGCTTAAAGAAGTGAATAATTTCAGTAGTGTGTTGAAACTGCAGACAATAATTGTATGCAGATAAGGGGGCACTTTAAAGGTGATCCGTATGCAAAAAAATAGGGCACTTTAAAGGTGATTCGTATGGAACAAATGAGACCTAAATCAACTACACATTCAACTATAAAATAACAGAAATCTTCATAAAGATTTTGAAATTTAGGGCACTCCAAATGTATTCATTCCAAATACACGTATGGAGACTCAATACATTTAAATTCAAAATCTAACCTAACTCAATAATTTCACAATCCAACAGTTTCAAATTCAACTACACATTCACCTATGAAATAACTAGGGTGTGTACTCGCCGAAGCTAGGTTGTGGTTGTAGAATCGGGTTCTGGTCGTGGAATCGACGGTGAAGGGTCGGCGTCGGAGTTGCAGGTGGCGTGAATGCGGTTGCTGGTGGCGTCAATCGTTGCCTCGGTGGGTGGTTGTAGGGATGCCGTGGTTGGGTTTGGGGGACAGTGGAAAGTGATGTTGGGTAGAGGGTAACCAAAAGTAAATCAAGTGATTTTTCACTTTTTTTAATAATAGTTAAAATTAGAAGGCTAGAATCTATAATTTCTCTTTTTGATACATAAATCATATAACTTTGTTACAGGCATTGATATAAAGTAGTTAAATGAGTCGTGTGGATGTTTAGAACTTGTGTTGTTCGCGTCGTCAAAGACATGCTATGACATGATTTGTCAGCCCTAATCAACGTTAAGGACTATCTGAGAAACAGTTATGCAAAAGGTAGGGGCTATAACTGTAATTTTAGGAAGTTGGGGACCATAAGTGAAATTTAATCAAACCATAAGGACTATCCGAGCATTTATCTCGGTTTATGTAAAAGTTCCCACTAGAGCAGGTATCAAACCTCAACATTCAATAGCTTTCCTTGTAAAGAAATCAAACATTTGTATTCAAATGCCAATATTCTATCTTTCTAAACGGATATTAATCATTTTATATAAGAAATATATGAAAGTAAATACTTACATATAAACCTATAGGTTACTCTACATTTATTGCCTCTGGTGGTTTAGAGCAAAACCCTAGTGGGCTTAGATGCTCTGCAAGTGGGCTAAGTAATCAGTCCATGACCAAGGAAGGATATGAGACCGTATATAATACATTTAAAAACCATAAATCACAAGTAACTGGAATATATTGAGCACAAATTGTATTATGGTTTTTTTTACGGTATATAGATGATATCCAGTTTATAAAACAAACAATATTATATTTTCAGCTAGCAGACCTTTAGACAACATCTTCAGTTGCAGACATAAAATCAGCTGAAATCAGACTGCAGACACTTTTTGTCTGCAAAAACAAACAGCACCTAAGTAATTTATAAAAAGTAAAATGTTTCGTTTGTCGAAAATTTGTAGCAAATTGACCATGTTTGCTATAGTTTTCCGGCATAAAAGTTATTTTATTTGTTGTGTCTTAATTTTTGTAAAGTAAATAATTTAAAAAAGAAAAATGCTTCACTTGTAGAAAAATTGTAGCAAATTAACCCTATTTGCTACAATTATCCGACAAAAAAAGTATTTTATTTGTTATTTCTTAAATTTAGTAAAGTAAATAATTTGAAAAAAAATAAAATGTTTCATTTGCCAGAAATTTGTAGCAAATTGACCTTGTTTGCAATAGCTTTCCAACAAAAAAATTCTACTTTAATTTTAGTAAAATAAAAAATTTATAAAAGTAAAATGTTTCGTATAATTCCAAAATTTTCCACTCCGCTTCCAAAATTCCCACCACTCTTTCAACCTATAGGGAGGACAAGTCATCCCGGCAGGGCAAATTTATATAATTTTTTTATTTTTATTTTATTTTTTTTAAGAACTATTATTATTATTATTATTATTATTGTTATCAGAGAGAAAAATAATAGTTATTACTATCAATATAATTAGCATTATTAATAAAATTGATTTTGCAGTTATAATAGATTTATCTTTTGGTCTTTAATTTATAATAACTAAGTTGTATAATAAATATTAATTTAAATTAGTCTTTTTCTATTATCGTTGATAAATAAAAAAAACGTTTTCATTTGTATATGTGTGTGTGGGTATGTTTGGGTATATGTGTATGTGTATCATTATGTATTAAAAAAACGCTTCTTTCGTCACATAAACTATGGATCCCCTCGGACGATGATAGACTCAACATTCGCCAGATTGCTTTGTTTGGCCATCAAAGACTGCCTTTGATTCGTTGATTGCCCGTTGACCCATTTAACCATCGTTTTGTTTGTCCGAACAAACAAATCTACCACCAAAGACCATCACAACCTCGATTCTTTTACCACAGCCATGAAACCACAACTAGTGACCGCCAAACGCTTCTACCGGTGTCGGATCCGTAACATTCTCAAGACTGTATGCATTTAATAAAAAATGAGGCGGGCGACTATTCCATTCAAAGTAACAAGGATTCGATGTTACACCATTTTCGGGGTAATGATTACGTGTCCGTATTGTATATTTGTACGTGTGTACGTATATGTGTACGTGTACGTGTACGTGTACGTGTACGTGCATGTGGATGTGGATGTGCTTGTGCATGTTCCTGTGCGTGGATTGAACACACACGAAAGCATTAAATGAACACGCATATTTAAGGTGGTTTTCAGTCGGAAGACCTGCGTCCACTATGATGCAACTAGGGCTTATTTATTATTTGGGTGCTACACGAAATTGTAGGTCCCGTTTTCCGGTGGATCGATAACGTAAACCTATCCTTGTTTATCACGAACACGGTAACGGGTGCGGAATCCCCGTGACGGTGCAAACCAAACAAAGTGTAAAACACACGTGTAACCAAAGATTCAATATCTATTGATTAGGGATGAGTATACCCACAAACATATACAAACAATGTTCTTACCGACTTTCACTAAGTCTCTCGGTGCTCTCATCAATTTCACACAGAAACAAATGAGGGTATTTATACTAAACAGACACAGATCTGACGAAACAGAAAATAACTCGGCGAAACAAACTTGGGCCAAACATTAGGCCTGCATAAGCCCAACAGGCGACGAAACAGGCTAGGCCATGGCAAAGGTCGACGAAACACACTGTGTTTCGTCAATTGTTTACACAAATTCACAAAGTCAACAAATTGACTACATGACAAAACTAGTGACATCATCATGACATCACTAAGGTGATGTCATGGTGATGTGTCGGCGGGAAAGGCCGCGGCTCTCCGTGCTTCGCGTGTCGAACTCTGGGGCGCACGTCGGAGGAATGTCGTGACGTCGGGCTTGAGCCGGACCTAACCGTGTCGAAACCAAGTTGTACCGAGCCGAGTCGAACCGAGCCGAGTCGCGTCCACATAAAGTGTACCAACAAACTCCCCCTTGGACGCTACTCGTGAGGGTTCGTCTTCTGTGATTGCTCGTCTTCTGTGTCTTTCATGTCGGAGGATCTTCAAAGTCTTCACGCGTCGTAAGCAGAAAGTGTATCAACAAACTCCCCATTTAATTTAGGAAGTGTGTTAACAAACTCTCCCTTAGAATGAACTCTCCATTGAGTCATGCTTGTGAATCTTTTGAACTTCAATTCTTTAAATCCTTGTGATGTTGATGAGAGGTCAGCGGCAACTCGATCATGTTTATCTTTTGAGTGCCTTCACGTCGTGTCTTCATTCCGAAGCTTGTCATCGAACATGTTCTCCTCGCCTTTAGCATCTGCACATGCAAGAAAGCTAAACGCGTAATGAGAACAACTGCTTGGAATATAGTTAGCATTTAAACAAATGACACATATGAGATCAAATCTCAATCAAACACCAACCGACAACAGTTTGAAAGTTTAGAAAATGTACAATTTTAATCCTTTAACTTTCAAAACGTGTTAACTTCGACCATTTATGAAGGTGCAATTGTTTTCCGGCTTATAATCAGGATTTTGGGTAGGATAGACTCGAGTTCCAACATCGGTCAATCAAAAATAAACTAGAAGCAAAATCTTTTTGGATTTTATAAAGTTTATATTAAAACACACCTAAAATCTTTTTGGTATTATTCATTTTTCAAATGTAAAGACGGAAAACAATAAATAAATATATACAAACATTCTTTTTGCGAGTTTCGAGGGTAAGAGAATCATATCAGTGTACGGTCATGTCAAAACGCTCTTGTTGTTCAATTAATTAACATTTAGATAAGCATCCTATAACAATTATCGGTATTGTTGTCCACTTAAGCTCAACTTATCAGATGTAATCATGTTTAGAGGATACGTTAAGGTATGATTTATACTTACCGACCAGTGTTCATCCACACACGACACATTCCCGTATCAATGTATGCACGAGAATTCATCTTACCGGTGAGTATACCGATTATCATCTGTTTCACCGTATAAAAGAATGTGAGAAACTCACTTATTTTGATTTGAAAACCAAGCCCTATGTGATAGAATCACTTATTGATGAGGAACTTGATTTTCGATGCATGAGGGCACAGGAGCAAGTTCGTGAACAGGTCAGTACTTTCGTACAGCAGAGAGACGAACTTGACTCCCGGATAAATGTGATATTTTATCACTTATTTGTTTGGACATGTGATTGTTTATCACTTATTGAGGTCGGATGCAATATGTACACGTATGTATGGTATCATGGAAGATCTAGACTTGCGTCCCCGTTTTTTTTTCGGTAAAAGATACAACCATGATACCCAGATGATAAATAGCATAAAGACCGAATATCTCAGAACCTCGGCAATCTCTCAAACGAAATTTCGGTACCAAGACCATATGCCAATGTATGGTTCCCACCTGGTCTTCAGTCGATTAAGGTTTATATCACCCTGCACACTTTAAAATGATTGTGAGCCTACCGATACATCTTATATAGAGCTGCTTAACATTTTTCATTTTGCATTTCAGTTTAAAGAGGTTTAGACAGACCACTGATGTACTATCATTTTCTCTTTTTCTCGCCAGGAAACTCATTTTTGTTTTTCTAATGTTTTTGCGCTTTTGAAATTTTTCGATGTTTTTGAATTTTCAAATTTGGATTTACTCCCCCTAAAATCAACAAACTATGATAAATTTTAAAAACACAAAGGTATTTACAAAAACGATTTCCCGATGTTGGTTAACTCATGTTTTACCTCAATGTCGTTTACCAAAATTAATTTGAATCAGAAATGATTTTATCGAATTTTGGAAAAATCAGTTGGCATGCCGGTAAGCGGTGCGGACCATGACAACATTGTCTGGCCAAAGAGTGCTGCGAGAGGATAACAATTTATAAAGCAGCTTAAATATCGACAAGTATAGGAGAGATTAGAAATTTAAAACCGTATTCTGCAACTGCTTCGTGCATTGCCAGGAATTTGAGTGCTCTCCCAAACTGGATATCCACCCGGTGTGGATTTCAAGGTCGATTCCTTGTAGCTACTTCAATTTACCGAGAAATCTCTTCACAGCAACAAGATCAGAAACCTTTGGTTCCGGCTGGTCTTCCACATTGCACCAGCGAAGGTCTTTGTCTTTCTCCTTCAGAAGTAGTGTGCGGTTGTTCAATCCACGCCAAGGCATCCGCACACCCGGTTGGTTTGTTCAACAACACATTTTCTTCAATCACACCGCGAAGAAATGTACACTGCACGTTCATCTTGTCGATTGTGAACTTCAGACGTGCTGCAGGTGCGTACATTTTGATTTGAATCTACCCCTGGGGACCCGATCAAAGCCTTTAACAATCACACTTTGAAATGATTTGCATTTTGTCGAAGTTATCAATTTCTTTCAACAGACAACTCTGTTTCCCCTTTCATTTTCTCTCCATCAAAGGCAACACCTTCTTCTGTCGCCTATCTTGTGCAAGGATATTCCACTATCAATTATCCTATGACTATCGATAGTTCCTCCTGGAACTTCCTGCACACTCACTCAGAGATTAGTTGGAGAGGGGGACCCAAGCCTTCATAGACTTAGGTTGCCCCTGAGAATCAAGAAATGTAATTTCAATTTCCTGATGATTTTCAAACACAGCACCTCCCCCTGAACTTTCACCCGATTTAGGTTTCCAAGCTTGTTTCCGTTTACCAGATTGTGTATTATGTACAATTTCTGGTTTTAATGGTTGTGACAAACTAGGTTTCCTTTTAACCGTTTTGACTTCAGATTTTAAAGCTTTTTCAACAGCTTTGATGTTATGACGTCGTTGTTTCGTTTCTTGTTCCTTAACAGTTCTTTTATCATGTTTTGGAGAAACAGGACGACGTTGTGAGTGACCTTGTTCAGAAGGGGTTCTTTCAACAAAATTTGGTTTGGGCGTGTTTGTGCAGTCTTTAATGATGTGCCCAAACTTCCCACATTTAAAACACGTTCTCCTTTCAACAAACTTAGGAGAATCTGATCGACGGCCTGACGTAGAAGTTGTAGACCCAGAGGTACTAGCTTCACAGCCGTTTGTGTGTTGGGTGTAATTGTTATCACTATTACGTTTCAAAATGTTGACTTTTTGTACAAAATCGGTATTTGATTTATTTTCAAAAGTCTCCACTTTATCAGTACCTTTGGAGGCCACAAACTTAACGTCTTTTGTTTTCTTCTTGTAACGAGCTCCTTTTGAATCAACCTTAGCCTTTGGCTTTGGAGCTCGTTGTTGTTGTTTACCCTTAAAAGCAATTGGTTGTTGCTTTGTCGGTGATTTCTGTTTTCCAAATTGTTTTCTGATTTCTGATTTTGGAACAGGATCACATTGTGTTACCACAACTCTGGGAATGCTCTTTCCCAAAAATTTATTCGTGTTGTCTTCAAACACTTTATCAATCAAAGATGGATTGACATTTTTAATTGGAAAATCATTGTCCGAATAAATTTTAGCATCACCAACCAAAGTATACAACACGTTATTGCTCTTAACAGCAAACACACATTCTTTGTCATCCTTGACATTCTTGACAGGATCTATCACTTGCTTGGCAACAGGTTGCACGGCAGGAGTAGGAGGATCATAAAGAATATGATTCTCAATTGGAATTTCTACTCCTTTCGTCTCATCAAGTGATTCATCCTGGTCATTCACATCTGATTCATCATCTGAAGAATCACAGTCCTCAATGGTTGGAGGACTTTGATTTGAGGCACATGATGACTTTTCTTTGTTATCAGATGAGCCCTCCGATGAATTGTCCGGTTTGAACCCTAGGCCAGTAGTAACTTCCTCATAATCAAGAGGCACACTGGGTTCATACCGGGGCATATCCTCTTCATCGGGCATTTTGGTATAGTTGTGTCTCAAAGGAGGCGGACACGACTTATACCCAACGCCTTTCACATTTCCTTTCAGTTTTTGAACGTCTATGATGTGATCGAGCACAAATCGGGAGTTAGAATAACTCTCCAATTTTTGCTTGATAGCATCATGCTCGCATCTGGCAATGGCTAGTTCCCTTTTGGTTTCCTCAACAATGTTAATGTATTCGTTAATACTAATTTGTTTATGATAAACAACTTTGTTAACTTCGGAAACGCTTTTCTTTAAGGTTTCAATTACAGATTTAAATTCCTTTTCGTTTCGAACTAAAGCCATGTTTGCCTCTTTGCACTTTGACAGTTCAATAACCAAACTCTGATTGTGACTATGAACCGTTTCAGATTCACGTTTCAATTCAGCACATTCATGTTTTAATTCTTCAAAAGCATGTTTAGCATTAGCACATTCATGTTTCAAATCAACACAATAACTACATATGCTAGGAGTTTCGAATTTTACCTGACTCGAAGAGGCTGTGACATTAGCCATGAAGGCGGTCTCAGAAGAGAAAGATCCATCTTCAGTGAGAATCTTCTCCATTTCTTTTGAAGCAGCAGCTTTCTTGATCAAGTCAGATTTCTCCTTAGCATCATTCGACAAACTATCACCTTCAGAATCAGTTCTTTCATTCAAATTCGATTCTTCATCCGAACTGCCACTGTATCCCGAACTATCATCTTTTCCTGAAGATTCACCATCATTGACATTCTTGACAATTTCAGCATGAAACGCACTTCCTGTTTGATCACCGTTTCCCAACTGTATGGGCGGACCACAATCGACACTTGGATCAAATTGAGGTTGTGTTGTGGAAACTTGGGCTTGTGGTGTGGGTATTGATTGTGAAAGATAAGCACTTTGATCCCACTGTGGTTGGGCTTGATTGAGCTGTGGAAACGGAGAAGAGCTTGTATTGGATAAAAACGCCGTTTGAAGATTCGGTTGCTGAACGGAACTAGAACTAGCTGAAGGACCAAAACCAGGCAAATACATTTCTGTGTTTTGAGTGGGTGCAATCCTTTTAGCTTTCCGAATTTCCTCTTCGTTTTTGTGCTCCAACTTCTGAATGAATTCATGGATATTAACATTGACAGCATCTAAAACGCCCGTATGCTTTAAAAGCTCAATGAATGGGCTCCACTTTGGAGGTAGGGCATCAGCAAACCGTGCTACCATTTCCTGTTGAGATGCAAGAACACCAAAATAATACATTTCACACATCAAATGATAATAACGAGTAGTTATATCATTTAGGGTTTCATTCTCTAAGAAATGAAATGATTCGAATTTCTTCTTCAACAGATCATGACGTGTCTTTCTAGCAGCTGCATATCCTTCTCCTCTCGCTACGGAAAGATTCTGTATGTTTTGATTTTGATTCGACAACAAAGCCCATTGACTTGCACTTATGGATGGTTGAGGAAACATACTTCTTGCCCACGCGGCTGCGGAAGTTTGATCTTCACCTGGTCTCGGTTCCATACTCCAATCCCACGGACTTGTGCAACTCATGATTGGTGTATAGAAGTGAACAATCTAGTCACACACTCGGATCGACAAAACTGTTAACTTAGTTTTGCAAAGCGTGATTCAAATCAACTCCGCAAATACCCGACCCCCACTTTGCAAATCAACTACAATTGAGATTGACTAAACAAACTACAATTGAACTTATAAGACCCGGCCCATGTGAACTTTAATATCTAAATTCACGGATGTGAAATTTAAACTAATTGAGATTGACTAAACAAGGCAAATTCTATACACACCCCCCCTATTACTGATTACACCCCCCCTCCTCTCACATTCACTGTCGGTCCCACGCAGGCCCCACCTATAAAAACGTGAGAGGAGGGGGGGTGTGTGATCAGTAATAGGGGGGGTGTGTATAGTATCACCCCTAAACAAACTCAAACAAACTTTTAATACACCTGACATCAACAAAACCATGAATTCAAAAGTAAGTGTTGACTTTCAACTCTATTCACCACCTAACGAGGTATACTAATGTTTTTTTTTTTTTTTTTTTAAATTCAAATATTAGTACTCATTTCTTGACTTTTCTGTTTCCATTTCCAAGGCTTGTAACATGGAGTGTTTCCTCATTCCACACATAATCATGTTTATCTAGTGATGTGTGTGATGAAATCACAATTGATTTTTGATTTTTTTTTTTTTTTTTAAAATCGAAATCTTTAATTAAACAAACTGTTCGACGAAACTATTATGTTTTAAAATTGACGAAACTGGTGAATTTTTTTTTTTTTTTTTTTTGGGCGACGAAACTAAGTTCCTTTTGACCTCTATGTGTGAAACTATGGGTTTAGTCTCCTGTCAGAATAATATTGGCAACTAATATGACTCCACAATAAGCCAAAACCTTTGTATTTTTAATTCTCTCTCACTGCCGGTCGCTGTTCGTGCTCGACGATGATGACCACCTCGGCTTAGCGGGCAAGGTTCCTGGGTTCTGTCTCCGGTGAAGTGCTTGGTTCGTAACCTTTCTCTCTAATCTGGTGCGGTTGCTCATCCATTCGCCTTCGGGTCCGGCCGTCTCTTTCTTCTCGTTTTTTCTGTTGAGCGATTTCGTCAACCCGGTTTCTTGATTGCTTAGTAGGTCTGATACTGGTCGCGGCTATCTGAGTATAGTTAAGCTAGATCGGTTCGAATCCTATTAACCTTTTAAAGTGCTGTGGTTGCGTTTCGCTCCGTCTTAGTGTCGTCATGGTTCGTATCTACTGGAAAGGGCAGAATGGGAATTGGAACACGTCGATCAGTAGAAAAGAATACAGAAATGAGAAAATCTTCGTCAATCGGGAAAACAGGCTTCGGAATGCAACCTCCTTCTTCATCTCAAACATCCCGGATCATTGTAACAGAGAATCGTTGTGGCAGGCTTTTGAACACTTGGACAATCTTGAGGATGCCTTCGTTCCAATCAAAAAAGATAAAGCGGGAAACAAATTTGGTTTTATAAAGTTATCAAATGTTCTTGATACGGACTGGTGGATTGAAAAACTCAAGGAAGTCCGGATCGATGGGGCGGTCATTGGTGTAAACCTGGCAAAATTTAACAGAGATGGTTCTGCTGTGGACCGGCAAAGCAGTGGAAAGCGTATATCAGTGTTTGATAGGCTGAACGGAGGACGCCAGATTTCAAAACCGGTGGAGGTTCCGGTGAGGGCTGGTACTCACCTTCGCGGAAATACCTCCTACAGCTCGGCTGTCAAGTCTTTTGATGAGGTGAACAAGACGACTATAGAACTTCCCCCCATGAATACGGTTACAAAAAAATCTTTGGAGTTTAAATCTCTCGTTGGTGAAGCAAAGGATATTGACTCTTTGAACAATATGAGAGAAAACCTTTCCGGTATCACGGAGAATGGGCTGAAGATTAAGTATCTAGGAGGACTGAAGATTCTTCTAAGTTTTGATAATCCAGAGGAGGCGGAAGAATTCAGATACAACAAAGTCAATGAGTGGGAAAAATGGCTCACTAGATTATACATTTGGGAGGGCATTCCACCTTTGTTTGAAAGAATAGCGTGGATAAAAGTTCTGGGTGTTCCTATCTCCTTATGGGATAGACATGTGATAAATAAGATCGGAGAAAGGTGTGGTCGCCTGCTTGTCAAGTCGGAGGCGGAGCCGACAGATGGTAACTTGGCGGAGGACCGCCTGGCGGTCTTAGTTAATACGGGTAAAAGAATCGCGATGGAGTTTAATCTAGTTTGGAAAGGACAGACGATCCCAGTTTGGGTGGAAGAAATTTCCGGCAAGTGGAGCCCGGATTTTTTGAATGACGTCTCGTCGGACCCAGAGACACCGGAGGTGTCATCGGAATGCGACGGTTCCGTTTCCGGTGAGGAAGGTGAGTCCAAGGGCTGCATGGATGACTCTTCGTTTACTTGCATGGGAAACCAAAAGGGTAGCACGTCCCCACGGATCGAGAAGGCAGTGTCGGCGGCGCACGGGGCTTTGAAAGGGACAGGTGGTATCTTAAATGTAGAAAGAGAAAAAGGAGTTTATGGGGATCAGAATGTCGGCCATAACGAGGAGAGTTGTGGGGTGGGCCCAAGTGGATTTAATGATGGGTATGAAGCCCAAAGTGGCAATATGGACCCAGGTTCTTCTAATAGAGAACACGTAGCCCATTCTGATAATTCAAAGGATACTGAGAGGCCCAGTTATATAACTATACGGTCAAAGAGGGTAGGTAAGAAACCCACCCATAATGCTGAGGTTATCTTACCAGACCTGAATATAATGGCGGAGAACACCTGCAACTCGGATCCCTTCAATATCGATGAAATCCTCAGATTGGAAGCACAGAACCTTGGGGCTTCGGTTGAGGTTCCTTTAAGGAGTGTCAACAGAGTTGTAGCGGGGGATAACTGGGAAGAAGAGCATAACCGTATATTCCTCTCGGAAGTGAACCGAACAATGGAGTTTGGAGAATGTCTGGGAATCGGTGTAGCGGGGTTTGAGAACCATGTGAAAAAACTAGTCAGTGGGGAAATGGAGTTTGCTAGAGGCCAATGAATTTTATTTCGATCAATATTAATGGTGTGTCTGAAGCAAAAAAAGGGTACTGGTTGCGGGATCTCAAGAAGAAAGTTAGAGCGGATTTTATTGGGATTCAGGAGACTCATCAAGAAAATTTGACAGAGGTGGAGTTGAGTCGATTCTGGGATAAATCTAAAATGCAGGCGGCGTGCGTTGAGTCGGTGGGAAGATCGGGAGGTCTGGCGTCTCTTTGGAATCCAGAGAAATTTAATGTGGATCTTATTATTAAGAATCAGCGGTATCTGGTTGTTGGGGGTCTTTTACAGGGTTTTCAACAGAAGGTTAATGTGGTTAACATCCATGCCCCAAATGACCCGGCTTCGAGGAGGGTGCTGTGGAGAGAATTGGAAAGTATTTTGAGCACTGGAGAAATTTGGATTCTGCTAGGTGACTTTAATGAAGTCCGTTCGGAAGATGAGAGAGTCAATTCGCGATTTGATAGGGGCGCGGCGGAAGCGTTTAATGGGTTCATTTTCAATTCGGGCCTCATGGAGATTGATATGATAGGAGGTAAGTTCACATTCATCTCCGGTCATTCTGAGGTTAAAATGAGTAAATTAGATCGATTTCTAGTGAATGACTTGTTTTTGAGTATTTGGCCAAGCGCTAAAGTTGAAGTCCTTAATCGTGGATGCTCGGACCATCAGCCAATAGCGTTATCTTGTTTCTCCGCTGATTTCGGTCCATCTCCGTTCAAATTTTACAACTCCTGGATCGGGGAAAACAAGCTGGGGGATATCATTAATGGGGCTGCCCATACTAGTCTAAGGGGTGTTAGAAAAGATCAGGTCCTCGCAAATTTTCTTAAAAAGGTTAAATTTGATATAAAATTATGGAGGAAGGATGTGAATTTGGCCGAAAAAAAGGAGTTAAAGGAGTTGTTAGATAAAATTGAGGATATTGAATTTAAGGCTACGCTCGGGCCGTTATCCGATGGCGATAAGAATTTGAGGGTCAATCTTCGTGTGAAGGCGAATAAAATCGAGACGGCAAAAATTATGGACCTTCAACAAAAAGCAAGGGCGAATTGGTTAAAGTTCGGGGACGAGAACAGTTCCTTTTTTCATAGAGCAGTTGCTATAAACCTGGCAAAAAATAGAATTAACGGGCTGAATTTTCATGGTCATCTGGTTTCGGATCCGGGTGAGTTGAAATATGAGATTTGGAGTTGGTTTAAAAAACTGTTCTCTGAACCAATTAGACGAAGGCCAGATTTTGAGAGTTACAATATTCCCTCTATTTCGGAGCTAAGGGGTACGGAGATCATTGAGCCTTTTACAGAAAAAGAGGTGTTTAGCGCTATCAAAAGCTGTGACGGGGGTAAAGCTCCGGGTCCGGATGGGTTTTCTTTGAAGTTTTTTAAAGCTTACTGGAGTATTTTAAAACCTTTGGTTATGGGAGTGATGAATGAGTTTCATAGCGATGGCTCGATCAGTAAAGGTTGTAATGCTTCCTTCGTGGCTCTCATACCAAAAACTAGTGACCCACAAGAGATTGCCAACTTCCGCCCTATCTCTCTTGTGGGCTCGATGTACAAAATTATTGCAAAAGTGCTATCCAATAGGCTCAAGCTGGTTTTAAATGAGATTATCTCCCCAAATCAGTCGGCTTTTGTGGGTAACCGAAATATCCTCGATAGCCCGTTAATTGTTAGTGAAATTGTGGCGTGGGCGAAGAAATCCAAAGCAAAGATTCTGATTCTCAAAGTGGATTTTGAGAAGGCATATGACTCCATTAGCTGGAAATTTTTGTTTCGTATGATGGAGAAGATGGCTTTTCCAAAGAAATGACTGGATTGGATCAAGGGGTGTCTGAGCTCGGGTACGGGGTCGGTCTTAGTCAACGGATCGCCGACGAAGGAATTCAATTTCAAAAGGGGTTTACGCCAAGGGGATCCGCTATCCCCTTTTCTTTTTATCATTGCTATGGAAATCATAAACCTGTTCATGAAAAGGGCGACAAACTTGGGTCTTTTTCATGGTTGCCAACTCCCGAATGGCGGTCCTAACATAACCCATCTTTGCTATGCAGATGACGTTTTATTTATTGGAGAATGGTCGGATCACAACATTATGGCCTTGAACCGTTTATTGAGGTGGCTGAATTTGGTTTCAGGTCTTAAAGTGAATCGACAAAAATGCAAGCTCTTTGGAACCGGGGTAAGTGAGTCCGAAGTGGCTAGATTGGCTCGGGTTGTAAATTGTGACGTCGGGTCCTTTCCTTTTACTCACTTGGGAATCCCGATTGGCGTAAACATGAAGCGTGCTAAATATTGGAAACCGGTTTTGGAGAGATTTGCGGCTAGACTATCGAAATGGAAAGCATCCCACTTATCGTTCGCGGGTCGCATGACACTTGTTAAATCGGTTCTCGGAAGTCTCCCTTCCTATTTTCTTTCCATTTTCGCCGCTCCAAAATGTGTGATTAATAAACTTGAAAAGATTCGACGGGATTTTCTTTGGGGAAAAACTAACTCGGGGCATAAACTTCGATGGGTTCGATGGACTCTCCTTTTGAAGTCAAAAAATTATGGTGGGATGGGTATCGGGAGTATCCTAGATTTTAACCTCGCTATGCTTTCGAAATGGTGGTGGAGGTTCAAAGAGAACCCAAACCAACTATGGGCGAAAGTGGTGGATGCAATCCATAAAGGAAGACCGTATAACATAAATCCTTCGTTTATTCCGCTTAAGAAGTCTATTCCGGGGGTATGGAAAGACGTCGGTTCAGTTGAAGGGACCTTGGCGAAATACGGGATTGTCTTAAAAGAAAATCTGGTGGAGGAAGGGGAGAAATGGAAATGGAGAAGCGACCCTAATGGGTCTTTTTCCGTTAAACAGGTTCGTCAAGATATTGAAAGGGCAGGAGGTGGGGCTGAAAGCCATGAGGGCTCTTTTAGTTGGAATTCATGGGCTCCACCCAAAGCGAATGTTCTTTTATGGAGGGCTTGCATGGGAAAGGTGGCTGCAAAAGTTGGCTTGATAAATAGGGGTGTTCCTCTCGCCGATGCTCTTTGCCCTCGTTGCGGTTTGGAGGATGAAGACACAGATCATATTTTTGTTAATTGCCTGTGGTCCCGATGTATTTGGTGGAACATATTGGCTTGGTTTCGTGTGAGCTTTCCTGCTGATATCCATGATCTTCGGGCTCTTACGGATTATGTTGTCAAGCAACCGGGTGGAAAAGTATGGAAAAAGGTAGTTTACACGATCTTGATGGGGACGGTCTGGCGAATCTGGACCGCAAGGAATGAGAAAGTTTTTGAGAACCGGTCCATTCCGATTTCAAAAGTGGTGGATAAGATCAAAGAAGATGTGTTCCTGTGGATTAAAAACCGCCCAAAACTTCCGATGCCGTGCTGGGATAAGTGGAAGCTTTTTGATATTTTAGAGATGTTGTAGTTTGTACTTTTTGGTCAGTTTTCGGGTTTGGTTTTGTATTCCCAGCTTCTTGCTGGCCCTTTATATTTAGCTATAAAGTGGGTTTTGCCGTTCAAAAAAAAAAAAAAAGTCTCCTGTCAGTTTCACCGAAAGAAGCATATGGACAAGACAGAAAGTTGGTAAACTTTTTCAAATGGTAAATCTTATCCCTTACCTTTTTCCTTTTCTCTGACACAGTGTACACCAATTTCAACTCATGGCCATGCTTATCTTACCAATAAAGCATGGTGATACAATATTTTAATCAAATAATCGGTAGGTTTTTTTTTTTTTTTTTTTTTAATTTTAAAATCCACCAACAACTTATATCTTCACTTCATAAGATCAAAAAGTGGAAATATGAAGAACATAAATGAACTCTATGAAGATTTGATGAAGTTTCCGGCAAAAATATGATGATTCCGGTCACCGAACAATTTTCCGAAACACGATTTTGCTTAAAACTTTCAACAAAAACCAAATGGTAACATGTAAACACTTAAACAAACAAGGTTTTTGAACAAACTTTTAGCAAAAACAACAAGATAAACACTGATTTTAGTGACGTTTTCAAGAAAATATATAAACTTTTCAAGAACCAAATCTGAAAAATCACAATAACACACTTGTTTCAAACACGAACAATGTTTGGTTTTAAACAAGGATTAGAGCCAATGCTCTGATACCAATTGTAGGTCCCGTTTTTCCGGTGGATCGATAACGAAAACCTTATCCTTGTTTATCACAAACACGGTAACGGGTGCGGAATCCCCGTGACGGTGCAAACCAAACAAAGTGTAAAACAAGAACACGTAATCAAAAGATTCAATATCTATTGATTAGGGATGAGTACAACCCGAAACATATACAAACAATGTTTACAGAGTTTCACTAAGTCTCACAGGTCTCTCATACATTTCACACAGAAACTGAGAGGGGTATTTATACTAAACCAGACACAGACTTGACGAAACACAAACCACTCTCGGCGAAACAACTTTTGGGCCAAACATTGGGCCTGAAGAAGCCCTACAGGCGACGAAACAGGCTATGCCCACTACAAAGTTGACGAAACACATTGTGTTTCGTCATAAGTCTTCACAAATTCACAATTTCCATGATATGACAAAATGTGTGACATCATCATGACATCACTAAGGTGATGTCATGGTGATGTGTCGGCGGGAAAGGCCGCGTGTCGAACTCTGGGGCGCACGACGGAGGAATGTCGTGACGTCGGGCTTGAGCCGGACCTAACCGTGTCGAAACCAAGTCGTATCGAGCCGAGTCGAACCGAGCCGAGTCGCGTCCACATAAAGTGTACCAACAGAAATTACAAGCACAATTATATCAATAAATATATACTAATTTAGGGTACTTATGTGATGTATCATGGGTACGTATGTCTATGTGTACGTATGCATCTATGTATAAATGCATACGTAGGGATGCAACGCTGGTAGTGGTGGTCGGTCAAACTCAATTAACATTCGGGTCTTGTCGAAAGCTGGTTAACACGTGTGGTATTAAACGAGACTATAGATGTGTAGTGGGGTTAAGATCTTTGGACAATTGATTGATAAATAGTGAGGTTAAGATTTTTGGAGTTGGGTTTTGACAGCCTTTTGGAGTGAGGTTAATCGATGTTTTTGTAATTACACTGTATATAAACGTCATGTCGTTATATAGAATACAATATTTTTAATTTTATAACTAAAATTATGTTTTTGTTTTTGAGAAATTAAAATAAAAAATACATTTTTTTTTGTTTTTTAATTATATAACTAAAAGTTATATGGATAGATGTTCCATGTTTTGTTTTACTGAATATAAGGGTGAAGGGAGTGGGATCGGTAAAGTGGTCGGTACCGAATCCCACTCCACCGTCAACGTTTTACCGAGACAACTTTACCGATGGGGGGGGGGGGGGGCATTTTTGGTGAAGCTTTACCGATTGGGGGAGAGGAAGGGAATGGGGAGAGAGATGGGTGTGTGGTGGGCTCCATTCCTTCTCAACTAATCACACATTTTTCCCTTTTTTTTAATAGTTTACCTAAACCCCATTAGATAAACCACGGCCAACGTTTTTGAGCATTAGGTAAACAATTTAAATGAATTAACGTGACACTGTCTGATTGGGTGAATGATAAGTTTACCTGTTCCAAATAGGTAACCACTCCCTATACCCTAACTAAATCAAGTTTTATATGAAACATCGCCCTTCAATCCGTGTCCAACCTTTAAAACAGATCATTGGCCGTTCGATCATCGCACAATCCGACGGTTGAACTTATAGTGAAGCATAATGGTTATCAAAACCTTTGGCGGGCTAGACACTTCTTCGTTCCCCCCAAATCACACACCAGTTGCCTCCCCAAATCCTCGATTGACACCAGTTGCCTCCCCAAGTATGCGATTCATTTGTTGATTTTGGCGGTACTGTTCGAATTGAAACCCTAGAAACAACAGAAAGCGATTCAAGGTGAGTCTCTCGTTGATAAATTCAATCTTAATTAATTAATTAATTAATTGTATTTTATTGTCAGAATCTGCAATTGATGCTTTGATTTTACGAAATCACATAGAAATTTATGTTCGTGTGACTGATTTCAAACATTTTTGTAGCCATTTGTGTTCGTTGGAGGAAAATGTCAAGCGAAAAGAGCAAAGGGAAGGAGATTGGTGTTGAACTAGACGTAGAGAGGGTAATCCTTTTCACTTGTATCTTCTTTCATTCTTGATTCATTTAAATTGTTTTACAGAAGTAGAATTTTTGGTTCACAAATCTTGGAACCGTTAAAATTGTTGGGCTCTTAATTTGAGATCAACATGTTTGTATATGTAGCTTTGTTAATTGGTCATCGAGATTGATTATTTATCGGTTTAAATGTGTTAAACATTTGCTACACATGGCCTTAGTCTTGAGACTAAATTGTGGGTTGGGGATGAATTGGGTGTTTCGGAACTGTACGTACCTCGGAACGGCTGCTCATTTTTACTCTGAAGTTAAACAAGTGGTACCTTGATTCTCAAACTTATTATGTATTTCCTTATATTTAAAGAAAGAAAGGTTTGCTATTTCATTATCAAATTATTAAAACCAAAACGAAACGAACAGTGCTAACTACCACATGTTCTGTTTTTATTAGGTGCTATTGGTGGTGAGGATACGTGTTTAGGTATAGGCTATCAAGAACAGAGAGGGGCGAGGGCAAAGGAGTTCGACTTAAGCTAGCAATGTGATGACCGAGACGTGGCTTACTGTTCTTCATCTTTATGTAACGAGGCCTCTAAACTCTCAGATGACATCACCGGCACGATATCCACAGGGAGTTTTTAAGGGTCAGGGATTGAAGCACAGCGCCATTCGTCTGCTATACTCAAGAAATTTGCCATACTAGGATCCAGTTAGAAAGTAAGCTTTTACAGGAGATAGAGAGCTTGGCACCAGTTTTAAAATGGCAGGTTAATAATTTTTAATAGAAATTATGTTCTGTATTGTTTCGATTTTGAATTTTAGTGAAAACTAGGTAAATTATTGAAGATATTTGGCTGGAGTTGGGAAGTTACTAGCTTCTTCAGTTCTTTGGCAGCCATGTCGATAGGGTCGGGATGTATTTTAAGTAGGTTTTTATGCATTTCATTTATTTCTTTTAAAATATGTATGGAAATGTAATACTTCATATCATCCCCAAAAACGTTCCTTTCTCGCTGACCGCCTTTTTTTCCGGTTACTGTCGTAGGAGGAGGACGGAAGAACGATGGTTTTAGGCGGCATATCAAACCGGTAAGCAGCTTGGAGGGCCGCTACTGGTGGTTTCAGGCGAAGCACTAAATTGGTAAGTAATTATGCCTTTAAATCGTGCTAGTACTCTTAACGCTCTCTAAGATTTGACTTCACCAGTCTAAATCGCTCGGAGTTGGTGGTTTCCGGCCATCGTGAGGCTCAGAGTGTTTCCATTGGCGCTTGTTTACTACAGGTACCGAACTTGTTTTAATTTCAATGTAAAAACCAGTTTAGTTTATATGGAGGCAGGGTAGTTTTGCACCAGGTTAATTAAAAGTAATCAATTATATCACTCTACAACACCTCAGAACCTATATGTTAGTCAAATTTGTTTGAGGTCTTCATTAATAATAACCATAAGTATACCCTGGAAACAAAAATAGCAATGTTGACCGCTCAAGATTGAGTAAAAAAATCACTCAACAAGTGATTCAAATGTACTCCTAATTAAACGTAATAAATCGGATCGGAAACGTTTCAGTTGAATTGTATTAACTTATGTCCACTAACAATCAGAATATCACAGTCGAACTTACTTTTACTATGATACTTCTCTTGCAAAAGCAAGTTATGAGAAGATTAGCTTTGGTCTGGTTCGTTTTGCATTTGTGGCTCCTACAATTTTAATCATTGTATTGAAAAAACACTAAACTTTCGTTGTTTCAGTTTCAGGTATTTGTGGCCAGTGCGAACTGACCCATTTCGGACTGTTTCTTCTCGAAATATATATGTTGTGACCCGTATCAGTTTTTTTTATAGTTGTTTTGACATGCACGAAGATGTGGGTGTTTACTTAAAAAAATCCTTCATTTTTGGGTGATGACATATAACGGGTGTGAAAGGAAGCAAAATAGGAAGCTTTTCAAAAGCATGGACCCTACACTTCTATGACCCTAAGGCGTCTTCCTTTTGCAAGGTATGATAACTGAACGTGCCACTTATTTTTATGGATTATTGATTATATTTATGACTTGAAGTTTTTGCACAGAAACAAAAAATTATAGAGATAAGAGAGGAGATATCATAGAAGATGGTAGTGAAACTTTACTTATGGTAAGTTTTCCCTTAATTTTCAACTCGGTGTGCATAATTGATTTTCCCTTAATTTTCAACTGGTGACATGACAACAAAATAAATCAATTAAGAATGACAGATAGATGACTTATAGGGTTTAAAGTTTAAACGAACCTGATGAGATTGTCCGAGTGATAAAAGGGGCTGCGTGTGGAGGCTGAAGTGGCTCCGGCGAGCGAGCGGCTGTGTGACGGCGTGTGGTGGAGAGACGAGAGGATAGTGGCGGTGTGTGGTGTGGTGTTCTGTAATGGTAAAGAGGAAAGGGCGAAAGGCATGAATGATGAATCAGTGATTGTTATTTGGCAAAAAAATTGGAAAATAGGGACATAACTGACTCGAACTCGGGATCTCAAGTTTAAGAAGAACACGCTGATTCAGTTTACCAGTCAATACGTTTGATCATAAGGTTCAACTACAAAATATTAAAGTGTTCCTTCAGAATTTTCTATTTAACTAAACACTATAAATTATGAATTGAAGAGGTTCCTGGGAACGCCCTAATTAGCTATAGATCCGCCTCTGGTCGGAATCCGCTATAATCACGCTATGGAGTCGCTATAATCACGCTATGGAGTCGCTACTTAACAAATTGCAAGACATGGTCGCTTCGCTACAAAGTGCGCTCGCTATCGATAACTATGATTCTCAACAACAAAGTAATAAATAGATAAAGGAAACAAACCCGAATCGTTAATCATGAACTCCTTGACGCCATTCCTAAAAAGTAATCCAAGGGATCTATTTACGATATAAACCTCTGCAGATTCCGGATAGCTGCAGTGAGCGAGAGCCTGTGTGCAGTGAGATTTAGATGTCAAAATCTAGAGGTGGCGTACTCAACATACTTGAACAAAATTTCTTGATGCATATCATTATCTTCTCTATAGAAATCCAATATCGGGAAAGAAGCGATTAGGTGAAACCAGTTCTTAGTCCACCTGTAGTCAGGCCTGATGTAGCGTCCCCTCACCACATAGTTCACTATGGCGCCTTCGTACACCGCCCCGAGGGGCGCCATACCCCTCTAACTTGCTTCCCCTACGAAAATTTTCACAGCGCCATACCCCTAAAACCATTTGTTTTTCTCTCACACACATATATATACATACACATATATGTATAATTGAAGGATATAACTGATGGAGGGTGTGAAACCCGAGTGTTAACGTGCGTATTTTGTGTCATTTATTGTCGTTTACGTGATTATACGCTTGGAATATGTTCACTACGAAGATTTGTGGTTTTACAGGTTAATCGCGTAACTCAGTGAAGTTATGATGTTTGGTGATGAAGCGGAACAGCCAGGGATAACAACCGAGTAAATTACGTTAGCTGGGACTTGTTGCGGGTGATAAAACAACTTTGAAGCACAAGATTACGGAAGTGATTGAAGTCCAGGGGCTTGTATGTTATTTATTGAAAGTTAGAAAGTGACAAAGAAATGGAACGTAGCTTATTTACGACCAAAAAATGGAACGAGAAACAGAAAAAAGCATGCGTAGCCTAAGGCTACTAGAACGTAGCCTACGGTAAGTGTACACAAAAGAAACAGAAGGTATGTTTCGTATCTTACGGATTCAGGCCGTAGCCTACGGTGAACAAGTTGGGGTGCCCATGCATATCTTGGGTGAGAGGAATTTTGAGATAAAAACAATATGATTGGGCGGATAAATGTCACGTGAATATTGGAGGGTTTTTTGGGCCATATTCACGAAGAGGAGGTTGGCGGCTGACATTGGGAAGGAAATTCAACTAACAACAATAGTCAACTATAACATCATCATCATTATTCTTCTTGGGGACAAGGGGCCGCCATTTAGGTTGGGGTTTTTTGAAAACAAAAAAATCAAATCATCTCACATATAAGGGTGTCCGGGGCACTCCCCTAAGAGGGGAGTCCCCTCTCTTACGTATAACCAATCCTCGTGTGCCACGTCAACTCCCCTCTTAAACTCCCCTAACACCCCAATTTGATGGCGCCACTCCCCTCTTAGGGAATTGCTTTTTTTATTAAAAAAAAAAAAAAAAAAAAGAAAAAATTTCATTGGCTGAAATTACGGTTGGCCCCACCTCCTCCCTCCTTCTTCGGTTAGTTCCCCCCGGATTTGGTCCCCGATTAGGGTCCCCGCCTGGATGGCGGGGGTGTTCCCGCTCGGCGAAATCGGTCCCCGCACGGGGTCACCGCGAACGCCCCGCTCACCCTAATATCATCACAAGGGACGGCAGTAAAGGAGGCATCAATAGTCAAGGCAACATCACAACTCTCAAAGAACATCATCAACGAGCATTGGGGAGCGAGATTTTTAAGGATTTGTGATTTATTAATTTTGTCATCTTTTGTTATATTATATTATAATAAAGATGATGATTTTAATGAGGATTCAAGTTATTGAAGGACCCCATCTTAATACCTCATTCCCTCTCTCTCTATTCTCCCCTTCTCCCTATCGCCGGAAGGCTCGACGAAGGCAGTCGTTAAGGTTAGTGTGCGAGGTCGCCTGGTTCCGGCTGACCTCTCATCCTAACTTTTTCGTCTCGTTTATTCCATTCGCCTCCGGGATTGGTGTGCTTCCTCGTCTTCTTTCGGTCGTTTTCGTGGTGCCTCCCTCGCCGGACCATCTCCTTGTTGGCTTAGCGGGTCTGATATCGGTCGCGTCTATCTAGTATAGCTTAGCTAGATTGATTCGAATCCCGTTAACACTTCGTAGTAGTTGCGTCTGGGTTGGAGTCTTTGCACTGTTTTGCTTCTTGGCTGAGGTGGTATGTCAACCATGGGGCAGCCTCTTGGCAACATCACCAAGTTTTTCGTTACGAACCTCCCGGAAGGTAGTACCCCCTGGGAGCTAAGGAAGTGCCTGGAAGGATTTGGGGTTATCACGGGGACGTATGTGGCTAAGAAAAGAGACAAAAGTGGCAGCAGATTTGGCTTTGTGAGCTTCAAGGATGTGAGGGATAGGCAGGTTATGCTGAGAAGTCTCGGGGGTGTGAAGATGGGCGATTGTAAACTGAAGATTAATGTGGCTAGGTTTGCGGCCGAAAACTCAGCCGGTCCAGATCAGCCGGAGATCAAGGTGCAGAAGGATAAGGCCGCAGCTCATTCCGTTCACGGTGGACCATTCAACCTCAGGGATACGAGAAGTTACTGTGACGTAGCAGGGACATCTAAATCGGCGGGAGGCCCTACAAAAGGGTATGATGACAGGAAAGTGGGCGATAGGAGGGGTAGCGACTTGTCCATTGTGGTGCCGGATAGGAAAAGGGAGTTCGGGGATCTATTTGGGATGGCTCTGGTGGGGAGAACCGTGGACCTGGAGACTTTGGTAGACTTCGATAGATTGATAAGGATTGCGAAGGTCAAGGTCGCTAAACTGCAGTATCTTGGAGGCTTGTCCTTGCTCATCTCGTTTCTAGACAAAGCCTCGGCTACTCAGTTTCTGGAGAATAAGGTGCCATGGGATCCTTGGTTCTCAAAGCTAACCCTTTGGAACGGTCAGTCGCTACCTCTCGAGCGAGTTGCATGGCTTAAAATTAGTGGCATTCCAATCCATTTGTTCGACTCGGAGGTTATGGTGCAGATTGGTGAATTATTTGGTAAAATCCTACATGTCCCTAAGTCGTTAAAGGAGGATCAGGATTTATCGGTTTGTAGGATTGGGGTTTTAGCTGGGGAAGCCGGAAGGATCTATGAAGAAGTGACTTTACGGTGGAAGAACAGATCTTTTAGGATCTGGGTAGAAGAGGAAAGTAATGTCTGGACTCCGGATTGCCTTGTGGAGGATGGGTATAACAGCTCGGATGATCCTTCAGAATTAATGTGCTCTCCGGTCGTTAAGTTGGTGAATTTCAGGCATGGTGACAGTGCAGAGCCTAGCATCTTGGAAATCGGAGGGGGTCTTGAAAAGGCGCAGGTTGATAATCCGGAAGATCAACAGTTAAATTCCCCTCGGTACATTCCAATGCAAAATAATGATGTTGCTAGGGGCCCGAGTTCCAAGCATAATGGGGATACTTTTAATATAGAGATAGAAAAGGTGGTGGCTGAGCATAGTCACGCGGGTCCGAGTTCCAAGTATAATGGGGATACTTTAAATATAGAAATGGAAAAGGTGGTCCACTCTAATGATTCTGTTTTGGGGTTTGTCTTTGAGAACATCAGGTCCGCAGAGGGTTTTATGGATAGTGGGACATTTCAAAGTGGTAGGCCCCAACTGAGAAATATGTTCGGTGTTTCCATTGAGGATAATAGGCCAAAACAGAATAAAGTTCCAAGTATTCTTAAAAGCAAAAAAGGCGGGGGCCAAAAAAGTAATACGAGCCCAAAGGATGACTTCAGGCCCAAAAAACGCCCCAGATCAGAATTAGAGGAGAGGTTTGATCTAAATAAGGATTTTGACCCTAAGTATAACTGGGTTTCGGGAACAGAGGATAGCATCAGATCTGAAAATATGGATGAAGACTCCAGGGTCGGTTTTGAGGACTCCGCTAGACCTGAGCTTCAGGTGAATCAGTCGGGCAGCACCAAGGAACCTCAGGAAACCGCCGGCAATTCACAGGTGGATAAAGAAGGGGTAGGGGCAGATGCAATTATCGAAAGAGAGGTGGAAGCCACCGTGGAAATGGCGAGCTTGGTGGGAGTTCAGCTGGATAACTTTAACAATCTGGTCAGGAGCGTTGTTGGTAATGAAGGTATTAATGTCTCTCCCCAATGAATGCTATGTCTTTTAATGTTAGAGGTGTCAAGGGGGGTTCTAAAGCCAGCTGGGTGAGGGACTTAAAGTGCAAATCTGGGGTTAGTTTTGTTTCTCTTCAAGAAACTATGGTGTCTGGTATCTCGAAAAGTTCCATGTCTGGGTTTTGGGGCAATGGCAGTTTTGAATTGGAGTCTGTTGATGCTACTGGGTCCTCAGGTGGTCTCGTGTGTTTGTGGGACCCGAAGGTGGTAAAAATTGTGAACTCAGTTAAGGATAGGAATTTTCTTTATCTAAAAGGGAAGCTAGTGGGAAGTGGGGAGAGTATTAACATCTTCAATATTTACGCCCCTCAGAACATCTCGGCTAAACTCCGGCTCTGGGAGTCCTTGTCCGGTTTCATTTCCTCGGCTGACGGCCTCTGTTTGCTGATGGGGGACTTTAATGCAGTCCGCTTCTTGGAAGAGAGAAAAAACTCTAGTGTCAATCCGGTATGTGCTCGCAATTTTAATGAATTTATTTTCAATTGCGGTCTCTTGGAATATAATATGCAGGGTCGCCGCTTCACGTGTTCAAGAGCTAATGGCAGCAAATTAAGTAAAATCGATAGGGTGTTGGTTTGTGCCAATTTCTTTAACAAATGGCCCAACGCTTGTCTTCGGGCTCATTCGTGTTCTCTATCTGATCATTGTCCGTTGACCCTTCAGGTTGTGGATTCGAATTTCGGGCCTCGTCCGTTTCGCGTTTTCAGCTCATGGATCGGGCGTCCTGGTTTCGAGGATGCTGTGTTGGAGGCGATGGACGGGGGGGGGGGGACCTTTCTGACCCCCCGGACATATCCTTAAGTAAAAAATTTGCTCGTATCCGCCAAAGATTGAGAAATTGGAGAGAGGTGTTTTTAGCTAACGAAAAGGAAGAGGAGACCCAAGCCCGGTCGGAATTAGAAAAATTGGAAGAAGCTCTTGAAGTTAGGGAGTTAACGGAAGAAGAAGACTGGATTTTAGCGGAAAGCAAAAAAGTGGTCAAGGACATCAGTGATAGAAAAAATGTTGTCCTTAGACAACGTTCTAGAGTGAAGTGGGCCATAGACGGGGATGAAAATTCGAAGTTTTTCCATGCGTTTATAAATAATCGGAAAGCGTCAAACTTTATTCCTGGATTGACGATTAATGGGGAATGGTGCACGAAACCGGCTCTTGTGAAAAGGGAGATTCTATCATTTTTTCGTAACAAATTTGTGGAAGAGGCTGAATTTCGGCCTTCGTTTTGCTCCGACGAGTTTAAAACTTTGTCCCAATTAAAGAAAGACAGTCTTGTGGCCCCGTTTAGTAAAGAGGAGATCAAGCTTGCTGTGTTTGGTTGCGGCGATGACCGGGCGCCCGGGCCAGACAGTATTAATTTTAAATTTCTTAAGAAGTTTTGGCAATTATTCGAAGAGGATTTTGGAAAAATTTTCAGCAAGTTTTATGACGATGGGATTATAAATTGCGGATGTAGCTCCTCTTTTATTTGTTTGGTCCCGAAAATCAAGGACCCGGTTTCTTTGGGCAATTTTCGCCCTATCAACTTGGTTGGTGTGATTAACAAAGTTATCTCAAAAGTTTTGGCCAACAGGATGAGAACGGTTCTGGAGGAAGTCATCTCTGACAATCAATCGGCGTTTATGGAAGGAAAGTTCATTTTGGAAGGGCCCCTTATCGTCAATGAAGTGATTTCTTGGCTCAAGAAGGAAAAATCTAAGGCGTTTATCATGAAGATTGACTTCGAGAAAGCCTACGACAACGTCAACTGGAATTTCGTGATCTCCGTTCTGTATCAAATGGATTTTCCTCCCAGGTGGTGCAGTTGGGTGTTGGGGATCCTTAAGTCCGCCAGGTCTTCTGTCTTAGTGAACGGCTCTCCCACGTTCGAATTCAGATGTACTAAAGGTATGAGGCAAGGAGACCCTCTGTCTCCTTTTCTTTTTCTCGTAGTCATGGAGGCTTTATCTTGTATGATTGTGAAGGCTAAAAAAGCAGGGGTGTTCAAAGGCATCCGGTTGCCTAAAGACGGTCCAGTTTTATCGCATTTGTTCTTCGCGGACAATGCTATAATTCTGGGTGATTGGTCTCCTCATGAAGTCGTTAAAGTGGTTAGAATTCTTCGGTGTTTTCACATATGCTCTGGGCTCAAAATTAACATTGCGAAATCTAACCTGTTTGGTATTGGAGTTTCGGGATCGGAAGTTGATGCTATGGCCAGGGTTGTGGGTTGTAAACCGGATTCTCTCCCGTTCACCTATTTGGGATTAGTGGTCGGAGCCAACATGAACCGCATCAACAATTGGAAACCGGTCTATGACGTCTTTGAGAAACGTCTTGCCAGCTGGAAATCCCATCTTTTATCCATCGGGGGTAGAGTAACAGTCATAAAATCTGTTCTAGAAAGCTTGCCGAATTACTATTTCTCTTTATATAAGGCTCCAAAAAAAGTAATTCATGACTTGGAAAGTATTATAAATTTTTTTTATGGGGCGGATCGAGCAACGATAAGAAGATGCACTGGGTGGGTTGGGATCGGGTGGCGTCGGATAGGAATGAAGGGGGCCTCGGTTTAAGTAAACTTGGAGACACTAATATCGCCTTATTGTCCAAATGGGGTTGGAAATTCAAGTCCGAACCGTGGAGCCTTTGGAGGAAAGTGATTGATTCGATTCATTCGAGAAGGACATCGTGGGAATGTATTCCGTTCAAGTCGTCTTTTGGAGGAGTTTGGTGCAATATAGCAAAGCTTTTTATTAAAACAAAGATTAACGGGCTGCCATTGCGGAGTTGTATCAAAGGTAAAGTTGGTAACGGAGAGACGATTGCTTTTTGGCTCGATGCTTGGCTGACGGATGCTCCCCTGCGCTTGGCTTTTCCTGCCTTATTTTCTCTCGAGAATAAGAAAAAAGTGTTATGTGGGTGACCGTGTGGACGTGATAGATCCGTGTCGGCAATGTATGTGGGATTGGAAACAGCCCCCTACTTCCGACTCGGAATTGGCAGAAATGCATCAACTTGTTTCTTTGATTCAAGGGGCTGTTTTCCATGTGGGGGTTGATAAATGGTGCTGGAACACTAATCCGAAAGGAGAGTTCTCAGTGTCGAACGTTAGAAAACTTCTGAATTTCGAAACGGACGTTAGCAATAGGTTCGTTATGCAATGGTGTAAATGGGTTCCCTTGAAATGCAACATCTTTGCGTGGCGTGCGGAGATGGGAAAAATTCCCACTGTCATGGCTCTCAGGAATAGGAACATTCAGATTGAAGATACCTAATGTACGCTATGTCATTATGGGGATGAAACGGCTGATCACATCTTTACGTCTTGTTCATTGGCGGTTAGGTTATGGTCGTTAATCAGGATTTGGTGTAACACTCCTATGTTTTTTATTTTCTCCTTTAGAGACCTTCTTGAGTGGCATAATCACTCGGGGTTATCGGGTTGGGGTAAAGAGGCTTTCAAAGGTATTATTATCGTGGCGTGTTGGAGTTTATGGAAGGCAAGGAACGAAGCAAGATTCTCGAACATTACGGCTAGAGTAGAAAACATCTTTAGTCTAGTCAAAGCCGTGAGCTTTCTTTGGTTCGTTAATAGGTCGAGTCACAAGGGTGTTACATGGGATAATTGGTGTAAGTTTGTGAATATGTAGTTTTGTGTGGTTGTGTTTCTGGCTGCCCGGGTTGTGGGTGGCTGGGGTTGTTCTTTGTTAATGAAAGTTACCGTTCAAAAAAAAAGTTATTGAAGATCAACAACCCAAAACTTTTTGTGGTTTCCTTCGGATGGAGGGTTTTTGTAAGTTAATGGATATTATGTGTTTGATACAATCGTTTTAACCTGGTGATCTAAGCATTCGATGCTTTTCACCATGGATTTGATTTATTGGTTGTAAACAGTTACGTTTATTTAAACCTTAATTTCTAAGCATTCAGTTCCCGAGAGTTCTAGTAATTGGGATATATTTGACATGGGGTTAGGGTTTGTAAATTGTAATTGATAATCATTCGATAACCTCCTGTTATGTATTGACCGGAGTACTTAGTCGTTGGTTATCACAATTTTAATCAATCAAAATTAACACCTATGTCTATGTAGGTAACGATTCAACACATAATTGAAGTTAATTGCAAAACCTGAAATCTAGAGGAACCATCTTTTCTCCTATTGATTTAAATCACACTTTTTACTCGTTAATTTAGCTATTTCTCATAATCAAACAAACCGAGTTTCTAATTCAGTAATAGTTAATCAATACTTAGCATAATAACACTTTCCACAATCCTCCTCTGGTTTGATATCCGACTTATCCTATCTACTAGTTTATTTCGGTTTTTGCATGTCACTAACGACAGACATCAATAACCCCACTACACACCCATGTGATGTAACCCCCATCTCTTACACAAACGCCACGTGTCGCATAACCCCACATCATGGGAAGTGATGGGGGGTGACCCCTACACATGGTCTTAGAGAGTACACTCATTCTAACAAGATCTGCAGCAGAGCCTTTCAGTTTCAATAGCTAGGGTTTCCAGTATTTCCCAAAACTGAATTATAAATATACATGTCTAGTCTCAAACAAACATAACACAAATACGATATCTAAAATAAAACATACAAAAAACATCAAGTTTAAAACATAACAAGTTTCTTTGTCAAACTAAGTTATAAGTCTAAAACTTAATGTACAAGGCAATATCATCATTCTTCCCCCTCATCGATGTCGTCTTCATTGCCTTTTGTAATCATATAAAACATACTAATTATTTACAAAAGTTGAGAATCTAAACAAAAAGTGTTTTGATTCAAAGCAGCCAGACCCATTTCAACCCAAATAAAAGATTTACTCCAAATAAAGCATCAAACATCAAGTGGGATGCTCAAGAAATATAATGACAATCCGAACGAAGTAAAGTGACAATGAAAAGATTTACTCCAAACAATGTGATATAAACTGAAACCCGACGATACCAACAATATCTCCAAGCTTGACAGGAGAATAGCACTTGAAGAATTTAGCTTCATCCAAATAAATAAACAAAAAAATATGCTTAAAGAAGTGAATAATTTCAGTAGTGTGTTGAAACTGCAGACAGTATGTAAAAAACAGGGCACTTTAAAGGTGATTCGTATGGAACAAATGAGACCTAAATCAACTACACATTCAACTATAAAATAACAGAAATCTTCATACAATGTTCATAAAGATTTTGAAATTTAGGGCACTCCAAATGTATTCATTCCAAATACACGTATGGAGATTCAATACATTTAAATTCAAAATCTAAACTAACTCAATAATTTCACAATCCAACAGTTTCAAATTCAAATACACATTCACCTATGAAATAACTAGGGGGTGTACTCACCGAAGCTAGGTTGTGGTTGTAGAATCGAGTTCTGGTCGTCGAATCGCGGTGAAGGGTCGGCGTCGGAGTTGCAGGTGGCGTGAATTTTTTTTATATTTATATGTCATTACACTTTCTCAAAACTAAATTAATAATAATGAGGATACACAAGGTTTATGTTAGCATGGGACTATGGTATTAATTTTTTTTTATAAGTTAATTACATAGTTAGTCCTTGTGGTTTGCACAAAATAACATACTTAGATACTAATAGTTTTAAAATCACCTTATAGGGTATTAACTTTTCATTTTGTAACGTTTGGAGGTATTAACTTCCAAGATATTAACATAGTTAGTCCCTGTGGTTTGCACAAAATAACATACTTCGGTACTAATAAAATATGATTTTAAACCTACAAATAACGTTAATACCGTCAAACGTTACAAAATAAAAAGTTAATACCCTAGAATGTGATTTTAAACTATTAGTACCTAAGTATGTTACTTTGTGCAAACCATAGGGACTAACTATGTAATTAACTCTTTATTATATAGTTTATGGCTAATATTCACATGTATGATGATAAAATTACACAATGATCTATATTTGAATATTATATTTATATTTATATTATTTTAACAACATATTTGATAATAATAATAATAATATCGAAGATTGCTAAACGGTGATTTGAAATTTATGATTATCTTATGTTTATATTAATTGAATAACATAATATTAGATTTCAAGGATAAATAACTAAATGTGATGAAAAATTCAAAATATTATATTATCTATACTAAATAATAAAAGCAATATATCCTTAAAAAACTCTTATATGTATGGATTTAACAAATGTAATTTATATACCAAATAAGATAAATAAATAAAGATTAACTTTTTCAAGTATATATGTGTAAACAATATATAATTTCGTGTTATTGGCATAATATCACTTAAAAGTTAAAATCATTATTCAAACTCATACTTCTTTTGATTAATCTCATACTTTATCTCGTTCGCATGGATGTTTCATAAGTAGGATAAACTCTTCAATTGTATAATTATCTTTTAGTTAAATTAATTATTGATAATTAGGTAGAATAGATATGTGGGAAACCTAAAAAATAGATGGCTCCAATGAGTGACATGTGTCCCATAAATGGTTTCTTTTATTATATAGTACTAGCGGTAAGACCCGTGTGCAAACACGGGTCGTTTCTTAGAAAACCATGCATACCCCATATATTGACAGAACATATAGATATGTGTATAGATATTGTACCAAAACGTGTTATTTATTAGAAAACCATGCATACCCCATATATTGACAGAACATATAGATCCGTATGCAAAAAAATAGGGCATTTTAAAGGTGATTCGTATGGAATAAATGACACCTAAATCAACCACACATTCAACTATAAAATAACAGAAATCTTCATACAATGTTCATAAAGATTTTGAAATTTAGGGCACTCCAAATGTATTCATTCCAAATACACGTATGGAGATTCAATACATTTAAATTCAAAATCTAACCTAACTCAATAATTTCACAATCCAACAGTTTCAAATTCAACTACACATTCACCGATGAAATAACTAGGGCGTGTACTCACCGAAGCTAGGTTGTGGTCGTGGAATCGACGGTGAAGGGTCGGCGTCGGAGTTGCAGGTGGCGTGAATGCGGTTGCTGGTGGCGTCAATCGTTGGGTGGTTGCCGTGGTTGGGTTTGGGGGAACAGTGAAAAGTGATGTTGGGCAGGGGTAAACTAGTGATTTTTTTTTTGAGTAAACTGCCATTTTGGTCCCTGTGGTTTGGGCAGTTTTGCCATTTTACTCCAAATCACAAACTTTTTAAATCTGGGTCCCTGTGGTTTCACTTTGATTGCCATTTTAGTCCAAAATTCAAAAACTCCTATTTTTTACTGTTACCACCTGCCTATTTTTTCTTTTTGTGCAGGGATATTTTTGTCCAACTGCTTTAAATTTAACATTTTCTTAATTAATTGAAAATCACTTGGACAAAAATACCACTGCACAAAAAGACAAAATAGGCAGGTGGTAACAGTAAAAAATGAAAGTTTTTGAATTTTGAACTAAAATGGCAATAAAAGTGAAACCACAGGGACCCAGATTTACAAAGTTTGAGATTTGGACTAAAATGGCAAAAATGCCAAAACCACATGGACCAAAATGGCAGTTTACTCTTTTTTATAATAGTTAAAATTAGAAGGTTAGGATACATCATTTCTCTCTTTTGGTATATAAAACATACATCTGTGTTAAAGACTTTGATATAAAGTAAATAAACGAGTCGTATGGATGCTTACAACTTGTGTTGTTCGCATCGTCAAAGACCTGCTAAAACTATTATGACATGATTTGCCAGCCCTAATCCACGTTAAGGACCATCTGAGAAACGATAATGCAAAAGATAGGGGCTATAACTGTAATTTTAGAAATTTGAGGACTGTAAGTGAAATTTCACCAAACCACAAGGACTATCCAAGCATTTATCTCAATTTATGTAAAAGTTCCCACTAGAGCAAGAGCAGGTATCAAACCTCAACATTCAATAGCTTTCCTTGTAAAGAAATCAAACATTTGTATTCAATTGCCAATATTCTATCTTTCTATAGGAATATTAACCAAATAACATCCCATTTTATATAAGAAATAGAGTTAAATGCTTGGTTGGTTCCTGTGGTTTGCAAAAATTTCACTCTTGGTCCTAATGGGTTACTAATTACACGCGTGGTCCCAAAACTTGTCAAAAATGAACTCGGTTGGTCCCCAGCCCTAACATCAGTTAAATTTCTCAGTTAATTATGTGTGAAATGACTATATTACCCTTGAACAATTAAAAAAAATTAAAAAAAGTATATAAAGCCAACTGATCATCATCATCATCTTCATCCTTATCATCTTCAACCTCAGTCCCTCAAAAAACTCAAACACCACCACCTCCTCCACCATCATAACTCACCACAAACAAACACCTAACCAAATAGACAAAACGTATGCCACAATTTTAAAACCACTAACCAAATAGACAAAAACATATGCCACAATTTTAAAATCGAGCACTAGGCGTCTCTCGTTAACATAACCAAATACCAACAAAGTACAAACCGTAAAGCATCCATCCTTCCATTCATTCATTCATTCATTCATGCCGTGTAGTAGGCGACAACTGAACCACTTACGCATCCTCTAAGGGCATGTTTGGATTGGCTTCTCAAACCAGCTTATTAGCTTATTGACTTATGGATAAGTCAATAAGCTGTTTTTATGTTTGGATAACCAAGAAGTCCTTTTCAAAATAGCTTATTGCAAAGAAGGAAACATGAGGTTTTGAAAAGCCAAGATTTCGTGACTTTTGGATCCAGAAATGACTTTTCAAAAATGAAATTACTAAATTACCCCTTATATTTGTTTCCTTATATCCAGAAATGACTTTTCAAAAATGAAATTACTAAATTACCCCTTATATTTGGCTTTTCCCACCCCATAAGCTAATCCAAACACTTTTTTTAAAAACTCCCTTTCAAAAAGTCCTTTTCCCAAAAGTCCTTTTCCCAAAAGTCCTTTTTAACTCTAATAAGCTTAGCCAAACATGCCCTAAATCGAAAAAAAACCCGATCGCCAAAAATACGGGCTTCGTAGGCTTATCGATCACTGCACAACAAGATAATTGGGAATTTGAAATCTCTGAAAGGATAATCCTGTTTGTTATTATCCAGTTATTATTATGTTGCAGAGACCCCGTAGAAGGTGCGAGGGCACAGCCATGGGTGTCATCGTTCTTGATCTTCGTCCTGGTCTCGGAATCGGCCCCTTTTCTCTCGGTAATCTTTCCCTTTTTTTGATCTCGATTCATGGTTGATTCTTGTTGCATATTTGGGGATTTACTGGTTTTGAAACATTGAGTTTTGTTTTATTTGTTTTGTGTGAACTGTTGTGTTTATTTGATTGTTGAAATTGGAGTGTATTTTGTTTAGATTGAGTTCTAATTATTTGGGGATTTATGGGTTTTGTAATTGAATAAGAAAAAATGAGTTTTATTTAGTTTGTTTTGTGTGAAATGTTATGTTTTTTATTGATTGTTGAAATTAATGACGATAATGTCCCCTGGTGGGTTGTGATGGTGGAGGAGGTGCTGGTGTTTGAGTTTTTTGAGTGACTGAGGTTGAAGATGATGTGGTTGAAGATGATGATGATCAGTGGGCTTTATATATTTTTTTATTTCTTTTAATTGTTCAAGGGTAATATAGTCATTTCACATATAATTAACTGAGAAATTGATGTTAGGGCTGGGGACCAACGAGTTCATTTTTGACAAGTTTTGGAACCACGCGTGTAATTAGTAAACCACTAGGACCAAGAGTGAAATTTTTGCAAACCACAGGGACCAACCAAGCATTTAACTCTTATAATAATATATTGATAGATTTGTCGCTTGATTGCTTAAATTTTAACAAATTTCTTGTTTCTGACTAGAAATTTAGATGAGATATACGGTTTAGGTGAACTGGGCGGTTTGCACGGTTTTGCTGTTCGGATTTCTGAAAAAAATTACTTTTTAAAAAAGCAGAATTTTGAATTAAATTCTTTAAACAAATGATAAGATTGTTGATAACTTTATATTTCTAAAATAAAAAATATAAATAATAAATGCAAAATGGTCTGTTCAGCTTAGACAACTGGTTTCAAGTTTCAAACCATAAACTGAACAGTAAACTGGCAAATCATTAGTACTATACCGTGAAGTGATCTGGAAACAATTGTATGCAGTAACCTAAAGCTTTAAACAACAGTGATTTAAGGAGGTTGTATGTGTTAAAAATAGACTTTGGGCGGCTTTCAACCCGTTTGACTCGTTATGTTTTAACTAAGTTTTTTTTTTGTTTGACATGTTGTCCTACTGCTTTAATTGTTGTGTCTAAAATATGCGTAGAGGAAGAATTGGTTTCCTCTGTTCTACAAATATACTATCAGTTGTTTTATCTATTTCGTATTACAACTAATATAAGAACATTTACATGGGTCAGCTAATGTAAACCATCTTCATACATCAGAAGAGCACTTTATCCAACCGAATCGCAGTGTAATCAATGTGGGTCTGTATTTAATTTTACCTGAAAGCAGCAAGTGTTAATACAGGTAGAACAAGGACACAAGGTGTTGGTTCATGCAGCAGCAGGCGGGGTTGGTTCTGTGTTATGCCAGTGGGCAAATATGCTTGGTGCCACTGTCATTGGAACTGTATCCACCAAATAGAAGGCTTTGCAAACTAATGAAGATGGATGTCATCATGTTATTATCTACAAAGAAGATATTATTAGCCGTGTTGCTGAGATGGTGAAGGAGTTGATGTTGTGTTCGATTCTGTGGGAAAAGACACCTTTCAGGTAACTGTGGATTTGTGATTCTCTTTTCCATCCACCTATTTCGCGTGTTCACAAAACTTTTAATGTTTTATAATCCGAACAATGGTAATAGCCATTGGGGTTTATGAGCTTGAGGTTTTTTTAATCTCACCACATGTTTCTTCTGTGTTTTTGTTAGATGATATTAAACATATTCCTACTTGTACATGCTGCTGAAGAATATGCATTTTTTTAAAGGTGCTGAAATGGGAGGTTGAAATTGGGGATCCGAAAGGATAGATAAGAGTGAAGAACAAGGCTATCTGTAGGTGTTAATTTCATAGATATATACTTCCGTACGGGAGTTTATAATGTCCCTCAACTCAAATTCTTTTTACTTATACACCAGGTCTGCTTCTTAATCTCTGTATCAACACATCATATGTTCCTGAAATGACAGTTAAATGCACTTTCTGGAGAGACAAATGATAATTCTAATGATATACTGGCGCCATAGAACCAGCCCTTCAGGGGATGCGATTAGTGTATGAGGAAAATTGGCAGGTTGAGCGGGTCGGGTATCGGGCCAACACGGGTGTGGTTGAAACGTGTCGTTTTAAGCTCTAGTACGGTTGCCTTAGCCCTCATAAATTGTTTTGTTGTTTTTCACAAACAGATTTATAAACAATACATTCATTTAGAATGATTTGAAAACAATGGTACATAATATTACCCTAAAGCATTACATATTTCGGTGGTATGCATCTCTAGACTTGGGTGACTTTAAAGTTTCAAGCTGTTTGACTCGTTATCTTTTAGCTGAACCTTCTTAATTTGACCCGTTGTGAGATGAAAAAAGGGTTCTTCACGTATTGGAACGACTCACTGATGCAGCTCAAAGATCCACATCCATGACCCGACCCGACCCACCCCTCCAAAATACTTCATATGCCCGATACTCAAGATAAGAGTGTCACATTTTTTTCTTTAAGTTTTATCAAACAGAATCAGTTTGTAGATAATATATTGATGTTTTGACACAGGATGTAATGGTTGATCCTTGTCTTGCTACTGATGGCTACACGATTTATCGCTGGGCGATAGAGCAATGGTTTGCGGAGTGTGATAGTTACCCGATGACCAATTTTACCATTGACGAGTAGGAGCTTAACGCCTAATTACACACATCTTTTCACAATTATGAAGCGGAAATCAACAACATAACATTTGAGTGAGAATTTTTTAATGCAACAATTTTTTAGGATTGCTTTATGTATATGTGTCTCATTTATTTATATGAAATATGGATCGGTCATGAACTTTTGAGTATGAAAATTCATATTAAGCTTACATGTGGACACGAGTGATAGCAAAATACTCAAAAGGGGGGAACAAACTAACACAACTACATCAATGGAAGATAATTCACCATTGATAATTCCATCTAGCTTGAATAGCTTCTAAGAAGGGCCACTGGTCACTAGTGATTTGGATCTTACTAATGAGTAATGTCTTTTAATTTTGTGATTTGGATCTTACTAATGAATAATGACTTTTAGTTTTGCATCCAAACATAGTCATTGTTCTGAAATCCCACTAATATGATTACACTCTTACAAATCTTATGTAGAATCATTATGCTCAAGAAAATTATTAATTTTGAGCAAGACAATATTGAATACTCATCTTGAATACAAGCTTATAATTTTATTTAAGACAATATGTTTAGTTTTCAAAGAAAAGTGAAACCTATTAACAACCTTATTTTCATCATATCATAAACCTATCTATACCTTGATCCATTTTCCCAAGAGACGGAAATATACAATCCTCCGTGATTTGTTGACTATTAGTGAAGCCACAACGATCCAAAATCCAATGATAAATCCAAGCACTACGCTAATAACTAACCCCCAATCTGGTCCATGTGATCCATCGTCTTCCTTTTGGTCTCTTGTATCACATTCATCAATCAGCACACAATCACTAGTTAGTGGAGCTCCACAAAGTTTGTTACCAAAGAAGTTGGACTCGTCTAAGCTTTGAATTTTAGTACTTGTTGGAACTCTTCCTTTAAAATTTACTATAGATTTTCAATAATCTCTCACACGAACGACTTACGGCTGTAAACAAAGCGAACGAATACAAATAAGGCCTTGTTCGTATTCGTTCATTAAGAAAAAAAGCATATTCATGAACTGTTCACGAACGCTTACCGAACGAGATTTCTCAAGCTTCGTCACTGCGGCTAACACCACCGATTCCAACCGTACATAGCCAACCGTATACAGCCGCCAAAAACACCACAATCTAATTGGCAATAGCAATCGTATACCATAATCAACGTAATATGCTACTAACGCCACCACTAATTTATATCTCTTTCGTTTCTCACTATTTATATAAACTCAGATGAGAAACACCACACTTGTTCTTTTACTTTTTTTTAGGTCTGGCAAATAAAACTCATTTGGGTTTTTTGGGTTATTTTGGGTCATTTTAAAAATGAGAATGAGTCAGGATGGGTTAAGAAATAACTAAGGATGGGTCAGGATGGGTTATATGATATCTATTTAAAATAATTCGTGGGTAAGGATGGGCATTACGCAGGGTAAATGGGTAACTCAAAAACGAGCATCATAGGCAGATTTTTCATCTTATTCGAGTGTTTGTAGATGTTGGCCTCACAAATAATTAAAATTTTAAAAATAATAAAAATTTTCTAAAAAATCAGAAAAAAAAAAATTCTAAAAAATAAAAAATAATAAAAAAAATTCTCAAAAATCCAAAAAATAATAAAAAATTCTAAAAAATCAAAATAATAATAAAAAATCTAAAAAATCAAAAAATAATAAAAAATCCAAAAAATTCTAAAAAATCAAAAAAATTGAAAAAAATAAAAAAATATAAAAATTCAAAAATATAATAAAAGAATTTTAAAAAATAAAAAAAAATTCTTAAAAAATAAAAAAAAATAAATAAAAAAATCAAAAAAATAATAATAAATCCAAAAATTCAAAAAATAAAAAATAAAAAAATTCTAAAAAAACGAAAAAATTCTAAAAAATAAAAAAAATTCAAAAAAAATCAATAAAAATCCAAAAAATAATAAAAAATCAAAAAAATTCTTAAAAATTTAAAAAATAAAAAACAAAAAACTAATAAAATTTCAAAAAATTCTAAAAAATCAAAAATAATAAAAAAATCAAAAAAATTCTTAAAACATAGTTTTTTTTTTTGGAACGATGATATATTATTATTAGAAAAAGGACCAGCGGGAAGCTGGTTTAACAATCACAAAGAAAGACATAACAAAACAACCCTACGAGAACCGAACAGAAACACAACAATAAACATAAGCTTTTTGAAAAGCAGACTGCAGGGGAACTACACCAAGTAACCCACGAGCTGCTTTTTCATGGTCACTTAGAAAACATATCACAATAATACTTATGCATAACATCATCAACCTTATACCTTGATCAATTTCCTCAAGAGACGGAAATATGTGATTCTCCATGATCTATTGAGCATTAATGAAACCACAATGCCCCAAAACCCGATAATAATGATCTATTGAGCATTAATGATTCTCCATGATCTATTGAGCATTAATGATCTATTGAGACGGAAATATGTGATTCTCCATGATTCTCCATGATCAACCCCCAATCTACTTTGTGTAATCCACCGTCTTCTTTTTGGTCGCTTGTTGTATCCGGTTTCTGTTAAAGCACCGGATCGATGACGAACATCAAACATTGCACTTGATTCAAGACATGAAGAGCAAAATATGAACAAGATAGAAATATGTAGAAGATGAATCTCTTTATTGATGAATCAGTCATCACAGATTACACAAACCAAAGGAGTATACATCATCTACAAGCTGGATTTAGATCACAAAGATCTAAACCCTAGCTTTCTCTCACTAACACATAGTCTCTCTGGAGAGGTGCACAAGGCTTCAAGGGTTTATCTTGGTTCCTCCATCCATGGATATTGCCCTAATCCTATACAACACATATATATAGACTAGGACTATACTCGGACAAACAATTACACCAAAACCCTGAATTTTGTCCCTAACATAAACCCCTGACCTTTGTCCTAGACACAAAACTTGGACAAAATGTCCCAAGGATAAACCTTGGACTAACTTTCAAGACATGTACAATAAAGACCCTACAAATTGGAAGATATGCACTTATTACCCAAAGTGCACTAACAAACTCCCCTTGGTCTTCATGTGGTCTTGAATTCTTCATTATCGTTGACTTTAACTTGGACTTCTATTTTGGTTGACCAGAACTGATAAGCGACAGTTACCTGGCAGGAACTGCACTTACAGTCTCCCCCTTAACTGTTGCATCAGTTCTGTGTGGCATCGATAATCTTCAGTCACCGGATACTGCACTTACAGACTCCCCCTTGACTGATGATATCATGGCTGCTATCAACTTTGGCTGAGACTTGATCTTTCTGGCAGAGCACAGCGATCTTCAACCCTTCTAATTAAAGACTTGCTGACGATCACTTAAAGCTGCTTTGAGAAACCCGAAGAATCCAACATCAAACACTGTAGATCCTCCCCCTCAAACTACTCCCGAATCAAGTTAACGCGAACCGACCTACAACCACATGTAGGAATATCGCTCGATACATTAATCTTCAAACCTAACCAGTAGAAGAACGAAGCGTCGGATTTCCAATGCCTAACATCAAAAACTTCAAATTTCGCAAAGACATGAAGCTCAGTTCGATAAGTTAATAACAAACTGAACTTTGTAAAAGTACATCCACCATCTTAATCAAAAGTCTTCAACCCTTCATGTATGATCTCATCTCATCACGAATCTTCATGAATCAATCTCCTATCTTCACGAATCCCCTGAATCCCCGATGGCTTTCATCTCCGACCTTCCCCTCAAATCAAGAAGCCCCACATTATTTCGAGACCAGAACTAATCTTCTCTACTCTAAATAGCAACTTAATAAGGCTCAATCTTCAACTAGTCATCAACCGAGAATTCAGCTTCATCATGTCAACACTTGATTAATAACATAAACACACGTGACAAAAACTCCATCACACACGAGCTATTTGACGCACAAGCTTTATATTTACAAAGAAAACAGGAACTTCAAAATTTTTACTCCCCCTTTTTCTTTGTAAACAATACAAAAATCCAAGCACGTCTTATTCTCTTCATCTCCTCATATGTTGTCTGGATTTTTTTTTTCAAACACTCGAACAAATTCACACCAAGTGAACTCTATGCGAATACAAAATTCTCGGTCTTTCTTTGACAAACCCTAGCCGCAATTGATTATCCCAGCCAACACGTATCACCGCTTCCCATCATACACATCATGCGCTACCAGAAACTCAAACAACCCCACTGAATATTATTATATAAACACACTCCGCCGCATTCTCGATCTATTCATTCCACCTTCAAATCATTCTCTGTTAATTTTCTATATGTTGAGTGATTTCATCAAGGCAGACACATAGATCTTTGCGTTTCAAGCTGAGATCAACCAGCTGTTGAGTCTCATCATCAACACGTTTTACAGCAACCATGAGATCTTTCTCCGTGAGCTTATTAGCAACTCGTCTGATGCTTTAGACAAGATCTGTTTTGAGAGCTTGACTGACCAAAGTAAACTAGATGGACAACCTGAGCTTTTCATTCATATTATCCCTGATAAAGCTAGCACACATCGACCATTGTCGATAGTGGAGTTGGAATGACCAAGCCTAGAGAACAGACTCGGGGCATTTAAAAAACTCGGAAAAACTGCTTCTTGATTAAAACTCGGAGACAACCAAACATCAAAACTCGGACCAGTTTTGGCTGTTTAAACTCAAAAACTCGGACAAACCAAAAGGTCAAAACTCGGAGCATTGTTTTTAGATCAAAACTCGGAGCCATGATAAAACTCGGAGAGTCTGAGTTTGTTAACTGATCTTAAAAGTCGGAGACTCTTAAAAGTCGGAGACTCTGACTTTGTTAACTGATCTTAAACTCAGAACTTTTATCTTGTTTAAAACTCGGAGACTGAACCTGATCTAAACTGTATCAAACTCGGAGATCTAAACTGTATTAAAACTCGGTCCCACAATTGTTTCATAAAACTCGGAGACCTCTGTATCCACCGAGGTTTGATTGATAAAAAACTCAGCAAAACACCGACCCAAAGAAAATATAAAGTTCGGACAAATAAGAACTCGGACCAAGGCAAACTTCAATACTCGGACAACAACAGAGTATTGAAACTCGGACTAAACAGAAACTCAGAATACTTCTTTTTAACTTCAATACTCGGAACAAGGTTCAACAAAAATTCGGACATGGAGATTTGAAACTCAGAACAAGTCTGAAAACTCAGAAGAAACCAATCTCCGGACTATCTCCCCAATGTGACTTCACACTGGTTCAACAATACCCCGGAGACACAAACACAGAATTCAAACCACGGACAAATCTTCCAAAGATCAAACTCAGGAATCTTTTTCAACCTTCAAACTCTGTATGAACAAGAACCAAAACCCCTGTAAAACCCAGATGAAGAACAACACTAAAAATCACCAAACTACTCAAAATCCATCATCAAATCACTAGATATGAATGAAGGATCATGAATAAAACACAAAAACTCACTAAACTCTCACTAAACCCTATCAAAGATTGAATTTTTCTCACAAAAACCGTCAAACTAAGAAACACCTACTGTAGTATGAGCACACTGCTCTGATACCACTTGTAAGGCCTCCTAATCCAAGATCTCACTCAGCTAAAGCAACCAACAGGTGTGCGGAATCCACCTGATGATCAACCACTGTAGATGAAACACTAGAATGCAAAGATTTGTGAGAGGAATCAAGAATACACAGAGTATTCTTGATGAAGAAGATGAATGACGTCACACACACAGTAGCCGCCAGACAAACACACACACAATGATTAGGGTTAGGTGCACAGAATTTCACACAGAATCGCCGCCTTGTCTATTCCACATAAAGGTATATATACAAGGCAAAACCCGGACTTTCAAGACAAACTAGAAAGCCCGGACAACAAACTACACAAAGCAAAACTCTGACTTTTGTCCCTAACTTAAACCTCAGACAAAAGCCTTTCCTAAAACTTGGACAAAATGTCCCTAGGATAAAGTTGGGACTAACTTTGAACAAATGTACAATAAAGACCCTATGGAATGGGAGACATGCACTTATCACCTAAAGTGCATTAACAAACTCCCCCTTGGTCTTCATGTGGTCTTGAATTCTTCATTATCGTTGACTTTAACTTGGACTTCTGTTTTGGTTGACCAGAACTGATAAGCGACAGTTACCTGGCAGGAACTGCACTTACAGTTTGTCAACATGTACACAATCATTAGTTAGAGGAGCTCCACAAAGTTTGTTTCCAAAGAAGCTGGACCCATTGAAGCTTTGAATTTGTGTACCTGTTGGAATTCTTCCTGTCAAATTGTTGTAGGACACGTTAAAGCTACTCAAGAAATTCAACCCTGACAAACTCATAGGAAGTTCCCCAGAAAGATAGTTTAGTGATTTCATGTCTCCTATCTTATTTGGGATCTTTCCTGTCAATTGATTTCTTGATAAATTCAATGATTTTAACTTGTGGAGGGTCGTGAGCTCCCTAGAGATATGCCCAGAAAAATTGTTGCTCGAAAGGTCCAAAAGCGTGACTAGTCCTAGGATAGATCCATAAGCGTCTTCTCGCCCCTTCATCACCAATGAATCATAAACAGTAAGAATTCCATTGTCAAAATTGAATGAAAATCGAACCTCTAAATTAGTTTCTTTGCCCGAAAACACACTAAAGTTGTTGAAGCATCTTGGATTATTTCCTGAGAGGTTATTATGAGCGAGATCCAATACTTGAACATGTGAAAGATAACATAGCTGGTTAGGAGTATTTCCGTAAAAATTGTTGGATCTAAGATAGAGAATTTTCAACATAGTGAGTTTTATTCCAATCCATGGTGGAATGATTCCTTCAATATTGTTTCTTCCAAGTCAAAGGATCTTTATGTACGACAAATTCATAAGGGAAGAAGGTAATCTTCCTGAAATCTTGTTCCCACGCATGTCCAATAATTGCAACAAAGGTACAGAGCCCAATGTTCTTGGAATCTCACTAGACAAATTATTATTATTCAAGAATAAGACTTTCAAGCTCGACCACTTCTCCCAACACTACGGAATAACACCCGACAACTGATTATATCCCAAATTAACAAACTCGATCGTGTTCACCCCGTTGGAACAAACCAAATTATGTAATGATCCAACAAAATAGTTCTCTGATAGGTCCAACTGTATTAAAGCCGAACCGTTTGTGAGAGAAGGTAATTTCCCCCCAAAGTTATTACTTCTTAAGATGAGCGTATGAAGTGTAGGAGGGATGGACAATAAATTTCCAGTGAAAGAGTTGTTATAAAGAAATAGTGATTGTAATCTAAAGAGACGCCAAATTTCAGGTGGAATTTCGCCTTGTAGAACGTTATCGTGAAGGGAGAGGCGGCTTAGCATGGACAATGAACCAATCCCATCTGGGATCTTGCTGACCAGATTATTGCTACCCAAGCTAAGGACTTGGAGGTTGGAGCAATTCATTATGGCGGATGGAATGTTTCCCCTGAAAGAGTTGTTATAAAGATATAGTTTTTGTAATCTAAAAAGACGCCTGATTTCATTTGGAATTCCGCCTTGTAGAATGTTATCGTTAAGGTAGAGGAAGCTTAGCATGGACAATGAACCAATCCCATCGGGGATCTTGCCGACCAGATTATTGTTACCCAAGTTAAGGACTTGGAGGTTGGAGCAATTCGTTATGGTGGACGGAATGCTTTCCATGAAAGAGTTGTTAAAAAGATATAGTTCTTGTAATCTAAAGAGACGCCCGATTTCGGGTGGAATTCCGCCTCGTAGAATGTTGTTGGGAAGGGCGAGGATGCTTAGCATGGACAATGAACCAATCGCATCTGGGATCTTGCCAACCAGATTATTGTTACCCAAGTTAAGGACTTGGAGGTTGGAGCAATTCATTATGGTGGCCGGAATGTTTCCCATGAAAAAGTTGTTACGAAGACGTAGTTCTCGTAATCTAAAGAGACGACCAATCTCAGTTGGAATTTCACCAGAAAATGAGTTGTGAGAAAGCCAAATGCTCCTGAGAAAGCTTAGATTTCCCACAGAAGGAGACAGCGTACCAGTTAAGCCTCCGTATGTGAGGTTCAAGTGGGTGACTCTTTGGTGGCGATGGCTGCATGTAACACCTTGCCATTGGCAGAAATTAGTGCTGGAATGGTTCCATGAGGTCAAGAGACCTTGTGGGTCACCTTTAATCATGGATTTAATAGCAAGCAATGCTAGACGATCAACGTTGGTGCCGTTCAGTGCTGGTGCCTTGTGAATGGGTGTGGAAAATGCTGCAAGGTGTGTCAGGATGGCGAAGAGAAATGATCGCAAGAAAAGCAACCATTTGGCACTCATTTTTGGTAATGAATTTTGTGGTATCTTTCTATGTTTTTGCGACCATATACTTATACACAGTAAAAGCTTAACCAAGTAAAAGCTTGGAACTTTCTTTTCAATGGGCATGGTGATTGTTACGTTCCAACCACTAAAGTTTAGTGCGCCTTGTGGATGGGTGTGGAAAACGCTGCAAAGTGCATCAGGATGGCGAAGAGAAATGATTGCAAGAAAAGAAACCATTTGGCACTCATATTATTCTAATCTTTTTGCGACTATATATACGAACATCTTTTGTGTTTTTTATTCGTTTCTATTTTTTCATGATAATAAAATAATTAACATATATGTCTCCTTTTATTGTTTATTCAATCAGTTATTTGATCGAGAATATGTTCAATGAATAAATAGAAAATAGTGAATAACTTTTTCTATGTTAAAGTGATACGAAACGATGTAATTGGCTTCACAATTTCCATGCGTCTCACATACGGCGATAAAGGTAATAACCAAAGACCTGTTGACTTGGCTTTTCCTTGTACATAGTTTAAAGATGACTAAAAGTTACTATTTTTCTCTTTCATTTTTAATTAAATAATATTTTTTATACCTTTATCATTACATTTTCTCTCTCATCCACTCAAAATCACTTTAAAAAAATATTAAAAAAAATTATAAAGGGGTACACAGTGTTCCCGTATATTTACAGATAAACAGTAAAATTTTCTCTTTTTTTCACTCATAGGCACTTAAAACAACCATTCCTTATAACATAAGTAACTCACTCACATAAATTTAACAACTTTTGTTAAAATGAGCAGGGGTGTTCAAGGTCTGGTTTTAACGGTTTTTAAGTTATATCGTCAATCAAACCGTTAATAATGATTTTTAATTATCAAAAACAGAAACTGGGCCGTTGAGACTTAAAACCGAACCAAGCCGAAAAGTTACTAACATTGAAAAATGAAAAATAAATGGGAACACTGTATAAAAAATTATATATAATAAGATAAAATGAAAAATTAAATTACTAAACAATGTATAATTTGATTTTCCTTACCCTCTCAATTTCAGGAATTAGAAAACTAATCTAACAGTTAGCAATGCAAAAAAGGTAAAATAGGCGTGCAATCGGGATTTAATTATTAAACCAAGATATATTAATAACTAGAAGTACTAATTTATTCTAAAGTTTTCAATCAAGATAAAAGGGTGAGGATCAAATAAGAAGATTGGTTTGGGTAAGAAGTATAGGAAACAATAATAGAAGGACATGTGACAAATAACAAAAAATACTGGAAGGGGCATTTTAGTCAATCTTAGCTCATCTTCTGTCTTTCTCTTTCTCTACATATTCAAAACCCAACATCTTCAAAAATCCATCATCTTCGACCTTTTCTTTACTTTCTCTCTCTATAATCACTACATTAGATTGCGATTTTCTTCATCAATCAATGATTTAAACACTAAATCAACGTGTTCTTCAACTTTTTTGAAGAAACCTAGTTCAATTTCACACAATTTTCACATTTTTTTCCTCGTGTTTTTTAAGCGAATTGTAACACCTCGTAAAATCATACCCAGTAAAATAAAGACACGTGTCATGTAATGCAAACGTGTTATGAAAACGGATCCAGATAAAGATGTACAATAGGATTTAAAAGAGTCGACATGTTAATTTATACCTCTGAGCGACCTATTAATAAATCCCTAACCATGATGTATTTAATCAACATCTCAAATTATGCAAATAAATCTGGTTATCCTAAATAACAAATTATTTATAACCTAGTCATGAATTCAATATGAATTCTTGGTATTTCCGACATTTAAAACCTCCCACAAAGATCCAAAATTGTGTAAGTACATGCAAGGCATGCAAGAGCTGAGAACTTGGTCCCCCTACTGAAAAGAAACACAAGATTCAGACTTGTAAGCAATGTAGGAACAAGGCCTAGAAGTTGCAAAATATTTTGTCTCTGGGCATTGGTTATGGACCGTAAGAGCTAAGGCTTACGGTCCGTAAAGGGTCTCTTACGGACCGTAAGCTTGGATCCTTACGGTCCGTAAGGTCATCGCTGGCAGTAGAATTGGACAGGTGCCTGTTATATCCGGTTACACCGCCTTAGATGAATAGTTTTCGAATTCAGGGGCTCCTATAACCGGTTTTTAGCATCATAGGACACCTGGGAACATCTTGCAACCTTTATAGACCTATGTGTGATGATCCTATGGAATTTAGCTCACTATATAAAGAATAACATGTTGCAACATTTGGTCACTCATTTGCAACTCACCTCAAGGGACTTCTCTGGAGCTTCTCTGATCAGCAACCAACTTCTCTTAGGTCCATAAGCATACTCAGGACTCTTGTAAGTGTCCTTAATCCTTTTTAATTCAGCTTAGCTTAGATAATTAGCTAAAAGTCAAACCATCGTAATTAAGGTTTGACTTCGAGATTAATCAATAATTATTCAGTCAAATCTCGAATTAAAAGTACCTATAAGTAGGTAATTATGTGGGTAATAAACCTTTAAAAGGATACTCTCTGATTCGCACTCTAACTAGGTCAATTGTCAGGTCAAACTTGATATTAAAAAGTCAACAGAAAGCTTAATTTCAAATTAATACATAATTAGCAATGTAGGATCCATGTAACCTGTTTTATCATTAATATAACTTGGTAATTAATGTAAGAACATGTCTAAACATGTTCAACCCGACAATTTTCAGTTTAGGTTGGGTTCGGAACCGAAAGTCGCATAATTTGACTTATGCTTTGACTTTCAGTTCTGACCCGTTTAAGCATTGTTTAGAAATGCTTTGGAGCTTTATTTGGACCAGGTTTCATACTAGTATAACCCTCTGTGATTATACAACTTGGTTCTATAGTTATCCAATTCATATGCATGGTTCCGTTAATTGCTTAAATGTTGACTATTATGCCCTTTTAACCATAAAACGTGATTTTTGAAAATATACAAATTTGTCTGACCAAGTTGTAGAAAATTTGCCAAAACCAATTGTGACAAATTTGTGGGAGTATTTATTCTTTGTTAGCACTTTTAATGTTATTAAAAATAAATTAAAAAACTAGCTTTTGTCACAAAGTTGTCGAATTTGTGGGTTTAAAAAGGATTTGTCGGAATTTTGTAGCAAAATGTGCGTCAGAATATTTTTGTCGGCATTTTGTAGCAAATTTTGTCGTATTTTTGTCGCTAGCTCACTTTTCGACAAGTTTATTTCGCACCAACTTTTTTGTCGGAAATTTGTGGGTAACGCCAGTTTTCCACAGATTTGCTACAAATTTGGCTGTCACAGTGATGGCCACCAAAATTCCACCATCCCCCCTTCCCAGTAATTCACACCCCATTTGGGCGGGGTTTAACGCCGCATCACGCCAAAAGGAGCCACGCAGGGAGGGGCGTTATTCTATAACGAGTGGTCTAATAAGAAATATGGCCCTTATGTACAAAACAAATTTTTTTAGCATCAACAATTCTTGTATGGTTCGATTGCAAAGATGGAGAAAATGCAATCTCTAAGATCCATTGAACCATATATACAACCAAAAAGGAAAATAACTATGTTTGCATGATTGAATAACTCGATAGCTTCAACCCCATTTTTATGACATTTATTCCATGCACCAGCTATACTAAATTTCACAAGGAACTCCTTCTAGGTTCTTGTCCTATAGGCATAAAAATGATGTGAAAGTCCCTAGCTTATTCTTCTGTACATTTTTGTTCTAATTATGTAGTTGGTATTGGTTCCTGCATAGGCTCATAGCAGAGATTGACTATCCTTCTTGGTAGAGCTACTGTTTTGAAATATTAAGTACCTGCTTGCAAGCTCTACACCAATAACTGTTAAGCCATTAAGAGGTCTGATTGTGTAATAGACTCTGAACTAGTAAGAGGACTGACTTGGCTCCGCCTGATTCGTTGGTGGTGGTGGGTCAAGGACGTGGTGCGTGTAAGGGTTAAATATTCATTCAGCATTATATTGAAACTTAATGGGTAAGAGGCTAACTTACTGATTCAGTGGTATTCTGTTAGTGAACCGAACACACTTAATGCTAACTGATTTAGAGATAGCTAGCCTCTTAATGGAATCATTAAGAGGCTACCAAACACCCAACTTGAACCATGCACCCTAATATATTTTTGGACGTCAAAATCTAAAAGTAATTCTCTAACTAATAAATACATATAATGTAAATTTATTTTACTTTTCTTTTCTTTTTATTCTCTTTTTCATTTCATTCATTTTCCAGAGTCTAACAATTTGCAATAAGAAAACTAGAAATTACAGTCCAATGCGTTTTAAAAAAACACATTTTGAAGTGTTTTTAGTCCATTGCGTTTCAGGTAAAACACATTTTTATATGTTTTTAATCCATTGCGTTTTAGAAAAAAACACTTTCTTTTGTGCTTATTGTCTATTGCGTTTTAGAACACACACATTTTTATGTGTTTTTTTGGTCCATTGCGTTTTAGAAACAAACACTTTCTTTTGTGTTTTAGTCCATTGCGTTTTAGAAGGAATACTTTCTTCTATGTTTTTAGTCCATTGCGTTTTAGAAAGAACACTTTGTTTTGTGTTTTTGATCCATTGCGTTTTAGAAAAAAAAACATTTACTTTTGTGTTTTTTGTCCATTGCATTTTAGAAGGAATACTTTTTTGCGTGTTTTTAGTCTATTGTGTTTTAGAAAAAAAATCATTTTTTTTGTGTTTTTTGTCCTTTGCGTTTTAGGCATCTGGGTTATCGAAAACTTTTGTTTCAAAAGTATAGCAATAGTGTGCTCGTTTTAAAAATAAAAAACACTCGTATGGTGCAATTTTTATAAAAAAATAATGTCATATGAAAAAGTTATTAATGTTTTAAAAATGGGAGGTAATTGGAGGAGAAAGAAACTATTGACTTGATTGAACTATAATACCCTCAAATTAACTCATGCGACTTATTCTTTTTGTTCAATCTCACTCATTTAATCTTAGCCCATGATTAGTTAATAGATGGTCAGGATTAGGGGGGTCGGTATGAATGCGGTGACTCCCACGGGGAGTACCTTTCACCGATCGGTGAATTGCCGCCGCCCCAATTTTGGTGAGCGGTGAGTGTGGTCTTCGGTGTATAGTCACCGCTTGTAACTAGCCGTTTGAGGGGAATAATACCGTTGAACTAGCCGTTATTTAATCAACTTTTCTTTATAAAAACAACACCATTCAACACTATTTTTTACCATTATCTTCTCCATCCAACTATTTTCTAAAAAAAAAAATCACTTCTTCCATTTTTCACTTCTATTTTCTAAAAATGGATGATATACCGCCGTTAATCCTTCTAATTGATATTAGTGAAGACACCGGTACTTATAGAAAAAGAAAATCTATCCGTCAAGATCGAGAGAAATGTCACGAAAACCTTATGAGAGATTATTTTGTCGAGGAGCCCATATTCAACGAAGAGGTTTTTCGTCATAGGTTTCGTATGTCGAAAATGTTGTTTTTAAAAATTGTGAGTGACGTGCAAGCGAATAACTCTTGGTTTCAAGAGACCCGGGATGGGGATTTTAAGAAGAGTTTTACAACGATGAAAAAAGTTACGTCGGCAATCAAGCAACTTGCAACTGGTAACCCTCCAGACGAGTGCGACGAGTATTTAAATATGTTCGAAAGGACTTCCCGTGAATGTCTAGATTTTTTTTTGCGAAACGGTATGTAATTTATACGCTTCCGAGGTTTTACGTATACCTACTAGCCACGACGTTGCGCTCTTGTACCAAGCTCATGAGGAGAAAAATCACCTTCCTGGGATGTTGGGTAATCTTGACTGTACACATTTTGTTTAGAGAATGTGTCCAACGGAGTTGCAGGGTCAATATATGAGGGGGATCACAGTTACCCGACAGTTATGCTCGAAGCGGTGACCTCTCAAGATTTGTGGATTTGACATGCTTTTGTGGTCCAGCAGGTTCACAAAATGACATCAACGTGCTCCAACAATCTCCGTTATTTCTTACTCAACGAAATTGAACGACACCAAAATGCCCATTTTACGTGAACAATCACTTGTACAAGCGTGGATACTATCTTACCGATGGAATCTACCCTACTTGGTCTGTGTTTGTGAAATCATTTGCCTATCCTCACATTGTGAAAGAAAAGAAGTTCAAGAGGCAACACGATGCGGCAAGAAAAGACGTGGAATGGGCTTTTGGTGTTTTAAAGGCAAAATGGGGTGTACTTAATCGACCGATGCGTGCTATGAGTGTTAAAAAAATTAGGAGTGTCGTATATGCGTGCATTATTATGCATAATATGATTCTAAAAGACGACGGAAACGCGATTGCACTGGTACATATTAGGGATCCTCTAGTCAAGCCCGTTTTCGAAGACACTGCTTATAACGAGCTCATTGATGAAGATACGCATTATAGACTAAAATATGATCTTGTGGAGCATCTTGGAGAACAAGATTTGCCCCACCTTCTGGCGGATTCCGACGACGAATAGTTAAATTAGGTTTTTTAATTTATTTTTAGTTTTTAATGTCATGTTATTTATTTTAATTATGTAATGTGTTTTTTAATTAAAAGTACTTTTATTTAGTTTAATATATGTTTTGTTTATTTATGCATAATTTATAATTTCTAGAAATAAAAAAAATATATATCTCAAACATCCTGACAATGTTTGAATCATTGCAATTGATTGAGTGAAAAATGGGGAGTGGAATGGGGAGTTGACATGGCATACTATTATTTGCTTGACAATCACTCAAACACCCTAAAGTGTTTGAATCATACCCTCCACCCTTACTTCCTAGCCTTTCTACCTAAAAATGGCGAAAGATTCAAACCGGTCATGAACCGGTTTGCGTGGATATATAATAATTTATATACAAGTAATCGTCGTAGTGGGATGAGTGACGAAGATGTTTTCAAAGCGGCGATCGATAAATACGAAACTACGCATGGGTCCATTTTCCCACACGTACGGGCTTGGGATGTTTTATGAACCAATAGCAAGTGGGCGCCAGTTCCAAATGAGGTTGCAATGGCTAAACGACAAAAAATCTCGGAGACCGGTAGTTTTAGTGCGGGGGGCTCGGACGCACGATGCCAAATTAATATAAACGAAGAGCCCGAATCTGACGAAAAAGAGTACGCGGTTCGAGAGGAGGAACGTCCCGTGGGTAGGGAAAAATCGAAAAAGGAAGCGGCTGCAAAAAAACAAGCCAACGGGGGGCGGTTCCAAAATGGACGATTTTATGGCCCAGTTCAAAGCGTACACCCAAAAGGAAAAAGTGAAGGAACGCGAGGTGGAATAACGGGTTCGGTTGAAGCAAGAAAAGAACGAACTAAAAGAATGAGAGATAATGATAACCGATATAGACAATTATCCAGAAGAAAAGCGAGCAGTTTTAAAAAAAAAATGCAAAAAAAAGATCATGAAAAAGTGAGGTAGTTCTTAGGATTTTTAATTTTTTAGGTTATGTTTTTTTTTAACTTATGTAATGTTTGGTTTTTAATATTATGTAATATTATGTAATCTTTGGTTTTTAATATTAATTTTTTTTGCCATAAATAATTCATTTTATATCATATGAAACAAATTACACCAAGATAGCCGGTAAGCGGGCCACAAGCTGCGCCGCTACCCCCTTTTGAATAGCGAAACCTAACCTAGTAAAAACGAAACCCCGATCTCTAGGAGACGAAATATTGCTGTGAACAACCCGTTGGACCCGTTCAAGAAATCTGATGGCTTCTGGGGCTAGCGAGCCAAAGGTATCAAAGGCAAAAGGGATAAAGGAATGTTGATTATCCTCGCAGGCTTTTGCATGTTTGTCCATTTTCTTCGCTGTCGCCCTTGCAATCGCCTGACCAGGGACAAAACCTGTATCCCGAAAGCCTACAAGGGGGGAAACCCCGGTAAGAATAACACAAGCGTGTTTACCAGCATCCCACCCGAAAACTAAAACGTCCGCGGGGCGCAATGTGGATCTTCCTTCCCTCGGATCTGTCAAAAAGTTTACAGGGGATTCTTTCTTCACCGAGATCCCCGCCCGTTTGAGGATGTCCCCCAAGACATCCCGCACCCAGTCGTGCCTATACTTAAAACCTGGCAGTTCTTTACAGTGCAGAGCATGCTCCCCAAATTGGTCTAAGCAAGCTTTCCGGAAAATCGGGCATTGCTCATCATCAGGGAACATAGGAATCATGAGCCTATATTTTAAGATAGCACGGTATTCAACGGCTGACATCTTTTGGCCTAAGCCCTCGATGGGGATGACCGATAGAAAATCTTGGGCGTGGGGGCCCCGCAAGAATTCTAGGACGGCGTTCTGACGAGGAGTCGTACAGAAATCTGATCCAATATTCTGAGCGATACGACAAAACAGAGCACTCGCCAAAGTCTTATGGGTCTTCGGTGGGGCGGTGTCCATGTTAGCGAAACCGCCAATATCCAAATCCGGGAGGTGTCTATGCAACTTCCCCAGAGCCATGTCATAATCCTCATCCATTCCAACAACCCCATTCTCGCGCAAGATGTGATCTTGCAGCCCCCACGATTGAGCTCGCGAGGCAACAAAACCGTAAATGGAGACATCCATGGCCGATAGAAGCCCCAGCCCCCCATCTTACAGGGTAGAGAAGCAACCCGCCACTGAAAATCCCCAAAAAACGGCCCCCCACACACCACAATGTCCTCTATAGCCCCCCGTAGCCCTTTATCGAATAAGGATACCGCCTCCTTTACAAACACAGGTTGACAAGTTCGCAGACCAAAAAGGAGCTTGGCGACACCCATGCAAGAGCGCAGCAGGAGAAGCTCACTTTGCGGGTCTCGGAGTTGCGAAAGGCTACTCATAAGGTCCACTGCCCGGGAAGCTCGCCGCGCAGCCAAATCACTAATGAAACTGGGGTCCCGGCTCACAGCTCCCCCAAGGAGTCTCACGCCCCCCGTTGGTCTTCCAATCTCCTTCGGGAATAAACTAGCCTCCAATTTTTCTCCATTGCAAGACGGCCAATATACCTCTGTTATTTTTATATTAAGCCGGAGCTCCAAGGGTGGCCCCTCAGATTGAATGATAGCCAGAGCCTTTGCTACCTCAGATGTTTTTCCGATAATAGTACCATCATCCAAATACCACGCGTGGAAGGGGAGGGTGCAACTGTCTCGAATACGTTGTGTGAGGGGGTGCAAGACAAGGGCGAACAATAGAGGCCCCAAAGGATCCCCCTGCTGGACCCCCGTGGACGACCCAATACAGTCATTACCCACATAAAGCCTAGCGGTTTGCCCATAAAGAAAATGTACCCACGGAAATATAGATTGGCATCGAATCCCAACCTCCCGCAGAAGAGCTGTGCGATCCACTCGGTTGAAAGCATTGGAGAAGTCAACGGTAAGCATGGCGAATGCCCCATCATCGTGAAAGGCGTTAATGCCCCATCATATTAATGATTTTATTTTTATATCTTATTTAATAAATGTTAAAAAAGTAGATGAATTTAAAAAAAAATTATTTTGGTGGGGTAGGCTCATACTTCATTTCCTTAGTTTCATCCTTGGATGGGCATCCCCCAAGGACTATGATGTGACGCTAAAGTGAAGGGTCATCCATACCGAGTAGCCTAACATCAGTGGTGGACTTACAATGTTAGTAGGGGTAGCAGGGGCTACTCCTCAACCCCGTCTTCGTAGTGTAAAAATACCCCTTAACTCCGTTTTCGTAGTGTAAAAATACCCCGCAACTTCATCTCCGTTATACAAATGATAACCCTAGTCTAAAAAATAAAAAATTAGGATACCCCTAAATTTTTAGGCTACTTCCGCCGGTGCTTAACATGTTATACACACAGGCTGCGAGACTTTTTGGGGGAGGAATTAATTGATTGCCATCAACATCAAAGCATCATAAATCTAGAAATCGAGAGGAGCAGTATACGTGAAGAACGTGAAGAAGGGGAAACATAAGACAACAGTTGAAGTGACACAAACATCATCATCCATCATCATCATAACATGCTTACCTACGATATTTGGAGGCTTTGTGTTCATCAATTTTGAAATCATTACTTTTATTATATTATAATCAAGATGATAATTTTAATTATTATTATTCAAGCCTTTGAAGATCAACGAACCGTGATGAGTGGCTAATTCTCTAGTGGTTTCCTTCGGATGGAGGATTCTTGTAAGTTAACATTTTTTTATGTGTTTAAACTGATTCGTGAACACGGTAATCTAAGCATTCGATACTTTTTACGTTTGGATTTGATTAATTAATTGTAATGGATTGATTTTATTTAAATGTTAATTCTGATTCATTCAATTCCCGAGAGTTCTAACAATCGGAATATACTTGATAGTGATTAGGGTTGGTAATTTCAATTGGTTGTTCATCAGATAACCTTTCATTGTTATGCAATCAAAGTAAGTAGTCTTTGAATGACCACAACTAATTAGTTGAATCAAACAATCATGTCTATGTGATTGTAACGATTAAACACATAATCAACGTTGCTTTGAATCTAAAATCCGGAGGAACCATTGTTTTCTCCTACTGTTTACAACCCAGTTCAGTATTTGTTAGTTTAATCAAATTCTCAAACAACCAATTTATATTTTTGTGCAAGTAGCTAATCATTACTTAATTCATAACGTTTTCCACAATACTACTCTGGTTCGATACCATGCTTACCTTATCTATTAGGTTAAATAGGTTTTTGATTGACGTTCACGACAGTCATCAACTAACAGAACCCTAACGCGTAAGCATTCTGTTAGTCAAGGTCCATTGAAGACCAATATATGAAAAGATGAGAACGTCAGTGGTAATTTTTGAAGTTGGGACCGTTGCTAGCCAATGGACAATAGTTGAGATTATTAAAATCCATTATTCCTAATTTTAATGAAAAACATAATTATGTAATATATAAGGGTTAGGAAAACTAAAATATATAATTGAATTTTATAATTAGGTAAATATGTAATAAGCCAGCTTATGAGGGGGGGAAACATATAAAAATCCCTATTACATTTTGCAGGGCTATTTTCTTTTGCTTTTTTCATGCATCTAACGTTTGTATTTTCTTTCATACTAAAAAATGTGTAGAAAGTAGACTCAAGGGGCTTTCAAACCATATAAAATACACCCCAAACAGACACGTGATTTTATAAGATTTTAGAAAACACGTCAACAATTAGATTTCCTTTCCATTTTTCTATTTTAGATCATTAACCTTACAACTAATTTTCACATCAAACGATCATACCATAACTGAAACCAAGTTCTTTTAATCATATTGGGCACCTTATAAACACAAACTTGAGCTTTCTACTAAGTTAACCACGAATCACATTAAATTATAAAGTTTCAACATACATCTTAGTAGTTACTACTGAACTTTACTACTTGTTTGATTGAGGCATTACAACAAACACCTTTTGGGCATACAATTAAACCTTTTAAATTACAACCATAAAGATTCTAGGGAACCCCTTTTCTTCCAACATATCAGGTTCCAAACAATGCACTTCAATTATCAATAATCATCGAACTTGCTAATACTTACATATCTTTGCAATATATAGAAATATTTCTACCTCAAATTTATACTACCATATATGGTTCAACATAAAGTCATACAATCCTACAGAGATTTCACCATAATCTGTTAAGATTATAAAACAACTAGTAATTCCATAGTTTCATCATAATTTGGAATTTGCGATTTATCCATACGACTGATCAACGGTTAGGGTTTTATAAATCATAACTCGCATACATGTACATCTAATTGGGGCTGATAATCAACATGCAACTAACAAAATCACTAGAATTTTCCTCTTGTTTTTCCATACCAATCTTTTATGCCTACCTTTTGTTATATACCATAAAACTATTTTATCACAAAACTGAACAACTACACTAACAAATTACAAGAAACAAAGAAGACTCAAAACCAATTTCAAACCTTCTGTCCCAAATCAAACATATAAATTGATAAACGAATAGTCGCAAACTTGCAATGTCATAAACAAGCTGCAAATGCGGCTCTTCTTCATCTGCTTCAACGTTTTCCGACCCTGTATGTTCATGAGAGCTAGTAAGAAAACACCTAAACACATTGACCGAAATCATCCAAACCATTACCTCCTGATTACTCTCCGCAATATTCCCCGATCTCGACTGCACATAATCCACAAGCTCAACAGATTCAACCTCTTAATCTCCTTCTCCCTAACCATTCTCAACGTATCCGAAAAATCAGACTGGACACAGCAAACCTGACACTTTCTAACAAACAAATGCTGTCTTTCTGACACCGAAACATCTCGAAATATCAGCAGCGGCTCAATAGCCCCTGCCGCTCCTCCCAGTCCCAAAGTACCAAATGATCTAAAAAATTAACATAGAACCTAAAAGCAAACACCTAAGCTAATATATTGCAATAAACAACAAAAACATCTTAAGAACAGCTTTATGCAACAAAACATAATGAATTGTACATCACAAGTATTAAGCTGAATACAAAGCATTTCATCAAACACCAAACTGGCTAAAGCATGTCATCGAACGGTTGGTGTGCCCCCTAAAACCTATCAGTACAGAATAGACAAAGAAACGAGGTGCATAGAGAGCAGAAGAAAAAATAACCCATATAGATATTGAACATTTGAATGCAGTGACATGACAACAAAATAAATCATTAAGAATGACAGATAGATGACTTATAGGGTTTAAAGTTTAAACGAACCTGATGAGATTGTCTGAGTGATAGAAGGGGCTGTGTGTGGAGGCTGAAGTGGCTCCGGCGAGCGGCTGTGTGACGGCGTTTGGCGGCTAGAGACGAGAGGATAGTGGTGGTGTGTGGTGTTATGTAATGGTAAAGAGGAAAGGGCGAAAGGCATGAATGATGAATCAGTGATTGTTATTTGGCAAAAAAAAAATGGAAATTGGGGACATAACTGACGCGAACTCGGGATCTCAAGTTTAAGAATCACGCGCTGATTCAGTTTACCAGTCAATACGTTTGATCATAAGGTTCAACTACAAAATATTTAAGTGTTCCTTCAGAATTTTCTATTTAACTGAACACGATAAATTACGAATCGAACAGGTTCCTGAGAACCCTCTAATTAGCTATAGATCCGCCTCTAGTTGGAATCCGCTATAATCACGCTATGGAGTCGCTACTTAACAAATTGCAAGACATGGTCGCTTCGCTACAAAGTGCGTTCGCTATCGATAACTATGATTCGCTACAAAGGCCCCCTCACCACATAGCGCCCTATGGCACCTTCGTACACCGCCCCGAGGGGAGCCATACCCCTCCAACTTGCTTCCCCTGCGATGTCATCTTCATTGCCTTTTGTAATCATATGAAACATACTAATTATTTACAAAAGTTGAGAATCTAAACAAAAAGTGTTTTGATTCAAAGCAGCCAGACCCGTTTCAACCCAAATAAAAGATTTACTCCAAATAAAGCATCAAACATCAAGTGGGATGCTCATGAAATATAATGACAATCCGAAAGTAGTAAAGTGACAATGAAAAGATTTACTCCAAATAAAAGCATATAAACTGAACCCGACAATACCAACAATATCTCCACGCTTCACAGGAGAATGGCACTTGAAGAATTTAGCTTCATCCAAATAAATAAATAAAAAATATGCTTAAAGAAGTGAATAATTTCAGCAGTGTGTTGAAACTACAGACAGTAATTGTATGCAGATAAACAGGGCACTTTAAAGGTGATTCGTATGGAACAAATGACATCTAAATCAACTACACATTCAACTATAAAATAACAGAAATCTTCATACAATGTTCATAAAGATTTTGAAATTTAGGGCACTCCAAATGTATTCATTCCAGATACACGTATGGAGATTCAATACATTTAAATTCAAAATCTAACCTAACTCAATAATTTCACAATCCAACAGTTTCAAATTCAACTACACATTCAACTATAAAATAACAGAAATCTTCATACAATGTTCATAAAGATTTTGAAATTTAGGGCACTCCAAATGTATTCATTCCAAATACACGTATGGAGATTCAATATATTTAAATTCAAAATCTAACCTAACTCAATAATTTCACAATCCAACAGTTTCAAATTAAACCAAAAATTCAACTACACATTCACCTATGAAATAACTAGGGTGTGTACTCACCGAAGCTAGGTTGTGGTTGTAGAATCGGGTTCTGGTCGTGGAATCGACGGTGAAGGGTCGGCGTCGGAGTTGCAGGTGGCGTGAATGCGATTGCTGGTGGCGTCAATCGGTGGGTGGTTGTAGGGATGCCGTGGTTGGGTTTGGGGGACAGTGGAAAGTGATGTTGGATAGACGGTAACCTCTATAACAAACGATTAGAATTGTTTACTCAAAAGTAAATCAAGTGATTTTTCACTTTTTTTAATAATAGTTAAAATTAGAAGGCTAGAATCTATCATTTCTCTTTTTATACATAAATCATATAACTTTGTTAAAGGCATTGATATAAAGTAGTTAAACGAGTCGTGTGGATGTTTAGAACTTGTGTTGTTCGCGTCGTCAAAGACCTGCTATGACATGATTGTCAGCCCTAATCAACGTTAAGGACTATCTGAGAAACAATTATGCAAAAGGTAGGGGCTATAACTGTAATTTTAGGAAGTTGGGGACCATAAGTGAAATTTCACCAAACCACAATGACTATCCAAGTATTTATCTCAGTTTATGTAAAAGTTCCCACTAGAACAGATATCAAATCTCAACATTCAATAGCTTTCCTTGTAAAGAAATCAAACATTTGTATTCAATTGCCAATATTCTATCTTTCTAAACGGATATTAATCATTTTATATAAAAAATATATAAAAGTAAATACTTACATATAAACCTATAGGTTACTCTACATTTATTGCCTCTGGTGGTTTAGAGCAATACCCTAGTGGGCTTAGATGCTCTGCAATGGGCTAAGTAATCAGTTCATGACCAAGGAATGATATGAGACCGTATATAATACTTTAAAAACCATAAATCACAAGTAAATGGAATATATTGAGCACAAATTGTATTATGGTTTTTTTTTATGTTATACAGATGATATTCAGTTTATAAAACAAACAGTATTATATTTTCAGCTTGCAAACATTTAGACAACATCTTCAGTTGCATACATAAAATCAGCTGAAATCAGACTGCAGACAGTTTTTGTCTGCAAAAACAAACAGCACCTAAGTAATTTATAAAAAGTAAAATGTTTCGTTTGTCGGAAATTTGTAGCAAATTGACCATGTTTGCTATAGTTTTCCGGCATAAAAGTTATTTTATTTGTTGTGTCTTAATTTTTGTAAAGTAAATAATTTAAAAAAGAAAAATGCTTCACTTGTAGAAAAATTGTAGCAAATTAACCCTATTTGCTACAAATATCCGACAAAAAAAGTATTTTATTTGTTATTTCTTAATTTTAGTAAAGTAAATAATTTGAACAAAAAATAAAATGTTTCATTTGCCAGAAATTTGTAGCAAATTGACCTTGTTTGCAATAGCTTTCCAACAAAAAAATTCTACTTTAATTTAGTAAAATAAAAAATTAAAAAAAGTAAAATGTTTCGTATAATTCCAAAATTTTCCACTCCGCTTCCAAAATTCCTACCACTCTTTCAACCTATAGGGAGGACAAGTCATCCCGGCGGGGCAAATTTATATATTTTTTTATTTTTATTTTATCTTTTTTAAGAACGATTATTATTATTATTATTATTGTTATCAGAGAGAAAAATAATAGTTATTACTATCAATATAATTAGCATTATTAATAAAATTGATTTTGCAGTTATAATAGATTTATCGTTTGGTCTTTGATTTATAATAATTAAGTTGTATAATAAATATTAATTTAAATTAGTCTTTTTCTATTATAGTTGATAAATAAAAAAAACGTTTTCATTTGTATATGTGTGTGTGGTATGTTTAGGTATATGTGTATCATTATGTATTAAAAAAACGCTTCTTTCGTCACATAAACTATGGATCCCCTCGGACGATGATAGACTCAACATTCGCCAGATTGCTTTGTTTGGTCATCAAAGACTGCCTTTGATTCGTTGATTGCATGTTGACCCATTTAACCACCGTTTTGTTTGTCAGAACAAACAAATCTACCACCAAAGACCATCACAACCTCGATTCTTTTACCACAGCCGTGAAACCACAACTAGTGACCGGCCAAACGCTTATACCGGTGTCGGATCCGTAACATTCTCAACATTGTATGCATTTAATAAAAAATGAGGCGGGCGACTATTCCATTCAAAGTAACAAGGATTCGATGTTACACCATTTTCGGGGTAATGATTACCTGTCCGTATTGTATATTTGTACGTGTGTACGTATATGTGTACGTGTATGTGTACGTGTACGTGCATGTGGATGTGGATGTGCTTTTGCATGTGGATGTGCTTTTGCATGTGGATGTGCTTGTGCGTGTGCATGTTCCTGTGCGTGGATTGAACACACACGAAAGCATTAAATGAACACACATATTTAAGGTGGTTCAGTCGGAAGACCTGCGTCCACTGTGATGCAACTAGGGCTTATTTACTATTTGGGTGCTACACGGAATTACAAGCACAATTATATCAATATATATATGCTAATTTAGGGTACTTATGTGATGTATCATGGGTACGTATGTCTATGTGTACGTATGCATCTATGTATAAATGCATACGTAGGGATGCAACGCTGGTAGTGGTGGTCGGTCAAACTCAATTAACATTCGGGTCTTGTCAAAAGCTGGTTAACATGTGTGGTATTAAACGAGACTATAGATGTGTAGTGGGGTTAAGATCTTTGGACAATTGATTGATAAATAGTGAGGTTAAGATTTTTGGAGTTGGGTTTTGACAGCCTTTTGGAGTGAGGTTAATCGATGTTTTTGTAATTACCCTGTATATAAACGTCATGTCGTTCTATAGAATACAATATTTTTAATTCTATAACTAAAATTATGTTTTTGTTTTTGAGAAATTAAAATAAAATATATACGTGTGTCGGTGTGTGTATGTATATCTGTGTGTTTGTATTTGTATATGTTTTTAGGACTTTTCTCGCAAATATTTTTTTGGTTCACCTTGTTAGTCTTTATTTGACTTCACTGCAATTAACCAAGATATTTGTTGGTATGGTGTTTTAATTTGGTGTACAATGCTAGGATCTTTTGTGTAGGTGGGTTTTAAATAAGTTCTTTTATTTTCAATTACGCTTTGACGATACACCTAAAGGAATAAAGCTTGTTGTTGAAGAAGTGTTTCCAGCGAGATAGAAATTTGTCAACATCTTGTAGGACACAATGGGATATGGGCTTGGGTTGAACCTGATATATTTAGCGCTAGATGGAATGGGTTGAGTTGGATTGAGTATCATTCCTTTTTTTATCCGAATCCTGAATAACCCAAACCCAACTAATCGAATAAAGATATGGGTTGGCTTTCAGCTTTGTCAAGAAATTTTTTAAAATGAACACTGACCGTATCATTAGGTTGTTATTTGGGTTTGGGTTTCGGTCTAAATGAATGGGGTAACACCATAATCAGTAACACTCACTGGCATGTGTGTGTATATATGTGATTTATGCATGGATGCGGATCATGGCCATCTGTGTATTTATATGATTTATGCATGGGTGTGAACAAAGAGCATTATAAGTTCTTTTAGATATCGCAAAGAATTTTTAGATCGACCCGTTAAGTTAACATGTGTCCATTAATAGGTTACAGTTTTTATGTTAATATGTATTAATTATTCTTTTTTTAGCTCCAAAAACTTCAAGTGGGGTTCGAAAAAGAAAAAGAACGAGAGGCTCGACAAAACATAGAAGCCAGATTGAAACAATTTGAACAAGATCGGGTCGAACGAGAGCGAGAGCGGGCCAGAGATGCGACATGGAAATTGAAGGTGGAAAAATGATGAAAAAGTTAGGATAAGAGTAAAAAGCTTTCGTTTTGTATACATTGAAATGTTAACGATCGTATTAGTTTTTAATTTTGATTAGGATTTCTTGGTATTTTTATTTTATGATTTAAATAGGTTTTTATGAATCATTTGGAAATTTTTATGTAGAAAGGTTTTGGTTATTCTAAATATTTTGCTATTTTATCAATTTTATTTTTTTTATAAATTTTCGTAAATTTGTAGGAATTCTGTAGCAATATTAATATCACTTTTATTTCTTAAAATGTGGCAAATTTGTTGAAACAAAAACAAATTGTAGCAAACTTTGTCCAAACAATTTGTAGCAAATTCGTCGAAATGAGTCGTGGCAAATTTGTCAGACCAAGTTGTAGAAAATTTGCCAAAACCAATTGTGACAAATTTGTGGGAGTATTTATTCTTTGTTAGTGCTTTTATTTTTATTGTTATTAAAAATAAGTAAAATATAAAAATAAATTAAAAAACTAGCTTTTGTTACAAAGTTGTCGAAACTGTGGGTTTAAAAAGGATTGAGTAAACTGCAATTTTACACCCTGTGGTTAGGGGTGATTGGCACCCTTACCCCCCCCCCCCTAAGGAAATAATTGCAATTTTACCCTCCACTGTTTGCTGTTATGTTGCAACCTTACCCCCCGGCCTCAAATTTGTTGACTAATCTGTTGACTATAACTTGAAATGACTATAATGCCCTTTCATATTACCCCTGTGTTTTGTGCACTCTGTGATATTACCCCCTGCCACCACTGCCACCGCCATTCACCACCACAACCACCACTGCCACCTCCAGCCACCACCACAACTTAATATCCCTTTCATATATAACACCACCACTACTTCCGTCACCGGAAACCTGCAACTCTGGTCATCTTCTCCAACGACTGCCACCACTGCCACCTCCAGCCACCACCACAACCACCACTGCCACCTCCAGCCACCACCACAACTACCACTGCCACTGCCACCGCCATTCACCACCACAACCACAGTTCCGAGTCTGAGGGAACCACAGAGTGCAAACCGTCGCCGGAAACCTGCAAAATGGCGAGTAGAATGGAGACTTGACATGGCATGATATTATTGTCTAGACGGTAACTCAAACACCCTAAAGTGATTGAATGATGCCCTTCATGATCATGATGACTTGCTTTTCATATGTATAAATAAATAATAAAGTAATTAAATTTACTATTAATGATGACTTGCTTTTAATAAAGTAATTAAATTAAATTTACTATTCATAATGACTTGCTTTTCATATGTATAAATATAAATGTTAGTCTACATCATAATTATTTCTATGTTTCTGAAGGGTATATTGTAAATACTAATATTCCTTTTAAATTTAAAGAGGTTCTATTTAGGGGGGTTGTAATCGATTCAAACCAGGTTGAGCTAGATCTCGAACTTAAACGGCCTAGCTCGGCTCAGTTGGTTTATTCTATGATGCTGAAATGTTGAGCTTGAGCTCGACTCGTAAAATGTTCAAGCCAGCTCGAGCCAAATTCGAGCTGGCTCGTTAATTCTAAATTTCTTTTTTTTTTTTACAAATGTTAAAGACCTAAAGGCATATTAAGTGTACTATATGTATAATTTTTGTTTATTTTCCCATAGTTATATATGTTATTGTTTAGTTAAACTTAAATTGTTAACACTCAACCCATTTCACATATTTTTTAATACATTTAAAATCAAGATAAATCTATATAAAATAAAATAAATCGAGCCGGCTCACGAGCCGAGTCAGGCCTAGCTCGGGCTCAGCTCGTTTACAAATTGAGGCGAGCCAAGCCAACTCATTTACAACCAAGGTTTTTTTCCGAGTAAGCTTCAAAATAAATAAAATTTATGAAATTAAAAAGTACAACCAAATTATAATCAATAATCTCCAAACCAAATGACCAATGTAAAATAATGACGATGAAAACAAATAGCTTCATGGTTTTATAATTAACACATGTAGTAGTTATAAATAATTAAATTTAAATAATGTAGGTCCACTAAGTAAATTACTAGGATATTGCTATCATTAGAACCACAAATAAAACCAAACATCATACTTGGAGACTATATCAATAAATTTTAAAGCTTAGGACCAAATCCATAATTTGACCGATTGCACTCTTTTCTTAATTATATAAGCCATTCGTCCCTTAAAAAGTAATCATGCAACCAATTGACATGAGACTATGTATGTGGAGGGGCTTGGGTTGGGAGTAATGTTTGACACGTGGCAGGTGTGGACTCCACCAGTCCACACCCAAAAAAGTAATTTACCCTTTTTTATATATTAATCATAGAGTTTAGTAAATAATTTTAAAAACACATTTTATTTATGTTAAATAACTACAATAAAAAAATACATTACATCACCAAAAAAATCAATGATCTTCATTTTCATCGGAGTCGAATTTAGGAAATGTCGAAACATGTTTTACCATCGACACTGCTGATAATGATAATAATTCCGCCCCGTCGTCATATGAGGAAGACAAAACAAATTTATCATACGAATCGCTTGAACTTGAAGAATCCATTTTATATTTTTTTTTGGAGTTTGATAGTGGTTTTTGAATTTTTAGATGGTAAAAATGAGTAAGAAATGTTTGATTTATATAGAAAATAATTAGCAGACTTTTTTTAAATAGCCGTTGGCCAACGGCTATGCCTAACGACTAGCGCAATGGTCATTAAATACTAGCCGATCAAAGCCAGCCATGTTAGGCTTAATCCCCACGCTGGCGGGGCGACGCCATGGCCAACGCTAGTCGGGTGTGGTCTAACCAACGTTTAGGGATGAGCACGGTACCCGTTCGGTACCGGTACCGAATATACCCGGTACAGTTTGGTACCGGTTCGGTACCGGTACCCGGTACCAAATGCTCATCCCTACCAACGTTAAATGCATTATGCCGCCCCAACCCACGCCCCACACCTTGTACTCTGACAAAAGTTGCAATTACATTGTATTATTGAAATAACTTAAAAATATTCAAAACATGAATTACCACATATTTGCCAAATAAAGTATCACAAAAGAAACTTTTGACTTAAGAGACGCCAAAATTGATTGTCACGAAAGAAACTTTTGACTTGAGAAGGTTGGCTGATCGATGTCGTAAGGTCGGTCAAAAATATAAGTAAAAATGTCCTATTCACCTTTTACTAGTAAAGGGCAAGTAGGGTGTCGAATCCACGGGGAATTAGTGGAAAGTATGAAAGCTCGTTGTTTTAATTATCATCTATGTCTAAACTAATTGCTTTTTGCAGTTTTGAGAATGATTATGAAAACAAATATAAATTAGAGTTGTAAACAATTATGAGAAGAGAGACCAATCTCCGGGTTTTCAGGTTATGTATAAACTCAGGTTACTTAGTTACGACCAGCTGGAAATCACATAGACATGATTTGTAAAACTTGTTTTGATAAATAATTAACGGACAATATATTTGATTGCAATGATCCACGATCGAAACCGAAGGATTGATGCAAATGAATAGTAGTCCAATTAATTACCAATTTCAGATTTCATAAACATTAACTGGTTCAATGATTAAATGTTTAAAACAATGACATCCTAGAATTTAATCCCGGTTGTTGATGAACAAACCAAATAATTGATGAACAAGAATGATTACGATAATCAAATATTGTTTAATCGAAACAAAAACAATAGAAACGACTAACCGAAAGATTAATCAATTCTCAATCCAAAAAGTTGTAAACATAAGCAAACCCAATGTTCAAACATAAACCCTAGTCCCGGAGATGGTCATGGGACGACTAGCCGCTCATGACGCTCGTACGATCCTCCAAAGCTTGGTAGGAAGTTGAACTCATGATCGATTCGATGTTGTGCGGATGATGAATGATGAATCGTGATTATGTGTGTTGAGTTTGAGAACCCCCCAAAGAATTCGTGTAAAATGGCTCTCCCTCCCAAGAAAATAATCTGTCGCTCCTCCAGTTGTTCGTAATTGAGAGATGTTGTTGTGTGAATTTTGAGAGCCCAAAAGTACACGGCCCAAAGTTGCTTTATGGCTGCCCCACTTCCATATGATGACGAGCAACGATATTGATGATGTCGAGTAGTTATCAAAGCCCCAAAAATTAATGAAAGTGGCTGCCAAACTCTTTTTAGTGATGAGGGAAGTCTTCGTGACTTTTGAGAGAGAGCCCAAAATTAATTCACGTTGCTCCCATAATCGATGATAGTGGATAATATTCCAAACAAGTCTATGGTGGCTGCCTAAAAAGTCCACAGGAAGCCCACCAAAATAATTAAGTTTACTGCTAACTTTCGAGATGGTGGCTGCCTCCAAATTCGATGGATTGGATTGATGGTGAGATTGGGCCGATTTGGGAGCCCAAAAAAAACTTAATGTTTGGCTGGCTCTTTCGTGACATGTGCTACCAAACTTTTGTGATGTTCCTGCCACCCAATCGATGGAATGGAAGTGTTATATAATGATGATTGGTTATATGAGACAAAGGTAATGAATCTTGCTCTCTAAAATCGATGATGGAGATGATGCTGCCCCCACTTCGATGGTTGATGAAGTTCCAATCAAATTTTAGAGCCACAAAATAATAATAATAGCTGCATGTTTCAATCCGTAGGTCACATCTTGAACCGTAAACCCCATGTATCACTTTCTGTCACTTTCCATGTGCATCACCTCCCAAGTGTGATTCTTGTCTCCTTCCTGTTGCCGCCAATATGGAGATGTTGGATGAGATGATTATATTTTTCTTTGACTTTTCATGTGTGCACAACCCCCAATTCTCCTAAGAAGTCCCGCCACCATGATGTTCAATTGAGGTGATGTTGTCCTCACAAAGTCCAAACTCCAATTGTCTGCACATGTCAACTCCAAGTCCCTCTCACATACAACTTTCACTACGCGTTTAACCTGCAAACACGCAAACACTCACAATAAACCAATTCTAAACATATAATCATATAAAACAAGCTAAACCACATAAGATAAACACTTAAACATCCATGTTTCACACTCTACATCACATCCCCACACTTAACTTTGATTGTCCTCAAGCAAACTGATACGGAATTACTCACCATCGTAACAACACCTCTAAACCCCTTAACCAATGCAACAGTTTAAGTCCTAAGTCATACCCGTTCCATAGACTGACATAATCAAGATTGACAGTCCGACAAGCAATTGATGCAATTTCTAAAACTCAAGACTTGTCTATTCAAAACTAACTTGCTTAGGATTATACAAATGCTACACGCCCCTCACAATTAACTCTCCTCTCGGTTTAACAATTGAACTAGCTTGTAATGTGCTAGCATTTATATCACTCAAAACCAAACATGAAATCCTGTAATCATAGGCTTGTATAACAATCACACCTCCACTGTATCATATAACACGACACATATCAAAAGGACTTTCGGTTTTGGGCTTAGGCTAAGGGTAGGAAATTTTTGGCTTATATTTATATATTTTATGTGGCGAACAAACAACGACCAAACCGTGACAACTTTATTTGCAACACACATAACAACTCACACTTTTGGGTTGGTTTCTACCCAAAACATAAACGATATTCACAACACTCTATTTTTGCTCTTTTTCTTTTTCTATTTTTTTTTCTTTTCTTTGTTTTCTCTTTTTTTTTTTTTCATAATTCATAACTTGTCATTCACGGCCGGTATCAAACAATTCACATTAGGTGGACAAACGAAAGGTGTAAAGGCTCAACAGGGCTACTAAGGGTAATGGTTCGGTAAACATAACACAAACACAATGAGTGTAAGGTATATCCTAATGCCTTTATCATTTACGTACACATGTCAAACCACAGTCTCAGCATGCATCAAATCACACAAGTTCTAACACAGAATAACATGTGGCCTGCTCTCAACAAATGAAATCATCATGTAAGTCATCCTATCAGTCTACAGGCTCAAAATTCTCGCCAAAGAAGGGTAAAAAGGTTGCCGACATGTAGCATATGCAATCTAAAGCATGTTACCCCTAAATAGACATCTCTTCTCAATTCTTTTATCCTAAAAACACTTGTCGGACCTACTCTCATGAAACTTAAAGGAACGACCATGACAAGGGACTAAGTTTACTACTGGCAAGGAACCCATTAGTGATTGAAACGTTCGGTTTTCATATCCATTTAATTCACTTAAGGCGATGAAAGTCTTTAAATTTTAAAAATTTTCAATTTTTTTCAGTTTTCATCGTTTTCAATCACTTTCAACCAAAATCTGTCCCAAGCCTTTCCCTTCCCGGGTTTCCATATCCCCACACTTGGGCGACATTGTCCCCAATGTATAGTGCTTTTAAAACAAACCCGGGAATACCAACTAACAAACCTCATGAGCGACCGTTCCTAACACAATTAGCAAAAACACATTCCCTAAACACAACATAGTTTAACACCACCAAGAACACGAAAAAAAAAATGCAATAATAAAAGTGGAACAGACTGCCCTGGTTTTAATCGTATAATCCTCATGCGTCATGTTCCACCACGACCGTATATCATTCCATTCGCGGTCGTGTCCACAAGTACTCGGGTCAATCTCTACAATTAGTGTTTAGATCATCCCCATCCAAATGGAGATTGAGTATGGACAGTTCTGACTGAACTCTGATTCGTGCATTGTCCGCAATTGCTACTTAAACAACTAAAACGTGTTGGGACTTCACCAAACATCCCCACACTTAGACCATTGCATCCGTAGAGATTAATAACCTGATAACCTGCAAAAATACTCATGCAAAAACAAAACAAATATACACTACTCTACATCCTCGGGCTGCCTCCCGAGAGCGCTAAATTTATAGGTCTTCAGCCAGACCATACCTGACGTTCGTTCATGGGGGTCGAAGTGAACATTTACCCACCGAGTTTCCTGCATATGCCCGGTAATTGACATTCCAAATTCCTATCTGCTCTCTTCTGCCAACGATATTTTTCGAATCAAATCGGAACAAGTGAAATCCACATTTGCCTACCGAATTTCCAAGGTGTGTTCGATAATTGACATGTCGAGTCTTCACCTTCTTCCCTATCATGAATACGTCTGTTGGATCACTGCTTAGCCACTTCAATATACCTTGTCCGAGGTCTTCTCTACTCACCTTTCTCTTTTTCCCACTCGAGCCATCATCCCCGACTTTATTAGCTGGAGTAATCAAAATATGCAGCGGTTCGGAATAGACTTGAATTACATCAATCTCTAGCTCTTCAGTAGGTGCTAAGTCTTCATGTAGGTTTAAACATATAACTTCAAGTTCAGGAAGACTTTCAACCTCTTCTTCATCTTCGACAACCAAAACTGGTATTTCTTCAAGAAATGCAGGAATGGATGTGGTATTATCCTTCACAGCCTTCAATGTTGCAATTTGCTCGTCTATTCGATTCGATCGTTGGACCATAGCCTCAGTTCTCAACCTGCTCTCTTGTGCCACCTCCATCATAATATCCATGATTTCATCAAGTTTAGAATTTTGATGTTTACTTGGACAATCATTTTGACTTTGGTGTGGCTGATCTGAACTCCTTTGGTAATTACCATGATTACACCATTGATTACGCATATTACAATCATTGTATGTTAACTCAGAGTAGTCATGGTAACGACCATGATAATCTTCTTGGTAGCTTGAGAAGGGCACCACCTCAGATCCGTAGTCATCATAATCCAAATTTTGATGATACATGTGGTTGACATTTGACTGATAGTGTCCCTGATATGAAGGTGCCTTGTACCCAGACATCAATTTTGCTTTCCAAAACACTGGGTCTGTCCAAAACACTAGGCAATCTTCATGTATGTGAATTTTCCCACAACAAGGGCATGACTGATGAGCACTATCCATGATTCAGAGATTTCACTTCCTGCACAAACAAACTAAAATACCCGCGTAGAAAACTAACATATATAAAACAAAACTAAAAACTACGAGAAATATTTTTGGATATTTTTGTTTTTCTAACTTTTTTTATTTTTTTGTTTTTATAAGAAAAACAACTAACTAAACACTAAGCGCACCGATTCCCCGACAACGGCGCCATTTTGATCGATGTCGTAAGGTCGGTCAAAAATATAAGTAAAAATGTCCTATTCACCTTTTACTAGTAAAGGGCACGTAGGTTGTCGAATCCACGGGGAATTAGTGGAAAGTATGAAAGCTCGTTGTTTTAATTATCATCTATGTCTAAACTAACTGCTTTTTGCAGTTTTGAGAATGATTATGAAAACAAATATAAATTAGAGTTGTAAACAATTATGAGAAGAGAGACCAATCTCCGGGTTTTCAGGTTATGTATAAACTCAGGTTACTTAGTTACGACCAGCTGGAAATCACATAGACATGATTTGTAAAACTTGTTTTGATAAATAATTAACGGACAATATATTTGATTGCAATGATCCACGATCGAAACCGAAGGATTGATGCAAATGAATAGTAGTCCAATTAATTACCAATTTCAGATTTCATAAACATTAACTGGTTCAATGATTAAAGGTTTAAAACAATGACATCCTAGAATTTAATCCCGGTTGTTGATGAACAAACCAAATAATTGATGAACAAGAATGATTACGATAATCAAATATTGTTTAATCGAAACAAAAACAATAGGAACGACTAACCGAAAGATTAATCAATTCTCAATCCAAAAAGTTGTAAACATAAGCAAACCCAATGTTCAAACATAAACCCTAGTCCCGGAGATGGTCATGGGACGACTAGCCGCTCATGACGCTCGTACGATCCTCCAAAGCTTGGTAGGAAGTTGAACTCATGATCGATTCGATGTTGTGCGGATGATGAATGATGAATCGTGATTATGTGTGTTGAGTTTGAGAACCCCCCAAAGAATTCGTGTAAAATGGCTCTCCCTCCCAAGAAAATAATCTGTCGCTCCTCCAGTTGTTCGTAATTGAGAGATGTTGTGTGAATTTTGAGAGCCCAAAAGTACACGGCCCAAAGTTGCTTTATGGCTGCCCCACTTCCATATGATGACGAGCAACGATATTGATGATGTCGAGTAGTTATCAAAGCCCCAAAAATTAATGAAAGTGGCTGCCAAACTCTTTTTAGTGATGAGGGAAGTCTTCGTGACTTTTGAGAGAGAGCCCAAAATTAATTCACGTTGCTCCCATAATCGATGATAGTGGATAATATTCCAAACAAGTCTATGGTGGCTGCCTAAAAAGTCCACAGGAAGCCCACCAAAATAATTAAGTTTGCTGCTAACTTTCGAGATGGTGGCTGCCTCCAAATTCGATGGATTGGATTGATGGTGAGATTGGGCCGATTTGGGAGCCCAAAAAAAACTTAATGTTTGGCTGGCTCTTTCGTGACATGTGCTACCAAACTTTTGTGATGTTCCTGCCACCCAATCGATGGAATGGAAGTGTTATATAATGATGATTGGTTATATGAGACAAAGGTAATGAATCTTGCTCTCTAAAATCGATGATGGAGATGATGCTGCCCCCACTTCGATGGTTGATGAAGTTCCAATCAAATTTTAGAGCCACAAAATAATAATAATAGCTGCATGTTTCAATCCGTAGGCCACATCTTGAACCGTAAACCCCATGTATCACTTTCTGTCACTTTCCATGTGCATCACCTCCCAAGTGTGATTCTTGTCTCCTTCCTGTTGCCGCCAATATGGAGATGTTGGATGAGATGATTATATTTTTCTTTGACTTTTCATGTGTGCACAACCCCCAATTCTCCTAAGAAGTCCCGCCACCATGATGTTCAATTGAGGTGATGTTGTCCTCACAAAGTCCAAACTCCAATTGTCTGCACATGTCAACTCCAAGTCCCTCTCACATACAACTTTCACTACGCGTTTAACCTACAAACACCCAAACACTCACAATAAACCAATTCTAAACATATAATCATAAAAAACAAGCTAAACCACATAAGATAAACACTTATACATCCATGTTTCACACTCTACATCATTGGCTTGAAAAGGAAAAATAGACCATCACAAAAGAAACTTTTGACTTTAGAATGCCAAAATAGACCATCACAAAAGAAACTTTTGACTTGAGAAGGTTGACTTGAAAAGTCCAAAATAGACTATAAGAAAAGAAACTTTTGACCCCATTGGGCAAAAATAACCACAATGTTTTTCTTCTCAAACATGCTCAGGTTCGAATCCATCTTCTTCAGAAAGTTTATGTACCTTTCTTTTCTTTTTCATCTTCAACTCAAACCCTAGCTCTTCTCCGACGTCGTTTACAGATCTCCGTCGACTAATTTCTCACATTCTTTCATCATTCAGTATTTTAATATCAGATCTCTATCGAAATCTATCTTATAATATTATTCAATTTTACAGCCGAAATTCACCCCCAAACCACCGGTTCTGAGGAGACGAACTCTTGTGTTGCCTAAAAGGTACGTTTGCTACTTCCAATTTGAGTGTTTGTAGTAGATCTGTATTTGTTTGTGATTTTCATTTTGTACAGTCACAGCAGTGATGATAGATCTGTCGCTTGATTGCCTAAATTTTAACATATTTCTTGTTTCTGACTAGAAATTTAGATGAAATATAACCATGTCTCAAAACTGGTGTCTCTGAACACATACGGTTTAGGTGAACTGGGCGGTTTTGCTGTTCGGATTTCTGAAAAAAAAGTTGATTTTTAAAAGAGCAGAGTTTTGTATTAAATTCTTTAAACAAATGATAAGATTGTTGATGAGTTTGATATAGGTAGATAACTTTATATTTCTAAAATAAAAAATATTGTATGTTCAGCTTAGACAACCGGTTTCAACTTTCAAAGGATAAACCGAACCGTTAACTAGCAAATCGTCAGAACTATACCGTGAACCGGACCGTACGTACTTCAAACCGGTTGACTTTCTTCGGTTTCGGCAATTTGGTGGTTTGGGATGTTTATGAACACGTGATACGATTTACTCTTTAAAAACGACCTGTAAGAAGTTGAACATTCTCCAAAAGATATATGAAGTTGATACATGTTAAAGTGTGATTTGCAGTGATAGAGGTAGTAGGTGTGGTGGCAGCCATTGGGCCAGGGGTGTGTGATTTCAAAACTGGGGATGTTGTTTATCATCATTTCGGGGGTGTGATGTGAACCTATACAGAGGAGCAGCTTGTTTTGTTATCTTTTAGCTAAACTTTTTATATTTGACCCGTTTTGAGATAAAAACACCCAAATTGACCCGTTCATAAGTAAATGTTCTCAAGGGGTACCAAATTTTGTCTACACCTTTTTTTTTCTTCATACGTGTACTTGTTAATCTTATAGTTGTTTCTTGGTGTTCTACTAAGAAACATGATTTGTCGTCAAGAATCTGTGAAGCATTCGGAGCTTTTGTACGGTTTATGTTATTTCAAAACGGAATTATCTTCACTCAGGGCTTCTGATTCTGAGACAATTGATAGTGATTCAAGTTCTATCGCCAGTCCTTCAAGTCTTGCCCCAAGCTCCCAAACAGGTACCCTTTGACTTTTCAAGTTTAAGAGACTGATTTTCTTCTTCGAGATTCCATTTGAACTTTTCAACTGATTTCAGAAAGATTTGTGGCCCATTAAAGACCGGCACAAGTATCACGAACTGAAAAGTTATGGTGTTCAATATGAACCAAACTCCATATCAATTTTAGTTTCAAAGATTTATAGGTTTGACGTCAAAAGTCAAAATTGAAATTTGTTTTGATAATTTGATAGTGTTATTGGTATGTATGACAGAGTGGACAGACCAAGGCTCTGCTACTTCTTTGCAGGATAATAGTATTAACTTTGAGCTGGAGAAACTGAGAGTTAAACGCAGGCACATTCGCGGGTTGATGCAATTGCATAAAGCAAGACACTTGATGCATCTAGAAAGGTAACTGCAATTTTCTTTTTTCCTCTTGACTTTTGAAGTCAAACTATATACTTTATAAGTGGTTATCTGCAGAAATCATCACAAATTCAAGTCTTTTTATATTTCTTAGTTTTTGAATGTTCATTTGGTGATCACAGGGTTTTTAGTTTTTGAAAATGAAATCTAGCCCATTTGACTAACAGTCAAGTCAATCTTGAACTAAAGCATACTGCTTTTGTGTCAGCTGACTGACTGATGTTCAAAAACTGCAACTTAAGGAATCCATCAAACTCAAAAGATTAAAACATAAAAGTTGGAACTAGAGGGAATGGAACCGTATTTAAATCGAGCTTTCATCAAATGGTTGCTGCTGATATATTCAAAATGATTAAAACATGCACATTGCGGCCCTTTTATAGGAAAATGTATTGTTAAAATTTGGAAATTACAAGTCGTCAAAAAAATACGGAAGTTAAAGACATAAATAGACGCGCAAATCAAGTCAAAGACATAAATATACGCGTAAGTCAAGTCAATTAGTGATTTACAAGTTCCACTAAAAATTATAGAATTCAAAAGGCTAAAAAATAGGGAAAGTCTTTAGTGACAAAATCGGAATCCTAATCTATGGAATTCGGGTACGAGAGTCTTCTAGATTTCCAATCAGCTCCTTATCATTTCCCAATAAAAAAATTTGATTTTGCAGCTTGAAGTATTGAGCCGAATCTGGCATCCTCATCTGCTGATTCTAAACGGTGTGTGTGTCGATGATGGTTGTTTGGTTTACAAGTAAATGGAAAACGGGAGTTTGGACAAGAGATAATTTCACAAAAACGACACACCATTGATCCTATGGTTCAACCGGTTCCGTATCACGTGGGAAGTAGTATCAGCTCTAAACTTCCTTCTTAACGCGAAACCGAGATCGTTCATCGTGACCAAAAACCAGCAAATATACTGCTTGATAAAAATCTCGTGAGCAAAATCGGGGATGTTGGTCTCTCAACAATGCCGCAATCGGACTTCTCCTCCACATCCACCATTTACAAAGACACAAGTCCAGTGAGTATCAACAAACAGGATTAGTATCTCCAAAATCCTGAGTATTTCCCAAGCTTCATGTGAGAATTTTTGGATAGGACTGTTTTATGTACATTTGTTTGATTTATTTATATGTTATTTGGACCTGTCATGAACTTTGAGTACGCAAATTTATAAAGTGTAAACATTTTTTTTGGGAACGACAATATGTCATAGAGAAAGGCCAGTGAGAGGCTGGTTTAACAATCACAAAGAAATACATAACAAAACAACCCTACCAGAACCGAACAAAAACACAACGGCAATGAACATAAGTATTATGAAAAGCAGACTCCCACGGTAACTACAGGAGCTGCTTTTTAATGGTCACTTAGAAAACATATCACAGTAATACTGATGCATAACATCATAAACCTTATACCTTGATCAATTTCCTCAAGAGACGCAAATCTGTTATCCTCCATGATCGATTCAGCATTAATGAAACCACAATGACCCAAAACCCAGTAATAAATCCAAGCAGTATGCTAATAATCAACCCCCAATCTACTTTGTGTGATCCACCGTCTTCTTTTTGGTCGCTTGTTGTATCAGGATTGTCAGCATGTACACAATCATTAGTTAGTGGAGCTCCACAAAGTTTGTTTCCAAAGAAGCTGGACTCATTGAAGCTCTGAATCTGAGTACCTGTTGGAACTCTTCCTATCAAATTGTTGTAGGACACGTTAAAGGTACCCAAGAAATTCAACTCTGACAAACTCATAGGAAGTTCCCCAGAAAGATTGTTTACTGATAAATCCAAAGATTCAAGTGATTTCATGTCTCCTATCTTATTCGGGATCTCTCCTGTCAATTCATTTCTTGATAAATTCAATGATTTTAACTTGTGGAGGGTCGTAAGCTCCCTAGGGATCTGCCCTGAAAACTTGTTGCTCGAAAGGTCCAAAAGCATGACTAGCCCTAGAAAAGATCCATAACCGGCTTCTTGTCCCTTCATCACCAAGAAATCATAAATCGTAGCCAAAACATCATCAACGTAGAATGATACATGAACGTCTAAATTAGTTTCTATGCCGGAAAGCACACTAAAATTGTTGAAGCATCTTGGAATATTTCCTGAGAGGTTATTATGAGCGAGATCCAACACTTGAACTTGTGAAAGATAACAGAGCTGGTCAGGAGTATTTCCATAAAAATTGTTGGATCTAAGATTGAGAATTTTCAACATAGTGAGTTTTATTCCAATCCATGGTGGAATGATTCCAGCAAGATTATTTCTTGCAAGGTCAAGGACCTTTAAGTATGACAAATTCAATAGGGAAGAAGGTAATCCTCCTGAAATATTGTTCCCACTTATGGCTAAAAATTGCAACAAAGGTATAGACCCCAATGTTCTTGGAATCTCACCTGACAAATAATTATAACTTAACCATAAGAGTACCAAGCTCGACCACTTCTCCCAACACTCTGGAATAACACCCGATAACTGATTATCTCCCAAATCAAAAAATTCGGTCTTCTTCACACCATTGGAACAAACCAAATTATGTAATGATCCCACAAAATAGTTATCTGATAGGTCCAAATATATTAAAGACGAGCTGTGTGTGAGAGAAGGTAATTTCCCCCCAAAATTATTATCACTTAAGTCGAGCCAATGAACTGTAGGAGGGATGGACAATATATTTCCAACCAGATTATTAGAAGCCAAATCAATGTTTTGGAGGTTGGACAATGAACCAATCCCATCTGGGATCTTGCCAACCAGATTATTGAAACCCAACTTAAGGACTTGGAGGTTGGAGCAGTTCAGTATGGTGGCTGGAATGTTTCCCGTGAAAGAGTTGGAAACAAGACGTAGTTGTCGTAATCTAAAGAGACGACCAATTTCAGGTGGAATTTCACTTGAAAATGAGTTGTTAAAAAGCTGAATGACCCTGATAAAGCTTAGATTTCCGATGGAAGGAGACAACGTACCAATCAAGCCTCCATGTGAGAGGTTCAAGTGGGTGACTCTTTGGTGGCGAGGGCTGCATGTAACACCTTGCCATTGGCAGAAATTAGTGCTGGAATGGTTCCATGAAGTCAAGAGACCTTGTGGGTCACCTTTAATCGTGGATTTAATAGCAAGCAATGCTAGACGATCAACGTTGGTGCCGTTCAGTGCTGGTGCCTTGTGAATGGGTGTGGAAAATGCTGCAAGGTGTGTCAGGAAGAGAAATGATCGCAAGAAAAGCAACCATTTGGCACTCATTTTTGGTAATGAATTATTTGGTATCTTTCTATGTTTTTGCAACCATATACTTATACACAGAGGAGTGTCAATAGTCAACTTAACCAAGTAAAAGCTTGGAACTTTCCTTTCCATGGGCATGGTGATTGTGACGTTCCAACCATTACAGTGATAATTTGATAGTAAAATAATTAACATATATGTCTCCTTCTTTTGTTTATTCAATCAGTTATTTGATCGAGAATATATTCAATGAATAAATAGAAAATAGTGACTAACTTTATCTAGTTAAAGTGATAGAAATGATGTAATTGGCTTCACAATTTCCATGCGTCTGACATACGGCAATAAAGGAAATAACCAAAGACCTATTGACTTGGCTTTTCCTTGCACATAGTTTAAATATGACTAGAAATTACTATTTTTTTCTCTATCATTTTCAATTAAATAATATTTTTTATACCTTTATCGTTATATTTTCTCTCTCATCCACTCATAATCAGTTTAAGAAGATATTAAAAAATTATAAAGAGGTACACAGTGTTCTCATGTATTTACAGATAAACAGTAACATTTTCTCTCTCTTTCACCCAGAAGCACTCAAAACCATTCACAACCATTCCTTATAACATAAGTAACTCACTCACATAATGTTAACAACTTTTGTTAAAATGAGTAGGGGTGTTCAAGGTCTGGTTTTAACGGTTTTTAAGTTATATCGTGAATCAAACCGTTAGTAACGATTTTTAATTATCAAAAACAGAAACTGGACCGTGAGACTTAAAACCGAACCAAGCCGAAAAGTTACTAACTTAATTTGAAAATTGAAAAATAAATGAGAACACTGTATAAAAAATTATATATAATATATAAGATAAAATGAAAAATAAAATTACTAAACAATGTATAATTTGATTTTCCTTACCCTCTCAATTTCAGGAATTAGAAAACTAATGTAACAGTTAGCAATGCAAAAAAGGTAAAATAGTTGTGCAATCGGGATTTAGTTATTAAACCAAGATATATTAATAACTAGAAGTACTAATTTATTCTCAAGTTATCAATCAAGATAAAGGGAGAGGATCAAATAAGAAGATTGGTTTGGGTAAGAAGTATAGGAAACAATAATAAAAGGACATGTGATAAATAACAAAAAATACAGAAAGGGGCATTTTAGTCAATCTCAGCTCATCTTCTCATCTTCTGTCTTTGTCTTTCTCTTTCTCTACATATTCAAAACCCAACATCTTCAAAAATCCATCATCTTCAACCTTTTCTTTACCTTCTCTCTCTATAATCACTACATTATATTGCGATTTTCTTCATCAATCAATGATTTAAACACTAAATCAATGTGTACTTCAACTTTTTTGAAGAAACCTAGTTCAATTTCACACAAATTTCTCATTTTTTTCCTCGTGTTTTTTAAGCGAATCAATCAACTCATTTGATCGTTAGTGTTTCTAGCATTCAAATTTCGCCAATAGTTGAAGAAATCCTATGAAATCGACTTCAATCTGTGTAAGAAATCTTAAGAATTTCGTCAATCATTGCGATTTACGATCTGAGTTTTTGAATTGTGTCTCACGTTCTAGGTTTTCGAATTACGTTTTACGATCTGGGTTTAACCTTTGTGAATCGTGTTTACAACCTGGGTTTTTGAATTGCGTTTTATGATCTGGGTTTTACTACTGTGAATTGCATTTTAGGACTTGAGTTCAACAATTGCGTTTTATGATCAGAGGTTTTATCATTGTGAATTGCGTTTTACGACCTGAGTTTTAACTTTGCGTTTTACGATCTGGGTTTTATTATTGTGAATTGCGTTTTACAAACTGGGTTTTACCATTGTGAATTGCGTTTTACGACCTGGGTTTTTGAACTGCGTTTTACGATCTGGGTTTTACCATTGTGAATTGCGTTTTACGACCTAGTTTTTGAATCACACTTTACGATTTGGGTGATCCAATTAGCAATAGTATAGTCGTTTTAAAGATAAAAATGCTCATTTTTATGGTGCAATTTTTATTAAAACGTCATATGAAAGAGTTATTAAATCTAAGAAATCGACTTCAATCTGTGTAAGAAATCTTAAGAATTTCGTCAATCATTGCGATTTACGATTTGAGTTTTTGAATTGCGTCTCACGTTCTAGGTTTTCGAATTACGTTTTACGATCTGGGTTTAACCTTTGTGAATCGTGTTTACAACCTGGGTTTTTGAATTGCGTTTTATGATCTGGGTTTTACTACTGTGAATTGCATTTTAGGACTTGAGTTCAACAATTGCGTTTTATGATCAGAGGTTTTATCATTGTGAATTGCGTTTTACGACCTGAGTTTTAACTTTGCGTTTTACGATCTGGGTTTTATTATTGTGAATTGCGTTTTACAAACTGGGTTTTACCATTGTGAATTGCGTTTTACGACCTGGGTTTTTGAACTGCGTTTTACGATCTGGGTTTTACCATTGTGAATTGCGTTTTACGACCTAGTTTTTGAATCACACTTTACGATTTGGGTGATCCAATTAGCAATAGTATAGTCGTTTTAAAGATAAAAATGCTCATTTTTATGGTGCAATTTTTATTAAAACGTCATATGAAAGAGTTATTAAATCTAAGAAATCGACTTCAATCTGTGTAAGAAATCTTAAGAATTTCGTCAATCATTGCGATTTACGATCTGAGTTTTTGAATTGCGTCTCACGTTCTAGGTTTTCGAATTACGTTTTACGATCTGGGTTTAACCTTTGTGAATCGTGTTTACAACCTGGGTTTTTGAATTGCGTTTTATGATCTGGGTTTTACTACTGTGAATTGCATTTTAGGACCTGAGTTCAACAATTGCGTTTTATGATCAGAGGTTTTATCATTGTGAATTGCGTTTTACGACCTGAGTTTTAACTTTGCGTTTTACGATCTGGGTTTTATTATTGTGAATTGCGTTTTACAAACTGGGTTTTACCATTGTGAATTGCGTTTTACGACCTGGGGTTTTTGAACTGCGTTTTACGATCTGGGTTTTACCATTGTGAATTGCGTTTTACGACCTAGTTTTTGAATCACACTTTACGATTTGGGTGATCCAATTAGCAATAGTATAGTCGTTTTAAAGATAAAAACGCTCATTTTTATGGTGCAATTTTTATTAAAACGTCATATGAAAGAGTTATTAAATCTAACAGCCATTAGCCTACAAACTTTAACAGCCAATCAAAATTGAATAGTGAAACCTACTCACATAAAATTTTTGATAAATTTTAAAATAATACTACTAGGTTTTATTAAAACTAAAAGTAAACCATAAGGGTTATATGGTACTTATACTAATACTTTAAGGGGATATTTTATATTTTAGAAATAGTCAAACGAAAGATAACATAAATGTTTAATGCAATAGAGGCTTATACACATAGCTTTAGGACTTGTAAGTATAAATATAAAAAAAAAAAATTGTGGATGCCAAATGGCATCCACCCATTGGCCTACAAACTCTAAGAGCCAATCAAAACACTCAAAATTGAATAGTGAAACCCACTCACATAAAAATTTTGATAAATTATAAAATAATACTACTAGGGTTTATTAAAACTAAAAGTAAACCATAAGGGTTATATAGTACTTATACCAATACTTTAAGGGAATATTTTATATTTTAGAAATAGTCAAACGGAAGATAACATAAATATTTATATGCAATAGAGGCTTGTACACATAGCTTTAAGACTTGTAAGTATAAATATAAAAAAAATTAAAAAATAAAATAGTGGATGCCAAATGACATCCACCTATTGGCCTACAAACTATAACAACCAATCAAAACACTCAAAATTGAATAGTGAAACCTACTCGCATACAATTTTTGCTAAATTATAAAGAGGAAAGAGGTTAGAATAAATGTTAGATAGGTTTAATATGTGGGCTCCAATTACATTTATATTAAAAGTTAAGACCCAATCTAATTTAATTAAACATAATATATAATAGAAATATAAATAGTTTAATATATGAAAAATAAACAGTTTTTAAAAAATAAAAATATAATTTAATTTGACGATCCAGTTCGGTTTTTTATGGTCGGTTTTGGTTATAAACTGTAAACCCAGGCATTTACTACGGTTTGAATTTTTTTAAACTGGCCGACCGAAATCAACAGTTTTGGGTATAACCTGTAAACCAGATTGTTCACTATGTTTTGAACTTTTTTTAATCTGACCGACTTAAGGTTAAGAAAAAAAGCGATCGTGAAACCAAACCGATAGCTGGTTTGGACGGTGAAACCAAACCTATGACCAGTTTGGATGGTTTCACAGTTTCAAACCAAGCCGTAAACACCCCTAAAATGATATTCATGTCATTCAAAGTACCATTAAAATGATGAAACATTAGTTGGATTACCTTCTGACGAGTTTTAAAAATTACCATTAATGTTAGTCTATGATATATTTATTGTTAGATTAGATAAAACTAGTAATAAGGCCTGCGCGTGTTACAGCGCAGGTACATCGCAAATATTAAATGGGATTAGTGCAAGTGTTATGTAATTCAACAACCATATGAAAACACATGTTTTGACGTATCCGATATAACTCAATATAACCTATATAAGCGTTGCGGTTGGATAAAAAGTAAAGTAAATCGAATTTATACCATATAAAAGAAATGAAATCGAAACCAGGTTGGTTCATTTAGGGTGGGGGGGACCACCAAAACACCACACCGTCCTTACATTTGCATCATGACTTAGTGGCGTCAAAACGTACAATAACTCGTACGTCAAAACGTAGACCAACTGAAAATGTACATAAAAATAAGTATCGCTTGTCACACACCGCAAAAGGCGGAATCACTGGCGATGTAACATGAAAGGTTTTCCCAGCTAATAGTCATACAAGCATACTAACAATTGCCAACATAATGTTGGTGAGGAACACGGTTTAGATCGATAAGTAAATAAAACATAAATAATGTTTTGAAAACCATTTGCATGAAAAAGTGTTATTCGTGAATGACCAAAGCAAAGTCTAGCAAGGACTATGACCAATGTAACAATATGAGCCTATAACCAAATCTTGACTAAAAATGCCTCGTCCTATCGTATCCCAATACAATATAAACGTTTCGGAAATTTCGAATGCTTTTGTCTTAACCAGGTTAGCGCTACTAACCAAAGGTGGGGCGTCAACCCTATTGGACTATTCGCGATATTCCATAGTTAAGTCAATGGCTAAGGGTTACAGTTCATTAAACACGAGGGTTTTCCTGAGCTCTCGAAACAATCGATAATCATAATACTCGTATTCATATAATATGTACAGCTAGAATCAACTAACATGCAAGTGTAAATCATTTTGTATAAAACAGGATGCTTTGCCCCCAAATTTAGTAAACAGTAAAAGAGGGGCCGTGATTAGTTATCTCGAAATCCGTATGTACAAGCTAGCGACACAAAAGCCCAAAAGAAAGCAAGTACGACCAACCTAACACATATAGGGCACCTTATTGTCTATATCGTATGTATGTCTTGCAAGTGTTTACCCAACTCACTAGACATGGTGAGATGTTATTATTTGAAATAGGTTTGACTCGACCGTTGGTGATTGTTATATATAAATTTTATTAAATATATATTCTTATATATTACGTATGTAACACATAAACACAAGTAATCAATCTATTTAGAATTCACTTTTATGTACACATACTAACTCGTATCTCGATGTGTTTCATGTAATCGTCAAGTAATATATATATATATATATAAAGGGAGCGGCTAAAATAAAAACCATCCACAGTTGTAAGAACCACGAGAACCACTCTCCACCAATCAAACTTTGCACGTATGCACTTTTATATTATATTCTAAAGGGTATTTTGGTCTTTTACTCCTAATGTCTAATCCCTTGTCATAAAGCTCTACCATTAAAGACTTACACATCTCCTCTCTCATCAAAATTCAAACCTCTTCATCATCTCATCCATCTCTCTCTCCTGATTTTACTCCGGCGATCCCCCTGTGATGTTTTCTATGGTAGAGTGCTGGACTCACTCCGGCGACTAAGCCGGCCCGTTCTTGCTCCGACGAGAGAGATCGAGGAGAAAGAAAGTTGCAGAAAGAGAGAGAGGGAAAGACCCCGCCGCCGACGTCGGTTCCGGTGTTGTTATGACCTCCGGCTGTGGTCACCCATACCCCTGTCTTTAAAGTTGCAGACCACCATCAGGGGCTCACCCCATCGTTTCTGACCTCCAGCCGGTGGGTGAGGGGGAGGGGGTGTTGTTCTGAAGATGGTGACCGAACCCCATCGTTCCCCACCCGAACCCCTCTCTTCTCTCTACTACTCCGGTGACCGAAGATGGTGACTCCGATTGTGTTTGTTCTCCATTTTTTTGGTTTCTAATTTTATCAAAAATGGGTGATGGAAATGGTGCTAGAGTCACCAACTGTTGATTTGTTAAAGTGGTTAGTTTTTTTTCTTGATTCTGTTGATAGGTTGGGAATCAACTGTGTGTTGATTTTGAAATTTTGAAGTGTGGTTTTGTTACAGGTGGGGTTATGGGGGTTTCTGTGAAAGTGTGCTTTTTTTGTAGTCGATGATAAGTTTCAATCTATTTTGGGGGGTTGATTTGTGTTCATGGATTTGGGGCAGTGATGATGCAAAAAAAAAAAAAAAAAACCCGCATATTTTGATGACGATGGCGCGACAAGGATGGTGGAGGGTAGGTTTTTGAACGTGTAACCCCACTTTGCAGCCTCTGATTATCGGAAAATCTGAGGCAAACCCCGTTTTTTTCAAGAATCCACTCATTTGTTTTGATTTTTGTTTGTTGGTTTTTTATATTTTTCCCCAGTCGATTCGATGATGATAACAATCTATCTGAGACACATACCGAGTTGCGATTTCTGGCTGTGTTCGTTTTGCGTAAAAAAGTTTTTGTAAAAAAAAAATTAAAACCGTAAACTTTTTAACATAAACCGTAAACTTTTTAACGTAAAATGTAAAGTTTTTAACGTAAAACGTAAATTTTTTAACGTAAAACGTAAAAAGTTTAGCGTAAAACGTAAAACGTAAAAAGTTTAACATAAAACGTAAAACGTAAAAACATAAAACGTAAAAAGTTTAACGTAAAAAGTTTAACATAAAACGTAAAAAGTTTAACGTAAAATGTAAAATGTAAAAAGTTTAACGTAAAACGTAAAAATTTTAAAAACGTAAAACGTAAAAAGTTTAAAAAATCCGTTAAAAGATCTGAACTTAAATGCTTTTAATAAAATATTTCTGTTTAAAAAATAAAAACTAATTTAAAAATAAAAAATATAAAAATAATAAATACAAAAAGACAAAAAAAAGTATTTTTACTAAACTGCCCTTTTGTATTAAAATATTAAGAACATAATAAGACAAAAAATAATTAATATTATTTTTAAATACTTTTAATCTTGTCCATCTATCTTGTTGATATAGTGGCTAGAAAGTGGTTCTCTCGATTCTTACAACTGGAGGTGGTTTTCATTTTAATGGTTCCCTATACATATATATATATATATATATAAAGGGTAGGGTTCATGCGAGAACAAACTTTATTGCGAGAACCAACTTTATTGTGAGAACCGCAAGGAACAATGTGAACACAACAAAATAAACCCACTAAACCACCAAAAACGTAAAAAAACCAATCCCCCCACCCCCCAAAAACCTAAACCCCCCTCCCACCAAAAAAAAAAAAAACCTAACCCCCCACCCAAGCAAAATGCTAAAAACTAAACCCTCAAAAAACATAAAAAAAAATAACACACAATTTTTTTTAAATATTTTTTATGTTTAAATCCCTACTTTTAGTAGCCAAAATTTTTTTTAATAACGAAAACAAGCGATTTTTCAATAAAGAATATTAAAAAAAAATTGTGTGTTTTTTAGTTTTTTTAGGTATTTTTGGTTGTGTTCATATTGGTTCTCCCAATAAAGGGTGGTTCCTAAATGATCATTCTCCTGCGTATGTATGTATATATATATATATAGGGTGAGGTTCCTCTACAAAGTGTGTTTTTTCTACAAAGTGTAGGAAGTATTTTGTGCCATTGAATGTGTTTGATCAATGGTTGAGATTAGTTGGGTGGCATTTTTGTAATATTTGTGTTTTAATTATTGATTCATTTAATAGGCGAGGGGCATTGTAGTCATTAAGCGCGATTTAAATAAGGAAACTACCATCAGTTCCTTTATTCTAGCCATTTCTTCATTAATTAACCACTAATATCTAAAATCATGGATCTAGACATCAACATGATTCAAGAACATTCAAACAATGGAGAACAATAACACTATAATCTATTCAAACAATCTGTTTATACTAGTGTGTTATACGGAATGCAAGCTTTTATGTTGTTGTGTTATACATAATCTAAGTTGTTTATATTGGTGTGTTATATTTGAGATCGAAGCTGTTTATACTGGTGTGTTATACGAAATCTAAGTTGTTTATACTAGTGTGTTATACTGGCGATCAAAGTTGTTTATACTGGTGTGTTATACGGAATCTAAGTTGTTTATACTAGCGATCGAAGTTGTTTATACTGGTGTGTTATACGGAATCTAAGCTGTTTATACTGGTGTGTTATATGGAATGTAAGCTGTTTATACAGTGTGTTATACGGAATGTAAGTTACTTACACTTGTAACTGATAAACACAACGTGAATAAACTAATAATTGCTAAAACACAACGTCAGGAATTTGTTCATGAGTGATCGCATGTCATGTTAATTTGTTCTGTATACGTTCTTTGTAATATAAGTAACTGACAATTTTAAATTCTTAAAAGATATGTTGTTTCCTTAAAAATCTCCTTATTTTGTTTAAGAAATAAATCTTCCATAAATAAGTCAATTATTCAATTACCTTTATGCCCTTTAATATAAAATCTCTAAATGCCACATGTCACCGTTAGAACGCTTCCTACACTTTGTAGGAAAAATATACTTTGTAGCCAACTCCCACCCTATATATATATATATATACATATATATACACACACACACACATATATATATATATATATAAACCGGATCAGGAGAAAACAATTGGAAGTGTGAAAACGGTGAGAACGGATCCTGGTTGAACACGTGGCACGGGGCGCTAAATGATATGCAGGGGCACGATTGTCATTATCCACGTTCCCGTCAATAAATGGCATTATAATTCCGTTTCAAACAAAAGTACAAAAATTTCGTATTAGCAGTTACCTCCTCTCCAAGGTTCCGAGATCTATGTCGTCTAACGTGGATTCCGTTCTACAAAGTAATATTTGATGGCGTTTTCATATGTGTTCCAGCAAATCATGCAACAGATATGGCGTTTTGTTCTTTATGATTGTTTCAATGGTGTTTTTTTCAAAGTTATATTTGAAAATGACGTTTATATTTCAATTGCGTTCTTTCTATATTCAATATTTGGCATTTTCATTATTGATGTTAATAGTCGTTTGGGATCTAATATATGCTTATTGTTTACGATCAATGGCGTTTTACACCTGGTTATGTATATCTGATTAGTTGTGAATATTGACGGTAAATTGTAAACATCAGTTCTTACTATTTGTTAATTATTCAACTTATGACGTTTTCATTAACATGTTTCAGGAAGACAGTAACATCAGTTCTTTATATTGTTTATTATTCAACTAATGACATTTTCATAATGGCGTATTCATTATGGCGTTTTCATTAATATGTTTTATTAAGAAAGTAACATCAGTTATTCCTATTGTTTATTATTCAATTAATGGCATTTTCATCGATAATGTTTTAAGGAGACATTTTCTATGTTAAATATTCCCCCAATGACGTTTTTCTTAATCCGTTCTCACGTGTTTTTTCAGACGAGTGTGTTTCTTCAAATGAAAGGTTTCGCCCAAAAACTGGTTTTCCATTGATCATTCCCGACGTTAGGTATGCGACGGCTTGTGATTTTTCTGTCAGGAAAGGTATGGAAAAGATAAACGCCAAAACACATATTAAGTATTGTATGTTAGGGGTGTGCAAAAAACTGAATTAACCGAACCATAACCGAATTAACCGACAAAACCGAACCGAAAAAACCGAAACAAATAAAAAACCGGTGGGTCGGTTAATGGCTTTTTCGAAAACCGAAAGTAGCGGGTCGGTTATGGTTATCAATGTTTCCATACCCACCATAACCGAACCGAACCGACATGTAATAAATCTTTATAGGATTTAGGACTTTTCACCATATTTTTAATATTTGATTTTTTTACTGAAGATTTTTAGTATTTATAGGTTTTTCATATCGGTTTGTGGTGTTGGTTGAATGTTTGTTTGAATTTATGGAATATATTATATCACTTTATTTGAATATTCGATAATAATTAGTATTAATATTATAGATTATATGTATTTTTTAATACTATAGGCAATAACAATTTATTCCATGTTAAAAAAAAATAAGCTATTTTAGCTAAGCTAAATACACGGTTAACCACCCACAACGGACCCGCTATAACCACCAAAACCCATTAACCATAACCACCATAATCGATCGGTTATGGTTTTCCATTAACCGACATCGCGATTATGGTTATGGTTTTAGGCCAAAACCGACCCAAACCGACCCATGCACACCCCAATTGTTTGTGTACGAGATCTGGGGTATATAAAGATAAGAAGGTTGATACGTTGGACCCGAATCAAAAGGTAAAGGTTTGTGCGATCCAACTTTTCAAAGAGGACTGGTTGTGGAGCATAATTATGTAATATTTGAGGCTGGATCATGGAAGGTCTATAAGTTTGTTGAGGAGCATAACCATGATTTGTTTAACAGTCTGATAAGCATTTTCTTCCGTCTGAACGACACCTCAATCAGCTCCAGAAGCATGTTATACATAGCATGTCTAAGTTGAATTTGAGACCGGTTAAGGCATTTAATGTTATGAAGACTTGTTTTGGCGGTTTTGAAGACGTGGGTGCAAGTAAAGTTGATTTTAAGAACTACAAGAGGCAAATTAACTTGTGTCATGGCCCCCGTCCCGTTTTTACCCGTTTCAGGAGCCGCGGGACAGAAACCCGTGGTATTTATTATTTTAATTGACAGCGGAAGTTTAACAGGATCTTTTCAAACTTTAAAATGCCCAATTATTTCATTTCATAATTTGGGACAAACCCCGTAATTTACAATAGAGGAATTTCACGAGGAAATTCCCTGTTTTACAAAACATGTTTATTTATTTAACCGAGCCACCACTTCAAGCTTTGTTGGTGCTCTGTAGCACTTTTCCTTGATTCACAGTAGGTCGGTCACCTGAAACATGTATTAAAAATATTTTTATCAGCGGGGAAATACTGGCGAGTCACTCAAGTTTGATAAAACGACACATAGCTATGAATTACAGCATAAGAGCGATTACAATGGCTACTATCTTATTTTTATCTGGCGCCGTGTCACACCCTGGTGACGATGGTCATACCACTATTGGGTCCTTTCACCTAAGTAGTGATGATTATCACTGTTAGGTTAATGAACCTAACCGTGAGAGATTAGTAATGTGCACAATACCCCACTTGCCAATGATTTAAGATAACCACGACTTAATCCCTGTAATTATAACTTTTGAAAATGAATTGAGTAGTGTAACAAATTGTTGATAAAAAGAGAATGACTCACATTGCAAGTTTAGTTGGGCAGATTTTAGCCTACTGATAATCCTGATAACCTAATTTAAACAACAATGCACACGAAACAAGGTCAGTAACTTAATACAACATGTACGATAAGCTCACGAAATCAAAACCTTCACGACGAATGACAAAGTATAGCCCTGAATTGAGCAGCACTTAAACATCCATCGGATCGGTTTCAATTAATCGGACATTGTATCGTAGCAGTGATCGAGTTAATACCCTGTATTCGTAGCAGTGTTTCCCTACGTAAAACTTCGAATTTGAGCAGTAAGAAACGTTTTTGAATGAAATTTTCGAACACAGATGAACTGCTCATGCCCTAGCAATTTATAGCAAACTTTTGGGTTTTACGCGGCCTGCGTAAACCCACTCTTAACATTTACGCGGCCCGCGAGGGCCACCTAGTCTACAACTAGGGCTAGCGTGTCACACCTAAGTGTGCCACGTGTCTGACACGTGGCCTGGGACGCTTATCCGGCAACTTTGAGTTGACGCGGCCTGCGTAAGCCTATGCTTAACATTTACGCGGCCCGCCTGAAACTCAAATCTCTTGTTTTCTTGGTTTTTCATGCACACTAGGGTTTCAGGGGTCCGGGTTTTCACTTACTGGTCGTTTTGGGGCATTTTTGCAAGTCCTTACATCCTCCCCATCTTATTTAAAATCTCGTCCTCGAGATTTATTGAAATAAGTGAGGATACTTTCGTTTCATCTCCGATTCCAGCTCCCAGGTGTATTCGGGTCCTCTTTTTGAATGCCACTTAACTTTGACCAGTACCAATCTTTTGTGTTTGAGAAACTTAATCTTTATGTTTTCTATCTGAAGCGGTTTCTCCACGAACTTCAACTTTTCATTCACATGTATGTCTTGAAGAGGGACTACCAGCGATTCGTCCGATTGACATTTCTTGAGATTGGATACATGAAATACATCATGTACACCTACTAACTCTTCTGGTAGTTGTAAGCGATAAGCAACTGGTCCTATACGTTGAATTACTAGAAATGGTCCTATGTATCTTGGACTCAGTTTTCCTTTCTTACCGAACCGAACTACTCCTTTCCAAGGAGAAACTTTCAAGAGTACCTTGTCTCCAATTTGAAATTCTAGTGACTTGCGTCGATTGTCGGCATAACTTTTCTGGCGATCTCAAGCCGTTTTCAGTCTTTCCTTGATTTGAGTGATCTTGTCTGTGGTTTCTTGTATGATTTCAGGACCTGATAATTGACTTTCTACTATTTCTGTCCAGCAGACTGGAGTTCTACATTTTCGTCCATATAGTGCTTCGGACGGGGCAACTTCGATGCTTGAATGATAACTATTGTTATAGGAGAATTCAATTAAAGGTAAATGGTTGTCCCAGTTTCCTCCAAAATCTATCACACATGCCCTGAGCATGTCTTCCATGGTTTGGATCGTCCTTTCACTTTGTCCGTCTGTTTGAGGATGGTATGCAGTGCTTAAATTTAGTCGGGTTCCCATTGCTTCTTGGAAACTAGTCCAGAAATGGGAAGTGAAACGACTATCCCTATCCGATACAATGGAGAGTGGGACTCCATGTAAGGATACTACTTCATCTACATACAACTTTGCCAACCTTTCCATGCTAAAGGTTTCTTTCATGGGTAGAAAATGAGCTAATTTGGTTAATCGATCCACAATTACCCAAATCGCGTCATTACCTTTTCTGGTTTTGGGCAACTTAGTAACAAAGTCCATGGTTATGAGTTCCCATTTCCATACAGACATTTCTAATTGTTGAAGTAATCCTGAGGGTTTCTGGTGTTCTGCCTTAACTTGTGAATAAGTAAGACACTTAGAAACATATCTAGCTATGTCCTTTTTCATTCCTATCCACCAGAAGTTGTTTCTTAAATCTTGATACATTTTATTATTACCAGGATGCATTACATCTGGATTTATGGGCTTCCTCTAAAATTTTATTTCTTAATTCTCCTTGCTTAGGTACCCAAATCATTTTCTTATGAAATCTACAAATTCCATCACTTCCTTGCTCTAATTCTTTTATTCGCCCTTTCATTCCTTCAGCATCATCCTTGATTGCTGTTTCTTGAATATGCTTCAATTGTTCCATTAAATCTAATTGTAAGCTTAACCTAAGAGCACGAACTCGCCGTTGTTTCTCATGATACTTACGACTTAGGGCATCTGCTACTACATTTGCCTTTCCTTCGTGATATTGAATATCACAGTCGTAGTCACTTAGAATTTCCATCCATCTTCTTTGCCTCATGTTTAATTCTTTTTGCCCAAATATGTATCTTAAGCTCTTATGATCTGTATAGACAGTAAACTTACTTCCATACAGATAGTGTCTCCAAATCTTAAGGGTAAAAATTATGGCTCCTAACTCTAAGTCATGCGTCGTATAATTTTCCTCGTGCTTTTTCAATTGCCTTGAGGCGTAAGCAATTACCTTCTTGCGTTGCATTAGCACACATCCTAATCCTAGCTTAGAAGCATCACAGTAAACTTCAAAATCTTCTGTCCCTTCTGGTAAGGCAAGAATTGGGGCGTTTGTTAATCTTTGCTTTAAAATCTTAAAAGCCTCTTCTTGTCTAGATCCCCATTCAAACTTTACTGCTTTACAGGTTAGCTTAGTTAATGGAACAACTATTTTAGAAAAATCCTTAATGAAACGTCTATAGTATCCGGCTAACCCTAAAAAACTTCTAACTTCCGTTGCGGGATCTTCCATTTAGTGATCGCTTCTATTTTGGAGGGATCTACGTGAATACCTTCGTGATTCACCATGTGTCCTAAACATTGCACCTCCTGTAGCCAAAATTCACATTTCGAGAATTTGGCGTAAAGCTTTTCCTTTCTTAACAAAGTTAGGAGTGCATGCAGGTGCTGACAATGCTCGCCCTGACTTTTGGAATAAATAAGTATATCGTCGATAAAGACAATTACAAATTTATCCAAATACGGTTTATAGATCCTATTCATCATGTCCATAAATGCTGCAGGAGCATTTGTTAGTCCAAAGGGCATGACTGTAAACTCGTAATGACCATACCTAGTTCTGAAAGCAGTTTTAGGTATGTCTTCTTCTTGTACTTTTAACTGATGATATCTGGAGCGTAAATCTATCTTAGAAAAATATCTAGCTCCATGAAGTTGATCGAAAAGATCATCAATCCTAGGTAATGGGTATCGATTCTTAATTGTAACCTTATTCAATTCCCTATAATCAATACGCATTCTCATTGACCCATCTTTCTTTTTCACAAACAATACTGTTGCTCCCCACGGGGATGAACTAGGTTGTATAAATCCTTTGCTTAGTAATTCATCTAACTGCTTTTTCAGTTCTAACATTTATGTGGGTGCTAACCGATAAGGTGCCTTGGCTATCGGTGTAGTTCCAGTAATTAGATGAATTCTAAATTCTACTTCTCTATCAGGTGGTAATCCAGGTAGTTCTTCTGGGAATACATCCGGGTATTCTGATACTACTGGAATTTCCTTAAGTTCCTTACCTTTAGTGTTAATGATTACCGAAATCATATACATCATTCCTTGTTTTCTTGAATAACTGGCCATTTTCATTACTGAAACGAATTTCATTGGCTTGCGTGGCTTATCTCCTGTAATCACCACTATTTCTCCCGTGGGTGCACGAATTTCTATGGAATTCTTATCACAGAGAATTCGAGCATGGTTGGCTACTAACCAATCCATTCCTAGCACAACATCGAATCCAGCTAAATTCATAGGTAACAGGTTTGCAAAAAATTTATGGCCTAAGAGTTCTATCTTTCCTTCTTGCAAAACCTTATCTATGTTAACAGAACTCCCATCTGCCGTTTCTATCGTAAAAATCTGCCTAAGGTTGGTTAAGGGTAAGTTAAGAGCTTGGCAGAATGAAGTATTTATAAAACTTTGGTTTGCACCAGAGTCAAATAATACTTTTGCATAAACATCATGAACTAGGAACGTACCAGTCATCACATCTGGAATGAGTTCCGCTTCTTGGGTAGTCAACTGGAATGCTCTTGCATTCTTCTTGGTAGCTCCCTCTGCCGGTTTGGCTTTGTTGTCTGCTGTTTTGACCAATTTAGGGCAGTCTGGTCTAAAATGTCCAGCTTCTCCACAGTTAAAGCAGATTGTCGATTTCTTTCTTCTGCAATCTTCTTCTTGATGCCCTAGAATTTTGCAGAAATTGCAATACCCTTTGCATTTTCCAAAATGCTTTCTTTTACAGGTACCGCAGAATGGAGCAGTGGAAGATTGCCCAGTCCCCTTTTTCTTGAAATTACTACTGTTACCCACACGGAATCCTTGGGTAATCTTTTTGGCCACTTCCTTTTTCCGGTTTTCTTCTCTTGTGCGTACCAGTCCGTCAGTTAGGGTGTTGGCTAATTCCACAGCATCGTCAATAGTGCGGGGTCTTGCAGCTTTGACGATATCCCGAATCTCGCCAATCAAACCCCAAATATAGCGAGAAATAAGTACCGGTTCTGGCGAAGCCAGGGTTGGTACCACTATAGCATACTCGAAGAATGTCGAAGTATACCCACGACAATCAACATGCACCATTCTGTGGCTTAGGAATTTATTCGCCATTTGTTCCTTTTCATATTCGGGGCAGAATTTTCTTTCCACTAGCCGCTTAAATTCTTCCCAATTCATGGCATAAGTCACATCGCTTCCCTTGGATTGTAATACTGTGTTCCACCATTCTAGTGCCCCTTCTTTAAAAAGATGCGACGCGTACATGACCTTGTCTTCCTCGGCACATTTACTTATTTTAATTAATGCCTCGGTTTTCTCCAACCAACGTAATGCGGCAGTCGCCCCCTCGTTGCCTGCAAATTCAACCGGTTTACAGGCAAGAAATTCCTTGTAAGTGCAACCAGGCGTTGCAGCTTTCATTTTCTTAAGGAATGGGGCTTGCATCCCATCATAATCGTTATTATTGTTGTTGCCACCTCCATTTACACTATTACTGAAATTGTCGCCGTGAGTACGTTTGCTGGGAATAATTGGTTGAGGTTCAACTGGATTTCGGGCAGCAGCAAGGATCGCTGGAATAGCATTAGCTATTCCTTAGGCAACGATATTTTCTATATCCTGCCTATTAAGAAATTGGTCTCCATTGTTTTGCTCAGATTGGTTAACCTCGTTAACTGGTTCATTACCAGCGTGTTCCATCTGGTAATTAATATATATAAGTGATTAGCATAAATTAAATAACAACCAAACACAATAAAACGATCGCACATAATTACGTCAACACGTATAGCCAAAATTGTCGACCTTGCGACGTTGATATTTTTATATATTAATATGCATCCATACATTACCAGATATGTTACACAAGTTTTATTTTTAGTTATTTTACATGATTATATTTTTTTATTATATTATTATTAAACACACATTCCCACAACCACATATGATCCCGTCAGCTGGCACTTCAGAAACGACGTTCCCTCTCGTCGTATTTCCAGGATATCCTCTCCCCTACTTCCCGTATTCTATTTCCTACGTCCAGCAGCTCCTCGCCATAGTGGCGGAGTTCAGCCAAGTTTTCTGTGCTCATAGGCGGGTTTAGTGGAGGCTCAGGATCAAATTGGGGGAAAAAGTTGCTAGGGTTATTCAAGAGATTCTGAAATTGCCAGTCAGTTGTCCACCATTCTTCTAGCTCTCCTGGTAGAGGTCGGGGGTGGATAATGGGATATGGGATAGCAGGTTCCAGATTGACTGGAAGTTGGGCTTCAGCTGGGTAATTGAAGAGGTTTCCATCGGCAGGTCCGATGAGGTCGCTATTTGCCAGTTGGCGGTCCAGCTCCTCCCAGGGAGGCATCTCTTGGGCTTGCCCTGAACTTTCCCCGATCTCTATTCCTTTGCCTTTATCCTTGGGATCCTCAGTCTTTATAACTTTCTGCGTCGCTGGTTTCTTCCTACGCATACGCCTCCAGCCTACAAGTCTTCTTCTCCTTTTTGGTTTTGGTTTCTCCTGAGATTGGGCTTGGAATACTATTGGCTCTTCACTGTCAGCCTGGTAGCCAGTAAAGGTACTGGTGGTATCCATATCTGAGCTATGGATAGAAAAGTTTTTAAGTGCTTCTGATAGTTCATTCATGCTGTTAGCATACATGAAGAAACACACAAAATTCTAAGTTAAAATTTTGTAAATTAAATTTTCATAGAATCACAGAATGGCAATCAGAAAAATTAAGTATTTCTAAATACTTAATTGGCTTAAATCAGTGGCTCTGATACCACCTTTTTCTTTCACGGCCCCTGTCCCGGTTTTACCCGTTTCAGGAGCCGCGGGACAGAAACCCGTGGTATTTATTATTTTAATTGACAGCGGAAGTTTAACAGGATCTTTTCAAACTTTAAAATGCCCAATTATTTCATTTCATAATTTGGGACAAACCCAGTAATTTACAATAGAGGAATTCAACGAGGAAATTCCCTGTATTACAAAACATGTTTATTTATTTAACCGAGCCACCACTTCAAGCTTTGTTAGTGCTCCGTAGCACTTTTCCTTGATTCACAGTAGGTCACCCGAAACATGTTTTAAAAAATATTTTTATCAGCGGGGAAATACTGGCGAGTCACTCAAGTTTGATAAAACGACACATAGCTATGAATTACAGCATAAGAGCGATTACAATGGCTACTATCTTATTTTTATCCGGCGCCGTGTCACACCCTGGTGACGATGGTCATACCACTATTGGGTCCTTTCACCCAAGTAGTGATGATTATCACTGTTAGGTTAATGAACCTAACCGTGAGAGATTAGTAATGTGCACAATACCCTACTTGCCAATGATTTAAGATAACCACGACTTAATCCCTGTAATTATAACTTTTGAAAATGAATTGAGTATTGTAACACATTGTTGATAAAAAGAGAATGACTCACATTGCAAGTTTAGTTGGGCAGAGTTTAGCCTAATGATAATCCTGATAACCTAATTTAACAACAATGCACACGAAACTAGGTCAGTAACTTAATACAACATGTACGATAAGCTCATGAAATCAAAACCTTCACGACGAATGACAAAGTATAGCCCTGAATTGGGCAGCACTTAAACATCCATCGGATCGGTTTCAATCAATCGGACATTGTATCGTAGCAGTGATCGAGTTAATACCCTGTATTCATAGCAGCGTTTCCCTACGTAAAACTTCGAATTTGAGCAGTAAGAAACGTTTTTGAATGAAATTTTCGAACACAGATGAACTGCTCATGCCCTAGAAATTTATAGCAAACTTTTGGGTTTTACGCGGCCCGCGTAAACCCACTCTTAACATTTACGCGGCCCGCGAGGGCCACCTAGTCTACAACTAGGGCTTGCGTGTCATACCTAGGTGTGCCACGTGTCTAACACGTGGCCTGGGACGCTTATCCGGTCAACTTTGAGTTGACGCGGCCTGCGTAAGCCTATGCTTAGCATTTACGAGGCCCGCCTGAAACTCGAATTTCTTGTTTTCTTGGTTTTTCATGCACACTAGGGTTTCAGGGGTCCGGGTTTTCCATTACGGGTCATTTTGGGGCATTTTTGCAAGTCCTTACAACTTGTTTATAGGGGAATACGACGCTGAGATGGTTGTGAGACATTTGCATGAAAAAACAGTTCCATCCTAATTTCTGGTACGATTACTTCACAGATGATAAGAATCGTTTGAAGGGACTTTTTTGGTGTGATAATCAATGCAAACGTAATTACCACATGTTTGGTGATGTGATTTCGTTTGACGCCACGCATCGCTCCAACAAGTAATATTTATAATTCTATTTTTTCTGTGTGTTTTGGCGTTTTCACTGTTTAGATGCATTGGCGTTTTGTTCTTTTTTCACTGGCGAGCCTAAACGAACCCATTAATTTATATAATGTTTAATTAGTATATTAAATATATAGTTAAAAATAAAAATAATTATTTTTATGAAACCAGGTTGAGCTAGACCTCGAACTTAAACGGCCTAGCTCAGCTCAGTTGGTTTATTCTATCATGCTTAAAAGTTGAGCTTGAGCTCGACTCGTAAAATGTTCAAGTAGGGCTGTAAACGAACTGAACGTTCAGCGAATAGTTGGTGAACCGTTCGGCGGGAAGTTCGTTTATGTTCTTTCATTTAATAAACGAACGAACTTGAACAGAGGTCTCGTTCATTCAATTGTGTTCGTGAACGTTTGGTAAGGTGTTCGTGAACTTTTGTTTATTTTATATGCGTTCGATTATCTTCGTATGTTTGTGTTTTAATTAAAGATTTTTGTGCTTTCATATATTTTATCTATACTTTTTATATTATTAAACTTTAATTTATTTTATTACCAAAACAATTAAACTAGGAAACCTTATTTCACTTTGTTTATGTACCATTTCCTTTTCCTTTCTCATTATTTACATAGACGAATACGATTTGTTCCACAATAAGGGATTCAAGTTCCAGTGCTACTCTATGGGCCATCCACCTTTATCCTTCGTCGCGTTAGCCAAATTTATTTGTGTTCGTGAACCGTTCGTGAACACTCTCATTTCCGAATGAACGAACACGAACATAAAATCTCGTTCGGTAAATGTTCATGAACCATTCATGAACACATTTATTTACTTAACGAACGAACACGAACAAGACCTTGTTTTTGTTCATTCGGTTCGTTTACAGTCCTATGTTCAAGCTAGCTCGAGCCAAAATCAAACTGGCTCGTTAATTCTAAATTTCTTTTTTACATATATTGATAACATACAAAACAAAAATTAAAAATAAAATTACACAAATAATCTATATGTATTTATTTTTCCAATTTTTTAAAGACTGAAAGGCATATTAAAAGTACTATATGTATAATTTTTGTTTAATTTCCCATATTTATATATGTTATTGTTTAGTTAACTTAAAATGTTAACACTCAACCCATCTCACATATTTTTAATACATTTAAAATCAAGATTAATCTATATAAAATAAAATAAATCGAGCCGGCTCACGAGCCGAGCGAGGCCTAGCTCGGGCTCGACTCGTTTACAAATTGAGCCGAGCCGAGCCAACTCATTTATAATCTAGGTTTTTTCCGAGTAAGCTTCAAAATAAATAAAATTTATAAAATTAAACAGTACAACCAAATTATAATCAATAATCTCCAAACCAAAGGACCAACGTAAAAAAAATTGACCATGAAAACAAATAGCTTCATGGATATATAATAACACAAGTTGTAGTTATTAATAATTAAATTTATATAAAGTAGGTCCACTAAGTAAATTACTAGGATATTACTATCATTAAAACCACAAATGAAACCAAATATCATACTTGGAGACTATATCAATAAATTTAAGTGTTGGAACCAAATCCATAATTTGACCGATTGCACTCTTTTCTTAATTTGCGAGTGCATATGTCTATCGCTTCCGTCAATCACGCATCGTAGCTAACGAATGAGACAAGACGGGATTTAATCTGAAGATCACATGTATCAAAGCTGATTCACAAGAAGGTGTGCTTACAGGTTCGCATGGATCAACTCTTGTGTTGATCCGCACGAATGCGTGACACTAGGGTTAGTTGTTGGTTACTGGTCCGTGCGCACATGCTTCTTGATCCACAGTTAATGGTTGGTGCGCATATGTTCATCCGTGAGTCTAGTAGATCCGCACGCTATCTAAGGATGAACATGCACTATAAATACTTGTGTTAGGTCTTGTTCATTTGTAACGTTATCAACTAGAGTGGGGAAACTCTGTTCGTTTTAAACTTTTTTTAATTGTTCATCATCAATAGAAAACATATTATAATTAGCTTGTTTTTGTCTGATCCACTCTCGTACTTGAATTCCGCACAAGATACAAGATCTACGCAGTCAACGGTGTATCGAAATCGATCCTAACACGCACGTTCATAATTATATAAGCCATTCGTCCCTTAAAAAGTAATCATGCAACCAATTGATATGAGACTATGGGGTGTGGAGTAGTTTGGGTTTGGGGGCATTGCTCGACACGTGTCAGGTGTGGGCTCCACCAGTCCACACCCAAAAAAGTGGGGTATGGGAGGGGCGTGGCTAGGCGGAGTTGGGGTACCATGTAGCACCTAAATTTCTTTTTTTATATTAATCATAGAATTTAGTAAATAATTTTAAAAACACATTTTATTTATGTTAAATAACTACAATAAAAAATACATTACATCACCAAAAAAAAATCAATCATCTTTATCTTTATCTTCATCTTCATCTTCATCTTCATCTTCATCTTCATTGAAGTCGAGCCTAGGAAGTGTCGAAACATGTTCTACCATCGACACTGCTGATAATAATTCTGCCCCGTCGTCGGATGAGGATGACAAAACAAATTTATCATACGAATCGCTTAAACTTGAAGAATAGTGGTTTTTGAATTTATAGATGGTAAAAATGAGTAAGAAGTGTTTGGTTTAATAGCAAGTAATGCCAAACTCAATCCCCACGCCAGCGGGGCAACATCATGACCAACGCTAGCCGGGTGTGGTCTAGCCAGTATTAAATGCATTCCGCCGCCTCAACCCACGCCACACACCCCATAGTCTACAAAAGTTGTAATTATATAGTATTAGTGAAATAACTTAGAAATATTCAAAACATGAATTACCACATATTTGTCTAGACTATCACAAAAGAAACTTTTGACCGGCCAAAATAGACTATCACAAAACGTGGATTATACGCCTGACCAATCAATAAGTTTCTGTTCATTTGGAATGCTGATTTTTATCCTTGTGATTGCATGCCTGTTTCCCACCATTAAAGTTAAAGTATGTGTGATAGTTTTAGTTGATATATTTTATAACTTTAGTAATTTGTTTTGTAGAATCACTCTTCTTTTATTTCTTTGTAATTTTTTTTATTTTTTTTTATAATAACTTTTATATATAAGGCCAAACAAATTACACCAAGATAGCCGGTAAGCGGGCAACAAGCTGCGCCGCTACCCCCTTTTGAATAGTGAAACCTAACCTAGTAAAAACGACCCCCGATCTCTAGGAGACGAAATGTTGCTGTGAACAACCCGTTGGACCCGTTCAAGAAATCTGATGGCTTCTGGGGCTAGCGAGCCAAAGGTATCAAAGGCAAAAGGGATAAAGGACTGTTGATTATCCTCGCAGGCTTTTGCATGTTTGTCCATTTTCTTCGCTGCCGCCCTTGCAATCGCCTGACTAGGGACAAAACCTGTATCCCGAAAGCCTACAAGGGGGGAAACCCCGGTAAGATCAACACAAGCGTGTTTACCTGCATCCCACCCGAAAACTAAAACGTCCGCGGGGCGCAATGTGGATCTTCCTTCCCTCGGATCTGTCAAAAAGTTTACGGTGGCTTCTTTCTTCACCGAGATCCCCGCCCGTTTGAGGATGTCCGCCAAGACATCCCGCACCCAGTCGTGCCTATACTTAAAACCTGGCAGTTCTTTACAGTGCAGAGCATGCTCCCCAAATTGGTCTAAGCAAGCTTTCCGGCAAATCGGGCATTGCTCATCATCAGGGAACATAGGAATCATGAGCCGATATTTTAAGATAGCACGGTATTCAACGGCTGACATCTTTTGGCCTAAGCCCTCGATGGGGAGAGGTTCCGAGTGAGAGGTTCAATCCCCACGCCAGCAACTTGGCAACTCTTTTTAGTACCACTTCAGCCTCCGAGTGAGAGGTTCAATCCCCACGCCAGCGTCAGACTCAATCGCCACGCTAGCGGGACAACGCCAGCCAGGTGTGGTCTAGCCAGCGTTAAATGCATTCCGCCGCTCCAACCCATGTCCCGTAGTCTGACAAACATTGCAATTATATTGTATTAGTGAAATAACTTAGAAATATATATATTTTTTTTTGGCCAGCCAAGAAGACAATAATATTAAAACCAACCACACGAATCCTTACCATGAAATATTCAAAATAAGAATTACCACATATTTGCCAAATAGACTATCATAAAAGAATCTTATGGAAGTTTATAACTATGCGGGTAGTGGAGCCGTTCAATAGATGATTGTCCGTGGGATAATTATTACTGGTTGTTGGTGCATTTGGAGAGCTAGGAACAAAAAGATTTTCGATAAAGGAAAGGGGGAGTGGTCCGAGATAGTCGGGGAGGTGAAATCGTTTTCTTTTTTTTGGTTCAAAAATAGGTCAAAGTGTAAGAATATAGATTGGATAGAATGGTGTAATTTCCCGATGTATATGTTGTAATTTTGGGTGGTGCGGTCCTGCTTTTTGTGTCAGGCCGGCCGGTTTAATGAAGTTTTCCTTAAAAAAAAAAAAAGCCTATCATAAAAGAAACTTTTGACTTGATTGCCAAATACACTGTCATAAAAGAAACTTTTGACTTGATTGCCAAATAGACTCACAAAAGAAACTTTTGACTTGAGAGGGTTGACCCTGCAAAAGAAACTTTTGACTTGAGAGGGTAAAATAACCACAATGTTTTTCTTCTCAAACATGCTAAGATTCGAATCCTCTTCAGCAACTTTATTTACTTTTCTTTTCTTATTCATCTTCAACGCATACCCTAGCTCTTCTCCGACGTCGTTCACAGATCTCCGTCGACTAATTTCTCACATTCTTTCATCATTCAGTATTTTAATATCAGATCTGAATCGAAATCTATCTTATAATATTATTCAATTTTACAGCCGAAATTCACCCCCAAACCACCGGTTCAGATGAGACGAACTCTTGTCTTGCCTAAAAGGTACGTTTGCTACTTCCAATTTGAGTGTTTGTAGTAGATCTGTATTTGTTTGTGATTTTCAATTTTGTGATATTTTATAATATATTGATAGATCTGTCGCTTGATTGCCTAAATTTTAACAAATTTCATGTTTCTGACTAGAAATTTAGATGAAATATAACCATGTCTCAAAACTGGTGTCTCTGAATACATACAGTTTAGGTGAACTGGGCGGTTTTCACGCTTTTGCTGTTCGGATTTCTGAAAAAAAAGTTAATTTTAAAAGAGCAGAATTTTGTATTAAATTCTTTAAACAAATGATAAGATTGTTGATGAGTATGATATAAGGTAGCTAACTTTATGTTCCTAAAATAAAAAGTATCAATAATAAATGCAAAATTGTATGTTCAGCTTAGACAACCGGTTTCAACTTTCAAACGATAAACCGAACCGTTAACTAGCAAATCGTTAGAACTATACCGTGAACCGGACCGTACGTACTTCAAACCGGTTGACTTTCTTCGGTTTAAGCAGTTTGGTGGTTTGGGCTGTTTATGAACATATGATAGGATTATCACTTTACTCTTTTAAAACGACCTATAAGAACTTGAACATTCTCGAAACAATATGTGAAGTTGATACATAAAGTATTATTTGCAGGGACCGGCAGTTTGGTGGTTTGGGCTGTTTATGAACATGTGATAGGATTATCACTTTACTCTTTTAAAACGACCTATAAGAACTTGAACATTCTCGAAACGATATGTGAAGTTGATACATAAAGTATGATTTGCAGGGACAGGCAGTTTGGTGGTTTGGGCTGTTTATGAACATGTGATAGGATTATCACTTTACTCTTTTAAAACGGCCTATAAGAACTTGAACATTCTCGAAACGATATGTGAAGTTGATACATAAAGTATGATTTGCAGGGACCGGCAGTTTGGTGGTTTGGGCTGTTTATGAACATGTGATAGGATTATCACTTTACTCTTTTAAAACGACCTATAAGAACTTGAACATTCTCGAAACGATATGTGAAGTTGATACATAAAGTATGATTTGCAGGGACCGGCAGTTTGGTGGTTTGGGCTGTTTATGAACATGTGATAGGATTATCACTTTACTCTTTTAAAACGACCTATAAGAACTTGAACATTCTCGAAACGATATGTGAAGTTGATACATAAAGTATGATTTGCAGGGACCGGCAGTTTGGTGGTTTGGGCTGTTTATGAACATGTGATAGGATTATCACTTTACTCTTTAAAAACGACCTATAAGAACTTGAACATTCTCGAAACGATATGTGAAGTTGATACATAAAGTATGATTTGCAGGGACAGAGGCAGTAGGTGTGGTGATAGCCATTGGGACAGGGGTGTGTGATTTGAAAATTGGGGATGTTGCTTATCATCATTTCGGGAGTGCCATGGGAACCTATACATAGGAGCAGGTTGTTTTGGCAGACAAAGCAATGTTTCTTCCTCTTATCAATCCGTTGGTAGTTGCTTCGGTCATGGTTAACGGGTTAACTGCTCAATTCCTAATCCAAATTTGGTTCAAGGTAATATGCACTTTCGCTTAGAAAACGATAATGACCTTCACAGGTTTATGTGTCTTGCAAATGATAGTTAAAATACAATACCACTTTCTTGAGAGAAAAATGATAATTCTATTGATATCCTGGCCATTGATCCCTGTAGGGGATGGTGTTTAGTGTATTTAGAAACTTGGCAGGTTGACCGGGTCAGGTATCGGGCCAACACGGGTTCGGTTTACATCATTTTAGTATGTGTCAGGTTGCCTTTACTGTGAGAAAGTGTTTTGTTATTACTTTTAATGCATTTGTTAAGTATGTTATGGAAACAATTGTATGCAGTAACCTAAAGCTTTAAATGACAGTGATTTAAGGAGGTTGTATGCGTTAAAAATAGACTTTGGGCGGCTTTCAACCCGTTTGACTCGTTATGTTTTAACTAAGTTTTTTTTTGTTTGACATGTTGTCCTGCTTTAATTGTTGTGTCTAAAATATGCGTAGAGGGAGAATTGGGTTCCTCTGTTCTACAAATATACTATTAGTTGTTTTATCTATTTCGTATTACAACTAATCTAAGAACATTTACATGGGTCAGCTAATGTAAACCATCTTCATACATCAGAAGAGCACTTTATCCAACCGAATCGCAGTGTAATCAATGTGGGTCTGTATTTAATTTTACCTGAAAGCAGCAAGTGTTAATACAGGTAGAACAAGGACACAAGGTGTTATGCCAGTGGGCAATTATGCTTGGTGCCACTGTCATTGGAACTGTATCAACCAAATAGAAGGCTTTGCAAGCTAATGAAGATGGATGCCATCATGTTATTATCTACAAAGAAAAGGATATTATTACCCGTGTTGCTGAGATGGTGAAGGAGTTGATGTTGTGTTCGATTCTGTGGGAAAAGACACCTTTCAGGTAACTGTGAATTTGTGATCCCCTTTTCCATCCACCTATTTCGCATGTTCACAAAAATTTTAATGTTTTTATAATCTGAACAATGGTAATAGCCATTAGGGTTTATGAGCTTGAGGTTTTTTTAATCTCACCACATGTTTCTTCTGTGTTTTTGTTAGATTATATTAAACATATTCCTACTTGTACATGCTGCTGAAGAATATGCATTTTTTTTAAAGGTGCTGAAATGGGAGGTTGAAATTGGGGATCCGAAAGGATAGATAAGAGTGAAGAACAAGGCTATCTGTAAGTGTTAATTTCATAGATATATACTTCCGTACGGGAGTTTATAATGTCTCTCAACTCAAATTCTTTTTACTTATACACCAGGTCTGCTTCTTAATCTCTGTATCAACACATCATATGTTCCTAAAATGAAAGTTAAATGCACCATAGAACCAGCCCTTCAGGGGATGCGATTAGTGTATGAGGAAAATTGGCAGGTTGAGCGGGTCGGGTATCAGGCCAACACGGGTGTGGTTGAAACGTGTCGTTTTAAGTACTAGTAAGGTTGCTTTGGTCCTCGGAAATTGTTTTGTTGTTTATCATAAACTGATTTATAAACATGATTTGAAAACAATGGTACATAATATTTACCCTATTGCATTACATATTTAGGTGGTTGTATGCATCTCTAGAATTTGGTGACTTTAAAGTTTCAAGCTGTTTGACTCGTTATCTTTTAGCTGAACCTTCTTAATTTGACCCGTTGTGAGATGAAAAACAGGGTTCTTCACGTATTGGAACGCCTCGCTGATGCAGCTCAAAGATCCACATCCATGACCCGACTCACCCCTCCAAAATACTTCATATGCCCAATACTCAAGGTAAGAGTGTCACATTTTTTTCTTTCAGTTTTATCAAACAGAACCAGTTTGTAAATATATTGATGTTTTGACACAGGATGTTATGGTTGATCCTTGTCTTGCTACTGATGGCTACACGATTTATCGCAGGGCGATAAAGCAATGGTTTGCGGAGTGTGATAGTTACCCGATGACCAATTTTACCATTGACGAGTAGGAGCTTAACGCCTAATTACACACTTCTTTTCACAATTATGAAGCGGAAATCAACAACATAACATTTGAGTGAGAATTTTTAAATGCAGCTATTTTTTTAGGATTTCTTTATGTATATGTGTCTGATTTATTTATATGAAATATGGATCGGTCATGAACTTTTGAGTATGAAAATTCATATTAAGTTTACATGTTGACACGATTGATAGCAAAATACTCAAAAGAGGGGAACAAACTAACACAACTACCTCAATGGAAGATAATTCACCATTGATTGTTCCATCTAGCTTGAATAGCTTCTAAGAAGGGCCACTGGTCACTAGTGATTTGAATCTTACTAAATGACTAGTACACCTGGCAAACAGGTCAGGTCGGGTTGGGTTGGGTCATGGGTCAAAACGGGTTCGGGTTGAAACGGGTTCAGGTCAAAACGGGTCAATTAAAAAAGGGTTGTTTGGTTCGGGTCAAAACGGGTTCGGGTCAAAACGGGTTCAGGTCAAAACGAGTTCGGGTTGAAACGGGTCCGGGTTAGAGCGGGTTTCGGGTCACGGGTCAAAAAGCTGAAACGGAACCGAAACCGACCAAAATGATACAAAAAAAATGAAAAAATCGAACAAAAAAAGAGACCAAAACGAAAAAAAAAACCCGAAACTGAACCAATCGAAACAAAAAACTGAAAAGATCGAAACCGATATGGAAAAACCGATCAAAACAAAACAAAAAACCGAATCCAAACCGGCCAAAACGGAACAAAAAACTGAAAAAAATCGAAACCGAACCTAAAAAGCATGTTGGTTCAGACTCAGAATCGACACACTCAATAGACACTATTTGGGACTCTTTGCTGTGTTTATTTCTCAACTCAAAATAAACGATTACAAGGGGTATTGGAAATGAGAATAGAATACTGCAATTAATTAAAAAAAACACGTGCTAAATAAACCCATGTTCTCCGTTTTTGTGGAACGAACCCAACTTTCACTTTCTAACGTACACCTCCATGAAACTCGGTCAACATGGACCAATTATTTTGCTGACCCGTAACCGACTTGACCTGTACTCGACCCGAATCCATCAAGATTATCCAACAAAAAAGCGACCAAAACGAAACATAAAATCTCAACCGAAACCGAAAATAACCGACCCAAAAAAAAAAAAAAAAAAAAACCGAACTGAAACCCGTCTCGTGCTAAAGTCCGCCCCGCCCCGACTCGAAACTCGTCCCGTGCGAAAACTCATGTCGGCCCAAAACCCATCCCGCGCGGAAACCCGTGCCGACCCGAAATCCGATCTGAACCAACTACGTTCCGATCCGAAACCCTTCCTGGCCGCCCGAAACTCAATCCGAACCGAACCCGTTCCGATCCGAAACTTGTCCCGTTTCTTTAAGAGACCAACCCACATTGATCCATTTCTTTGAAGTTGTCGACCCCGTTTTGACCCGAAAATACATGAGATGGAATTTTAATTGACCCATTTTGACCCATTGAGTGAAAATATATTACCCAAATCAACCCATATAATTTAAAAAGTAACCCAAAGTGACCCACTTGGAAGACTTTGGGTCAAGATTGCCCCCTCTGCTAATGAGTAATGTCTTTTAATTTTGTGATTTGGATCTTACTAATGAATAATGGCTTTTAGTTTTGCAACCAAACATAGTCATTGTTCTGAAATCCCACTAATATGATTACACTCTTACAAATCTTATGTAGAATCATTATGCTCAAGAAATTTATTAATTTTGAGCAAGACAACATTGAATACTCATCTTGAATACAAGCTTATAATTTTATTTAATACAATATAGTTTTCAAAGAAATAAGAGAAACCTACTAACAACCTTATTTTCATCATATCATAAACCTATACCTTGATCCATTTTCCCCAGAGACGGAAATATACAATCCTCCATGATTTGTTCACGATTAGTGAAGCCACAACGATCCAAAATCCAGTAATAAATCCAAGCACTATGCTAATAATTAACCCCCAATCTGCTCCATGTGATCCATCTTCTTTTTCTTGGTCTCCCACTATAACAGGTACATCAACCGGTACACAATCACTAGTCAGCGGAGCTCCACAAAGTTTGTTTCCAATGAAGTTTGACTCATCTAAGGTTTGAATTTGAGTACTTGTTGGAACTCTTCCTTTAAAATTGTTGTAAGACACATTGAAGATACTAATGAAGGTCAACTTTGACAAGCTCATGGGAAGTTCCCCAGAAAACTTGTTTAGTGATAAATCAAAAGATTCAAGTGCTTTCATGTCTCCTATCTTATCTGGAATATTCCCTGTCAACTGATTTCTTGATAAATTTAGTGATATTAACTCCCGAAGGGCCATAAGCTCATTGGGAATTTGACCAGAAAATGTGTTGCTCGAAAGGTCTAATAGCATAAGCAGCCCTAGAAAAACTTTATAGGCGTCCTCTCGTCCCTTCATCACCAATGAATCAGTGACAATAGATGATCGGAATCCCAAAGAGAATGAAAATTGAAACTCTAAGCTAGTTTCTATGCCAGAAAGGACACTAAAGTTGTTGAAGCATCTTGGAATATTTCCAGACAGGTTATTATGAGCCAGATCCAAGATTTGAGCATGTGAAAGAAAACAGAGTTGGAGAGGAATACTTCCGTAAAAATTGTTGGATCTAAGGTTGAGAATTCTCAAGAAAGTGAGTTTTGTTCCAATCCATGTAGGTATTCTTCCTAATATCTTGTTTCCATGCATGTTCAGTAATTGTAAGGAACGCATAAAACCCAATGTTCTTGGAATCTTACCGGAAAAATTATTATTTTGCAAGTTTAAGAATACCAAACTCGGCCACTTCTCCCAACAATCTGGAATAACACCCGACAACAGATTATATCCCAAACCAACATATTTGATCTTGTTCACACTGTTGGAACAAATCAAATTATGTAATGATCCCACAAAATTATTATTTGATAGTTCCAATACTATTGAAGATGAACCGTTTGTGAGAGAAGGTAAATTTCCCCAAAAATTATTGAAACTCAAATCAAGGAATTGGAGGTTGGAGCAATTTGTTATGGCGGCCGGAATGTTTCCCGTGAAAGAGTTGTTATAAAGCCATAGATCTTGTAATCTAAATAGACGTCCGATTTCAGGTGGAATTCCGCCTTGTAGAATGTTATTGTCAAGGGCGAGGTAGCTTAGCATGGACAATGAACCAATCCCATCTGGGATCTTGCCGACCAGATTATTGAAACCCAAGCTAAGGACTTGGAGGTTGGAGCAATTCGTTATGGTGGCCGGTATGCTTCCCGTGAAAGAGTTTTTATAAAGCCATAGTCCTTGTAATCTAAAGAGACGCCCAATTTCTGGAGGAATATCACCTTGTAAAATGTTGTCGCTAAGGTCGAGTGTGTTTAGCATGGACAATGAACCAATCCCATCGGGGATCTTGCCGACCAGATTATTGAGACCCAAGTCAAGGACTTGGAAGTTGGAGCAATTCGTTATGGTGGATGGAATGTTTCCAGTGAAAGAGTTGTTATGAAGATATAGTTCTTGTAATCTAAAGAGACGCCCGATTTCATTTGGGATCTTGCCGACCAGATTATTGAAACCCAACTTAAGGAATTGGAGGTCGGAGACGTTCATTAAGGTGGCTGGAATGTTTCCCGTGAAAGAGTTGTAAACGAGACGTAGTTGTCGTAATCTAAAGAGACGCCCAATTTCAGGTGGAATTTCACTTGAAAATGAGTTGTTAAAAAGCTGAATGACCCTGAGAAAGCTTAGGTTTCCGATGGAAGGAGACAACGTACCAATCAAGCCTCCATCTGAGAGGTCCAATTGGGTGACTCTTTGGTGGTGAAGGCTACATGTAACACCTTGCCATTGGCAGAAATTAGTGCTGGAATGGTTCCATGAGGTCAAGAGACCTTGTGGGTCACCTTTAATCATGGATTTGATGTCCAGCAGTGCTAGACGATCACCGGTGGTGCCGCTCTGTGCTGCAGACGTGTGGATGAGTTTGGAAAACGTTGCAAAGTGCATGAGGATGACGAAGAGAAATGACTGACAGAAAAGTAAACATTTGGCACTCATTTTTTTGTAGTGGATTGTATGGTATTTTTCTATTATTTTGCCTCTATATATAACTTGTATTTTTTTTATTTTCAATAAATATCTTTTTTAATTTTGTACTAAATATAGATAAGAAATACATGGATGGAATTGGCTCAACTATTTCCATGCGTCTAACATACGACGATAAAGGTGATAAAAGAATCCGAAAGTAGATGAGAATATATCAAAATCATTCAACGACAACCCAAGATGGCTTTAAAGACTTATTGACTTGGCTTTTATTAGACTATTCAGGGTCGGACCTATTGTACAAGTAATCTATGCTTGGGCCTAGGGCATCAAAAAAAATAGGGCCCTCACTTAAAATAAAATTAATATGCTAACTATAAATTTTAGAGTAAACTTATTGTTTTAGATTTATTTGAGGTCCTATACAAGCAAACCATTCTCTCTTGTAGTTGTGTTAGATTTTTGTTTGGTTCCAAACATGGATAAAGGAGAATCAAACATGAATAAAGGAGCATCGTTTATAACTATCAGACGTGGGGAGGAAATCACATCGTGGGTTGGGTTAACGACGTGTAATACCATGCCGAAGGTGGCGTAATCACTGTGTGGCTGGTTAGGCGTGTCGACTTTCATGCGTGGATCTGATTTCAACTGCTATTTTGTATAACCACTGATCTGCAACGGTCACGTATTTAAATTAAATCATTAAATTTTTAACACATCTGAATTGTTTCTTCTATTTGAGCACAATTTATTTTTATAATATGGACACCCTAAATTTGCTCTTTTCGTCATTGGAAAATATAATCTTGGCGTCCCTTGATGCGGTTAGTACCGTGTTAGTAGAAATACAAGAAGATGATGCCAAAAGCACGGTGAGGCGAATAGGATGACCCACTTTGAATATAGATCGTGAGGCGAGCCTTAATGGCAGAGAATATTCGTTGTTTTAATAGAAAATATTCAAATAATTTGTCCACATGAAGGTTGTTGGTACACTTTATGTGGACGCGACTCGACTCGGTTCGATTCGGTTCGGGTCGACTCGGTTAGGTCCAGCTCAAGCCCGACGTCACGACATTCCTCCGTCGTGCGCCCCAGAGTTCGGCACGCGAAGCACGGAGCGCCGCAAGCCAAGTCCCGTTTACACATCACCATGACATCATCATTGTGATGTCATGGTGATGTCACAAACCTTGACTAAATGAAAGTTTATAACAGAAACTTCTTTGGGCCGTAACCTTTGCACATTGGGCCAATCATCTTGAAGTGGACTTTGACTTCAATTTGGGCTTAACACATATCGACGAAACAGAAAGAATTAGTTTAATATGTATGTCGACGAAACAGAATGTGTTTCGTCGACTTTGTTGTTTCGTCATGTCCTCTATGCGTTTCGTCATGGTCTGTGTCTGTGTCTAGTATAAATACCCCTCACAGTTTCTGTGTGAAACTGATGAGAGCTGTGAGACTTTGAGAGAGTCTGTAAAACATTGTTTGTATATGTTTGTATCCGTTCTCGTCCCTAATCAATAGATATTGAATCTTTGGTTACGCGTGTGTTTTATTAACTGTGTTTGGTTTGCACCGTCACGGGGATTCCGCACCCGTTACCGTGTTTGTTATAAACAAGGATAGGTTTTCGTATCGGATCCACCAAGAAAAACGGGACCTACAAGTGGTATCAGAGCTTTGGCTCTTTTCCTTGTTTAAAACCAAACATTGTTGTGATTTTAACCAAGTTGTTTCTTGTGATTTTTCAGATTTTGTTCTTTAAAAGTTTATATATTTTCTGAAAAAGGTTCAAAAAATCTGTCAAAATCTTATTATTTTGCTATAGTTTTTATTGAAAACCTTGATATATTACATGTTTGCATGTTAGCTTTTGGTTTTTGGTTGAAAGTTTAAGCAAGATTAGTGTTCGAAAATTTGTCCGGTGAAAAATCTGGCAGGAATATTCAAGTAGTTCTACTGATATTCAAAGTGTTCTCTTCAAACTCTTCATAAATATATCTTTGTTTGATCTGAATTATTGTTTGAGTTAAAGTGATATTGATTATTATATATTAAGTTGACTTTAGTGTATTTGTGTTATGATGAGTTGGTGAGAAAAATGAGTTTTCGAAAGTCAGTAAAAGCAAGGTTGTAGTTTGAAAAGAGTGTCTTTGTGTCAGAAGAGGATAAGGGTCCTTTGGAAATATCTCACCATACCCTCACCAACTTTATGCCATTATCTTTTCATTGGTTAAAAAAAAAAAAAAAAAAAGGGATTCATAAGAGACAAAGTCACATTTATTCAGAATCCAGTTTCGTCAGATCTTATCCCAAAAGCACAGGATTTTCATCAACATTATTCAACATCCAGTTGTTTCGTCGATCACTCACCAATCTGTTTCGTCGGTCACTCAATGATATGTTTCGTCGCATAACAAGGCTTCACCGTTTCGTCGCACTCAACAAAACTGAATTGGGCTTCACATTTAATTGGGCTTCATTCTTGTTTCGTCGCATTAAAAGTCCAATTACATTCTGATTCGTCGCACCATTTAATATATTATTCAGTTTCGTCGCCTAGTTTCATAACTGAGTTTCGTCGATAGCGTTTCGTCGAGTTTGTTATCATTTTTAAACAGAAGGTTTGCAAAAGTGGGTTAACACTGTGTTTTCAAGTATTTGATCAGGTTTTCACTCACATACATCAAATATGAGCTGCACGAGCCCATGGGATTGGAGTACGGATCCACAACCAGATCAAAAAAAAATGTCGATGGCCGAATATTTAGCGAGTACCATACCTAAACAACAACAGTCAATAAGTGCAAGACAATGGGCAATGGTGTTGAATCAAAATCAGAGCATTCAAAATCTTTTGCTTTGTGAGAATGAGACGGGTGGAAACAATCGCCCGCCAAAGTTAAATTACATGAACGACTATCCATCATGGAAGGGTCGTTTCCATAATTACGTTCAAGGGCAAAACACAGAATTATGGACGTGTTTCACCTCTGCATTTAGTTTAGCTCTTGAAGAAGCAGGACCAAATGCGACAACTTTCAATAATATGCAAGAAGCCGACAAAAAGGCATATGATCTGGAGAAGAAGGCGTATGCTATTCTCACTCAAGCACTTCACAGAGACATCTTTCATCAATTCTCATATTGTAAGACCACGAAAGGTTTATGGGATGCATTGGTAGCGAGAGGAGAAGGAAATGCAGCTACTAGAAAAACACGCCATGATCTATTGAAGAAAGAGTTTGAATCATTTTAGTTCTTGGAGAATGAAACTCTAAATGATATGACTTCTCATTTTTATCATTTGATTAGTGAAATGAGTTCTTTTAGTGTTGCTGCAACTCATCCGGAAATGGTTGCACGGTTTGCTGATGCTCTACCTCCTAAGTGGAGTCCATTCATTGAGCTTCTAAAGCATACGGGCGCTCTGGATGCAGCCAATGTCAGTCTTTATGAATTCATTTAGAAGTTGGAGCACAAGAACGAAGAGGAAAATCGGAAAGCTAAAAGGATTGCAACTGCACCTCCTCAAAACACAGAAATGTATTTGCCTGGTTTTGGTCCTTCAGCTAGTTCTAGTTCCGTTCAGCAACCGAAGCTTCAAACGGCGTTTGTGTCAAATACTAGCTCATCTCCGTTTCCACAATTTAATCAAGCCCAACCACAGTGGAATCAAAGTGCGTACATGTCACAATCCATACCCCAACCTCAAGCCCAACCACAACAACAACAAGCGCATTATACCAACAATCATTCACCCCAAAACACCAACACTGTCAGAGTTGATACTTCCAATCTTTCAAAAGTCAGTGTAGAAGTTGCAAAGGAACATTTGGAACTTCTCAACACAATGTTAAGTTCCTACTGTGGATTGGTAGCAGGTCAAATTGGAAACATCAATATGACCAATGAAGATTATCAGCAGATAGACCGTGATGAAATGGAGTTAATGGATATCAAGTGGGTGTTTGCAAGTGCTTTTAGAAGGGCAAAGGATTTCATGACTCGAACTGGAAGAACTTCGTTGGAAGGCAAAAATGATACGAAGTACGGGTTCAATAAAGATGCGGTTACATGTTACAGTTGTGGCGAAAAGGGTCACTTCAAACGTGAGTGCACCCTACCAAGCAAACAAGGCAATCAGAATCCGTTCAGAAATCAGACGAGTACTTCTAATGCAAATCAAGACAATCGTGAACGAAGGATAGTAGCGGTGAACAACAATCAGAACCAGAACCAGTCTGGACCTTCAAACACCAACAGAGCATTAGTTGTTCAAGCTGATGAAGGGTGTAATTGGTCTGTACAATTCGGAGATAATGATCAAGGAGGTGGAACCACATGCTATGCAAAGATCATCAATCACATCAAGCATGTTCACAAGGAAGAGTTTTCTGAAAGTGATGATAGCTCGGGTTATAGCGGGAGTTCAGATGAAGAAAGCTCGAATGCGGGAGATTATAATTCTAAAGATGGATCTTTTTCTTATCACACTGCCTTTATGGCAAATGTCTCAGCCTCGACAAGTCAGGTAAATTCTGATCCTCCTACTCCTAGTGTTTGTAATGCTTGTGCAGAATTGAAAGATGAATCTGAAAAGGTTCACAGTCATAACCAAAGTTTGGTTGTTGAGTTGTCTAAGTGCAAAGAGGCAAACATGGCCTTAGCTCGCAATGAAAAGGAGTTTAAAACAGTTATTGAAACCCAAAAGAAAAGTGTTTCCGAGTTAACAAAAACTGTTTTCAACAAACAAATTGGTATTAATAACTACATTAATATCATTGAGGAAACCAAGAAAGAGCTAGCCGTGGCCAAGTGTGAATATGAAGCGATCAAGCTCAAATTGGAGAGTTATTCTAACTCCCGATGTGTGCTCGATCACATCATTGACGTTCAGAAACTAAAGGGAAACGTTAAAGGCGTTGGTTATAGGAAGTGTCCACCCCTTTGAGACACAACTATACCAAGTCGCCCGATGAAGAGGATATGCCTCATTTTGAACTCAGTGTGCCTCTTGATTATGAGGAAGTTACTACTGGCCTAGGGTTCAAATCGGACAGTTCTTCAAGTACATCATCTGAGCAAACAGAAACTTCAACATCTACGAAACAAAGTCCTCCAATCATTGAGGACTATGAGTCGTCTGATGATGAATCAGAATCCGATGTGAATGACCAGGATGAATCACTTGATAAGAAGAAGGGAATAGAAATTCCAATTGAGAATCATATTCTTTGTGATCCTCCTATTCCTGCTGTGCAACAAGTTGCCAAACAAGTGATTAATCCTGTCAAGGAAGTAAAAGAATCTGTGTCTACCATTAAAAGTAATAACGTGTTGTACACTTTGGTTGGTGATTCTAAAATCTATTCAGATCATGATTTTCCAATTAAAAATGTCAATCCATCTTCGATTGATAAAGTTTTTGAAGATAATACAAACAAGTTTTTGGGAAAGACAATTCCAGGAGTCACTGTAACTCAATGTGACCCAATTCCAAAAGCTGAAATCAGGAAACAATTTGGAAATAAAAAATCACCAACAAAGCAACAACCTATTGCTTCTAAGGGCAAACAACCAGTTCAACGAGCTCAAAGGCCTAACGTTTCTAAATCAAAATATGAAACAAAAAGAGCTCGTTATCAGAAGAAAAGCAATGATGTTAAATTTGTAGCATCAAAAGGTACTGATAAAATTGAGACTTTTGAAAACAAATCCAACACCGATTTTATCCAACAAGTCAAGATTTTAAAACGTAACAGTCAAAACAATTACACTCAACATACAAATGGGTGTGATGAAAGAGCAAGTACCTCAGGTTCTACTGGTTCGACATCTGTTAGTCGAATAGATTCTCCTAAGTTTGTTGAAAGGAGAACTTGTTTCAAGTGTGGGAAGTTTGGGCACATCATTAAAGACTGCACAAACTCGCCCAAACCAAATTTTGTTGAAAGAGCCCCCCTGAACAAGGTCACTCACAACGTCGTCCTGTTTTTCCAAAACATGATAAACGCACTGTTAAAGAACAGGAAACAAAACAACGACGTAAAAATGTGAAGGTGATTGAAAAGGCGTTAAAACCGGAGGTTGTCCAAACAAAGTCTGTTAAGTTAGAAATTAAAAATGAAAAACAAAAACATATTTGGAAACCAAAATCGGTAACTGTTTCAGGGGAAGCTCAATCCATTCCGAATCATCAGGAAATCGAAGTCACAATCCTCGATGATGAAGGACGACCCAAGTCTGTTAAGGCTTGGGTCCCCCTCTCCAACTAATCTCTAAGTGAGTGTGCAGGATGTTCCAGGAGGAACTATTGATAGTCTTAAGATTGTTGATAATGGAGTGTCCATGTACAAGATCGGCGACAAAAGAAATTGTTGCCTTTGATGGAGAGAAAAAGAAAAGCAGACAGAATTGTCTGTCGAAAGAAATTGAAAGCTTAGACAAAATGAAAATCATTCCAAGAGTTTGGTTGTTCAAGGATTTGATCGGGTCCCCAGGGTAGATTCAAATCAAAATTTACGCACCTGCAGCACGTCTGAAGTTCAAAATCAACAAGATGAACGTGCAGTGTACATTTCTTCGCGGTGTGATTGAAGAAAATGTGTTTGTTGAACAAACCAACCGGGTGTGCGGATGCCTTGGCATGGATTGAACAACCGCACACTACTTCTCAAGAGAAAGACAAAGACCTTCGCTGGTGCAATGTGGAAGACCAGCCGGAACCAAAGGTTTATGATCTTGTTGTTGTGAAGAGATTTCTCAGTAGCTACAAAATCGACTTTGAAGTCCACACCGGGTGGATATCCAGTTTGGGAGAGCGCTCAGATTCCTTGCAATGCACGAAACAGTTGCTGGATACGGTTTTAAATTTCTAATCTCTCCTATACTTGTCGATATTTAAGCTGTTTTATGAATTATTATCATCTCATACAGCACTCTTTGACCTGACACGTTGATCTCAAATATCACCTCACACGTGATTGTTTCACTATGAAACTCGTCAATGTTGTCATGGTCCGCACCGCTTACCGACGTGCCAACTCATTTTTCCAAAATTCGATAAATCTTTTCTGATTAAAACTTAATTTTGGTAAACGACATTGAGGTAAAATATGAGTTAACCAACATCGGAAAATCGTTTTTGTAAATATCTTTGTGTTCTTAAAATTTATCTTAGTTTGTTGATTTTAGGGGGAGTAAATCCAAAATTTGAAAATTCAAAAACAGTGAAAAATTTCAAAACTCAAAAACAATAGAAAAACAAAAATGAGTTTCCAGGCGAGCAAAAGAGAAAATGATAGTACATCAGTGGTCTGTCTAAACCTTTTTAAACTGAAATGCAAAATGAAAAATGTTAAGCAACTCTATATAAGATGTATCGGTAGGCTCACAATCATTTTAAAGTGTGCAGGGTGATATAAACTTAAATCGACTGAAGACCAGGTGGGAACCGCACATTGGCATATGGTCTTAGTACCGAAATTTCGTTTGAGAGATTGCCGAGGTTCTGAAATATTCAGTCTTTATGCTGTCTTATCATCTGGGTATCATGGTTGTATCAAACCGTAAAAATAACGGAGACGAAGTCTAGATCTTCCATGATACTATACATACGTGTACATATTGCATTCGACCTCAATAAGTGATCAACAATCACATGTCCAAACTAAATAAGTGATAATATATCACAGATTCTTTGCGGGAGTCAAGTTCGTCTCTTTGCTGTACGAAAGTACTGACCTGTTCACGGACTTGCTCATGTGCCCTCATGCATCGAAAATCAAGTTCCTCATCAATAAGTGATTTTATCACATAGGGCTTGTTTTCAACCTAAATAAGTGAGTTTCTCACATCTTTTATACAGTCAAACAGATGATAATCGGTATACTCACCGGTAAGATGAACTCTCGTGCATACCTTGATACGGGAATGTGTCGTGTGTGGATGAACACCGGCCGGTAAGTATAAATCATACCTTAACGTATCCCCTCGCCATTATTACATCTGATAAGTTGAGCTTATGTGGACAACAATACCGATAATTCTTATAGGATGCTTATCTAAATGTTAACTAATTGAACAAAAAGAGCGTTTTGGCATGACCGTACACTGATATGATTCTCTTACCCTCGAAACTCGCAAAAAGAATGTTTTGTAAATATTTGTTTACTGCTTTCGTTTCTGCATCTCTGTATATATTTATTTATTGATTTCCGTCTTTACATTTGAAAAAGAAAAAATTCCAAAAAGATTTTAGGTGTGTTTTAATATAAATTTTATAAAAGCCAAAAAGATTTTGCTTCTAGTTTATTTTTGATTGACCGATGTTGGAACTCGAGTCTATCCTACCCAAAATCCTGATTGTAAGCCGGAAAACAATTACCTCTTCATAAACTGTCGAAGTTAACAAGTTTTGAAAGTTAAGAACTAAAATTGAACATATTTGTTTAAACTTTCAAACTGTTGTCGGTCGGTGTTTGATTGAGATTTGATCTCATATGTGTCGTTTGTTTATGTTAACTATATTCCAAGCGGTTGTTCTCATTATGCGTTTAGATTTCTTGCATGTGCAGATGCTAAAGGCGAAGAGAACATGTCAGATGACAAGCCGTAAAGTGAAGACACGACGAAGTGAAGGCACTCAAAAGATAAAAATGATCGAGTTGTCGCTGACCCTTCATCAACACCACAAGGATCTAAAGAATTGAAGATCAAAAGATTCACGAGCATAACTCAATGGAGAGTTCATTCTAAGGGGGAGTTTGTTAACACACTTCCTAAATGAAAAAGGGAGTTTGTTGGTACACTTTCTTATTACGACGCGTGAAGACTTTGAAGATCCTCCGACATGAAAGACACGGAAGACGAACCGTCATGAGTAGCGTCCAAGGGGGAGTTTGTTGGTACACTTTATGTGGACGCGACTCGACTCGGTTCGATTCGGTTCGGGTCGACTCGGTTAGGTCCAGCTCAAGCCCAACCGCACGACATTCCTCCGTCGTGCGCCCCAGAGTTCGACACGCGAAGCACGGAGCGCCGCAAGCCAAGTCCCGTTTACACATCACCATGACATCATCATTGTGATGTCATGGTGATGTCACAAACCTTGACTAAATGAAAGTTTATAACAGAAACTTCTTTGGGCCGTAACCTTTGCACATTGGGCCAATCATCTTGAAGTGGACTTTGACTTCAATTTGGGCTTAACACATATCGACGAAACAGAAAGAATTAGTTTAATATGTATGTCGACGAAACAGAATGTGTTTCGTCGACTTTGTTGTTTCGTCGTGTCCTCTATGCGTTTCGTCATGGTCTGTGTCTGTGTCTAGTATAAATACCCCTCACAGTTTCTGTGTGAAACTGATGAGAGCTGTGAGACTTTGAGAGATTCTGTAAAACATTGTTTGTATCCGTTCTCGTCCCTAATCAATAGATATTGAATCTTTGGTTACGCGTGTGTTTTATTAACTGTGTTTGGTTTGCACCGTCACGGGGATTCCGCACCCGTTACGGTGTTTGTTATAAACAATGATAGGTTTTCGTATCGGATCCACCGAGAAAAACGGGACCTACAAAGGTGATAATAAATATGTGGATGAAATTGGTTTCACTGTATTCATGCCGTCTCACATACGATGATGAAGGGAATAAGAAATACCAAAGTATATGACAATAAATCAAAATCATTTGAAGACTAAAAACATGAGTTTGAACCTAAGAAGAGGTTAAAGACTTATTTTTATGGCTTTTCTTTGGAACAGTAGGTGACTCAAGCCATCGTCTCCACTTTTTTTCTTAATAAGAGTAAATAACTTTATTGGACATAGTTTAAAGAGTCAAAACAAATCTTCGTAAAAATGTGATTCCTGTCAGCCCAAGCACCAATAAATGATGAACATTAGTTGGATTGCTATTGACGTAGCTTAAAGATTACTTTTAACGTTAGTCTACAATATAATTATTGTTGTATTAGATTAAACTCTGCAGCTTACATTATATACACTAATGTTCCTCTTAAAGTCAAAGGGATCCTATATTGGGGTTGTAATCGAGTCAAGCTAGGTTGAGCTCAAGCTCGAACTTAAACGAATCAGCTCGGCTTGGCTTCGGCTCGTTTATTTTATGGATTGATAACATAAAAAGACAAATAAGAATTAAAAATAAAAACTGCACATGTAACTATATGTATTATTTTTATTTTTTATGATATTTTAAAGACCAAAAGGTATGTTAAAAGTATTATATGTATATTTTTTTGTTTATTTTCCCATATTTTTATATGAGTACATATGTTCACATGAGTGATTCTTAGATGCCCCCTCCCCTGGTTTTGTCTACGTCAAGGAGATAAGAAATAGGTGGATGGAATTGGGTTAACTAATTCCATGATGTCTTACATACGACAATAAATGTGATAAGGAATACCAAATTATATGACAATAAATCAAAATCATTGGACGACTAAAACCATGAGCTTGAACGACAGAAGGGGTTAAAGACTATTGACTTGGCTTTTTATTCGAATCAATAGCTTTCAATTCATCGCCTCCACTTCTTTTATTAGACTATCGATTGTGGGGAGGAAATCACGGTGTGGGCTGATGTGTCACAGGTTAACAAAGTGGAATACCATGCCAAAGGTGGCGTGGTTATGGTGTGGCTGGATTGGCATAGAGACTTCGACACGCGTGAATCTGATTTCAACAGCTAATTTTTATAACCGTTAGTTTGTAACGGTCACATATTTAAATTAAATCATTAAATTTTTAGTATAAATAACAGTCCAACACATTATTTTTAAACACATCTCAACAATTTCATCTGTTCAAACACAACTAATTTTTAAGAAATGGGCACTCTAAATTCGCTCTCTTCATCATCAGAAAACATAATCCCGGCGGAACTTGATACGGTCAGGACTGTGTTAGTAGAAATACTAGAAGACAGGGGCGGACCCGCATAGAGTGGGTCGGGGTCCCCGGACCCCAATGTTTTTAAAAAAGTTAGTATATCCCAGTATATTAAATTGTATAAGGACCCCATAAATACAATTAAATGGACACCAAAGAAAGAAAAAGGAACCTGGTGTAGTGGTAAATCCCTTTCTTTACCAACAAGAGGTTATGGGTTCAATCTTTGTATAGCTCGTTTTTCATGTTTTTTAATCTAGTTCAAACCTCGCTATGACCCGACCTGAACGAGGACCGACCTGAAAATTTTAACGTTTTGTTATGAAAATTTTGAACACCGAAAAAAATGGACTCCATTGAAAAAAATCCTGGGTCCGCCACTGCTAGAAGAGGTGCTCGGTGAGGCAAACATGATGACCCACTTTGAATTGAAAAACTCGTCATTGCAGGATAATAGTATTAACTTTGAGCTGGAAAAAACTGAGAGTTGAACTCAAGCACATTCGCGGGATGTATGCAATTGCGCAAAGCGAGACCCATGATGCATCTAGAAATGTAACTGCCATTTTCTCCTCTTGATTTTTGAAGTCAAACATTGAATTCAAACTATATACGTTTATCTGCGCTTATAATCTCGTATGTTACACGGGTTTACGTAAGACATTGTCGTTGTTCAACTCGTGTAGTACGCGGGTCTATAACCTAGTAAAAGAAATATAATGTTAAAACAAAAGAATAAAAGTTAATTCTCTCCTTGGAGGACCCACCATTATCTTCATTTGTTCGCACATCGCTTCAGAATAAAATTTCATTTTCGGTGCAATTTTTGAGATGGTCATTGCTCAGCCCAAATAAAATAGAAGGCAAATGTATTGCATTGGGTTTGGGCTTATTGAAGTCCACACAGCCCACCTGAAGCAGCCCATATGCAAAAGACTAGCCCAACATTAGAAGCCCATATGCTAACAAAAAAAAAAGAAAAGAATTAGGATGAAAACAATTAATACAATAGTTTGGATTATAAATTGGAGTTATCTTAACATATACTATACCATGGGCGGACATTAGGGTAGCCTGATATCCCTTAACGTTAAGGCGGTAATGTAAATTTTGGAAAAATTTGATGTTTTTTTCGATTTCGTTACCTTTTTTATTATGAAATGTTGCCCCTATAAAGATTTTCTAGATCCGCCACTGTAATATACATTGATATGCATGGAACGTTTTCATCACCAACTCTTACTACCTAAGTACCTACCGACTAATCCTAATAGAAACCAACTAATTAAGAGACTATTATCGTGAAGAATGACATGTAAATAAGTAATTTAACTTATTTACCACATGTTTATGACACTAATACAAATGTACTAAATCACTTAAAAAATTTACTATAGATTTTCAATAAACTCTCACACGAATGACTTAGGACTCTAAACGAATCGAACGAATACAAATAAAGCCTTGTTCACGTTCGTTCATTATGGAATGACCATATTCATGAACTATTCACGAACGCTTACCGAACAAGATTTCTCAAGCTTTGTCACTGCGGCTAACACCACCGATTTCAGCCGTACATAGCCAACCGTATACAGCCGCCAAAAACACCACAAACTAATTGGCAATAGCAATCGTATACAACGTGATATGCTACTATCGCCACCACTAATTTATCTCTCTTTCGTTTCTCACTATTTATATAAACTCAAATGAGAAACACCACACTTGTTCTTTTATTTTATTTTTTTCCGTTAAAAGAAAGAAAGGCTAGATTAAATAAAATGTCTTTGGTTGTCTCTGTAAATCGAAGAGAATACGTGGTGGCTAGATTACAATATTTGGTGTTTTCTTCCCAACCTATCCACGTGTAACACCTCGAAAATTTACGTCCAATAATGTACTGACACGTGTCATGGACTTTGAATATGTAAAAACATACTTTAGAGGGACTAAAGTTGACAAACAGTGAAACTATGTGAATACAAGGGCCCAAAGTGTCAACAATGGATAATTAGGCTCTAAAATAACCCTACATGATGTTTATAATCTTAAACGGATAAATCATGGATCATACGAGGCGAAAAATGAAAGAAAGTGAGGAATTACAAACTACAGGGGCTAAAAGTGTCAACATGTTGAAAGTATACCTCTGAGTGATCTTTTGACAAACCTGAAGCTTTGTAATGATAAAATATACTCACGAGAATATATGATAAAAATTTCGTGAAGTTTCGTGAACGTATGAGAAAGTTATGATTAAAACCGTACACGAAAGGTTAATTGCGTTATCGTGAATTTCGTGACCTTTCGGGTAAGCGCAAAGTGAACCGAGGACTTTGCCATGTTTATAAAAGTCCCAAGGTTTATAAAAGTCAGATATAAGGGCCAAGAGTGCTAAATAAATAAGCCGAAACACGTTACAAAAGTACAAGGACTGAAATGCAAAATGTATGAAAATTGAAGACATGGTCGCACACTGGTGTGCGGCCCGCCTGGGGTCACTGTGCGGCCCGCCTACCTGTTACCAGCGACAAAACCTGCAGATGTCGGTTTTCTGGGCTGTTTGCGAGTTGTTTACAGCTGTAATCGACTCAAGGACCTCCCCAATCGAATTACATGCATTTGAGGAGACTTGTACAGGTCTTACAACACCTGTGAACCTCTGTGGCAGCCTCACAACACTCCAAAATCTGCATATAAGGCACTTTATGTAGTAAACTAAGAACACTTGAACTTTCAAAAATTCACAAGACTTCTCCTGGAGCTTTCTGGACGCCAAGGCTACCTCATAGTGATCTCTAAGCTGGTTTAGGACCATTGTAAGTGTTTACAACTCTTTCAAGTTCGTTCTAGCTTAGTGTATTCACCGAAAGTCAAAGTATCGTAATTTAAACTTGACTTTATGATTAAACGAGATTGGCTCTGTCAAATCTCAAATTGAAAGTACCTACATGTTGGTATTTATGTGTGTAACAAACCCCTAAAAGGGTATTATCAGATTCACACCCTAAGCATGTTAATTGTCGAGTCAAAGCATTTCTTAAAAAGTCAACAGAATGTGTTTTTGCGAATTTAAGCATAATCAGTAATGTAGGCTACATGCAACCTGTTTGATCATCAAAATAACTTTATAAATAATGTAAGAACATGTTTCAACATGATCAACTCGACAATTTTCAGTTTAACCCGAATCGGAACCAAAAGTCACATAAATTGACTTTTTCTTTAACTATCGGTTCGGATCCATCCATGCATGTTTGAGATCTGAATTAGAGCATATTTTGGACCAACTTTCATATAAGTTTAATTCTCTGAGATTTTACAAATTGGTTCAACACTTATTCGAATCATATGCATGTTCCCGGTTTATGTTTAAATATGACTATTTTGCCCTTTTTAATATAAAACGCGATTTTTGAAAAAGTGAAAGAGTAGAAACCTTTGTTACTGATTTATAAACTTGCACCGAAAATTTGACATCAATCCGAGGTCTGGATTGTGAGTTATGCTCAATATCGCAAATAAAGCGGTTTTTATTAATTAAACGGCGTTATGAGCATAACGCCTATCAAAACCTAATTTTTGACATCAAAATGTATACCTACTGTTGTTATATAATATTTTGGGAATTATAAGGATTTTTAATAATTTTTAAACTAACTGGATCATAGAGATTTAGCCTTAAATCGGTTATTGTCGGTTTTGCCCTTTTGGGCTATAAAATGAGTTTTATAAATCCTTTTGACCCCAAACCTTTTTCTACTGATTTTATTTGATAAATAAAATATTTTGAGCATTCTGGAAATATAAAAATATCAGCTTTCTTGTACAAACCCGGAAATGGCTCCAAATCGCCTTTTTACGCATTTTTATCACATAGTATGTATTATAATCATATTAAACCTATAAGGTTGATACCTACTGATGTTTTTAGTACATTTTTATAAAATAACAGTAAGTATAAGTTTATAAACTCAGATTTCCAATTTTGACATTTTAAGCCCTTGTAAAATTACCAAAATACCCCTAACAAGCATAGTTTGGTTTTAAATGATAATTTTCACTTATGGGTCATACCCTACTGTTATAATATGTAAAATTAAATATATTTACTGTATGGACCAGACTTGTAACTCAGATTTATAAATAAACTCTTTTATAATCTTTTAAATGACCAAAATGCCCTTATGAGGCATAAATTGTGTTTAAATCAGTTTTGGGCATAATAGGAAATAACTTACTGATATTATATCATATTTATAGCATATGATATCAGGGAACTTGCATATGACTCTTACGGTTAACCGTAACGCTCTTTTCGCATTCGGTTCGGTTTATGTAACTAGTTTGCATAAATTGACCGAGACGGGTCAAACATTATCATTTTTGTCTCAGAATCCAGAATGTATTTAGTATACCCATATTATACAAGTATTCCAACTTGTCAGGTCTAAATCACATTCTATCCGGTCTTCGCTTAATCGTGCGTTTAAACCGTTTCGCCCTTTTAAATAACCGGTCTAAGCTTTAGCTTAAATAAAGGCCGTTAGAAATCTAATAGGTTATTTATAAACCTTCGTTCCAGATTAGGAGCACCGGTAAAAGCTACCTGCCTTTTTGCTTATTGAGATATATACTTACCAAGGTAAATACTTTTTGACTTATTTTCCCTATACGGGCTTGGGGTACGGTATATAAAATACCGCTTGGTCCGGCATTGAATTCTTTAATCGAATAGAGGTTAAATTTATTGAGATGCCTTGTTTTGAATGTATGTTTTATTGCTTAAAGCCTTTGGGGGGTTAATGACCATGTCCCGGATATCCTCGGCATTATCTTACGAGATGGCCACGACCTGAGCACGGGGTGTAGGCGTACACCTGTCAAGTGTATAACTCAATATTGTGGTGTGTCTATTGATCTTTAACCCGGCATGAACCGGGCTACTGAACGCATAAGTAACATGTAAATCCTTTACAAGATTATGTAATATAATTATCCCAAGTTATAAAATATTTTGTGCCATGAGCATTCAAATAAATTTTCAATCATTTTTAAAAATGAGTCAGTTAAATTGTATTTACCAGTGTAAACTGACGTATTTTTCCCAAAAGGTTAAGTGCAGGTACTACACGTAATAGGCTGGCTGTCTTCTAGAGCGTCCACAATAAGTCTCGCAAGCTTGGACGACAATAAACTGTTGAACAATATCTTATTTTATTTTGATCCGCCTGTGGATCCGTTTCAACTACTCGTGATATTTAATATTACATTTTATTTAAAGTTGAAATGAATCTGTCTTTGCTTCCGCTGTGCATTATTATATTGTGTTGTTGACTTATTATGTTCCAACCGCGTCACGATACTCCCCACCGGGCCCACCGGTGACACGTGGAAAATAGGGGTGTGACAGGTTGGTATCAGAGCCAACTCTGAGTGAATTAAACACTAGCCTTTTGTGTTTAATCTCAGTTACACAATTGCACAATCCTCGATTCTCGAGTCTAGACAAAGAACTTAGGAAATTTCCAAATTTTTGTTTAAATTTTCTAACCTTGTCTAAATTATATTTTTTTTGTATCACTTGTTTGTTTTTGACAGGTAGTTAAACATGCCGCCAAGAATGAGAGGACGAGGATGGGGACGAGGCGGACACGTAGCTCCAAATGATCACGAAGCCGGGCCATCGCACCGGCGAACACCTTCGGGCTCTCATAACACAGATGCCCAAAATCTATGGAGGTCCTTCACTGAACCAGCCTCCTCACCATCCATTCCCCACTCATTTGGGCCTCATTCGGAGAATGAGCCCCATCACTCACAGCAGTCCTACATTCCTCTAGGACCCTCATCACCTTTTGACAACACGTCACCCGTCTTTCAGGGCCTGTACAACCCTGATGATTACCTTCAAGAACCAGTGGGTTTTAACCCACTTGGACCCGAAGACCACTTTTCGGGTGGCAACCCGATGGACGTTGATGAAGATACCGATCCTTCCATGCCACCATCTGGAACACCGAACGACCCCATCGAGATTTCTGATGGGTCACCTTTCTTGGGATCACCATACAATGGTCCCGATAGTTATGAGGAGATGTTCAAACAATATGACTGGGTATTTACCCCCAGTTATCATAACTCTCCTTTGCACCAGCCACACCAGTCTCCCCTACATCAGGCACACAACTCTCCCTTACACCAATCTTACCATAACTCTCCTCTGCACCTGCCTCACCACTCTCCCCTACACCAGCAGGAGCAGCCACAGCAGCAGCCGCAGCAGCAGCAGAATCCTTCCGAGGATTCCCGATTTGTAGCGGTCACTCCGCCAGCAGCAGCACCTCCACTTCAGCCTCCCTCGCCTCCGAGGCGAAGGAGAACTACCTTGCGGATGTCCGCACGAGGAGGAGTGCGTATCAGCACCCCTCCACTTTCGAGTGGCAGCCGGTACTCGCCGGTCCACGAAGAATCGGAGACGGGAGAGTCATCGCATCCCATCTCTGAAGTAGCAACGGCGCCAGTCGCGCCACAACCACAGCCACAGCCTCAGCCACCATTGGGATTTGGAGAACCAATCCCCGCTTACACTAGTGCTGCAGCATTCAACCCCTTCGAGCAGCAGATTCACACTGGGTACAACTTTACGGAGGATCCATACTGGATAGCAGCAAACTCCAACACCTTCCATCAAGAGGCTCCCTTCGGAGGTCCCTGGGCTACGGGACCCTCGACCTATGGGTATCCATCATATGGGTACCAACAGTCGCAGCCTCTTCAACCTCCACAGTATCAGCAACCGCAACCTCCTCAACCTCCACCTGATCAGCCTCCTCAGCCTTCGTACTATCAACAGCCACCCCAGGCGCCGGCGATGTCACCACCGCAATTTCAAGAGATTCTTCAGGAGATACATGGGGTGAGAGACGAAATGCGGCAAGAGTTGCAGCAGGATAGGAGACATAACCGGGGGATGTTTCAGAAGGTGGTGGATTTGCTTAAGGGGAAGAAAAAGAAGGATCATTGAATCCTTTGTTAGTTAGTTATTTTTGTGTGGTACTCATGTCCCTGCGTGGACATTTATTTATTTCTGTACTCTACCCCTGCGTGGGTATTTCTTTCTGTTCTGCCCCTGCGTGGGCATATCTTTTATTTAACCCCTACGTGGGTTTGTTGTTTTGTTATTTGGCCCCTGCGTGGGCATATGATTTATGTAAAAGACCCATTTAGGGCAACTTGTACTAATTTAATTTTTATTTGAAATGGTTAATTTAAATTTCATCTTTAAATTATGTGCATAAACATAGTGTATGAATAAATGAAAAATAACATTAAATATTTTGATTTACCATTTTAATAATATAATAAAGATCTTAAAAGGTAAAACCTAGCTGTTATGTTGTCATAAATCTAGCCAATATGGTGGAACCTGTTTAAAAAGATTTAAATCTCTGTTAACATCTGTAAACATGTTAACATTCTTGGCTAATGTGATCCGTAAAATCACACACGCCACCCTTTTTATAAAATATCCAAGTTTAATATTTCTATATATAATTGGTTGTGACATAATGCCTACGGGTGATAGTTAATGTCATATAAAACAAGAAGGCAGCTGTAGTTTATAAACTCCCTGCCAAGAAAAAGGATTGACTTGTCTTATTTAATCAAGCCTTAATCCTACAAGATCCAAATTTGTAATTTAGAAATTTGTCTACGTGACTAGGCTTATTATGCCAATATTATATTTCGTTCTAAAAAGATTATTATTAAAAATCCTGAATGAAATTATTAAAATTAACTAATATGGCTTTTGTTTACCATGGTTAATAAATCGTCAAGAACGATAATACTGTTTAGACTTCTAAATAGATCTTGTCCTTATGTTTATGTAGCAATTTAAGACTACATGGCTAAATCAGAAGAACCAAACAGTCGTCCGGCACAAAACCCTGAAAATGCTCAAATGTTAGTAACTGGTGCGGAATTGAAAGCACTAGTGAATGATGCCGTGGTCGAAGCACTGAATAGACAATTTAGTGAAGCAAGCGGGACCCGAAGTAGGACCGGAACCGCATCACGTTCCAAGCCAAGAACACATTCGGAGGGTCATAGCAAACCGCCCTCTCAGAAGGAGGTACCTAAGAAAGATAAGCCAAAGAAGGATGATGAGGATCATCACTCCTCTAATCAAAACAGTGTCCCGATAAAGAAGATCAAGCAGAAACATGAATCGCACAGTAAGTCCTGTACTTATAAATACTTCGTCTCATGTAAACCCAGAGACTTTACTGGGGAGAAAGGAGCGGTCGACTGCATGACCTGGTTAGACGAAATGGATACAGTTGTAGATATCAGCGGGTGTGCTGATCGGGATGTAGTGAAGTACGTATCCCAATCGTTTAAAGGGGATGCACTAGCATGGTGGAAATCTCTCTTACAAGCTACCGGAAAGGCCACACTTTACAGTATGTCATGGGATCAGTTCGTAGCCCTTATTAAAGAAAATTTTTGCCCACAACATGAAGTTGAAAGGATCGAGTCAGACTTCGTATCTTTGGTGATGAAGAATCTAGACTGTCAGGCATACCTCACCACTTTCAATACTCTATCTCGATTGGTTCCATACTTGGTAACCCCAGAGCCGAGAAGGATTGCCCGTTTCATTGGGGGTTTGGCCCCTGAGATTAAAGCAAGTGTAAAGGCATCGAGGCCTACAACTTTCAGATCAGTAGCTGATCTATCTCTCTCTCTCACCCAGGACGTAGTCAGGTTGAGAGCACTTAGGAACTCGGAAGAGAATAAGAGAAAGCGTGAGGACGATACCTCACGGAGATCGGAGAAGAGACACCGAGGGAATAACGACCACAGGAAAGGGTCGGGATCTAAGAGAGATGGGCAACAGTCGGGGGATAAGCCCAAATGCAAAACTTGCAAGAAGAACCATTTTGGGAAATGTCGTTTTGAGTCGAAATCGCAGTCCCACACGAGACCCTGTGGAATCTGCAAATCTACTGATCATACGACTTTGAAGTGTAAGGGTCTGAAGGATGCAACATGTTACGGTTGCAACGAGAAAGGGCACATTAAGTCTAATTGCCCAAAGTACGCTAAGAAAGCCGATTATGGAAAGAAGACCAATGCGAGGGTCTTCAGGATGGACGCTAAGGAAGCAGTTCAAGATGACAACGTTATTACAGGTACTTTTCTTGTAAATGATGTTTTTGCTAGAGTCTTGTTTGATTCTGGAGCGGATAAGTCTTTTGTAGATAATAAGTTTTGTGAGTTGTTAAAATTGCCTGTAAAAGCCTTAAGTGTGAAGTATGAGGTGGAGTTAGCTGATGGAACCATAGAAACAGCCTCAACTGTTTTAGATGGATGTGTTATATCCATTAGGAATCATTCTTTTCCTTTGTCCCTACTTCCCTTTAAGCTCGCCGGCTTTGATGTAGTCATAGGCATGGATTGGTTATCGCATAACCAAGCCCAAATTGTGTGCAACAGAAAGCAAGTAATAGTTAAAACTCCTGCTGGGGAGTCACTTACCATCCAAGGGGATACACAGCATGGATTGCCTGAGCAAGTGTCCATGCTCAAGGCATCCAGATGTATGCAGAAGGGCTGTGTCATTTATATGGCACAGGTTACTATAGACGAGCCAAAACCTAAGATTGAAGATATCCCTATCATTTCGGAATATCCTGAAGTTTTTCCCGAAGAACTACCTGGTTTACCACCAGATAGGCAAGTGGAATTCCGGATTGACATCATCCCTGGTGCTGCACCAGTAGCGAGAGCACCTTATAGGTTAGCACCAACGGAGATGAAGGAATTAAGGACGCAGTTGGATGATCTGTTAGCTAAAGGTTTTATTAGACCTAGTTCATCTCCTTGGGGAGCGCCTATTTTGTTCGTCAAGAAGAAGGATGGATCGATGCGCCTATGCATCGATTATCGTGAGCTCAATAAAGTCACTATCAAGAATAGGTATCCTTTACCCAGGATCGACGATCTGTTCGATCAATTACAAGGAGCAAGCTACTTTTCTAAGATCGACTTGAGGTCGGGCTATCATCAGTTGAAGGTCAAGGATGAAGATGTACACAAGACAGCGTTTAGGACTCGTTATGGACATTACGAGTTCCTAGTGATGCCTTTCGGGCTCACTAATGCGCCAGCCGCATTCATGGATCTCATGAATCGCGTCTGCAAGCCTTATTTGGATAAATTTGTCATTGTCTTTATTGATAACATCCTTATTTACTCGAAGAACAAAGCTGATCACGAGAAACGCCTTCGTTGTATTCTCAAACTTCTACATCAAGAGAAACTTTACGCCAAATTTTCGAAGTGCGAATTTTGGCTTCGAGAAGTCCAATTCCTTGGGCATGTGGTAAGTGAGCGTGGTATCCAAGTGGATCCCGCTAAGGTAGAAGCAGTCATGAATTGGCAAGAGCCAAAAACGCCTACTGAAATTCGCAGTTTCCTGGGTTTAGCAGGATATTATAGGCGTTTCATCGAAAACTTTTCTAGGATTCGCCCCTAACTTCGTTGACGCGCAAGAAGGTTAAGTTTGATTGGGGCCCTAAGCAGCAGGAATCCTTTGATATTTTGAAGAAAAAGTTGAGCAAAGCACCGGTGTTAACATTGCCAGATGGTATAGAAGAATTTGTGGTGTACTGTGATGCATCACACACTGGTATGGGCTGTGTACTCATGCAAAAAGGCAAGGTTATTGCCTACGCTTCACGAAAACTGAAGGTGCACGAAAAGAACTACACCACCCACGATTTAGAATTGGGTGCCGTTGTATTTGCATTAAAGCTATGGAGACATTACTTATATGGTACCAAGTGTGTGATCTATTCAGATCACAAGAGCCTTCAACATTTGTTTAATCAGAAGGACTTAAACATGAGGCAAAGACGCTGGATGGAGACTCTAAATGATTATGATTGTGAAATAAAGTACCATCCAGGCAAGGCAAATGTAGTTGCTGACGCCTTGAGTAGGAAGGAAAGAGTTAAACCAATAAGAATCAATGCCAAGCGCATTGAGATCAAGAATGATTTGAACAAAAGGATATTAGCTGCACAGAAGGAAGCTGTGCTGGAAGCTAATTATCCTGAAGAAAAACTGGGAGTAACTGAGGAGCAGTTATCCCATGACAAGGACGGAATGCTAAGATTAAATGGACGAATATGGGTTCCAGTTTATGGAGGACTTCGGGATGTTATCCTCCAGGAAGCCCACAGTTCCAAATATTCCGTTCATCCTGGAGCTGATAAGATGTACCAGGATTTAAAAGCAAACTACTGGTGGATTGGTTTGAAAAAGTCCGTAGCTGCTTATGTGTCTAAATGTTTGACTTGTGCGCAAGTCAAAGCAGAGCATCAGAAACCGTCAGGTTTGTTACAACAACCTGAAATTCCTACATGGAAGTGGGAGATGGTGACAATGGATTTCATCACCAAGTTGCCAAAGACAAGAAAGGGAAATGATACTATATGGGTCATAGTAGATAGACTGACGAAGTCAGCACATTTTCTACCCATCAAGGAGACTTATAGCTCCGATATGTTAGCCCAGTTATACGTTGATAAGATTGTAGCTCTGCATGGTATACCTGTATCTATTATCTCTGATAGAGATACTAGATATACGTCACATTTCTGGAAGAGTTTCCAACAATCTTTGGGCACTCGTTTGAATTTTAGTACGGCTTATCATCCACAGACTGACGGTCAGAGTGAGCGTACTATTCAAACTTTGGAAGATATGTTACGTGCATGTGCGATCGATTTGGGTGGTAGTTGGGATAAGAACCTACCATTAATCGAATTCTCCTACAACAATAGCTACCACACCAGCATAAAAGCTGCGCCTTTTGAGGCCTTATACGGTAGAAAGTGTAGATCGCCTATTTGTTGGGCAGAAGTTGGAGATGTCCAACTATCAGGACCAGAAATTGTTTTTGAGACGACTGTCAAGAATGTCCAGATTCGCGATCGTTTGAAAGCTGCCAGAGAAAGGCAGAAAAGTTATTCGGATCCACAACGTAAAGATTTTCACTTCGAAGTAGGTGATAAAGTGTTGCTTAAGGTATCACCCTGGAAGGGGGTGATGCGATTTGGTAAGAAAGGCAAGCTAAGCCCGAGATACATAGGACCTTTCGAGATTATCGAACGTGTCGGGTCAGTTGCTTATAAGTTAAACTTGCCTGAAGAACTTAGCGCTATCCATAATGTGTTCCACATCTGTAATTTGAAGAAGTGTTCCGCTGATGAACCACTGGTTATGCCGTATACGGATGTACATATAGATGAAAGCTTGAAATTTGTGGAAAATCCGTTGTCTATTGAAGACCGAAAGGTAAAGAAACTTCGAAGGAAGCACATACCTATTGTTAAGGTCAAATGGGATGCCCGTAGAGGTCCCGAATACACGTGGGAGGTAGAATCCACAATGAAAGAAAAATACCCTCATTTGTTTCAGTAAATCTCGGGGTCGAGATTTCTTTTAAGGGGGTGAGGATGTAACACCTCGAAAATTTACGTCCAATAATGTACTGACACGTGTCATGGACTTTGAATATGTAAAAACATACTTTAGAGGGACTAAAGTTGACAAACAGTGAAACTATGTGAATACAAGGGCCCAAAGTGTCAACAATTGATAATTAGGCTCTAAAATAACCCTACATGATGTTTATAATCTTAAACGGATAAATCATGGATCATACGAGGCGAAAAATGAAAGAAAGTGAGGAATTACAAACTACAGGGGCTAAAAGTGTCAACATGTTGAAAGTATACCTCTGAGTGATCTTTTGACAAACCCGAAGCTTTGTAATGATAAAATATACTCACGAGAATATATGATAAAAATTTCGTGAAGTTTCGTGAACGTATGAGAAAGTTATGATTAAAACCGTACACGAAAGGTTAATTGCGTTATCGTGAATTTCGTGACCTTTCGGGTAAGCGCAAAGTGAACCGAGGACTTTGCCATGTTTATAAAAGTCCCAAGGTTTATAAAAGTCAGATATAAGGGCCAAGAGTGCTAAATAAATAAGCCGAAACACGTTACAAAAGTACAAGGACTGAAATGCAAAATGTATGAAAATTGAAGACATGGTCGCACACTGGTGTGCGGCCCGCCTGGGGTCACTGTGCGGCCCGCCTACCTGTTACCAGCGACAAAACCTGCAGATGTCGGTTTTCTGGGCTGTTTGCGAGTTGTTTACAGCTGTAATCGACTCAAGGACCTCCCCAATCGAATTACATGCATTTGAGGAGACTTGTACAGGTCTTACAACACCTGTGAACCTCTGTGGCAGCCTCACAACACTCCAAAATCTGCATATAAGGCACTTTATGTAGTAAACTAAGAACACTTGAACTTTCAAAAATTCACAAGACTTCTCCTGGAGCTTTCTGGACGCCAAGGCTACCTCATAGTGATCTCTAAGCTGGTTTAGGACCATTGTAAGTGTTTACAACTCTTTCAAATTCGTTCTAGCTTAGTGTATTCACCGAAAGTCAAAGTATCGTAATTTAAACTTGACTTTATGATTAAACGAGATTGGCTCTGTCAAATCTCAAATTGAAAGTACCTACATGTTGGTATTTATGTGTGTAACAAACCCCTAAAAGGGTATTATCAGATTCACACCCTAAGCATGTTAATTGTCGAGTCAAAGCATTTCTTAAAAAGTCAACAGAATGTGTTTTTGCGAATTTAAGCATAATCAGTAATGTAGGCTACATGCAACCTGTTTGATCATCAAAATAACTTTATAAATAATGTAAGAACATGTTTCAACATGATCAACTCGACAATTTTCAGTTTAACCCGAATCGGAACCGAAAGTCACATAAATTGACTTTTTCTTTGACTATCGGTTCGGATCCATCCATGCATGTTCGAGATCTGCATTAGAGCATATTTTGGACCAACTTTCATATAAGTTTAATTCTCTGAGATTTTACAAATTGGTTCAACACTTATTCGAATCATATGCATGTTCCCGGTTTATGTTTAAATATGACTATTTTGCCCTTTTTAATATAAAACGCGATTTTTGAAAAAGTGAAAGAGTAGAAACCTTTGTTACTGATTTATAAACTTGCACCGAAAATTTGACATCAATCCGAGGTCTGGATTGTGAGTTATGCTCAATATCGCAAATAAAGCGGTTTTTATTAATTAAACGGCGTTATGAGCATAACGCCTATCAAAACCTAATTTTTGACATCAAAATGTATACCTACTGTTGTTATATAATATTTTGGGAATTATAAGGATTTTTAATAATTTTTAAACTAACTGGATCATAGAGATTTAGCCTTAAATCGGTTATTGTCAGTTTTGCCCTTTTGGGCTATAAAATGAGTTTTATAAATCCTTTTGACCCCAAACCTTTTTCTACTGATTTTATTTGATAAATACAATATTTTGAGCATTCTGGAAATTTAAAAATATCAGCTTTCTTGTACAAACCCGGAAATGGCTCCAAATCGCCTTTTTACGCATTTTTATCACATAGTATGTATTATAATCATATTAAACCTATAAGGTTGATACCTACTGATGTTTTTAGTACATTTTTATAAAATAACAGTAAGTATAAGTTTATAAACTCAGATTTCCAATTTTGACATTTTAAGCCCTTGTAAAATTACCAAAATACCCCTAACAAGCATAGTTTGGTTTTAAATGATAATTTTCACTTATGGGTCATACCCTACTGTTATAATATGTAAAATTAAATATATTTACTGTATGGACCAGACTTGTAACTCAGATTTATAAATAAACTCTTTTATAATCTTTTAAATGACCAAAATGCCCTTATGAGGCATAAATTGTGTTTAAATCAGTTTTGAGCATAATAGGAAATAACTTACTGATATTATATCATATTTATAGCATATGATATCAGGGAACTTGCATATGACTCTTACGGTTAACCGTAACGCTCTTTTCGTATTCGGTTCGGTTTATGTAACTAGTTTGCATAAATTGACCGAGACGGGTCAAACATTATCATTTTTGTCTCAAAATCCAGAATGTATTTAGTATACCCATATTATACAAGTATTCCAACTTGTCGGGTCTAAATCACATTCTATCCGGTCTTCGCTTAATCGTGCGTTTAAACCGTTTGGCCCTTTTAAATAACCGGTCTAAGCTTTAGCTTAAATAAAGGCCGTTAGAAATCTAATAGGTTATTTATAAACCTTCGTTCCAGATTAGGAGCACCGGTAAAAGCTACCTGCCTTTTTGCTTATTGAGATATATACTTACCAAGGTAAATACTTTTTGACTTATTTTCCTTATACGGGCTTGGGGTACGGTATATAAAATACCGCTTGGTCCGGCATTGAATTCTTTAATCGAATAGAGGTTAAATTTATTGAGATGCCTTGTTTTGAATGTATGTTTTATTGCTTAAAGCCTTTGGGGGGTTAATGACCATGTCCCGGATATCCTCGGCATTATCTTACGAGATGGCCACGACCTGAGCACGGGGTGTAGGCGTACACCTGTCAAGTGTATAACTCAATATTGTGGTGTGTCTATTGATCTTTAACCCGGCACGAACCGGGCTACTGAACGCATAAGTAACATGTAAATCCTTTACAAGATTATGTAATATAATTATCCCAAGTTATAAAATATTTTGTGCCATGAGCATTCAAATAAATTTTCAATCATTTTTAAAAATGAGTCAGTTAAATTGTATTTACCAGTGTAAACTGACGTATTTTTCCCAAAAGGTTAAGTGCAGGTACTACACGTAATAGGCTGGCTGTCTTCTAGAGCGTCCACAATAAGTCTCGCAAGCTTGGACGACAATAAACTATTGAACAATATCTTATTTTATTTTGATCCGCCTGTGGATCCGTTTCAACTACTCGTGATATTTAATATTACATTTTATTTAAAGTTGAAATGAATCTGTCTTTGCTTCCGCTGTGCATTATTATATTGTATTGTTGACTTATTATGTTCCAACCGCGTCACGATACTCTCCACCGGGCCCACCGGTGACACGTGGAAAATAGGGGTGTGACACCACGTGCATATACCACATTCATCACTATATGTTTGTTGCTTTTGTTGAAAGCATTCACCTACACATATATCCATCCACGTACACACCAAAAATTATCATATTTATTTACTTGCATTTCTATTTTATTTTTTCTAGTTATCTATTATGTATTTACATTATATTATATATCATAACTTTGGATATTCATACATAACTAGTTATAAGGCCCGCGTGCGTTGCGGCACGGGTACATTGCAAATATCAAATGAATTATTCCAAACGTTATGTAATGCGTAAACCATATGAAAACGCGTGTTTTGATGTATCTTATATAACTCAATGTAACCAATATAAGCGTTATGGTTGTATCAAAAAGTAAAGTAAGTAAATTGAATTTATACCAAGTAAAAGAAATCAAATCGAAACCGGGTTGGTTCGTTTAGTGGGGCACCTAACCATTACACCACCCTTACATTTGTATTAAGACTTAGCGGTTTGGATTCAATTTGTTTGTGTACCGTTAAGATAAAACAAAAGAGATAAGCTAAAGAATAAAGTTGCAGTGTAACCAAAACGATATTTATACGTGTTCGGTTCGTTGGGAAAAAGTAACCACTAACGTATTTCTACATATGCTTGATTAGGTATTTTTATCATGTCTTTGCGTGGTCAAAAGAAAAAAAAAGTTAATACATTTCTTTGAGTTTTATTATGTTTTGAAAACAATTTATAGTTCTAAGCGACCAAACCTCAGGGACCATTTTGGCAGTTTACTCTTCTATTCATCTATTAAAAAAGTAATTATGCAACCAATTCACATGACAACCGTTGCAATTACATATAAGTGAAATGACTTAGAAATATTCAAAAGAGTAAACTGCCATTTTAGTCCCTGAGATTTGGTCACTTTTGCCACTTTAGTCCAAATCTCAAAATTTTTGCATCTGGGCCCGTGTGGTTTCAGTTTTATTGCCATTTTGATCCAAAAGTGAAATCAGGTCATGATTGTCTTATAAAATCCTTCTATTTTGTCCTTTTACCCAAGGGCAAAATGCTCATTTTGTTTTTTTACCTCTTAAGTAGGTTGTTATTGTTTCTGTTCTTCTGCTTGCTGCTTCATTTTGTGCATTCTATTACATGTTTAATCAGATATTGTTTAGCTTCTATCTCATCTGTTCAAAATCAAAATCAGATTATCAAAATTTAAACAAAATACTATTCTAAATCAGAATATACAACAGCAATTTCTCCAGAGTTATTAAATTCTTCAGCAATTAGTCAGATTGCAGTGCCAAGATACTAGATAGGAACATGTATTGCGTCCTCATGTCATAACTAATAGCTTGAATCCTTGTAATTGTTTAATTTAAGGCAAAATTGCACTTTTCGTCCTTTATGTTTCAGGGTTTCTACAAGCGCTGTCCTTTAAGTTTAAAAATTACACTCTATGTCCTTTATGTTTGCAACCCATAACATGCGGTGTCCTTTCTTGTCAACCCAGTTAACTTTTGATGTTAAAACCCCTCTTTGTAAAACTCTTTAACAACAGGGACCATATGTGTAATTTTTAAAACCCCACATCTTCTCCTTAATATATCTGGTAAAGCACCGTTCCTTTGTTCCACCTTCTTCTTCGCCACACACAAACCAGATCCCCTGTTATAGGTTGAAAACATATAATGAAGTCATGGTTTGTGCCTTCCCCACAAATCCTCTGATCTAAACCCCCTTTCATATTTCTTTCTTTCTAACTGTACACACAAATGAAAATAGAATTTCAACTTCAAAGCACAAACTCACAGACAACATCATCTTCCTCGTCTCTCCCTCTCGCTAAAATCTGGCAGACCACCTCCTTGGTGGCGGTGGAAGAGGCACACGGCGGTGGATGACAAGCCGACAACACCAACATTAGAACTCCCCTCCTCCTCTGATTTCCCTAAACCGGCGACAGACTAGAAGTGGCGCCGCCGCTCACGGCGGTGACGGTGGATCTGGATGGCTGAACGACTCCCCTCCGCTCCGGCGACAGGGACTCCGACAACAGCCGTACCTCTTTCACACCCTTGTTCCTCCCTCGCGATGACCGACCGGCGACGGGCTGCCGCACAGAGACGGCGCCGCCGCTCAGCGGCAGCGGTGATGCAGTTATGGGGTTCGAAAGTGATGGCGACGAGAACAGTGGCTGCCGGAGCCATGGCAGCTCAGGTTTGGGTTGGTTCAAGCTTCATTTCAAGTCTCGAGGTTCAGTCACAGGTCAGGTTCAGGTCCGGTTTAAGCGGCTCAGTTACGAGATTGGGTTCGGTTCGGGTGTTGGTTCAGATGATTTCGGTTCAGATTCATGCCGGAGCACCGATCAAGTTTTGGATAGATTCGGGTCACGTTCTCCGGAGCCGGCATCGGTTTAGTTCAAGTCGGAGTTCGCCAGAGCACCGATCACATCGGAGAAACAACCGGGGAACTCGCGAACCGTTTCGGTATATATTTTTTTTTTCTTATTCCATTTGCCGTTTCGTTTTCAGTTGTTTTAAATCCATTTCATTGTTTTCTTGTCAAACAAACTTGACGAGCTATATATTTAACAAACAAAACCTTAACAGTGACCTTTTTGTTAACAGTGACCTTTTTGTTTTTGGTTTGTTTTTGACAAATGAAGATAAGAAGAAATAGGGCAACATTTTTAAATATACGTGACACCAACGTTTTGTTCTTGTTGTTAGTAATTGTATTAGAAAAGCTGTTGGTGTGTACCATTATTGTGCTTTGTGTGTGGCGAAGAAGAAGGTGGAACAGAGGAACGGTGCTTTACCAGATATATTAAGGAGAAGATGTGGGGTTTTAAAAATTACACATATGGTCCCTGTTGTTAAAGAGTTTTACAAAGAGGGGTTTTAACATCAAAAGTTAACTGGGTTGGCAAGAAAGGACACCGCCTGTTATAGGTTGCAAAGATAAAGGACATAGAGTGTAATTTTTAAACTTAAAGGACAACGCCTGTAGAAACCCTGAAACATAAAGGACGAAAAGTGCAATTTTGCCTTAATTTAATCCTGGTATTTCTGTTTTCCACAAAACAAGAATCAAATTCTTCCATCTTTAACATCTTTTCACCCCATTACACATAACGACTTCAATCAACAATAAAAAAACTTTTTACTAGCAATTTCTGTTGTAGAATACTACTTATCACAATTTCACATACAATTCTGGAAATAAGCTGATGAAAAAAAAACCCAACTAGTTAAAGAAATCGAAAGTTTACCTCCAAATCCCAAATCTATGTCCAACATCAAAATCAAAACCAAAATCCGTGTTCTAAGCAGGGGCGGGCATCATTAATGTGGTTGAAGACGAAGGTTAAATCCGTGTTCTAAGCAAGGGCGGACATCATCAATGTCATCGTCGCCGCCGCAGAGATTATCATGACCGGCGGTTTTCCGGCGAGTTTTGGAAGTGAAACAGAATGAAGGCGGTTAAACCTAGAAACTCCGCAGGATCGATCGTCGAGGAAACTGGCTGAAGGTGAAGGTGAAACCGGTGGTGGTCGAGGTGATCGTGATGGAGGTGGAACCGGTTGTGGTGGTGGCTAGTGGTGATGGGGTGGTGGAGGCGACCGTGGTTGTACCAGAAAAAAGAGAAGAAAGAGATAGAGATATATAAGTGCATATGTCTGTATGAATGAAGAAGAAAGGGGGAAGGAAGCAGATGGTGAGGGATTAGTGGGGCCCACTTGATTAACTATATTCTTTTAACTTTTTTTATAAAATTAAAATGACTATTTTGCCCTTGAGGAAAAGAACAAAATAGCATGATTTTATAAGACAATTATAACCTGATTTCACTTTTGACCAAAATGGCAATAAAACTAAAACCACAGGGACCCAGATGCAAAAGTTTTGAGCTTTGAACTAATTTAGCAAAAGTGACCAAACCTCAGGAACCAAAATGACAGTTTACTCTATTCAAAACATGAATATTTGCAAAAATAGACGAACATAAAAGAAAACTTTTGACTTTTGACCACGTGTAGTGGAAGGGGAAGATAATGCCCCCACCCTAGGGCATTTTACGCCATGTGGCGGTCTAGTCAGCAAACGGGCATTATTTGGCGTTTTCTAAAATGGGTGTAGTGGGGATGGGGCATTATTGGGGCATTAAATAAAATAAAGAAAAAACACCTAAAAATCTTATTGGCCAAGCAAATGGAATCTCTAATCTGATTGGTCAACATTTCCCCCCTTCAGCATGCTTCAAACAACGCGGACCCAATTTTTTTTCCAAAAAAAGGCCCGAAACCCCCCTATGTAATGGGATTTGGGCGTTTTTCGGCGTTATTCTTGAATTTTTTTTTTAAAAAAGCCCCACTACGGGGGGTCTTAGAAGGTTAAAATAACCACAATGTTCTCCTTTTCAAAAGTGCTCAGGTTCGAATCCCTTTCATTAACTTTATTTACTTTACTTTTCTTTTTCATCTTCAACTCAAACCCTAGCTCTTTTCCAACGTCGTTCACAGATCTCCGTCAACTAATTTCTCACATTCTTTCATCATTCAGTATTTGTTGACACATGTTTGTGGACGCGACTCGACTCGACGCGACCCGGCCTGAACCACGACATTCCTCCGTCGTGTGCTTGAAGACTACAAGCGGGCTAAGACTTAAAGGAAAGGAACTACTCCTTGGGCTTCAACCTTCGGCAAAACAAAGGAAACAAAACATGGGCTTAGGCATTTGGCGAAACTCACTTGGGCCAAAGCCCATTAGCGACGAATCAGGAAGAGGTCGACCAAACATTTTTGTTTCGTCGACTGTGAATGTGTTTCGTCAATTGTTGTCCTATTTCGTCGATTGTACTTGTGATTCGCCAAGCATGTTCTGTTTCGTTGTGTCTGTGTGTATAAATAGACAATAGTTAGACTGAAAATGTGTGACACAAGAACAGAGAGCACACACACACTCACGAGAGTTTGAGAGCGTTTATAGAGTACATCTGTAAACATTGAGCTTGTAACTGAACCTTTCATACGTATTAATACAGAGGTGTTAATCGGTGAATATTGTGTGACGTGTATTTGCGTGTTCTATCTCGGTTTGCTTTCCCGGTTGGATTCCGCACAACCGGGTTGGTTTGTACACAAGGATTAGGCGACTAGATCCTCCCCTAGCCGGACCTACAAGTGGTATCAGAGCCTTGGCTCTTCTCCTTGTTAAAACCGAGTTGTTTTCGGGTGTGTTTCAGATTTTTGAAGTTCTTATTTTTCTGAAAAATCAGTTCAAAACTTCGAAATTTCTGGTGTTTTTGTTGTTAGTTCATAGAAAACCTTGCTTAAAACTCTTTTTAGCATGATGTGTTAAGGTTTTTAGTGAAATTTCTTGCAAAAATTCGTGTTCGGCAATTTTCGGTACACCGGAAAACTCATATTTCTGGGTTGTGTTCTTCATATATTCAAGAAGCCTTCAAAGTGTTCTTTATGGTTTTTACTTTTTGATCTTTGAAAATTTGAATATTCATTGTTTGTGTCTTGGAAGTTGTTGTTGATTAAAATATACAACATCATCATTTGGTTGGTAAATGGAAAAGTGTGTAGCCGAAAGTTGAGTTGAAAAAGTGATCTACTTTGTGTCAGTGATAAAAAGTCAATTGGGCAATCGTACAAGACTTGTTTCCAACGCACAACATTTTCAATCACACAAGTATCAGTCGCACAAGATAGCTGGGATCGCACAACATACATCTGGGCTTCTGTTTCGTCATATTTGGGCCTTGCTTCGTCACTTTCAAGTTGGGCCTGTTTCGTCGAAAGGGAGCCCATACTCACAAATCAGTTTCGTCGCCTTAGTTGGGCCTTTGATTCGTCAAACCCAATACACCAAATCTGTTTCACCGATTACGTGGGCCATTCATCTAGTGGATAAGGGTTGGGCTTGTGTTTCGTCATCCAATCATCACACAACCTGTTTCGTCAAGTTTAAGATTTAAAATCTGTTTCGTAAAAGATAACAAAACAGTTTCAGTTTCGTGGAAACGTGTTTCGTCAAAGACATTTTTTTAAACAAAAGGTTTGCATTTGTGATTTAACTGTTTGTTTGAGGTGTGATTTTCAGGTATTCATTTTTCTTGATCAAAAAATGAATCCGATTTGGGGTACTCCGGTAAATACAGATATGTATTATGGTACTCCGTCTCCGGATAGCGGAAAGTATAGAAACACGAGTTTGTCTCCTTCGTGGGCCGAATCTCCCGCACCGGTATCTTCACAAGCTAATGCAATTTCTACCGGTCAATGGGCATTCGTATCAAATCAAACTCCAAGTATTCAAAGCATTCTCTTAAGCGAGAGCGAAACCGAAAGTTTGAATCGGCCTCCAAAGTTGATGCACTTAAGCGAATATCCGGGATGGGTAGACAGATTTCATACATATGTCCTTGGGCAAAACACGGAATTGTGGTTACGTTTCACCACAGATTTCGATCAAGCTATAGAAGTTGCCGCTTCAACTGCTGCTACATTTGCCGATCTTCCTGAAGATCAGAAAAAGATATATGACTTGGAAAAGAAGGCATATGCCATTCTTACTCAGGCATTGAGCAAGGATATTTACCATCAATTTGTCAACTATAAAACGACAAAGAAATTATGGGATGCGTTGAAGACGAGAGGTGTAGGAAACGAAGCGACTCGCCAATTGAGACAAGGTCTACTCAAGAAAGAGTTTGATGGGTTTACATGCATGGATAAAGAATCTTTGGGAGATTTGACGAGTCGATTTTCTCATTTGTTGACTGAAATGGGAACTTTTGGAGTGATAACGACTCCAATCGAAATTGCCACCAAGTTTGCTGATGCTTTGCCACCACAATGGAGTAATTTCTTGGAAATCCTGAAGCTCAATGGCATTTTGGCTACAACAAGCTTCAATGATTTTGTTCAACTTCTGGAGAATAAGAATCAGGAAGAAATCCTTAAGGCGAAAAGGGTTCCAGTGCCACAGAATCCTGAAATGTATTATGGAACTCCTAGTACTCCTGCAAGACCAATCTCACATGCTCCAATTAATCCTGAAATGTATTATGGAACATCTAGCACCCCTGCAAAACCAATCTCACATGCTCCAATTCAGACGGCGTTTGTGTCTAGCACAGATCTATATGGCAATTCTATTCAAGTTCCTGTTAAGCCGGCTCCAACAACAGACTTGTACGGAAATCAGCTACCTGTTAAACAACAAGCTTGTTATGGAAACACATCATCTGCTGGTCAGCAATCAAAGCCAAATACAGTATGGCTCGACACCTCAAGATTTTCTAAAGTCAGTGTGGAAGTAGCAAAGGAACATATGGAGCTTCTAAACACTTTGGTGAGCGCGTACTGTGGGTTAGTGGAAGGTCAGATTGGGAACATTAATCTGACACAAGAAGATTATCAGCAGATTGATAAAGAAGAGATGGATTTGATAGATATCAAATGGGCCTTTGCAAGTGCAGTAAGGAGGGCAAAGGATTTCATGGAAAGAACTGGCAGAACCAGCTTGGAAAGTAAGAAAGACACCAAGTATGGGTTCGATAAACAGGCAGTGAAGTGCTTTAATTGTGGTGAACGGGGTCATTTTAAAAGGGAATGTACAAGGCCAGCTCAGCATGGGAACCAGAACCCTTTCAGAAATCAAGGCAACCAGCAGAATCAGAACAGGAACAATGAGCGTACGTTGATACCTGTCAACAACCAAAGTCAAGCAGGACCATCAAATGCTAACCAGGCACTTGTGGTTCAAGTAGATGAAGGTTGTGATTGGTCAATCCAGTTGAGTAGTGATGCTCCAGATGGAACAGCTTGTTTTGCTGAGGTTGTCAAGGATCTTAAACATGCCAGTGGTGGAGAATCTTCCACCAATGGTGATGAATCTTCTGAAGACGAAGACAGTTCTGGATACAGTAGAAGCTCAGATGAAGAATCCTCGAGTTCAGGCGATGATCATTTGGATGACACATCAAGTGCGTCAGTCGATGCAGATGTTGATGAGCTATTGGAGGAAGCTGCAGCAGAAAATCATAGGCGATCTATATTGGTGGATCAAGCTGCTTATTCTTCTTCTTCTCTCCATTCAGCCTTTATGGCTAATGTCGACAGTTCATCAAGTCAGGTATGTGTCGATGAACCCACTGCCGTTATCTGTGATAATTGTGATAGTTTGAGTGTTAAATGTTCTGATTTAGAAGCAAACATGTCAGAGTTGCAAGGCAAACATGATGCTTTACAAGCTAGTTTGTTTGACTTGCAAGACAAACATGTTTCATTGAATGCTAAGTGGTGTGAGTTGCAAAGCAAACACGAGGCTTTGCAAGACAAGTATGATGTGACATTCCTCCACAATCAAAAGTTGACCGTGGATCTTTCTAAGTGCACAGAAGCCTACATGTGTTATGAAAACCATGAAAAGGAATTTAAATCGATGATTGAAAAATTAAAGAAAGATAAAACCGAGCTGACAAAAATGGTTTCCAGAAAACAAACTGACATAAATTTGTATATCACTCGTCTTGAGATAATGCAAAAAGAGATGGCTTGTGTTAAAACTGAAAGTGAGGCGATCCGACTCAAGTTAGACAGCTATTTAAGCTCTAGCTATGTATTGGATCACATCATTGATGTTCAGAAAGAGAAACGGGATGTCACATGCATTGGATATAAGAAATGTCCACCACCCGTGAGAAACAATTATGATGCACTGCCTGATGAGGAGTATAGAACTCACTTTGAACCATCTATTCCTTTGGACATCAAGGAATTTGCAACAGGACTCGGATACAAGAAAGAAGTATCATCCGATTCAGATGTGTCAGCAGATACATTTGTAACTGCTGAACAGAATCAGGATCCTCCAGTTGTGATTGAGGATGCTGATTCTTCTGATGATGAATCTGATGATACTGATTCAGTAAAGTCTGATGCGGTAATCAAAGAAGAGGACATACCTCTTGAGAATCATATTCTATGTGATCCTCCCGCAAAACCTGCTAAGACTGTTCCGACCGAGTCCACGTCTGCAAAAGAGTCGGAAAGTGTGGATTTGCTGTACACTCTTGTTGGTGATGATAAAATTTACTCAGACAAAGATTTTCCTATAAAGAATGTTAATCAATCTTTAATAAGTAAAGTTTTTGAAAATTCGGCAAGTAAGTTTTTGGGAAAGACAGGATCACATGTTACAGTGACACAGTGCCCTCCTATTCCAAAGGCCGAAATTCGAAAACAATATGGCAATCAAAAATTACCAACAGTGCAAAAACAGCAAAATCATACTAAACCTAAAGGAAAATTACCGGCTCAAGGTCAACGGAAGTCGAATCCAAAGAAGAACAAGAATGTGAACTTTGTGAAATCAAAGGGAACGGACAAAATTGAAACGTTTGAAAACAAGTCTAACTTTTTGTTAAGAAAGCAACAGTGATGAAGAGAAATGAACCAAACTGTTCAAAACCTAGTACCTCGGGATCACAAAGTTCATCATCATCGGCAAAACGATCACATGATACTTCGGGGATTGTTGAACGAAGATCATGTTTCGAATGTGGTGAAATTGGACATATAATTCGAAATTGTCCATATCTTCATAAGTTGAAAGCAAAGGTTGATGCCCCCCGTGACCAAATTGACCGCAAGCGATCTGTTTCAACAAAATCAGATCCCCGTCTTGTAAAAGAAAGGGAAAAGAAACAGAAACGCCAACAGGTCAAGAAAATTGAGAAAGCACTTAAAACAGATGTGGTTCAAAAACAATCTGTTTCAGTTAAACAAGAAAGTCCAAAGTTTTCAAAAACTTCAAACAATCATGGAGTTAATTTGTCAAACAATCAAACTGGTAAAACTCAACAGACATGGAAACCTAAAATGACCACAAATTCGGTGGGATCATCACAATTTCCTACCATCAAAAAGTGGAAGTAATTGTTGTTGATGAAAATGGAAGACCCAAGACCACAATGGCTTGGGTCCCCATCTCCAACTAATCAAGTGAGTTCATGTGCAGGGTGTTCCAGGAGGAACTATTAATAGTCATTGGATTGTTGATAGTGGGGCATCCAGGCACATGACAGGCGACATGAAGCTTCTCTACGACGTCAAATCTATTAGAGGAGGTTATGTTGCTTTTGCTGGAGATAAAGGCGGATATATTACTGGTGAAGGAATGATATCCAACGGGGTTGTAAGCTTTGATAAGATTAACTTTGTACAACAACTTGATCACAATCTTCTCAGCGTTTCACAAATCTGTGATAAGAAGTTTTCAGTACACTTTGATGCAAATGGATGTTATGTGCTGAAACCCGGCTTCAAGATTCCCAAAGAATGGATTCTCTTATCTGCTCCAAGGATAAATGATTTGTATGTCCTTGATATGAGCCAAGCTATTACAACGTCTGCACAAGCAACCTGTTTCGTTTCTAAAGCCACAGAAAAAGACTCAATCTCTTGGCACAGACGAATGGGTCACATTCACTTACGCAAAATGAATCATTTGGTGTCAAATGAATTGGTGAATGGTGTTCCTCTTAAAAACTTCCATCTTCAAGACGTCTGTTTTGGTGTCAAATGAATTGGTGAATGGTGTTCCTCTTAAAAACTTCCATCTTCAAGACGTCTGTGTTTCGTGCCAGAAAGGAAAACAAACAAAGAAGCGACATCCGACTAAGAAGATCAACACGGTGGCCGTTCCACTTGAACGTTTGCACATGGATTTGTTCGGTCCTCTCAAGCATAAAAGCATCCGGAATGATCAATATTGCCTCGTGATAACTGATGATTATTCAAGATTTTCTTGGGTGGCGTTTATGGCACACAAGAGTGAAACTTTCGGTATTATCAAAAACTTGATCATTCAGATTGAGAATTTGTATAAGTTGAAAGTTAGACGAATACGTAGCGACAATGGTACTGAATTCAAAAATCATGCCATGGTGGAGTTTTGCACTTCAAAAGGTATTCTTCACGAATTTAGTGCAGCCTACACTCCTCAACAGAATGGCGTCGCTGAACGTAAAAATCGTACATTGATCGAGACTGCTAGGACAATGTTGGTAGAGTCACAGTTGCCGATTCCCTTCTGGACTGAAGTTGTGGCCTCTGCATGTTACACGTTGAACCGAGTCCTTACAGTCAAAAGGCACAACAAGACCTGCTTTGAGCTTATTAACAAACGGAAACCAGATTTGTCATATCTTGAACCGTTCGGAGCTCCGTGCACAATAATCGATCCTAATGGAAAGTTTGGGGCAAAAGCAATTGAAGGATACTTTCTTGGGTATTCCACCCCAAACTTAAGAGTCTGGAACCTAGAGAGTAAAAGGGTCGAGGAATGGTCTGAAGTCAGAGTACAAAGGCACACTTTACCAGTCAGAAATCCAGGTCAACCATGGATGTTTGAGTACGATGACTTTTTCAATTCGATCAATGTTGAAGCAGTTGAAGAAAATGCTGCAGCAAGGATGTTTTTCGAGAGTGACAACGCAACAGATTCACCGTTGGTTCGTCCAATTATTGTCAATCAAGAACCATCTTCAGTGAACAATAATGCTCTCGACAATGAGGATTTTCATGATGCTACCGAATTGAACGAATCTTCAGAGGATGATGAATTTCTCGATGCAGATCAAGAAGCTCCAACAACAGCAGTTCATGGTACTTCAGAGGGTACACCTCCAGTGGACACCCCTAGAACAGCTGAAGCTACTGCATCATCCTCTTCGTCAATTCCGGGTATTGAAATGGTTGTTGATCTCAATCTCAACAATCTGGGTACAAATATTCCAGTTCAAGATAATCCAGAAACAAGGATTCACAATACCCATCCTCAACAAAACATCATCGGAAATGTACAGAGTGGCGTTCAAACAAGAAACATGTTGCGGAACAATAACAATGCAGGCCTGTATGCAGCTATTAGAGAATCTGGTCAACAAAACGATTGGTCTTTCGCGTGTTATGTCTCACAGGAAGAACCAAGAACTTGGAAAGAAGCTTTGAAAGATAACTCTTGGGTTGAAGCAATGCAGGAAGAACTGCAACAATTCCAGAAGCTTGGTGTCTGGAAACTCGTAGAGAAACCTGCTGGTTACAAGAAGATTGGTACCCGTTGGGTGTTCAAATGCAAAAAGGATGACCGTGGAGTCGTTATTCGAAACAAAGCAAGATTAGTCGTTCAAGGTTTTCGTCAGATTGAAGGGATCGACTACAACGAAGTCTATGCACCTGTTGCACGTCTGGAAGCAATTCGGATCTTTCTGGCTTATGCCTCATTCAAAGGATTCAAGGTTTACCAGATGGACGTCAAAAGTGCATTCTTACATGGTGTGGTGGAAGAAGAGGTGTTCGTCGAACAGCCTCCAGGTTTTGAAGATTCTATCCATCCCGATCGGGTTTGGTTGCTCAACAAAGCTCTCTATGGTCTACATCAAGCACCGCGAGCTTGGTATGCAACCTTATCTAATTATCTGCTGGAGAATGGATTTCGCAGAGGTCTTATCGATTGTACTCTTTTCGTTAAAGAACAAGATGGAGATCTTCTACTGGTACAGGTATACGTTGATGATATTATATTTGGTTCTACTAATGATGTTTTGTGTAGGAATTTCGAGCGCATTATGCAGGATAAATTCGAGATGAGTGCTATGGGGGAAATGGCTTTCTTTTTGGGCCTACAAGTACAACAAACCGAGTCTGGGATATTCATCCATCAGACTAAATATGTTGGTGACATCTTGAGCCGGTTCCAGATGTCTGATGCAACGCCCATCGGTACCCCATTGCCGCAAAATCACGGAATTACTCCAGACTTGAAGGGTGAAGCTGTTAGCCCCTCATACTACCGCGCGATGATCGGATCTCTTATGTACCTCACAGCATCAAGACCAGATATAATGTACCCAACGTGCCTGCCTGCCAGATATCAAGTCAACCCGAAGGCCTCACATCTTGCAGCTGTAAAAAGGATTTTTCGTTATTTGAGGGGTTACCCTGACACCGGTCTATGGTACCTTAGGGATAATAACTTTGACTTGATCGCTTTCAGTGATTCTGATTTTGGCGGATGCAAAATCGACGGCAAATCCACAACGGCTGGATGTCAGTTTTTGGGAAATCGCCTAGTCACATGGCAGTGCAAGAAGCAGACGTGTGTCGCTACATCAACATGCGAAGCTGAATACATTGCTGCCTCAAGTTGTTGCTCCCAAGTCCTGTGGATCCAACAACAAATGCGCGACTACGGTTTTGAATTCCTAACTACTCCTATTTACGTTGATAATTCTGCTGCCTTACAGATCACTAGAAATCCTGTGCAGCATTCAAAGACTAAGCACATTGAAATTAAGTATCACTTCATACGTGATTGCTTTGAGAAAAGGCTAATCGATGTTGCTTACGTCCACACCGATGACCAACGTGCCGACGTTTTTACCAAAGCATTTGACAAATCAAGATTTGACTATTTATTATTGGTAAACGGCATTAAGGTCAAGCAAGAGTAAAACCAACATCGGAAAATCATTTTTGTAAATACCTTTGTGTTTTAAATTTATCTTAGTTTGTTGCTTTTAGGGGGAGTAAACCAAAATTTGAAAATCCAAAAACATCGAAAAATTTCAAAAACACAAAAACAATAGAAAAACAAAAATGAGTTTCCTGGCGAGCAAAAGAGAAAATGATAGTACATCAGTGGTCTGTCCAAACCTCTTTAAACCTAAAATGAAAAACGATAAGCAGCTCTATATAAGATGTATCGGTAGGCTCACAATCATTTTAAAGTGTGCAGGGTGATATAAACTTAAATCGACTGAAGAGCAGGTGGGAACCACTCATTGGCATATGGTCTTAGTACCGAAATTTCGTTTGAGAGATTGCCGAGGTTCTGAGATTTTCAGTCTTTATGCTGTTTATCATCTGGGTATCATGGTTGTTTCTTTTACCGAAAAATAACGGGGACGCAAGTCTAGATCTTCCATGATACTATACATACGTGTACATATTGCATTCGACCTCAATAAGTGATCAACAATCACATGTCCAAATCAAATAAGTGATAATGTATCACATTTATCCGGGAGTCAAGTTCGTCTCTCTGCTGTACGAAAGTACTGACCTGTTCACGGACTTGCTCTTGTGCCCTTCATGCATATGAAAATCAAGTTCCTCATCAATAAGTGATTCTATCACATAGGGCTTGTTTTCATTCAAAATAAGTGAGTTTCTCACATCATATACGGTCAAACAGATGATAATCGGTATACTCACCGGTAAGATGAACCCTCATGCATACCTTGATACGGGAATGTGTCGTGATGTGGATGAACACCGGTCGATAAGTATAAATCATACCTTAACGTATCCCCTCGCCATGATTACATCTGATAAGTTGAGCTTATGTGGATAACAATACCGATAATTGTTATAGGATGCTTATCTAAATGTTAACTAAAAGAACAACAAGAGCGTTTTGGCTTGACCGTACACTGATATGATTCTCTTACCCTCGAAACTCGCAAAAAGAATGTTTGTATATATTTACTTTTCTTAGTTTCTGCAACTTTGTATATATTTATTTACTGCTTTCTGTCTTTACATTCGAAATATTCAAAAATACCAAAAAGATTTTAGGTGTGTTTTAATATTAATTTTCTAAAAGCCAAAAAGATTTTATTTCTATTTTATTTTCGATCGTACGATGTTGGATCTCGAGTCTTCGTTGCCTGAAACCTGATTGAAAACCAAAATCGACTAAATCTTCATAAATAGTCAAAATTTGCAAGTTTTGAAAGTTAAAAACTAAAATTGATAAATTTGTTGAACTTTCAAACTGTCGGACGGTAGTTGATTGAGATATGGTCATACGTGTGTCGTTTGTTTATGCTAATTATATTCCATGCAGTTGTTCTCATTACGCGTTTAGATTTCTTGCATGTGCAGATTCTAAAGGCAAGGAGAACATGGTCGATGACAAGCTTCGGAATGAAGACACGACGTGAAAGGCACTCAAAAGACAAAGATGATCGAGTTACCGCTGACCATCATCAATACCACAAGGATCTCAAGTAATAAAGATCAAGACATTCACGAGCATAACTCAAGGGGGAGCTTATGTTAAGGGGGAGTTTGTCAACACACTTCCTACATGAAACGGGGAGTTTGTTGATACACTTTCTGCCTTAAAGACGTGAAGACATTGAAGATCCTCCGACATAGAAGACATCAAAGGCGAATCTCGCGAGTAGCGTCCAAGGGGGAGTTTGTTGACACATGTTTGTGGACGCGACTCGACTCGACGCGACCCGGCCTGAACCACGACATTCCTCCGTCGTGTGCTTGAAGACTACAAGCGGGCTAAGACTTAAAGGAAAGGAACTAGTCATTGGGCTTCAACCTTCGGCAAAACAAAGGAAACATAACATGGGCTTAGGCATTTGGCGAAACTCACTTGGGCCAAAGCCCATTAGCGACGAATCAGGAAGATGTCGACGAAACATCTTTGTTTCGTCGACTGTGAATGTGTTTCGTCAATTGTTGTCCTATTTCGTCGATTGTACTTGTGATTCGCCAAGCATGTTCTGTTTCGTTGTGTCTGTGTGTATAAATAGACAATAGTTAGACTGAAAATGTGTGACACAAGAACAGAGAGCACACACACTCACGAGAGTTTGAGAGCGTTTATAGAGTACATCTGTAAACATTGAGCTTGTAACTGAACCTTTCATACGTATTAATACAGAGGTGTTAATCGGTGAATATTGTGTGACGTGTATTTGCGTGTTCTATCTCGGTTTGCTTTCCCGGTTGGATTCCGCACAACCGGGTTGGTTTGTACACAAGGATTAGGCGACTAGATCCTCCCCTAGCCGGACCTACAGTATTTTAATATAAAATCTGTATCGAAATCTATCTTATAATATTATTCAATTTTACAGCCAAAATTCACCCCCAAACCACCGGTTCAGAGGAGACGAACTCTTGTCTTGCCTAAAAGGTACGTTTGCTATTTCCAATTTTGTAATTTGAGTGTTTGTAGTAAATCTGTATTTGTTTGTGATTTTCATTTTGTACAGTCACAGTACTGATGATGATTCTGCAATCGAGTAGGAATTACTCCACACAGTCATTGGAAATATTTCTCTCTTTTTGTGGTGCTATGATTACAATTTTTGTGATATTTTATAATATATTGATAGATCTGTCGCTTGATTGCCGATGAAATACAACCATGTCTTAAAACTGGTGTCACTGAATATACATACGCTTTAGGTGAACTGGGCGGTTTTCACGGTTTTGCTGTTCGGATTTCTGATACACCATTTGAAATGTAGAAATGTTTATTTAATCATATCATGATGATGTTAAGATCCTCTTGTTGTAACACCCCAACCGATGGCGGAAACATCGGTGCATTACTTTGATAGATGGTTTAAAAGCACATGGAACTAAAAATTTAAATATTTATTAGTCAAATTTACAATTTATCAGTTACAATCAAAGAAACAAACAACAAATCAATCCGTAATTAATTATCTAAATCCTCAATGCATCCTATGTGAGTAGCAAATCTTGTAAGCTTCATCAAACCTTATCGCCTTAAACATGCGCAAAAAACAGGTCAACTACGAAAAGTTGGCGAGTAACATAGGGTATTAGTACATATAAGTATAATTGAAAATTTTTGTACAATTCAATGGCATAGCATAATATCTAAAGCAATTTGAAATAGCGACATGAAACTAAGGGCACACTCAAACCTTGTGTCGACTTGTAAGTGAGGAACCCAAACGGTTAACCACTTGCTAGAGTAAGTGGTTTCTATCATTCCCAAAAGGATCTCCCCCTAAAAGGCCAAGGAGTGGGAATGGGGTGTCAATCCTATAGCGCTACAACATACTACCACGCGGCTTGATCGTAGTTAATGAATTCACAAGTAGTAATCATGTAAGTTCAAATAAACACATAGATAGCATGCGACCATAGAATCGAATTGTAAGTTGCGTATAACATGTGATAGTTTGTGTATTTGATATTGGCACATGAATCACCCCAAAAGTGTAAAAATAGTAAAAAAGGGAAACTATGTACTCACTTGGATTAGCAAAACGAACACAAGAGCTTGTTGTAGTGAAGATGTGGAAAAACCCAAAGTGTCACCCTATCATGAGTAAGTTAATAGACAAGAACTTAGTGTCTAAGGTTGTATAAAGTTAGGGATCTCTAAACTAATTTTCGAAATAGCTAGGGTTTTGATTGTATTATTTAATCGAATATCATATGAGAAATTAGTTATCAATTACTTGGTAGAATGAGTTAGGAATAGACGTTATTAATTATTAAAAATAATTATAATTATATAGTATGGTTTAAAAAGAATCATAATTAACTGATGTGGGAGTTTATTAAATTAAGTATATGGATTAAATGATAATATGGATGTAAAAATATATAAGATTTGTAAGTTAAAATACAACCAAAATCTTAGTAAACTGAATTATATAATAAAATGTATATCAAAATAAATTAGATTGTAAATGAACTGAATTCTAATAAGACTGAATGAACTTGGGTTTGTTATGGCCCAGGCATGCGTGTAACCAACTGGGCTACCGGTCATTGCTGGTAGTCCAACGGTTTTAAATATTTTTAAAGTCTGTTTTGATATAGTCCTTTTTCCCAATTATGAGCTTATCCTTTTTTTTACGGCCAACAAACTTAATCCCGAGCACTCTCGAGGCATCCACTAGACAAACGGAGTACTCCGAGAGTAACCCGAGTCCACCACCAATTCCGGGGAAAACCCGGTAACCCACCCGCCCGTAGGCACGACGGTGAAATTACCGGTAAAACCCGTTTGGCTCAAGGATCAAACCCAGGATTTCGTGGGCACTCTCGGGGCACCCACTGGACAAACGGAGTACTTCGAGAGTAACCCGAGTCCACCACCAATTCCGGGGAAAACCCGGTAACCCACCCGCCCGTAGGCACGACGGTGAAATTACCGGTAAAACCCGTTTGACTCAAGGATCCAACCCAGGATTTCCTGGGTCTCCTATCATTGCCCACCAGTGCCTCACCATGCACCAAGTGAGAGTCGAACCTGCATCTCTCAAGAGAAATGCAAGCCCTCCACCACTTGATCTAGATATCATTATCCTAATAGCACTTATGAGCTGAAACCTTATAGTGCGAACTTGATCATATACTTATTGTTGTTACAGAAATTACGACAGGACTTGATCTCTGGAATGAAACGAAAAGAAAGCATGAAAACAACTTACCTCAAGGGCTCGGTTGTATGGGCAAAGATGGTGTCCGGAGTGTAAAGATTCCGGCGAGAAAAGATAGAAACGAAAGAATAAATTAGAGAGTAAATTGAGTTGAAACGTGTTCGTATGAGGTTGAGGGTCAAGTATTTATACACGAATCGAAACGATAACAGATATGAATGAAGATGGGATTTGTGGGTTTGATGGGTTAACGGATAAGCATGATTCGCAACGAATAACGTGATAATAACTCAATATTAGATAAGTATAGTGTGAAGATAAACGTTAATGCGAAAAAGAATAGGTGAAACGAATAGATTTAAGGATCTCCGGGTTCGACGGAATTTCTGCCGGAAAATCCGATCAGGAAGACGAAGAAGATGGAAGGGTACTGATTGTTGTTTTTATGTTTTGTTTTTGGCAACTTTGGTCCCTGCAAACTTTAGGATTTACAAAACATATTTAAAACTTAAATTTTGGTTTGATAAGGAAAGAAACAACACAGCCACGTGGCTGGTGTGTCATTTGTTTTGTTTGATGAATATTTTATTATTATTATTATTATTATTATTATTATTATTATTATTATTATTATTATTATTATTATTATTATTATTATTATTATTATTATTATTATTATTTTGATACCTAGTAAACAAATTAATTAAATGACATACAATTTTCTAAACGTATTGTTTATTTAAACTAGTTTTTTTTATATCGCGCGTTGCGACGAAATTTAGCAATAATAATGTAAAACAAACGTGATTTTAAAATAAAACATGTTGTTTAAAAGTCAAACCGTTATAACGCTTTAGTTTTCATCGTATCGTTTTATGATACCAAATAAATAATTTATTTTGAGTATAACCTCGTTTTAACAAAACTTATAACGGAATGTCAGGGAAAGAAATTAAGTACAACTACGTACTTAAGTTTTTAGAAAATGTTATAAACGTAACTTACTAAAGAAGTATCAAATTAATTGATAAATTAATATATGTTAAAAAAAACAATTATTAAAAAAAGGTAAAGGAAATAGATGTTTAAAAAAGAAAAAATTGTTATTAAAAGTAAATATAATAGTAAACTATTATAATATATTAAATAATAAAATAATAAAAAACTATATATTATTATAAAAATAAAGTTACTATTTATCGTCTCTCAAAATCAATATATAATAGTATAATTTCCAATTAAAAGTATAATAAAATAATCAACAAATTGATCATTGAGTTCTTTTAAGAATTGTATTTATTTTATTACAATTATTAGCTTTCTAAAAAACAATAAATATATAGCTTTATGTCTTTAAGAAAAATGATAGTTATTATTAATGGCTAAGTATCATGTATTAAAAGAAATAATAAAATTAGAAATATTAATATAGCTTAAAGCTTTTTTTTTTTTTTACGAATGCAAGGGAGATAAATAAATGTCTTGAATATACTAGGTATTAATATTCTCCAAAGAAACATTCTCCAAGTCCAAGCCCTAGCCCTTGTATACTCGACCATATGCTCTTTTACCAATCTCATCTCCAAGCATCTTTCAAAGTCCAAATATATAACATGTGTAAATTCAACATGCAAGATAAACCATACTATCCGTAGGACATTCAAAGGTGTGGGTATATGGATTGTGAAATCATTACATTTGAAGAATGTTGAAAGGGTTTCAATTACTCATCTCATGTTATGAATTGATTGTGGGTTGATGAAAGGTTCAAATCATCAAGTCAATTAAATGATGAGTTGAGTTTAGATAGAGCTTAGGATAGGAGAGGTCAGGGGTTCAATCCCCATGGTGTGCAACGTTAGCGATTCAAAAAAAAATTAAATGATGAGGTAGTAGGAGGCATAGGCATGATGAAATCCCTAAAACACCCCTAAGGTGTCTTAAATTTTTGCACAATGGACAAGTTTACCCCCTCTAAAATAGCTTGGCTCTTTTGTACATGTTGCTTGAAGATGTGTACACAATGCAAAATTACCAAAAGGGTAGAAATCCTAGTTCTCTTAATAAGGTAGTATAGATTATAGATTTGTTAAGTATGATCTGGAAACAATTGTATGCAGTAACCTAAAGCTGTAAATAACAGTGATTTAAGGAGGCTGTATGCGTTAAAAATAAACTTTGGCCTGCTTTCAACCCGTTTGACTCGTTATGTTTTAACCATGGTTGTAAAAGTCCCGCCTAGGCTCTGAGTACTCGCTACAAGGTAGGCTACCGAGGCACGAGTACTCTTCTCCCAGGCCAATTACTCCCCGAGTAATCTCCGCCTAAGCCGAGTACTTCCCGAGTACTCCCGAATCCGATTAGGGAGCGCCTAGCGACTTTTGCAACCATGGTTTTAACTAAGTTTTTTTTGTTTGACATGTTGTCGTGCTTTAATACTAGCCGATCAAAGTCAGCCATATCACCCCCGCCCCCCGTTTCCAACCAGGCTTAATCCACACGCCAGTGGGGCAACGCCATGGCTAACGCCAGCCGGGTGTGGTCTAGCCAGCGTTAAATGCATTCCGCCGCCCCAACCCGCGGCCCACACCCTGTACTTTGACAAAAGTTGCAATTATATTGTATTATTGAAATAACTTAGAAATATTCGAAATATGAATATGAATTTTCAACATATACAAAGAAGGTGGCCGGTAACAGTGCTTTTTACCTATTGGGTGAAATGGGCAGTGGGGGAATCGTGCCTGGCACTCCCCTATTGGCCCAACAAATTTACGATTTTATCCCGCTTTAAAATTACGATTTTGCCATCTGTTCAAAATTATGTTTTTACCCCCACTTAAAAATAAATTTACGTTTTTCCTCCCAGCTAAAAATTTCAATTTTACCCTGGGTTCAAGATTACGACTTTGCCCCGTTTAAATTTACAGTTTTACCATTAGTTTTTTCTCTTATAATTACGTTTTTGCCATTAGTTCAAAGTTATGTTTTTACCCCGACTTAAAAATAAATTTACGATTTTGCTCACAGCTAAAAATTAAATTTTGCACTCGGATCAAATTTACGATTTTTCCCCGTTTAAATTTACAGTTTTGCCATTAGTTTTTTTCCCTCACAACCACGTTACGATTTTCCCTTCAACTTAAATTTACATTTTATCCATCGTTTTTGTTTGTTTTCCTGGTTAAAATACAATTTTGCCCCAGTGTAAAATAACAGTCATGCCAGCAGCTGCCTGACACTCCCCCATTGGTCCATCTAATTTACGATTTTATCCCTAAATAAAAATTATGATTTCGCCCTCAGTTAAAAATTACGTTTTCCCATTGTTTTAGTTTTTTTTTTTTTGCAAAACTATAAAAGTTTTTTGTTTTAATTGGTTGACCCCATTTAATTTCTTCCCGTGTTAAGGAGTTGTCTAAGACTCGCTCATTAGTCCTGAAAAATTACAGTTTTGCCCTGAGCCGAAAATTACGGTCTTATCATCGTTTTAGGTTTTTTCCTAGCAAAATAATAGTAATGTTTTTTTAATTGATTGAGTATTATTCGGCCATCGCTCCGCAACGCGGACGGGGCAACTGCTAGTTACCAAATATTTGCCAAATAGACGATCACAAAAGAAACTTTTAACTTGAGAGTGCCAAAATCGACTATCACAAAAAGTAACTTTTGACTTCAGAAGGTAAAATTAACCACAACGTTTTTCTTCTCAAAATGCTCAGGTTCGAATCTTCTCAGAAACTTTATTTACTTTTTCATCTTCAACTTAAACCCTAGCTCTTCTCCGACGCCGTTTACAGATCTCCGTCGACTAATTTCTCACATTGTTTCATCATTCAGTATTTTGATATCAGATCTGTATCGAAATATATCTTATAATATCATTCAATTTTACAGCCAAAATTCATCCCCAAACCACCGGTTCAGAGGAGACGAACTCTTGTCTTGCCTAAAAGATACGTTTGCTACTTCCAATTTGAGTGTTTGTAGTAGATCTGTATTTGTTTGTGATTTTCATTTTGTACAGTCACAGTACTGATGATGATTATGCAATCGAGCAGGAATTACTCCACACAGTCGTTGTGAATATTTCTCTCTTTTTTTGTGGTGTTATGATTACAATTTTTGTGATATTTTATAATGTATTGATAGATCTGTCGCTTGATTGCCTAAATTTTAACAAATTTCTTGTTTCTGACTAGAAATTTAGATGAAATATAACCATGTCTCAAAACTGGTGTCTCTAAATACATACAGTCTAGGTGAACTGGGCGGTTTTCACGGTTTTGCTACTCGGAGATTTCTGAAAAAAATGACTTTTTAAAAAAGCAGAATTTTGTATTAAACTCTTTAAACAAATGATAAGATTGTTGATGAGTATGATATAGGTTGATAACTTTATATTTCTAAAATAAAAAATATAAAAAATGGTCTGTGACTCTGTTCAGCTTAGAAAACCGGTTTCAACTTTCAAACGATAAACCGAACTGTAAACTAGCAATTTGTTAGAACTATACTGTGAACCGGACCGTACGTACTTCAAACCGGCTGACTTTCTTCGGTTTCGGCAGTTTGGTGGTTTGGGATGTTTATGAACACGTGATACGCTTATCACTTTACTCTTTAAAAACGACCTATAAGAAGTTGAACATTCTCCAAAAGATATATGAAGTTGATACATGTTAAAGTGTGATTTGCAGGGACGGAGGTAGTAGGTGTGGTGGCAGCCATTGGGCCAGGGGTGTGTGATTTCAAAACTAGGGATGATGTTTATCATCATTTCGGGGGTGTGATGTGAACCTATACAGAGGATCAGTTTGTTTTGTTATATTTTAGCTAAACTTTTTATATCTGACCAGTTTTGAGATAAAAAAACACCCAAATTGACCCATTCTTAGGGCATGTTTGGCTAAGCTTTTCAAAGTAACTTATTGACTTATTGGCTTATTCAAAAAGCCAATAAGTCATTTTAGTGTTTGGCAAATTGAAAAGTGCTTTTGAAAATGGCTTTTTGAGATGAATGAAAAGGAGTTTTTAAGAAGTCACAATATTGTGACTTCTTGGCCAGCTTATAACTTTTCAAACTTTAAATTACCAATATACCCTTATTTACCCCCTTATATCATATATTATGTCCATTTTAGTCATTTTACATCAATAAGCTAAGCCAAAAACTTTTTAAAAAACAACTTATTGACTTATTAGCTTTTCCCACTCCATAAGCTAATCCAAACACTTTTTTTAAAAACTCCTTTTCAAAAAGTCTTTTTCCCAAAAGTCCTTTTTAACTCTAATAAGCTTAGCCAAACATGCCCTTAAGTAAATGTTCTCAAGGGGTACCAAATTTTGTCTACACTTTTTTTCCCCTTCATATGTGTACTTGTTAATCTTATAGTTGTTTCTTGGTGTTCTACTAAGAAACAGGATTTGTCGTCAAGAATCTGTGAAGCATTTGGAGCTTTTGTACGGTTTATGTTATTTCAAAACGGAATTATCTTCACTCAGGGCTTCTGATTCTGAGACAATTGATAGTGATTCAAGTTCTATCACCAATCCTTCAAGTCTTGCCCCAAGCTCCCAAACAGGTACCCTTTGACTTTTCAAGTTTAAGAGACTGATTTTCTTCTTCGAGATTCCATTTGAACTTTTCAACTGATTTCAGAAAGATTTGTGGCTCATTAAAGACCGGTACAAATATCACGAACAGAAAAGTTATGGTGTTCAATATGAACCAAACTCCATATCAATTTTAGTTTCAAAGATTTATAGGTTTGACGTCAAAAGTCAAAATTGAAATTTGTTTTGATAATTTGATAGTGCTATTGGTATGTATGACCGAGTGGACAGACCAAGGCTCTGCTACTTCTTTGTAGGATAATAGTATTAACTTTGAGCTGGAGAAACCGAGAGTTAAACGCAGGCACATTCACGGGTTGATGCAATTGCATAAAGCAAGACACTTGATGCATCTAGAAAGGTAACTGCAATTTTCTTTTTTCCTCTTGACTTTTGAAGTCAAACCATTTGACTAACAGTCAAGTCAATCTTGAACTAAAGCATACTGCTTTTGTGTCAGCTGACTGACTGATGTTCAAAAACTGCAACTTAAGGAATCCATCAAACTCAAAAGATTAAAACATTAAAGTTGGAACCAGAGGGAATGGAACTGTATATAAATCGAGCTTTCATCAAACGGTTGCTGCTGATATATTCAAAATGATTAAAAATGCACATCGCGGCCCGTTTATAGGGAAATGCATTGTTAAAATTTGGAAATTACAAGTTGTCAAAAAAAAAATACGAAAGTTAAAGACACAAATAGACGCGCAAATCAAGTCAAAGACATAAATATATGCGTAAGTCAAGTCAATTAGTGATTTACAAGTTCCACTAAAAATTATAGAATTCAAAAGGCTAAAAAATAGGGAAAGTCTTTAGTGACAAAATCGGAATCCTAATCAAATTCAACCCTGTCACCCCAGCGCCCCGCCAGGCTGAATCCCCGCGTCAGCGAGGCGACACCATGGTCAACACTAGCCAGGTGTGGTCTAGCCAGCGTTAAATGTATTCCGTCGCCCCAACTCACACCCTGTAGTCTGACAAAAGTTGCAATTGTATATTGTATTAGTGAAATAACTTACGAATAATCAAAACATGAATTACCATATATTTGCCAAATAGATTATCACAAAAAAAAAAAACTTGATAGGGCCAAAATAGACTATCACAAAAAGTAACTTTTGACTTGAGACGGTAAAAATAACCACAACGTTTTCTTCTCAAAATGCTCAGGTTCGAATCTTCTCAGGAACTTTATTTCCTGTTCTTTTCTTTTTCATCTTCAACTCAAACCCTAGCTCTTCTCCGACGTCGTTCACGGATCTCCGTCGACTAATTTCTCACATTCTTTCATCATTCATTATTTTAATATCAGATCTGTATCGAAATCTATCTTATAATAATATTCAGTTTTTCAGCCAAAATTCACCCCCAAACCACCGGTTCAGAGGAGACGAACTCTTTTCTTGCCTAAAAGGTACCTTTTCTACTTCCAATTTGAGTGTTTGTATTTGTTTGTGATTTTCATTTTGTACAGTCACAGTAGTGATGATGATTCTGCAATCGAGCAGGAATTACTCCACACAGTTGTTGTAAATATTTCTCTCAAAACTGGTGTCTCTGAATACATACAGTTTAGGTGAACTGGGCGGTTTTCACGGTTTTGCTGTTCCGATTTCTGAAAAAAAAAAGTTGCTTTAAAAAAAAAACAGAATTTTTTATTAAATTCTTTAAACAAATGATAAGATTGTTGATGAGTATGATATAGGTAGATAACTTTATATTTCTAAAATAAAAAATATAAATAATAAATGCAAAATTGTATGTTTAGCTTAGACAACCGGTTTCAACTTTCAAACGATAAACCGAACCGTAAACTAGCAATTCGTTAGAATTATACCGTGAACCAGACCGTACGTACTTCAAACCGGTTGACTTTCTTCGGTTTCGGCAGTTTGGTGGTTTGGGATGTTTATGAACACGTGATACGATTATCACCTTACTCTTTAAAAATGACCTGTAAAACTGAATTATCTTCACTCAGGGCTTCTGATTCTGAGACAATTGATAGTGATTCAAGTTCTATCACCAATCCTTCAAGTCTTGCCCCAAGCTCCCAAACAGGTACCCTTTGACTTTTCAAGTTTAAGAGACTGATTTTCTTCTTCGAGATTCCATTTGAACTTTTCAACTCATTTCAGAAAGATTTGTGGCTCAATAAAGACCGGCACAAGTATCACGAACAGAAAAGTTATGGTGTTCAATATGAACCAAGGGAGGGGCTCATGCGAGAACTCCATTTATTGCGAGAACCGCGAGAACCAATGTGAACACAACCTAAAATAGCTAAAAAAACATAAAAAAAACCTAACCCCCACCCCCCCCCCCCCCAAGCTAAATGCTAAAAACTAAAACCTCCAAAAAACCTAACCCCCCCCCCCCCCCCAAAAAAAAAAAAAAAAACCTAAACCCCCCTCCACCACCCCCCAAAAACCTAACCCCCCCATGCTAAAATGCTAAAAACTAAACCCCCAAAAAAACCTAAAAAATATATATATATTTTTTTTTTGCTTCGAAAAGTAGCGATTTTTATATAAAAAATATTAAAAAAAAAATTTTGTGTGATTTTTAACTATTTTTAGGCATTTTTGGTTGTGTTCACATTTCTCGCAATAAGAGGTGGTTCTCGCATGATCAACCAAACCCTATATCAATTTTAGTTTCAAAGATTATTAGTTTTTCAGTGACAAGCGACTAGGGTTCCAAACGCAATCTCCGGGTTACAGATTGGTGAGTGTGTTGACTAGCGGCATTGGTTTTCGACTTGGACCGTGAGGATGGAAGGCACCTGGTTCAGAATACAGAACTGCATGTCGGCTTACCACCCACCAATTTTATAACTAGGTTAACATTTCCTCTTCCATAATTTTTCTTGTTTTGTAACTTATTTTCGCAATCTTTGATCATGTCTATAAGGTATTTGATGAAATGCGCTGCTGGGTTATCTCTTAATAAAATCTTGCTAACTTGTGTCATGTGTTTGCATGGAACTGTTTGATATAAATCTATAATAGTTTCTGATGATTTGTGTGAATATATGCTTCTGAGTATTATTCTAAAAGTTGGTTTATATCACAGCTAATTGACAAAACATATTGGTTACTGTTTGTAGTTGTCACTAATTACTAAAATACAAACAAATTTTCTTCGATCATCTAATCTTATTCTAAATAATGAATTGTTCAAACAGAGACTCCAAGGTTACCTTCTCAGGCAGGCGGCCGATGGAGAAGCAAGGCCGGTCACACCTCCAGCCGGAGATCTGATGAATCTTCAATGTTTGGTGATGGCAATGGTATGGTGATAATGACCATTAGACAGTGGTTTAAGACTGTAGTGACTTTCTGACGACTAAAGGAGGCTGTTTCCAGCTACGACCGGAGGGTTGGACGAGAAAGTGGGCCAAAGCTTCTGCTTGATTTGCTAAAGGTCGGTAGAGGATTTATCATCACATTCACACTGAAGTTACTTTTGTAACTCTTGTTTTTTACTTTTGAGCAGATGCTCTATGAATTGTCTTGAAAGAATGGAATCATGGAGCCTCTAAAGAACTTCTCCAGGTATGCGTCTATAATACAAGAGACCCATCTGCAATTCTTTCCATATGTCTTGTTTCTGCAGCCCCCTCTACTCTAGGTGTGTTTGATGGTTTATAGCAGTAGTATTTACACAATTAAATCATGAAAAAGAAAATATATATGTTTTGCTCACCACAAATCTATTTACACAATTATTATTTGTTTGGGCCGGTCATTTATTTAGATGCGGTTCGGTTTTAGAGTCAGGCATAGTCGAAACTGACCCGTAATTCGGTTTAGAGAAAACAAAACTCAACAGTTGCTTATTAGTTTGGGTCAGTGTGGTTCGGTTTTGGAATGAGGTACAGTCAAAACGACCCGTAATTGTCGTTAAAAATCAGTTATTTTGTTTCAGTTTTGTCGCTTTCTTCAAACCAGTCACCTCTACTTTCTGCTAATTCATACCTCGTTTTGTTGTGTTTCAAATGCAACAGGTGCAACCTCCTTCTTGTTTACCAAATACCAATACGTCGGTCGGTATTTTCATGGTGGTTTTTGCAATCTTAATCTTCCTTTTCATGGGCTCCGTCGAGAATTTCAGCACCAAAAGCCAGAAATGCACATATAACGTCCACCAGATGTGCAAACCCACACTCGCAACTGCCACCTTTAGTACAATCGCGTTCCTACTCGGAGCAATCACCTCGCTCATTTCCGGATTCCTCGGGATGAAAATCGCCACTTACGCTAACGCAAGGACAACGCTTGAAGCCCGAAAAGGCATCGGTAAAGCTTTCACTACCGCGTTCAGGTCCGGTGCTGTAATGGGCTTTCTTCTTGCCGCAAACGGGCAATTGGTTTTGTACATCACGATTAATCTATTTAAGCTGTGTATTACGGTGACAATTGGGAAGCAATAACTGGTTACGGACTCGGTGGTTCGTCGATGGCTCTGTTCGGAAGAGTCGGTGGAGGTATATATACGAAAGCGGCTGATGTCGGGAAGGTTGAACGGAACATTCCGGAAGATGATCCTAGAAATCCAGCTGTAAGCGAAATTAATATTATTGTTTTCAAGGCCTGTAAATGAGCCGAAAGAACACGAACAGAACCGAACACGGACATACAATCGAACACAATTTTTTGTTCGTGTTCGTTTATTTTGAAAATGGGCATGTTCGTGTTCGTCCACGTTCATTCGTCCATTTAAAACCTAAACAAATAGTTCATGAACGTAAACGATTGTAAACAAACAAACTTAAACGAACAATAAACAACACAAATGAGCATAATTGAACAAAAATAAATGAACACAATTGACTAAACATAAGCGAACATAAAGTAACTTTTTATATGAATTAGTGATTAATTATGATAAATTCTATTGGAAACCCATTTTTATTACTAAAAAGGCTAATTACCATTTAGTTATCTATACTATATTATAAAGCATATAGGAAGGACTACTTTGGTCAACTTGCAATCTGTTTGAGATGAAAGACATCCAAGATTTACGTTATAGTTGCAGGTAAGGAAGTATGAGAGGAGTCCTTCTAGGAGTCGAAGTAGCAGTCTCAGCAGAAGCCGAAGCAGAAGCTTGCGACGCAGCAGGAGGTATGAGCCATGAAAAATAATATTATTATTTGGTTATTCAGTAATTCAGTTAATTTTGGATTTCATTTTTGCAGCAAATCCTTGGAGCGCTCTGTGTCGAAATCGCCAGCTAAATCTAAGTCAACATCTCCTGTGAAGCCGGAAAGGTATTGTAGCATATACGCAAATTGAGCGTTAAACGGCTGCAAACGCGGCAGCAAATGGGTGCAAAAACGCAGCCGTTTACCAGCGCATTTACGGCTGCAAACGCAGCAGCAAATGGCTGCGTTTTTACACCCGTTTGCTGCTGCATTTGAAGCCGTAAACGGGCCATTAAACGACTGCAAACGGCTGCGTTTTTGCACCCGTTTGCTGCCGTTTAACGGCGCGTTTACGGCTGCAAATGCAGCAGCAAACGGGTGTAAAAACGCAGCCGTTTGCTGCTGCGTGTGCAACCGTAATCACGATCGAAATGGGACGAGTTTCGGTGTAATCGGATCAATTTCGGTTGATTTTCGGTTTGTTTCGGATAGATTTTTGAACACAGCCAGAAAACCTTTTTTATTATATTTTTTACTGTTCGAACACATCTAACTCAGATCTAACACGAGATGATGTTTCGAAATTTAAGTCGATGATAAAACAAACTGTTTGTAATGATAAATCTGTTCGAAGTTATCAAAACGTGATCCGAAACTAACCAAAATTCATTAACACATGTTCGAACACATAAAAAACACACCGAAATAAACCGAAACTGTCCAAAATTCTCAAATGACACACCGAAACAATTCGAAAGTCGATCGAATCAATCCGAACCAGGATTTACAATATGATTATAACTCTAATGATTAAGAAACTTACAAGTACCAGGATTTAATTATAACTCTAATGAATAAGAAACTCACAAGTACCAGGATTTGATTAAAAAAATTATAATTTATTCGATGATGTTAGACGGCGCGTTTACGGCTGCAAACGCAACAGCAAACGGGTGTAAAAACGCAGTCGTTTGCTGCTGCGTTTGCAGCCCTAATCACGATCGAAATCGGACGAGCTTCGGTGTAATCGGATCATTTTCGGTTGATTCACTATAATGAATAAGAAATCTCAAATTACTCAGGTTACAATCCAGGCCAGTAGCGATTTCTGTGACTTCGAGAGGCGCTATCATCTGCTGGTATGTTCCATCTTCGGTTTATTTCCAAATTCTTAGCGTGTATATATTTTCTGTGAATGGGGTTGCAAGCAATTGTTTTGGTTTATTTTCTGATCACCAAGTGTTCGACAAAATGCCACAGTGAAAACATTTGTAGTGTGAGAGAGCCCTTTTAGTTGAATTGGAATTTGATACTTGTGCTGAAAGAAACCCCATGAAATTGGATGTTTCGATGACCATTACTACAGTGGGTCACAAGATAGGCTCATTCAACATTCAAAAGCAAGAGTAAAACAGTTTACAGTTTATATTAAAAGTCATGTATAACATAGTTGTCGAAGGCGCAAAGGCAGGGTGAGCCTCGGGCCTCAGTGCAAGGCGCTTAAAAAGCGAGGGCTTTTTTAGGCGAGGTGTATACTATAAAAATACAGTTATACTAAAATTGATAACTTTTAGTATATAAAAATACAGTTATAGTAGTATTTACACAATTAAATCATGAAAAAGAAAATATATATGTTTTGCTCACCAGAAATCTATTTACACAATTATTATTTGTTTGGGCCGGTCATTTATTTAGATGCGGTTCGGTTTTAGAGTCAGGCATAGTCGAAACTGACCCGTAATTCGGTTTAGAAAACAAAACTCAACAGTTGCTTATTAGTTTGGGTCAGTTACTTCCGTTTTGGAATGAGGTACAGTCAACTAAAATTGATATGGAGGTGTATACTATAAAAATACAATTTTAGTTTGTTTTGATAATTTGATAGTGCTGTTGGTATGTATGACAGAGTGGACAGATCAAGGCTCTGCTACTTCTTTGCAGGATAATAGTATTAACTTTGAGCTGGAGAAACTGAGAGTTAAACGCAGGCACATTCGCGGGTTGATGCAATTGCATAAAGCAAGACACTTGATGCATCTAGAAAGGTAACTGCAATTTTCTTTTTTCCTCGTCTTTTGAAGTCAAACTATATACTTTATAAGTGGTTATCTGCCGAAATCATCACAGATTCAAGTCTTTTTATATTTCTTAGTTTTCGAATGTTCATTTGGTGATCACAAGATTTTTAGTTTTTGAAAATGAAATCTAGCCCATTTGACTAACAGTCAAGTCAATCTTGAACTAAAGCATACTGTTTTGTGTCAGCTGACTAACTGATGTTCAAAAACTGCAACTTAAGGAATCCATCAAACTCAAAAGATTAAAACATAAAAGAGGGAATGGAACCGTATATAAATCGAGCTTTCATCAAATGGTTGCTGCTGATATATTCAAAATGATTAAAACATGCACATTGCGGCCCTTTTATAGGGAAATGCATTGTCAAAATTTGGAAATTACAAGTTGTCAAAAAAATACGGAAGTTAAAGACATAAATAGACGCGCAAATCAAGTCAAAGACATAAATATACGCGTAAGTCAAGTCAATTAGTGATTTACAAGTTCCACTAAAAATTATAGAATTCAAAAGGCTAAAAAATAGGGAAAGTCTTTAGTGACAAAATCGGAATCCTAATCTATGGAATTCGGGTACGAGAGTCTTCTAGATTTTTGATCAGCTCCTTATCATTTCCTAATAATAAAATTTGATTTTGTAGCTTGAAGTATTGAGTAGAATCCGGCATCCTCATCTGCTGATTCTAATCGTTCATGGTGACCTAAATGCAGCAAATATACGGGAGTTTGGATGGACGATTACTTCATAATCGCAAAAACAACACACCAGCATGGGAAGTAGCATCAACTCTAAACTTCCTTCATAACGCGAAACCTCAATCATTCATGGTGACCTAAATGCAGCAAATATACTGCTTGATAAAAATATCCAGAGCAAAATCGGGGCGTTGGCCTCTCAACAATGCTTCAATCAGACTTCTCTTCCACATCCACCATTTACAATGACACGAGTCCAGTGGGAAACCTTTGTTACATCGATCCAGAATATCAACGAACATGATTAGTTTCTCCAAAATCCGATGTATCCGCCCTTGGTATGGTGATTTTGCAGCTGCTGACTGCAAGACCAGCAATTGCGGTGACCCATGTGGTGGAAACAGCACCAGTCTCTGATAATATAATGATGGTTTGATACAAGATGTTATGGTTGATCCTTGTGTGGCTGCTGATAGCTACACATACGATCTCAGGGTGATAGAGCAATGGTTTGAGGAAAGTGATAGCTCACGGATGACTAATTAGTAGGAGCCTAACGCCTAATTACATGCTTCTTTCGGCAATCATGGAGTGGAAATCAACAACATAACCATTTGAGTGGGAATTTTTTTATGCAACCTGATTTTGTTAGGATTGTTTTATGTACATTAGTTTGATTTATCTATATGTTATATGTACCTGTCTTGAACTTTGAGTATGCAAATTTATAAAGTGTACATCACTTTTTATTGGCACGATGATATATGATTATTAGATAAATGAGCAGCGGGAAGCTGGTTTAACAATCACAAAGAAAGACATAACAAAACAACCCTACGAGAACCGAACAAAAACACAACAATAAACATAAACTTTATGAAAAGCAGACTGCAGGGGAACTACACCAAGTGACCCAGGAGCTGCTTTTTTATGGTCACTAAGAAAACATATCACAATAATACTTATGCATAACATCATAAACCTTATACCTTGATTGATTTCCTCAAGAGACGGAAATATGTGATTCTCCATGATCTATTGAGCATTAATGAAACCACAATGCCCCAAAACCCAATAATAAATCCAAGCGCTATGCTAATAATCAACCCCCAATCTACTTTGTGTGATCCACCGTCTTCTTTTTGGTCGCTTGTTGTATCAGGTTTGTCAACATATACACAATCATTAGTTAGTGGAGCTCCACAAAGTTTGTTTCCAATGAAACTGGACTCATTGAAGCTTTGAATTTGTGTACCTGTTGGAATTCTTCCTGTCAAATTGTTGTAGGACACGTTAAAACTACTCAAGAAATTCAACCCTGACAAACTCATAGGAAGTTCCCCAGAAAGATTGTTTACTGATAAATCAAAAGACTCAAGTGATTTCATGTCTCCAATCTTATTTGGTATCTCTCCTGTCAGTTGATTTCTTGATAAATTTAGTGATTTTAACTTGTGGAGGGTCGTGAGCTCACTAGGGATCTGCCCAGACAAATTGTTGCTCGAAAGGTCCAAAAGCGTGACTAGTCCTAGGATAGATCCATAAGTGTCTTCTCGCCCCTTCATCACCAATATATCATAAACAATAAAAATACCATTGTCAAAATTGAATGAAAATTGAACCTTAAATTAGTTTCTTTGCCCGAAAGCACACTAAAGTTGTTGAAGCATCTAGGAATATTTCCTGAGAGGTTATTATGAGCGAGATCCAATACTTGAATATGTGAAAGATAACATAGCTGGTCAGGAGTATTTCCGTAAAAACTGTTGGATCTAAGATTGAGAATTTTCAACATAGTGAGTTTTATTCCAATCCATGGTGGAATGATTCCAGCAAGATTATTTTTATCAAGTTGAAGGATCTTTAAGTATGACAGATTCATTAGGGAAGAAGGTAAGCTTCCTGAAATCATGTTCCCACGCATGTCCAATAATTGCAACAAAGGTATAGAGCCCAATGTTCTTGGAATCTCACCAGACAAATTATTATCATTTAAGTATAAGGATGCCAAGCTCGGCCACTTATCCCAACACTCCGGAATAAAACCCAACAACTGGTTATATCCCAAATCAACATATCTGGTCTTGCTCACACCATTGGAACAAACCAAATTATGTAATGATCCAACAAAATAGTTATCTGATAGGTCCAAAAATATTAAAGCCGAACCGTTTGTGAGAGAAGGTAATTTCCCCCCAAATTTATTAAAACTTAAACTGAGCGTATGAAGTGTACGAGGGATGGACAATAAATTTCCAGTGAAAGAGTTGTTATAAAGATATAGTGTTTGTAATCTAAAGAGACGCCAAATTTCAGGTGGAATTCTGCCTTGTAGAATGTTATCGTGAAGGGAGAGGTAGCTTAGCATGGACAATGAACCAATCCCATCTGGGATCTTGCCGACCAGATTATTGAGACCCAAGTCAAGGACTTGGAGGTTGGAGCAATTCGTTATGGTGGCCGGTATGCTTCCCATGAAAGAGTTGTTATAAAGCCATAGTTCTTGTAATCTAAAAAGACTGCCAATTTCAGCTGGAATCCCGCCTTGTAGAATGTTATCGTGAAGGCTGATAATGCTTAGCATGGACAATGAACCAATTCCATCAGGGATCTTGCCGACCAGATTATTAGTAGCCAAGTGAAGGACTTGGAGGTTGGAACAATTCACTATGGTGGCCGGAATGCTTCCCGTGAAAGAGTTGTTACGAAGACGTAATTCTCGTAATGTAAAGAGACGTCCAATTTCAGGTGGAATTTCTTCGGAAAACAAGTTGTGAAAAAGCCGAATGCTCCTGAGAAAGTTTAGATTTCAGATAGAAGGAGACAACGTACCAGTTAAACCTCTGTATGTGAGATTCAAGTGGGTGACTCTTTGGTGGCGAGGGCTGCAAGTAACACCTTGCCATTGGCAGAAATTAGTGCTGGAATGGTTCCATGAGGTCAAGAGACCTTGTGGGTCACCTTTAATCATGGATTTAATAGCAAGCAATGCCAGACGATCACCGCTGGAGCCGTTCAGTGTTGGTGCCTTGTGGATGGGTGTGGAAAATGTTGCAAAGTGCATCAGGATGGCGAAGAGAAATGATCGTAAGAAAAGCAACCATTTGGCACTCATTTTTTTTTGAACTGCAAATTTGGATCACTGACGGACCACTAGAGTATCATCTTGCCACTAGCGAAACCACCCGATCATATCCATCTCCACTAGACAATAATGCCTATACACCAATTCAGGAGGAAACCCAATAAATTTGGGAAAACCCCCCTTGTGGGAATCGAACACATGACCTAAGGGTCTGTTTCGTATGGGGTAATGGAATGGACGAAGGAATGGAATGGACGAGGTAATAGAATAGACGAGGGAATGCAATGGATCATTACCATTCCATGTCTTGTTTGGTTACCATGTGTGAATGGAATGAATTATTATTGTGTATTGTTCGGTAGGCAAGAAAAACGGAGTAATAAAATCAGCGGTGAGTGGTGGTGGTGGCAGGTGGTAGTGATTGTAGGTGGCGGTGGTGGTGTCAGCGGCGGCAATGGGTGGTGGTGGCGGCGAGTGGCGGTGCGGCGGTGACGACGAGTGGTGGTGGCGTCAAGGTGGCCGTTGGTGGTGGCCGGCAACAGAGGTGGCGGTGGCGACGGCGGCGGTCGGTGGTGGTGGAGGCGGTGGTGGTGGAGGCGGTGGTGGTGGCGTCAACGATGGTGGTGGGCGGCGACGACGAGTGGCGTTGGCGGTTGGTTGCAACTGTGGGTAATAATGGTGGCGAGTGGGTGGCGACGACGATGGCTGTCAGGGTGAGATGGTGGCGGGTGGCGGCGATGGCGTCGGTAGTGGGTGGTGGTGGTGGGCTGTGGCGAAGGTTGTGGGTTGGGGTGTTGTTGATGAATGGTGCAAGAGGGGATGAAATTGAAAAAAAACATGGGGGGGGTGGAAGGAATGATTTTGAGGGAATGGAATAACTTTTGGAATGGGTGATTCCATTCCATTGACCAACCAAACACTCTTTTCTTCATTCCCTCGTAATCATTCATTCCATTCCACCTCTCATTCCTGCATACCAAACACTACCTAATGGTCATAAGTATTATCACACCACCAAGATGCCACTAGGCTATAAAGCTGGGCATTTGGCACTCATTTTTTTTTTGAACGGCAAAACCACTTTATATATATATATATAAAGAGCCAGCAAGAAGCTGAAAAACTACAACCAAACGAAAGCAAAACGAACACAGAAACTACGTTACATGATACCTACTACATCAAACATGTTCCAGCTTTCCCAAGAAGGCTTCTTTAGGTTCGATCGATTGCAGATCCACATAAAAGCGTCCTCCTTAACGAACTCGAAAGTCTTGCTAGTCGGGATGAAGCAATCATCAAAAACTTTCGCGTTCCTAGCGCTCCATATCCTCCACACCGTGGCATTCACAATTGTTAGGACCAGCTTTTTCCACACCCTCCCACCCGGGGATTCCTTTATGTAGGACACCAGGTCGGAAAAAGAGGAGCAGTGAAGAGGGAATTTTAACCGATCACAATTCAAGACGTTCCACCAAATGCATCTAGCCCATAAGCAGTTGAAGAAAATATGATCCGGATTTTCGACTCCAATTTCGCAACGGGGGCACGTAACATCAGGCATCGGGACACCCCTAAGAGCCAAACCTTCTCTAGAAGCAACTTTTCCAAGGAGAGCTCTCCAAAGCAGGAGATTGGACTTTGGGGGGGCCCAGGAAGTCCATTCGAAACCCGGAACACAGCTCGAAACGATCCCCGAAGAACCTTCAATATCCTGCCTAAGAGCATTCACATTCTAACCATCAAATTATGTGAGGAGGGGTTTTTATATTATAAAGGGTATAAAAAGTGGTTGTGAGTAGAGGAGAGAGAAAATGTTACTGTTCATCTGTATATTTGGGGGGACACTGTTCACCCGTTATAATTTTTTAATATATTTTGAAAGTGGTTGTGAGTCGAAGTGAGAGAAAAATGTAATGATAATATTATTTAATTGAAAAGAGAGAGAAAAAATATTTGTTTTTAGTGAAAATATATTTATATAGGAGTTGTTTTTTAATAGAATGTATGTATAATTTGATGGTTTGGATGTGAATGCTCTAACTTGTTTGACCAAGAAAAGATCAACCGAATCATTCCGCCATTTCCAAATCCCATTATCCATGATCAGATTATCGATGATGTTAATGCCAGTGTCAATAGTCAACCTGACCAAGTAAAAGCTTGGAACGTTCTATTCAATGGGCAGTGATTGTGACCTGTGTGAGTGCGTTCCAACCATTAAAGTTTGACTAAAACTTTTTGGTTGATTTACTATATAAACTTTTAAAAATTGAAATTTTGTCTAGAAATAATCTTTTTGAAATTTCATATTTTGTAAATAAAAAAAAGTTATGAAATTTAAAAGTACAACTAAATTATAATCAATAATCTACAAACAGAGCGACCAATTAAAAAAAATGATCGTGAAAACCAATAGTTTTATGGTTTTATAATAACGCGTGTAGTAGTTTATAAATAGTTACATTAAACTAAACGTGTGAAGTAGTTTATAAATAGTTACATTAAAATAAAGTTGACCACTAAGTAAATTATACACGATTGTCCTATCGTTGGAACCCTCAATTTTTTTGAACGGTGACTTTCTTTTGAGTGACCCAATGTCACACCGCAAAGACGGCGGCCCTAGCCAAGATCTGCCTAGACTTACGTTGTCTTAACCGGGCACGCGCTAAGTTGGTCAGACTTGGTTACAGCGTTCCCCTGAAAACCGTACTACCTCCACACGAGTTGGCTCGCTGAAGTAACAGCCGGATGAAAATCGAGGTGTGGCTCAGGATCGAACCCCCCTCGGTGGATTTGTCACCATCATTTCCCAACCACTAAGCTATAAGCCCATGGTCGTTGGAACCATAAATGAAACCAAACATTATATTTAGAGAATATATACATAAATTTAAATAGTAACCAAATTCATAATTTGACCGATTGTGTAACGCCCATATTTACGTAAGGTCAAAACAATAATTAAAAGGCTAAAATTTGAACTTTCATACTTTAACATAAATATTTCCAAAAATACCCTTGTGGTTCACCATGACATTTGCCTAGTCTAATAAATTCATAACCACTATCAACATGTTGAAAACCACATTTGTCTAGTCTAATAAATTCATAACCACTAAACTAACTTACTTACAAAAGACATTAAGTACAAAACATCATTTTACAACCCAAAGAGTTTTGACCCGTTTGACATCAAAAACATAACCGAAAGCGCATAGTGGGCGTGAAGTGTAGTGTGTTCGATCCAAGCTCGCCTTCAGCAAAGATGAGATTTACCTATCATACACAACACCAAAGCATTCATTAGTTCATTAATCTAAACAAAGTTTAAGGCTTTCATTTACTTATCATTATTCAACCCGTTAACAAAATTCATCATTTTTTTAACATCCTTGTTGTTGGTCCATGCTTTCAAACCCAGAAAGAACAGATGATAAGGAAAGCCAAAACTGGTTCAGAACAGTTGATCATCATAAGCAGAGCTTGTACAAGACTTTCCCCTTGATAGTGGTTATCCAGCAACTGATAGACTCCAAGCACTGATCATCACAACTGCTGTTATCTAAAGTACTGATGAAGAATAAAGACTGAAGCTCTATCTACTGATGTCCTCCAAGCACTGTTGAAGACCAAAGCACTGCCCATTCAAAGAACTGATGACTCAATGAAGAAAGCACTGATGATCATCATCAGTGCTTAGGCTACAACAGTGGAAAGTAGAATCAGTGGTTTATATAATCAGTGTCTATGTAATCAGTGTTTGTATAGATCAGTGTTTAGAGTTTGTTAGGAGGTTAGATGTCACTTTCATGATAACGTCATCAAAGATGCTCAGTGGTTTCGTCTGTACTATAAATAGAACAATACTCTGTACTGTTCCATTAGCTCTTTCTTCACAAGTCATTCTGTACGAACAAATCAATGAGCGCAGGCTGGGGGGGGGGGTCTAGTGCATGCATGCAAATTGTTTTGTTTATTGTAATTGATACAATCATTCGACTCAATGGAAAACATGTTTGCTTATAACTATTCTTCCTTGATTGTGTAATCAAAGTTTATTTCCATATTCCGCTGCACTTTAAATTCTCTGTTTCATCTTCATTCTAACTAAACTACACAATCTAAGAAACTCAGATCCTAACACTTGTTGTAGTCATTCTTTCCATACTAGCATTAATTTTGTTAAACTCATTCATCCTTAACATTTCGGAAATGTTCAACATATGAAACTTTCGACCCATCCGTAATGGGTCAATACATACTATACATTATTGACACACTTTCATCATTTTGACCCGTTTATAACAAATCTTTACTTACCATTTCGACCTCATACTTTTCAAACATTTCGACCCATTTGAAGTGGGTCATTACGCATTCATTTCGACATCATACTTTCCAAACATTTCGACCCATTAGAAGTGGGTCATTACGCATTCATTCACATTTCATTTCCTATCCATCTCTCAATACTCAACATATCGAAATTTACCATGAACTACAATACTACTTTACACTAGGATTTAGATACCAAGTTAACATCCGTAATCTACATGAAGGGTAAACAAAGTTCATATGAACTTACCGTGATCTTGCGTTCCCAACGCCTTGGATTGACTTGATCCTTCTTCTTTCTTTGCTCCTATACATCACAACTTCATATATTTAGCTTTCATACGGATTTCATTACTTTTGCATTCTTTGTTGTACATTATGACGTTAATTAATAACATACATGTTCATCATTGTCATATTACATCAATTTAGCAAGTATTCATGTAAAATCACAATTAAACCAATTAAGGCATTTCATTGAACACATTACGTGCGTACTATCTACAAAACATAATGTACAAATATCTTAAGCACATTTTCTATATTTCATCCATTGATTAGCATAACAATCCCCAACTTCACAATTTACCATCCTAACCATGTACATTTAGTTCTACATCAATTACCCAACAAAATATCATCAACACACTTCTTTAAACACCAACATTATACTAATTTGCATATAAACTTCACTAATCTTAATCATTCTATAACATACAAGTGGCTTTTACCCTAAATCATCAACATAGACAAAATTAAACATATTACAACTTCTACAAATTGAAATTAACTAACATTCATGTTCAATTTCATAATATATTCACGGATTACACATAACCTACTTCATCAAACATTACCAAAACATAAATTTCAACTTACCTGATGTTGAGAACACTTAGGTGATCCTGAATCTTAGTACATGCATCATAACAAGCGTAAATTTCGTTTCAATTGGGCTGATTTTGTGTAGTTAAGGTTTTGGGTTCTTCCCTTGGGTCTTGATGTCGCACGAACACACACACACCTATGTCTGGTGTGTGTGTTTTGTGTTATAATCTAATTAAATTACTTTTCTAATTGCCCAAGTTTAGCCCCTCAAATATTGAGCATTTTACCTTATGGTTAATCTTTTATTATCATACATTATTAACTTAACATATTCATATTCATACATACATTTATATTTTGGGGTGTTACAAGTCTACCCCACTTAAAGAAGGTTTCGTCCCCGAAACCTGAATACATACCAAATAATTCCGGGTAGTGCTCCTGCATATCATCCTCCGCTTCCCATGTAAGATCTGATCCATTTCGGTGTTGCCATTGAACTAACACTTGTCGAATGGATTTGTTGCGGAGGTGCTTCACTTTGTGATCTTTAATTGTCACGTGCTTTTCAACATAATTTAACATCTCGTCTACTTCAATGTCATCCAAAGGCACATATGCCGTTTCGTCCACAAGACATTTTCCGTAACTGGGACACATGAAAGGTGTTATGAATTCCATCCAATGCGGGTGGTAATCCCAACTGGTATACCACCGCCCTGATTCTAGCTAGTATTTTGAAAGGTCCAATCTATCGCGGGCCTAGTTTTCCACGCTTACGAAACCGAATTATTCCTTTCCATGGGGAGACCTTCAACAACACATAGTCTCCCACTTGGAATTCGATTGGACGCCTTCGCCGATCCGCATAAGATTTATGTCTATCTTGGGCTGCCTTTATCCTCGATCTAACAATATCAATCTTTTCGTTCGTTTCGGCTACTACATCCTTTGGCGCGAGTTCACGCTGTCCCACTTCCCCCCAACAAACCGGGGTTCTACATTTCCTTCCATATAATATTTCGTAAGGAGCCATCTTTATACTGTTATGTTAACTATTATTATATGAAAATTCGACCAAAGGTAGATGATCATCCCAATTTCCTCCAAAATCCAAAACACATGCCCTCAACATGTCGATTAGTGTTTGGATGGTTGGTTCCGATTGACCATCGGTTTGGGGATGGTAGGCAGTACTTATATACAACTGGGTTCCCAATTCATCATGAAACTTTCTTCAATATCGAGAAGTGAACTTGGTGTCACGGTCAGACACTATAGACACTGGAACCCCATGCCGAGATATAATATCATTCACATAAACTTCTGCCATTCTTTCTGGATTATAGGTTTCCCGAATGGGTAAGAAATGTGCATTCTTGGTAAGGCGGTCTACGATCACCCAAATAGCATCATGCCCCTTCCTCGTCTTAGGAAGCTTAGTCACCAGATCCATTGTTATCTGTTCCCACTTCCACACCGGTATCTCCAATGGTTGCAACTTTCCATATGACTTTTGGCGTTTGGCCTTCACTTGAGAACATGTCAAGCACCTTGCAACGTACTTGACAATGTCTTTTTTCATCCCCGACCACCAATAATTCATCCTCAAGTCTCGGTACATTTTTGTAGCTCCCGGATGAACCGAATACTGAGACTTATGAGCGTCGTTCAAAAGCAGATCTTTCACATCACATTCCCAAGGTATCCAAATTCGGCCATACCTTGTCTTCATACCGTTTGCATTTTCTTCTAACTTGTGCATGAATCCTTTTGTTCTTTCTTTCCTTGAATCCTTTTGTTCTTTCTTTCCTTGGATCATCAGCGTTTAAGGAATCAAGTTTAGCTTCTCGTATCCCTTCAAGGAGTTTAGATGTGACCACCATTTTCATCGATTTTACCCGAATTGGAGGTGGGTACTCTTTTCGACTTAGAGCGTCCGCTACTACATTAGCCTTCCCGGGATGGTAGTGAATATCACAATCATAATCCTTGATAAGTTCTAACCATCTTCGTTGCCTCATATTAAGATCTTTTTTTTTTCGAAAAAGTACTTAAGGCTTTTATCATCCTAGTAAATTGTAAATTTGACTCCGTAAAAATAATGCCTCCATATTTTTAAAGCGAACACTACTGCCACCAATTCTAAATCATGAGTTGGGTAGTTACTTTCGTGTTGCTTAAGTTGTCTCGAGGAGTACGCCACGACCTTACCCCTTTGCATCAATACACACCCTAAACTTTGACGAGAGGCATCGGTGTACACAATCAAATCTTTCGTTCCATCCGGTAATGTCAACACCGGAGAACTCGAAAGCTTTTCTTTCAAGGTCTGAAAGACCTTCTTTTGATCCGTACACCAAATGAACTTCTCTTCTTTCTTTGTAAGCTTGGTCATGGGCAAGGCTATCTTGGAAAAATCTTGAATGAATCTTCTATTGTAGCCGGCCAAGCCTAGGAAACTTCTTACTTCACTTGGATTCTTAGGGGGAACCTATTTCATTACCACTTCTACCTTTGACGGATCTACTTGAACGCCTTCTTCATTAATCATGTGACCAAGAAACTAAACCTTTCTAAGCCAAAATGCGAATTTTTAGAACTTTGCATACAGTCTTTCCTTACAGAGCATTTCTAGTACCTCTCGTAAATGAGAAGCATGTTGGGCCTCGCTTCGGGAGTAAACCAAAATGTCATCTATGAACACAATCACAAACTTATCCAACATGGTTCGGCATACCCGATTCATCAAATCCATAAACGCGGCTGGAGCATTAGTCAATCCGAAAGACATTACTAGGAACTCGTAATGTCCGTATTGAGTTCGAAACGCCGTTTTGGACACATCTTCTTCTCGTACCCGTAATTGATGGTACCCCGATCGTAGATCGATTTTTGAGAATCAACTTGCCCCTTGAAGTTGATCAAACAGGTCGTCAATTCTGGGCAATGGGTAACGATTTTTCACCGTTAACTTATTCAGTTCCCGATAGTCAATGCACATTCGCATCGAACCATCCTTCTTTTTAACGAACAACACGGGTGCTCCCTACGGTGAAACGCTTGGACGTATAAACCCTTTATCGAGCAATTCTTGCAGCTGCGTCATAAGTTCTTTCATCTCGGTCGGGGCCAACCGGTAAGGAGCCTTAGCTACTGGTTTGGCATTCGGGCTTAGCTCAATCTTAAATTCCACTTCGCGCTCGGGCGGAAGTCCCGGTAAAATTTTCAGGAACACGTCCGAATACTCATTCACTACTTTGACATCTTCGAGTTTTGGGGCAACTCGATTGGTATCTATCACGTAAGATAGAAATGCCTTACCTCCATTCATTACATACTTGGCAGCTTTAAATATAGAACAAAGCTTCGGCTCAACGATCCTATCCCCTTGGATACTTACCTGTTTCCCACCCGGTGTTACTACATAAATAATCTTCCTTTCACATTGAATTTCGGCATGGTTTTGGGCTAGCCAATCCATCCCTACGACTACCTTGAATTCTCCCATAATCATCGGAACAAGATCTATGTTAAATTCTTCATCTTCAATCAAGATCTTACAATCTCTACATACTTCATGTAACAAATAACTCTTACTATCGGCTGTTTCTACTTCTAAGGGCATTAACATCTTTTCAATCGTAAAGGAAGGATGATGTAATAATTCATTCGAAACAAATGACCTACTAGCCCCGGAATAAAATAATACATTCGTAGGTGTAGAATTGACTAAGAATATATCTGAAACCACATCCGGGTGAGTCTTTGCTTCATCTGAGGTCATTTGAAACATCCTTCCATGTGCCTTTGTCGACTCTTCCTTCTTTCCTTCCTTCTTTGCCCCCTGTTGGAGTTCCGGGCATTCAGTCTTAACATACCCCGGTTGATGACAATTATAGCACATCTTCGAATTGTTGGGACACTTGTAGTACGGGTGCCCCTCTTGCCCATAATTATAGCACCCTTTCTTACTGAGTAACATTCACCCTTGTGGAGTTTACTACAAGTTTTGCAACTCGGAATCCCACTGTTCGACTTCCCCTTCTTACCTTGGTCTTGAGACTTGGACTTCTTTGACGGGCTTGGGTTAGTAGGCATCTCCATTACCCTTTTCTCTCCCCGTTCAACTTGTCTTTTCAACTCAATTTCCCTATCCCTTGCCCAGTTTATGAGTTCATTTAACGTTTCGCATTTGGAGGGATTTATGAACTCTAGAAACTCGGCCTTCAACATGTCATGGTAACAAATAATCTTCATTCTTTCCGTTCCCACTATTTCTCGGCAAAACATCAGTTTGTCGAGGAAGGTATTCGTGATTTCATCAATTGACTCATCTTTTTTACGAAGACTTAGAAAGTCTTCTTGGATTCTATCAACGGCGGATTGCAGGCAATGATACTTTAAGAAGGGCTCCTTAAACTCTTGCCACGTCAAGGCTTGAACCTTGTCTTCTCCTGCTTCCTTGCAATAGGCATCCCACCAATCCTTAGCTTGGAGTTGGAGTAAGCATGTTGCAAACATCACTTGATCTTCTTTTTCACATCGACTTCTTGTAAATATCGTCTCTGTACTTGAGATCCATCTTTGGCACACTATTGGATCAATCTCCCCTTTGTATGGCAAAGGGTTACAAGCCATAAACTCCTTGTAAGTGCATCTATGGTTCCCTTTCTTCCCTTGAAGTTCATTAATCATCTCTTTTAACTCTTCCATCTTAGCCTTGATCACGTTGCTTCAACTACTTCTAGTACTTGACTTTCTACTTCTTGGGCTAGCCGGGGAATGCTAGCCTCAATTTCCTTTTCTACTTCCTTCACGATCCTTTCATTTATCGCTTCTTGTGGTGCCGCTTCATAATCATTCACATTTACTCCGTCTGCCATCTACATAAAACATTTACCACATTCGTTAATTTCTTTACATACTTTACTTCATCGCATTAAAGCTCGTGCCATCGTGGCACTCCTTACACATCACCATCATCGACAATCACGATACATCATAAATTTCTGATCATAACGATTAACATCTTTACCCTTCCTTACGTACATTTCCACATCCTTTATTCCTTGTAACACAAACACAAGACATGCTTAAATTTATACATTCCCATTAAGTATTTTGTCCCTTTCGGGGGTTTATTGGTCACCATCGAGGTTCGGGGCTTTATTACACTTTAATCCAAACTTTCGTATGCTTCTTGAACCCCACCGTAAGCTACGGTCAGTCTACCGTAGCTTACGGTGCATTTTTTTTTATATCTGGGCATCTACCGTAAGCTACGATAGCCACCGTAGCTTACGGTGGAGATAAAATAGCTATGGTCTAAATCCACTGTCTTACGGTGAGTATTTGTGCCCAATGCCTACCGTAGCTTACGGTAGCTACCGTAAGCTACGGTGGCGCCCAACATTTGTTGGCTGAGTTTCCCATTTGCAGCCACTCTAAACTGTTTTTCGAATATGATTTCAACCCGGCCAGTCCCCGAGGGTTCTAAATACACCTTACATTAATATTCCCACGTTTGTACTTCTTTCTAAGCTTTCCATAACATCATCGATTCATGTCACCATATACTAAGAATTCTTTAAATAGTTTTACCTCTTATTGCGTCTTGGAGCGAACACACCCTTACTTGCGAGCTTTCGGTTTGCGTCTGAGCACTATAACGTGCTCGAATCTCTCAAACCTAGGCTCTGATACCAACTTGTAACGCCCATATTTACGTAAGGTCAAAACCATAATTAAAAAGGCTAAAATTTGAACTTTCATACTTTAACATAAATATTTCCAAAAATACCCTTGTGGTTCACCATGACATTTGCAACCATCAACATGTTGAAAACCACATTTGTCTAGTCTAATAAATTCATAACCACTAAACTAACTTACTTACTTACGAAAGACAATAAGTACAAAACATCATTTTACAACCCAAAAGAGTTTTGACCCGTTTGACATCAAAGACATAACCGGAAGCGCATAATGGGCGTGAAGTGTAGTGTGTTCGATCCAAGCTCGCTGTCATCAAAGATGAGATTTACCTATTATTCGACCCGTTAACAAAATTAATATTTTTGTTAACATCCTTGTTGTAGTCATTCTTTCCATACTAGCATTAATTTCGTTCTACACATTCATCCTTAACATTTTGGAAACGTTCAACATATGAACCTTTCGACCCCTCCGTAATGGGTCAATACATACTATATATTATTGACACACTTTCATCATTTTGACCCGTTTATAACAAGTCTTTACTTACCATTTCGACCTCATACTTTTCAAACATTTCGACCCATTTGAAGCGGGTCATTACACATTCATTTCGACATCATACTTTCCAAACATTTCGACCCATTAGAAGCGGGTCATTACGCATTCATTGCCATTTAATTTCTTATCCATCTCTCAATACTCAACATATCGAAATTTACCATGAACTTCAATACTACTTTACACTAGGATTTAGATACCAAGTTAACATTCGTAATCTACATGAAGGGTAAACAAAGTTCATATGAACTTACCGTGATCTTGCGTTCCCAACTCCTTGGATTGATTTGATCCTTTTTCTTTCTTTGCTCCTATACACCACAACTTCATATATTTAGCTTTCATACGGATTTCATTACTTTTGCATTCTTTGTTGTACATTATGACGTTAATTAATAACATACATTTTTATCATTGTCATATTACATCAATTTAGCAAGTATTCATGTAAAATCACAATTAAACCAATTAAGGCATTTCATCGAACACGTTACGTGTGTACTATCTACAAAACATAATGTACAAATATCTTAAGCACATTTTCTATATTTCATCCATTGATTAGCATAACAATCCCCAACTTCACAATTTACCATCCTAACCATGTACATTTAGTTCTACATCAATTACCCAACAAAATTTCATCAACACATTTCTTTAAACATCAACATTATACTAATTTGCATATAAACTTCACTAATCTTAATCATTCTATAACATACAAGTGGGTCTTTCCCCAAATCATCAACATAGACAAAATTAAACATATTACAACTTCTACACATTGAAATTAACTAACATTCATGTTCAATTTCATAATATATCCCCGGATTACACATAACCCACTTCATCAAACATTACCAAAACATATATTTCAACTTACTTGATGTTGAGAACACTTAGGTGATCTTGAATCTTAGTACATGCATCATAACAAGCTTAAATTTCCTTTCAATTGGGCTGATTTTGTGTAGTTAAGGGTTTAGGTTCTTCCCTTGGGTCTTGATGTCGCACGAACACACACACGCATATGTCTAGTATGTGTGTTTTGTGTTATAATCTAATTAAATTACTTTTCTAATTGCCCAAGTTTGGCCCTTCAAATATTGAGCATTTTACCTTATGGTTAAACTTTTATTATCATGCATTATTAACTTAACATATTCATATTCATATTCATATTCATATTCATACATACATTTATATTTTGGGGTGTTACAGATTGCACTCTTTTCTTAATTATATAACCGTTAAAAATAAATCAGCAACCAATTGACATGACAACCGTTGCAATTACATATTAGTGAAATAACTTAGAAATGTTTAAAGCATGAATAGCCACATCTTTGCCAAAATAGACGGCGTTAATAGGAGAATATACGCTCATGGCATTATAGCCTAGTGATTCGGGTGGGATAAAACTTATGACCATTAGGTCATGGGTTCGATTTCCATAAGGGGGGTTTTCCCAGATTTATTGGTTTACTCATGAATTGGTGCATAAACATTATTGCCTAGTGGAAATGGATATGATTGGGTGGTTCCGATGGTGACACGATGATACTCTAGTGGTCCGTCAGTGATTCAAATTTGCCGTTCAAAAAAAAAAGAAGAGAATGTACAAAATTACAATTTGAGTTATTACATACCACTCAACTTGACCAGTAGAGATGTTGATTACATCATCATTAGCAACATCGTACTCCATAAATCCTTCTAACAACAAAGCTAAGTTAGGGTCTGAGGATGGTAAGATATAAACAACCTTACCTCTATCCAATGGGAATAAAGAGACTGGTTTCAGTGAAACCTCCGGCTCCATGGTAGTTTTCCATCAAGCCTTGGATATAAGGCACATAACACTCAACAATTAGGAAAAAGGTCGATTAGCGCATTTACCATTTTGTCTTCGGGTATCAGCGGCACCATATGATGCATGATTAATCGTCTGTCGCTTTTAACGTTATTTTCATGACTGTCCAAGGCTTGATGGAAAGCTACTATGGAACCGGGGGGTTTCACTGAAAGCAGTCTCTCTATTCCTACGGGGTAGAGGTAAGGTTGTCTACATCTTACCCTCCTCAGACCCTACCTTAACTTTGTTGTTACAAGGATTTACTGAGTATGATGCTACTGATGATGTAATCAATATCTCTACCGGTCAAGTTGAGCTGTTATGTATTTAATCCCTTTACTTTTCAAGTTGGACATGCCAACTTTTTGTTTCTAGTGTTTCAATGCTCTAAAGATGCATGATAATCAAGAAGACTAGAACTAGTGTTGGTCACAAGCCGAGCCTAGCCGAGTGGACCTTTATGCGTGTTTGGCTCGTTTACAAACCGAGCCGCGCCGATCAGCTTGTTTACAAACCGAGCCGAAATTCGAGCGAGCATTTTTCAAGTATTAAATTTCTGAACTAGCATCGAGCAAGCAAAGGAGTGATCTGGACATCCCGTCTGTCTAGTGTGCCATCTGGTTTAAATTTGTAAAGAGAGATAATGATAACGTTTGGTCTTAACTTTGTATGCCTTAAAAAGCAGCCACATTTTATATCATAATATTTTTCATAAATGACAATGTTGTGGCAAAAGATGCGGCTGAGGTTGTGGTCGATGAGGTGATAAGCAGATTGTAGAGAACGATGATGGATTACCGGTGGTGCCGTTCAGTGCGCCTTGTGAATGGGTGTGAAAAATGCTGCAAAGTGCATCAGGATGGCGAAGAGAATGGGTGTGGAAAATGCTGCAACGTTTGTGTAAATGCAACCATTTGGCATCATATTTGGTAGTTGATTATGTGGTATTATTTTAATCTTTTTGCGACTATATATCTGAACATCTTTTGTGTTTTTTATTCGTTCCTTTTACTTCATGTTAAATTGATAATAAATTATTAACTGATAAAAACCAAAGAGAAATAGAGATAAAACTGAATTATATTCTTCATTCTATTCAACATTACAATATATAGATAAACATAACTATAAACCCTAAAGCCCATAAGCAATGGGGTGGGCCTAAAATGTCTGGTTTATAACACTCCCCCTCAGACATTTAGAATTATACACAGTTTAACAACATACTTCAGGATGATGTTAAATAGTTACTTCAGGACCTGAATAAATAACCTGATACTACTGGATCAGCTATGCTGCTTCACTAAAAACCTTACTAAAAAAACCCAGTGAGACAAAACTTAGTTAAGGGAAAAAGAGTACAGCGTGTATAATTCTCCCCTGAATTCAACAAACATCTTTCAATCTACGAAGACCGATCTTGTGTGATAGCTGCTTGGAAACTGCTTCTAGGTAAAGATTTCGTGAACAGGTCAGCTAGATTTTCACTTGACTTAATCTGGCGAACATCAATTTCCCCTTCTTTTGCAAGTCATATGTTGAGAAAAATTTTAGTGAGATGTGCTTTGTTCGATCACCCTTGATATAACCTTCTCTGATTTGAGCTATGCAAGCAGCATTGTCTTCATAAATAATTATCGGCTCCTTCTAGATCTGTTCCAATCCGCATGCTTCTTGTATGTGATTAATCATTGATCTCAACCACACACATTCTTGACCAACATCATATAGTGCTATTAATTCGGTATGATTTGATGATGTTGCTGTAAGTGTTTTCTTATGTAACACCTCGCAAAAATCATGTCCAATATAATAAATACACGTGTCATGAACTCTAAACGTGAAATGAATTTATTTCGAGGGACTAAAGTTGACAAACAAGGAAAAGATATGTGTGAAAGGATCCAAAGTGTCAACATATGAAATCTATGCCTTTCAGCAACCCTACACGATGTTTATACTCTCAAACGAATAAATTATGAAACGTATGAAACCGTTTGTGAAAAAAATTGAAAGTTTACAAGACGCGGGGGTTAAACGTGTCAACATGTTAAATTACTACCTCTGAGTGATCTTTTAACGAACCCGGGACTTTGTAACAAGTGATTATACTTTCAAGAATAAGTGTCGATAAATTCACGAGGTTTCGATATCGTTTGGTATTAAATACGTTAGCTTTCGTAAATAAAGGGTTAAAAGCGTCAACTTGATGAAACTAGTGTTTTCGGTTATCATTTAACGAGACCAGACCTAACAGAGTTGGATTATATTCTAAAGATAATCCATATACTAACTATATGGGTTAAAAGTGCTTGAAATAGAAGTTATTACGTTTTAAAAGGTCCAGGGGTTGATTCTGCCAAGTTTAAAACTCAAAAACTGGTCCCCCATAGGGTTCGCGCAACGCGACCCCAAAACATGTATGTCGTCGCGTAACGCGACGACCTGTTTTTCAAAGCAACATGCACAGGTGCAGGTCCTGCGAATTTTTCCGCCATTGCATGCTTGTTTTAAATACTAGGGACTGTGCAAATGGTTTTTACTGCCATGGGGACACTTGGGATCATCTGGTGACTTCCCATAACAGCTGCAATGATCCTAGGGCCTTCAATTTCCTATATAAAGGGCCTTGGTTGTTCATGTGGAACTTGCTCATTTGAGTTTTCACCCTCAAACACATCTCTGAAGCATCCTGGTCATCTAGGAAGCTTTCCCAAGTTTAATCTTCGTGTTAAGGACCATTGTAAGCGTTCTTAGCTCTAGTAGTTAAGTTTCTATTAGCTTAATGACCGAAAGTCTAAGATATCGTAATGATACTTTGGCTTTGTGATTAATCACTAACGGTCCAGCCATTATTCGAATTGAAAGTGGCTATGTGTTGGTAATTAAGTAGGTGATAATCCCTCAAAAGGGCACCTTCTAATTATCACGTTATCTCAGTCAATTGTCGGGTCAATGCAACTAGTAAAAAGTCAAAACAGTTAATTTTTCAAAAATAAAATTAAAACTGAGAATACACAAGTTATGAAACATGTTTTGACACTTAAATAACTTGGTAAATAATATAAGAACATGTTTAGGCATGTTCAACCCGACAATTATGAGTTTAGGCTCTGTTCGCAACCGAAAGTCGCAAAAGTAGACTTTTGCTTTGACTTTTCGTGCTGACCCGAATTAGCTTAGTTTAGTTATGCCTTAGGGATCCTTTGTGACCATATTATATGTTAATATAACCCTCTGAGGTCATACTACATGGTCCCTTAGAAATCAGAGATCATTTGCTTGTTTCCGTTAAATGCTTAAAATTTGACCATTATGCCCTTATGTTATAAAAACGAGATTTTTAAAAATGTGAGAGGACAAAAAGCTTTATTACTGATTTATAAGTATGTCATAAAAATTTGACATCAGTTTCTGGTCTCAAAACAAAACTTTTTGTTAATTAGATTGCATTTTTAGCATAAATCATATTTAAACCCAATTTTTGGCACCAAACTTGCTACCCACTGTTATGATATAATTTTTAGGGATTTTGGAAATTTTTTCCAAATTTTATACTGACCATAACATAGAGTTCTTGTATAAATCGGTAATTGACGATAATGCCCTTTTTGTTAATAAAATGAGTTTTACATATCATTTACATTCCAAACCTTTTCCTACTGATGTTATATAATAAATAAAATATTTTAGGCATTCAAGACTGATCAAAACTTCAGAATTTTATAAACATCTCAAATATCGTCAAATACCGACTTTTACGCTAATTAGGCGCATAGTATGGTTTAGAACCATATTTAACGCCTAAGACTTGTTACTACTGATTTTATAAATAATTTTTTTATACTTTTACAATAAGTATAAGTCTTGAACTCAGATTTCCAAATTTGACCTTAAAAGCATATGTGAAATGACCAAAATGCCCCTACGGTGCATACTTTGGCCATAAATGATAAACCTCACATATGTATGATATCTTACTGATGTAACTTGATAAAATAATTATTTTTACTGATATTTTAGACCAGAACCTCAGGTTGCTATTAAACCCCTTTTATAAACTTTAAAATGACCAAATTACCCTTTCGAGGCATAAATTGGTTTTAAATTCGTTTTGGGCATAATTAAAGATATCCTACTGATATCACAACATATTTCAAGCATATTAACTTATGGAACCTGTACATGACTCATTCGGTTACCCGTTATGCATATACGCGTTCGGTACAGTTTATGTAACTAGTTTGCATAAGTTAGCCGAAACGGGTCAAAATTTATCATTTTTACTTCAAAATCTAGAATGTATTTAGTTTACCTATTTTATACAAGTCTCCATACTTGTTGGGTCTAAATTACATTCCAATCCGGTCACCACTTAATCTTGCGTTTCGTACCGTAAACTTATCTTTAAAACTAACTGGTCTAAGTTACAACTTAAATAAGACACGTTACGAATCTAATAGGCAATGAAAACCTTCATACCAGATTAGGGGCCCAGTAAAAGCTACCTGCACTTGCTGATTAAAATATACGGCTGAGTATAATTTACATTTTTAGCTCAGGTAAATACTTTGAACTTATTTTTCCCTTATACGGGCTTGGGATACGGTAAATTATTACCGCTTGGTCGGGTATTGAATATTTAATCGATTAGTGGTTAAATCATTGAGATAACCCGTTTTAATCTGTTTTGTTTGATACAAAGCATTTCGGGGTAAATATGACCGTGTCCTGGATATCCTCGGCTCATTCATTTGAAATGGCCACGACTTAAGCACGGGGTGTAGGCATACACCTGACAGTTGCGTATGTAAAACGGTATCTCACTCGTGAGGAAACTTCTTGTGGGCTTATACTAGTGGTGTGTCTATTAATCTTGTCCCGGCTCTTCTATCCCGGGCCCTGAACGTACGACAAACATGTAATCTGTATACAAGATTATTTTATATAATTGTCCCAAGTTATAAAAGATTTTATGCCTTGTGCATTCAAATTAATTTTATAAACACTTTTCAAAAGAGTCAGTTAATTGTATTTACCAGTGTGAACTGACGTATTTTTCAAAAGGATTAAGTGCAGGTACTACACGAAATGGGCTGGAAGCTCCTGAGTATTAGTTAAAGAGTCTTGCAAGCTCTTAATACTTAAAGTCTGTCGAACAACATTTTACTTTATGTTTTAGATCCGCCTGTGGATCCACTTACATCCGCTTGTATAATATTTCATTATACTTTGTGTTTCGGTTTGTATTAATAATTTACTTTCAAGACTTCCGTTGTGCATTAAACTGTGATTATTTGACTATGATGATATCAACTACGTCACGATACTCCCCACCGGGCCCACCAGTACGTGGAAATATCGGGGCGTGACAGCTTAGTTGACTTCCAAGAAATTGCTGTGCCACCGTATGTGAATACATAACCTGTCTGAGATTTCGCTTTGTGAAGATCTGATAGATATCCGGCATCAGCATACCCAACAAGCTGGGACTTTTGATCTTTCTGATAGAAAAGACCTAAGTCTTGTGTCCCACAAATATACCGGAATATATGTTTTACACCATTCCAGTGTCTACGTGTTGGATTCGAACTGTATCTCGCTAGTACATGTACTGCAAATGTAATGTCAGGTCTTGTGTTATTTGCGAGGTACATAAGGGCACCGATCGCGCTTAAGTACGGTACTTCTGGACCAAGTACATCTTCGCCTTCTTCTTGAGGACGATAAGGATCCTTGTGTGGATCTAGCGGTCGGACAACCATAGGTACGCTAAACGGATGTGCTTTATCCATATTGAAACGTACTAACATCTTCTGGATGTAGTTTGATTGATGGACAAATGTGCCATTGCACAGATACTCAAATTGTAGTCCGATACATAATTTCGTCATACCAAGGTCTTTCATTTCAAATTCCTTCTTTAACAACTGAGCAGCTTTCTCTATCTCTTCAGGAGATCCGATGATGTTGATATCATCAACATAGACTGCTATTATAGTGAAATTTGAGAGTGTTCTTTTTATAAAAACACATGGACCGATTACATCAGACTTGTATCCTTCTTTTTTGAGATATTCACTAAGTCGATTGTACCACATACGACCAGATTGTTTGAGACCATATAAAGATCTCTGGAGCTTTATAGAACACATATCTCGAGGTGTTGATTTTAATGCTTCAGGCAATTTTAATCCTTTAGGGATTTTCATGTAGATGTCATTTTCAAGTGTCCCGTATAAGTATGCGGTGACGACATCCATTAGTCTCATATGAAGTCCTTCAGAGATTGTGAGGCCGATTAGGAACCTAAGGGTTATCGCATCCACTACAGGGGAATACGTTTCCTCATAATCAACTCCTGGGATTTGGGAAAACCCTTGTGCTACAAGTCAAGCCTTATATCGTACAATCTCATTCTTTTCATTTCTCTTTATTGCAAACACCCATTTATAACCTACTGGTTTGACGTCTATGGGCGTTCGGACTACAGGTCCGAAAACATGTCACTTTTCGAGCGAATTCAATTCGGCGTTTATGGCTTCTTGCCATCTTGGCCAATCATTTATGTGCATGCACTCTTCTAAATTTTTTGGTACGTAATCATTTTCATTGATTACATCCGTTGCTATAGCATATGCGAATATATCATCAACATGTGTTTTATTCCGGTTCCACATTGTACTATCTTGTAAATAATTAATAGAGATCTCATTTTCGTTAGGTATCGGTGTTTCTTCTGAAAATTCATTTTCCTCTGTATTCATAGTTGTCTCTTCTGGGACATTTACCTTTACCGGGGTTTCACTTATAATCTTTTGTGAGTTTTCACCAACTGTGTTACTTTGCTCTTTTTGTTTCCGTGGGTTTTTGTCTTTGGAACCGATTGGTCTCCCACGCTTTCGTTGTATAGTAATCGCTTCTGGGATTACTTTAATTTGAGCAGGTGCATTTGATGCTGGTACATGTGACTTTGTCACTCTATTCGTGTCTGTGAATGCATCTGGTAATTCATTCACTATTCTTTGCAAATGTATGATCTTTTTGACTTCATATTCACATTGACCACTTCGGGGGTTGAGATTTGATAGCGATGATGCATTCCACGTCATTTCTTATGTTACCCTTCTTTCTTTGTCCTTATCTCCCCCTAAGACTGGGAACATTGTTTCATCAAAATGACAGTCAGTATACCGTGCTGTAAACATGTCTCCCTTCATTGGTTCTAAATATTTAATAATGGACGGGGAGTTAAAACCAATATAGATACCCAGTCTTCTTTGGGGTCCCATTGTAGTACGTTGTGGTGGCGGTATTGGTACGTATACCGCACAACCAAAAATTCTAAGGTGGGACAAACTTGGTTCTCGTCCGGAGACCAGTTGCAATGGGGAGTATTCGTGATCAGCAGTCGGTCTAAATCTAATCAGTGCAACGGCATGCAAAATAGCATGGCCCCATGCAGAAGATGGTAGTTTACATCTCATTAAAAGTGGTCCAGCGATTATTTGTAATCGTTTAATCAAATATTCAGCTAAACCGTTTTGTGTGTGAACATGAGGTACTGAATGTTCAACATTAATCCCGATTGACATACAATAGTCATTAAAAGCTTGAGATGTGAACTCTCCCGCATTATCCATCCGAATGTTTCTAATTTGATTGTCGGGGAAATTGGCTCTCAATTGTATGATTTGAGCTAAAAGTCGGGAAAATGCTACATTTCGAGTAGCTAAAAGGCTCACATGTGACCACCTTGAGGATGCATCAATTAAGACCAAGAAAATAGCAGAATGGTCCACACGGAGGATGAATGGGCCCACAAATATCCCCTTGGATTCTTTCCAAAAATGATGGGGTTTCATGTATCAATTTAGATTGTGAGGGCCGAGCAATAAATTTGCCCAGAGAGCATGCTGAACATGATAAGTCTTGTGGTAGCAAAACTTTTAAGTTTTTAAGAGGGTGCCTGGTTGCACTTTTGATTATTCGTCTCATCATTATGCTACCAGGGTGACCTAGACGGTCATGCCATATAATCCAGAGGATAAGGCTTCTAATTGTTTGACAATTGTTTGTTGGCCATTTTTGTTTGAAGTAATTTGAAGATATTCAATTTTATTTTTAGATATTGTTTTTAGGTGGTAACCGTTTTTACGAATATCTTTAAAACTAAGTAAATTTCTTCTGGATTTACTTGAATATAATGCATTATCAATAATTAGTTGGGTACCAGAAGATAATTATATATGTGCTCTGCCGAAGCCTTCGATAAGGTTACTGATACCAGATATAGTACCAATCGGTGTCTCTGCCGGAGACAACTCAGAGAAAAATCTCATATCTTTAAGAATAGTGTTAGTACTACCGCTATCTACCAGACACTCATCACCAATAATAGCTCTACTGGAGCTAGCATACATATTTATTTTCCATGAAATCACATGCATCCAAATGAACGTCTGGTATCGTGGCTGAAGGTGCATCCTCAATCAGATTAGTTTCAGCATTATTTCCTTTTTCTTTCATCATGCATTGATATGCCTCAATGAGGTGTTTAGGAGTGCGACATGTGCGGGACCAATGATTTGACATCCCACATTTATAACAAATGTTGCTTTAGTTCCCGCTACTTTTCCCTTTTGAAGGTCGCCCCATATTTTGTCGACTCGATTCACCACCGCTATTTTTAGTGTTCTGGGACTCTCGATGCCACGTATATCCTCGTCCTCGACCAGGACCACCACCTCTGCTGGGGCCGCGGCCTCTACCTCTACCTCGTCCGCTTTGATAATTGGCCACATTCGCTTCAGGGAATGGGCTTGCACCGGCGGGGCACAGTTGATGGTTTTGTAGTAGGAGCTTGTTGTTTTGCTCCGCGACCAGAAGACATGATATCAATTCAGAATATTTAGTAAATTTACGTTCTCGGTATTGCTGCGACAGGAGCATGTTTGAGGCATGGAACGTTGAGAAGGTTTTTTCAAGCATGTCTTCATCGGTTATTTTTTCACCACATAATTTTAACTCAGAGGTAATGCAGAACAAGGCAGAATTATATTCATTGACAGTCTTAAAATCCTGTAGTCGTAAATGAAACCATTCATAACGGGCTTTGGGGAGTAAGACCAAGTTCTGGTGGTCAAAAACGTTCTTTGATGTTTGTCCATAATTCAAGAGGGTCCTCAACAGTTAGATATTCCCGCTTTAGATCTTCGTGAAGATGATGGCGGAGGAATATCATAGCTTTCGCTTTATCTTGAGGTGAGCTCTGATTATCAACATTAATTGTCTCCCCCAAATTGTTTGGCGTCAAATGAATTTTAGCATCAAGAGTCCACGGGAGGTAGTTGTTGCCCGAGATGTCAAGTGCGGCGAATTCGAGTTTTGATAAGTTCGACATTTTTTTTCTACAAGGAAAGATTCATGCATTTAAAACGAGCCAACAATATAAAATATATATTATAGGAGAACTTCACGTTTTCTATAGGTGGAACTGCAGGTTCTATACTTTACGTCGTTTTAATAACAGAGTAGAAATTTAGAAACTCTTGTATGATTTGGTATTATAAAATAGAAATGGTGTTTTAATAATTTAATTAAATATTTAAATATAATAAAATATATTAAACTTTGAATGTTGATATATTAAACAAGATTCCAATGAAATTTGAGATTTATTTTTCATTTTATTTTTCATAGTACTCGAAAGATCAGTTACCAAAAAAATCAATTTTGGTTTCCTATTATTTTTTTTCTCTTTTCTTTCGATGGAAGACAGCTGGTATTTCAACAATCCCCCCCCCCCCCCCAAAAAAAAAAAAACCTTTTATCACAAAGTGTTATACAGTCAGATGGAGAATTTGATTTCCATATCACAAAGTGCTTATAAAAAAATTGTAACATCTTTATACAATTTCTTGCAGGATTATGATTTCGTTGGGGGTTTTATCGGAAAACGAGATCGGGTTTACACATGATGTTATACAGTCAGATGGACCGCCGGAGTGTGGCTGCCGACACCGTCCGGTTTCTTCCGGCATCCTCCGATCCACCACTAAAGGACCGCCGGAATCTCTCTCTGAAAGCCGCTAATCTACTCATTTGCGCCAGCCGCGTCGGAGAACCGAATCTTTTCAACATCCCAAGTACAAATCTCCACAACAACGTCGAAAGGGATCAAGGGACGGTTGAACCGTTTGCCGTCTGCTTCCGTTGGAGATATGGTTACTGCTCGAGAGTTATATTCGTAGGGATGAATTTGTCGACAGGATCCATCAATAACATCGGTGGTACGCAGCGTCGGTTAACCGCCGGAGGAAGGTTTTCGGGTAAGATTGCTATGTGTGACGGTAGGAACCGTCGTGTGTTTGACAAAAAAATTAATTTAATTGTATATCGGTTCGTTAATTGTTGTGTCGGAGTTGTTTCGAATTTGAAATAATTATTTCGTTTCTGTCCTAATACACAAAAAGAGGGCAGTCCTAATTTGTTCTAAAGTTCAAAAGAAAATTGCGGAAAAATTGATAGTGTACCCGGATCTGATGAACGGCAATTATCTGAATCCAAGCCGGTAAATTCCCTAATAAATAGAGCGAACGTTGCTGATAACGTGATAAAAACCAAAGAGAAATAGAGATAAAACTGAATTATATTCTTCATTTTATTCAAGATTACAACATATCGATAAACATAACTATAAACCCTAAAGCCCATAAGCAATGGGTTGGACCTAAAATGTCTGGTTTATAACATTAACATACATGTCTCCTTCTATTGTTTATTCAATCAGTTATTTTAGATCGAGAATATATTCAATGAATAAATAGAAAATAGAAAATATAAAATATAAAATAGTGAATAACTTTGTCTACGTTAAAGTGATAAGAAATGATGTAATTGACTTCAGAATTTCCATGCGTCTCACATATGGCGATAAAGGTGATAACCAAAGACTTGTTGACTGGCTTTTCTTGGGGAATAGTAGCTAGGGATGAGATTTTTTACCGAAATACCGGTACCGTAGCGGTACCATACCGGTACCGTACCGATGCCGTACCGTACCGATCATAAACGGTACCGGTATCGGTAATAGATTTTTCAAAATTCGGTATCGGTAAAAAGCGGTATCGGTACCGGTATTTTTCGGTAAATACCGGTATTAATACCGAATTTAATAATTATCGGTAAAAAGCATGGAATCCATTGAAGTAAGTAAATATTTTAATGGTTTGGTTATAAATTATCAATATATATTTTCTTATTTTTAGATTTTTAATATCTTCGTGTTTGGTTGTGTAAGGAGACAACACTATTGTTGAAAAAATCCCTTTTGTCGAACTTGATGGTGACTCGAAATTGGGTAAAAGTCGAACCCATGGATGTTTAATATGTTTACCTTTTTTTACATTCCTCTATATATTATTCTAGTTCAGTTAATAATGGATGGATGAGTTGCACATAATATTTTTTTAGGTAAAACAATGGATGACACCAATTTTTTAGGTAAAACAATGGATGACACCAAAGCGTTACCAATGTGGTAAAGTACCGAAATACCGGTACCGTACCGGTACCGAATCTATAAATACGGTACGGTAATCGGTATCTACATTTCCTCAATTTCGGTAACGGTATTTACGGTATCGGTACCGGTACGGTACCGGTATCGTACCGATCTCATCCCTAATAGTAGCTCTCAAATTATGGTCTCCACCTTTTTCTAATTAAGGGTAAATATCTCTTGTTGACTTGACTTTCTTTAAATGAGATGGGGTGTTCAATGTCCGATTTTAACGGTTTTTAAATTAAATCGTGAATCAAACCATCAGTAAAGAATTTTAATTATCAAAAGCAGAAACGAAATCGTTGAAACTTAATACCGAACCAAGCCAAAACGCTACTAATAGTTTGATTTTGATTTGATTTCACGGTTTAGGCTTTAATTAGTCCCTTATATATAATATAGATAAAATGAAAAATAAAATTACTAAACAATGTATAATTTGATTTTCCTTACCCTCTCAATTTCAGGAATTAGAAAACTAATATAACAGTTGCAATGCGAAAAAGGTAAAATAGGTGTGCAATCGGAATTTAGTTATTAAACAAAGATAAATTAATAGCTAGAAGAACTAATGTATTCTAAAGTTTTCAATCAAGATAAATACAAGATAACAATTTCGTGAGTGCAAACCATATTTAATTATTGAACCTTCATATAGATTTCAGACTCAAAGTAAAAAAAATAAAAAAACAGTTAAACTTAAACTTGTTCAAAATTTAAGAAAAAAGACCAACAAAGAAAAAATAAAAAAAAAGGTTAACAAAGAAACATTAGGTTAGAAGTCGGATGAAAGCAGCGACAAGTTAAAGAAATAGTTTGAATAAATGTTAGATAGGTTTAACATGTGGGCTCCAGTTACTATTCAATTAAAAATTAAGGCCCAGTTTTATTTAATTAAACATAAGATAAAATAGAAATATAAATAGTTAAATATATGAAAAATAAACAACTTTTAAAAATTAAAATATAATTTAATTTTATGGTCCAGTTTAGGTTTTCTATGGTCGGTTTTTGGGTATAAACCGTAAACCAAGTATCATTCACTACAATTTGAATTTTTTTAAGCCGGTCGACTGAAATTGTCTTTTTTGGGTATAAACCGTAAACCAAATCGTTCACTACGTTTTGAATTATTTTTAGCTGACTGACTTAAAGTTAAGAAAAAACCGATCATGAAACCAAACCAATGACTAGTTTGGATGATTTCATAGTTTTAAACTGAGCCATAAACAACCTAAAAATGAGATTCATGTCATTTGAGGCACCATTAAAATGATGAACACTAGTTGGATTACTTTTGACATAGTTTTAAAGATTATTGTTAATGTTAGTGTACGATATATTTATTGTTAGATTAGATAGAACTAGTAATAAGGCATGCGTGCGTTGCGACATGGGTACAACACTAGTTTTTTTCATTATTATTATTGTACATCCATGACGCGACCAGGGGCGGACCCAAGCCCACCCCAAGGTGGGCGGGCGCACCCCCGGGGGAAAAAAATTAGGGCTAAATTCCGTCGAAAATCCCGTCCGCACCCCTTGGATTTTTTCGTCCGCACCCTTTGGAATTTTCAACCGCACCCTTTGAAATTTTTCGTACGCACCCCCTTAGGTAAAAAGTGTTATCAAAATATATTTTAAATTTTTTTAGTAAACTCTTATTTTTTTAAAAAAATATGCTGCCTAAATTATATAACTTTTAATACCTAACCAACTAAACCCAAATACCCATACCTTTACCCACTTATAATTCCTAACTAGTTAGCCCAATAAGTCTTAGCCCATTAACCAAACCCAACAATATTTCAAACTATAATAAAATAATTAAAGCCCAAAACCTTAAGAAATTCTATCCCACTCTCTCTCTCTCTCTCTTGCGTCCCTGCACTGCCAACGAACAACATCACCCAGCGACAACAGTCCAGCAGCCGGCGACCACCATAATCAGCCACCATACCACCGTCGTTCGACACCAAATCTAACCGGAATCCGAACACGGGTAAGTTTCTTTGTTATTTTGATGATTTTGGTTGATATTATAGGAGGAAAAAAGAGTAATAAAGTTGTTAAATAAGTTTGAAATTTTGTGTGTTTTGACGTTGTTTATGGTTGTTTAGATGATTTTTAGGGTGATTATGTTGTTTATATATTTTTAGGGTGATTACAACTTACGTTATGATTTCTAGGGCTTGAATAGTTGAAAATTAAAATTGAAACATTATGTTATGGAGCGATGAACTTATGTTATATAGAGAAAGAATCGCTTAAGAAATTAGCTTTAGATGATGTTCTAGATAGATTTCAAAAAATGAAAACCCGTAGGGCGTCGACGTTTTAATTATGTTTGTAACAAGGTTTGACATGTTTTTGATGATTATATAAATTTAGTTTGATGTTCGTTTGTTTTACATGACCCGACCCGATACGAACCGATTTTTTTTACTTATATACCTAGGGGCCTAAAATTTTTAAAAATGTTCCGTACCCCCATGAAAATATTCCTGGGTCCGCCACTGGACGCGATCCACCCCTCCTAACCACTTCATATGCCCAATACGCAAGGTAAGATAGTGACATTCTTTCTTTCAGTTTTTATCGAACAACACTTGTTTTTCATAATATAATGATGTTTTGATCGAGGATGTTATGGTTGATCCATGCGTTGCTGCTGATGGCTATACGTACGATCGCAGGGCAATAGAGCAATGGCTTGAAGAGAGTGATAGCTCCCCGATGACTAATTTACCGTTGACGAGTAGGAGCTTAACGCCTAATTACACGCTTCTTTCAGCAATCATGGAGGGGAAATCAACAACCTAACCATTTGAGTGAGAATCTTGGATGCAACCTGATTTTTTAGGATTGTTTTATGTACATTTGTTTGATTTATCTCTATTTTATATGGACCTGTCTTGAACTTGAGTATGAAAATTTATAAAGTGTACATAGTTTTTTTTGGAACGATGATATATCATTATTAGAAAAAGGACCAGCGGGAAGGTGGTTTAACAATCACAAAGAAAGACATAACAAAACAACCCTACGAGAACCGAACAAAAACACAACAATAAACATAAGCTTTATGACAAGCAGACTGCAGGGGAGCTACACCAAGTGACCCAGGAGCTGCTTTTTTATGGTCGCTTAGTAAACATATCACAATAATACTTGTGCATAACATCATAAACCTTATACCTTGATCAATTTCCTCAAGAGACGGACATATGTGACTCTCCATGATCTATCTATTGAGCATTAATGAAACCACAATGCCCCAGAACCCAATAATAAATCCAAGCGCTATGCTAATAATCAACCCCCAATCTACTTGGTGTGATCCACCGTCTTCTTTTTGGTCGCTTGTTGTATGAGGTTTCTCAACATGTACATGATCATTAGTTAGTGGAGCTCCACAAAGTTTGTTTCCAATGAAACTGGACTCATTGAAGGTTTGAATTTGTGTACCTGATGGAATTCTTCCTGTCAAATTGTTGTAGGACACGTTAAAGCTACTCAAGAAATTCAACCTTGACAAACTCAGAGGAAGTTCCCCAAAAAGATAGTTTACTGATAAATCAAAAGACTCAAGTGAATTCATGTCTCCTATCTTATTTGGGATCTTTCCTGTCAATTGATTTCTTGATAAATTCAATGATTTTAACTTGCGGAGGGTCGTCAGCTCACTAGGGATCTGCCCAGACAAATTGTTGCTTGAAAGGTCCAAAAGTGTGACTAGTCCTAGGATAGATCCATAAGTGTCTTCTCGTCCCTTCATCACCAATAAATCACGAACAATAGAAATACCATAGTAAAAATTGAATGAAAATTGAACCTCTAAATTAGTTTCTTTGCCCGAAAGCACACTAAAGTTGTTGAAGCATCTAGGAATATTTCCTGAGAGGTTATTATGAGCGAGATCCAATACTTGAACATGTGAAAGATAACATAGCTGGTTAGGAGTATTTCCGTAAAAATTATTGGATCTAAGATTGAGAATTTTCAACATAGTGAGTTTTATTCCAATCCATGGTGGAATGATTCCTGCAAGATTATTTTTTTCAAGTTCAAGGATCTTTAAGTATGACAATTTAGTTAGGGAAGAAGGTAAGCTTCCTGAAATCATGTTCCCACCCATGACCAATGATTGCAACAAAGGTATAGAGCCCAATGTTCTGGGAATCTCACCAGACAAATTATTATCATTTAAGCATAAGACTTTCAAGCTCGACCACTTCTCCCAACACTCCGGAATAATACCTGACAACTTATTATATCCCAAATCAAGGATTTGGAGGTTGGAGTAATTCGTTATGGTGGCCGGAATGTTTCCTGTGAAAGAGTTGTTATAAAGATATAGTTCTTGTAATCTAAAGAGACGCCCGATTTCAGGTGGTATTCCGCCTTGTAAAATGTTGTCGCTAAGGTCGAGTGTGTTTAGCATGGACAATGAACCAATCCCATTAGGGATCTTGCCGGCCAGATAATTTAGACCCAAGTCAAGGACTTGGAGGTTGGAACAATTCGTTATGGTGGCCGGAATGTTTCCCGTGAAAGAGTTGTAATAAAGATGTAGTATTTGTAATCTAAAGAGACGCCCGATTTCATTTGGGATCTTGCCGACCAGATTATTGTAACCCAACTTAAGGAATTGGAGGTTGGAGCAGTTCATTATGGTGGCTGGAATGTTTCCCGTGAAAGAGTTGTAAGCGAGACGTAGTTGTCGTAATCTAAAGAGACGCCCAATTTCAGGTGGAATTTCACTTGAAAATGAGTTGTTAAAAAGCTGAATGACCCTGAGAAAGCTAAGATTTCCGACGGAAGGAGACAACGTACCAATTAGGCCTCCATGTGAGAGGTCCAAGTGGGTGACTCTTTGGTGGCGAGGGCTGCATGTGACACCTTGCCATTGGCAGAAATTAGTGCTGGAATGGTTCCATGAGGTCAAGAAACCTTGTGGGTCACCTTTAATCATGGATTTGATGGCAAGCAGTGCCAGACGATCACCGGTGGTGCCGCTCTGTGCTGCAGACGTGTGGATGAGTTTGGAAAACGTTGCAAAGTGCATGAGGATGAGGATGACGAAGAGAAATGACTGACAGAAAAGTAAACATTTGGCACTCATTTTTTTTTGTAGTGGATTGTATGGTATTTTCTATTATTTTGCCACTATATATACTTGTATTTTTTGTATTTTTACTAAATATCTTTGTAATTTTGTACTAAATATAAATAAGAAATACATGGATGGAATTGGCTCAACTATTTCCATGCGTGTGACATACGACAATAAACGTGATAAGGAATACCAAAGTAGATGACAATATATCAAAATCATTCGACCACAACCCAAGATGGCGTTAAAGACTTATTGACTTGGCTTTTATAAGGCTATTCAGGGCCGGACCTATAGTACAAGTAATCTATGCTTGGGCCTAGGGCCTCCAAAAAAATAGGGCCCTCTCTTAAAATAAAATTAATATGCTAACTATTAATATTAGTCTAAACTTATTGTTTTAGATTTATTTGAGGTCCTATACAAGCAAACCACTCTCTCTTGTAGTTGTGTTATATTTTTGTTTAGTTCCAAACATGGATAAAGGAGCATCAAACATGAATAAAGGAGAGCATCGTTTATAACTATCAGACGTGGGGAGGAAATCACACCGTGGGCTGGGTTAACGACGTGGAATGCCATGCCGGAGGTGGCGTGATCACGGTGTAGCTGGTTAGGCGTTTCGACTTCCATGCGTGGATCTGATTTCAACTGCTATTTTGTATAACCACTGATCTGCAACGGTCACGTATTTAAATTAAATCATTAAATTTTTAACACATCTCAATTGTTTCATCTATTTGAGCACAATTTATTTTTATAATATGGACACCATAAATTTGCTCTTTTCGTCATTGGAAAATATAATCTTGGCGTCCCTTGATGCGGTTAGTATCGTGTTAGTAGAAATACAAGAAGATGATGCCAAAAGCACGGTGAGGCGAACAGGATCACCCACTTTGAATATAGATCGTGAGGCGAGCCTTAATGGCAGAGAATATTCGTTGTTTTAATAGAAAATATTCAAATATTTTGTCCACAAGAAGGTGATAATAAATATGTGGATGAAATTGGCTTCACTGTATTCATGCCGTCTCACATACGAATACGATGATATCTCACATACGAATATGATGATGAAGGGAATTAGAAATACCAAAGTAGATGACAATAAATCAAAACCATTTGAAGACTAAAAACATGAGTTTGAACCTAAAAAGAGGTTAAAGACTTATTTTTATGGCTTTTCTTTGGAACAGTAGGTGACTCAAGCCACACCGTCTCCACTTTTTTTCTTAATAAGAGTAAATAACTTTATTGGACATAGTTTAAAGTGTCAAAACAAATCTTCATAAAAATGTGATTCATGTCAGCCCAAGAACCATTAAATGATGAACATTAGTTGGATTACTATTGACGTAGCTTAAAGATTACTTTTAATGTTAGTCTACAATATAATTATTGTTGTATTAGATTAAACTCTGCAGCTTACATTATATACACTAATGTTCCTCTTAAAGTCAAAGGGATCCTATATTGGGGTTGTAATCGCGTCAAGCTAGGTTGAGCTCGATCTCGAACTTAAACGAATCAGCTTGGCTTGGCTTCGGCTCGTTTATTTTATGAATTGATAACATAAAAAGACAAATAAGAATTAAAAATAAAAATTGCACATGTAACTATATGTATTATTTTTATTTTTTATGATATTTTAAAGACCAAAAGGCATGTTAAAAGTATTATATGTATATTTTTTTATTTATTTTCCCATATTTTTATATGAATACATATGTTCACATGAGTGATTCTTAGATGCCCCCTCCCGTGGATTTGTCTACGTCAAGGAGATATAAAATAGGTGGATGGAATTGGGTTAACTAATTCCATGCTTGAATGTGATAGTGAATACCAAAGTATATGACAATAAATCAAAATCATTGGACGACTAAAAACATGAGCTTGAACGGCAGAAGGGGATAAAGACTATTGACTTGGCTTTTTATTGGAATCAATAGCTTTCAATTCATCACCTCCACTTCTTTTATTAGACTATCGATTGTGGGGAGGAAATCACGGTGTGGACTGATGTGTCACAGGTTAACAAAGTGGAATACCATTCCGAAGGTGGCGTTGTTATGGTGTGGCTGGATTCAGGGGCGGACATACCCCTTGTCAAGGGGGGCCCGTGTTGCCCCTTGGCTCGGCCGCAATAGTGTAATTTTTTTCTTTTTTTTTGTGTTTTTTGGATTTCGTTGCCCCTTAATAAATATTATGTTACCCCTTTTGAAAGCCCAAAAAATTTTATACTACCCATCTAATTACCCAATACTTATAAGCCCAATTATTATAGCCCAAGTCCCAACCCCATACCCAATATTTGAACAAAGAAGAAAAGAAGCAGCAAAAAAGAAAAGAAGCGGCAACAGAAACGAACATTCACATCTGACTTCCCCACTTCCACAAAATTGAACGAGCAGGAGCAGCACCGGTTCAGCGCCGACCTCAGCTCTTCCTCCCGGCCTCCCTTCGTCCTTTGCCGCCGCTGCCTGGGTCTATTATCATCATCGTCTGCCACTCCAGTCTCCAATCCATCCTCAAGTAAGTGTTTTTCCAAATTCCAATCGGGTATTTTAGTTGGTGCTTTATTCCTTATGAAAATGTGAATAATCTATGATTGTTTAATTGCAAATTACAATGTTTCCATTTAGTATTTTAGTTATAGTTATGTGCAATTGTTATAGCCTTTTAGGGTTTATGTGAAATTGATTTAGGGCTTATTGTTTAATTTTATTTGTCTTATAAAATTAGGGAATTTGGAAGTTGAAAGATGAAAAAACAAACTCTCACTAGTAGTGTCACACCCCCAAAATACCACATGCGGAAACACCATGGGACGTGTGACGTACCAGGATCCAGCCACCAATCACATTGAACTATAACAAGATATTAAATAAAAGTTTTCATTTATTCCATAAAGTGATTTCAAATCACAACTTAAAACAAATTCGTTCAGCGGAAGCATAATGTAAATCATTATTCAAGTGTTTCAAAACAAATGTGTGAAATCAATGAACATGTATCCAAGAGCCACGACCCATGACCACTCTAGCACTCCCAGATAGCAAGTTCCATAACCATGAATCTAACGACCTACAAGCATGCAGACAAGTGTATCAGACAACGCTGGTGAGTTCAAAGTTTGTTATCACGTTTAGTTACCAGATATGAGTTTAAAACAATACAAAGATTCAATGTTGTTAATAACTCGATTACCGCAAGATGGCTCCAAATTATTTGCCCTTCCCCAATGCTCTATCAAACATTGGTCGAGTGGTTAAGGTAATTAGTTCACGCCCGTCCTCCCCGGTACGGTGTGAGGGTGCCAAACCTAATAACGCTATCAACTAATAACCCAGTTGCCTCCTCGGCAACTAATTCGGTATATGATGGGACTTAAATGATAGATATGAGTGTATTAACCAAAATCCCAAGTTTAACATTCCAGTTAAACCCATTTACCCGACATTCCTCCCCGGAATATTTACCAGATGTCCCTCCCCGGGACGCATGCTTGAAATAGACAGTGAACTCATCTTAGATTTGCTCGGTATATTAAGTTACCCGTTCCAGTTAGTCAACCAACCCTACCGCGGTTAACAATACTATCAGTTTCATAATCAACCAAGTCACGTATTTCACACAGATTGTATTCAACACAAAGATCACTGTATAACATGTAGCAAGTACTCAGTTTTCATACAAGTCCACATTCCATGTGATTGTCACACAAGTCAAATCAGGTTTCTCATTCTTGACCAGCATTCTTATCATGTATCAGATAGTATTTATAAACACTAAGTATCCCTTAACATATACAACATACACAGTTTTTGTTTGTTTACCCACATGCAGCATCTCCACGAAGAATCCATTCTTCGTGGGATGCTCCCTTAGCGAAGAATCCCCTGGCGAAGGATTAACCTTCTTCGGGGTTAAGTATGGCGAAGAGTCCCTCGGCGAAGAATCATTCTTCGCCGAGAATGAACATGGCGAAGTATCCCTGGTTGTTCATCAAGGGCCATCCGACGAAGAATCATTCTTCGCCGACCACTGATCCTTCGTCGGGATGTCTTTCATCGCACTACTCATCAGACGGTTACCATCCATGTAATTCGTAACAACAATTAGCAAATTATTATCATGATTTCACAGATCGAACAACATCTCAAAGGGACGGTTACATTCATGAAATCAACTTCATAAACAATAATTAATATGATCAATCAACATCCATTCGAACATTTAATCGGACCAATAAACCAGCGGATTATAATACTAGCATGTAACCCTAGCCATCCAATAGATCGTCATACAATTCGTTACACCCAATTCATGATCACAATATTCATCAACACACCTACTAGTATGAAACCCTAATCACTCATTGTTGGGATTGAACCCTATCAGAGGAACAGATAATTAAAGCCAAAACTGGATCAGAGCAGTGGATCCATAATAAGCAGACGTTTACAGTTAGTTCATGCAAATCTCTCCCCTTGAAAGTGGTTTCATATCCACTGACCTCCTATCTGCTGATCTTACTAAGTGCTGACCTACAACTGCTGCCCAATGTCAAAGACTGATGGAAGAACAAAGCTCTGCTGAGTCAATCTACTGCCTTGAGCCAAGTACTGCTGATCCGGACAAGCACTGCTGGGTTCACAGCAGTGGAAGGATGCAGCAGCTGTTTAAGTGTCTTTTATGTAATGAATTGTAATAGCAGTAGTTAGTACATCAGTGTTTGTATAGATCAGAGGTTAGAGTTTGTTAGGAGGTTAGATGTCACTTTCATGGTGACGTCAGCTAAGATGCTCAGTAGTTTGCAAGTGCCTATAAATAGTTCAGTACTTTGTACTGTTCTATGAGCTCTTTCACCACATCGTCTTCTTTGCACGAACAAACTACTGAGCTCTGGCTGAGGGGGAGTTTGCATTCATTCATCAATCATTGTAATCGTTGTTGAAACAAATTCAATCTTTCGATTCATTGTGTAAAGATGTTTGATTAAAGTATTACTCTCGTTTGATTGTATGCAAAGTTTGTTTTCATCTTAATTCCGCTGCACAACTCTTTCATTTCCATCTTAATTTCAAACGAAAATACAATAAAAAAGAAACTCAGATCCAATAATTGGTATCAGAGCCTGGACAGTCAAATTTGATTTAACAATCATTTTGACATAAATAGTTCAGCTCACAACAGTTGATACTGATCGTTTGTTCGTCCGTTGAAAAACAGAGCAAGGATTAATCACCATTAAAGTTGATTTCTAAGTGTCTGTAAAACAACAAGAATGACGTCACAATCTCAGGATGATAAAAACAACACCGGCTCACTTTTTAAACCACCTATGCTAAAAAGAAATGAGTACAACATCTGGCAGAGGAGGATGGGTCACATCCTCGCTCAACAAAGCACAGGTTGTTGGAGGTCTGTCATTTATGGTCCCCATGTTCCTTCAGTGCCAAGCGCTGAAGATGCTAAAAAGTTCGTTCCTAAACCAGTTGAAAATTATACCGAAACCGACTTTCAAAAGATCGAACTAGATGCTAAAGCGTTTAGCATCATAGCATCAGCGCTGCCCAATGAGATATATGCTGGACTGTTACACTGTAACAGTGCCAAAGAGTTATGGGACGCACTTAAGGAACAGTTTGGGGGAACTGAAGAAGTCATAGAAAACAATAGGGAAATCCTGAACCAACAGTATGAAACATTTTGCTACGTTAAAGGTGAATCACTAACGCAACAATTTGAGCGTTTTAGTTGTCTCATCAGTGAACTGAGGCTTATTAACACCACTTTTACAAACTCAACTCAAAATAGCAGGTTCCTCAGGTCACTGCCAGAAAAATGGGACACCATAGCTTTTGTCACCCGAAACTCACCTGAATTCAAGGATCTGACCTTGACCCAACTCCACGGTCGACTCCTGACCTACGAAAGGGAGTTGAACCAGAAAAGGAGGTTACAAGAGTCAGGAAAAGTTACCGATGATTACACCTTCGGTAATACTGCTCTTCTGGGTCAAGAAGAATCTGGGAGCAGTGGTAAGGATCAGGGTTATGATCACTTCATTGACATAACTGCTGGTGCAAATTTTAACAATCCTGATCCTCACTCTGCTAGTTATGCATTCACTGCAAATGAAAACCAGATGTCAGACAATTTAAGCTTTGAACTAAATGATTTGCAACATTTTGATCCCACTGATTTAGAGGAAATGGACATCCTGCACCAACTGGCTTTGCTAAGTGTTAGAACTAGCAAGTTCTACAAAAGAACAGGGCGAAAATTCCCAGTTTTGCATGGGAATCTAAGGGTTGGGTTGGATAAATCGAAAATCAAGTGCTACAAGTGTAATAGGTTGGGACATTTCGCTAGGGAATGTAGGAGTCAAACTACTGGTCCCATAATTTCTCATCCTAGCTCAAATCCTAGACCTCAAAACCAAAACACTGTGCACTATGCCCAATATGCCCCAGCAGCTCAAGTGAACACTGCTCACTATGTTGCTGCCCCTGTGCCAGTACATTATGTCCAAACTACTGTTCCACAAATCCAATATGTTCAAACCCCTGCTCCACAGGTACAAGTGCAACCTGTTGCACCTCAAACCACTGCTCCAGCAGCAGCACAACCAGATCAACAAAGTTTTTTCACTCAAGGGTTTGTTGACTGGAGCAGTATGCCTGAAGACCTTAATGATGAAAATTTTGCACTCTATGCTTCTAATGATTCTTCTCATGATGAGTTTTGTTTGATGGCATTAGAGTCAATACAGGAGGGGGTTGAAACTGAGGAGGAACAGCAGAGTTTTGAAACCGTGGAAGAGGTGACTGAAGCAGTGGTTACTGCTGTGGCTGGTGAAATACTGTTGGGAGAAAGTTCAGGTACCCTGATTGAACCAATGACAGATCCTTGGTCCATAGAGGACAAAGAAGAAGAGAAAGAAGAAGAGAAAGAAGAAAAGGCTGGTGAAAAGAAGGTAAAAGCTGATGATGATGAAGATCATCAATGTGATTGTGCAATGATGGCAGCTGCCAAGGTATCTCCTCAAGTTCTTGAAAAACTGTGTTCTGACAATTGCATAATTGCTTTTGCTAACATTAAAGAGGTGAATGAAAACCTTCGGGATAAAATCTTGTCTGATGAGGTCAAATTCGAAAAGTCTTTAAAAGAACTTAAAAACAAATTGACTGAAAAGGAAAAAGAGATCAGTTGTCTAAAAGAAGAGCAAAGCATCACCAAAACCCAACTTCAAACTATGGTAGAAAAATACCAAGTTTGCAAAAAGGAGTTGGAATCCACCAAGATTACTTGTGAAAGATGGGTGGAATCCTGCAGAGGATATGAGGTGATGCTTGCTAAACAGATTGAAAGCAATGTGAAATTTGGGGTTGGTTATAGAAAATATGATGATGAACATATTGCTTTTGAAAAATCTGTCCAAACCACTGATGAAGCTACTGAGCTCATCCCCACAAACAAGAATGGCCAAGAAGTGAAAATCACTGACAAACTTGGTAACAAAATCACACTTACCAGACCAATGGGCTCCTCCACTTTCAAGGAGCTTGAAGATCATCAGTTTAAACCAAAATGGTCTGATGAGTGTGATATTCTTGAAAATTTCAAGCCAATGGACTTTACATCAACTGATGGTGTTAAAGCTCCAAAAGCTAAAGTCATACCTCTCAAGGACATCCCAGCAGTGGTTAAAACCTCTGCTGCAAAGGAGTCTGAAAAGAGAAAGAAGAAAGAAAAAATTGACAACTTGTTTTGTGAATTCTGTGAGAAAAGGAATCATCTAACAAAAGACTGTTTCCACTTGAAAGCTTATGATTTAAACAAAACAAGTGTCATTGTTTCAGCAGAAAGTTGCATTGTTTGTGGTAAAACAAACCACAAAACTCAAGCATGTGTGTACCTCAAAAACTTTGATGTGAAAAAGAATGAGTACATGGCTAAAACATCCTTGAGTCCATCATCATCATCAACATCTGTCAAATTCACCAAGAAACAACTACTGTTTGTGCCAGTTGAAACAGCTGTCACAAAACAGCTGAACCAAACATCTGTCAAAAGAGATGTTTAGGTTACTAATGCACCTCCTGCCAATCAGTTCAGAAAAGGTAGAGAAAAACAGTCTTACCAAAGGATTCCTCACGTTTATGAGTGTAACACCTCAAAATTTCGTGTTCAATAAAGTAACGACACGTGTCACGTGTGACAAAACGCTTTGTAGACTCGGAATTATTAAAAATGATTGACAGGATTTAACCGTGTCGTTATGTTAACTTTTGCACCTCTGAACGACCTCGTTATAAATCCCAAGACTCAATTTATGTTAAAAACACCTTGTACATATTCAAGTTCAGGGAATTATTACTTGGAATGATTTAAAATTAAATGGTAGGACTCCTACGATGAAAAAGGAACGGAAACCCTTTGTTTTCGGGTCTTGTTTTTGAATGCAAAGCAAACAAACACAAATGGTAGGGTATCCAACAGTAAAAGACCCATAATGGAGGCCCCTAAATGATAAAATAATGCCCACCATTCGTTTATACCACTTGCCCTTTCGAAACACCAACAACAAAATCAAAAGGGCTGATCTGCAGAGGCGTCGCGTAGCGCGACGGACCCTCGCGCTACGCGAGGGTTGCCCAGCGACCAGATTACCTGCTGTTGGCTGTTGTGCGCATTTGTGACCCATTTAGCCGGTTTCTCTTGCATGTGCATGGCCCCTAGACATCCCTAAACACTAGTTACAGATGTCAATCGATTGTGGATGGCCCTAGACTTTGTTGTCAACTTGTGGTGGTACTTAAAATCATATATATAAGACCCATTCATTCACAAACATTCTTGCACACTCATTTGATCACCTCTGGAGCTTTCAAGCTGAATTCAAGGCCTCCCTAATCATCATTATACTCTAGTAAGTCCACTAGTCCTTTCTTAATTATGTTTAGTTTAGTTTTTAGCTTAGAAGTCAACATATCGTACTTAACGTTTGACTTCCAGTTTAATTAAAGTTGACTCAGTCGTAACCCGAAATAAAAGTACCGTTAGGTTGGTAATTATGTGGGTAATAAGACCCTAAAAGGGTTCCCCCTGATTCCAGACCTAACTAGGTCGTTTGTCGGGTCAAACGTTGACCGAAAAAGTCAACAGAATTACAAAATATGATTTAATGCACGATTAATGATCCGAGAGGTGTGTAACCTGTTTTAACCTTAATATAACATGGTAATAAGTATGAAAACTTGTCTACGCTTGCCCGACTCGACAAATTTCTGTTAAAACCCGGTTCGGAACCGAAAGGCGCAAAACCTTGACTTTTGCTTTGACTTCGGTTCTGACCCGTTTTAGTTTGATTCGAAGATGCCTTAGTGCTTCATTAGAGTAGGGTTGCATGTTAGTATAAGTCTCTGTACTTGTTTCGTTGATTATCCGATGCATGCACACGTTTCCGTTAATCGCTTAAATTGGACCGTAATGCCCTTATGACCATACAATGAGAATTTTGAAAATGTGGAAGTACAATAATCTTAGTTACTGATTATTAAACATGTACGTAAATTTTCACGTCAATCGGAGGTCTAGATTAGGAGATATGCGCATTAGCGTAAATAATAAGCTTTTTATTAATTAAACGGCGCGATTAGCGCATAGCCTATCTAAACCCGATTTTCGGTACCAAAACTTTTACCCACTGATGTTAAATAATATTTTGGGATTTTTGAAGATTTTTAATTATTTTTAAACTGATCTTAATCTAGGCTTATCGCATTGATTCGGTTAATTACAAGATTCTTCGGAGGATCACCGGTTTGTGGCAGTTACGCCACCACCTCTACCGCCACCAGTTCAACCGGCACCTCCTCAACCGCCAAGGCGTAGGAGAACTGCTGCACGTATGTCATCACGTGCGGGAGACTTTCATTTCAGCTCCCCACGTCAGTCAAGTGCCAGCCACTACCCGCCACATCAGGAGGACCCACAAATGGGTTGGCCTTCCAACCCAGCGATGCCGCAGCCGCCGCCAATGGGTTTTGACAACCCAATCCCAGCGTATACAGGTTCCATGGCATACAACCCGTTCGAGCCGCCAGTTCACAACAACTACGGGTATGCAGAGGCCGACCCCTACTTGGTGGCAGCTAACTACAATGCCCTGCAACCAGAAGGACCATACGGAGCTCCATGGGGAGTTGGGTACCCAACACAAGGGTACCAGATACCACCTAGGCCTATCATACGGACTCAATCGCAGCCGCCTAGGTTCTCCCCACCTGAGCATGAGGAACTCCTTCAGAGGCTGGATCAGGTGGAACGGGAAGTGCACAGGGACCGTAGGGAGAGACAGACTTTCTTCCAAGGATTAGTGGGATTGATCAAAGGGAAGAACAAGAAGGATCATTAAATCCTTCCATAATCTGTATAAGCCCCTGCGTGGGTGTATTTGGTTGTTAAGCCCCTATGTGGGTATGTATGTGTGATGATTTGACCCCTGCGTGGGTCTGTTTTCCGTTAACCCCTGCGTGGGTATGATGTTTATTTGTTAAGGTCCCTGCGTGGACTAGTTTGTTTGCTTAAAGCCCCTGCGTGGGCAAGTACTTGTTTGACCCCTGCGAGGGTAAGTTGTTATTTGAAAAGACCCGTTTAGGGCAATGTATAATATTTTGAATAAATCAATGGAATGTTTGTTTTATAAATTTCATGTTTGCCATTTTGCGCATAAATAATTTATAAATGAAATAAATAAATTAAAATCATTCCTTTTAAATTAATCTACCTATATAATTATGTAATCTTAAAGTGTGAAACCTAGCCTCGTGTCAAGTATAAGACCGGGCCAAGATGGTAAGACCTGTTTAAAAGATTCAAATCCCTGTTAACATCTTGAAAACATGTTAACACTCCTGGCAGAAGTGATTCGTTAAAATCATATGTCATTCAAATATGTATAAGGATTCTTTAGAAGACTCCAAACCCAATTATATGATCTCTGAATCATGGGTTAAGATCATCAATTAAGATGATCATATTTTTCCATACGTGGTAATATGATGCCTACGGGCCCAGCTCACTTCCATATGAGCCAAAAGACAGTGGTAGCTATGACTCCCTGTCTGATAAGGGTAATGAACTAGGTTCAAACCTTAAAAGTCTTGATTCTCTGAAATCATAGCTTATAATTAAAATTGTCCATGTGACTAAGCCTTATGTGCTAATATATATTGTTATTGGTTATAATTAGGATAAATTTTAATTGAAATCCTAAATTAATACGATTAATAAGTTAACCAAATATGGTCTCTGTTTACCATGGTTAACGAGTTACCCTAAGGGGTAATTCCATAATAAACTCCCAAATAAAATATTGTCCTTGTTTTCTGCAATAGTTCAATTCAAATGGCTAGCTCAAATGAAATAAATAGCCATCCAGTGGAGCAAAATGAGAACGCCCAGATTACGTTAACGGGTGCTGAATTAAAAGCGATCATAGACGGCGCTGTTACACATGCTTTGGAAAGGCAGTATGAAGAATACAGTGGTACTCGAAGTAGGACCCACTCTGCACCACATTCAAAGCCCAAGACACATTCTGAGGCTCATAGCAAGCCTCCTCCCAAAAAGAATGGACCCAAGAAAGACGGTGATGACCGTCAGTCCACCAACCATCAAAGTGTCCCATCTCAGCATTTAGTACTACATCAAGAACCCCGTAACAAGGGTTGCTCCTATAAGTACTTCGTGTCTTGTAAGCCCAGGGATTTTACTGGGGAAAAAGGAGCCGTCGACTGTATGACTTGGCTGGACGAAATGGACACGGTGGTAGATATCAGCGGGTGCGTTGAAAGGGATGTAGTTAAGTTTGTGTCACAGTCCTTTAAGGGTGAAGCGTTAGCATGGTGGAGATCTCTAATCGAGGCCACCAGAAAAATCCCATTGTATAAAATGTCGTGGGATCAATTCATTGCCCTAATCAAGGAAAATTTATGCCCTCAACATGAGGTGGAGAAGATAGAATCTGACTTTCTATCGTTGGTGATGACGAACCTCGACTGTCAAGCTTACCTGACAAGCTTCAATACGCTGTCCCGGTTAGTTCCTTACCTGGTAACCCCGGAGCCAAAAAGAATCGCTCGCTTTATTGGTGGTTTAGCCCCCGAGATCAAGGCAAGCGTAAAAGCTTCTCGGCCAGCTACCTTCAGGTCTGTAACTGACATTTCCTTATCCCTCACTCTGGATGCGGTCAGGCAGAGATCGCTGAGGAATAAGTAGGCCGAGAAGAGGAAGCGTGAAGATGATGGTTCACGAAAGTCGAACAAGAAGCACCGTGGGAGCGGTGACAACAAGAAAGGGTCGGAGTCGAGGAAGGATGGGCATAATTCTGGTGAAAAGCCCAAGTGTAAAATTTGCAAGAAGCAGCACTATGGAAAGTGCAGACTGGAGTCGAACTCTCAGACTCAGTCAAAACCCTTTGCGTGTGGAATTTGCAAGTCCACGGATCACAAAACCCTGGATTGCAAGAAGATAAAAGACGCAACGTGCTACCGTTGCAATGAAAAGGGGCACATCAAGACCAACTGCCCTAAGTACAACAAGAAGCCTGAAGAGGCTAAGAAGACTAATGCTAGAGTCTTCAGAATGGACGCGAAAGAGGTTGTGCAAGACGATAATGTCATAACAGGTACCTTCCTTGTAAATGATGTCTTTGCAAGAGTACTTTTTGATTCAGGGGCAGATAAATCTTTCGTAGATCATAAATTTTGTGAATTGCTGAAGTTACCTGTCAAAGCCTTAAAAGTGAATTATGAGGTAGAGTTAGCAGATGGAACCATAGAAACCGTCTCAACTATGTTAGATGGATGTGTTATATCCATTAAGAACCATTCTTTTCCTCTGTCTCTACTTCCGTTTAAGTTGGCTGGTTTTGACATAGTTCTGGGTATGGACTGGTTATCTCATAACCAGGCCCAAATCGTCTGTAACATGAAGCAAGTAGTGATAAAGACTCCGTCTGGTGAATCACTTACCATTCGGGGAGATACCCAGTATGGGCTACCTGAGAAAGCGACTATGCTCAAGGCTTCAAAGTGTTTGAAGAAGGGGTGTGTCATCTACATGGCGCAAGTGATTATTGATGAGCCTAAACCGAAGATAGAAGACATCCCTGTCATTTCTGAATACCCAGAAGTGTTTCCTGAAGATCTACCTGGTTTACCACCAGATAGACAAGTGGAATTCAGAATCGATATCATCCCCGGAGCAGCACCAGTTGCTAGAGCACCATACAGATTGGCACCCACAGAAATGAAGGAGTTGCGGACGCAGCTAGATGAATTACTGGCTAAAGGTTTCATTAGACCTAGTTCATCTCCTTGGGGAGCGCCAATCTTGTTTGTCAAGAAGAAGGATGGGTCGATGCGTCTGTGCATCGACTATCGCGAGCTTAATAAAGTCACGATCAAGAATAGGTATCATTTGCCCAGGATCGACGATTTGTTCGATCAGCTTCAAGGGGCAAGTTACTTCTCAAAGATTGATTTGAGGTCAGGCTACCATCAATTGAAGGTCAAGGAGGAAGACGTGCACAAGACTGCATTTAGGACTCGTTATGGCCACTACGAGTTCCTAGTGATGCCTTTTGGGCTCACTAATGCATCGGCCGCGTTCATGGATCTCATGAATCGCGTCTGCAAGCCTTACTTGGATAAATTCGTCATCGTTTTCATCGACGACATTCTCATTTATTCTAAGAATCAAGCTGACCATGAGAAACATCTTCGCTGTATTCTCAAACTTCTACAACAGGAAAAGCTCTATGCCAAATTCTCCAAGTGTGAATTTTGGCTACGAGAAGTCCAATTTCTTGGACATGTGGTCAGTAAGCATGGTATCCAGGTGGATCTCGCCAAAGTTGAAGCAGTTATGAACTGGCAAGAGCCAAAGACGCCTACTGAAATTCGTAGCTTCCTGGGATTGGCAGGATATTACAGGCGTTTCATTGAAAATTTTTCAAGGATTGCTGCACCCCTAACCTCCTTAACTAAGAAGAAAGTAAAGTTCATTTGGGGCCCTAAGCAGCAAGAATCCTTTGATATCCTTAAACAGAAGTTGAGCAACGCTCCTGTACTGACGCTACCTGAAGGTACCGAAGAATTTGTAGTTTATTGTGATGCATCACACACCGGGATGGGATGTGTGCTTATGCAGAAAGGCAAGGTTATTGCCTATGCTTCACGTCAATAAAAGTGCATGAAAAGAATCACACCACCCATGATTTGGAGTTGGGTGCCGTTGTATTCGCACTGAAGCTATGGAGGCACTATTTGTATGGGATCAAGTTTGTGATCTATTCTGATCACAAGAGCCTCCAGCACCTGTTCAACCAAAAGGATCTGAACATGAGGCAACGCCGATGGATGGAGACGTTGAATGATTATGATTGTGAAATCAGATACCATCCCGGCAAGGCGAATGTAGTCGCTGATGCCTTAAGTCGGAAGGAAAGGGTGAAACCCATCAGAATCAATGCCAAGAGCATTGAAATAAAGAACAGTTTGAATGAAAGGTTGTTAGCTGCATAGAAGGAAGCTGTGCTGGAAGCTAACTATCCTAACGAAAAGCTGGGAGTCACTGAAGAGCAATTATCTCAAGGCAATGATGGAATTCTGAGATTGAATGGACGAATATGGGTTCCAATTTATGGAGGACTTCGGGATGTTATCCTCCAGGAAGCCCATAGTTCCAAATATTCCGTTCATCCTGGAGCTGATAAGATGTACCAGGATCTAAGGGCAAATTATTGGTGGATAGGCTTGAAGAAGTCTGTAGCCACCTATGTAGCTAAATGCTTGACGTGTGCCCAAGTCAAGGCAGAACATCAGAAACCGTCAGGTTTGCTACAACAGCCTGAACTTCCTACGTGGAAGTGGGAAATGGTAACTATGGATTTTATCACTAAGTTACCCAAGACAAGAAAAGGAAATGATACGATATAGGTTATAGTTGATAGACTGACTAAGTCAGCACATTTCTTACCCATCAAGGAGACTTATAGCTCCGACATGTTAGCCCAGTTGTACGTGCATAAGATTGTAGCCTTACATGGCATACCTGTGTCTATTATCTCTGACAGAGATACTAGATACACGTCACATTTTTGGAAAAGTTTCCAGCAATCTTTGGGCACGCGTTTGAATTTTAGTACGGCTTACCATCCTCAGACGGACGGTCAGAGTGAGCGTACTATTCAAACTTTGGAAGACATGCTTCGAGCATGCGTGATCGATTTAGGTGGTAGTTGGGATAACCACCTGCCGTTAATCGAATTCTCCTACAACAATAGCTACCATACCAGCATTAAAGCTGCGCCTTTTGAGGCCTTATATGGTAGAAAGTGTAGAACACCCGTTTGTTGGGCGGAAGTTGGAGATGTTCAATTATCAGGACCAGAGATAGTCTTTGAAACAACGGACAAGATTGTCCAGATTCGTGACCGTCTCAAAGCTGCCCGGGATAGGCAGAAAAGTTACGCTGATCCTAAGCGTAAGGATTTTCACTTCGAAGTAGGTGACAAAGTCCTACTTAAAGTGTCACCCTGGAAGGGAGTGATGCGGTTTGGTAAGAAAGGCAAGCTAACCCCGAGATACATAGGACCTTTCGAGGTTATCGAACGTGTCGGGTCAGTTGCCTATAAGTTAAACTTACCAGAAGAGCTCAGTGGAATTCACAATGTGTTCCACATCTGCAATCTGAAAAAGTGTTTCGCTAACGAATCACTGGTTATACCACATACAGATGTGCATATAGACGTGAGCTTAAGATTTGTTGAAAAACCTTTGTCGATTGAGGATCGACGGGTTAAGAAGCTTCGAAGGAAGCATGTGCCTATTGTTAAGGTCAAATGGGATGCCCGTAGAGGTCCCGAATACACGTGGGAGGTTGAATCCACGATGAAAGAAAAGTACCCTTACTTATTTCAGTAAATCTTGGGTCGAGATTTATTTTAAGGGGGTGAGGATGTAACACCTCGGAAATTCACGTCCTATAATGTGTAGACACGTGTCAAATGTTTAAACGTGTGAAAGAAATATTTTAGAAGGACTAAAGTTGACAAACATGGAAAGTATGTGAATATACGTATTCTAAGTGTCAACTGTGAATAAATATAATGTACATTAACCCTACACGATGCTCATACCTTCAAACGAATAAATCATGGATCATACGAAGCTAAAAGTGAGATATTTCAAACTACAGGGACCAAATGTGTCAACATGTTTAATTTATACCTCTGAGTGACCTTTTGACAAACCCGAAGCTTTGTAAATGTTAATTATGCTCACTAGAATGTACTATAAAAATTTCATAAAGTTTCGTTAACGTATGAGAAAGTTATGATCAAATTCGTGTGCGAAGTGTTAAAGCGTAAACGTTGGAAGTTAGGACTTTTCGGGTAATAATAAAGTTACCCGGGGACTTGGCAAAGTGGGTATATGTTTTAAAGCCTTACTAGATCAATTATAAGGGTTTACCATGCAAGAAACAAGTGCCTATTCGAGTTTTGAAGAGCCAAGGACCAAATCGCAAAAGAAATCAACATGCTGATTGCAGCCGACGGTCGCGCCACACGAGGGTCCCTCGCGCCACGCGAGGGATGCCCAGAACCGAGAAAAACGGGCTGATGTCTGCCATTGCCTTTGTGCGCGACCTTTCCTCGATTTTTCACATCCCCTGGCCCCTAAAACACCCCCTAAGCCTCTAGGACACATGTTGCAAGCTTGTGGTCAGTCCTAATCTTAGTTGTCAACATGTTATGGTGGATTAAACCACTATATAAGGCCCTTCAAGTTCACAACTTTTCCTCACACCATTTCTCTGCATTCTGATTGATTCTGGAGCTCAAGCCTGCTTCCAAGTGATCATATCTCGTGCATAGGACTCTTGTAAGTCTGCTAATCCTTCTTTAGTTGAGTTTAGCTTGTTTAATTAGCTAAAAGTCAAACCGTCGTAATTACGGTTTGACTTCGAGATTAGTCAATAATGGCTCAGTCATATCTCGAATTAAAAGTAGTTATATGTTGGTATTTATGTGGGTAATAAAACCTCAAAAGGGTTTCCCCTGATCACCACTCTATCCAGGTCAAAAGTCGGGTCAAACTAGTTTAGAAAAAGTCAACAGGAAGCTTAAAATGTCATTTATGCATAATTAACATTATAGACCATATACAACCTGTTTGATCATTGTTAAAACTTAGTAATAAGTGTAAGAACATGTCTAAACATGTTCAACCCAACGATTTCCTGTTTAGACCCGGTTCGGAACCGAAAGTCACATAGTTTGACTTTCACTTTGACTTTCAGTTCTGACCCGTTAAGGCATGTTTTAGAAATGCCTCAGAGCTTTAATTGGATTAGGTTACATGTTAGAACAACCCTCTGTGATTATACACCTTGGTTCATTAGTTATCCAATTAATATGCATGTTTCCGTTAATTGCTCATATGTTGACCGTTATGCCCTTATTACCTTAAAACGTGATTTATGAAAATGTAAAAGTGTAGAAACCTTTGTTACTGATATATAGACTTGTATGCAAAGTTTGACATCAGTTTGACTTGTAGATTAAGAGTTATGCTCATTATCGCAAAATTAATGCCTTATGTTAATAAAATGGCGTAATTAGCGTATAGACTAGTTAAACATACTTTTTGGTATCAAATCTTTTACCCAATGATGTAATATATTATTTTGGGATTTTTAAATATTTTTAATTAATTTTAGGCTGAGCATAACTCATAGTCGTAGGCTTAATTCGGTAAATGTCGGTTTTGCCCTTACGGGCCATAAAATGAGTTTTCCATATCTAAACGACTCCAAACCTTTTGCTACTGATCACATATGATAAATAAATTATTTTAAGCCTTCTGGAAATATAAAAATATCAGATTTAAGTATCGAACCCGGAAATGGCCTTTAATCGCCTTAATTAGCGTTTTTAACGCATAGTATGTTTTAAAATCATATTGGACATACCCGGGTTGATACCTACTGACATAAGAGGCAAATTATAATATTTTAACAGTAATCAAAGGTTGATAAACTCAGACTTCAGTTTTGAGCTTTTCGGCTTATGTGAAATTACCAAAATACCCCTACGGGGCATAGTATGGTTAAAAATGATAAATTTCACATATATGCTTTATCTTACTGATATAACTCATTAATTTGAGTATATTTACTGATCACATCATACCTGTAACTCAGTTAAACATTTAAACTCTTTTATGAACTTTTAAATGACCAAACTACCCCTACGGGGCCTAGTTTGTGTTTAAACACGTTTCGGGCATAATGAAAGACACCTTACTGATGTCACAACATATTTGAGACATAATTAAACTTAGGAAACCTGTATATAGCTCTCATGACTACCCGTCACGCTTATTACGCGTACGGTTCAGTTTATGTAACAAGTTTACATAAATTAGCCGAAACGGGTCAAACCTTAACGGTTTTATCTCAAAATCCAGAATGTGAATAATAAACCCATATTAAACAAGTCTTCAAACTTGTAGGGTCTGAATCACATTCTATCCGGTCTTCGCTTAATCGTGCGTACGAACCGTATCTTGAAACTAGTCGGTCTAAGCTTAAGCTTAATAAAAGACCCGTTAGAATTCTAATAGGTTATTATAAACCTTCGTTCCAGATTAGGAGGACCAGTAAAAGCTACGTGCATTTTGCTTATTGTGATTAATACTTACTCAGGTAAATACTTTTAACTTATTTTCCCTATACGGGCTTGGGTTACGGTATATAGCATACTGCTTGATCGGGCATCAAATCTCCACATTAAGTGGGTAGTTGAATAATTTGATCGGCTCGTTTAAACAGTCTTGTTTACTCTACAGCCTTTGGGGGGTTATTGACCATGTCCCGGATATCCTTGGCATCATCTTACGAGATGGCCACGACCTGAGCACGGGGTGTAGGCGTACACCTGTCAGTGTATAACTGAATAATGTGGTGTGTCTATTGATCTTTAACCAGGACAAGATCCGGACTACTGAACGCATAAGTAACATGTAATTCGTTCACAAGATTATAATATTAAATAATTCTCCCAAGTTAAATAAAATGTTTATGCCACGTGCATCCAAACAAATTTTCAATCATTTTCCAAAATGAGTCAGTTGATTGTATTTACCAGTGTAAACTGACGTATTTTCTCAAAAAGACTGAATGCAGGTACTAAACGAAATTGGCTGGATTGTCTCCTTAGCATCAATAAAAAGTCTCGCCAGCTTAGGATGCCTGAAGTCTGTTGAACCATTAATATTATTTTATTTCGATCCGTTCTGTGGATAAACTTCCGGATATTGTTACATTGATAAACAATATTAAATTCGGTTGTATCATATTTTAAATTTGCTTCCGCTGTGCATAATAATATTGTGTTGTTTGACTATTACGTTGCCAACCACGTCACGATACTCCCCCACCGGGCCCACCGGTGACACGTGGAAATCGGGGTGTGACATTTTATGGAACAAATTTGACTTCAATTCGTCGTATCCCATTGACCATCCTCATTGATGCGAAAAAGGTAATCAATTTCAGTTCAATCGTCAAGGTTCGTAAGGTTGGGTGGTGTGGTATAAAACCCCTAGGGGCTTTATAATGGCACATCACCGCCACATAGGATCCATGTCAGATAGGGGGCATTAAAGCCCCTCCCCTTAATTTACATGCAATGGGTTAAAGCCCCTATCATGATTATTATTTAGTTAAATTTTAATTTCTTTTTTATTTTTTTAGATGTTTGAAAACGGTCAAAAAATGGTCCCACCATTTTTCTGCCTGTTAACGCTCGCCAAGTAGTCACGAACTTACCCATAACGCCCAGGAAATGGGGAGGGGCGCCATGGTGCGCCAACGATAATGAGGTGGCAAGGGGTACTGAGCCACACCGCCTGGTCTAACCTCTACAGATTCCAGCAACGTACATGACCGAAGAATGGTAAAAGCCATTTGAGATGAGATGAAACACACCCAAATCGACTCATTGGTAAGTAAATGTTCTCAAGGTACCAATTTTTTTCTACACACTTTTTTTTCTTCATATGTGTACTTACTTGTTTATCTTATAGATGTTTCTTGGTGTTCTAGGGGACATGATTTGTCATCAAGAATCTGTGAAAGCATTCTGAGCTTTTGTAAGGTTTATGTCATTTCAAAAGAGAAATATCTTTACTCAGGGCATCTAGTTCTGAGACCATTGCATCCAGTAAGGTTTCAAGAAGTAGAAGCTTCTTGACTGAAAACCATTCTTGGACATCTGATCAAGATTCCAATATTAGACACACCTTTAGAAATATTGCATAGGAAAATCTGGTCTATTTTTGTGGTTTCTAAATTTGTTTTCATGTTCTTGTAATCTCCATGACTTGAAATACTCGCTATGCAGGATAATGGGATTAACTATGTGCTAGAAAAAACTAAGGGCCTGTTTGGTTGACAGGAATCCATAGGATTTCAAGGGAATTAGAATTTGAATTTCATTCCTTTGTGTGTTTAGTTGGACAAATTAGTTGAAGGGATTTGGATTTCAATTCCAACAAAATCCCTTATTTAATGGAATTCAGATTCCTTTTAAATTTCAAAGGAAAGTTTAAAAAACCACGGGAATGTTTCCAAAGTTACGGAAATAACCCCTTGCCTCTTTCATTTTTGTCTAAAAACCAAAAAAAAATCAAAAAAATTCTAAAAAATCCAAAAAAATCAAAAAATAATAAAAAATCCAAAAATTTCTAAAAAATCAAAAAATTCTAAAAAATCAAAAAAATAATAAAAAATCCAAAAAATTTTAAAAATAATAAAAAGTCCAAAATATTCTAAAAAAACAAAAAAATAAATAATAAAAAATCCAAAAAATTCTAAAAAATAAAAGAAAAATTCTAAAAAATCAAAAAAATAATAAAAATATCTAAAAATAAAAAAAAATCCAAAAAAATCTAAAAAATCTAAAAAAACCCAAAAAAAATTCTAAAAAACAAAAAAAAATTAAAAATAAAAAAAAAATCAAAAAAATAATAAATATCCAAAAAATTCTAAAAAATCCAAAAAATTCTAAAAAATCAAAAAAATTCTAAAAAATCCTAAATATTCTAAAGAATAAAAAAAAATCTAAAAAATCCAAAAAATTCTAAAAAATAAAAAAAATAATAAAAAATCCAACAAATTAAAAAAAATTCTAAAAAATCCCAAAAATAAAAAAAATTCTAAAAATTCTAAAAAATAAAAAAAAATTATAAAAAATCAAAAATTAATAAAAAAACTAAAAAAGCCCAAATAAATTCTAAAAAACCAAAAACATAAAAAAATAAATAAAATCTAAAAAACCAAAAAAAGAATAAAAAATCCAAGAAATCCAAAAAATTCTAAAAAATCGAAAAAATTCAAAAAAATTATTTTTTTGAATTTTTTTGAATTTTTTCGATATTTTATAATTTTATAATTTTTTGAATTTTTTTATTATTCTTTAGAATTTTTTTGATTTTTTATAGTTTTTTAGATTTTTTATTATTTTTTAGATTTTTTTTGAATTTTTGAATTTTTGAATTTTTTGGATTTTTTTTTATTATTTTTTAGATTTTTTTTGAACTTTTGGAATTTTTTGAACTTTTTATTATTTTTTAGATTTTTCTTTGATTTTTTAGAATTTTTTGAATTTTTTTTATTATTTTTTAGATTTTTTTTGAATTTTTTAAGTTTTTTGGATTTTTTATTTTTTTTTGACTTTTTAGATTTTTTTTTATTTTTTAGAATTTTTTGGATTTTTTATTATTTTTTAGATTTTTTTTTGAATTTTTAGGATTCTTTGGATTTTTTTTAGAATTTTTTTGATTTTTTTGATTTTTTATAATTTTTTGAACTTTTTTATTATTTTTTAGAATTTTTTTGATTTTTTATAATTTTTTGAATTTTAGGATTGTTTGGATTTTTATTATTTTTTAGAATTTTTTGATTTTTTAGAATTTTTTGAACTTTTTATTATTTTTTAGAATTTTTTATAATTTTTTGGAGTTTTTATTATTTTTATAATTTTTTTTTATTTTTTAGAATTTTTTTGATTTTTTATAATTTTTTGAACATTTTATTATTTTTTAGATTTTTTTTTAATTTTTTTGATACTTTTGAATTTTTTGCATTTTTTAGAATTTTTATATTTTTTATTATTTTTAGAAATTTTTTGAATTTTTTGGGTTTTTTAGAATTTTTTTGAATTTTTATCTAAGATAGTTGTTTTTAAAACTTTTGCCAATTGTTTATAACTAGGGGTAATTTTGTCTTTTTAGGTATTTTTAAATTCTAATTCCATTAATACATTTATGAACCAAACACATCAATGGATTTCAAAGGAATCCATCAAATTCCAATTTACATAGGGATTCCAATTCCAATTCCTACACATTCCGCGAACTAAACGCCCCCTAATCAAACGCAGGCACATTTGTGGGTTGATGCAATTGCATAAGGCAAGACACTTGATGCATCTAGAAAGTTAACTACAATTTTCTTTTTTCCTCTTGACTTTTGATGTCAAACCTTGTGGTCAAACTAAATACTTTATAGGTGGATATCTGCAGAAATCATCACAAATTTAAGTCTTTTTATATTTCTTAGTAGAATGTTCATTTGGTTATCACAAGATTTTTAGATTTTGAAAATGAAATCTAGCCCATTTGACTAACAGTCAAGTCAATCTTGAACTAAAGCATACTGCTTTGTGTCAACTGACTGACAGAAGTTTCAACATGCCATAATCGGAACTTCATTGCGGTACCGGGAGTTCAAGTGGGAAAAATTTATGGCTGCTTGTTCTTCGTTTTCTGAAGATCTTAAAATTGTAACCGGAGGGAATGGAAGTGTATATAAATCGAGCTTTCATCATACGGTTGCTGTTGTCAAAGTTCTTCATTCTCAAGAAGCTCATAGAACCAAACAATTTCAACAAGAGATATGAATCCAAAATTTTTCATAATTTGAATTGGGATATCTTGACCCAAAGAGATATAATCAATGTTTTCAGGACTGGATCGGAGGTCGACCCGGTCGCCTTACGGGGTCAAAGGTTGGACCGGTCTGACCGGCTCGACCGGATTTAAGAATTCCTTCTAGGTTCTTGTGCTACAGTGAAAGGCTCTATTACTTTTACCCATAGGTATAAATTGTCGAACTTGAACCTCCACCACCATTTGGCAACTAATGCTTACTTTGATGATTTAAGGCTTCCCATCCCAAGTCCTCTCATGTCTTTTGGACCAATACTTTATCCCAAGGAACGCAACATATCTTTTCCTTCACTCTTTCAACGCCCCCCCCTCCTCCTCACACACACTCATTAGAATCTTTTACGCGCGTTCAAGTTCTTCAATTACAATCAATGGTTCTTTAAATAGCGAAATGTATACAATGGGAGACTTCCTAAAACTCTTTTCAAAAGTGTAATTGATCCACCAAAAGAAAGAGTATCAGATATCCAAACAGTTAGTTTGGATTCGAATTCATCCAGCACCTATTTCCAAAACTTATAACGGTACATATTGGCTCCCACGGAAAGTCCTAGGAATGTGAGATGGAACTCGTTTGCTTCACAATTTAATGTTATGGCCATATTATCTACCATCTCTGCCTCAATGTCATTACCAAATTACTTGATTTTGTTATAGTTCACCTTAAAGCTTGAGGACAAATAAAAACATCTTAGAACTCTTGAGATATTTTTTAACATTTGCAAGGGTCTACTATCCCGTAAAGATCACGTCATATGCACAAAAATTTATGTAAAGTCCCTAGCTTATTCTTTTGTACATCTTTTGTTCTCATTATTTAGTTGGTATTGGTTCCTTCATAGGCTCATAGCAGAGATCGATTACCCTTCATAGCAGAGCGACGGTTTTGAAATATTAAGTGGCTGCTTGCAACCTCTGCACCAATAAGTGCTGATCCATTAAGAGATCTGATTAGGTAAGAGACTCTGAACTAGTATGAGGACTGACTTGGCTCCGCCTGATTGGTTGGTGGTAGTGGGTCAAGGAGGTGGTGTGTGAAAGGGTAAAACTTTCATTCAACGTCATTTTCAAACTTATTGGGTAAGAGGCTAGTGGTATTTTGTAAGAACCGAACACACTTAATGCTTATTGATTTAAAGGTAAGCTCTTAATAGAATCATTAAGAGGCTACCAAACACCCCTAACTTGAACTATGCACCCTAATATATTTTTTGGATGTAAAAATTTATAAGTAATTCTCTAACTAATAAATTCATATAATGTAAATTTATTTTACTTTTCCTTTTGACTCTCTTTTTCATTTTATTCGTTTTCCAGAGTCTAATAAATAACAATAACAAAACAAAAAATTACAGGCCAACCAAATTTATTAGCTATATGTATGACTGGCAAATAAAACCCATTTGGATTTTTTGAGTTATTTTGGGTCATTTTAAAAATGAGAATGGGTCAGGATGGGTTAAGAAATAACTAAGGATGGGTCAGGATGAGTTATATGATATCTATTTAAAATAATCTGTGGGTAAAGATGAGTATTACGCAGGGTAAATGGGTAACTCAAAAAAGAGCATCACAAGCAGATTTTTCAACTTATCCGAGTGTTCGTAGATATTGGCTTCACAAATAATATAAATTTTAAAAATAATAAAAAAATTAAAAATAATAAAATTTTTCTAAAAAAATCAGAAAAATGAAAAAAAAATTCTAAATTCTAAAAAATAATAATAAAAATAAAAAAATCTAAAAAAATCCAAAAAATTCTAAAAAAATCCAAAAAATATTAAAAATCCAAAAAAATCTAAAAAAATAAAAAATATAAGAAAAAATCCGAAAAATTTCTAAAAAAATCAAAAAAATTCTAAAAAATCAAAAAAAAAAAATAATCAAAAAAATTCTTAAAAAATAATAAAAAATCCAAAAAATTCTAAAAAATCAAAAAAATAATAAAAAATCCAAGAAATTCTAAAAACTCAAAAAATAATAAAATAATAAAAAAACCTAAAAAATTAAAAAATCTAAAAAATAAAAAGAATTCTAAAAAATCAAAGAAATTCTAAAAAACCAAAAAACAATAAAAAATCCAAAACAATAAAAAGAGTTCTTTGGTTTTTTATTTTTTAGAAATTTTTTGATTTTTTATTATTTTCTGAATTTTTTTGATTTTTTAGAATTTTTTTGGATTTTTTAGAAATTTTTTTGATTAGTTAGAATTTTTGAATTTTTTATTATGTTTTTCATTTTTGGAATTTTTTGATTTTTTAATTTTTTTTGGATTTTTTAAATTTTTTTTTTGATTTTTTATGATTTTTACGATTTTTTAGCATTTTTTGTATTTTTTTATTTTTTTTCGATTTTTTGGATTTTTTTTGTGATTTTTTAGAATGTTTTATTTTTTTTAGAATTTTTTTGATTTTTTATATTTTTTTTTTATTTTTTGTTATTTTTTTGAATTTTTTATTATTTTTTGGATTTTTTAGAAATTTTTATCATACCCAAATACATCTTGACAAAAACCTTTCTTGACCTAAACCCATTTTAACCCATTTCTTAATAAACCTATTCTAACCCAAACCCATCCTAACCCAATACCCATCCTAACCCAACCCACCCATTTTGCCACTCCTAGCTATATGCATGTGCCTGGTAAAATTAAAATGTTTTAGACCGACTAACTCACACGTCTACTATTCAATCTAAATCTTTGCTTACCATGGGGCTAGAAAACTCAACCATTTAGAATGGAACCCCATTATGTACACTACTTGGTAGTGCTAGGCTATGGATCCTTTTGATATAGGTACAATTCTTACACATGCAACAATACTGGGTGGATTACAAAGAGGTTGTTGCTTCCGTCACTCAAAGTGTCGAACAGGGATACGATTGTTGATTGCATTAGCTGCTTGTGAAAAGTGGGAAATGCACCATTTAGGTGTTAAGTCAGCTTTCTTACATGGGGAACTTAAAGAAACGGTCTATGTTAATCAAGATAAATATCAAATACAAATAAACTTAACTTACTAAACATACAAATTGAAAGAAAAGTCAAAAAGACAAGATGACATTTTTTGTAATTACCACCAACTATCAAAGTTACTATACAAATGTGAATGCAACAAAAAATACCTAAAAATAGCTAAAAAACACACAAATTTTTTTTAATATTTTTTATAAAAAATCGCTACATTTCGTTAAAAAAAATTAATTTTTTTTTTGCTACTAAAAGTAGCGATTTTAATGTAAAAAAAAATATGAAAAAAAAATTGTGTGTTTTTTTTTTTTTAGGTTTTTTGGGGGTTTAGTTTTTAGTATTTTAGCTTGGGTGGGGGGTGGAGGGGTTAGGTTTTTGGGGGGTGGGGGAGGGGGGTTTAGGTTTTTTTTTTTTTTTTTTTTGGGGGGGGGGGGGGGGGAGGGGGAGGGCGCTCGGCTCACTAGTTGAAGCAGGGACTATCACTCCCACATTGGTTTTGTTTACCGGGATCTCTTTCTAAAAGATTAACATCCACTTCATTAGTGTTTGATTGTGGTGGTGGAGCTTCATTTGTGTTTGATTGTGGTGGTAGTGCTTCATGCTTGGCTCATTAGTTGAAGCTTTGTGACGTTTACTCTCTTGTTTATCATCCTTTCTTTTGAAAAAAAGAATGAATAGTTTTTTTTTTTTTTTTTTTTTAAAGAACTAACTTTTTTTTTCCATTCAAATGGCAAAGTAATAAATTACAAACAAGTGGCGGGTAAACGGGCAACAAGCTGCGCCGCAAATTCCTAACAAAAAAAACAATGAATAGGATTGGGTTAAGTGAGTACCTTGTTTAATTCGTGATTAAAACAATGAATAGAATGAATAGTTTTGATTCAATATCAACCCTAGTTCACAACCTAGGCTTCATAAAAGATGTTATATAAAAAGAAAAGAAGTATATTGTTTTCATGAAAATAAATACTCTCATAACTTTTTAAACATGTTGAAATCAATACCCACCAGATGCCATGGTTTAAATGTATTACCTATATTATACAGGAATGCTCATAAACAAATAAACAATTGAGGAACTTGGATGGATGTGTACGAGTACCTTGTTTAATTTCTTGTTCCTGTTGGTCGATCTCTTCAAGAAGAATGAAAACACAAGTTTTTTTGTGTTCTGTGATTGTTGTAGTCGAACCATCAAAAGCCCAAAAGGAATTGCCGTCTCCGCGTAATGCCCTATTTTTTATGTTTAAACTTTAAACATCTTTGAGTTAAACATAAAAAACCCTCAACTTTGATTTATATATAAAGTAGTAACAAACTATACTTAAAGTTTAGGAATATTGGATTATAATAATCTCAACTATTCGTCATTAACAGTCTCAACTTCAAAAATAACAACTGGCATATTGGCCTCAAATGAACCCTGACTAACAGAACCCTAACTCGGTTAGTCATCGGTCGCCGGAAAAACGTTTTTCGCCGGAAAACTAATTTTTATGGCTGGTTAACTCAACATTTTTGTCCCAAACCTCTTTCTAACCTTATTACGGACCTTTAGTAACATTTTTCTAGTAAAACCTCAATTATTGAAGTCGCCGGAAAACTTTTTGTTTTCGCCGGAAAACTTCTCTTTGGCCTGAAAACTCAACTTTTTGGCCGGAAAACTCAACATTTTCGTTCCAAACATCTTTGTAACCTTAGATCGGACCTTTAGAGACTTTTTTCTGGCAAAAAACGGTTTTCCGGCGACCAGAGACTAACGACGTTAGGATTCTGTTAATCAGGGTCCATTGGTGGCCAATATGTCAATAGTTTGGACTGTCAGTGATTATTTTTGAAGTTGGGACTGTTGGCGGCCAATGACGAATAATTGAGATTATTAAAATCCAATGTTCCTAAAGTTTATAAACAATGAAAATTTCACAGAATAGTAATTAAGTTTTAAAAGTGTTCTAATTAGGTCACTGGTGTCGTTTTTGTCACAATTAGATAACTTAACATTCAAATCGAGCCATGTCTTTTTTTCCACGTGTCAAGAAAAAAAGGAACCATAAGATGTTGGGATCGAATTATTTTAATATATGAAATTATATTTATTAAAAATAAAAACCATTTAATTACATTAAAAATTAAAAAAAACAAGTTACAATCCACGTGATCACTCGACGTTAGTATCAAATAAAAGAGAAAAAAGAAACAAAAATTCACATCACCACGGTTACCTATGAAATGGATGAAAAAACCCTTAATTTTAATGAATAATGAATATTGAGTGACCTGATTGTAACACTTTTAAAACTTGAGTGACTTAATTGGAACACTTTTGAAACTTGATTACTATTCTACAAAGTTACCCCTAAAATATTGTGGAACACTTATAAAAACTTACTAATAGCCTGTTTTTCACATTTTTTAACTAAATACGAAAATATTGTGGACAATAAACTTGGTAGCGGCTGGGAATTTTTAGACAAAATAATTGGGGGTGGGGGTGGGGGGCAGACCTATATAGTATTAAAATTTTTGGATCAAAAATATTACCCATCTAACCTAAACATTGGGGGGAAGGGGGTACACCCACTCGTCCCTTCAAAGCTGTGCCACTGAATCCCTCTACTTGTGAAGTTGGTGTAGTGAGGTGGTTTCGTGTTCAAGATTGACGTTCAATGGTTGAACACCATTAATTAACGCTCAGGGAAGCTTTGAAGAAGAAGACTACCCAGAGTTTGTTATCGATAGAACGAGATGAGAGGGAATTTGTATTATCTTCTAAATGAATCGTTTACAAGGCTAATTCCCTATTTATACAACATCAAAATTGACTTCTAACTACTAGAAAACTTGGTAATTACTACCGGAATTTGCTACCAAAAAATGGTTGTGGATTTAGCGAGCTGTTTCCACCAAAATACAAAGTAAGCGTAACTATGTACAATTAGTATGATATTGTCACCAATCACTGGGAAATTTAGGCACCATTTTTTTTCGGTTGAGAAATATAAAGTACCGTGGGAAATTCGTGAGAAAAATAGTGAGTTGTCACTAAGCTCTGGTACTTTTTTATATCAAGGGCGGGCTTATTATTATTTTTTTTATTAAGGGCGTGCAACACCCATATTTTATACCCCTTTTTATATCATTTTCTTTCAAAACCGGTAGGATTTTTTTCATTTAAATAACAGCGGAAACAATTTCACTAAAATAATATGATAAAATAACCTTTCTAAAAATTCATATTATATATTTATTTGATAAGTTGAGTAAGTTTATTTGATAAGTTGAGTAAGTTTACACCAGGACAACTTATCTAGATAACCCATAGTTTATACATCAAAAGTGGGTTATAAACACATGATCAATCCTTAAACGTACTAAGGCTCGATGTGGCTCCTTCAATCCCACACTAGTGATTTTACCTAGAAAACATTATTTAAACAACTATTACCCAACGCTAAATGAGTTTATAATTTAACCATAATGTTTTCCATATCACAGTTTTTATCCATTCCACCGTATCCCCACCATGGCATTTTTATGATTAACTATGATTCATTATGTATCACCCAATGGTGTACTAACATTTATCACATGTAGGTGTATAAACATCTATCACTCGTAAGTGAATCAACAACTGTCACCCAAAGGTGAATTAACGACTTTCACCCGTAGGAGAATTAACGACTTTCACCCGTAGGAGAATTAACGACTATCTCTCGTAGGTGAATAAATAACTGTAGGTAGGCAAATTAACAACTGCCACCCAAAGGTGAATTAACGACTTTCACCTGTAGACGAATTAGCAACTGTCACCCGAGAGTGAATTAACGGCTATCACCCGTAGACGAATCAACGACTGTCACCTGTAGGTTAGTTAACAACTGTCACCCGCATGTGAATTTACAACTATAACACCCACCACGTTCCACCCATGGCAATCTTTAACACACGAGGGTGATTTAACTGCCACCATATTACATCTGTGGCAGTATTTATTTTCTCCATTTAATCAACATAATATTAGTCTATAGCATATTTCATGGAGCAATATCCTCCTTCTCCATCAATGTATTCAAAGTAATTATGTAGTCAATAGTTTCTTAGTTTAAGAGGAGTAAATCTCTTCCTATTATTAGTCTAGTATTTTGTATTTAAAGTGTTGTATCATTGCAATGAAATTCAAGTTGGCCATTGTGATTTTATAACCGTACACAAGTATTTAAAAATAATTAACAGTATGATATTTAAACGTTTATAGCATTCGAACCGCACTAGACGTGGTATAATAATTTAATTTATAACAATATAATATATTCGAACAGTATATACGTTTTTCAAAAAAAATTAACGGCATATAATATTAATGGTATAACACTAACGGTTATATATTTTAAGCGATTTAACCTTAGAACCGGGTGAGAATTTATACCACAATTACATCAAAATAACCAAACAAAATTCTATCTCTATACGCAAAGTATATAAACCCTGGTTGTCTGTGCCAATGATTGTTGAGCAGGCTCTGAATTCTATGCAACTTATACGCTGCGTACAACTCTATAATACGTTACGTATAGAGCTGTACGCAGCGTGTATAAACCCTAAGTGTGCAAATAGACAGCCTTGGTGTGTGAATAGTTTCAGCCTTTAATAACAACAACAATAATAATAATAATTTTACCTTTCAATACCGATAGCTACCCGGCTAACACCACCGATTTCAGCCGGGTAATATGCTACTATCGCTACCACTAATTTATCTCTTTAGTTTCTCACTATTTATATAAACTTAGATGAGAAACACCACACTTGTTCTTTTATTTTTTTCTTCATTAAAAGAAAGGAAGCTTAGATTAAATAAGCTGTCTATGCTTATCTCTATAAATCGAAGAGAAGCGTGGCTAGATTTCAATATTTGGTGTTTTCTTCCCAACCTATCCACGTGCATATATCCATCCACGTACACACCAAAATTATCAATTTATTTACTTACATTTCTATTTTATTTTTTCTAGTTATCTGTTATGTATTTACATTATATATATCATAACTTTATATATTCATACATAACTAGTAAAATATCGCACGTGTTACGGCGGTACGTTACGTTATAAATTAAACTCGAGTAAAATATATGTGACGGTATATTGGCAAATCCCGAAAAAGTTACGTCATAAATTAAACTCGAGCAAAAGTATTGAGATGTAGATAAAAATACATACGACGATATATTCTCCAATTAAGAAAAAGTTACGTCATGAATTAAACTCGAGTAAAGCCGTGGCCTATCCAAGTTTATTACAATTGAATTATAAATTAAATAAAAAGAACCAGATAAACTTTAACTATTCTAAAAATAAAAGAAGTATAGAATAAATAAAACTCAAATTATTTAACATATCTAATAAAAACATGCGAAAAAGGTATTTGAATATAAAATTTATGATTATTTATTTGGTTTATAAAAATAAAATAAAAAATGTTAGATTTTATGTGGCTAATTTGAGAAAAGCAAAAGTTTTGGTAACTAAAACAATAACTAAATAAATTTATTGTAGCTAAGGGCAGGCGAGGTGGATAGAGTTTTGCACGAGATGGAATATTATCAGTCATGAAAAACAAAAGCATACCACCACCACTCAACTTCTTCACGCGTTGAAGGGTTGCGAGTGATGGGTTGTTGAGAGTTGCGCCCGTCCACCCACCCATCACCTAGGTCCGCCCCTGGCCGGCCTAACTATTGAAAAAAATACTTTCATGATGTCTCCACGTTTTATTTCATCCATCGTTGGAATCCGCGAGACAGTCTCCCACAAGGTATGTTCATGATTATGAGCTGGTTCTTGTTTGTTGTGAGAGTTTTAATTAGCTATTTTCTTCTTTTAGATCTTTGATGCATGCGAATTTTGAGTGTTTTAATTGTATGCTTCAAGAATGATGAGGAGTAGACCTGGCAATAGGCCTGTCAATTGGATTGGATATTGATCCCAATATCCGATCCATTTAAATCAGTTATTGGATCATAAAAAAATCCACTAATCCATTAATTAGTCCAATGGATTAATTCATTTATCCAATTAATTATATGGATTGATCCATGAATTGACACGTTTGAATGACAGGCCTCTTAGTTACCCATTCGATCCATCGCACTTGGACCATACTCTCTCTCTCTCATCACATTCTCCCTCTCTTTCTTCGATCGCACAACCATCTCTCTCCTCTGGTTTACACTCGCTCTTCCTGTTCATCTGCTTACAAATCATCAACAAATAAGCTTCAATTCATTCACTGATCAACACACAAATCAAGCAAAAGTACTTCAGGTGAACTCTTAATCTCTCAATTTCAATTTCTAGGGTTTCGTTTTGTTTCTGTTCGTAATCGCTCTTAGACTTATTCCACAGTCGTAAGATGATTTGTCACTTTTGATTTGTTTTTTCTTTTGTTTATTATACTTGTGCTGTGAATTTCTGCTATCTGGGTGTAGATAAAGATTATTAGAAAGTGTAGATAAGCAGGGGCGGACTGAAGACATGCCCAGGGTGGGCGGGCGCACCCCCGGGAAAAAAAAAATTTAGTGCTAAGTTCCGTTGAAAATCCCGTCCGCACCCCTTGGAATTTTTCGTCCGCACCCCTTGGATATATTCGTCTGCACCCCTTCGAATTTTTCGTCCGCACACCTTAGGTAAAAAATATTATGGATTTATATTATAATTTTTTTTAGTAAAGTCTGATTTTTTATAAAAAAAACTATCTATATTAATAGATTATACTACTTCAATTAAGATTTAGCCCATTAGTCTGATTTGTACAAAGTCTGATTTATACAAAAAGCCCATTAGGCATTAGTCCATTAGTCTATTACCCATTTACCCATTTAAACCCAATACCCAACAATACAAAGTCTGATTTCCACCTCCCGCCCTTCTGTTCTAATTATGCCCAGCGACCTCCTGGCTCCTGCCCAGCGACTTTTTCAACAAGCCAGCAGCAGCAACAACCATCGACTTCCATAATTCCGGCCAGAAACTGACCGGAATTCAGCAGGCAGCAGCAACACAACAGCGACATCATCTAAGGGTTAGTTTTTTGGGTTTTTTTTTTATGATTTTACTTGATGATTTACTGTTATTTATATGTTTTGAGCTAATTTGGGGTTGTTCTAGTCTTTATAGAATGAGTTTGTTGTCTCTTAATCTCTTATTGATTATATGATTCTAGTATAGAGTTTGAAAAGATGAAATTCTAGGGCTTGAAATTCAAAATTTTAAATTGAAAATTAGAGAATATGGGCTATGGTGAACACTTGAAGATCCTTGTTTATTTTGTATGTGATAGGATTAGGAGGAACCGTGATTAGGGAAGTTAGGAACTAGGGTTTGATTCTTTGAAAATTGAAATTGAACCGACCTGACCCGCTATGAAACTTTGTTTGTTTATGTTTACTTGTTTTACATGACCCGACCCGATCCGACCCCCTATGAAACTTTGTTTGTTTATGTTTACTTGTTTTACATGACCCGACCCGATCCGACCCGCTATGAACCGAAGTTTTTTTATATAGCTACGGGTCTAAAATCTTTAAAAAATTTCCGCACCCCAGGAAAAAAATCCTGGGTCCGCCACTGTAGATAAGGTGTTCGATGTTATGTCTGTGTGAGAAAGTTTAGTTTTTTTTTTTTTTTTTTTTTTTTTTACGATTTTGGTAGTAATTCGTTTGATCTGATGAGTTGCTGACTACTGGGTGAACAAATTGATGATTTTTAAACTTTTTTTTGTCATCTTCATCATTTTGCCTTACCAGAAAACGACTTTTTTAAATCACGAGGGAACTGTTAACAATTTGGTGTAGTTTAACCTGTGTCATACTTCCACCTTTTGTTTCAGTTGTGTAAAGTTTGTGAATCTGATTGGGGACCATTAATATTGTCATTGGATTTAATTTAGATTAATGGGTTGGTAGATATTTCTGAACTTTGTAGGATGATATAATATTTCTTAGAATCTCAGTCAGTCAGATTTAACTAACAAGTAAAATGATGTTATGTGCAGTTATTAGAATTTTCAAAATAGCAGCAATAGATAGAGATAGAAGTTTCAGAAGAATCTTTATATGTAATGCAGTAATGGAATTGGTGTAGGGATACACCATCACCCAATTTGACCTCCTAATCTATGCAGTTAATGCGGTAAAATATCGGATATCAGTCAAGGACCGATATTTGAAATATAGGTTATCTCGGTGAGATATCGGTGGGATATCGGTAATTTTAATATAATGCAGAATTTATATATATAGCAATTTAACACCAATAATTCAGTGATATATCAGTGATATATCGGTGATATATCGGTGATATATCGGTTATATCGGTCAAATATCGGTGATATATCAGTGATATATCGGTGATATATCGGTTATATCGGTCAAATATCGGTGATATATCAGTGATATATCGGTTATATATCGGTTATATCGGTCAAATATCGGTGATATATCAGTTATATATCAGTGATATATCAGTGATATATCGGTTATATCGGTCAAATATCGGTGATATATCAGTTATATGGGTCAAATATCGGTGATATATCAGTTATATCGGTCAAATATCGGTCAATATCGCCGATAATATTTTGACCGGTATTTGACACCGATATTTTACTAAGGGACCGATATGACCGATATAACCGATATATCACCGATATTAACTGCATAGCTCCTAATAACTTTAACTTTGACCATTAGTATGTGTTCTATACAGTATTTGGTTGCAAGCAATTTGAATATACTTAACTGTGGTCATTGTGCTTATTGTTAGATGCTGTTGGTGATGGCGAAAAAGAGAGTAACGAGACACAGGAGCTTTCTAAGAGGTATATGTTTTCTTCCTTGTGCTTGTTTTCTCACAACTTCTGATTCTTACAATATTTTCTGATATAAAATGTGATCTTTTTTCTGTAGGACAAAGAGAATGTCAATAGAAATCGAACCAAGTGACTTGGCATCAAAGAAGAAGAAAAAGACCCAATCCACATGATATATCTCCCTATGCTGTGTTCATGAGTTTGCTTGTTTGTTTTTTTTTTCTTTTGAACTTTTAGTTACTGTTTTCCTTGATGAATTTGGTTGTTTGTAAAAACAAGTGGCATGTTCCATGAGGGAATTGCACAAGTTTTTGGCAGTTGCTTGTTCATCAAGAATCTTATTGTTGATCACAAAAAGATTCTGCATCCGGTTTTTACTCATGTCTCATGGTCATGGTGGAATTTGATTAGAATCTTTGATCTACTTTTTCTAGTTTAAAGAACTTTGATAAGAATTTTGGTAAAAGGCGGTGATTGTATTGGTTATTAGGTAGGTAAATCATGGTTGGATTGTTGCTGTTCTGGACAGTTGCGGACCAGGTCCAAGATTGTTTTTAGAATTTTTTTATTTTTTTAGATTTTTCGAATTTTTTTATTTTTAAATTTTTTTATTTTTTAGAATTTTTTTGATTTTTTTGGATTTTTTTAGAATTTTTTTGTGATTTTTTTTTTATTTTTAGAGGTTTTTTATTATATTTTTTTTTATGGATCGATCCTGACAGTGATCCATCCATTTAAAATTATTTGGATATGGATTGGATCACGATCCATTATGTTGGATCATGGATCGAATCATGATCCATTTAAGTTGGATCATTAATGGATCGGATCATGATCCAATCCATATCCATCCATTGACAGGCCTTGAGGCTGGCAATATTGACCCAAAGGTGTAAATTTGGGCTGATTTGGGTGCTAAAAACAAAGTAATTGGTTAATTTGAATTATGTTTTATAGTTAAGGGGTCAGAATGGGTAACTTTTGAATTTTAAAAAATACCCAATGGGCAAATGGGTCAGGAGTAGACCTGGCAACATTGACCCAGATGTGTAAATTTTGGCTGAAAACAAAGTAGCGGGTTAATGAATTGTTTATCATGTTTAACATTCACGAGGATATATGCAAGCAATTTTACGGGCTTAAGGATGTTATGTAGGGTTTGATGTAATGTCGTTTACTGCGCGTGTCAACGAGGTGCTCGATAAAATGCTTAGCTTACTGGAAAAGTTCGAATCGACTGTAGGTAAAGACCAAAGATTTGGGTAAGATGAATGTTTCAATGTAGGGGTATAAAAGGTTTATATAAGAAGAGGTGATTCAGCCTCTTTATAGTTCTCATATCTCTCTTGTGCAGATTCAGTTAGCGACTGTCGAAAATGGGACGACGAATGTGTATCCGTTTATCAACATGTTTGTTTTGGAGGAAATAAGGAAGAATATAACCCTGAAAGAGAATCGTGTGGGGAAGAAGATGTATAACAGTATAGTGCATGTGTGTGTGTCGGTTAAGAAAGAGCTTCAAGTGTAAATGGAGGATGATATATAACAGTACAGAGCATGGAATGCACTAGATGAACTAAGGGGATAGACTACATACAAAAACAGTTCTGGGCGGAAATTTCGGGTCTAACGGATGACTAAGGTTTAGAAAAGCATCATTTAAACTGGCTACCAAACCCGTCAAAAACGGTTCAGTTTGACCTGTTAATGCAGTTTGGGCCGGCCAGTTAATTTTGATACCTTCGCGGGATGTATGCAATTGCGCAAAGCGAGACCCTTGATGCATCTCGAAAGGTAACTACCATGTTTTTTCCTCTTGACTTTTGAAGTCAAAACATTAAATTCAAACCATATACGTTTATATGCTCTTATCTACAGAATTTGTCATACATTCAAGTCCATCTTGTAGACTTTGATTTTTGGGATTTCTTGATGCAAAACGGAAACACAAAAATAATAGAGATAGAATTCTCGAGAAAAATTGATATATTACGGCCTGACTAAATCATGTAATTACATGATGGTTCCTTTAATATTTAAGGAAAAATTCAAAATATGCAAGGTAAGATTGTGACATTCTTTCTTTCAGTTTTTATCGAACAACACTAGTTTTTCATAATATAATGTTGTTTTGATCCAGGATGTTATGGTGGATCGCAGGGCGATAGAGCAATGGCTTGAAGAGAGTGATAGCTCCCCGATGACTAATTTACCATTGATGAGTAGGAGCTTAACGCCTAATTACACGCTTCTTTCGGCAATCATGGAGTGGAAATCAACAACCTAACCATTTGAGTGAGAATTTTGGATGCAACCTGATTTTTTTTAGGATTGCTTTATGTACATTTGTTTGATTTATCTATATTTTTTATGGTCCTGTCTTGAACTTTGAGTATGAAAATTTATAAAGTGTACATAGTTTTTTTGGAACGATGATATATTATTATTAGAAAAAGGACCAGTGGGAAGCTGGTTTAACAATCACAAAGAAAGACATAACAAAACAACCCTACGAGAACCGAACAAACACACACCAATAAACATAAGCTTTATGAAAAGCAGACTGCAGGGGAACTACACCAATTGACCCAGGAGCTGCTTTTTATGGTCACTTAGAAAACATATCACAATAATACTTATGCATAACATCATAAACGTTATACCTTGATCAATTTCCTCAAGAGACGGAAATATGTGATTCTCCATGATCTATTGAGCATTAATGAAACCACAATGCCCCAAAACCCGATAATAAATCCAAGCGCTATGCTAACAATCAACCCCCAATCTACTTTGTGTGATCCACCGTCTTCTTTTTGGTCGCTTGTTTTATCAGGTTTGTCAACATGTACACAATCTTTGGTTGGTGGAGCTCCACAAAGTTTGTTTCCAATGAAACTGGACTCACTGAAGCTTTGAATTTGTGTACCTGTTGGAATTCTTCCTGTCAAATTGTTGTAGGACACGTTAAAGCTACTCAAGAAATTCAACCCTGACAAACTCATAGGAAGTTCCCCATAAAGATTGTTTACTGATAAATCAAAAGACTCCAGTGATTTCATGTCTCCAATCTTATTTGGTATCTCTCCAGTCAGCTGATTTCTTGATAAATTTAGTGATTGTAAGTTGTGGAGGGTCGTGAGCTCACTAGGGATCTGCCCAGACAAACTGTTGCTCGAAAGATCCAAAAGCGTGACAAGTCCTAGGGATCCATAAGTGTCTTCTCGTCCCTTCATCACCAATAAATCATAAGCAATAATAATACTTTTGTCAAAATGGAATGAAAACTGAACCTCTAAATTAGTTTCTTTGCCCGAAAGCACACTAAAGTTGTTGAAGCATCTAGGAATATTTCCTGAGAGGTTATTATGAGCGAGATCCAATACTTGAACATGTGAAAGATAACAGAGCTGGTCAGGAGTATTTCCAGAAAAATTGTTGGATCTAAGATTGAGAATTTTCAACATAGTGAGTTTTATTCCAATCCATGGTGGAATGATTCCTGTAAGATTATTTTTTTCAAGATGAAGGATCTTTAAGTATGACAGATTCATTAGGGAAGAAGGTAAGCTTCCTGAAATCATGTTCCCACGCATGTTCAATAATTGCAACAAAGGTACAGAGCCCAATGTTCTTGGAATCTCACCAGACAAATTATTTTCATTCAAGTATAAGACTTTCAAGCTCGACCACTTCTCCCAACACTCCGGAATTGCACCCGACAACTGATTATTTCCCAAACCAACCAACTCGATCGTGTTCACCCTGTTGGAACAAACCAAATTATGTAATGATCCAACAAAATAGTTTTTTGATAGGTCCAAATATGTTAAAGCCGAACCGTTTGTGAGAGAAGGTAATTTTCCACCAAAATAGTTATTTGACAGGTCCAGCATATGAAGTGTCGGAGGGATGGACACTAAATTTCCGTATATATGATTTTCTCCCAATAAAAGTACTACAAGATGAGGCATTATTGAACCTAGATTTTTGGGTAATCTACTAGTGAGTTTATTATGGTAGAGCCACAGTTCTTCTAAAGATGAACAATTATAAAGAGAAGGCGGGATGGTACCAATAAGGTTGTTTCCAGCCAGTGAAAGTCTTCTCAGGTTAGTCAGCCCGTGGAATAAGTTGGGAAAGCTTCCACCAAGTTGACAGTTGCTGAGAGAAAGCGTATCAAGCAATGTAAGATTTGCGATGAAGGGTGGAACCCCGCCTTGTAGAATGTTATGGTTAAGGACGAGGACGCTTAGCATGGACAATGAACCAATCCCATCAGGGATCTTCCCGGCCAGATTATTTAAACCCAACTTAAGGAATTGGAGGTTGGAGCAGTTCATTATGGTGGCTGGAATGTTTCCCGTGAAAGAGTTGTAAGCGAAACGTAGTTGTCGTAATCTAAAGAGACGCCCAATTTCAGGTGGAATTTCACTTGAAAATGAGTTGTTAAAAAGCTGAATGACCCTGAGAAAGCTAAGATTTCCGATGGAAGGAGACAATGTACCAATTAAGCCTCCATCTGAGAGGTCCAAGTGGGTGACTCTTTGGTGGCGAGGACTGCATGTAACGCCTTGCCATTGGCAGAAATCAGTGCTGGATTGGTTCCATGAGGTCAAGAGACCTTGTGGGTCACCTTTAATCATGGATTTAATAGCAAGCAATGCTAGACGATCAACGTTGGTGCCGTTCAGTGCTGGTGCCTTGTGAACGGGTGTGGAAAATGCTGCAAGGTGTGTCAGGATGGCGAAGAGAAATGATCGCAAGAAAAGCAACCATTTGGCACTCATTTTTGAAAATGAATTTTGTGATATCTTTCTAAGTTTTGCGACCATATACTTATACAGAAGAGGAGTGTCAATAGTCAGCTTGACCAAGAAAAAGCTTGGAACTTTCTTTTCAATGGGCATGGTGATTGTTACGTTCCAACCACTAAAGTTTAGTGCGTGATAAAGGAACTTTGTAAGTAACTTGTCTACATTAAGGTGATAAGAAATACGTGGAACTTTGTCAGTAACTTTGTCCATGCGTCTCACGCGATAAAGGTACTAACCAAAGACTTGTTGACTTGGCTTTTCCTGGGGAATAGTAGCTCTCAAATTATGGTCTATACCTGTTGACTTAGACTTTCCTTGCACAAAAAAAAAAAGTTAAAACATTATTCACAACGCCACCAAACCCAAAGAGGAAGCTGAAATAGTAAACTACATCAAATCAAATTTACACCAATTTTCCCAACTTTACGACCTATTTGTAGACCGATTCCTATACCATAAAAACCCGAGAGACTTAATATTTTGAATAATCACGTACCTCCGGACAAACATTAAGATTCGAGAAGTGCTTGTTATTCCTAGCAAGCCATATGCACCAACTAGTCACAATCATAACACCATGAATAACCTCCTTGCACATAGTTTAAAGATGACTAATAGCATTCACAATCAATTCTTTATCCTCATCCATCCATATAATTACAATAAAAATCACTAGTTTTTCTCTCTCATTTTTAATTAAATAATATTTTTATACCTTTATTATTACATTTTCGCTATCATCCACTCACAATCACTTTAAAAAAATATTAAAAAAATATAAGGGGGGGGGGGGGGGGGGGGGGGTGGTGCATAGTGTTCCCATATATTTACAAATGAACAGTAATGTATTCTCTCTCTCACTCATAAGAACTCAAAACCACTCATAACTATTCCTTATAACATAAATAACTCACTCACATAAATTTAACAACTTTTTTTTAAAATGAGTAGGGGTGTTCAAGGTCTGGTTTTAATGCTTTTTAAGTTATATCGTGAATCAAACCGTTAGTAATAGTTTTTTATTATCGAAAATAGAAACTGGACCGCTGAGACTTAAAACCGAACCAAGCCAAAAAAGTTACTAACATTGAAAAATGAAAAATAAATGGGAACACTGTATAAAAAATTATATATAATATATAGGATAAAATAAAAAATAAAATTACTAAACAATGTATAATTTGATTTTACTAAGTCTCTCAATTTCAGGAAATAGAAAACTAATCTAACAGTTAGCAATGCAAAAAAGGTAAAATAGGTGTGCAATCAGGATTTAGTTATTAAACCAAGATATATTAATGACTAGAAGTACTAATTTATTCTAAAGTTTTCAATCAAGATAAACGAAGAGCATCAAATGAAGATTGGTTTGGGTAAGAAGTATAGGAAACAATAATAGGACATATGACAAATAACAAAAAATACAGGAAGAGGCATTTTAGGCAATCTCAGCTCATCTTCTGTCTTTCTCTTTCTCTACATATTCAAAACCCACCATTTTCAAAAATCATCTTCAACCTTTTCTTTACTTTCTCTCTCTATAATCACTACATTATATTACGATTTTCTTTATCAATCAATGATTTAAACACTAAATCAACGTGTTCTTCAACTTTTTTTGAAGAAACCTATTTTAATTTCACACAATTTCCTCATTTTTTCCTCGAGTTTTGAAGCGAATCAATCAACTCATTCGATCGTTAGTGTTTCGAGCATTCAAATTTCGTCAACCGTTGAAGAAATCCTAGGAAATTGGCTTCAATCTGTGTAAGAATTCTTAAGAATTTCGTCAATGATTACGTTTTACAATCTGGGTTTTTGAATTGCGTTTCACGTTCTGGGTTTTCGAATTACGTTTTACGATTTGGGTTTTACCTTCATGAATTGCGTTTAGAACCTGGGTTTTTGAATTTAGTTTTATGGTTTGGGTTTTACCACTGTGAATTGCGTTTGACAACCTGGGTTCAACAATTGCGTTTTACGATCTGGGGTTTTATCAAATTGCGTTTTACGACCTGAGTTTTAACATTGCGTTTTACGATCTGGGTTTTACCATTGTAAATTGCGTTTTACGACCTAGGTGTTTGAATTGCATTTTACGATCTAGGTTTTTGAATTGCGTTTTTTACGATCTGGGTTTTACCATTGTGAATTGCTTTTACGGCTTGAGTTTTTGAATGGCACTTTACGATCTGGGTGATCCAATTACCAATAATATAGTCGTTTTAAAGATAAAAAATGCTCCTTTTTATGGTGCAAATTTTATAAAAACGTCATATGAAAGAGTTATTAACTCTAACAGCCATTAGCCTACAAACTCTAATAGCCAATCAAAACACTCAAAATTGAATAGTGAAACTTACTCACATAAAAATTTTGATAAATTATAAAATAATACTACTAGTGTTTATTAAAACTAAAAGTAAACCATAAGGGTTATATGGTACTTTTACTAATAATTTAAGGGAATATTTTATATTTTAAAAATAGTCAAACAGAAGATAACATAAATGTTTGAGTTAATTGCCATTTTCGCCCCTGAGGTTTGGGCACATTTGCCATTTTAGTCCAAAATGACACTTTGGTACCATTTTGCCCCCCACGTTTGTAACTTTTTGCCATTTTCGTCCAAATGGCTCAAAAAGTTACTTTATTTTTGGACGAAAATGGCAAAAAGTTACAAACGTGGGGGGCAAAATGGTACCAAAGTGTCATTATTTGGACGAAAATGGCAAAAAGTTACAAACGTGGGGGGCAAAATGGTACCAAAGTGTCATTTTGGACTAAAATGGCAAATGTGCCCAAACCTCAGGGGCGAAAATGGCAATTTACTCTAAATGTTTATATGCAATAGTGGCTTGAACATATAGCTTTTAGACTTGTAAGTATAAATATAAAAAAATAAGTGGATGCCAAATGGCATCCACCAATTGGCCTGCAAACTCTATCAGCCAATCAAAACACTCAAACTTGAATAGTGAAACCTACTCATATAAAAATTTTAATAAATTATAAAATAATACTACTAGGGTTTATTAAAACTAAAAGTAAACCATAAGGGTTAAATGGTACTTATACTTATACTTTATGGGAATATTTTATATTTTATAAATAGTCAAACGGAAGATAAGATAAATGTTTATATGCAATAGAGGATTGTACACATAACTTTAAAACTTGTAAGTATAAATATAAAAAAGAGTAGATTACAATTTTGGCCCCTGTGATTATATCACTTTTACCCTTTTAGTGCAACAAAGAATTTTTTAACATCTAATCCCCCAACGTTTTTTTTTCTAACCCTTTTGTCCCCTAACACTAACGTCATATGTGAGTAGCTTTTACTATTCAATTTTGAGTGTATTGATTGACTGTTGGAGTTTGTAGGCCAATGGGTGGATGTCATTTGGCATCCACTATTTTAATTTTTATTTTTTATAGAGTAAATTACGATTTTGGCCCATGTGTTTATATCACTTTTACCCTTTTTGCCCAAATTTTTTTAACATCTGAGCCCGTAATGTCTTTTTTCCAACCCTTTTGGCCCCTAACGTCTTTTTTCCAAACCCTTTTGACCCCTAACACTAACCCCATCCATTAAATGTTAGGGGCCAAAAGGTTTAGGAAAAAAGACGTTAGGGGCCAAAAGGGTTGGAAAAAAAGACATTACGGGCTCAGATGTTAAAAAAAATTTGGGCAAAAAGGGTAAAAGTGATGTGTGAAAAATGCAAGATATAAATTATATCAAATGAGGCGTAAAACTAACCCTTTTTTAGTACTAATGTTGGAAAAATGTGCTTTTGTCTTCCTTTTGTATTTTCGGGATTAAATGAGCGTAAATGAACAAAAGGAGCAAATATGCAGCAAGATCTAACATATTTACAAGAAAAAGAATAAACGTGGCATGCCCAACCCCTCGACAACATCTTCCCAAGCAAAAACAAATCAAACAGAAGGCTGAACACGGCCACGTGCCCAACGGACACGGGGGCGTGGTCAGATGTCTACAGAAATGACAAAGCTATAGAAGCTTCTATTCCCGACACGGGGGCGTGCCCAGCCAACACGGGGTCGTGGTCAACGCTAAGATTCGCAGAATCCAAGCAAATCTTTATAGTACAGATACGCTTCCGCGTGTGGAGCTAATGCAGACAAACTGCAATTAATGAAGAAAGAGAAGAGGGATGGACACGGGGCCGTGCCCAATGGACACGGGGCCGTGTCCGGTTTTCTGTCCAGGCTATAAATAGGGGTGCTTGGTTCACTTCAAAGGCATCCCTTGGCAAACCACCTCTCTCACACTTCACCCACACTCCACCACTATCACAACCCACATCCACCACCATCATCCATCATCCATCATAGAGTGTGTGTAGTAGTCTCGGGATCCAAGATTGATAGTAAGAGCTCTTGACAATCAAAGGCCATTTTTGTTTAAGTCTCTTAAATCACTTGGTGAAGACAAGCATTTAGTGTAATACTTTTGTTTTTTAATTTTTTCGCACTTTTTATTTGGTTTTGTATTAATGACTTTAATAACTAGTTTCTTATGTTGAAGGTGAAACTTCCTTATCATTTGTCTGTGGTGTCTTGGCGTTATTTCACTGTCTATATAAAATAAAAGATTTACACCATTCATATCTCTACGGTCTATATAGAGATATGTTGGCTACCTGGTCAGGGGGTTAAGGGAATGGTTTGGTAAGGTCCTTGCCTTGTTCAGTGTATAGATCCTGCAAGGACCTGGGTCAAGCTTACTAGGACCTCCTTCAATACCCACCGGTATTGGATGGCGGGGGTGCGAATAGCTTGATCCCCTCATATGTAAACTACTATTAATACTTTAATCCGGCTACTTGGGATTGTATCCCTGCTGACTCAAACCACTTAGCCGAGGGTAACGTCACCTTCAAAAGAGGGGCCTACCACAATACGCATTAATAACTTAATTAATTATCTTTCAATATTCCGACCCTTTAGGATTGTATCCTTGCTGACTCAAACTACTGGGTTGAGGGTAACGTCACCTTCAAAAGAGGGGCCTACTACTATAACTAAGATAATCTCTTAAAAAGTGCAAAAGTGCGAAATTCATCAAAGGTTACACTAAAGGGGAGTCAGATCCAAGTGATTCATCTTGTCTATCTGTTTTATTTTTATTTTTATTTTTCAGCATTTTTAGTTTTCATTTTTAAAAACCTTTTCTAAACTTTTTGATTTGATTAGACGTTGAGGATAAACCGGTACTAAAAGCTCTTGTGTCCTTGGACGACCTCAGTATCTTACCAACGCTATACTACGCTCACGATGGGTGCACTTGCCCATATGTGTGTTTAGTGTTAGTAGAATATCGTGTTTTATAAATTTAAAACTTGACTAAAGTGTTAAAAAGGGCTAAAAATATAGATAAAAACATATCACGCTACACGCACATCAAGTTTTTGGCGCCGTTGCCGGGGACACAAGGATTTTAAGAAAGTTAGGAATCAACGGCCTAATCGTTATTCTTATTTTTCTATTTTTTAAAGATTTTTCTTAATTTTTCAGTTTCTGCAGAGCTCAGCACGGGGCCGTGCCTGGTCGGACACGGGCCGTGCCCAGCGTCGTTAATGGCAGTTTTTATTTTCCGAGTTACAGAAGGTTAAACACGGGGCCTTGTCGGTGCAGCACGGGGCCGTGTTAAACTTTCCAGTGACAGGGATCCGGAAAGCAATTACTGTAATTCCGACCACGGGCCGTGTTCATCTGAGCACGCGGCCGTGGTGAAGCTTCTGACCGACGTTCTTTTTGTTTTTATTGCAAAACTTGGAACCCAAGCACCGCACCTGAACTTTCTTCGCAGTGTATGAGCTCCAGTTCCAGTAAAGACATAAAAGAAGCCCTAGACAAACCCGAACGATTTCTAAGAAAAAGACTTAAAGCTAAAAACCAAGAGAAAGTTTCGGCACCGATATGTATTATTTTTTATGGTTTCTTGTTTGATAACAGATATCTTGTCGCTACCGTAGTGAACCGAACGAACAACGTAAGTTCGGGATCGGTAATTATTTTTATTGTTTTTTCTTTTGATAAACTAACATTGAATCGCTAGCGTATCGTAACAAACAACATTGGTACCGTTGTTATCTGTATTCATTTTTATGGTTTCAGTTTCAATAAAAATCATTTATACAACATTGTCTATGACGATAATTGAATATCAATAATAGTAGCGTGATAATTTGAACTGGTCGATATTGTTCAAACAACATTGCGTTCGTTTTTATCGTTCAGACGATGTAAAACACATGTTGATTTCGATACCGAGTGCATGAACATACCGGTACCATAACGAAAAGAATCGATATCGATCCAATGCCCGGGGTAACGGACCATCAGAATACGAGGGCAAATACCTTGCAATGCTAAAAAAAAAAAAACGTAAATGGAGATGACATTTTTTTAGAAGTTAACGAACAAAAGTTATAATAAAAAACAAATTAAATGCTAAATATAATACCACTACAAAATAATGAAACAAACACCTAAGAATTATCAATTATTATTTATTATCGAAAAATAAAATGAATAATAGATAAAATACTACTAAAAATAAAAACAAATATATAAAAAACAAATTATATGCCAAATATAATACTACTAATAAAAAATAAAGAAACAAATACCTAACTATTAATTACTAAAAAATAAATGAATAATAGATAAAATATTACTACAAATAAAACTTAATAATTAAAAATTTTCGATTACTGTATACTCATCAAACCTTTCTATTAATATATTTATTATTTATTTTTATAAGTATCTCGGTGAAAATAACATATAAATCATTAATAAAATATGTATTTATATAATTGTTCATCCTTAATAAATAAAGTAATTAAATTTACTATTAGTAATGACTTGCTTTTGTCAATGGGTGGTCCATTGGCAAAGGCAAAACCTTTAAACACCATGAGAGAGGGAAGTCTTATACGACATGAATAAAAGAAATTTGTCGTTCAAAAAAAAGTAATGACTTGCTTTTAGTAAAGTAATTAAATTGAATTATTAATGATGACTTAGGTACTGTTTGTTCTTTCAGATGTAAAATGTCTGTAGTCTGCGAACCACATATGTAGGCATCTGCAAGAGAAGATGTGGCCCAAATGTCTGCAGTCTGCAAGGAGAAGAGAGTTTGTTTTTTTTGTTTCTTCAAAAACAACTTCAACCAAACAAAACACACACACAAGCTCTCTCTCTCTCTGCTCTCTCTCTCTAGAAACTCTCTCTCTCTATACAACCACCACCACCGCCGCACCACCTCTGCCACCACCACCGCACCACCTCCGCCATCACACCACCGCATCTCTCTCTCCCTCTACGGTCTCTCTCTCTTACAGAACACTCTCTCTCTCTACAACCACCACCACCACCGCACCACCTCTGCCACCACCACCGCACCACCTCTGCCATCACACAAGTCTCTCTCTCTCTCTCAGGTCTCGGGTTTTGACGATGGTGGTGGAAAGATTCTGGATGCTACTGTTTCAGTGATGTTATCATCGGATGTTCCTTTTGAGACTCTTGTTCACTTTATTTCATCTTTCCCACCAGACTTTCTTAATTATGGTGGTAAGTGTATATCAATTTCGTGTTCCTTGTTCTTTTACAGTTATTTGTTCCTTTTGAGACTCTTGTTCACTTTATTTCATCTCTCTCTCACAGGTCTCGAGTTTTTGGTGGTGATGGGTTTGGTGGTGGTGGGTTTTGACGATGGTGGTGGCGGAGGTGGTGCGGTGGTGGTGGCGGAGGTGGTAGTGGAGGAGGTGGTGGTGGCAGGGGAGAAGAGGAAGAAGAAGAAGGTGTGTGTGAAGATCTGATTTGTTTGTGAAGCTATTATCCATAGCTTTTTTTTAAGCTATTATAAGCCATTTTAAGATCTTTTTTTTTTTAACAAACAGTCTTCAAGGGCTTATGTCTGCCCGCCCGCAGACATAAGCTCTTTACGGACCATATAAGCAAAAACAAACAGAACCTTACTTTTAATAAAGTAATTAAATTAAATTTACTACTTTTAAAGACTTGCTTTTCTTATGTATAAATAATAAAGTAATTAAATTTACTATTAATGATGACTTGTTTTTAATAAAGTAATCAAATTAAACTAGGTTTATTTGAACGGCGCGTTGCGCCTGGTTCACTCGGGTTATTTTTTATCTTGCAACTGTATTATGCTTGTCCAGGCACCTATAGAGTGATGACCCTAGAATCTGGCCTCTAATACAGTCTTGCTGTTGTCTATATTGTATCTGATTGATTGTTTGTCTGTTGTGTTGTTTGATTCTCTGTTTGTGAATCTATATTGTTTGTCCCATTCATTAGTTAATGGGTCGAGATAACGTCTTATAGTCAAGATAAACTCAACTCAAATGATCAACCGCCTACTTTTTTACAAAAAAATAAAAATAAAGCCATTAGTTAGAATGGAAGCAGACCTTGGAACACTCCATCGCTTTGCGTTTTTAGGCAAAATATGGTGATCTCTCACGCGTATGTGTCAGCACACACTCGCATCCACAACTTCATCTTGACCGCAAACTCGTTCTTTTAACCGTTCATCAAGTCCCACCAATAGCATTCTTTCATAAACAGTCAACTGCTGAATTGGAATTCCTGACCATAACGAAGCAACTTCTGCTATTTCACCAGCTCCCACTATTGTAGGCCTAAATGTAAAACAACAATTATTTATTATAAAAAAAAAAATCCAAGATGAATTTGGTGTAATAATTAAGTATAAGCATAAAATAAGCATACTCTTGATCATCAGCTGTTGAAGTCAACGCAGTTTCATTGTCTGTCTCCTGTGGGTCAACAAGATTGCTGTGTTTGCTTGCTAAAACCTGAATTCGGATTACATCTACGAAAATCAATAATGATTAAATGTGAATGTGAATATTTGTAGGAAAAGGAAGGATAAATATACAGGTTTTATTTTACCATATGAAAATCAATAATGCTGGCTGTTGCAACCGGTATGAAAATGTGCGCTACATCACAAGGTAGTTTCAATTAGTTATGGTTGCAAACATTAGTCATATTAATAAGACCTTGTGATTAAGTAATGTAGTGTCCGCTATGGACGCTGTTGACAATATTATCCAAAACACCATCACTAACATCATAAGATGGTAATAACTTAGTGATCTCATATTTGTTTTAAACAGGTATCTAAAACTTTTAACAAGAACAACTATATCCATCATGGCCTTCAAAAACATGTAATCTCATAAGAACGACTATATCCTTAGAGAAGAAGCGTTAATTAAACCACTTCAGTTGCTTTTTCAGTTTCCTAAAGGTCCGTGTCACTAATATAGGTCTACCTATCCATTAAACAATGATGCACATACATTTTTGCACAACAAAAAGTCCGGACAAACATTACAAAAACTTACAGGAAATTTTATCTTCATTAACCCAAAAATTAAAATAAATAGACTAATCGATTATTTAGTATATGCCATCCAACTACCCAAGTCTAATTAGGTTTTCAGTTCCCTATGCACAGAGAAAAACTATCAAGATTTTAACCAATGCAAGAATCTTCTCTAAAAACCCTAACTTAACTTAAGCAATCATCTTAAAGTGTCCTTTAAATAAAACAAAAAACCACAAAATCAAGATAGAAATCATTTAATTTATAAATTTATAAGTGTAATTTAGACTCTTATATGGGTTTATTTTTATAAATTTCCACCCCAGGTAAAAACTGTAAATATAAATCTAAAAAATAAAATAAAATTGGAGGGTCCAAATTTTTGTTTCGCTTTGGGCCGCCAAAACGGTTGAGCCGGCCCTGGCCAGACAATTTCTGGACAATTAAAAGTGAGCTCGCTTAAAATAAGACCAAAACATACCAAGCATATTAGATAACAAATGCCAAAGATATTTAAATCCATAAACATATACCGAATTTAGGGCATAGCAAGTAGCATCAACTGTATATACTACATCAAAGCTAATATTAGAAACCTAAATCTTCATTAAATCAACCTGATCAGAATTGTTACCCTAAAGTCCTAAACACATTTTTTAGGGAGAAGTCTTTATATATATATTCAACAATCATCTCAAGGTTACAAGAGATGTGCTTGTTTTTTTAGCAAGTGTAAGTTTAAAATAATAAAACAACATCAAATTCAGAGCTCTAAATGAAAGATTTTGGGACTGGGTTAGTGGGTTTGGACCTTTAGTCACATGTATTATTGTTGGTACACTTTATGTGTACTCGACTCGGTTCGATTCGGTTCGGGTCGACTCGGTTAGGTACGGCTCAAGTCCGACGTCACGACATTCCTCCGTCGTGCGCCCCAGAGTTCGACACGCGAAGCACGGAGCGCCGCAAGCCCATTCCCGTTTACACATCACCATGACATCATCATTGTGATGTCATGATGATGTCACAACATTTGTCTTATGTTGACTTGGTGAAAGATGTAAACAGATTCATCAAGTTTGGGCCGTAATTCACTCACATGGGCCGTAATTCACTCACATGGGCCGAAGACTTGAATTGGATTTGACTTTTATTTGGGCTTGTAGGAGAGCTTGAACATGGAGAGCACAAACAAATTTCCCTGAAAATTCAAGGATGTTTCGGTAGAGGAACTAAGAGATAAGGTAGCGGAATTCGCTAAAGTAAGGAACTGGGACAAATTTGACAGTCCAAGAAATCTACTCTTAGCTTTGGTAATATACTACTTCTGTTAAACAACCTTATCTTTCTATACTAATAAACAAAAATTCTTTTTGGACACGTGTCATTCTCTGGTAATTTCTCAACCTTAGTTTTTTATTTATCTCTGGTAAATTCTTCTACAATGGTTTGGATCTCGCATACGCGAAATCATCCTTTGGCGGATCTTCGCTGGGTTTTTGCCCGCCTTCGCCACCTGGTGGAACTCTTCAACAACATCGTGGACGACTTAATTTTTTTCTGCTTGGAGAAGTGCCTTAATAGCCCCCAGTGTAATATTTGTGGCTGTAATTCTCCATTATAGCCTTAAATTTTAATAGAAATTAGCATTATAATCCTATCACTATATGCTAAATACGCCGCTGGTCTTCAGTCCTATGCAGTAAATATGTCTAAAACCCCTACAACCTGCATACTTATACGATGAGCCTCGCTTATAAAACCCCTTGTTTTTAAGCGCCTTGCGCTGAGACCCAAGGCTCACTCTTTACGCCTTGAGTGCGCCTTGCACATTTGACAACTGTGGTTATAGCTTGTTCCCTTGTCCAACAGCATGACTATTGTCAAAGCCTCAAAGGAAAGAAAAGCAAACCTATATTCAATCTATCACATCATATCATTTCCATCATGTCAAGCAACTTAACTAAATCACAATAAATCAAAGCTCACTATCAAAAAAATCATCCAGCATCTCCATTACACGAAAACTATACTCCTAACATAAAAACTAACATCAAGTTATTAACATCTTACAACATTACACACTAACATCAGCAACAAACAATTCTTCAAATCATATACTATATACATCAACCACAGACACAGATAGTATAACTATTGTCAAAACCTCCTCACATATAAATGAAAAACAAACCTATACACAGTCTATCAAATCATATCAATGACACCAATTAACCTCCGATTCTACTGATCTAAGCCCTAATCGCTGCCTTCCGACAAAAAACCCAAATTTCTTGCAACAATACTTAGGTCCCAAGACCCTAATCGATGCCTACCAACTGACTCATGTCAAAATCAATAACCCATACCTGTTGGCGCTGTGAATCGTCTCACCACCCCTTGTCCGCCATAACTGATTACCGTCGTAATCGGTGAAGTCCAGCGAAAGCGCTTAAACCCTTCGCCGTCTCTCTCTCTTTTCTGCTCCTTCTCTCCGATCTCCTTCTCGTTCTACTGCGACGGCGTTTTGCGACGGCGTTTGGGGCTGAGGACGATGATGGAGGGCGGTGGTCGATGTGGTGATGGAGATGGAGATGGAGATGGAGATAGAGATGGAGATGGAGGTTGATTCGGGAAGGTGGTGGTCGATGTGGTGATGGAGCTGGGGATGGAGGTTGGTTGAGGAAGGTGTCAATCTGGTGAAGAAAGAAGTGAAGAAGAGAGTGTAATTTGGGTATTAGGGGCATGTTTGGCTTAGCTTATTTTCAACTTTTGCAAAAGGACTTTTGCTCAAAATAAGTCAGGAAATCCTGACTTTTGGCAAATCCAAAGGACTTTTGCCCTTCAAAAGGAAAGTCAAACACTTTTCAAAAGTCCTTTTGCCCTTCAAAAGTCCTTAGAGCATTCACATCCAATCCACTAAAAATATACATACATTCCACTAAAAAACAACTCATATATCAATATATTTCCACTAAAAACAAATACTTTTTCTCTCTCCTTTTCAATATATATTACATTTTCTCTCTCCTCCACTCACAACCACTTTCAATATATATTAAAAAAGAATAGGGGGTGAACAGTGTCCCCCCAAATATACTGATGAACAGTAACATTTTCTCTCTCCTCCACTCACAACCACTTTTTATACTTCTTATATTTTAAAAACCCCCCACACAGATTTTGGTGGTTTGGATGAGAATGCTCTTATACCCTCAAAATAAGGAACCCCAAACACCCTCTAGGGTTTACCTGTTTATTGCGTTTGTCACGTGGCTACTTTTGGATGGTGAAGGAACTATTCATAAGGTTGCTCTTTTAATATATATGATAAAATTTACTATTTATGCTGATTTGCTTTTCATATTTTACAATATAATTATTGTTGTATTAGATTAAATTCTGAAGGGTATATTGTAAATACTAAATGTTCCCTTTAAAATTAAAGAGGTTCTATTTAGGGGGTTTGTAATTGACTCAAACCAGGTTGAGTTAGATCTTGAACTTAAACGGCCTAGTTCGGCTCAGTTGGTTTATTCTATCATGCTGAAAAGTTGAGTTTGAGCTCGACTCGTAAAATGTTCAAGCCAGCTCGAGCCAAAATCGAACTAGCTCGTTAATTCTATTTTTTTTAAATATTGATAACATAAAAATAAAAATAAAAATTACACATATAATCTATATATATTATTTTTATTTTTCTAATATTTTAAAGACTTAAAGGCATATTAAAAGTACTATATGTAAAATTTTTGTTTATTTTCCCAAATTTATATATGTTATTGTTTAATTAAACTTAAAATGTTAACACTTAACCCATCTCACATTTTTTAATACATATAAAATCAACATTAATCTATATAAAATAAAATAAATCGAGCCGGCTCATGAGCCGAGCCAGGCCTAGCTCGGGCTCGGCTCGTTTACAAATTGAGCCGAGCCGAGCCAACACATTTACAACCAAGTTTTTTTCCGAGTAAACTTCAAAATAAATAAAATTTTTGAAATTAAAAAGTACAACCAAATTATAATCAATACTCTCCAAACCAAACGACCAATGTAAAAAAATGACGATGAAAACAAATAGCTTCATGGTTTTATAATAACACATGTAGTAGTTGTAAATAATTAAATTTAAATAAAGTAGGTCCACTAAGTAAATTACTAGGATATTACCATCATTAGAACCACAAATGAAACCAAACATCATACTTGGAGACTATATCCATAAATTTTAAAGCATAGGAACCAAATCCATAATTTGACCGATTACACCCTTTTCTTACTTATATAAGTCATTCGTCCTTGAAAAAGTAATCATACAACCAATTCACATGAGATTATGGGATGTGGAGGGGCTTGGGTTGAGGGAATTGCTCGACACATGTCAGGTGTGAACTCCACCAATCCACACAAAAAAAAAAAAAAAAGTGGGGTGTGAAAGAGGCGTGGCTAGGCGGCGTTGGGGTGCTATGTATCACCTAATTTTTTTTTTTTATATTAATCATAAAATTTAGTAAATAATAATAACTACAATAAAAAAATACACCCCCAAACCACCGGTTCAGAGGAGACAGACTTTGTCTTGCCTAAAAGGCAGGGGCGCAGCTTACTTGGGGCGGGAGGGGGCTACAGTCGTTGTAAATATTTCTCTCTTTTGTGTTTTTTTTATTTTATAATGTATTGTTAGATCTATCCTTGATTGCCTAAATTTTAACAAATTTCTTGTTTATGACTATAATTTTAGATGAAATATAATTATGTCTCAAAACTTGTGTCTCTGAATACATACAGTTTGGGTGAACTGGGCGGTTTTCACGGTTTTCTGAAAAAAAAAATGAAAATTTTAAAAATGACCTATAAGAACTTGAACATTCTCGAAACGATATGTGAAGTTGATACATGTTAAAGTATGATTTGCAGGGACAGAGGTGTGTTGACAGCCATTGGGACAGGGGTGTGTGATTTGAAAATTGGGGATGTTGTTTATCATCATTTTGGGAGTACCATGGGAACCTATACAGAGGAGCACGTTGTTTTGGCAGACAAAGCAATGTTTCTTAATCCAAATTTGGTAATCAAAGTAATATGCACTTTCTCTTAGAAAACCATAATGACCTTCATAGGTTGATGTGTCTTGCAAATGAAATACAATACACTTTCTAGAGAGAAAAATGATAATTCTAGTGATATCCTGGCCATTGATCCCTGTAGGAGATGGTGTTTAGGGTATTTGGAAACTTGGCAGGTTGACCGGGTCAGGTATCAGGCCAACACGGGTTCGGTTTATGTCATTTTAGTATGTGTCAGGTTGCCTTTATTGTGAGAAAGTGTTTTGTTCCTTTTTAATGCAGTAGTGAGAAACCCGCGCGTTGCTGCGGGATGACAATGAACCCATACACAATGAACCCTAAGCAACTTCATTCATCAAATTATAGTCCGATCTTTAATTGACAATTAAAACAATTAGTGATTTAATGCTTACTGGAGTATGGTTGAAATCCTGGCCAGAATTCTAAACGCCTCGTCGGATCCTACGCCTTCATGTCGTCGGTGTCGCAGTCACTCCTCCAAATTCCTCCCTTCTATCTCTATCGTCTGCATCTCTCTCCTTCTCTCTCTTTATAACTCTCACCCGCTCTTCATTTAATTGCAGATTACACATATAAGTGTATAGATTCAATGGATGGGTTAGTAAGAAGGTGAATCGAGGGTTCTTACCGAACCAGACCCTGCATGCACCAGAGTGTCATAGGCGTTTGTTTCCTGACCTGATGCCCCCAGACAAATGTTTGCCACCTCATCACTTTTTTAAGGCTCTCAACGTGCATCTCGCCTAAATCAAATTCAAATTGTATCATAAATTAAATTATAGCAATTACATGAATAATAGAAAATGTAAGAAAAGTATCTAACTTACCTTCCTATTCTTGTAAAAGTCAAGACAACGGTGAAAGAAATCCTCAAGAACTATAATCACAACGAAAATAAAAAATTAACATTAGACCAAAATATATTAAATAACTTGTTTATTACACCAGTTTGCATCATATAGCTGCATATTGCGGCTTAAACTTATATGTTCAAATGACCAATAGAAAAATCCTAATTCAGCTATAGTATGCATCATTCATTCATACATAGAATAAATAGAACATCAATACATCATAATCAATCATTATTACTTGCCTACTACCAATCATCAACATAGGGGTGTCGTTATTAAAGAAGAATTTTATGCTTAAATGGTGGTACATTAAAAACCAATCATCAACACGCAACACCTTTAACTATAAGGGCCACCATTTAAATTAAACATGAAAACTTCCTTAAACATAACCATAGGGCTATCGTTATCAAACCCTTAATGATAATATGATTTAAGTTGAAAACTGAAACTACCTTTAAAGAAAAAAACTGGTCGGATTTGTGCTACACCAATCGAACAGTTCCACCGTTTCCTTTTCCAAAAGACTTTAATCGCATCAAAATCAGCTAAGCTTAATTGGTTATCAGATGGCTGAATAAGAGGTGGCTGAACCAAAAAAATAGCAATGTCGGTGAGAAATAAAAATTATTTGATATGCTAACGGTTTAGTGATACGATAATAACAGTATTTTAACCTTCAAGAAAAATTTCTTTCTTGAGGATTTGAAATAACATGTAGTAATCTTTTATGAATTGTCTTAACTTATTCATCAATAAGGGTGTTTCGGTTGTCGGGATTGCTTCTTTAACCAGCTTATGGCTTATAACCAGAAGCAGATAAACTGTTCACTGAAAATAACTTATTTTACCTTAAGGGTAAATTTTGTAATTTTAAATCCACCAAGAACAATAAGTTTGAAATAAGCATCCCAGACTACTTTTTGAAAATAACTTATTTTACCTTAACGGTAACTTCTAATTTTGAATCCACCAAGAACATGCCGATAAGGCGATAAACATAAACATTTTTCATCATCCAGACACTAAAAGTAATTTTCTACTCTTAAAATATAAATAAACAAATAAGTTTAGTTCATACAAGTAATCCCAAACACCACTCAAAAGATGAGTTAAAGCATCAACACCAATTCAAATTTAAAGAAAAAAAAAAGTGTGCAATGAATAAACAAGTAACTGATCAACAAGATGACCTAAAATATTACAAATTCAGTAAGCCCAACATAATACACCTAAATAACATCAAAGATTACAACTTTTCAATCACCAACTTTGAGCCAATGGATCAAATAATAAACATACTCATCATACACAGAATTAACCCTAAAAGGTGAAATCATCAACTAAATATGAAATGTGAAGAAACCCAGATTCATAACAGAAAACTAAAACAACTCACAGTATCAGATGGGCTTTGAGAAACAATTCTAACACCATCTCTGTTCACTAACAGATCACCATCCATAAAAGTCCCGGATTCAGTTCTGCAATATGCATTAAAGATCACAAAAACAGCATAAAGATTCAAACTTTACAACAAACCCAGATGTAAAAACACACAAAAAGTGGGAAAAACAAGAAATTTACAAGAATTTAGCGAGTGAAGTTTCATCTAGTGAAGGGAGGCTGAGTTTGAGATTTGGGGCCAAACTTCCCTATTTTCCTGGTCATTGAGTAGAGTAAGTGAAAGATTGAAGGATTTCACCAGACGGGGGAGGGGAAGCAACACCGATTCAATGCTCTCATCAATTGAATCATTAATCTCCAGTTACTCAGGGGCGAACCAATTGCAATCGATTGAAACATTAGAATCATCAACTGAATCACTAATCTTTAATTCGCTCTCGGCATTGAAACCGCTTTGAAGACATCATTGAAAGGGGGCAGAATCGGAATGAGTGGATGAAAAATGGGGAAATAAAGCATGACCTTTGAAATGATCGGTCGGAGGTTTGAGGCGTTTGGTTTAGCCAGGGAAGATGAAATCCCTAAAATGACCTTTAGGTGTCTTAAATTTTGGCCAATGTTCAAGTTTGGCCCCTCTTTGCTAAAATTCAATAGGAAACAATTCAGACAACTCTTTGAATTTTTTTTTATTATCATTATGTGAATATTTATTTTATCAATTAAATTGTATTTAAAAACACTTTAATTATTAAAACTTTTATTTAATTCCTTCATGGATTTCAAGGATCATGATGTCTAAATTGCCCTCAAAGTGTCTTAAAACTTTGGGCAATGTCCAAGTTTCCCCCCTCTAAAATGGCTTGCTTCATTTGTACATGGTGCTTCAAGATTTGTACCTACGGAAAAATTACGAAAATGATAGAAAACCCAGTTCTCTTAAAAAAATATTATAGATATAGATATAGATTTGTTAAGTATGATCTGGAAACAATTGTATGCAGTAACCTAAAGCTTTAAATAACAGTGATTTAAGGAGGTTGTATGCGTTAAAAATAAACTTTGGGCGGCTTTCAACCCGTTTGACTCGTTATGTTTTAACTAAGTTTTTTTTTTGGTTTGACATGTTGTCCTGCTTTAATACTAGCCGATCAAAGTCAGCCATATCACCCCAGCCCCCCGCCCCACACCAGCGGGGCAACGCTAGCCGGGTGTGGTCTAGTCAGCGTTAAATGCATTCCGCCGCCCAACCCACACCCTGTACTCTGACAAAAGTTGCAATTATAATGTATTATTGAAATAACTTAGAAATATTCAAAACATGAATTACCACATATTTTCCAAATAGACTATTACAAAAGAAACTTTTGGCCCATGGCTTTATAGCCTAGTGGCATCTTGGGGGTGAGATAAGACTTTGAGACCAATAGGTCCTGAGTTCAATTCCCACAAAGGGGGTTTCCCATATTTATTGGGTTTCCTCCTGAATTGGTGTATAGGCATTATGCCTAGTGGGGATGGATATGATCGGGTGGTTCCGCTGGTGGCACGATGATACTCCAGTGGTCCGTCAGTGATCCAAATTTGCCGTTAAAAAAAAAAACTTTTGACTTAAGAGGGCCAAAATATACTATCACAATAGAAACTTTTGTCTTGAAAGGATCAAAACAGACCATCACAAAAGAAACTTTTTGACTTGAGCAGGTTGACTTGAAAGGGCCAAAATAGACTATCAGTCTATCACAAAAGAAACTTTTGACTTGAGAGGTAAAAATAACCACAATGTTTTTCTTCTCAAACATGCTCAGGATCGAATCTCTCTTCTTCTTCAGGAACTTTATTTACTTTTCTTTTCTTTTTCATCTTCAACTCAAACCCTAGCTCTTCTCCGACGTCGTTTACAGATCTCCGTCGACTAATTTCTCACATTCTTTCATCATTCAGTATTTTAGTATCAGATCTGAATCGAAATCTATCTTATAATAATGTTCAATTTTACAGCCAAAATTCACCCCCAAACCACCGGTTCTGAGGAGACGAACTCTTGTCTTGCCTAAAAGGTAAGTTTGCTACTTTCAATTTGAGTGTTTGTAGTAGATCTGTATTTTTTGTGATTTTCATTTTGTACAGTCACACAGTACTGATGATGATTCTGCAATCGAGCAGGAATTACTCCACACAGTCGTCGTAAATATTTCTCTCTTTTTTTGTGGTGTTATGATTACAATTTTTGTGATATTTTATAATATATTGATAGATCTGTCGCTTGACTGCTGATATTCGCTAATTTACACATATTTTAGTCCCCCGTTTTACCCCTATTTTATGCGTTTTTGGCCATAAAACCGTCGTTCGGATACTTAAATATCTACACTTTTGTTTACAGGCCTAAAACAGCATACCAGACAAGATGATAGCGAAAACGAAGACTTTCCGGACAAAACGACGAAGCTGCGAACTTTCTGTTAGAAAACTGACCTGGGCGTGCGGAACGGTCGTGCGACCAAATGCACGACCGTGCATCTCCGACAAAACCAACTTGGTCCGGCAATGAACGACCAGTGCGACTAGGCGTGCAAGGCACACAAGGCCAGCCCGGTGACGCACGGTCGTGCCATGATCTGCACCCCGAGCGGATCCGATGATCAGCCATAACCTCGGAACTGAACGATCGGTGCGACCAAGCGTGCAACAAGAACCCGGCGAAGAACGACCGTTCCATATGAAGAACGGTCATGCGATATCGAATCTGGTCAAAGATCTGATGACGTATGCAGTATGGTGCACCATACTCCAATAATTGCTTAAAGTGCACGGTCGTGCCACAGGAAGAACGACCGTGCGACATCAAAAAAATATAAAAACAGAACAGAAACTTTCTGTTCGACATTCTGGAATTTTGGGAGCTTAACAGGCGATTTTACAGGCTCCGGAGGCTTTGCTTTTGACCCGGATTCAAGCCACATTGTGCCGTTTAGCTCCATTACTATCCGGATCCTTAATCTTATGCTTGTTTATGGTTTGGTTTTCTAATCTTTCCATGATTTTGTTAATCTTTAAAGCATTTAGGTTAATGTTTATGTATTATTGTAGCCTTTGGGCAAAAACACAACAATCCCTTGCTTGATTATAACCATTAGGGTGTTAATCTTTGTTTGTAATGACATTTTGAAGTATTTTCTATGTTAATCTTTGATGATTAGTTTGCAACCTTGTTATTGATATTGATTTCTTGATTATAAGTAATTGTGTTGGATGATTGGTGCTTGGTTAGTTAAGATAGTTGAAAAATGAAGCTTAATTAATCTTGTATTGGTAAACTTTGAAATTGGTTAACTAGTTTAGCTTGGTTTAAATGTGTGCATCATGATACTAGAAATGGTTAGTGATTTAATAAAATGTAATTATTGTTAATCAAGAAAGCTTGCCCTCACGGAAGGACCTTAACGGGTTAGATGGTGTTGTTATAGATTCTTAACATAAATTGCTAATCTTATTAGTAGTTTAGGCCAAAATTGTTTTCTTGGTGAATTTATGTTTAAGATTTGTAAAATGAACTCGGTTGTGATTTAATCTAGTTTATGCTTGTCTCGGTGGTTGCATTGTGTTTATCGGTGTTGCTTTCCTTGATTAAGTGCGCTTAGAAAACTCCTAACGGATGACTAACTCATTTTTAAGAGATTTTTATAGACATTTATCAATTGCACGTTAAAGAACAGTTTTAGGTGGTTAAAGTGTGTTTATCGTTTTAGCTTTCCGAATGATTGTCATGTTAGGATTCCCGAAAGGGATACTAATTGTCTTAAATTGGAAAATTGACCGAATGCTTCTAGTGCCAAAACCGACTTAGTTGACATGCTTTGGTTGTGTATTAAGCAAGGCTTTTTATCTATATTTTACTATGTTTTTATAAGTATTTATTTATGCTTGCTTTAGTTTTATTAAAATCACAAAACTTATGTTTTTACCGGTAGTTTAGTGACAAAGGTCTAGTATTAATTCTTCGCCCATTTCCTTGGATCGATACTTGGTTCTTACCGATACTTTACTACATATATGACGGGGTACACTTGCCTCTTTCGTGTGTGTTTTGATGTAGAAGTAATAATCACTTTTATAAATTTAAAACCAAATCGTGTGTAATTTCATTGTAAAAATATGTGTAGTCGCGCACACGTCAAGTTTTTGGCGCCGTTGCCGGGGAAATGGCGAGTTTTAGGAACGACCCGAGTCATTGTGTTATCGGCGTATATACTTGTTAATATTTGTGAATACTTTCTTGATGATTTATTTGTTTATTTATTTGTGAATATTTCTTGTTTTTATTCGATTTATTCATTTTCGTGTATATTTTTGTTCCATTTATTTATTAGATCCGGATTTATTTATTCATTTATTCATTGGGTTTTCGGCACCTTTAAATCATTTTTGTATTAGCCGATTCGATTATTTTTATTGTGCTGATTTTTATAAAATTTCGGGCCCATTTTCGGATTTTTATAAAATTTTCAGCCCATTTTTAATAATATTCTACTTCTATTCAGCTGAAAAAAAACGGCATTATTTTATTAATAAAATATTCACTGTGTCAAATTTTCGTTTGCAGGTTAATGTTCTCGACCCCCGCTCCAGAAGTTGTTGAACCGTCAGACGAGCCCGAACGTGATCTTAGGAGACGTCTACGCGCGAGAGGTCGGGCGGTTGGGCTACTGCTCGCAAGTGGTGAGCCGGAGCCGGTGATACCCGTTGAAGCCGAGGGCTCAGGAGGAGACGCAATCATGGCAGACGATGAGCGACCGTTGAATGAGACAAATCAGCCCGGAAGGACAGGCCTGGAGCCGAGTATCCTTCAACCTACTATTGATGTACCTACTTTTGAAATTAGATCTAGTATTATTAATATGGTACAAAATTCAGTGCAGTTTGACAGACGTGAGCACGAGGATCCCGGGAGGCATATTGCTGCTTTTCTCCATGTTTGTTCTACTTTTAAGATTACAGGTGTTTCGGAGGATGCAATTCGGTTGAGGTTGTTTCCGTTTTCGTTACGTGACAAAGCTAGAGCTTGGCTTATGTCACTTCCAGCCGGGTCCATCAGGACCTGGAATCAGTTGGCGGAGCAGTTTATGCAGAAATATTTTCCACCTGAGAAAACGAACAAGCTACGAAACCGAATTGTATCTTTTCACCAGGACGAGGGCGAGTCGTTGCATGCGGCTTGGGAGAGATTCAAGGATTTGTTGATTGATGTGCCACATCATGGCTACTCCAAGAGACAGCTGGTTTTGACGTTCTATCAGGGGCTCAATTACAACACACAGGAGCGATTAGACGTGAACGCAGGAGGTGATCTAGGAACTAAGACGCCGAACGAAGCGTATGATATTATAGAGAAAGCTGCGTTGAAATCCAGCTCACGTCGGGAAGGAGATAGAGGCCGGGCATCATCATCATCATCTCGCGCAGGAGTCCATGCTGTAGACGACTATACGGCCATTACTGCACAAATCTCGGCTCTCGCATCGAGATTCGGCAGGTCCCAGATGATTGCGCATGCGGGCTCGGGATGTGACCAGTGTGGAGTGTCACACGAGCCTGGGACATGTTTTCAGGGAGTCGTATACGAGGGCCATGAAGAGGTAGATTTCGTGAGTAATCAGGTGAGGCCGCAGAACAACCCGTACAGCAACACCTATAATCCTGGTTGGAGAAATCACCCAAATTTTGGGTGGCGAGCGAATACAGGCAATCAAAATCCATTGGGGTTCACTCCGCGCGCTCCAGCACAATAGGGTCAGGGTCAGGGTCAGCAGTTCCAGCAATACAACCAATCTTACCAGCAACGTCCATATTCATATCAAAATCAGGGCACTGGGAGTGGTTCCCAGTAGCAGGCCCCTCAGTCTAGTTTTAAGCTGGAGGATATGATGGTTCAGCTTCTTACTAGCTCCTCGAGCGCGAATCAGTTAGCTGAAAAACGCTACCAGCAGAGCGAGGATCGTTTTCTCTCTCATGAGGGAGAAATGAGGAGTCACAAGGCCTCGATTCAGAATATAGAGAATCAGGTTGGTCAGCTGGCACAGATGATGTCTAAAAGACCCCAAGGTGGTCTTCCGGGCAATACCGAACCTAACCCGGGCGGGCACAGGGATGTGAACGCTGTGATGACCAGGAGTGGAAAACCTACCGGACCCGTCATATCGGACTCAACGCCGATCACCGAAGCGGTCCCGACTGACACACCGGACGAGGTGCAAGCCAGGCTACGCCCAGCAAGTACAGCACAAGTCCAGGAGCCGGTCAAGGGTTACACACCTCCAGTACCTTATCCAGGAAGGCTGAAGAAGCAGAAGAATGATGAACAATACGGTAAGTTTCTTGAAATGTTTAAGCAACTGCATATAAACATACCGTTTGTTGAAGCTTTGGCTAAGATGCCAAAGTATGCGAAGTTTCTGAAAGACATCCTCTCAAACAAACAAAAGCTCGAGGACATGTCTTGCGTGGTTATGAATGAAAGTTGCTCTGCTATTCTTCAGAATCGCCTGCCTGCAAAAATGGGAGATCCAGGCAGTTTCACGCTTCCTTGCCTCATTGGCAATATGTCTGTCAGTAATGCGTTAGCAGATCTAGGAGCGAGTATAAACCTTATGCCCTATAAGGTTTTTACAAAGTTGGATCTAGGTGAGCCGTCACCTACAAGAATGAGTATTCGACTTGCTGATCGATCTATCAAATATCCACGCGGGTTTGTCGAGAATATGCTTGTTAAAATTGACAAGTTTGTATTTCCCGTGGATTTTGTTATCCAGGACATGGATGAGGATTCGAAAGTGCCTCTGATACTTGGTCGCCCGTTTCTGAATACCGCCCGGACGATTGTGGACGTGGCGGCGGCCCAAATCACACTCCGAGTGAATGATGAGCACATGACCTTTGATATCAAACGGTCTATGCAGCATCCTCAGAGTCAAGACGACGCACTCTATTATGTCGACATAGTCGATACTTATGTGAGTACGCATTTCCAGGGTACGATCGAGGAGATAGATTCGGACACACAGCTGTTGTGTGGGGACCTGATTGGCATTATGCAGGAGGGCCATGATTTAGAACCGCCAGTCTATCAGATTGGTGACGATGGTTCCCAGAGTCCGGATCGATTCACAGAAATTGATCACGCAAGTGAAGTGAAGTCGAAGCCGTCAGTAGAAGATCCTCCGACCTTGGAGCTTAAGGAGCTTCCACCGCACCTGGAGTACGCATTTCTGGATGAGGAGCGTCATTTGCCTGTCATTATTTCATCCGGATTGGCAGAAGAAGAGAAGAGCAGACTGCTTAATGTGTTGAAAATTCATAAGAAAGCAATCGCCTGGAAAATCATAGACATAAAAGGAATAAATCCCTCCTTCTGTACACATAAAATTCTAATGCATGATCAGTTCAAGCCATGTGCGCAACACCATAGGCGGCTGAACCCAAACATGCAAGAGGTCGTTAAAAAGGAAGTGATTAAGTTGTTAGATGCTGGTATGATCTATCCCATTTCCGACTCTGTTTGGGTCAGTCCTGTGCAGGTAGTGCCCAAAAAGGGGGGCATGACTGTGGTCGCGAACTATAGGAATGAGCTCATTCCAACCAGGACGGTCACTTGATGGCGGGTTTGCATTGATTATCGCAAACTTAACGACGCCACTCGCAAGGACCACTTCCCGCTTCCATTCATTGATCAAATGTTGGAGCGTCTGTCAGGGAAGTCATATTATTGTTTTCTGGATGGGTTCTCTGGTTACTTTCAAATTCCTATCGCTCCTGAGGACCAGGAGAAGACCACATTTACCTGTCCCTTCGGTACATTCGCCTACCGGCGTATGCCATTTGGGCTGTGTAATGCACCGGCCACTTTCCAGCGATGTATGGTCGCCATTTTCCACGACATAATTGAGGATTCCATGGAGGTGTTCATGGACGACTTCTCGGTATTTGGGGATTCCTTTGATCAATGTCTGGAAAATTTAAAAAGAATGTTGAAGAGGTGTGAGGAGACAAATCTGGTCCTGAACTGGGAGAAATGCCACTTCATGGTGAAGGAGGGCATTGTTCTGGGACACAAGATTTCTCATGCGGGCATGGAAGTCGATCCAGCTAAAGTCGACGTTATTTCACGACTTCCGCCCCCCACCTCTGTTAGAGCTATACGGAGCTTTCTCGGTCATGCCGGATTCTATCGGCGATTCATCAAAGATTTTTCAAAAATCGCCAGACCCATGATTCGTTTGTTGGAGAAAGATGCTCCGTTCGTGTTTGGAGATGATTGCTTGAGGGTTTTTGACCTTCTCAAGCAAAAGTTGATTGAGGCCCCTATTTTAGTCGCACCGGACTGGAGTTTGCCGTTTGCAATCATGTGCGACGCGAGTGATTACGCTATAGGGGCCGTTCTGGGTCAAAAGAAGGAAAAGCACTTCCATCCGATCTATTATGCGAGCAAAACTCTTCACGACGCTCAAGAGCATTACACCATGACTGAAAAAGAGCTCTTGGCGGTCGTTTTCGCATTTGATAAATTTAGATCGTATTTAGTGCTTTCGAAAACCGTTGTATACACTGATCACGCAGCCATTATATACCTCTTCAGCAAACAGGACGCTAAATCGCGTCTAATCAGATGGATCCTGTTGCTGCAAGAGTTTGATATTGAAATACAAGATAAAAAGGGTGCTTTAAATGTAGCGGCTTACCATTTATCTCGGTTAGAACATGGAGACATCGAGGACGCGCGTTGGGATTCAATCAATGACAAGTTCCCACACGAGTCTTTGATGGGTGTTGAGATATGCGATGAGTCGCCGTGATTCGCCGACTTTGCGAACTACCTTGCTTGTAGAATTCTGATTAAAGGGTTGACTCACCAGCAAAAGAGGAAATTCTTTTCAGATCTCAAGCATTACATTTGGGACGACCCTTTCTTGTTCAAGGTGGGTGCTGATCAGGTGATTAGAAGGTGTGCATCAGGGACTGAGGCGACCGATGTGCTGCGCCAGTGTCATGAGGGACCTACCGGAGGTCACCACGGAGACAACTTCACCGCGAAGAAGGTGTTAGATTCCGGGTTTTACTGGCCGACCATTTTCCGTGACGTGTAGAGTTGGGTGAAAGCGTGCGATGCTTGTCAGAGAGCGACGAACATAGCGGCACGCGACGAAATGCCCCAAAACTGGATACAAGTATGTGAAGTCTTTGATGTTTGGGGGATAGACTTCATGGGACCATTCCCCCCCTCACGTGGAAACAATACATACTCGTGGCTGTTGACTATGTATCAAAGTGGGCGGAGGCGCAAGCCTTACCCACTAACGACGCCAGAGTAGTTGTGAGGTTTCTTAAAAGTTTGTTCGCCCGATTTGGCGCTCCGAAAGCGCTCATTAGTGACCGAGGGACTCATTTCTGTAACACAGAGCTTGAAAAGGCTTTGTCCCGATACGGTGTGCATCACCGTTTATCCACGCCCTATCACCCGCAGACGAGCGGGCAGGTGGAAGTCACGAACCGTGGGCTTAAGCGCATCCTTGAGCGGTCTGTTGGTGCAAACCGCAAGGAGTGGTCGGACAAACTTGAGGATGCATTGTGGGCATTCCGTACAGCTTATAAAACCCCTATAGGGACCACCCCTTTAGGTTGGTATACGGAAAGGCGTGCCATTTACCGGTGGAGTTGGAGCACAAGGCTATGTGGGCTTTGAAAACCGCGAATTTGGACCTTAAAACCGGAGGTGAAGCCCGGTTTCTCCAAATTCATGAATTGGAAGAATTGCGGCACCAAGCCTATGAAAGCTCCGTACTCTACAAAGAGCGCACGAAGAAACTTCACGACAAACGCTTGAAGGACCATAAAGAATTCCAAGCGGGTGATCTTGTTCTTCTATACAATTCACGGCTGCGCTTATTTCCTGGGAAGCTTCATTCACGCTGGACAGGACCGTACACAGTTAAGGAGGTATTTCCATACGGTACTGTTGCAGTAGAGAACGCGGATGGCGTTACATTCAAGGTAAATGGTCACCGGTTGAAGTTGTGCGTTGCCGGGCCGATAGAGTCGGCGGTGGAGGTAATTGAACTCCAAACCCCGCACACATCATAAGTGTGGGGAGGAGAGAGTCTACGCTACTGACTCGCGGATCAAAAATGTAGCAGGAGCGTATTTTGCGCTTTAGGGGTAGTATCGTCTTTTTAGGTGTTTTTCTAGTTCTAGCGTAATCTAGGTTAGTTAGGTAGTTTCCGTTGGTTTGTTTAAGTTTCATACATGCCGAGCGAAGGTTCTGTGTTGAAACATTGTTTAAACAGTTGGTGTGTCGAAAAAATGGCGAAAAACGGCCGAAACAGTTGCTGGAAATAGCTTCTACGGAAAATTCTGTATCTGCTGCTGTTGCACGGTCGTTCCTCGGGTAGCACGACCGTGCGTTTCCGAGGGCCGGCACGGTGGATCGCACCCCCGGTGCATTTCCGAGAACAGTTGTTTGGGTTTTGAGCGATATCGGTGAAGCACGACCGTGCGACAGGTCGAACGACCGTGCGTCAGGCTGAGGGCAGTTTTGTCATTTGGCACATTATAAATACCCCCATCTGCTTCCAAACCCTTCATTCGCGAAACCCTAGCCAGCTGCAGCCGTTCCAGAGCGATATCTCTTCAAATCGCACGGTTTTTCGCACGATCTCACACCCTTCTTCGCACGGTACATTCCTAGTTGTAGATTTCTTGTTTCTTTGCTTTCTAGGTTAGATTTCTTCCGATTCTTCAAGGCATTTTAGGGTTCTCTTCATAAATACAAACGAAACCCTAGCCCTTGTTTGAATCGCGCATATCGTGAACATCCGGTGCATTTTCTGACCCCTGTCTGTGTAAAAACTTGATGATTTGTGAAAAAATCGGGCTACTAAGAGCCTGGGTCAGAATCTGCAGAAAACGAAATCGCACGGACGTTCCTCGTATGGAACGGTCGTGCCTCGCCGGTGATTTACGATGTTCTGCTTGTTGGTCGGTGTTGCACGGTGGTGCCGTTGATCGCACGCCGTGCAGTTCCGACGATTTGGGCATTTTGGTGTTGGTTATCGGCGACGCACGACCGTGCGCCTCGTCGCACGACCGTGCCATATGCCCAGATCAGAATTCACAGCCTCTTCATAACTATCTGCTCGGCTGTTTTTTATTCAAATTTCTCCTGTTTCCGTCTTTCTAACGTTATTTCCCATATAGATGGACCATCCCTTCCTTCAATTCGACCCCAACAATGAGCGAGAGGCTTTGTGCATCCCGAAACGAGACGCATTATGGGCAAGGCGGGGGCAGTTCGGAGTCCGCCGATGGTTGGATTGGGAAGTCATGCGGGAACTCAATCAGTATGACAGACTAGACGACATGATGAGTCGCCCGCTTGCAAATCTGGTCGGTGTCAACCGACCCGTTTACCTTCAGCTGACAATTGAGTTCTTCGCATCTTATGCCTATGAAAAGCCGGTTGCTCATCGGAAACCCAAATTCCGCCACAAGGAGCGGGTAGCTTTTAGGTTATGTGGAAGATGGCATTCGTGGTCAGATGGTCGGTTAGGTAGAAGACTCGGGATTTATACTAGGGATGACATGGATGATACCGATGTCTTCACAGATCAGTTCACATTCCCTTCTGATGCAGCACGGGATGAATTTTGGGCTGAAAACGCTATTGGGGACCCCTACAACCCGAGGATGTCGAAGGCTTCCCGACTGAGAGACCCTTTGGTGCGAGTGATGCACCAGGTATTTAGCCATACGATATGCGGTCGCATGGACAGTCTTGGTAACTGTCCAACACCAGATTTAATTTTTCTATATGCATTGGTTGATAAAGCACCTATCAACCTAGCCGCACGAATGGCTGAATATTTCGTCAAGTGCTCGGGGCGGACTCCGAACAGTGAGATACATGGCGGTCAGTATGTGACCGAAATAGCGTACAACGAACGCTATATGACTGAGGAGGTCCTTCAGAGTCTCACTCTGATAACCGAGGGGGTTTTTGTTGATATCAGGTCACTGAAGGCCATGGGGGTGATTGTTGAGCTAGATAGGGGGGATAGGTTGAAAGGGTTGAACAACGAGGTCTGGGACCCGTTGCCTCCAGCTGTGGAGGAACATGAGGATGAGGAGATGCACGATCAGGAGCATCCGGAGCAGCAGCACCAGCACTAGCCACATACGCCACCACATTCACCGCAGCACCATGCATTCCACCAGCATCAGGACTGGCCCGAGTTCTATCAGCAGTTCCAGCAGATGCAAGTTAACCAGGATCAGATCAGGGTTAACCAGGAACAGCATGGGGTTTACGTTGACCAGATCCGGTCTAGACAGGACGAGATTCGGGCCAGTCAGGATCAGCTTTGGGCCACACAGGACCAGCTTCGGCAGAGCCAGGATACTCTATACCAGGGGGTGAGTGCGGGATTTTCATATCTTTTTGGGGAGATGCATCACGCATACCCTGACTACTTTCAGCACCCTCCACAGTTCCCACCGTGGAACCCCCTGGTTATGGCGATGCGGGCGCGTCCTTTACTAGAGACGATGATGGTGATGACGCTTAGGAGTGGTGGAGTGATAGTTGGTGTTTGTTTTTAGTATTTCAGTACTTTGTTTTGGGTGTTTATTTTTTACTGTTATTTCAAACACCCCGGTTATGTATTTTAAATTTCAGACAATTTACTTTATGTCTTATTTGGATTGTAGTACTTATATTTATGTAAATTATGGTTTATTTGTGATTTTTCTGTTTTTGTTTTGTTTTGGTGCACATGCGTCATACATGCAGGTTTTGGCTATCGGATCTTGTACCGGAGCACGTACCAGATACAGCTTCGGAAGTCTCGTGACATCATCAGCATCTTGAGGGGAGTATTATTATCCCTTTCTCTATATTTCGGGTCTCGCATTGGGGACAATGCGAAGTTCAAGTGTGGGGAGGGGGTTAACTTTGTTAACTTTGTTTGTCCTCATTTGTTTAAAAAAAAATCAGAAAATCAGAAAAATCATTCAAAAATACCTGTATTTTGTATATATTTTAGTAAATAAACCGGTTGGTTGTGTTTTAGAAAGCATCGGACTTGATAAAAACTCGACACGCAAAATATTTTTGAAAAAGGAAACCGGAAAGCGTGACAAACAAAAAAAGACTTACATGATAGTTTTCACACGTTTTACCCATTCCTTCCGTTACGTGAGCATATTTGAGCCTATTGTTATATATTTGTTCATTTCGGATATAGGAGTGAGCCGGATGTTATGTGTAATTTAGAACTTGTCACTAGTATGCAGTATGGTGCACCATACTCCAATAATTGCTTAAATTGCACGGTCGTGCCACAGGAAGAACGACCGTGCGACATCGAAAAAATATAAAAACAGAACAGAAACTTTCTGTTCGACATTCTGGAATTTTGGGAGCTTAACAGGCGATTTTACAGGCTCCGGAGGCTTTGCTTTTGACCCGGATTCAAGCCACATTGTGCCGTTTAGCTCCATTACTATCCGGATCCTTAATCTTATGCTTGTTTATGGTTTGGTTTTCTAATCTTTCCATGATTTTGTTAATCTTTAAAGCATTTAGGTTAATGTTTATGTATTATTGTAGCCTTTGGGCAAAAACACAACAATCCCTTGCTTGATTATAACCATTAGGGTGTTAATCTTTGTTTGTAATGACATTTTGAAGTATTTTCTATGTTAATCTTTGATGATTAGTTTGCAACCTTGTTATTGATATTGATTTCTTGATTATAAGTAATTGTGTTGGATGATTGGTGCTTGGTTAGTTAAGATAGTTGAAAAATGAAGCTTAATTAATCTTGTATTAGTAAACTTTGAACTTGGTTAACTAGTTTAGCTTGGTTTAAATGTGTGCATCATGATACTAGAAATGGTTAGTGATTTAATAAAATGTAATTATTGTTAATCAAGAAAGCTTGCCCTCACGGAAGGACCTTAACGGGTTAGATGGTGTTGTTATAGATTCTTAACATAAATTGCTAATCTTGTTAGTAGTTTAGGCCAAAATTGCTTTCTTGGTGAATTTATGTTTAAGATTTGTAAAATGAACTCAGTTGTGATTTAATCTAGTTTATGCTTGTCTCGGTGGTTGCATTGTGTTTATCGGTGTTGCTTTCCTTGATTAAGTGCGGTTAGAAAACTCCTAACGGATGACTAACTCATTTTTAAGAGATTTTTATAGACATTTATCAATTGCACGTTAAAGAACAATTTTAGGTGGTTAAAGTGTGTTTATCGTTTTAGCTTTCCGAATGATTGTCATGTTAGGATTCCCGAAAGGGATACTAATTGTCTTAAATTGGAAAATTGTAATAATCACTTTTATAAATTTAAAAACCAAATCGTGTGTAATTTCATTGTAAAAATATGTGTAGTCGCGCACACGTCAACTGCCTAAATTTTAACACATTTCTTGTTTCTGAATACATACAGTTTAGGTTAGGGCTGGCAATTTTACACGAATACACGAATACACGACACGAACATACACGACCTTGACAGGTATCGTGTATGACCTTAACAGGTATCGTGTACTAAACAGGTAGACACGAAACAACCTGTTAATTTTCGTGTCTAAACAGGTTAGATACCTGTTTACCTGTTATATACATGTTAAGACATGTTAAAAAAAAGAAACCCTAATATACCTGTTTACACGAATACATTGCTCATTTACTCAAATATAGATGGAATGTGACTCTATCTTTCTTAGTTAAAAAAAAAAGAAACCCTAATGACCTAATCTCTCTCAACTCTCTCAAGTTACAGCCGACATCATCCATTCATCCAGATCCAGCGCCGGTCATCCACCGCCACTCATCCACCGCCTGCATCCACCGCCAGTCATCCACGACGCTACGCACAGCCGCTCCTTGAGTCTTGTTTAAAAAATAAAGGTAATTTTGTTACTGATGCGTTTTGTTTATAAGTTTATAACTGTAAATGACTGTGAACTTGTATGTTTTTATATGAAATTCGAATTTTCGAGTCATTTTAAGAATCATTCGCAATAGTTGGTGCACATCAACTCTTTGGGAGATCGAGAGCTCCATTCCTGATAAGGATGGAGGCTCTTGGAAAATTCGTCGAGGTTAATTTTGACCTTCGAGTGTCAAACAAAGAAAATTACAGATGGAAATTTGACTATTCGGTTGCGATTTCATTCAAATCAATGTGGTTTTTCAAAATATATGATGAAAAGAATAATATTGACTTTTGAGGTCAAGCACAGACATTAAACTCCATTTTTATACTAAGCTCATACAGTAATCTGCATCAATTAGAAATTTTGAAAGTTAAGGTTTGACCTCAAAGTAAAACTGTGACTAATGTACCGGTTAGTCTACTGATCTGTTGAACTTAAGCCTACAGATTACTGATGCAAAAATCACAGTAGGATCATAACAACCGGTTAGTATACTAAGCACACTGAAATCATAATGCGATTAAGAATGAGTACTTTTTTGTTTATTGTTTATGTTTTGAATTTGATGCAACCCTATGTTTATTGTTTATTGCAGATTAAGAATGAGTGATTCTCAAAAGAAGGTGGGAAAGAAGAAGGATAAGAAGTCTGTGAACTTTTGGCGAGTTTTTATTTAAGTCTTTTGTGATTTGCCGTTTATGGATTTTTGTTTTAAACTTGTTAAGTATTCGGTATTTATGGATTATTTAAGCTGTTTGTGAACTTTTGGCGAGTTTTGTTTCACTAAACAGGTTCTAAATATGTGATTATTTTAGTGTTCGTTAACAGGTATTAACAGGTAATTTTCGTGTATATCGAGTCGTGTTCGTGTTTGAAAAAAAGGACACGAAATCTTATCGTGTCGTGTTCGTGTATGGCCTTTCGTGTATCGTGTCTTATCGTGTCGTGTCTTATCGGGTACGGGTATACACGATATGCCAGCCCTAGTTTAGGTGAACCGGGCGGTTTTCACGGTTTTGCTGTTCAGATTTATGAAAAAAAATTGATTTTTAAAAGAGCAGAATTTTGTATTAATTAGTGGTATATGAATTGTATTAAATTTCCAAGTTAAGAATTAGTATTAATTAGTGGTATATGAATTGTATTAAATTTCCAAGTTAAGAATTCTTAAAAAACAAGAATTCATGTTGAAAATGGAAGGCAATGTAATTTTTTGTTAGTTACTATTAGAGATTTATCAACAAGTGAGTGAGAATTTAATATGTTAGATGATACGGTCATAAGGCTAGATGTATTGAACTAACTAAAGTATTCCGTCGGCGAATGCAGGAACTATTTCATTTAAAGATGGAATGTAAATTGAGCTTCAAAACTAAGAATGACAATTTACATAAGCTCAAAATGCTCCGGATGTCGTCCACAGTCGAGGAATAAGAGGTTGAAGAAAAATACACTTACATATACATAGCACTTGTGAAGAATCTTTTAATCCGCAAAAGTGTCACTGTATCCTTTTAAACCGTCCTTTACTTATTTTCCTAATAAGAAGATGATGATAATTGAAAAAATCTAGAGTAGTTTTAGTGTGCCTTAATGATGATAGATGGAATGGAGTGAACCATTTATTCAAATATTCATAAAATTTGTTGTTGGTTTTGCGTCTTATGTTATGTCTTTCATAATACATAATTTAATAAAACATTTGTAAAAACATATTTTTATGCTTTACGACATAAATCTATTAATTAAAATTAAATTTTCCTACCCACGAAGCTCGCGGGCTCTAACCTAGTACATAATTAAATTTAAATAAAGTAGCTCCACTAAGTAAATTACTAGGATATTACTATCATTAGAACCATAAATGAAACCAAACATCATACTTGGAGACTATATCCATAAATTTTAAAGCGTCGGAACGAAATTCATAATTTGATCAATTGCACTCTTTTCTTAATTATATAAGCCATTCGTCTGTTGAAAAAAGTAATCATGCAACCAATTGACATGAGACTATGGGGTGTGGGGGTTTGCTTTGTGGCATTACTTGACACGTGACAGGTGTGGGCTCCACCAGTCCACACCCAAAAAAGTGGGGGTGTGGAAGGGTCGTGGCTAGGCGGCGTTGGGGTGCCACGTAGCACCTATTTTTTTTTTTCATATTAATCGTAGAATATACTAAATAATTTTAAAAACACATTTTATTTATATTAAATAACTACAATAAAAAATACATTACATCATAAAAAAATCATTTATCTTCATCTTCTTCTTCATTGGAGTCGAATCTAGGAAGTGTCTAAACATGTTCTACCATCGACACTGCTGATAATAATAATTCGGGTTATTGGATTTTAATAATCCGAAGTTTTACCCGTTGGCCACTAATAATCTCAACTTCAAAAATTCCCTGTAATAATCCTAACTTGCAAGATTTTGGACCCCAATGATCCTTTGCTCATTGGGTTATAACCCAATTAGTTTTTTGCTGAGGTGGCTGATGATATGAACACAACTTTGTTATCTGTTGACTTGGTTGCTTATGTGGCACCATCACCACCTCCACTGCCACCACCATCTCCTCCAGCCACCACCATCATCTACCACCATTACCCACCACCATCACCTCCGACCACCTCCACCTACCACCATCACCACCTCCACTTCCTCCACCACCACTGCCATCTCCACCAACACCGCCGTTATCTCCGCCCACCACCACTGCCATTTCCGCCACCACCTACCATCGCCATCTCAGATTCATCCCCACCTTCGTCACCTGACCGACAACCACCCCCGTATCGGCGGTTCTCAAACTTGACCTAACCGTCACGGATGAAGGATCCAAAACCGTGGGCATAGGGTTAATTCCATTGTTGTTGTTGGAGCAGAGCTCGATATGGTAGAGCGGATGTCGATGTGGTGTAGCAGAAATAGGGTTAATTCCATTGATGTTGTTGCAGATGTTATGATTTCATTGCAGATTGAAGGATTGTGGGAATGGATTGTAGGTGGTGGTCGGAGGGGATTGAAGATGGTAGTTGTTCGGTGGGAGCTGGGTGGTTGGAGGGGGTTGAAGATGGTGGTTGTGCGGTGGGAGTTGGGTGGTTGTGGTGGTAGTAAGATACTGGAGTGGTGGTGATGGTGAAGATGGTGATTGTCTGTGTATGTATATATATAATTAAAAAAATATATTTTTTTCATCAATATCCACATAATGAATCAGCTTATTTTTTTACACATTAGCGTCCACGTCAGCAAAAACTAGGGGAGACAATTCTGACCCGAATGCATATAATTGGGTCACTTTGGGTCTTTTATTAATTACTATGGGTCAATTTGGGTTTCCTTGTAAAAATTAATGGGTCCAACTGGGTCAAATTTTAAAAAGGGGAAGTATGTTTACGGGTCAATTTGGGTTTAGAAGTAAAAAGAAACGGGTTACTGGGTTTAGAAGAAATACGACACGGGTTAGGAAAGCTTACTGTCCTAGGGTTTTTTTCTTAGAGCTTGAACTTCAGTGATCATCATCATCAGCGATTCAGCGACGGCATCTTCATCCTCTCCGGCCTCCGCCACAAACCCGCCACCGTCTCCGCGTCTCTGTTGTCTCCTCCGCCACAAACCCCCACCCTCCGCCGGCATCTTCATCAACGACGGGATCTTCATCAGCGACGGCATCTTTTCCGGTGAAGGTATCATCATCACTTCATGAGCAGGGTAGTTGATGGATTTGATGTGTGTCTGTGTAAATGTTTTAAATTTTGTTGTGAATTTGTTTGATTTTGTGGAGTTGTTTTGGAAATTGATAGATGAATAGCGTTTTTTTTGTTGTAAATGTTTCAGAAACTGTGTTTAATTTGTAAATCTGTGATCGATGTTTTATTAGTTTGATGTTGAAGCTGTAATTTCTTTCTCTTATGATGATGATTTAAATGACTGATTGAATATATGGTCATTGTTTAAAGAAAATTTGATGATTTAAATGGCTGATTGTTTTTTTTCTTTTTCTTTCTAAATGTTTCAAAAACTTTATGTGTTCGACTGATACATATGTGATTGAAGTTTTTTTAGGTTTAACAGGAATGTTGATGTGTATTTGTTGATCAAGTGTATTTGTTGCATTATCTGTGACTATGATTAAACTTCAAAAAGGATTGTGGTTTTTTATGTTCTTCATGAGTAGGAACTGTATTACTGAGCTACTTTTTACTTGGATATTTTGCAACTGAACACTTGCTTCCTCTTTGGTGTCTACACTGAAGCAGATGACAAAGCTGAAGTCAGCACCCCATGAATGGTAATCCAATCACTGAACACAAAGGTTTCTTAGTGTCCGTTAGTACACAAGTTAGGGAATTTAGAATATCCTACTAAATCTGGTAATAGCAGGAAGTAGGAACTTGGTTTTAAAAGTGTGCTTGAGGCGCGAAGTGCGCACATGGCAAGGCGATCTGGAAAGCGCCTTAGGGTTTGAGCTTTGAAGCGGCGCCTCATGTACATCTAGGTCAAAATTGGTGAAACTTAGGGTCTGTAAGGAGGCTGGTGTATGTAAGGGATAAAGAAACTTTGATAGGTTTACTTGATGAAAAGGATAGTATGTAAAAGAGATGAAACTTCTGGTTGTACATAGAGCAACGGGTTGTACAAAGTAGGTACATTATTCGAAGGTTACCAACCCGGACCCGTTTTAACCCGACAAAATTGCCCCTTGATGTACAATCACTTAAAAAAAAACATTTTTTATCCAACCCGACCCGAAACCCGTTCTGACCCGAACCCGTTTTGACCCGAACCAAAACAACCCATTTTTTAATTGACCTGTTCCGACCCGAACCCGTTTCGACCCATGACCCAACCCGACCCGACCCAACCCGTTTGCCAGGTCTATAAATGACAAAAACTAACCCAGTTAGCAAAGGATTATTGGGGGCCAAAATCTTACAAGTTGGGATTATTACAGGGAATTTTTGAAGTTGGGATTATTAGTGGCCAACAGGTGAAACTTCGGATTATTAAAATCCAATAACCCTAATAATTCCACCCCGTCGTCGGATGAGAATCACCAAACAAGCTTATCATACGAATCGCTTGAACTTGAAGAATCCATTTTATATATTTTTTGGAGTTTGATAGTGGTTTTTGAATTTTTAGATGGTAAAAACGAGTACGAAATGTTTAGTTTATATAGAAAATAATTAAAAGATTTTTTTTTAAATAGCAGTTGGCCAACGGCTATGCCTAACGGTCATCAAATACTAGCCAATCAAATCCAACCATGTCACCCCCCCCCCCCCCCCCCCCCCCCCCGCGCCCGCCCGCCTGAATCCCCACGTCAGCGGGGCAACACCATGGCCAACACTAGCCAGGTGTGGTCTAGCCAACGTTAATGTATTTCGTCACCCCAACTCACACCCTGTAGTCTGACAAAAGTTGCAATTATATTGTATTAGTGAAATAACTGATATTCAAAACATGAATTACCATATATTTGCCAAATAGACTATCACAAAAGAAACTTTTAACTTGAGAGGGTCAAAATAGACAATCACAAAAAGTAACTTTTGACTTGAGAGGGTAAAAATAACCACAATGTTTTTCTTCTCAAACATGCTCAGGTTCGAATCCCTCTTCTTCATGAACTTTATTTACTTTTCTTTTCTTTTTCATCTTCAACTCAAACCCTTGCTCTTCTCCGACGCCGTTTACAGATCTCCGTCGACTAATTTCTCACATTCTTTCATCATTCAGTATTTTAATATCAGATCTGTATCGCATTCTATCTTATAATATTATTCAATTTTACAGCCAAGATTCATCACCAAACCACCGGTTCAGAGGAGACGAACTCTTGTCTTGCCTAAAAGGTACGTTTGCTACTTCCAATTTGAGTGTTTGTAGTAGATCTGTATTTGTTTGTGATTTTCATTTTGTACAGTCACAGTAGTGATGATGATTCTGCAATCGAGCAGGAATTACTCCACACAGTCGTTGTAAATATTTCTCTCTCTCTCTTTTTTTTTGATATTTTATAATATATTGATAGATCTGTCGCTTGATTGCCTAAATTTTAACAAATTTCTTGTTTCTGACTAGAAATTTAGATGAAATATAACCATGTCTCAAAACTGGTGTCTCTGAATACATACAGTTTAGGTGAACTGGGCGGTTTTCACGGTTTTGCTGTTCGGTTTTATGAAAAAAAAAAAATTAAATTTTTAAAAGAGCAGAATTTTGTATTAAATTCTTTAAACAAATGACAAGATTGTTGATGAGTATGATATAGATAGATAACTTTATGTTCCTAAAATAAAAAGTATAAATAATAAATGCAAAATGGTCTGTTCAGCTTAGACAACCGGTTTCAACTTTCAAACGATAAACCGAACCGTTAACTAGCAAATCGTTAGAACTATACCGTGAACCGGACCTTACGTACTTCAAACCGGTTGACTTTCTTCGGTTTCGGCAGTTTCGTGGTTTGGGATGTTTATGAACACGTGATACGATTATCACTTTACTCTTTAAAAATGAGCATTCTCCAAAAGATATATGAAGTTGATATATGTTAAAGTGTGATTTGCAGGGACGGTGGTAGTAGGTGTGGTGGCAGCCATTGGGCCAGGGGTGTGTGATTTCAAAACTGGGGATGTTGTTTATCATCATTTCGGGGTTGTGATGTGAACCTATACAGAGGAGCAGCTTGTTTTGTTACCTTTTAGCTAAACTTTTTATATCTGACCCGTTTTGAGATAAAAACACCTAAATTGACCCATTCTTAAGTAAATGTTCTCAAGGGGTACCTTTTATTTATTCATATGTTTACTTGTTAATCTTATAGTTGTTCCTTGGTGTTCTACTAAGAAACAAGATTTGTCGTCAAGAATCTGTGAAGCATTCGGAGCTTTTGTACGGTTTATGTTATTTCAAAACGGAATTATCTTCACTCAGGGCTTCTGATTCTGAGACAATTGATAGTGATTCAAGTTCTATCGCCAATCCTTCAAGTCTTGCCCCCAGCTCCCAAACAGGTACCCTTTGACTTTTCAAGTTTAAGAGACTGATTTTCTTCTTCGAGATTCCATTTGAACTCTTCAACTGATTCAGAAAGATTTGTGGCCCATTAAAGACCGGCACAAGTATCACGAACAGAAAAGTTATGGTGTTCTATATGAACCAAACTCCATATCAATTTTAATTTCAAAGATTTATAGGTTTGACGTCAAAAGTCAAAATTAAAATTTGTTTTGATAATTTGATAGTGCTATTGGTATGTATGACAGAGTGGACAGACCAAGACTCTGCTACTTCTTTGCAGGATACTAGTATTAACTTTGAGCTGGAGAAACTGAGAGTTAAACGCAGGCACATTCGCGGGTTGATGCAATTGCATAAAGCAAGACACTTGATGCATCTAGAAAGGTAACTGCAATTTTCTTTTTTCCTCTTGACTTTTGAAGTCAAACTATATACTTTATAAGTGGCTATCTGCCGAAATCATCACAGATTCAAGTCTTTTTATATTTCTTAGTTTTTGAATGTTCATTTGGTGATCACAAGATTTTTAGTTTTTGAAAATGAAATCTAGCCCATTTGACTAACAGTCAAGTCAATCTTGAACTAAAGCATACTGCTTTTGTGTCAGCTGACTGACTGATGTTCAAAAACTGCAACTTAAGGAATCCATCAAACTCAAAAGATTAAAACATAAAAGTTGGAACCAGAGGGAATGGAACCGTATATAAATCAAGCTTTCATCAAACGGTTGCTGCTGATATATTCAAAATGATTAAAACATGCACATTGTGGCCCGTTTATAGAGAAATGCATTGTTAAAATTTGGAAATTACAAGTCGTCAAAAAAATACGGAAGTTAAAGACATAAATAGACGTGCAAATCAAGTCAAAGACATAAATATACGCGTAAGTCAAGTCAATTAGTGATTTACAAGTTCCACTAAAAATTATAGAATTCAAAAGGCTAAAAAATAGGGAAAGTCTTTAGTGACAAAATCGGAATCCTAATCTATGGAATTCGGGTACGAGAGCCTTCTAGATTTTCGATCAGCTCCTTATCATTTCCTAATAATAAAATTTGATTTTGTAGCTTGAAGTATTGAGTAGAATCCGGCATCCTCATCCGCTGATTCTAATCGTTCATGGTGACCTAAATGCAGCAAATATACAGGAGTTTGGACGAATGATTACTTCATAATCGCAAAAACAACACACCAGCATGGGAAGTAGCATCAACTCTAAACTTCCTTCATAACGCGAAACCTCAATTGGAATCCTAAATATACTGCTTGATAAAAATATCCAGAGCAAAATCGGGGACCTTGGCCTCTCAACAATGCTTCAATCAGACTTCTCTTCCACATCCACCATTTACAATGACACGAGTCCAGCGGGAAACCTTTGTTACATCGATCCAGAATATCAACGAACAGGATTAGTTTCTCCAAAATCCGATGTATCCGCCCTTGATATGGTGATTTTGCAGCTGCTGACTGCAAGACCAGCAATTGCAGTGATCCATGTGGTGGAAACAGCACCAGTCTCATAATATAATGATGGTTTGATACAGGATGTTATGGTTGATCCTTGTGTGGCTGCTGATAGCTACACATACGCTCGCAGGGTGATAGAGCAATGGTTTGAGGAAAGTGATAGCTCACCGATGACTAATTAGTAGGAGCCTAACGCCTAATTACATGCTTCTTTCGGCAATCATGGAGTGGAGATCAACAACATAACCATTTTGAGTGGGATTTTTTGATGCATCCTGATTTTGTTAGGATTTTTTTATGTACATTAGTTTGATTTATCTATATGTTATATGTACCTGTCTTGAACTAGTATGCAAATTTATAAAGTGTACATGACTTTTTATTGGCACAATGATATATGATTATTAGATAAAGGAGCAGCGGGAAGCTGGTTTAACAATTACAAAGAAAGACATAACAAAAAACCTTACTGGAACCGAACAAAAAACAACAGCAATAAACAACCTTATGAAAAGCAGACTGCAGGGAAACTACACCAAGTGACCCAGGAGCTGTCTTTTTAGGGTTACTTAGAAAACATATCACAGTAATACTTTAGCATAACATCATAAACCTTATACCTTGATCAATTTCCTCAAGAGACGGAAATACGTGATCCTCCATGATCTATTGAGTATTAATGGAACCACAATGGCCCAAAACCCAGTAATAAATCCAAGCACTATGCTAATAATTAATCCCCAATCTACTTTGTGTGATCCACCGTCTTCTTTTTGGTCGCTTGTTGTATCAGGTTTGTCAACATGAACACAATCATTAGTTAGTGGAGCTCCACAGTTTGTTTCCAACGAAGCTGGACTCATTGAAGCTTTGAATCTGAGTACTTGATGGAACTCGTCCTATCAAATTGTTATATGAAACGTTAAAGCTACTCAAGAAATTCAACCTTGATAAGCTTACAGGAAGCTCCCCAGAAAGCTTGTTTACTGAAACATCAAAAGATTCAAGTTCCTTCATGTCCCCAATCTTATTCGGGATATTTCCTGTCAGTTGATTACTTGATAAATTCAATGATTTTAACTTGTGGAGACTTGTAAGCTCAGTAGGGATCCGCCCAGAAAAATTGTTGCTTGAAAGGTCCAAAAGCATAACCAGTCCTAGAATGAAATCATACATGTCTTCTCGTCCCTTTGTCACCAAGGGCACAATAGCATAGACTATAATGCTACTACATGAGAATGATAACATATTTTCTGAGTTAGTCTCTATGCCGGAAAGGACACTAAAGTTGTTAAAGCATCTCGGAATATTTCCAGACAAGTTATTATGAGCGAGATCCAAGATATGGGCATGTGAAAGATAACAGAGCTGGTGTGGAATAGTTCCATAAAAATTGTTGGATCTAAGGTTGAGAAGTTTCAACAGAGTGAGTTTTATTCCAATCCATGGTGGAATGATTCCAACAAGATTATTTTTTTCAAGTTGAAGAACCTTTAAGTATGACAGATTCATTAGGGAAGAAGGTAAACTTCCTGAAATCTTGTTCCCACCCATGTTCAATAATTGCAATGAAGGTATCGAACCCAATGTTCTTGGAATCTCACCAGACAAATTATTATTACTCAAGCCTAAGACTATTAAACTCGACCACTTCTCCCAACACTCCGGAATTACACCTGACAATTGATTATCTCCCAGATTAAGATACTCAATCTTGTTCACACCATTGGAACACACCAAATTGTGTAGTGATCCAACAAAATAGTTATGTGATAGGTCCAAAATTATTAAAGCCGAACCGTTTGTGAGAGAAGGTAATTTCCTCCCAAAGTTATTAGAATTAAAGCCGTGCGTATGAAGTGTAGGAGGGATGGACAATAAATTTCCCGTGAAAGAGTTGTTATAAAGATATAGTTCTTGTAATCTAAAGAGACGCCCGATTTCATTTGGAATTCCGCCTTGTAGAATGTTATCGTGAAGGTAGAGGTGGCTTAGCATGGACAATGAACCAATCCCATCTGGGATCTTGCCGACCAGATTATTGAGACCCAAGTCAAGGACTTGGAGGTTGGAGCAATTCGTTATGGTGGATGGAATGTTTCCAGTGAAAGAGTTGTTATAAAGACGTAGTTCTTGTAATCTAAAGAGACGCCCGATTTCATTTGGGATCTTGCCGACCAGATTATTGTGACCCAAGTAAAGGGCTTGGAGGTTGGAGCAATTCGTTATGGTGGATGGAATGTTTCCCGTGAAAGAGTTGCTAAAAAGATCTAGTGTTTGTAATCTAACGAGACGCCCGATTTCATTTGGAATTCCGCCTTGTAGAATGTTATCGTGAAGGTAGAGGTGGCTTAGCATGGACAATGAACCAATCCCATCTGGGATCTTGCCGACCAGATTATTGAGACCCAAGTCAAGGACTTGGAGGTTGGAGCAATTCGTTATGGTGGATGGAATGTTTCCCGTGAAAGAGTTGTTAGAAAGAGATAGTGTTTGTAATCTAAAGAGACGCCCGATTTCATTTGGGATCTTGCCGACCAGATTATTGTGACCCAAGTAAAGGGCTTGGAGGTTGGAGCAATTCGTTATGGTGGATGGAATGTTTCCCGTGAAAGAGTTGCTAAAAAGATCTAGTGTTTGTAATCTAACGAGACGCCCGATTTCATTTGGGATCTTGCCGACCAGATTATTGAGACCCAAGTAAAGGACTTGGAGGTTTGAGCAATTCATTAAGGTGGCCGGAATTTCACCGGAAAATGAGTTGTTAAAAAGCTGAATGACCCTGAGAAAGCTAAGATTACCGATGGAAGGAGACAACTTACCAATCAAGCCTCCAGATGAGAGGTTCAAGTGGGTGACTCTTTGGTGGCGAGGGCTGCATGTAACGCCTTGCCATTGGCAGAAATTAGTGCTGGAATGGTTCCATGAGGTCAAGAGACCTTGTGGGTCACCTTTAATCATGGATTTAATAGCAAGCAAAGCTAAACGATCAACAACGTTGGTGCTGTTCAGTGCTGGTGCCTTGTGAATGGGTGTGGAAGATGCTGCAAGATGTGTCAGGATGGCGAAGAGAAATGATCGTAAGAAAAGCAACCATTTGGCACTCATATTTGGTAGTTGATTATGTGGTATTATTCTAATCTTTTTGCGACTATATATACGAAAGTGTTTTTTATTGGTTCTATTTCTTCATGATAAATTGATAATAAAATAACTAACATATATATGTCCCCTTCTATTGTTTATTCAATGAATAAATAGAAAATAGTCAGTAACGTTGTCTAAGTTAAGGTGATAAGAAACAAGTGGATGTAATTGGCTTCACAATTACAATTTCCATGTGTCTCACGCGATAAAGGTAACAAGCAAAGACTTGTTGACTTGGCTTTTTTCCTGGTGAATAGTATGTCTACACCTGTTCACTTGACTTTCATTCCACATAGTTTATAAAGATGCCTAAGACCACCCGTAGTGGGGCGTGATTTTTAAAAATTTTTCAAAAAAAACGCCGGATAACACCCCCTCCCACTACACCCGGCGTTTCCGGGCGTTATATTTGAAAAAAAAGCACACCGGCGTTTTCTTTATAACGCTTAATTTGGTTTGTTAATTGGTTGACCAACCAATCACCACTCACATGTCTGACAAGGTATTATTGGAATAATACTAGAGAGAGGGGGATCATGCATGTGGCCAAAAACCTTTTTAACTCACTGACAACTTTTGAATATAATATGTATTTCGTTTGTTTTGTTTTTTTTTTCATTAAAAATAATATGGGCGTTATTGGCATAATGCCCCACTACGCCACTTTTGCTATAATGCCCCATCGCTGACTAAGACGCCACGTGTCGGATAATGCCCCATGGTGGGGGCATTATAACCCACTACCACTACACATGGTCTAATAGCATTCACACTTATTTATTTATCTTCATTCATTCGTATAATTACACTTAAATATTTTTTTCTCTCTTATTTCAATTAAATAATATTTCTTTTATATCTTTATCATTACATTTTCCCTCTCATCCACACACAACCACTTTAAAAAATATAAAAAAAATTATAAGCGATGTACAGTGTTCTCATATATTTACAGATGAACAATAACATTTTCTCTCTCCTTCACTCACAAGCACTCAAAACCACTCACAACCATTACTTATAACATAACTAACTCACTCACATAAATTTAAGAAATCCATTGTAAATGCCCTAACAACTTTTGTTAAAATGAGTAGGGGTGTTCAAGGTCTGGTTTTAACGGTTTTTAAGTTATATCGTGAATCAAACCGTCAGTAACGATTTTTAATTATCAAAAACAGAAACTGGGTGGTTGAGACTTAAAACCTAACCAAGACGAAAAGTTACTAGCATTGAAAAATGAAAAATAAATGGGAACACCGAATAAAAAAATTATATATAATATAGAGATAAAATGAAAAATAAACTTACAAAACAATGTATAATTTGATTTTCCTTACCCTCTCAGTTTCAGGAATTAGAAAACTAATCCAAGAGTTAGCAACGCAAAAAAAGGTAAAATATTGTGCAATCGGGATTTAGTTATTAAACCAAGATATATTAATAACTAGAAGTACTAATTTATTCTAAAGTTTTCAATCAAGATAAAAGGGAGAGGATCAAAAAAGAAGATTGGTTTGGATAAGAAGTGTAGGAAACAATAATAGAAGGACATGTGACAAATAACAAAAAAAACATAGAAATGAACATTTTAGTTAATTTTAGCTCATCTTCTGGAACGGCACCAAAATGCCCATTTTACGTGAACAATCACTTGCACAAGCGTGGATACTATCTTACCGATGGAATCTACCCTACTTGGTCCATGTTTGTGAAATCATTTGCGTATCCTCACATTGTGAAAGAAAAGAAGTTCAAGAGGCAACACGATGCGGCAACAAAAGACGTGGAATGGGCTTTTGGTGTTTTAAAGGCAAAATGAGGTGTACTTAATCGACCGATGCGTGCTATGAGTGTTAAAAAAATTAGGAGTGTCGTATATGCGTGCATTATTATGCATAATATGATTCTAAAAGACGACGGAAACGCGATTGCACTGGTACATATTAGGGATCCTCTAGTCGAGCCTGTTTTCGAAGACACTGCTTATAACGAGCTCATTGATGAAGATACGCATTATAGACTAAAATATGATCTTGTGGAGCATCTTGGAGAACAAGATTTGCCTCGCCTTCTGGCAGATTCCGACGACGAATAGTTAAATTAGGTTTTTATTTTAATTTATATTTATATTTTAATGTCATGTTATTTATTTTAATTATGTAATGTGTTTTTTAATTAAAAGTACTTTTATTTAGTTTAATATATGTTTTATTTATTTATGCATAATTTATAATTTCTAGAAATAAAAAATATATAACTCAAACACCCTGACAGTGTTTGAATCATTGCAAGTGATTGAGTGAAAAATGGGGAGTGGAATGGGGAGCTGACATGGCATACTATTATTTGCTAGACAATGACTCAAACACCCTAAAGTGTTTGAATCATACCCTCCACCCTTACTTCCTAGCCTTTCTACCTAAAAATGGCGAAAGATTCAAACCGGTCATGAACCGGTTTGCGTCGATATATAATAATTTATATACAAGTAATCGTTGTAGTGGGATGAGTGACCAAGATGTTTTCAAAGAGGCAATCGATAAATACAAAACTACGCATGGGTCCAGTTTCCCACACGTACGGGCTTGGGATGTTTTATGAACCGATAGCAAGTGGGCGCCGGTTCCAAATGAGGTTGCAATGGCTAAACGACAAAAAGTCTCGGAGACCGGTAGTTTTAGTGCGGGAGGCTCGGACGCACGATGCCAAATTAATATAAAAGAAGAGCCCGAATTTGACGAAAAAGAGTACGTGGTTCGAGAGGAGGAACGTCCCTCGGGCAGGGACAAATCGAAAAAGGAAGCGGCTGCAAAAAAAACAAGCGCAACGGGGGGCGGTTCCAAAATGGACGAGTTTATGGCCCAATTAAAAGCGTACACCGAGATCACGACCCAAAAGGAAAAAGCGAAGGAACGCGAGGTGGAATAACTGGTTCGGTTGAAGCAAGAAGTGAACGAATTAAAAGAATGAAAGATAATGACAACCGATATACACAATTATCCCAAATAAAAGCGAGCAATTTTAAAAAAAAATGCAAAAAAAGATCATGAAAAAGTGAGGTAGTTATTAGGATTTTTATTTTTTTTAGGTTATGTTTTTTTTTAACTTATGTAATGTTCGGTTTTTAATATTATGTAATGTTTGGTTTTTAATATTAATGATTTTATTTTTATATTTTATTTAATAAATGTTGAAAAAGTAGATGAATTTAAAATAAAATAGTTTGGTGGGGTAAATTAGGTTTTTATTTTAATTTATTTTTATATTTCAAAGTCATGTTATTTATTTTAATTATGTAATGTGTTTTTTAATTAAAAGTACTTTTATTTAGTTTAATATATGTTTTATTTATTTATGCATAATTTATAATTTCTAGAAAATAAAAAATATATAACTCAAACACCCTGCCAGTGTTTGAATCATTGCAGGTGATTGAGTGAAAAATGGGGAGTGGAATGGGGAGCTGACATGGCATACTATTATTTGCTGTACAATGACTCAAACACCCTAAAATGTTTGAATCATACCCACCACCCTTACTTCCTAGCCTTTCTACCTAAAAATGGCGAAAGATTCAAACCGGTCATGACCCGGTTTGCGTCGATATATAATAATTTATATACAAGTAATCGTCGTAGTGGGATGTATGATGAAGATGTTTTCAAAGCGGCAATCGATAAATACGAAACTACGCATGGGTCCAGTTTCCCACACGTACGGGCTTGGGATGTTTTATGAACCAATAATAAGTGGGCGCCGGTTCCAAATGAGGTTGCAATGGCTAAACGACAAAAAATCTCGTAGACCGGTAGTTTTAGTGCGGGGGCTCGGACGCACGATGCCAAATTAATATAAACGAAGAGCCCGAATTTGACAAAAAAGAGTACGCGGTTCGAGAGGAGGAACGTCCTTCGGGCAGGGACAAATCGAAAATGGGAGCGGCTGCAAAAAAACAAGCCACAACGGGGGCGGTTACAAAATGGACGAGTTTATAGCCCAGTTCAAAGCGTATACCGAGGTCACGACCCAAAAGGAAAAAGCGAAGGAACGCGAGGTGGAATAACTGGTTCGGTTGAAGCAAGAAAAGAATTTCACTTGTTTTATTTGGTTGGTTGGTATAAAATTTTACCGGGGTAACCCTTTACCAAAAAAAAAAAAAAAAAAGAACGAATTAAAAGAATGAGAGATAATGACAACCCATATAGACAATTATCCCGAAGAAAAGCGAGCAGTTTTAAAAAAATGCAAAAAAAGTTCATGAAAAAGTGAGGTAGTTCTTAAGATTTTTATTTTTTTAGGTTATGTTTTTTTTAAGTTATGTAATGGTTAGTTTTTAATATTATGTAATGTAATGTTTGGTTTTTAATATTAACTAGAAATACGACCCGCCGCAATGCGGCGGGGATTCTTTAGTTATAACTAAGTCGATTTAGGACGCGCACGTTATGTTGAACCTGTCAAACGGGAAAAAATAGACGATGTAAAAACGTTCACCCACACACGCACGTTGCGTCGTGTTAATTCGCAAAGTTTAGAACGAAACGTGAAAAATGCTAAACCATAGACGCACGTTGCGATGTTTTAAGTCACAAAATTCAGAACGAAGCATAAAGCGAAAAATTTGCGGAAAATGAAAACTATAAAGGACAAAAGTTGAAAGTAAAAAAGTTGTGAGGATAGATTGCAAAAGATAAAAAGTTTTGTGTTAAAAGTAAAAAAAAAACAAATAGTTTTGGGTTAAAAGTAATCTATGAAATACTTTTTGGTGAAAAGTAAAAAAATCAATTTTTTTTAAAGCTCCAAAGCCAAGGTTACAACAACATATGCATAACCATTTTTTCTTTGAAAAAACCCCAAAGCCAAGATTACAACACATAAGTAAAAAAAATCAAAGTGGTTAAATCGTAAAAGATGGAAACGTTTGAATTAGAAGTAAAAAAACAAATTAATCAAAGGGGTTAAATTACCAAAGATTAAAACTTTAAACTTAAATTGTTAAAGATTAAAACGTTAGGGTTAAAAAGGAAAGAAAGATTAAAAATTTTAAACTTAAATTGTTAAAGATTAAAATTTTAGGGTAAATTGTGAAAGATTAAAACTTTAGGGTTAAAAAGGAAACTAAGATTAGAAGTTTAAACTTAAATTGTCAAACATTAAAACCTTTAGGGTTAAAAAGGAAAATTTTCATTTTTTTTTTAAATACTCCCAAAGCCCAAGTTACAGCACATATATGCACTAATATGTTGCTTCTTTATAAGGTTTTAATTTAATTAATGATTTTATTTTTATGTCTTACTTAATAAATGTTGAAAAAGTAGATGAATTTAAAAAAAAAATAGTTTGGTGGGGTAGGCTCATACTTCATTTCCTTAGTTTTATCCTTGGATGAGCATCCCCCAAGGACTATGATGTGACGCAAAAGTGAAGGGTCATCCATACCGAGTAGCCTAACATCAGTGGCGGACTTACAATGTTAGTAGGGGTAGCACGGGCTACCCCTCAACCCCGTCTCCGTAGTGTAAAAATACCCCTTAACTCCGTTTTCGTAGTGTAAAAATACCTCGCAACTTCGTCTCCGTTATACAGAGAATACCCCTTGTCTAAAAAAACAAAAAATTAGAATACTGGGCTAGTTCTGCGTCTTCCTAAACATGTTATACACACAGGCTGCGAGACTTTTTGGGGGGAGGAATTAATTGCTTGCCATCAACATCAAATCATCACAAATCTAGAAAATCGAGAGGAGCAGTACACGTACACGTGAAGAAGGTGAAGAAGGGGAAACATAAGACAACTGTTGAAGTGACACAAACATCATCATCCATCATCATCATAACATGCTTACCTACGATATTTGGAGGCTTTGTGTTCATCAATTTTGAAATCATTATTTTTATTATATTATAATCAAGAAGATAATTTTAATTAGGGTCATGCTAGCTGCACACGCCCAAAATTATTTTCACACCCCAAAGCGCCGCGCTATGGCCAAAGCGCGGCGCTTCGATCGACAAAACGTGCTTCGATTGACGTTTGAAACATTCGATACTGTTTGACAGACATAAAGCTGATTATGATGTTTTGTCGTTAACCCTAAGCGCCGCGCTTTGGCCATAGCGCGGCGCTTCGACCCCAACTTTCACCCATTTCACCTTTTAAAAGCAACCTCTGATAGAAAACTTTCGATATACATCTTCATTCACAGACACTGGCTCATACATTTTCATTCATTTCAGATCAAAGGTTTGTATTGCCTTTATTCCCCATCCGTTGTGTTTCTTCAAAATAACGCGCGGTTTTGCTGTATTAGTTACATCTCTTGAAAAAACGATGTCGTGGTTAAACAACTATATTTTCGGTCAATATTCTGACGAGACAGTTGTTCCTGATTCTTACGAGGGGACCGCTATTTCTGACTCGTATGAGAAACCGGTATCGTCCAACTTGAGGGAGGCAGAGGTTGTATCTGGCATTCATTATCGTGATAACACGGTGACGCTGGATTTGAATACCCCTGTGGAGGACCCTTACGCACAACAAGGTTATTCGAATTTCGGTTACGGTGGCGAGTACAGCTTTGTACAGCAGGAGTGTGGTCCAAACGACAGTTACGGTTGTCAACAGAGCTTACAAGGTTATTCGAATTTCGGTTACGGTGGCGAGCACAACTTTGAACATCAAGTATATTCGGACCTCGGTGACGATGGTGAGCCGGGGGATGTGTCTGTTGACGAGGAAGGCTGTTACCCGGTTACGTTTTCGTTTGATACGACGCAGACCTTTTCGTCACGTAAAGAGTTGGTGCGTTGGGTACAAGACACGGCAAAAGACAACGGTTACCTCATTGTGACTAAGAGGTCGAATAAAAGAGGAGAGAATTACAAGATTTGGTTTCAATGTACTTTTGGTGGGGAGCATAAGAGTATAGCTACACAGAGGAAAACGGGTAGCAAGAAAATAGGCTGCCCGTTCGAGATGATCGGGTTTTCGGAATCATCCGGAAGTGTCTGGAGGATCGAGGTGACGAAGGCGAAGCATAACCACACTCCTATTGAAAACTTAGAGGGTCACGCGTATGCGAGAAGGCTTTCTTCGGAGGATACAAAACTGGTTAAGGAGCTGGCAGAGCAAGACATTCCCAACCAAAGTATCTGGCGAACGCTGACAAAAAACAATCCGGCTAGAAAGCTTATTCCGAAAGATATACACAACGCTGTTCAGAAGATCAACGCCGAAAAAAATGTCGGTAAGTCTCCGATGCAAAAACTTGTCCAAAGCGCCCCGCTATGGCCAAAGCGGGGCGCTTCGAGTGTGCAAAAAGACTAATGCCGTGTGCGAATAGACCAGGCCTTTTAATTATTATTCAAGCCTTTGAAGATCAACGAACGTGATGAGTGACTAATTCTCTAGTGGTTTCCTCCGGATAGAGGATTCTTGTAAGTTAACGTTTTTTTATGTGTTTAAACTGATTCGTGAACACGGTAATCTAAGCATTCGATACTTTTTACCTTTGGATTAATTAATTGTATATGTCCATTGGTGACCTATCTCAACCCAATCTTTTATTTAAAAACTAATATCTCTTTCTTCCATCTCAACAACCCAATTCTACTCAATTTTTTACACACATTCACAACCCAACCCAACCTAACCCATCCCAACCTAAAAAAATATGTTTTTTTAAAAAACTCTGTTTCTAATAAAATTTATACCAGGATGATCACAAAATAATAATAATAATAAGAACTGCCGTTTATTTGGTTTTTTTTTTTAAATGTTTGAATATTATAAGTTATTTGAGTAATTAAACTAATAGGGGAATTAGTTTGGGTTACAACCAAGGTTGCTCCACCAACTTGGTTGCCAATTTTAATTTCATTTTGATTTTATTAATTACTCAAAGTTTTGTTTTATTGGTGACCAACCCAACTTTAGGTCACCAATGGACATAACCTAATGGATTTATTTTATCTAAATGTTAATTCTGATTCATTCCATTCCTGAGAGTTCTAGTAATCGGAATATATTTGATAGTTATAAGGGTTGGTAATTTCAATTGGTTGTTCAATTGATAACCTTTCATTGTTATGCAATCAAAGTAAGTAGTCTTTGAATGACCACAACTAATTAGTTGAATTAAACAATCATGTCTATGTGATTGTCACGATTAAACACATAATTAACGTTGCTTTGAATCTAAAATCCAGAGGAACCAATGTTTTCTCCTACGGTTTACAACCCAGTTTAGTATTTGTTAGTTTAATCAAATTCTCAAACAACCAATTTATATGTTTGTGCAAGTAGCTAATCATTACTTAATTCATAACGTTTTCCACAATACTCCTCTGGTTCGATACCCTGCTTACCATATCTATTAGGTTAAATAGGTTTTTGATTGACGTTCACGACAGTCATCAACTAACAGAACCCTAACACCGTTAGTCTCCGGTCACTGGAAAAACGTTTTTTGGTTGGAAAAAGGTTCCTAAAGAGCCGATCTATGGTTATAAACAGGTTTGGGATGACGGCTAAAAAGTTGAGTTTTCCAGCAAAAAAGAAGTTTTTTCGGCGACCTTAATAATTGGGCCTTTTTACTAGAAAAGGTTCCTAAAGGTTGAGTTTTCCGGTCAAAATGGAATTTTCCGACCAAAAACGTTTTTCTGGCGACCGGAGACTAACAATGTTAGGTTCTGTTAGTCAAGGTCCATTGAAGACCAATATGTGAAAAGATGAGACCGCCAGTGGGAATTTTTGAAGTTGGGACCGTTGCCGGTCAATGGGCAATAATTGGGATTATTAAAATCCATTATTCTTAATTTTAATAAAAAAGAGATGTATGCAATATATATGCGTTAGGAAGCGGAAATATATAATTGAATTTTATGTTTGGGTAAATATATAATAAGCCAGCTTGTGAGAGAAATATATAAAAATCCATGTTACATTTTGCAGGGCTATTTTCTTTTGCTGTTTTCATGCATCTAACGTTTGAATTTTCTTTCATACTAAAAAATCTGTAGAAAGTAGACTCAAGGGGCTTTCAAACCATATAAAATACACCCCAAATATTATTTAGAAGGGGTAACTTTGTAGAATAGTAACCAAGTTTCAAAAGTGTTCCAATCAGGTCACTCAACATTCATCCTTCAATAAAATTAAGGGTTTTTTCATCCATTTCATAGGTAACCATGGTGATGTGTATTTTTGTATATTTTTTCTCTTTTGTTTGATGCTAACGTCGAGTGATGACTTGGATTGTAACTTGTTTTTTTAATTTTTAATGTAATTAAATGGTTTTTATTTTTAATAAATATAATTTCATATATAAAAATAATTCGACCCCAGCATCTTATGCCCCATTTTTTTCTTGACACGTGGAAAAAAAGACATGGCTCGATTTGAATGTTAAGTTGTCTAATTGTGACAAAAACGACACCAGTGACCTAATTAGAACACTTTTAAAACTTGGTTACTATTCTGTGAAATTTTCCCTATTTAGAAAACATGTCAACAACTAGATTTCCTTTCCATGAGCTTTACTATTTTAGATCATTAACTTTTCAACTAATTTTCACATCCAACGATCATACCATAACTGAAACCAAGTTCTTTTAATCATATTGGGCACCTTATAAACACAAACTTGAGCTTTCTACTAAGTTAGGCACGAATCACATTAAATTATAAAGTTTCAACATACATCTTAGTAGTTACTACTGAACTTTACTACTTGTTTGATTGAGGCATTATAACAAACACCTTATGGCCATACAATTAAACCTTTTAAATTACAACCATAAAGATTCTAAGGAATTCCTTTTCTTCCAACATATCAGGTTCAAACAATGGACTTCAATTATCAATAATCGTCGAACTTGCAAATACTTACATATTTGTTAAGATTTTAAAACAACTAGTAATTCCATAGTTTCATCGTAATTTGGGTTTCATAAATCATAACTCACATACATGTACATCTAATTGGGGATGATAATCAACATGCAACTAACAAAATCACTGGAATTTTCCTCTTGTTTTCCCATACCCAATCTTTTACGCCTACCTTTTGTTATATACCATAAAACTGCATTATATGAAGTCAAAAAGTGATGAAACTTCTACGCAAAACAAAACGAGAAACAAAGAAGACTCAAAACCAGTTTCAAACCTTCTGTCCCAAATCAAACATATAAATTCATTAACGAATAGTCGTAAACTTGCAATGTCATAAACATATAAAAACAGCTTAAGAGCAGCTTTATGCAACAAAACATAATGAATTGTACATCACAGGTATTAAGCTGAATACAAAGCATTTCATCAAACAGCAAACTGGCTAAAGCATTTCATCAAACAGTTGGTGTGCCCCCTAAAACCTATCAGTACAGAATAGACAAAGAAACGAGGTGCATAGAGAGCAGAAGAAAAATTAACCCATATAGATATTGAACATTTGAATGTGGTGACATGACAACAAAATAAATCAATTAAGAATGCCAGATAGATGACTTATAGGGTTTAAAGTTTAAACAAACCTGATGAGATTGTCTGAGTGATAGAAGAGGCTGCGTGTGGAGGCTGAAGTGGCTTCGGCGAGCGGCTGTGTGACGGCGTGTGGTGGAGAGACAAGAGGATAGTGGCGGTGTGTGGTGTTGTGTTCTGTAACGGTAAAGAGGAAAGGGCGAAAGGCATGAATGATGTATCAGTGATTGTTATTTGGAAAAAAAAAAATGGAAAATAGGACATAACTGACTCGAACTCGGGATCTCAAGTTTAAGAAGCATGCGCTGATTCAGTTTACCAGTCAATACGTTTGAACATAAGGTTCAACTACAAAATATTAAAGTGTTCCTTCAGAATTTTCTATTTAACTAAACACTATAAATTATGAATCGAACAGGCTCCTGGGAACCCCCTAACTAGCTATAGATCTTCCTCTGGTCAGAATCTGCTATAATCACGCTATGGAGTCGCTACTTAACAAATTGCAAGACATGGTCGCTTCGCTACAAAGTGCGTTCGCTATCGATAACTATGATTCTCAACAACAAAGTAATAAATAGATAAAGGAAACAAACCCGAATCGTTAATCATAAACACTCCTTGACGCCATTCCTAAAAAGTAATCCAAGGGATCTATTTACGACATAAACCTCTGCAGGATTCTGGATAGCTGCAGTGAGAGAGAGCCTGTGTGCAGTGAGATTTAGATGGCAAAATCTAGAGGTGGCGTACTCAACATACTTGAACAAAATTTCTTGATGTATATCATTATCTTCTATATAGAAATCCAATATCGGGAAAGAAGCGATTAGGTGAAACCAGTTCTTAGTCCACCTGTAGTCGGGCCTGATGTAGCGCCCCCTCACCACATAGCACCCTATGGCACCTTCGTACACCGCCCCGAGGGGCGCCATACCCCTCCAACTTGCTTCCCCTGCGATGTCGTCTTCATTGCCTTTTGTAATCATATAAAACATACTAATTACTTACAAAAGTTGAGAATCTAAACAAAAAGTGTTTTGATTCAAAGCAGCCAGACCTGTTTCAACCCAAATAAAAGGTTTACTCCAAAAAAATCATCAAACATCAAGTGGGATGCTCAAGCAATATAATGACAATCCGAACGAAGTAAAGTGACAATGAAAAGATTTACTCCAAATAAAAGCATACAATATGATATAAACTGAAACCCGACGATACCAACAATATCTCCGCGCTTCACAGGAGAATGGCACTTGAAGAATTTAGCTTCATCCAAATAATTAAATAAAAAACATGCTTAAAGAAGTGAATAATTTCAGTAGTGTGTTGAAACTGCAGACAGTAATTGTATGCAGACAAGGGGGCACTTTAAAGGTGATCCGTATGGAAAAAAACAGGGCACTTTAAAGGTGATTCGTATGGAACAAATGACACCTAAATCAACTACACATTCAACTATAAAATAACAGAAATCTTCATCATAAAGATTTTGAAATTTAGGGCACTCCAAATGTATTCATTCCAGATACACGTATGGAGATTCAATACATTTAAATTCAAAATATAACCTAACTCAATAAATTCACAATCCAACAGTTTCAAATTCAACTACACATTCACCGATTAAATAACTAGGGGGTGTACTCACCGAAGCTAGGTTGTGGTTGTAGAATCGGGTTCTGGTCGTCGAATTGACTTTGAAGGGTCGGCGTCGGAGTTGCAGGTGGCGTGAATGCGGTTGCTGGTGGCGTCAATCGTTAGGTGGTTGTAGCCTTGTAGGGATGCCGTGGTTGGGTTTGGGGGACAGTGGAAAGTGATGTTGGGTAAGGGCAATGTTGCAGAAGGTGTCGGGCGGTGAGGTACCGCCTAGGGATTAATCGGATTGGGATTGTTATATGTATTTTTTCAAAATTATATATATACCCAATAATATAAAAATAATACTTCAAAATTCACATAAATACTTCAAGTTTCAGATAGTATGGTTCGATTTTGACTGATTCTGACCAATTTTGACCGCCTAGGACCGATTTTGACCGATTTTTAACCGATTAATATAGTCCGATTAATCCGATTTTTGACCGCCTAGGACCGATTTTGACCGACTTTGACTGATTTTGACCGACTTTGACCGACTAGCTTAAAATTAGTCAGTAAGTAGCCGCCTAGCGCCTAGGTGCCGATTAATCGGCCGCCTAGGCCGATTTTTGCAACACTGGGTAAGGAGATTTATCTCAATTTAGTGTAAAAGTTCCCACTAGAGCAGGTATCAAACCTCAACATTCAATAGCTTTCCTTGTAAAGAAATCACACATTTGTATCCAACTAGGTGTTGCCCCGCCCGCGTTACGGGGCGATAGCCGAATAATTCTTAACCAATTAAAAAAACAGTACCATAGTTTTGCTAGAAAGAAAAAGTAAAAAGAGTGTTAGGCAGCTCCTTGACACGATTTTTAGCCGGAGTCAAAGTCATATTTTTATTTTTACTTGGGGGAAAAATCAAATTTTTTTCCCGAGGGTAAAATCCTACTTTTTAGCTAGGAGAAAACCGTATTTTTATTTTGCACTAGGGGCAAAAAAACGTAATTTTGAATTGAGGGTGATATCGTAATTTTGAACCGAGGGAAAAATCGTAAATTTTAGCTGGGTGCAAAAGCATAATTTTATTTTGAACTGGGGGCAAAGATGTAATTTTAAACTGGGGAAAAACCGTAATTTTAAAGTGGATATAAAATAATAAACACGTGTAAAATTGTAATTTTGAGCCGGGGGAAAAAAATTATTTTGAACTAGGGAGAAAACGTAATTTTGGCAAAGGGTAAAAGCGTAATTTTTTTACCGAGGGCGAAATCGTATTTTCGGTTTAGCTGGGTGTAAAGTCATATTTTTATTTTGAACCGGGGGAAATCATAATTTTGAACCGAGGGTAAACTCGTAATTTTCAGGTAGGGGAAAACCATAAATGTATTTTTAGCTGGGGGCAATAAAGTAATTTTAAACTAAGGGTGAAATTGTAATTTTGAACCGAGGGTGAAATCGTAATTTTGAGCTGGGGGCAAAAGCATAATTTTATTTTGAACTGGGGGCGAAGACGTAATTTAAAAATGGGGGCAAAACCGTAATTTTAAAGCGGGTATAAAATAAAAAGCTGAGAGTAAAATCGTAATTTTTAAACCTATGGCAAAATCGTAATTTTGAGCTGCTGACAAAAGGGTTATTATATTTTTTAGTTGGGAGAAAAGCGTAATTTTAAAATGGGGGCAAAACCGTAATTTTTAAATGGATAGAAAATAATAAAATGGTTGGTCTAATAAAGGAGGGGCGGCCGGCCATTTCGACCAATGGCAGGGAAACACTATTCCCTGCCATTGCCTTTGTATATGTACGTAATTTTTAAACCTATGGCAAAATCGTAATTTTGAGTTGCTGACAAAAGGGTTATTATATTTTTTAGTTGGGAGAAAAGCGTAATTTTAAACTGGTGGTAAAACCATAATTTTAAAATGGATAGAAAATAATAAAATGGTTGGTCTAATAGAGGAGGGGCGGCCGGCCATTTCGACCAATGGCATGGAAACACTATTCCCTGCCATTGTCTTTGTATATGTTGAATAATAATAATAATAATTGCCAATATTCTATCTTTCTATACGGATAAACATCCCATTTTATATATAAGAAATATATGAAAGTAAATACTTACATATAAACCTATAGGTTAGACCGTGGGGTATTGTGGGGCGGGGGATTGAGGCGTGGCCCGACACGTGGCTTGAGTGGGCTTCGCTGGGCTGACCCACATTGAAGACTGTATGGTGGGGCGGGGGTTTGGGGCATGGCCAGCCCAAAGGCTATTTTTTTAAAACAAAAAATATAAATTTTTTAATAATGTTTTTTAAATAAAGAAAATTACATAAACAAATTCCTATTCCTTGTAATATTTTTTCATTATATCTTCTCTCGTCTCCAACATTAGTTCCAACGCTGGACCTGATAGGTGATCGATGGGCTAGGCTAGAAATTTAATATCATTGAGTCTTTGTTTCAGGGCATCCCTAGCTTCTTTGTTCTTCCGAATTTCGGCCCTTTGTTGTTGGAATACGTTGAATGTATCTAACTTGCTGGAGATGTCATCCAACTGATCGCTGTATAGTCCCCTATGCGAGCCCGAACTCCCAACTGAAGGCGATGCCGTACCTGATCTTGATTTTAGAGCGCGCCTTTTTGCGGCATCTCTTCCGAATTCAGGCCGGTTTGGAGAATCATCCAGAAAGTCCTCCAACTCTTGATCTCGTGCATCCAATTGGTCTTGGGACGAGGGTGTCCTTGACCTTTTGGAAGACGTGTTAGTTTCGCTACCACTGGGGATATTCGCCCACTTGGGATGGAACTTACAAATCTCCCAACAATGCATGAAACGGAAGTCGCTCCCCACATTTGTTTTGAATGTAACCAATGCATTTGTCACACATTCGGCTTCGGTTTCACCACTTTTTGGGTTTTGCTTTGCTTTATTTAAAAAAGCACTAAATTTTGTAAGTTGGCCGCTTATCTCGCTCCACTTCGAGGATAAGCTATCGTTTTCACGATAAGTCTCCCATCCAAGTTCTTCATGGAATGCTTTACTAATCGCTTGCCACAAATGGCTTCGATGTTGAGAATTTTCTATTTTAATAAAAACAAAATTTAATATATTACAAAGTTATATAAAAAATAACCATAAATATTAACATAAGGGCTACAAAATATTAAAAAATACCTAAAGTTGGATGTTGAGATTGTTGAAGCCAAGCCCTCGCCAATGCAAGTTCTTAATTAACAACCCATTTTTGTTGTTTTCATTTGGCGGTTTCAAGTGCTTTCTTCGCCTCGGTTTTTTTCTTATGACTTCACTTTTTGATGGGTTTGGATGTGGAAGGACCATCGTTGGGTGGTTGAGTTTCGGGGACGGTTTCGATTTGGGAAAGGTTGATGGAGGTTGGTGAAAGGTTGATGGGCGTTTGTGGAATCGGGCTAGGTATAGAATCGTCGGTGTGTGGGAAATTAGTAAACAAACGATTCCCGAGATACGATGCATAACTCGCCATATCGGGCATAGAGGAGTGTAATACAAATGGACGAGGCATGGGACGATTGGGTGGTGGGCTAGTATTTTCTTGGAATGCCCACGGGTTGTTCGGGTCATAACCACGATTATGCGGATGCATTTTTCGTTTTGTAGAATGAGAATAGAGATGATTATAGAAGATGTGTAGTGTATTGTGGTTGAATGTGGTAAAAAAAGGAATAGAAGTTTGAGTTTTATAGTGAAAAAATAATTTTTTTTAACATAGCCGTTGGCCAACGGGTGGCCCAACGGCTAGCCCAACTGCTAGTTTGGTTTGGCCAACGAGAACCCGCCATGTCATACGTATAGACCCGCCCCACGCCCGGCTTCAAACTCCCGCCCCTTGGGCCACGCCCCAACCCACGCCCCAACCCAAGCCCCATACCCCACAGTCTTACTCCACTTCATTTATTGCCTCTCTTGGTTTAGAGCAATACTCTAGTGGGCTTAGATGCTCTGCAAGTGCGCTAAGTATAAGTAATCAGTCCATAAGCAAGGATATTAGACCGTATATAATACGTTTAAAAACCATAAATCACAAGTAACTGGAATATATTGAGCACAAATTTTAGAAACTACTAGAAGATAAAATAATATTATATACCACAAAGCTTTGACATCTTGACTGCTTCCACAACATCAAACTCAGGCATTTGGACCAGTAACAGAAGGACCTCCAATGTGTGATGATAAACCAAAGGCAAGCCAAATACAGGGGCATCAATATGTTTTGTATGGACAAATATATATCCCAATGTACCTGAAAGGCATGATTCATCAATACGTAAGAAGCTCTTTCGCTTCGGTAATCTCAAGTAGTGAACAATATCATACTTCATCTCATGAACATGTGGTAGCAGTTCCCACGACTCTTTTACAATGTACTCCTTCATCAACGATATGCCAAGATTTAAAGAATACCATCTCGTTCATATACAGATAAACATCCTTTGATAATTCCTAGACGGGTACTATAAGTACATTCATATCTTTCATCATAAGGTTGTGGGATTTCTTTAAATTCCTCTTGAGATATATTTTAAGAAATAATTAATATCTTTCGATTTCATTAATAATTAATATATATAACAGGCTCTAGCTCGTGTCGCATATGGGTGATAACTTAGTTCATTAATAAATAATAAAGAGCTGAGCTTTAGCTTAAAAGAATTACTGATAAGCGCAACCGGAGTTAAGAAAAAAAAAACAGAAAAGTAAAATGTCATTTTCGACCATGAGGTTTGCCCAGTTTTGGACTTTCGTCCCAAGGTTTGTTTTTACGCATCTGGATCCAAAGGTTTGAAATGTTGCCATTTTCATCTGGCTCGTTAACTCCATCCAATTTTCACCGTTAAGTCAGGCAGGGGGTAATATTGCATGACTTTAAACAGTTTTTAACAGCAGGGATATTGCATGGTTTCTCATTAGTTGGGGGGTCAGAGTGCGAAATTTCCCTGGGAGGGGGTCAGAGTACCAATCATAGATAACCCCACGGGGTAAAATTGCAGTTTACTCCTTCTTGACTGAAAACCATTCTTGGACATCTGATCAAGATTCCAATATTAGACGCACCTTTAGAAATTGCATAGGAAAATCTGGTATATTTTTGTGGTTTCTAAATGTGTTTAAGTTTGTGCTGGAAAAAACTAATTAAACGCAGGCACATTCGCGGGTTGATGCAATTGCATAAAGCCAATGTTTTAAAAACCGGTAAATACCGGCCAGTTATACCGGTATTACCGTTTCCAGATGTAAATCTGGTACGAAACACCCGGGTAAATAAGTGAAACGGCATAAGGTGTGTACCGGCGGCAAAATCCGGTATACCGGTTTGAAACGTAATACCGGTACCGACCCAGTGTTATTTTAGTTTGGGTTGTTACTTATTTTGATTATATATGTTAGTTATCTTACGTAATTTTTATATATTATGATTATTCATAACTAAAAGTTCTTATTTAATATTGTGTGAAACGAAAATAGTTATCCTCTAGTTGATGAGGATGGCGATAATAGTGAATTTCATCTTTTATGCGATCGTGAACTTGATGTATTCAACACTCAGATGGCTTAAACATATCGTACACTTTCATTTAAAAGAGCTTGTTGGAAAATTGAATAATTTTCAATTATCTTTTGGATAATTTTTATTATAGATTTACATTTGGATCATCTTTTAATATGTAATAATGCATTTTTGGATTAACTTTTGAGTTGATGTTGTAATTTATGAAATTATAGAGTTAGGTAGTCAACCCGGTTGAACCGCTCGATACAACCTGGTTCAACCGGTTGAACCATTTTTTAACCTAATCCGGTTTGATTTAAAAACTGATTTTTAAAAATTGCATAAAGCAACACACTTGATGCATCTAGAAAGGTAACTACAATTTTCTTTTTCCTTTGACTTTTCAAGTCAAACCTTGGGGTCAAACTAAATACTTTATAAGTGTTTATTGACGGGTGGTCCGTTGGACAACCCTTAAATGGTTTAAAAAGATTAAAATGCCATGCTTTACTTGGTTATTTGCTTGAACTTAGTAACTACGAGTGTTCGTGTGTTTTGCAGGTAAATCACTTAATTCGGTTAAATTGGAACCCGTAGGCTACGGTTGATGATACGTGTTAACAGCGCAAGTGTTTTGGTGAGAAGGATTTATTATTTTATATAGTCATCACATCATGACTATATAAACATGAGTCAATCGCGTGAAAGGAAGGAACAAAAGTCAACATCATCAGCAACTTTGAGGTTTTGGTTTTTGATGAAAAAACAAACATCATCATCACTTCACATAATTGGCAGCAGATTCTTTCGCATGAATATTAATTAGAGGCACATGGGGCTTGTGGTATTAATTCTTTTTGGGTTTACATGAGACTTGTGGATTTATGTGATTGGGCCGATATTGAACTTGTGCATACTTGGACTCTCTTGGGCGGCACATGCAGAAGGTAAAAACAACATCATCGTTATCTTTTGGCGGCTGTAGACAAGGAACACAAGCAATCATAGGACTTGGTGGAGATTTCTTTCACGAATATCAAGATTCAAGGGAGTGAACAACAAAGTCAAAGGCACATCCTCATCATCAACAACATCATCATTAGGGGCACATGCAGATGAGACGTGGAGACTAGGGCTGCACATGTGGGTGCTGACTTGTTGGGCGGCACATCTCGGAAAACAAAGAAAGGAGGTTACCGTAAATTACGGTCCCACCGTAATTTACGGTGGACCTGAATTTCACTTGAATCTTACCGTAAATCAGTCTCTATGCACCGTAAATGTTTCATGTCCACCGTAATTTACGGTGGAGCCGTAAATTACGGTGGTGTCTGCGGAAAAACTTGTAACTGCCTCATTAAAGTCGGTTTTATTGTGTCTTTTGAAGTATTCTCATCATTGGACGGTTTTGGGACTCACTAGGGGCGATTTTGCTTGTTCTTGCTTGGTTGAAGACAAATTCTAACATTCGGTTTGTGTTTACGATTCCTATGAACATTAGACTCGTTGTTATGATGATTCACCGAGTTATGTCTGGCTAAACTTTTCGGTGATCATCTTAGGTGAAGGTTTCTATTGAACTTTTGTGTGTTTATTTCTGAATTTCTAGAATGATAACTTGCGTTGCTTGAATATCATGGTGTATGTTTAATTGTTTGTAGTTTGTTAATCGATATTGCAATTTCTAGTCTCAATCGTACGTTCTTGGTGCCGTTGGCAATCGAGATATCACGGGAAGGGTTAGGGTTGGTTATTGATTAATTGATCATCGGGAAACAACCTCGCGTTTATAAATCCGAGTACTTTGTCCCCTTTTATCACTTCAATTATCTATACACGAGTTATGTCTATGTAACTCTTTCTAGTTGGAATTGCACACAATTGTTTAAAGAAACTGAAACCTAAGATGGTCATTGTTCTCTCCTAATCTGTTTTACAACCAACATTTGATTTGAAATTAGTTTTTAATTTAGTTTTCTAAAACAACAATCCAAACCATTGATCTTTATTTTTCTGCAAATTAGGTTAATTGTAGTTAATAGCAAAGCTAGAAAATCAACACACTTTCCACATACTCCCTGAGTTCGATACCCTATTACCACTATCTATAGTTGTTTTTGGGATTAAATTTGCGTGTACCACGACAAGCACGTCAAATTTTGGCGCCGTTGCCGGGGAGTAGTGCGCAACGTGTGTTATTATTTTTTTTTTTTTAGTTTGTTATTTTTCTGGTTTATGTTGGGTGTGTTAGTGTGCAGGTATTGACAGGTGCATGCGTACTAGAAGCTCTCACAAGCTATCACCCTTGGCATTTGATCCGGAAATGAGTTACCAAGAGGAGTACGATTACGGTGATTATTATGATGAATATTCCCAACTTTCATATGAAGGCCCTCAGATGTACGATCAAGATTATTATCATGCTCAGTATACATTTGATCAGTATGGTTATGCATGTGTAACTCAACAACCTACTTTGCACTATCAGTCACATAAATCTGAAAGTCTTGACGAGATGATGAGAAAGAGACACATGGTTCATGTTGAAAAAGAATTAACAAAACCTCATTTGTCAATGGAAGAACGAGTAGAACTTTTGGAATGGAAATATGATCTGTTACCAAAAGAGGTGAAAGAGATGAGGCCAGGGACGTCGATATTGGAAAAACGTCAAGCAAAACAACACTGGATATATGTGCAGATTGAACAAATGACACCTATGGGTGATGTAGAAGAAAAGGTTGTAAGTCCTCCCGAACTTGAAACTGAATTATTAGGGCCAAATGAGGAATATACAATTGAAATTATTGTGGAGGAACCACCTATGGAGAGCAAAGTTGAGGGCCTTTTACTTGATGAACCAATCAAAGTTGATTACAACTCTCCGGCTGTGGTGGTTATGGAAACCAAGAGTGTTAAGGATGCATGTTTAGAAACTAGGAAGGTGACACTTCATGATGTGGGAGATTTCATTGATAAGTTATGTTTATGGGAGAGTTTGGATTTGATGGGAACAGAAAACGAAGTAGTGAAGTGGAGAGTAAACTACCGAGCATTTGTTGGAAATTCGGTAGGAAAATGTGGATTTAAAGAATTTTGCAAAGAAAGATGGGACGTGACAAAGCACACACACAATAGAAGAATCAAACACCGTGCTTATATCAGCAACGAAAAAGGTAAATGTGCATTGAGACCACCTTGAGACATATCAGGTACGGTCGGGCTGAAGACCTAAACTTTAGCGCTGCTTGGGAGGCAACCCAAGGTGTTTTTAGATAAGTGTGGGGAAGATGTGCGGAGAGTTGTGTGAAGGTGATGATAGGAAGTCGGATTATCTACAACATCTGTTGTGTCAAGCTTCACCAGGTCAATGTACTCTTTCCTTAGTCTTGTTATGTTCTTTAGTATTAAAATATTGGTATTAGTTGTTAAAAAAAAAAAAAAAAAGGAAATTTGGGATTTGAGAGTATTAGCGAAAGCTAATGTTTTTGGTTAGAAGCGATCTTTCCCTCAAAACCATACATTGGGACAATGTATCCCAAGTGTGGGGATGAGGGGAAATTTTTTTTTTTTGAGAATTTTAAAAAAATTTTGTGAAGCCAAGCGAAAATTGTCAAAATTTGAAAACTTGATATTGTTCCACTTGACACACCGACACCCATCTCTAGTCCTTTATTGGTGAGAGTTTGAGCCACATATGATTATTAATGATGCTTTCTTTGTTTTGAGTGGCGGTGTGTTTATTGAGTTAATAGAACTTGTGTACGAATTCTTGTTAAATCCTAGAGTTAGCATGCTTTTGAAAATGATAGGGAACTTTTAGGAAGCCTCGTCTAGATGTGTGAAGAGTGCGGGATTGGTGGGTTGGACCTCATACTTTACATATATGAGCTTGGTATTGTGAGGGGTGGGGGTTTGGTCTTTAGAAAGCCATGTTTGAGCCTTAGACCATTCGATTGTGACCCGAGCATACTTCCTACAAAATTTTACCTTTTGAGATGACTCGGTTTAGGAGATTTAGTATGTAGCATTGATGTTCTTATATATATTGTTGAGTTTGATGTGTTATTAAAAAAAAAGGAAAGAAAAAGAAAAAGAAAAAAAATATGAGAAAAATACAAAAAGAAGTGATTGGTTGCAATAGTAGTGAAAATGTTGAAGAAGTTGTGTATATAATTGATGGTTGCTTTGTTTAGTGGTAGAAATAAAAACCGGGTCAAATCAATTAGCTCTCGCATATATATTCTACCATTTTCCTACCTTTGCACCTAGCCCCGTTACAACCCGTAAGTCCTTTTGATTCATAAGCATGCTAAATACTCAATAGGAGGAGACTTGATTTTTATACAAGCTTATTGTCGCACAAACACACACACACACACGCATTGAGTGGTTTATCATTATGTGCTAATATTTCTTGTCACCGAGAGTTTTTGTGAGGGGTGTGTCTTGTGGTATGATTGAAGGTTAGTAAAATGACGATACAATTTAGCTTGGTTTGCATAGTTGATCGCTTGTGGTTTTGAAATAATTTTCGAATGGGTTGCTTGGGACAAGCAACGGGTAAGTGTGGGGATGTGACGGGTGGTCCGTTGGACAACCCTTAAATGGTTTAAAAAGATTAAAATGCCATGCTTTACTTGGTTATTTGCTTGAACTTAGTAACTACGAGTGTTCGTGTGTTTTGCAGGTAAATCACTTAATTCGGTTAAATTGGAACCCGTAGGCTACGGTTGATGATACGTGTTAACAGCGCAAGTGTTTTGGTGAGAAGGATTTATTATTTTATATAGTCATCACATCATGACTATATAAACATGAGTCAATCGCGTGAAAGGAAGGAACAAAAGTCAACATCATCAGCAACTTTGAGGTTTTGGTTTTTGATGAAAAAACAAACATCATCATCACTTCACATAATTGGCAGCAGATTCTTTCACATGAATATTAATTAGAGGCACATGGGGCTTGTGGTATTAATTCTTTTTGGGTTTACATGAGACTTATGGATTTATGTGATTGGGCCGATATTGAACTTGTGCATACTTGGACTCTCTTGGGCGGCACATGCAGAAGGTAAAAACAACATCATCGTTATCTTTTGGCGGCTGTAGACAAGGAACACAAGCAATCATACGACTTGGTGGAGATTTCTTTCACGAATATCAAGATTCAAGGGAGTGAACAACAAAGTCAAAGGCACATCCTCATCATCAACAACATCATCATTAGGGGCACATGCAGATGAGACGTGGAGACTAGGGCTGCACATGTGGGTGCTGACTTGTTGGGCGGCACATCTCGGAAAACAAAGAAAGGAGGTTACCGTAAATTACGGTCCCACCGTAATTTACGGTGGACCTGAATTTCACTTGAATCTTACCGTAAATCAGTCTCTATGCACCGTAAATGTTTCATGTCCACCGTAATTTACGGTGGAGCCGTAAATTACGGTGGTGTCTGCGGAAAAACTTGTAACTGCCTCATTAAAGTCGGTTTTATTGTGTCTTTTGAAGTATTCTCATCATTGGACGGTTTTGGGACTCACTAGGGGCGATTTTGCTTGTTCTTGCTTGGTTGAAGACAAATTCTAACATTCGGTTTGTGTTTACGATTCCTATGAACATTAGACTCGTTGTTATGATGATTCACCGAGTTATGTCTGGCTAAACTTTTCGGTGATCATCTTAGGTGAAGGTTTCTATTGAACTTTTGTGTGTTTATTTCTGAATTTCTAGAATGATAACTTGCGTTGCTTGAATATCATGGTGTATGTTTAATTGTTTGTAGTTTGTTAATCGATATTGCAATTTCTAGTCTCAATCGTACGTTCTTGGTGCCGTTGGCAATTGAGATATCACGGGAAGGGTTAGGGTTGGTTATTGATTAATTGATCATCGGGAAACAACCTCGCGTTTATAAATCCGAGTACTTTGTCCCCTTTTATCACTTCAATTATCTATACACGAGTTATGTCTATGTAACTCTTTCTAGTTGGAATTGCACACAATTGTTTAAAGAAACTGAAACCTAAGATGGTCATTGTTCTCTCCTAATCTGTTTTACAACCAACATTTGATTTGAAATTAGTTTTTAATTTAGTTTTCTAAAACAACAATCCAAACCATTGATCTTTATTTTTCTGCAAATTAGGTTAATTGTAGTTAATAGCAAAGCTAGAAAATCAACACACTTTCCACATACTCCCTGAGTTCGATACCCTATTACCACTATCTATAGTTGTTTTTGGGATTAAATTTGCGTGTACCACGACAAGCACGTCATTTATCTGCAGAAATCATCACAAATTCAAGTCTTTTTATATTTCTTAGTAGAATGTTCATTTGGTATCACAAGATTTTTAGATTTTGAAAATGAAATCTATCCATCTGAGACATTTGACTAACAGTCAAGTCAATCTTGAACTAAAGCATACTGCTTTGTGTCAACTGATTGACAGAAGTTTCAACATGCCATAACCGGAACTTCATTGCTAATAGCAAGTGTATATTTCGTATAAATTGTAATGATTTGTAATTGATCTCTATCCTAAAATAGAGATACACAATGTAATTATAAATACAAAGGAATGAATGGAGAGAGGGCATCAAACCTATTCTATCATGGTATCAAGAGATCAGACACCTCTCCTCTTCTAAACCTGAATCGCCGCCCCCCACCTTCTTCCTAACCTTGTTCGATCTGTTGCTCTTCTCATCCCTACCCTGTGCCGATGACTACATCAGCCATGACCTCCTCTATTATGTCGTCGACCACCTTCCCCTCCCTTCACCCTGCAACCACAGTTTCCAATATCAAAAACCTAATTCCCATAACCCTGGAGATCGAATCTTCTAAATATAACTCCTGGGCCACCCTCTTCAAAATACAATGTAAAGCCTTTCTTGTCCACGATTACCTCTCTTCGCCGAAACCCTCCACAACCAAAACCTCCTCTTCTGGTCCACCCAAACCCATTGCTGATTGGGAACGGCTTGATGCCATTGTCTTACAATGGATATATAGCACGATTTCTAATGATCTTCTACACACCATAATCAACAAAACATCAACCGCACATGAAGTCTGGACCGCCATTGAAAACCTTTTTCAGGATAATAAAAGTGCCAGAGCCATCCACCTCATGCAGAAATTTTCCAACACTCGTCTGGATGCCTTCTCCTCCGTCTTTGCCTATTGCCAGGAACTCTAAGTCCTGGCCGATCAACTAGCCAATGTTAATGCACTGGTTGATGATGAACGTCTTGTGTTGCAACTGATTGCTGGGCTTAATGAATCTTATGAAGGGATTGCTACTATTCTGCAACAACAAGGCACGCTACCCTCTTTCTATACCGCCCGCTCCAGGCTCATCCAAGTTGAAACTCGCAAAGCTGAACAGGCGCTCCTTGCGTCCAAAACTGCACGACCCTAAACACCACCACCAGCCGCACGCCAACCCACAATGACTCACCTCCGAACTCTTACCGCTCTGACTCGCGGGGACGTGGCAGGTCTCGTGGACGTGGCCACGGTCGCGGTTCGTCTGGCCGGTCACGTTACCCGTCTACCAACAACTACTGGCAGCCACCCTATGCTCCCTGGATGACTCCCTACCAACCGCAACAGCCGCCACACTACTCTTCCTGGTCGCCGCCACCCTGCCCCTACCCCACTTCCAACACCAAACAGCAGCCTCATCCTTCGGATGCACAGGGGTTACTTGGGCCAAGGCCCACACACGGGCTTCATGTAGCTTATACTCCAACGGATATCGAACAGGCCATGTACACTATGTCTCTGCAACAACATGACCTGATACCGTATATGGACACTCGTGCAACAACGAATATGTCTAATGAACAAGGTGATTATCATTCCTTTTCTAATTCTTGCATGTCTAAAAATATTATTGTTGGCAATGGAGATACCATTCCGGTTATAGGTACAGGCACCAAATACCTACCCAAACCCTATCCACCTTTCATTCTCAAGAATTTCCTTTACTCACCCAAATTACTTAAAAACCTAATTTCTGTACGTAGATTTACTACAGATAATTCTGTGTCTGTAGAATTTGACCCGTTTGGTTTTCTTTTACAAGACCAAGACCCCACTCCTGCGATGCAACAACAACGGTGATCTTTATCCTTTGCTTTTGGGACCCAGCTCCTCCTTGATACGTGGTTGAAAAACCGGTGATCGTTTATGCTTAAGTTGATGTTTTACGTAGCTTTTAATCGTGAATAGCCTACTTTTAATGGGATTTGTGTTTTACAGGTCTAAAAGAGTTTAAGGAGCTAATTGGGAGCTAAACGGAGCACCGGGAGCGAACGGGATCAACCGGGGATGTGAAATGAACAAAACCGGGTTAACCACGAAGATTAGATGAGTTTTTGGGGGATGTTAATGGATTTAAAATGAATATATTGGAAGATGGCATGATAGAGGGCTGAATTACGAGTACGTGGGCGAAAACGGTGAGTAAAACGGAGCTATAACGAAGAAGTTATGAAGAAAACAGTTACGGACAAAACTGGAAAAACTAGAGGTCGTCGCCGACGGGCTCTAGGCCGTCGCCGACGGGCTCTAGAAACACCCGTCGGCCAGAAAAACGCGTATACAGTCAGTTAAGCCGTCGGATGGTTTCAGCACTTAGGGAGGTCGTCGCCGACGGGCCCCAGGCCGTCGCCGACGGGCAGCAGATCTCTGAAACGCGAATTTCATTTATTTGGGTGATGGGAACGGTTCTAATGGGTGGTTTTTGCATTGATTTCGGGGAGTTACACTTGTTTGGAGTTTGAACTTGTTCTTGGAGCCATATCTATCACCTACCATTCACCAACGAATCCATCTATCATTTCTACATCACAACATCATCAAGAATCATCAATCCATCTACACAATCAAACCCTCCAAAACCCTAGTTCACCAACCCATCATCCTTCTCATCATTACCATTCCATAAACCCTAATTCTCCATCATTCTTTCATCCTACAAGCTTCAAGATGACTCCATCCGCATTCCAAGCATCCGGTGATCAAGTTGCATCAACCATGAGCGGCTAATCATCTCGGTTTCACCCCGGTGTAGGTAGTTGTTACTTTTAGGGTTTCAATTTGTTCTTGTTTCATCTTAGTGACAATTTGTATTTGGTTTTTGAAACTTTTGACAATAGTATTACATTTTTTACGAATTCGTGAATTGTCGAGCGATGTTAAAAGTTATGACTTTGCGAAACGGTGATATGTAATTGTACGTTGTCGTTGTTAGGATTTACTTGTGTTGATTACAAAGTGTCTTTTTGTCCGTTCTTCGGGGCGTTGATAGTTAGTAGCACCTAAGTCACGGTACACTAAATCCGTTAATCGAATGCATTTGAGTTGAAACTAAAACTTGTAGAAATCCTAGGTTAACAATTGCCGAAACCGGGTGTGATTCCTTTTTATTATAATTGTTCTAGTATCCAAAATTCTTGCAATCGTTAATTAGTAGTTGTTACTCATTTTCATCACATCATCTAGTTTAAAATCATTTCTTCCAAATAAACAAAAACACAAACTTATTCTAGTAAGCTTCATAATCGTGACACAATTGTTTAATTCATTCGAATCCATATACAAACCACATACTCTTCGTGGTTCGACCCCTTACTACCACTAACACATTGTTAAGGGTAATTTGGGCTTATAAATATTATCTTTGACCGGAGCGCGACACTCCGATCAAATTTTGGCGCCGCTGCCGGGGAGCTAGTGCGCTTAGTATTTCATTGCTTATTCGATTTTAGTTTAGTTTATTTTCTTTCCTTTTTCTTGTATACTTGTGATTTTACTTTGGGTGGTCGAGTTTGTTGCTGCAGGTACATGTTTTGCAGGTACCATCTTTCAATATGAATTGGGTAGATGATGATCCGTGTGAGTGTTGCGGAAGCGGAGAGCACTATTTAGAGGATTGCTCTGTTTTCTACGAAAAAGTTCAAGCCAACAAGGAACGAGAAGACTACCTCAGCGGATTGTTTGATTATAGGAGGGCGGATTATGAAGATTTCAATGGTCCATCCTCACCTTATCCATACACTAGACCACCTCCACCACCGGAGCAAGAAAAGTCATGTCCTTGTTGTGGAAAAGTTCACATACATGAAGATTGTCCAGTGTTTTGGAAAGATCCAGTGTTTTGGAAAGGAAAAATAAAGTCCGGTTACAAGCCACCACCACATTATCAAGAATACTACTATGAACCCGAATTGCCACATTTCTCAAGTTACCGGGAGGAGTATGATGATTATTATAATGAATACTCTCAACCGGTATACGAGAACCCACAAGATTCGATGCATTCTAAGCTTGATGCTCTCATGGACATGATGAAAGAATATCACCAGGATATCAAAGATATGAAGAAAGCGAATGAAGTGAGAGATAAAGCCCATGAAGCATTGGTGGTGCAAGTGGGTCAATTAGCGGAGGAATTAGCCCAACTTAAACGAGACCAAGAGGTTTGGGCCAATGGTACAATAGTAGATGGTGATGTGGTGGAAGAGGTTATCGATCTTCTCGAGCAAGAAAATGAATGTTTGAACCGAGCGGAAGACATCACACCGCGAGACGAGTCGGATCCGAAAGATGCCCACGTTCATATCCATCCTTCTCCCATACTTATCACTCCAACCAACAAAGTTGGGGATGCGGGTTCGGGTATAAGGATTCGAAGGTTGGCGTTGCAAGACATAGGCCAGTTTAGTAAGAAGTGACCCCAAAGTTGTACAATATTCTTGCCGGGCAAAATAAAAAGAGAATGGATCCGGCATGCCAAATACCGAGCGTATGTAGGCAACTCGGTAGGAAAATGTTCACTTCGACCACCATGAGAGGCAAATCAGGTATAATTGTTGTAGAGTTTGTATTATTATTTGTTTTTTTTAGTAGTTAAATGAACGTTGTGGGTGTGTTCCCTATATAACCCTCACGAGACCTACTCGTCCTCCCGAGCTATCGGGAGGTTTAAAGGGCTTGCGTGCATATGCTAAATGCCGCCGTGATTCCTACGAAAGTGAGTTAGGTTTATTGTTGTTGTAAATTATTGTCCACATAAATCGAAGTTAAATAACACATGGCTTGGTAATATGTTTCATAAAAAGGGTAGAACTAGGTAACTAACAAATTTTGATGGTTGTGAGAAGCATGCTTCTACACAAGGATTAGAATTTGTAGGTACAACATGTTCGCGGGACAACCGTTTTTATGAAGAGGCGAAGGAGATATGAGTATCAAGCGACACAAATCAGGTGCATGTGTTTCCTTTTTCTTTGATTCTTAGTTAGGAATAAGTGGATTGTACATTGTATTTTATTTTCCGGGGTGAGATTTTGGGAAGGTTAGACGTGTCACATCCCTTATGCGTATTAAAACTCTAGTTCTTATACATTGAGGACAATGTTTACCTCAAGTGTGGGGATGGGGGAGTAGTAAAAGTTTTCGATTTTGACCCGTTCATTTAAATACTACACATTGAGGACAATGTTTACCTCAAGTGTGGGGATGGGGGAAAATTTCAAAAATTTTTCAAAAATGTTTTGTCTCGAAAGCGATCTTAAAGCACAAGTAACTAAGTCAACGAGGGATGTCACAACCCATTTTGGTCTTTTGTCATGGTCAAGTTCGAATTAATAGCATGACGGGTATTTATCGGGTGGTTATTTGGGAATAATTCGCCTAAGGAACTAGCAATTTATGCATATCACATATCATACCTTTATACGTGAGGTTTGAGCCACTTTTATATCATAGATTTACATTTACATGTTTCTTTGTTTGAGTGGACCATTAGTCGCGTATTGTAGAACTTGCAACTTTTGATACGTTTGAGACTATAGACCGAATACAAGCACGAGAATGATTAAGGCATTAGGTAAACCTTTTCTCTTAAAACCATTTATCTATCCTTACCCGAACAAATTCCCTAGCCGCCCATTTTGAGCCTAAACCTTTCGTTTGACCACCCTCTAGCCATAACCCTTAAATCTTTTTCTTTTAAACCCGTGTGATGGAAATTCGATTATAGGAGTCATATTTGTATAGTTATTCTTGATTGAAAAAAAAAATCAGAAAATATTGTGAAAAAGAATTGAAAATCGTTGAAGAAAAACACAAAAAGAAGTGTTAATAGTTGTTGAATAAAAGGCGAATGTTGTTGCCTCATATTTGGTGTTTTTAGTGAGTTTGGTTAGAATAGTCAATTGTAATAAAAATCGAATTTTCATCACCTTAACCACTTTAAAATATCCTAACTCCTACCCTTAGCCTAGCCCCGTTACAACCCTCATAAAGACCTTATGACTTGTGCTTAGTGTTTGTGATCAATAGTGGAGAACGATTGAGTTGCAAGCCTATGCGGGTACGTGTTCTAATCGGTTTTGAGCGATTAATTGTTGAAATGCTAATACATTATACACATTAGCCAAATTATAAGCCGAGTGGAGAGCACATTGTGAGGGATATGTATGAGTTGTTAGTTTTAAGGGCGGGTTAATCTTGGATAACCATTATTATATGTGATTATTCACTTAACCGGTAAATATGTGAAAATTGTAAAAGGTTTGAACTTTTGTATGACACTAGACCTTAACCTTTGTCTCGGGAATGGGATGTGTATTCGTTGTTCGACCCACGTGAAAGTGAAAAACAGATTTGCTTGAGGGCAAGCAAAAGACAAGTGTGGGGATGTGATACGTGGTTGAAAAACCGGTGATCGTTTATGCTTAAGTTGATGTTTTACGTAGCTTTTAATCGTGAATAGCCTAATTTTAATGGGATTTGTGTTTTACAGGTCTAAAAGAGTTTAAGGAGCTAATTGGGAGCTAAACGGAGCACCGGGAGCGAACGGGATCAACCGGGGATGTGAAATGAACAAAACCGGGTTAACCACGAAGATTAGATGAGTTTTTGGGGGATGTTAATGGATTTAAAATGAATATATTGGAAGATGGCATGATAGAGGGCTGAATTACGAGTACGTGGGCGAAAACGGTGAGTAAAACGGAGCTATAACGAAGAAGTTATGAAGAAAACAGTTACGGACAAAACTGGAAAAACTAGAGGTCGTCGCCGACGGGCTCTAGGCCGTCGCCGACGGGCTCTAGAAACACCCGTCGGCCAGAAAAACGCGTATACAGTCAGTTAAGCCGTCGGATGGTTTCAGCACTTAGGGAGGTCGTCGCCGACGGGCCCCAGGCCGTCGCCGACGGGCAGCAGATCTCTGAAACGCGAATTTCATTTATTTGGGTGATGGGAACGGTTCTAATGGGTGGTTTTTGCATTGATTTCGGGGAGTTACACTTGTTTGGAGTTTGAACTTGTTCTTGGAGCCATATCTATCACCTACCATTCACCAACGAATCCATCTATCATTTCTACATCACAACATCATCAAGAATCATCAATCCATCTACACAATCAAACCCTCCAAAACCCTAGTTCACCAACCCATCATCCTTCTCATCATTACCATTCCATAAACCCTAATTCTCCATCATTCTTTCATCCTACAAGCTTCAAGATGACTCCATCCGCATTCCAAGCATCCGGTGATCAAGTTGCATCAACCATGAGCGGCTAATCATCTCGGTTTCACCCCGGTGTAGGTAGTTGTTACTTTTAGGGTTTCAATTTGTTCTTGTTTCATCTTAGTGACAATTTGTATTTGGTTTTTGAAACTTTTGACAATAGTATTACATTTTTTACGAATTCGTGAATTGTCGAGCGATGTTAAAAGTTATGACTTTGCGAAACGGTGATATGTAATTGTACGTTGTCGTTGTTAGGATTTACTTGTGTTGATTACAAAGTGTCTTTTTGTCCGTTCTTCGGGGCGTTGATAGTTAGTAGCACCTAAGTCACGGTACACTAAATCCGTTAATCGAATGCATTTGAGTTGAAACTAAAACTTGTAGAAATCCTAGGTTAACAATTGCCGAAACCGGGTGTGATTCCTTTTTATTATAATTGTTCTAGTATCCAAAATTCTTGCAATCGTTAATTAGTAGTTGTTACTCATTTTCATCACATCATCTAGTTTAAAATCATTTCTTCCAAATAAACAAAAACACAAACTTATTCTAGTAAGCTTCATAATCGTGACACAATTGTTTAATTCATTCGAATCCATATACAAACCACATACTCTTCGTGGTTCGACCCCTTACTACCACTAACACATTGTTAAGGGTAATTTGGGCTTATAAATATTATCTTTGACCGGAGCGCGACACTCCGATCACTCCTCACCTACCGCTCTTGCCGCCATTTCTTCACAACTCTGGCATCACCGTCTTGGTCACCCAGGGCGCCCGTCTTTGCATTCATTAAAAACTTCTTGTTCCATTGATTTTAATAATTTTAAGAATAATGTAAGCCAGTCTTGTGTTTATGGAAAAAGTATTCGTTTACCGTTTTATGCGTCTACTTCTTACACTACCCAACCATTTGATATCATACATAGTGACGTGTGGACGTCACCTATTGTTAGTTCAGCAGGCCATAAATATTATATATTGTTTCTCATTGACTTAATCAATTTTTTATGGACTTTCCCAATTTCTCATAAATCACATGTCTTCCCTACATTTACCCAATTTGCAAAAAATATTAAAGCTTAATTTGAACGGGTCATTAAAACCTTCCAATGTGACAATGGGAAAGAGTACGTCAACTCCGCCTTTCAAAGTTTTTTCAACACTAACGGTATTCTTCACCGCCTCTCATGCCCCTACACCTCTTCCCAAAACGGGAAGGCCGAGCGCAAAATACGTACCATAAATAACATGATGCGCACACTTCTAGCCCATGCTTCCCTTCCCACCTATTTCTAGCACCACACCCTTGAAACCGCAACCTACTTATTAAACATTCTCCCAAATAAACTAACCAAAAATAAAACACCAACTGAACTTCTCTACCTATCCACACCCTCCTATGCCCACCTACGAGTCTTTGGATGCTTATGCTACCCACTCACTCCATCCACCACCATACACAAGCTGGACCATCGGTCACATCATTGTGTTTTCCTCGGCTTCCCCCCAACCACCGAGGCTATCGATGCCTTAACCTAAACACATACCAAGTATTCATCTCTCGACATGTAGCCTTTGATGAAACCACCTTCCCGTTCGCCCAATCAATCTCACCGACTCCATCCTACAACTTCCTCACTGACCCGTTCCCACCTCACCTTTGGTCTCATGTCGTGTCTTCGCACAACCCGAACATCGTTCACACCAATCCCTCACCATCCTCGGCCCTCCCACCTTCCACAGTCCATTCACCTCTCAATACCGCCCGGCCTACTAACCAGCCCAACCCGTCTCCACAGTCTACGTCGCCCAACCCCACCTCTCCTGTCTTACAGCCAAGCCCAATCCATCCCAACACTATCATCGGTTCTCACACACACCAGCCCGACCCACAACCCAACCCAAACCTCCAATCCACCAACCCATGTCCGCCCCCACCGCCAACCCGAACCATGCACACTCGTTCCATGAGTGGCATCCACAAACCCAAACAACCCTTCTCCTTACACACCTCCGCTTTACTCGTGCCCATACCCAAAACCCCAGCCGATGCCTTATCTATTCCGGAATGGTACTCTGCAATGTCAACTGAATATCATGCATTAATTAGAAACAGGACGTGGGATTTGGTCCCAAGAGAGCCACATATGAATGTTATAAGAAGCATGTGGCTGTTCAAACACAAATTCAAGTCCGATGGTACTCTCAAGCGGTATAAAGCTCATCTTGTGTATAAAGCTCATCAATTCTGTTTAAACATGATGGAAAACATGAAACACATACCTGTTATAGCATTCAAAGCAGTGGAGAATCCAGTCAGAGATCCAGCCATTGAGTTCGACATACTTGTCAGGATGATCCGGTTCCTCCTTAGGGTGTAAAGTGATGATGGTGATGAAACCGAAAGTAGGGTTGATTTCGGTTAGGGAGAGAGAGTTACGAAATTGATGTTATGAGGGTTGTATGATTGTTTAAGTTGTTTAACTTGTGTAACCCTTTAACTCTCTAATAAGCCCCTTATTTATACACCCAAGAGGAAACCCAATTAGTTAATAAGGGTAATATGGTCCATCAACAATTACCAACTAATTATTAATAGGTTATTAATATATTTTGATCTAATATAATATAAATGATTATAAAGGCTACAAGATTAAATATTACATTAATATATTTAATCTCACATTCTCCCACTTAGCCGAGTAATCATTTATCATGAGTATTAGGTAAGCCTGGCCAGGAGTTAACACTCATTTTAGCCTTAAACCAAGAACTATAGCAGAGAAATACAGCCGTTGAATCATCATTCGACTCAGGACCCCCATTAGTCATACTATAGCCTCAATTTAAAACCTAATAGTTACGATCAAAATATATAAGCCCTTTAGCGTCTGATTTGTATTTATATTTGTCTATATGTCATTACACCGGCAGAACATATGTTAGAGACATACAAAATCAAACTGAGGAAATTTTATTAATTAAAAACATAAGCTAGTACAATATGTCATTAAATAAGGTCTTTAGTAAGTCCCATATTCGATACATGTTCTTCGAAAACTTTAGGTGGGAGACCTTTAGTCATCGGATCCGCAAGCATATCTTTAGTACTAATATACTCAATACAAAGATTATTTTCCTCAACTCGTTCACGTACGAACAAATACTTTGTATCGAGATATAAACCAGCTCCAGTCGAACTGTTACTATTCGAGAAACTAACGACAGCTGAATTATCACAGTAAAGCTTCAATGGTTTAGAAATGGAATTAACGATTTTCAGTTCAGTGATCAGATTTCTAAGCAACATTCCATGACAGGTTACGTTATAAACAGCAATGTACTCTGCCATCATAGTGGAAGTTGTAGTTAACTGTTGTTTATGACTCTTCCATGAGATAGGTCCGCCTGCTAACAAAAAGATGTAGCCCGAAGTGGATTTCTTGTCATCTTTGCATTTAGCAAATTCAGAATCAGAATAACCTACCACTTCTAAATGATCACTTCTTCTATAAGTCAATTTATAGTCTTTCTGTCACACCCCAACCGATGGCGGAAACATCGGGATGAGACGAAGTGTGTATAGATTGCTAGAGACTTCATGACACTATGTGACAATATTTAATTAAAATTTGATTTCATTGCAAAAGACTAAATTGTCATACAAAATTTCAAAATAGGAAATACAACATTGTTCAACAAACATCATGACATAAAAAGATAGGTAATTTAGGTGTGTATCTAGTCCACCCTAAACTTTGTTTCATCTTTCATCATACTTCAACATTCAACCTGCAACATGTATTAAAATAGAGTTTCAATGCAAAAGCAAAGAGCGAGTATACAAGTTTGTTTACATAGCATAATAGAATAAAAGGCTCAAATCCAACATGATCAATAATATGTGAATTACTAGTATGCAATTTTGGCGTACACTATGATCAAACCCAAGAATCCAACGCATAAAATAACCTAATCCCAATTGATAGCGGGATGGTAAAAGTTTAACTTAACAATACCCCCAAGTCTCAAGGGCGGTGCGTAAATCCTATAGCGCTATAATTGTCAAGGTGGGCTAGCAAAGTTAATGAGCATATACGTTCCAAATCGTTCAAATAGAGCATACAAGAATCATAAGTAAAGCACATTAGTTTCATGTTTGTACAAGGATTGAGTATGTTTAGTTTAGTTTAAAGATGTTTGCATAAATATACATGTTGCATCCCAAAGTGTAAAAGGGAAAAAGGGATCGAGTATACTCACAGTGAATGCAAGCTTTCCGACTTGTAAAATCCGTGAGTTGATGATTAGATTGGAGCACCTCGTCCCTCTACACAAGGAAACGTAGGTGTATGAGTTTGGCGTAAACGGTAGATTAAAGATTCGGATTGTAAATGTAACATAAAGTATCATGGTATGAAAGTAATCATCTTTGACTTAGTAACTCATGTATGACACTATGTAACCAAGGTGGTTATAATGTTTTCATGGGTGGTATGCCCATTAGAATCATACATAAAGTTCTAGGTCTTAGATGGTATTCTACTACTTCAATATATAAACACAGGTTTATTACTAAAGGTTCGAATAAGTATAGATAAATAATAATTAGGTTAGTATATTATTAGGTCCAATGATTCAAGTAGGAGGTAGGAGATTAAATCCCCATTTAGGCACCTCGAGTTTATCATAGAAGTCATGTATGGGGTAGGAAGAACAAGCTTCCATTTAGGAACCCCTTGTGTGTTCACCACTACACTTGATGTAAAAACAACCAAGGAGGGTCAAGAACTAAGGTATGCACAATAATATAACAAGCTATACTAAGAGAAATCATCAAATCATGTGAGGATTTTTTTTTATGTTGGAACAACCCAAGTTGTTCCATAATCACTCTTCATCAAGGCATAAGCTTGAACATGACTTGTGGGTTAAACACCCTAAACAAAACAGAAAGTTTATGAGTTTAATCCTCTGATTTTAAGTGTCTCAACCTTGTTTTTAAGCTTAACTAACCATAGATGAGGTTATAAGCATTAGGACATAGGCTTGAGTGTGTTAGACACAAGTATGATAAGTATGAACAAGTTTTTGAATAACATCAAACAAAACAGAAAGTTTTGGTCCTTCTTAGGGCAATTCCAAGCATGATTCTTCCAAGGAAAAACCAAGGAATCAAACCCAAGGATGTACTAAAACAATAGAAGAAAGAATCAAGTGATTTGGAGTGAAAACAAGCAAGTTACACTCACTTTTGTAGAAGTGTATGAATCTGCCAAAAACTCAGATTTGCAACTGATTTGAGAGTAATTTGTGAAGTGTAATGAGTTGTGAAAGTGTCAAAAGGCTTGGAGAAGGGTTGTATTTATAGTGGAAGTGTTTAGAGTTGATTGGAGGTGATTAGAGGTGGATTAAAGGTGATTGGGTGAGATTAGGACTTGGGATTTCGTGCATACAGCTGAAGAAAACACAAGGTCTGCCAAAACAGGGGCCTAGCGTGACGCGAGGGGGCTTTGCGTCACGCGGCGCCCTTGTCTTGACAAGTTTGATTTTATTACAATTTAGTCCCTGTAGTTTATGTTTGAGTCCCTTCTGATGCCTTCTTGACAGTTTAGGGACTTGTTTGGACATAAAGGCATAGTATAAGGTGTAATCAAGCACGACTATCATAATCAAAGTATATTTGAGCGTACAAGTGTCATAATCAAGTATCTTTTGCATTCAAAACACGTTTTAGGCATGAGTTTAGATTAATTACAAGTTTAGCACATAGTTTCCAAGAATAATGATTAAACATCAATTGATTCACTAAATCGATCATACGAGCATATATAAAGTGTGTATAACATATTTGTAACAAAATACGAGTTTCATTAATGATCCAAGTCTCAGTTTTACAACGATTACAAAGAAGGAACGATTACAAGAATACAAAGTTTCCAAAAAATAGAAATACGAACAAAACTTTCTATAAATGGAAAGCACAAAAGAGCCGGGCGTTACAGTCTCCCCTCCTTTAGGAAATTTCATCCCGAAATTTAGGAAGACGTAGGGAAGAGATGAGGATACTTCTTTTTCATCTCGCTCTTGAGTTCCCAAGTAAATTCGGCGCCTCGTTTACCTTCCCATCGAACCTTGACGATAGGAATTTTGCTGCGCCTCAATAACTTGACTCCTTGATCCATAATTTCGACGGGTTTTTCCACGAAATGTAAGGTGTCGTTTATTTGGAGATCTTCGAGAGGAACTTGAAATCCTCCTTCGGCGTGACACTTCTTTAGATTTGAGACATGGAACATTGGATGAACGTTGTTGAGCTCTTGAGGTAAATCGAGTCGATAAGCCACTGCACCAATCCTTTCGAGAATCTTGAAAGGACCAACATAGTGAGGGGCGAGCTTTCCCTTTTTACCAAAATGAACCACTCCTTTCCAAGGAGATACTTTGAGTAGAACATAGTCCCCAACGTTGTATTGCATTGGTTTGCGTCCCTTATCAGCATAGACCTTTTGACGTTCACGAGCCTTGAGTAGATTATCGCGGATTTGGTGAATCCTATCCGTTGCTTCTTGTATGATCTCAGGGCCAGAAAAATGTTTATCACCAATCTCATGCCAGCTTAAAGGAGATCGGCATTTGCGACCATACAATGCCTCGAATGGAGCCATTTTAATACAGGAGTGGTAGCTATTGTTGTACGAGAACTCGACCAAAGGTAAATGCACATCCCAACTACCACCAAAGTCGATGACACAAGAGCGAAGCATGTCCTCTAGGGTTTGGATAGTACGTTCAGTCTGTCCATCCGTTTGAGGATGAAAAGCCGTACTGAGATTCAAATGAGTACCCATAGCGGACTGAAAGGTTTGCCAGAGACGCGAAGTAAATCGACCATCACGATCAGAAATGATGTCGAGAGGAATACCATGATGATGTATGACTTCGTCAGTATAGATGCGAGCAAGTCGTTCAACCTTGTAATCTTCGCGAATAGGAATGAATTGAGCGGACTTAGTTAGACGATCGATAATTACCCAAATACTATCGTGACCAGAAGACGTTCGAGGAAGTTTGGTTATGAAGTCCATCGCGATGCTATCCCATTTCCAAACAGGGATTTCAGGTTGTACGAGTAGACCAGAAGGTCGTTGATGTTCGGCTTTGACTTTTGAACACGTAAGACACTTAGAGACGTAAACGGCAATGTCTTTCTTCATACCAGGCCACCAATAGGATGTATGTAGATTATGATACATCTTGTCGACACCAGGATGAATTGAGTACTTGGATTTATGTGCCTCGTTCATAATGAAGTCTCGAAGTTCTTCGCGATCAGGAATCCAGGCACGATTGGCGAGGTATAGGATACCATCGGCCTTGGAGACGAGATCGTGTTCCTTAGCGCCTCGTATCTCAACATGGAAGTTACCTTCGTTGATAGAGGCGTACTGAGCTTCACGAATGCGTTGAGGAAGGTCGCTCGAGATATGAAAACAACGCATATAATCTACATGAGTTTTACGACTAAGCGCATCGGCCACGACGTTTGCTTTACCTGGATGGTATTTTATTTCGCCGTCGTAGTCGTTTAATAGTTCCACCCAACGACGTTGACGCATGTTTAGTTCCTTCTGGTCGAAGATATGTTGAAGGCTCTTGTGGTCAGTGAAAACCACACACTTAGTACCATAAAGGTAGTGTCGCCAAATCTTCAACGCAAAAACAACTGCGCCAAGTTCAAGGTCATGGGTAGTATAGTTTTTCTCATGTATTTTGAGTTGACGCGAGGCATAAGCGATGACCTTGCCTCATTGCATGAGAACGCAACCAAGACCACGGTTTGAGGCATCGCAATACACCACGAAATCATCATTCCCATCCGGGAGAGCGAGAATAGGAGCGTTGCAAAGCATGTCCTTGAGAGTCTGAAAAGATTTCTGTTGCTCATGACCCCAAACAAACGGGTTTTCTTTTTGAGTCAACGAAGTGAGAGGAACGGCGATTTTTGAAAAATTCGAGATGAATCGGCGATAGTAACCCGCCAATCCTAAGAAAGAACGGATTTCAGAAGGAGATTTAGGCGCGGTCCAATTCTTTACGGCTTCGATCTTTGCAGGGTCAACGTGGATTCCTTTTTCACTAACAACGTGTCCAAGGAACTGGACTTCTTTAATCCAAAACTCGCATTTAGAGAACTTAGCGTATAATCGTTCCATACGTAAGAGCTCAAGTATCAGAAGAAGATGACGTTCATGATCGGCTTGAGATTTAGAATAAATGAGAATATCATCAATAAAGACGATCACGAAACTATCCAACTAGGGCTTACAAACACGATTCATGAGATCCATGAACACAGCGGGTGCGTTGGTCAAACCAAAAGACATGACTACGAATTCGTAGTGTCCATAGCGAGTGCGAAAGGCGGTTTTGGGAATGTCCTCTTCGAGAACACGAAGTTGGTGATAACCAGAACGAAGATCGATTTTGGAGAAACAAGTAGCGCCTTGAAGTTGATCAAAGAGGTCGTCGATACGCGGAAGAGGGTAACGATTTTTTACGGTGAGTTTGTTGAGCTCACGATAATCGATGCACATGCGGAAGGAACCATCATTCTTTTTGACGAAGAGTACAGGAGCACCCCAAGGTGAGGTACTTGGACGAATGAAACCCTTATCGAGGAGTTCTTGAAGTTGCGTAGATAACTCTTGCATCTCGGAAGGTGCAAGACGATAAGGAGCCTTGGCAACAGGAGTTGCACCAGGTACGAGATCAATGCGAAAGTCGACAGATCGAGGTGGAGGAGGACCAGGTAAATCCTCTGGAAAGACGTCAGGGAAGTCACGCACCACTGGAACATCACTTAAACTCTTTCCCTTGCCCTTTTCTTCCACAACGTGGGCTAAAAAGGCAAGGTACTTTTTGTGCAAGTACTTGTTCGCTTGTGTGCAAGACATCAACTTCAGTCCCTTTGAAGGTCGGTCTCCATAGACGTGCAAAACATCACCAGACGGAAGAGGTAAACGAACGTATTTCTCATGACAAGCGATTTCAGCATGGTTCTTTTGAAGCCAATCCATGCCTATGATGATGTCGAAACTACCCAATTGCATGGGTATGAGGTCGATAGGGAAAACGTGCTCGTTAAGAGTAAGACGACAATCACGAAGAACGGAATCGACTAGGATGGACTTGCCATTGGCGACCTCAACGGAAAACGACTTAGGTAGCTTAGAGCGTGTGCAATTTAACAATGATTCGAATTCTAAGGACACAAAGCTTTTGTCCGCACCAGTATCAAATAGTATCGAAGCATAAAGATGGTTAACAAGAAACGTACCGTTAACGACATCATTGTCGTTGCGCGCTTGATTTGCGTTTAGGTTGAAGGCGCGTCCACGGGGGGGTTGTTGTTGTTGCTCTTGATTCCATTGTGGGCATTGAGGACGAAGAGGATTAACATCCCCACACTTGAAACAAGCCCTAGCTGGCCTTGCGTTTTGAGGAGCCTGTGGAGCTTGTTGTGCTTGCTGAGCTTGTGGTGCTTGTTGTTGTTGATTGAGGCGGCAAAAGTTGGCAGTGTGCCCATAACGGTTGCAAATTTCACAACGACGGCACCTAGCGTTTGCGGGATAATGGAAGTTGCAAGTGGCACACTTGGGGTGAATCCTAGTGTACGACTTCTGGGTGTTATCAGGAGCAACAGGGTTTGGGTCAACGGGTGGCACAATCGCATTGCAAACAGGGTTCGATTGCTTTCGCTTCTTCCCCCTATTGTTACTCGACTGTTGGGTGACTTGGTGAGCTGGCTTGGATGAAACGGGGTTTGCGGCTTGCTTATCGCAAACACGATTGTTGTTCAGGGAAGCGGCCAAACGATAAACAGCTTCGATGTTGTCGAGTTTGGCAGCTTCGATCGTGTCGCGCATAGCAGAGGGTAACCCATGGATGTATTTATTTATCTTGCGCGTTGTGGTCATGACAAGGTGAGGGACAATGACGCTAAGTTGTTTGAAACGGGTGGTATAGGCTAGGTTCTCGTCTCCCACTTGCTTTAAACCCCAAAATTCTTCCTCCAATTTATGTTGCTCATGCGGAGGGCAAAACTCGTCCATCATTAGGGCCTTAACCTCCTCCCAAGTCAACGCATAGGCAAGTTCGTTCGAACGGATGTTCCTTTCGTTCGTCCACCACTCGAGAGCTCGGGCTTGGAATACCCCAGTCGCACTACGCGTTCTGAGCTCGTCAGGACAGTCGCTGTTGATGAACGTGACCTCTATGCTATCAAACCATTCGAGCATGGCGGTCACCCCATCGTTGCCAGTGAACGGCTTGGGATTGCACGAGGTAAAGTGCTTGAAGTTGAATGAAGCGGGTTTGCGTTATTCGACCTTAGAGTCAACGGAAGAGGTAGGTGTTTCAGAAGCTCGAATCTCGGAAATGACCTGCGGAACGACGCGTGCAAATTGATTGGCCATGAAGGCCATCATCTTCTTCGTAGCATGGGTCTTTGACTTCTTAGACGATTTGATGAGTTGAGAAGACATCTAAGATTTCAAAGAACGAAATAGGTGAGACTTGATCATAATGTTGGTTTAAGAAAAATCGTTTGCATAAATGATTCACATAGCATAAAGGTTCAAATTGTTTCACATAGCATAAAGGGTTTAACGTCACATATCGCATAGTCATGGGTTTCACATAGCATAACATGAATAAATGAAAGCATCGTAAATTTAGTTTGTTCACGAGGGATTAATATTGTTTGTGATTGCGATAACGTGCGAAATGATTAAAACGAAATTTGAAATGAATGAACGTTTAAGTATAAAACCACACATAAATTGAGATACATAAAAAAATGGCTCAATAAAACATAGGATTGTTTCGGGTAGAGAAACGTCGACTATTCCAAAGTGGGTCGAAAGTTCTTTCGAATTAGAGAAAACGTGCTTTGGCCTATAGGTAAGATACTCTCGTCGAGAAGCGATTAACGGTATCTTACCCTTCCGGTTACTACACATCTCTAATCGATTGAAACAATCGGGACTTTGGCGAGATTGAAAATCGAGGAATGGGACTAAATCGACGAGATGCGGGTTTCACCCCTAACTTGACGATTTCGTACCCTAAATGTGGTTGGTACTTGTCGGGTCAAAATAAAATTTCGACGCTATGACAAGGGTCCACTAGAGTTGAAATGGAAATTACCATTAAGTTGTGGATTTCACTCCTAGCTTAATGGTGTAATTTCGTGCAAATTAGTTTAAGGTAGAATGAGAGTCGTTTACCAAATTGTGGGTTTCACGCCTATTTTGGTAAAGTTGTCTCGTTTGTGTTACAAGAGTATACAAATAAACATAAGTGTATTCATGTTAACCTTAGGAAAGGCATATAAATTTAACAAGAAGTATAGCTAGGAAGCATGCATGGTAGAGTACAAAGTTTTAAACAACAAATAAGAGGCAAAATTCCTAGAACTATAGATTAGGGCAAAAGCATGGCAATTTTTCCTAATTCCCTATAGTTATGGCTCTGATACCAATCTGTCACACCCCAACCGATGGCGGAAACATCGGGATGAGACGAAGTGTGTATAGATTGCTAGAGACTTCATGACACTATGTGACAATATTTAATTAAAATTTGATTTCATTGCAAAAGACTAAATTGTCATACAAAATTTCAAAATAGGAAATACAACATTGTTCAACAAACATCATGACATAAAAAGATAGGTAATTTAGGTGTGTATCTAGTCCATCCTAAACTTTGTTTCATCTTTCATCATACTTCAACATTCAACCTGCAACATGTATTAAAATAGAGTTTCAATGCAAAAGCAAAGAGCGAGTATACAAGTTTGTTTACATAGCATAATAGAATAAAAGGCTCAAATCCAACATGATCAATAATATGTGAATTACTAGTATGCAATTTTGGCGTACACTATGATCAAACCCAAGAATCCAACGCATAAAATAACCTAATCCCAATTGATAGCGGGATGGTAAAAGTTTAACTTAACAATACCCCCAAGTCTCAAGGGCGGTGCGTAAATCCTATAGCGCTATAATTGTCAAGGTGGGCTAGCAAAGTTAATGAGCATATACGTTCCAAATCGTTCAAATAGAGCATACAAGAATCATAAGTAAAGCACATTAGTTTCATGTTTGTACAAGGATTGAGTATGTTTAGTTTAGTTTAAAGATGTTTGCATAAATATACATGTTGCATCCCAAAGTGTAAAAGGGAAAAAGGGATCGAGTATACTCACAGTGAATGCAAGCTTTCCGACTTGTAAAATCCGTGAGTTGATGATTAGATTGGAGCACCTCGTCCCTCTACACAAGGAAACGTAGGTGTATGAGTTTGGCGTAAACGGTAGATTAAAGATTCGGATTGTAAATGTAACATAAAGTATCATGGTATGAAAGTAATCATCTTTGACTTAGTAACTCATGTATGACACTATGTAACCAAGGTGGTTATAATGTTTTCATGGGTGGTATGCCCATTAGAATCATACATAAAGTTCTAGGTCTTAGATGGTATTCTACTACTTCAATATATAAACACAAGTTTATTACTAAAGGTTCGAATAAGTATAGATAAATAATAATTAGGTTAGTATATTATTAGGTCCAATGATTCAAGTAGGAGGTAGGAGATTAAATCCCCATTTAGGCACCTCGAGTTTATCATAGAAGTCATGTATGGGGTAGGAAGAACAAGCTTCCATTTAGGAACCCCTTGTGTGTTCACCACTACACTTGATGTAAAAACAACCAAGGAGGGTCAAGAACTAAGGTATGTACAATAATATAACAAGCTATACTAAGAGAAATCATCAAATCATGTGAGGATTTTTTTTTATGTTGGAACAACCCAAGTTGTTCCATAATCACTCTTCATCAAGGCATAAGCTTGAACATGACTTGTGGGTTAAACACCCTAAACAAAACAGAAAGTTTATGAGGTTTAATCCTCTGATTTTAAGTGTCTCAACCATGTTTTTAAGCTTAACTAACCATAGATGATGTTATAAGCATTAGGACATAGGCTTGAGTGTGTTAGACACAAGTATGATAAGTATGAACAAGTTTTTGAATAACATTAAACAAAACAGAAAGTTTTGGTCCTTCTTAGGGCAATTCCAAGCATGATTCTTCCAAGGAAAAACCAAGGAATCAAACCCAAGGATGTACCAAAACAATAGAAGAAAGAATCAAGTGATTTGGAGTGAAAACAAGCAAGTTACACTCACTTTTGTAGAAGTGTATGAATCTGCCAAAAACTCAGATTTGCAACTGATTTGAGAGTAATTTGTGAACTGTAATGAGTTGTGAAAGTGTCAAAAGGCTTGAAGAAGGGTTGTATTTATAGTGGAAGGGTTTAGAGTTGATTGGAGGTGATTAGAGGTGGATTAAAGGTGATTGGGTGAGATTAGCACTTGGGATTTCGTGCATACAGCTGAAGAAAACACAAGGTCTGCCAAAACAGGGGCCTAGCGTGACGCGAGGGGGCTTGGTGTCACGCGGCGCCCTTGTCTTGACAAGTTTGATTTTATTACAATTTAGTCCCTGTAGTTTATGTTTGAGTCCCTTCTGATGCCTTCTTGACAGTTTAGGGACTTGTTTGGACATAAAGGCATAGTATAAGGTGTAATCAAGCACGGCTATCATAATCAAAGTATATTTGAGCGTACAAGTGTCATAATCAAGTATCTTTTGCATTCAAAACACGTTTTAGGCATGAGTTTAGATTAATTACAAGTTTAGCACATAGTTTCCAAGAATAATGATTAAACATCAATTGATTCACTAAATCGATCGTACGAGCATATATAAAGTGTGTATAACATATTTGTAACAAAATACGAGTTTCATTAATGATCCAAGTCTCGGTTTTACAACGATTACAAAGAAGGAACGATTACAAGAATACAAAGTTTCCAAAAAATAGAAATACGAACAAAACTTTCTATAAATGGAAAGCACAAAAGAGCCGGGCGTTACACTTTCGTCCCTTGCAGATATCTAAGGACCTTCTTAGCTGCTTTCCAGTGATCTAGGCCAGGATTAGTCTGATAACGGCCTAGCATTCCAGCAATATAAGCGATATCTGGGCGAGTACAGACTTGAGAATACATCAGGCTCCCGACTACTGACGCGTAAGGTATCTGGCTCATTTGCTCCTTTTCAACCTCTGTTGTCGGACACTGGAATGAACCGAAAACATCTCCCTTAACTACTGGAGCGACGGAGGGTTTGCACTGTTGCATGTTGTAACGTGTAAGGACACGATGTATGTAAGTCTTTTGAGACAATCCTAAGATCCCTTTGTGTCTATCTCGGTGAATTTCGATGCCAATGATGTAAGAAGCGTCTCCGAGATCCTTCATGTCGAAGTTATGCGAGAGTAACCGCTTCGACTCATGCAACATGTCTAAACTATTACTTGCCAGTAGAATATCGTCTACATAAAGGACAAGTATAGTAAAGTTACTCCCACTCATCTTGAGGTAGGTGCATTGATCCACTTGATTCTTCATAAAACCTTGCCTCTTCATGACTTCATCAAACTTGAGGTACCATTGACGTGATGCTTGTTTTAACCCATAAATGGATTTCTTCAACTTACAGACTAGATGCTCCTGACCTTCAGGTTTAAAGCCTTCAGGTTGTTTCATGTAAACATCTTCGTCTAAGTCTCCGTTAAGGAAAGCAGTTTTGACGTCCATCTGATGCAGCTCTAAATCAAAATGAGCTACTAGGGCCATAACGATCCTTAATGAATCTTTACGAGAGACAGGTGAAAACGTCTCTTGATAATCAATTCCCTCTTTTTGAGTGTAGCCCTTTGCAACCAATCTCGCTTTGTAGCGTTCAACGTTCCCATTCGGATCCAGTTTTGTTTTGAACACCCATTTACAACCTACAGGTTTGGCACCATTGGGTAATTCAACTAAATCCCAAACGTCATTTTTCTTCATGGATTCAAGCTCATCAATCATTGCTTTGTTCCATTCAGAAGACTGATCACTGCTAATGGCTTCATTATAAGAGATGGGATCATTGAGCTTTCCAGCATCCATTTTAGTCAGGTAGGTAACATAATCATCCCAATTAGTAGGCCTTCTTTGCCTAGATGACCTCTTGAGTTGATTATCGGGTTCAGCGTTGTCTTGGTTTTGAGCGTTTGATGTGCCTTCGTTATGAGGTATAATGGGTTCTGATTGTGGAGATGGAATTTGTGCAGTAGCTTCAGGTGCAGTTGCATGGGGTACAAGAGGAGTAAACGGAGTAATGACAAGCGACGAGTCTCTCCCCCCCGCGTCTTGTACTTCTTGCAATTCTTCATAAGGGTTGGTACTGCTCCCACTGACCTTAAAATCCTCCAGGAACGTAGCACGCTTGGTTTCAACAATACGGGTGACATGGGAAGGACAATAGAAACGATAACCCTTCGAATGATCAGGATACCCGATAAAGAAACAGGTAACCGTTTTAGGGTCAAGTTTCCTTAGGAAAGGATTATAGAGTTTTGCTTCAGCAATGCAGCCCCATACTTTCATATATTTAAGACTCGGTTTCCTTCGTGTCCAAAGTTCATAAGGAGTTTTAGGGACAGACTTAGAAGGAACTCTATTGAGTATATGAACAGCTGCTTTTAACGCTTCAGTCCAGAGGAATAATGGTAAATTAGTGTTGGCTAACATACTGCGCACCATGTTCATAAGGGTACGATTTCTTCGTTCAGCGACACCATTCTGCTGAGGTGTACCAGGCATGGTGTATTGGTTCACAATCCCCTGGCCCTTACAAAACTCATAAAATGGACCAGGAGCTTGACCCACATCAGTATGTCTTCCATAATATTCACCGCCTCTATCTGATCTCACAACTTTAATCTGACGATCTAATTGCTTTTCAACTTCAGCTTTATAATCTTTAAAAGTTGTAAGAGATTCAAATTTTTCCTTAATAAGATACAAGTACATGTAACGAGAATAATCATCAATGAAAGTGATAAATGAAGTATGTCCTGTTATGCCAGCGATTTGATAAGGACCACTAATGTCAGTGTGAATGAGTTCTAATAAATTAGAGCTCCTAGTGGCACCTTTCTTATTCGCTAATGTCATTTTGCCTTTAAGACATTTGACACATGTTCCAAAATCAGTAAAATCGAGAGGAGGTAAGACTTCATCTTTTACGAGACGATTTAATCGTTCTCTTGAGATGTGGCCTAAACGTTGATGCCACAACATAGATGAAGTCTCTAAGTCTCGAACCTGTTTCATCTTTGTGAGTGATTCATTAATATTATATGACAACAAAGATTTGGAAAAATTATCATCTAGTTCTAATCTATAGAGACCACCCTCCAGAATGCCAGTACCATAAACAACGGAATCATAGAGAATAGAGAGTTTGCGATGACCATGAGAAACGACAAAACCGTCCATGTCTAACTTTGGTCCTGATACAAGGTTCCGAGTTACCTCAGGAACATATAAGGTATCATAAAGTTTAATACATAAACCAGTTTTCAAAAATAATTGTAATGTTCCTATGGTCTTCACTTCTAATTCCCGATCATCCCCAACTTTAAGTGTTCTTTGGTTTCTTCCCAGCTTCCGGATTGTAAGGAATCCCTGAAGTGAATTGGTAACATGAACCATAGAACCAAAATCAAACCACCAAGAATTAGCAGGAGCATTTAAATTAAAGGACTCAAGTATCATGAAAAAATCGTTACCTTTCTTAGCCAGCCACTCCTTGAAGTCAGGGCATTCCTTTTGCTTATGTCCTGTTTTCTTACAGAACTTGCAGTAGGGTTTGCCTAAGCAGTTCTTAGAGCTGGAAGGTGCACTTGTATGAGGATTTGGATTTGGCTTTTGAACCTTAGAAGCATCCTTTCTTTGATAATTGTGCTTCCTCTTCTTAGAGTTGGAGGTGGTGAAGTTAGCAACATCAGTAGTGCGATCCATCTTCATACGCTCTTCCTCCTGTACGCACATAGCGATCAGCTCACTCATCGTCCATTTGTCCTTCTGAGTGTTGTAATTGATCTTGAATGCTTCATAGGACGAGGGAAGCGAAGTGATGATAAAGTGAACAAGAAAACCATCACTGATTTCCATCTCTAGGCCCTTCAGCTTATTGGCCATGTCATGCATCATCATGATGTGGTCGCGAATGCCGCTCCTCCCATCATACTTAGTTGTCACCAGCTTGAGGATAAGAGTACTAGCGTGTGCTTTTGATGTTCCCTTGAATTGATCCTCCACAGAAGCCAAATAGGTTTTAGCATCTTCAGAATCAGGAATAGCTCCTCTGATTGAGTTATGAATGGACTGCTTCATGAACATGAGAGACATGCGGTTACACCTAGTCCACTTATCATGAGTTAACTGCTGAGCAGCAGTACTTTGTGGAGTAAGGTCCGCTGGCTTATCCTCTCTTAGGGCAAAGTCAAAGTCCAGCAGTCCCAGTGTAAGCAAAAGAGGGCATCCTTCCATGCAGCAAAGTTATCACCAGTCAAAGGTGGAATCCCCTGATTTGGTGCTGATAGTGGAAATAAGATGAGCAAGTTATGATACTAAGAAAGAAGTCTTAATGTGATCAAAGGGCATGTTATACTAAGGCATGCATAAGTAATGACCATTTTAATTATGAAGCTGTGATAATGTCTATTACTAACATCAAAATAATAGACTTAGTAAAATTCTATTTAAACGAAGATAAATCAGCTTTGGCCAGAAGTGTAGTCATTTAAATATGTGTGCAAAGTAATCGTGACAAATCAGCTTTGGCCAGAAATGAGACAATTATTTTAGTTATGCACTTGTCAAGTATGCTAAACATAAATGAATTAAATCAGCTTTGGCCAGAATTAAAACATTTCACGTTTGTAATGCATACTTAACATAGCTTTTATAATACTTGAACAATAAATAGATGTATCAAATCAGCTTTGGCCAGAATTAATACATCAGAAGCTCATTCAAGTTAAGCTATTTTGGTTTTGTAAAAATTATCTGATTCTGATTAATTAATTAAGTATAAACAAAACCAAGTATTTAATAGCAAACCACCTGTTAGCGCGGATTGAACTATTTTGGTTTGGTAAAAATTTTTAGGTCACATTAAACAGCTTAAAAAATAATGAGATTTCGAGTCTTGTGCGATCAGTAATGCCTTGTGCGATCGGTAATGCCTTGTGCGATCGATAAGGCCCAAAACTTGTGCGATGTAAATAAAGCCCAAGTCTTGTGCGATCAGTGAGGCCCAAAATTTGTGCGATCAGTGAGGCCCAAAACTTGTGCGACTAGTCAGGCCCAAGTTTTGTGCGATCAGCACTATCTTGTGCGATCCACAGGTCTTGTGCGATCCATAAGTGCTTGTGCGATTTCCCTTGTGCGATCAAATCAATTTTTTTTTCTTCTGATCTTGTGCGACTGTTATAGGGACTTGTGCGATTATAATTTCGAATCCTCTCTTTAAGGCTGTTTATTGTGATAGTTAACTAAAACTCGAAATTTAAGGGATTTTGGGATAGTATTTCCTATTTTATTTATGATCTAAACTTATCAAATATTTCGAAAATAATAACTGAAAATCCATTAACAGTTTTCGAAAATTTAATAGATAAAATTAAGATCAAACATTGGAAAAACATCCAATAATCCAGAATTATATTCCAAATCTTAGGGAATTTTTGAGTTTTCTTAGAACATAATGATGAACCCTAAAAAATAAAAACATAATTCTGGAAATCCGAAACCTGAATTTTAATGGTTTTGTAATGGATTTCGTGACAACAAGTTTAACCCTTTATGATTTCGAGTCAATTTATCAAATAACAGTTTCCGAAAACAGGGATTTCGGCAACAATGAACTCGAAAATACTTTTGATTTTAAGGCTTTAAAAAAACTTCCGTTTTCCAGATTTTTGATCCCAGAATGATGGATACAAAACCAGAACTGATTGATCAACATATGCTCTGATACCACATGTTGATCAATTCTGTTTAAACATGATGGAAAACATGAAACACATACCTGTTATAGCATTCAAAACAGTGGAGAATCCAGTCAGAGATCCAGCCATTGAGTTCGACATACTTGTCAGGATGATCCGGTTCCTCCTTAGGGTGTAAAGTGATGATGGTGATGAAACCGAAAGTAGGGTTGATTTCGGTTAGGGAGAGAGAGTTACGAAATTGATGTTATGAGGGTTGTATGATTGTTTAAGTTGTTTAACTTGTGTAACCCTTTAACTCTCTAATAAGCCCCTTATTTATACACCCAAGAGGAAACCCAATTAGTTAATAAGGGTAATATGGTCCATCAACAATTACCAACTAATTATTAATAGGTTATTAATATATTTTGATCTAATATAATATAAATGATTATAAAGGCTACAAGATTAAATATTACATTAATATATTTAATCTCACAAATAACATTACATGACGACCCCTTTATAAAGAAATGCATTGCCAAATTCTCAAACTTACGAATCCTCATATAAATACAAAAATTAAAGAAATAAATAGACACGTAAATTAATAGATACGTAAATCAAGTCAATTAGTGATTTACACTAAAAAAATAAAGAAATTAAAACTCTAAAAAATAGTGATAAAATCGGAGTCCTAATCGACAGAATTCTGGTATGCGAGTCCGCTAACTCTTGGATCAACTCCTAATCATTTCTAAATAATTAAAATTAATTTTGTAGCTTGAAGTATTGAGCAGAATCCGACATCCTCATCTGCTGATTCTAATGGTTGTTTGGTTTACGCGTACATGGAAAACATGAGTTTGGACGAGCGATTATTTCGCAAAAGCAACACACCATCCACTACTAGAAAAGTTGTATTTTGTTACGGAAATTTACAACGCAAAAAAATGCGCTACAAATTCCAACACTTTTACAACACATTTTTAATGGAAAAAACCCCTAATTATTGAAACAAATTTGTAACACAATAACTACACAAACAAAAAAAATGCATTTTTCGTTGGAAATGCTTAACAAAATTTGCAACCAATTTGTAACGAAATTTTATATTTACAAATAAAAATACCCGTCTACATCAGACACCTCATAAATAAATCACCACTTTCAACATATTATACATATACCCCTAATAGTCCAACTATTTACACTTCTGCCATCACCTATACACATCTAAACCACCAGATTCAAATTCAAAACCCTAAATCTTCAAATTTTCACCACCTCGGTTCTAAATCACCAAATTCCCCAAATTCATCCATCAATTCACCAAAATTCGGATCCTGTCGCTGGAATGACACAAATACGGTCGATCCTCACTCATCTCCGACGCGAATCACCGGCGAGATCCACATCTTCGTCGAATAACAAATGCATTCAATGGCTCGAGCAGGTGGAATAACAAATGCAGTAAATGTAGGGATAGCAGTTCAAGCTGATTGGGAGAATCGAGAATTCATTTCTCACATCTCTCAACGTTCATCAACTCTTTGACTTCCTCGTTCAATTCGGTATATCCTCACTTGATCTCGATGTTTTCTGTTATTATATTCGTGTTTGTGATTTATACGACGAATTTGTATCGAAGATTGTAGGATTTGTGTTGTTTATATCTATATTATTTAAATTGGCAATTGGATGACGCAGATAATGAACGTTCTTCAGTTTGTGTAAATTATGTACTTAGGTTATGAATTATGTACTTAGGTTATGAATTTGATGATTTTATACTGAATTTTATACAAAATTGCAGATTGAAGATTATACTATTATAGAGATCTCCATAATTAGGTTAACATTTATGGAGCTACTAGTCTGGGCCTTTATTTGAATTCTGATCACTATGTGAGTTTACATTAAGTGATCTAGTGATGTTTTTATTGGTTGTAAGTTGTAACAAGTTAAGTTAGGGTTTGGCTTCTTATATGACAATGACTCTGTAATGTGAAGCTTGTATAAAGTATGCTATGCAGCAATATATCAGTAGATCTGACACTCTAAAGAGAATTTACAACTTAGTTTTTGAGTCATCTGTTTCGAATAATGATAATAAGAATTAAATGATAGGAAAAGGTTCAAATACATAGCCTCCTAAAAATAGGAAGTTGTAGGAAGGGTATCAAACGCACTCGGATTGAACCCCATACATACAAACAATGGAAACAAAGAAGTAATAATTGTTGCTCTGTTTCTTTAGTGTGTATGTGTATTAAAACTTAAAGTAAAGTAGGATACAATTAGCCTTTCATATCTAGTTGGATTTAATTGTGACGTGCGTTAGGATGTTTTGGCGTTTCAGGCGACTTTTAGCCTGTATTCGGTCTGAAATTTGCCATACTTTTGATGCTACAAGCGTGAGGTAAGTGTTTGTATTTTTTTAATTAATTCGGTTAAGCTTGTGATTAGACATGATGGTGGTGATGTAACATATAAGTAATCTGAATGGTGGCATTGTCTTTCCTGATAAGCATATCTCTCATAAGCTTTGGACCAATTAGGGCATATTATTAGTATTGAATCAGAAGATAGTAACCACAGTAGGTACCAATCATAACCATTCCATTTCATTTCATTGTAGACATCCTATTTTCTTTCCTTTTTTTCTTATTTATTATAACATAGTGGAAATTCTAAGATAACATCACTACTAGTCCTCTAGACAGGATATGGACCATGAATAGATGAGTGAATTGAGTGTACAACATGTATTGAATAATTTAAAGAGCGGTTCAGGATTAGATTTAGAAATTAAATGTGATATGCCGTTATTCGTTACAAGTTACAACTTTGTGTAGGGATTACAGATTACAACTTTGTGTTTTAAGTTAGTGACATTAGTTGTTTGGGCCAAACCGGGTTGAGCCCCGGCCCAACCCGACAGTTTGAGAATAGTTTGGGATTTCAAATCTAAAATCGATTCATAACCCGAACCGCTTTGGGCCAAATCGGTTTATAACCTGCTTTATAATAGGTTTGGTCCCAAACTGGTTTAGAATCGGACCCAAACTGATTTGGATGGGTTTGGACTTTCAAACTTAAAAATGATTCATAAACTGAACTGGTTTGGGCCTAACCGGTTTGAACTCATGATGAAAAAACCAAGTCGGTTTACGAACCGAACTGGTTTGGGCATAAACCTGGTTTTTGTACATCTCTGCCAAGAAGTATGAAACTTGGTTTGAATGCAATTTGGATTGCATATTTTGGTGTTTACTTGTTTGTTTGGGTGATCCTCTTTACTTGTTATCTATTGATAATCATTATGCACCCATAATTCAGTAGGTGAGAATAAGAAAAGTAAAGAACCCTGCAAAGTTATATATAAACTTTTTAAAGGAGTGATGCTGCTGCTGCTGCTGCTGCCATTTAAGCTGCTCACCAAACATGTTGGCAATTCTCAAAATACTAAAATGTAATTAAAAATTAATCAAAAGTGGTTGTTTGGCAGAGTTGAGATGGATAATAAGTTGGCAGTGTTATGTTTTGAAGTGAAAAGGGACTCTTTTCAATGATGAAGCCATGTGGTGTGTGTTAACTTAGGCTTTGTCTAATGACATGCAATAGTCATGTGCCATATGTACCTAGTTATAATATAGGTATAACATGAAATTTATAGATGAGAGTTTAGTTTTTATGGGTTCGGGTCAGTTCCTGATTAAACCCGTAAATGCTTTTAATTAAATTGGTCAACCTTGGGGGTTCGCGGGTTGACCCAGCCAATTTGTTTTTATAATTTAATATATATATGTTTAGGTCATAACTGAAATTGATTGGATTTTTATGACAAAGTTTAAAAGATAAAAGAAATCTGGGCATTATGTTTATAACTTAAACGTAATTGCTTTATGTACATTTGGGTTTTTCGTTATATATTTGTGATTTTATAGTATTAATGTGAATAAAATCCATGTTAAATGGGTCATGTTCATATGAATGTCATACTCGGATTCATGTGTCTGACATGATATTTGGGTTCATATAATGTTTGAGTTCAAGTCTTGTTCAGGTTCGTGTCAAGTTCGACTAGTTAACCTATAAACACGACCCATTTAACACACTTTGATACACGCATTTAAACATGCATCCAAACGCCCTCTTTATCGTATCAAGCTCCATATTCCCCATTGTCTACTAACTCCAAATTAAATGGGGATACAAGATAATTCATTGATTGGCTGATTCAGTGTACTACTCTTAGTGACACAATCATGAAATCCACTTGACCACCTTTTTCTTTTTGCTTTTAATCTCACTGGCCATAAATATATCTTTTTTACTCACACACACCCTCAATGACAATGCAAACCTCTAGAGGTCATCTCAAGAAGCGAAAGCTTCCATATAAAGGATGTAAGACATTAAGTTGCAATTAACAACTATGACTGCAGATGCCACCTTACTGTTCACATGGGAGGTAAGTAAAGTTTTACTTTTAATGCTATCATTTGATTTGAATATTTTCGTCAATCTCTTATAAATGTTGACTTTCTTACTTAATTGTTTCAGATGTTGGTGAACTCACTTTGGAAGGTATCAAACAATTCTATATGAGAAAGAGAAAGAAGACTGGAAGCTTGAAACACTTTGTAACCTTTACGAGCATGTTAGTTTTGTGGTTTAAAAACATTAGAACTTGTGTTATGTATTATTTTTGAAGTACAGTGAATTTGAAGCGGGTTTTTTAATCTTTTCTATATATTTTTTCTGGTGATTTTTCATGCATTTTTCGGCAAAAAAAAAATTGATATAGAATTGAATTTTCCAGTTTTTTTTTTATTTTTTTATTAAATATGTCGTTACAAATGCGTTGCAAATATTTTAAGAGATGACGTAGGAAATGCGTTACAAATAAATTTCAAACATCATATTTCCGTTGCAAATACGTCATAAATCTTATACAAGAGTAATTAAGAAATCGTAGGAAATGCGTTACAAATTTCCAACACAATATTTCCGTTGCAAATAAGTTGAAATTTGTGTAGTAAATGTGTTGCAAAAAGTTTTCCACGGGGCTTTTTTCAACATTAGGTTTTTGTGACAAATGCGTTGCAAATTCAGATTTGCGACGCAATTGTAACGGAAAAACACGTTGAAAAGTTCCATTTTTCTAGTAGTGATCGATCCCGTGGTTCCATCAATTCTGTATCACATGGGAAGTAGCATCAGCTTTAAACATCCTTCACATATGCGAAACTAAAAGCAATCGTTCATCGAGACCTAAAACCTGCAAATATATTGCTGGATCAAAACCTCAGTAAGCTAAATCGGGACGTTGGTCTCTCAACAATGCTTCAATCAGATTTATCTTCCACATCCACCATTTACAAAGACACGAGTCTGGCTGGAACCCTTTGTTACATTGATCCATAGTATCAACAAACAGGATTAGTTTCTCCAAAATCCGATGTTCACCGTTGACGTTGACGAGTAGGAGCTTAACGCCTAATTACACGCTTCTTTCGGCAATCATGGAGTGGAAATCAACAGGATAACCATTTGAATGAGAATTTTTGGATGCAAACTGATTTTTATAGGATTGTTTGATTTATCTATATATTATATGGACCTGTCATGAACTTTGAGTATGCAAGTTAATAAAGTGTCATAGGTTTTTTTTAGAACCATAATATAATAGAAAAAGGGCCAGCAAGAAACTGGGAAAACAATCACAAAGAAATTACGGAACCAAACAAAAAACAACAGCAATAAACTTATGCATTCTGAAAAGCAAACTGCAGGGAACTACACCAAGTGACCCAGAAGATAATTTTATGCTTTAATCATTATGTTTAAGACATTAATTAACTCAAACAAGACAACATTAAATACTCATCTCAAATGCCACCTTGTCATTTGATTTTCTGCAAAAAAATTCAAAGAAAATGTGATACATTTTGCAACTTCAAAGCTGCTTTTTCATGGTCACTTAGAAAACATATCACAATAATACTTATTTTTTTAGTCCGCAAAAGAGGAAACTTTATTCAACCACACATGACTCCCCTAGCAAGAAGCCAAGGGAAGCCCCAAAATACAACAAAACAGAAAGGAAACAATACATCACAATAATACTTATACATAACATCATAAACCTTATACCTTGATCAATTTCCTCAAGAGACGGAAATATGTAATTCTCCATGATCTATTGAGCATTAATGAAACCACAATGCCCCAAAACCCAATAATAAATCCAAGCGCTATGCTAATAATCAACCCCCAATCCACGTTGTGTGATCCACCGTCTTCTTTTTGGTCGCTTGTTGCATCAGGTTTGTCAACATGTACACAATCATTAGTTAGTGGAGCTCCACAAAGTTTGGTTCCAATGAAACTGGACTCATTGAAGCTTTGAATTTGTGTACCTGTTGGAATTCTTCCTGTCAAATTGTTGTAGGACACGTTAAAGCTACTCAAGAAATTCAACCCTAACAAACTCATAGGAAGTTCCCCAGAAAGATTATTTACTGATAAATCAAAAGACTCTATTGATTTCATGTCTCCAATCTTATTGGGTATCTCTCCTGTCAGTTGATTTCTTGATAAATTTAGTGATTGTAAGTTGTGGAGGGTCGTGAGCTCACTAGGGATCTGCCCAGACAAATTGTTGCTCGAAAGGTCCAAAAGCGTGACCAGTCCTAGGATAGATCCATAAGTATCTTCTCGTCCCTTCATCACCAATAAATCATAAACAAAATAAACAATATTGCCAAGATAGAACAAAAATTGAACCTCTAAATTAGTTTCTATGCCGGAAAGCACACTAAAGTTGTTGAAGCATCTAGGAATATTTCCTGAGAGGTTATTATGAGCTAGATCCAAGATTTGAATATGCGAAAGATAACATAGCTGGTTAGGAGTATTTCCGTAAAAATTGTTGGATCTAAGATTGAGAATTTTCAACATAGTGAGTTTTATTCCAATCCATGGTGGAATGATTCCTGCAAGATTATTATTGCCAAGTTCAAGGATCTTTAAGTATGACAGATTCATTAGGGAAGAAGGTAAGCTTCCTGAAATCATGTTCCCACGCATGTTCAATACTTGCAACAAAGGTACAGAGCCCAATGTTCTTGGAATCTCACCAGACAAATTATTATCATTTAAGTATAAGACTTTCAAGCTCGACCACTTCTCCCAACACTCCGGAATAACACCCGACAGCTGATTATCTGCCAAATCAAACAACTCGATCGTCTTCACCGAGTTGGAACAAACCAAATTATGTAATGATCCAACAAAATAGTTATATGATAGGTCCAAAAATATTAAAGCCGAACCGTCTGTGAGAGAAGGTAATTTCCCCCCAAAGTTATTATGACTTAAGATGAGCGTATGAAGTGTAGGAGGGATGGACAATATATTTCCCGTGAAGGAGTTGTTATAAAGAGATAGTGTTTGTAATCTAAAGAGACGCCAAATTTCTGGGATCTTGCCGACCAGATTATTGTCACCCAACTGAAGGATCTGGAGGTTGGAGCAATTCATTATGGTGGCCGGAATGTTTCCCGTGAAATAGTTGTTACGAAGACGTAGTGTTTGTAATCTAAAGAGACGCCCGATTTCATTTGGAATTCTGCCTTGTAGAATGTTGTCGTAAAGCTCGAGGATGCTTAGCATGGACAATGAACCAATCCCATCTGGGATCTTGCCAGTCAGACTATTGTTACCCAACTGAAGGATCTGGAGGTTGGAGCAATTCGTTATGGTGGCCGGAATGTTTCCCGTGAAAGAGTTGTTATAAAGCCATAGTTCTTGTAATCTAAAAAGACTGCCAATTTCAGATGGAATTCCGCCTTGTAGACTGTTATCATGAAGGCTGATCATACTTAGCATGGACAATGAACCAATCCCATCAGGGATCTTTCCGACCAGATTATTGAGACCCAAGTCAAGGACTTGGAGGTTGGAGCAATTCGTTATGGTGGCCGGAATGTTTCCCGTGAAAGAGTTGTTATAAAGATATAGTTCTTGTAATCTAAAGAGACGCCCGATTTCGGGTGGAATCCCGCGTTGTAGAATGTTACCGTGAAGGGCGAGGATGCTTAGCATGGACAATGAACCAATCCAATCGGGGATCTTGCCGACCAGATTATTGTTACCCAACTTAAGGACTTGGAGGTTGGAGCAATTCGTTATGGTGGCTGGAATGTTTCCCGTGAAAGAGTTGTAAGAAAGACGTAGTAGTCGTAATCTAAAGAGATGCCCAATTTCAGGTGGAATTTCACCGGAAAATGAGTTGTTAAAAAGCTGAATGAACCTGAGAAAGCTTAGATTTCCGATGGAGGGAGACAACGTACCAATCAAGCCTCCATGTGAGAGGTTCAAGTGGGTGACTCTTTGGTGGTGAAGGCTGCATGTAACACCTTGCCATTGGCAGAAATTAGTGCTGGAATGGTTCCATGAGGTCAAGAGACCTTGTGGGTCACCTTTAATCATGGATTTGATGGAAAGCAGTGCCAGACGATCACCGGTGGTGCCGCTCTGTGCTGCAGACGTGTGGATGAGTTTGGAAAACGTTGCAAAGTGCATGAGGATGACGAAGAGAAATGACTGACAGAAAAGTAAACTTTTGGCACTCATTTTTTTAATTTGTAGTGGATTGTATGGTATTTTTCTATTATTTTGCCACTATATATAACTTGTATTTTTTGTATTTTTACTAAATATCTTTTGTAATTTTGTACTAAATATAGATAAGAAATACATGGATGGAATTGGCTCAACTATTTCCATGCGTGTGACATACGACGATAAAGGTGATAAGGAATACCAAAGAAGATGACAATATATCAAAATCATTCGACGACAACCCAAGATGGCGTTAAAGACTTATTGACTTGGCTTTTATTAGACTATTCAGGGCCGGACCTATAGTACAAGTAATCTATGCTTGGGCCTAGGGCCTCCAAATAAATAGGGCCCTCACTTAAAATAAAATTAATATGCTAACTATATTAATATTAGTGTAAACTTATTGTTTTAGATTTATTTGAGGTCCTATACAAGCAAACCATTCTCTCTTTGTAGTTGTGTTAGATTTTTTTTTTTTTGGTTCCAAACATGGATAAATGAGCATCATTTATAACTATCAGACGTGGGGAGGAAATCACACCGTGGGCTGGGTTAACGACGTGGAATACCATGCCGAAGGTGGCGTAATCACGGTGTGGCTGGTTAGGCGTGTCGACTTCCATGCGTGGATCTGATTTCAACTGCTATTTTGTATAACCACTGATCTGCAACGGTCACGTATTTAAATTAAAGCATTAAATTTTTAACACATCTCAATTGTTTCATCTATTTGAGCACAATTTATTTTTATAATATGGACACCCTCAATTTGCTCTTTTCGTCATTGGAAAATATAATCTTGGCGTCCCTTGATGCGGTTAGTACCGTGTTAGTAGAAATACAAGAAGATGATGCCAAAATCACGGTGAGGCGAACAAGATGACCCTCTTTGAATATAGATCGTGAGGCGAGCCTTAATGGCAGAGAATATTCATTGTTTTAATAGAAAATATTCAAATATTTTGTCCACATGAAGGTGATAATAAATATGTGGATGAAATTGGCTTCACTGTATTCATGCCGTCTCACATACGATGATGAAGGGAATAAGAAATACCAAAGTAAATGACAATAAATCAAAATCATTTGAAGACTAAAAACATGAGTTTGAACCTAAGAAGAGGTTAAAGACTTATTTTTATGGCTTTTCTTTGGAACAGTAGGCGACTCAAGCGATCGTCTCAACTTTTTTTCTTAATAAGAGTAAATAACTTTATTGGACATAGTTTAAAGAGTCAAAACAAATCTTCATAAAAATGTGATTCATGTCAGCCCAAGCACCATTAAATGATGAACATTAGTTGGATTACTATTGACGTAGCTTAAAGATTACTTTTAACGTTGGTTTGCAATATAATTATTGTTGTGTTAGATTAAGCTCTGCAGCTTACATTATATACACTAATGTTCCTCTTAACGTCAAAGCAATCCTATGTTGGGGTTGTAATCGAGTCAAGCTAGGTTGAGCTCAAGGTCGAACTTAAACGAATCAGCTTGGCTTCGGCTCGTTTATTTTATGGATTGATAACATAAAAGGACAAATAAGAATTAAAAATAAAAACTACACATGTAACTATATGTATATTTTTATTTTTTATGATATTTTAAAGACCAAAAGGCATGTTAAAAGTATTATATGTATATTTTTTGTTTATTTTCCCATATTTTTATATGAATACCTATGTTCACATGAGTGATTCTTAGATGCCCCCTCCCCTGGTTTTGTCTATGTCAAGGAGATAAGAAATAGGTGGATGGAATTGGGTTAACTAATTCCATGCTGTCTTACATAGGACAATAAATTTGATAAGGAATACCAGTGTATATGACAATAAATCAAAATCATTGGACGACTAAAAACATGAGCTTGAACGCCAGAAGGGGTTAAAGACTATTGACTTGGCTTTTTATTCGAATCAATTGCTTTCAATTCATTGCCTCCACTTCTTTTATTAGACTATCGATGGTGGGGAGGAAATCACGGTGTGGGCTAATGTGTCACGGGTTAACAAAGTGGAATACCATGCCGAAGGTGGTGTGGTTATGGTGTGGATGGATTGGCATAGAGACTTCGACGCGCGTGAATCTGATTTCAACAGCTAATTTTTACAACCGTTAGTTTGCAACAGTCACATATTTAAATTAAATCATTAAATTTATAGGATAAATAACAGTCCAATTCATTTTTTTAAACACATCTCAACTATTTCATCTATTCAAACACAACTAATTTTTAAGAAATGGGCGCTCTAAATTCGCTCTCTTCATGATCAGAAAATATAATCCCGGCGGAACTTGACACGGCCGGGACTGTGTTAGTAGAAATACTAGAAGATGGTGCTCGGTGAGGCAAACAGGATGACCCACTTTGAATATAGATCAAGAGGTGAGACACTATAGCAAAGAATATTCTATTGATTTAATAGAAAATATTCAATTATTTTGTCAACATGAAGGTGATAATGGATACTTGGATGGAATTTGCTTCACTATTTCCATGTCGTCTCACGTCTCACATATGATGATAATGGTGATAAGGAATGCCAAAGTAGATGACAATAATCAAAATCATTCAAAGACTAAATACACATGTTTGAACCCAAGAAGGGGTTAGATACTTGTTTATTTGGCTTTTCTTTGGAACAGTAGGTGACTTAAGCCATTCTTATTAAGGGTAAATAACTTCACTGGACATACTTTAACGACTCAAAACAAATCTTAGTAAAAATGAGATTCATATGAGCCCAAGCACCATTAAAATGATGAACGTTAGTTGGATTACTATTTACAAAGCTTAAAGATTACTTTTAACATTAGTCTACGATATAATTATTGCTATATTAAATCAAATTCTGAAACTTATACTATAAATACTGATGTCCCCTTAAAGTCAACGGGATCCTATATGGGGGTTGTAATCGAGTCAAGCCAGGTTTTAAGACCCCGATCTCGATCACTACAATATGATATCAACGAGGTTTCGATTATGTGGCAGAATCACAAGATCGAAACTGATTCAGAAACAAAAAGAAATCGAACAATGAACACTAATAGAGTGTAAACTGAACTTGCATACAATTGCTTAAAATCGTATGATGCAAGTCGATATTAGCCTAGGATGTTCAACCTACTAATGACCAATAAGATGTCATTATATAGGTAAACAATAAGTCAAAACCTAAGCCGAAAACCCCAAAAGCCTACTTAGCATATCTCCAAAAGTTGAAGAAACAGTCTATGTTAATCAACCTAAAAGTTTTGTAAAGGTTGGTGAATAATCTAAATCATATAAGCTTTCAAATGCGTTATACGGTTAAAGCAAGAACCAAGGGCACGAAATATCAAGTTGGATAATACACTAAAACTTTTTAACATAAAGGTGTTTTCAAGATCAATCCATATATTGAAGAGTTACTAAAGATGTCCTTATCGTTGGGGTATCATTGATTATATGATTTTACTAGCTCGAATGTGGAAGAAATAAAGTAATTTAAGGTTCAAATGGAAAAGACTTTTGAGATGACCGACTTCAGAAAGTTATCTTATTATCTTGGCATTGAAGTCTTCCAAAACAAAGAGGGGATTTAAGCAAGAAACATATGTAAGAAGGATTTTAAATGATAGTGGTTTGTTGGATTGCAGCTCGTCTAAATGTCCTATGGAGCCCGGTGTTCGTTTAACAATAGAGGAGAATGGTTTAAGTGTTGAAGCAACTAGTTATTGAAGGCAAGTCGGGTGCCTTAGGTACCTTCTACATACTTGTCCCGATCTTTCTTTATATGTTAGCAAGGTGAGTCGGTATATGAAAGTTCTGAGAGAGTCTCATTCGAATGCTATGGAACATATAATGCGTTACATCAAAGAAACCTTGATTTATTCAGGAGGCAGTATTCGTTCTAGTGGTACTCGAGAGCTAGTTGGGTGTAGCGATAGTAGCAATAATGTGGATAACAATGATGGGTGAAGCACAATGGTGCATTTTTTCTATTTCGGTAACTCACCGGTCACTTGGTGCACTCAAAAACAAACTATCATGGTGTTATCATCCTATGAGGCCGAGTTAATGGCAGCCACACCAACCAATTACCAAGCTTTGTGGCTTTGAGGTTTGTTAAGTGAGTCAATCGGAGAAGAACCTAAACGAGTAACGAATTTTTGAATTACTCAAATCGAATTTTTCGAATTTGATTAAAAACTGGTCAATTCAAATTAAATTCGTATTCAAATTAAAACGTTAATTCATACTCGATTAAAAAGTCGATTTTGGATAAATTTGAGTAAATTCATTTTGATTCATATTTTTTAAGAATATGTAAATTCGTTATAGACTATTTGGGCTTGGTAATGAGCTATTTTAAGACTTAGATGAAATTTGTAGATTATTTATACCATAGCCTAAATTAAAGTTATATGTGTGTATTATATATAAATATAATAAATAAATATGTATTATTTGAATTAACGAATTTAAAACTATTAATTCGTATTCGATGCTCGACTCGAATTCAAATTGTTGATAAGCGAATTCTTGATTATCGAATCAAAGTTTTGATAATTGAGTCGAATTTCAAAATTTTCGAATCCGAGTTGAATTCTAAACACAACTTATAATTCCGCCATAGCACTAGTGAAGAATTATGTCTTCCATGAGAGAAATACTCGGTTCCACTTTATAAGGGAATGCGTTGAAAGATATCAATTTAACGTTAAACAAGTTGCGGTTGATCAACAAAAGGCGGATATTTCAACCAAAGCCCTCGGGAGAATAAAGTTTACGAAATGCGGAGCTTGCTTGGAGTTGAAGACCTTCATAATAAGCTTCATAAATTAGATGGTTGGATGTTGGCAGTGGCAATTCCTTCTGGCGCAAGTCGGCTGCTAGGAAGACTCACAATTGGATTCAAACAAGTTATGTCTATCTAAGTAATCTAATTACTCAAATAGATAATCATTATTTAAGTTGGATTGATAAATAAGAGTTCGAGTATGAGTCAAATAGGTTAGAGTTTATTAGGATATACCAAGTTGGGTATCCATTGTAATCAGCTGAGTTATACTTTCTGATTAATAAAGCGAGAGTTATTCACAAATTTCGTTTTTGTTGCTCGCGTATTGTTAATACCGATCCTGAAGGACATAAAGACAGAGTGAAATACTATACAAGATTAAATACTATAAAAGATTAAATATGATCTTAGTGCTGTTAACTACCTAAGTACCTACTGACTAATTTTAATAGAAACCTACTAATTAAAAGACTATTATCGTGACAAATGACATGTAAATCAGTAATTTAACTTTTTTACCACATGTTATGACACTAATACAAATGTACGAAATAGTCAATTAGATTTTTTATACGATACACATAAATCACTATAAAAATTTACTATCCCCCACTATACATAAATCACTATAAAAAATTACTATCCCCCACTATACATATATCACTTTAAAAATTTACTATCCCTCACATGAACGAGTATTAACTTTAATATGATTTCAATGGAATCACAAACGGACAAAAATTGGCCAAATATATCCCAAATAATGCTAGGTTTTATTTTTTGTTATTTAGGTTTAATATTACTTACAACTTACGTAGATGACAAATGTTTTCTGGATAATATCAAAATATTATTGTCCATCCATAAATGAAAATATTTTATCCAAAACCACCCTTAACTTGTGGCTCTCCCTCGTACACTCACCATTGTCTATTTTACAACTCTTACCCTTAGAGTTCACACCACACCATGAATGACAAAGTAGACAAGCTAGCGATTTTCCTAGCAAAGAGGGATGGTATTGACAAGCTTGTCAAAACCTTCCAATATGTATCAAAACTTCTTGTTTGGCACCTTTAATGTGTAATTGGCTTAGTGATTAGAAGAAATTATCTTATATTTTTCATCTGTAACGATTGATGAAGTGAGGTTTGTTCATCCAGGGCCGATCCTGAGAATTTAAGTATCTTGTATGAGTCGGAAAAAAGGCCCTTATGCCCTAATGAAATATATAAATGATTTTGTTTTAAACGAATATTAACGTCATAGCAACTAGCGGGGTTGCCCGCGCTACGCGGCGGGTATTCGGTCGATTTCGTTTTGGCTCGTTACGTTCGGTCGGTTTCATTTCGGCTCGTTACGGTTTAGACACTTGACATAACAACCAAAAGAGGAAACATAAAAAGATATATGTTATATTAGAGCCAGCTCGGTTCCGCACAACGCCTCGGAAATTTGGTTGATTTTGTTTCGGCTCGTTATAATTCTGGCGCTCACTATACCAACCGAAAGAGAAGACCCCCAAAAAGGTTTAGCTAATTTGATCAGACTCAGTTTTAAATCAAATTTAGAGAAAAGTGTCCGCATAGTCCCTGTGGTTTGCTCTATTTTCACCTATAGTCCATACATTTTTAAAATTATAGCTATAGTCCTCAACTTTTGCATAGGATCAAATAAATCAACTCAAAAAAGAACTTTGGTGCCAATGATCTCTAGATCAAGTGGTGGAGGGCTTGTATTTCTCTTGAGAGATACAGGTTCGACCTTTCACTTGGTGCAGAGTGAGGCATTGGTGGGCAATGATAGGAGACCCAGGGAAACCTGGGTTGGATCCTTGAGCCAAATGGGTTTTACCGGTAATTTCACCGTCGTGCCTACGGGCGGGTGGGTTACCGGGTTTTCCCCGGAATTGGTGGTGGACTCGGGTTACTCTCGGAGTACTCCGTTTGTCCAGTGGGTGCTCCGAGAGTGCTCGGGATTGAGTTTGTTGGCCGTTCAAAAAAAAAAAGAACTTTGGTGTAAAGCCTTCATCCACTACATTCCTTCATTTTGCAAAAGAAAAAGGTTACCTAAGAAAAAACTTCAAAACTTTTGTGGAGGAAATGAGAAATTCAAAGAGTTAACTATTTTTGCAACTTCTAAATGTTATATATATATATATATAGTAAGCTAATATGTATACAGTGAGACTTCTAAATGTTATATATATATATATAGTAAGCTAATATGTATACAGTGATCGAACTAGAAGATTTAAGCAAGATAGCCAAAAACAATATTTACATTCGATAATGTACATAAGTTGCTTTACACTAACAAAATTATGACATGAGGTGTTATCACTTAGACCAGACGGTATGGGGGCCGGCTTAGGCCCGGCCTGGCCCGTCGCCGGTCCCCCACACCGCCCCCCTCGGCCCAGCGCGTCCTTTTCGACTCCCACTCGACGATGTTCACGGGCCTCCATTTCAAATATATAGCCATTGTAACGGCTCTATTATTAAATAAAAAAAAAACTTTTTAACTTTAAATAAATACCCCTTGTAACATCCATCAAAATCGGGTCTCCAAAATCCGACCCGGATTGCAAAACCGGATCCTTTTCAATTAATTTTTTTTATTATTTTATTATTTAAGTAATCGTCATGTATCACGCTGGATTAAAAACGAATGAAAAACGTTAACTTTATAAAGAAACGAAGTTAGATTGGTTAGTTAAAGAAAATTATAAGTTAAAGGGTTCTTTTGTAATTAATGGAAACTATATATTAACTAACTAGGTTAGTAAATCTAGTTAAGTTAGTTAGTGTTTTTTTGTTTTTATATATAATGTTAATTAACATGGTTGGTTAGTTTATATAAGAATTATGTTAAGTAAGTTAGTTATTTAAGTTAGTCAAGTTAGCAAACTTACTAATCATGAGGGGCCTAATTGAACAAGTGTTGAAAATGGTTAAAAGGAAATAAAGACAAAAAAAACAATGCTAACGGGAGTCGAACACGGCCCAACAGACTCAACACATCACGCAGCAACCAACTGAGCTAAACCTCAACCTGGTATATTGTTTGAGGAGATTTACTTTTAACATCACCTGAAACGCGACCTGTTCTTCTCCTTTCTACTTCCCCACCAATGCGACCCGAAACCAAACCCAATTGAAGTTAAATGATAAACTCGACGGTTCAATTGCTTTTTGGACCCATTAAATTCATTGTAATGGATATTAAAGTCTTAGCAAACAAATCTCTGATATGCTTGTATAACCGAACGAATTAACTTCAATCATAAACCACCATTAAAGCTCTATAACTATCATTTTGGGTTTTGTCTTTCTTCATAAAATTAGACCCTCATTTTTACACACTTCAATTCTATGGTTAAACCATGTAAATCCCCACTGAAATTTCTCCATTTCATCACCTCTACATCGCGAATTTAATCGAAGAACAATCTAGGGCTCGTATTTTCCACGGACGATATCTTCTTCAATTCTCAACCTTTTCAGGTGATTCCAAAGCCCAACTTGCTTAATTTTTCGTGCTCTACAAAAGCCCTCTATCAATTTCAGTTGTAGAAGGCTAATTTATCCGAATTTAATTTTAGTTGAAATTAGGGTTCTTCATGCATAGAATTTGGGGCCTTTAGATTTAGACTTTTGTTTTGATGAAATTGAAAGTATATTATCTTTATATATCATACTAGTATACTTTCTGTAAATTTTGGGAATTTTTAGATATCAGTTGGAATTTTGGTGAATTATTTATGTTTTAATCGCTAGTTAAATCAAATAAAAATACAAGATAGTCTTAAATAAAATCAATAAATATTTTTATTGATTATTTCAGATTATATAACATTAAGTATTTTTTATAGAAACTTTCCTTAATTTTTGGGAATTCTTAGATCTAATTTGTATCACTCATGATTATATATAACCATTGGGTGTCAGCCCAATGGCCACCTGCCCGCATTCTAACCCGGAGGTGGCGGGTTCGAGTCCTATGGCTCGCTCCCAATGCCCCTACGATAGCGGATTTACCCCCAGACTCAGGCTTGCAGGGTGGCGGTCTGCGAGGTGGTATCACCTCGCCGGTTGGGAGGACCGGGGAATATCCCCCCCCCCCCCCCCCCAACTCATGATTATATATTTTAATCCTTTAAAAATATATACAAGTTTATCAAAAAATAATTTCTAAAATAATCTTACTGATTTTAACAAATTATATGATGGTTATAAATTTATTATGGATTTTCTATATTTTTTTATTAATGATTATATAAGTAAAGAATTGGTGGAATTATTTAGACAAATTAATCCCATTACGAAATTATTATTTTAAAATAAAATTGGGGATGAATATTAAATTGAATCTATATGATTTTTTAGATGAGCTTGATGAACTTATTTAATCATTTGGCGTTATCAAACATTTAAAACTATTAAAATAGCAATTCTATGATTTTTGACATATTAATACATTCTAAAACATATATAATTATTGTTTTGGTTATTTCTTTGTTAAACGAATATAATTTTATATATTTCCAAGTCCCCAAATAGGAGAACTCAATTTCCTAAAATCAATAGATTATCCTTTCGTATAGTATTTCATCTATTTGCATTGCGATTATTATTTAGATATAAATCGTTCTTTTCGTGCGGTGCATTTTCGTGGATTAACTCTTTGCAACCTGTGAGTAAATTCTCCCCCCTTTTTGTCATTAACTTTTTAGGGTGTATCAATGTGTCTCGTTCAATTGTTTTTATCTAAAATCGAGCATGCAAAGTCTTGTGTGTCGTATATGCATTACTTAGTGTTGTTGATTGTTTGTTGAGGTTGTTTGTTGAAGTTGTTGTTGTTGTTGTTGTTGTGTTGGTCATCATAATCAATAGTCATTCATTCAGTGGATCCACGGCTGACCTTTCCTCATGACCTGGAGATGTCGGTATCGCCCCATTAGTCTTGGGCTGACCTTTCCTCCTAACTATGGGACATTGGTATCGCCACAGTCACACCCTTTATGGGTGTGGGACGCAAGGTGTCACTTGGTTTTGGTGTCGGTGTCGGTCTTAGTCTTAATCATTACTCAGTTACTATTTTATGTTCATACTACTTGTGCATTGCTTCCACATGATTGATTGCATGTTTAATATTTAATTGGAATTTGAAATTAAAAAGGTAAAACATATTACTTTTATTTCTGAATTTTAAAATGGTAAACTCATTTTACTTAACCTGAGTTTACTCGCCAGCTCTTGTAGCTGACCCAAAAAAAATACTATTTTTCACATGATACAGGTGTAGGGGATTGAAGACCAGACTGGATCAAGATCACGTAGGAACTTTGCCTTAGTAATTAAAAGGACAAGTTGTTGTATTATTTGAATATTTGAAACTTATATGAAAAGTGTGACATTAAATAATGATATGTTTAATTATGAAAGTTTATTAGTGTCATAAGCTATGGGCAATCATCATGCCCCGTACCATTCCATTGCGGGTCGAGGTGTGACAGATTGGTATCAGAGCCAATGACTATAGGGAATTAAGATAGGTTATTAGACCCTTAGACTTAGTCTATAGTTGATTAGGTACCTTAGGTACCTTATGTGCTTGATTGTTTGATTGTCTTAGCTAAAAAAATATTTAAAGTGCACATGATTTAAATTTCTAATGTCACACACAAATCCATGTGAGCACTCTTAAATGTTATATGCTATATGTTATGTGCCTTGCATGATAATACGTGATTTAATTCTATGCTATAGTTTATTATTTCAATGCTACACTTCACACACTATACAATATAAACATTAAGTTTCTAATTACTCCATTCATATTTTTATTCATACAAAGTCTAAGTCAATTCAACATTCAATTCATATCAATTATACTTGATTCTATTTCTATTTCATTTTGATATTTCAAATTTCATTTAAATTTTTCAATCTCATCAAAGTGAGTTCTTGTGACGGACATGTAGTAACTGGAAGGGTTACGTACCGGTAATCGGGACGTCCTGTCTAGGCTGGCATTCGTATAAATCCACTTAATGGACCAGTTTGCCTACCTGGGGACTAACGATGAGAGTACCGATACCTATTAGGCCAAAGCATGTCACACCAAACGTCATGTGAACTAACAACACTTTGATATGTCAAACGTGTCCGTGTTAATTCATGGATACTATCCTAAACATCGTTTTTAGACACCCCAAAACTATAGTCATTTATTTATTCATGATTTCATTCGGGTTAAGTTGTACCTCAATGGGTAAACATATGAGGACCATGCGAAAGCTCGGTAATTGCGGGTGCACACGTAATTACAAAAGTGACGCACGGAAGTCATACTAAACCCTATGGTGTGCCAAACCTGTGATTTTCAATATTTTATGATGAAATAATATTTTATCATAAGTTTTATTATTTATCATATTCCATGTGGTTATAATATCGTTTCGTATATAAACCATTGGAATAAATCTATAATATTCCACGAGATTCTAATGATGTTAAAACAAATCACTGTATCTGTTGTACCTTGTCGAAGGGTTCGAATTTTGCTACCTTTTGATACTCCATAATATTTCATGTGATTTGTATTCTTGAATTATGGGATTTTCCCTAAGTTCCATGATTTCACAAATCCGTGACTCCCCTTCCCATTCATGAAACCAACACCCACCTTATGACCCAACCGTATGTCTAACCAGACACTCCATCGATGGATGAATCAACCGTACCGTATGACACCCAACTCGTTCCTTGCGATCGAGCCGTTCAAGCTAGTACAGAGAACCACGATAACTAGAAGCAGTGTTGTAGAAGTCGGATTCCAAGGCCGAGTACTCGGCGAGTACTCGGTCCTCGGAACCCCTCCGAGGCGACTTCCTCCTAGGCGGACTCAATTAGTCGGCGTCGGTCAAACTCGGTCAAACTCGGTACCTAGTCGGCCTAGTCGGCGCCTAGTCGGAAGTAGTCGAAAAGAGTCGGCCTTGTCGGTCTAGGCGGTCAAAGTGGTTTGTTGACTTTTAATTAGTCAAAATCGGTCAAAATCGGCCTACTCTGCCTTGTACTCGGACTACTCGACCTTGTACCCGGGCTACTCGACCTTGTACTCAGACTAGTCGGACTTGTATTCATAATATTTGAACTTTAAACATGTTTCATTTTAAATTATACTCAGTTGACATGAATTCTGCTTATTTTGACATATATATAATATATAACAATTAATTTTCTTTATAGTTACCATGTCCGCGTACTCCCCGAGTACTCTCCGAGTACTCCGGTTACTCCCAACTCCCCAGTCGGCCGACTAGGGACCGCCTAGCGACTTTTACAACACTAACTAGAAGGCAAGCGAATGAGCACTCATCCAGTTCCAAGACAACTAGGATGCGGTCAACAGCACGACAACGTTTTTTTTTTTTTTTGCGATGAGCCTACTCTGAATGAACATTTTGAGTTTTTCTTTGAACTAATTTAATCAAATAAAGAATGTTTTAAATTTTCAAACACAAGTGTAAGGATGTGATTTTTGGTAATACGTTTAAAATTTTAACAAGTCGTCCATTACGACTTGAATATCACAACCCTAATCACTTTCGTAACATGTGCCCATAGTTCAACAAATTCAAGTCAAGGGCACAGGGTGATGATAAATTTTTTTTCTGATCTCAAAATTTGGTTTTATAAAATAATAATAAAATGTAATAAATATATATTGTAAACGTTCTACTTTTGGCAAGAAATGTTTTCCCTAAAGTTTAAGGAAAATATTTTTCTAAATAAACTAAGTTGCTTTTGTACATGGACAATTTAAAATACCAATGTGCTACACTTGGTAAGGTATAAAAATAGTTAACAAAATGAAATGAACGTGAATTAAGTTAACAAAGTTATGGTTTCCTTAATTTATATTAGGACCCTTATACTTTTGTCCAAATCGCAATTATCGCCCGACTGGTGGGAGTGTAAATCAATGTTGGTACGTCATCTCCTCCGCCATTCGACTTCACGTTTAGTTTTCCCTCATTAACGACTTCACTTGCTACTCTCACTTCGTATCCTTGACGTTCGCACTAACGCCAATCGGTACAATTATCAACTCTTAATCAGTACCGTTGAGAGCTTATGTCGTTGTCACGCTTTCAACGTTACTATTTATCGTCATTTTCGTCCTTTACTTGGACATTTTTATGTATCACTATGTTATGCATTTATGTGATGTTTTATTGCTATTTCATGTTGTTACAGTTTCACTTCATCACTCATTACGGCGTAATTTCCCCATAGTTTATGTGACGTGGGTATCGTCTAACTTTTTCATAGACCGACCATTCCCCCATAACTATGGATGTAGGTACTGCCACCATTTAGTCGCACTCTTTTTGGGTTCGAGATTCATACAAAGGTTGTTTGTGGTTTGTGTAACACCCCGAAAACGGGTTTGGTAATCAAACCACGTTAATACTACAGGACGGGTAAAATACAGTTAATGGTAAAACTTACCCGGTAAATTTTAGGATTTAAATAAATAAATCTAATATTTATTAAAAGGATGAGAAATACTTTGAGAAAGCAAAGTATATAAAAGGCCCGAGATATTACGAGACTTAAAATAAAACGGGTTGTGAACAAGATAAAGTAACTAGGAAATAAATAACCTAGTACAAGTCTTGTAATTAAATGAAAGAACAAAATATCAAGTTATAAACCAAACTAAAGTTGAGGGGCTTATGTTGTTAAATTTGAAACTTAATAACATGAAACAAAATTAAAACACACCAAACACCCATTTTGGGGTGTCTGGTCGATCAAGAAGCAGGGGGCGACAAGGGGATTCTTCACCCAACCCTAATTCTCATAAAAACCACAAATTGAGGGTTTAAATCAAGTCCAAATCGATTTTCAAGCACAAATTTTTGATCACCTAGTTGAAAGGATCATAAGGTATGTAAAATTGTGATGTTTTGATTCATCTTGAATTCTAGGTTAATTGTGAGAAACTGAATTTGAGCTTAAATATGTCATGCATGGATGAATCTTGAAGTAATATGATGTCTAGGAGTAAACCCTAGTCAATAACAAGTTAGATTAGTGGATAATCTATGAAATTCATGATAATCCATTGACAAGTTAAATGGGTTTTGTAAAATTTAGATGAACACAAGAATCATGACTACCATAAATGGTGTTACTTGATTTCTATGAAATGATTCTGAGATTAGTATGCATGCTTGACATAATGGAATCAATATGTATGTTTATATTGGGCAAAAATATCAAGTTATGAACTTGGTTTTAAATATGTAAAATTATACCCGTTAGGTGTTCGTTAAAATGACTAAATGAAAGATAAATGTTGAAAATCGGACAAAAACGCATATTTGATGGATATGGCAAATTGTGCGTTAAGACTTATAAAAAGGGTTCTAAACGGATTGTGAATTGAACTCTTTAGGAGAGGAATCCGGATCGTCAAATGGACAAGCCGGTGGAAATACGCGTTTGAAAAGGATGCTTAAAAAGGTACGTAACTACGATTTCGTTACGTTATGCTTGATTTCGTATTTTCGCTAGTAGACTTTAAATTAGCATAATACATGAAATTGGCATTTAGTTGAAGTGACGAAGATCACTAGGTAAATAAACGGGTCAAAAGGTGAAATTATGACCCTTTGACAATATTGACTAATGGTTTGTCGAGTTACATGTTTATAGGAATAAATATCAAATGGATTCGCACATCGCTATTGCTTAGCGGCTACTAAGTCAAGGTATTTAAACGGGTCAATATATTGATCCGAACCAGGTATGTATAATGATTCAACTCATCATGTAGAACTTGAGATTCTATAAGAGTTAGACAAGGTTAAAATATAGTTATACGGTTATCTTTTAGGTAAACTGAATAAATTGAGTTATGATTATGGTGTTCTAGAAGCACATGGGTTTATAAACAAGATTATAGTTAAAAGGTCGGATTTTGGGTCAAACAAGTATTTAAAAGTTCCTTTGTACTAAAGAAAGGATGAAAATTGACCAAATTGCCCTTGTAAGCTAATTCGAACGAACGACCCTTGCAAGAGGTTCAGAAACGAGTTTTATGATTTAAATAAATGCTTAGAATAAGAAAAGATAGTGAAAGATGTAAATTCTTGGGTCGAATGACTTTATATGAGCCTTTGCTGTAAAAAAAGATAATCCAAGGGGTAAAATTCGGAACATATAGATATCCACATTAAATCCAACACACATATAGTTGTGGTGGAAGATTACTTGATAAGAAGTGTAGGAATAAGATGCTAGAAATGTATGAAAGCGAGTTCAAGTTCTAAAGTGCTTAAATACCCTTAACGGGTCAAAATAAGCATACGAGCGAAAACATATTTAAATTGTGCGAGAAACCTGTGATTAGAACCTAACATGGTAGATAACATTGATTTGAAGAGGTGAATGTGAAATAAGGATTAAACAATTATGTTTGTTTGATAAAATGCATAAATGGGTTAAAATTCAGTAAAACGGCAAGGAGTCGAAGGCTTAGAAGTCTCAAAAATTTATTATGTAGGACGTTAGATTTTAACTCCATTTGATGGAGGATCAAATTACAATCATGTAGGAAGAAACGGTAGGTCAAACGGACAAGCAGATTGAAAGATACGAAAGTTTTCGTGTCAAAAACGGCAAAATGGGAAGGTCTGATACAGGGGCCACCGTAACTTACTAGTTATTTAATTATCAAAACTGACTTTTGTAACACCCTTAATATTTGGATGGAATTTAATTAGGAATTATATTAATTTCATACTAATCAGAGTTTACAAAAACTTTTCGTGTTTAAAGACCATACATAATTGTGATAGTATCCAAATCACATCCAAAATAGTACATAACAAGTTTTAAGTTAACCCTTGCTAGTCAACTAACAACTAGTTTAAAGGATTCAAAACACGGTTAACAAACCATTCACAACACGATTAAAATCTAGACAAAGTTAAGTTTGGTGCGGAAGCTTCAAAATGCGTGTTCGGTTCTTGACAATGTACTTGATCACCATCCGGAAGGACCTCATCCATACCTAGGGTCAAACCACTAAAAACATTAGTTTTGACATTAATACAATACATATAAACGAATTCCGACATCGAAAAGTAACAAATAAAATACAACTTTTCTGGGCTCCACCGTAACTTACGGTGTCTACCGTAAGTTACGGTAGACCCTGAATGACTTTGGGTCTGCCGTAACTCAGGGATAACCCACCGTAACTCTTTTTATTTCCACCGTAAAGTACGGTGGAGACCGTAATTTACGGTGGACGCTGGGATTCTGCCATTTGACTATTTTGTAAATTTCGCTCCAATTCACATACCGATTTAGGCTATTTCCTTCCTGTATGTCTGTAAATTCATTACGGACATGTTCGTTTTGTTTATCATACCAATATTTTTCTCGCCGATCATTCGGCTAAAAATTACTATACTTGCATTTATTCGATCCCTTCTAACTATAAGTGTATATTTCAATTTCTTATTCTAAACCTTTTAGATGCCATTACCCAAGTTCCCGGGCTTGTACATCTTGGTGTGTTTACGTTATTCATGGCTTCATGTTTCCTTGGAACTAAAAGCTCGTTTTCTCGGAATTCAACATTCCGTTTCAAACGACACATCTTATTGACCTCTAGTGTTTGACCCGATATCATGGGTTCGTAGACTTAAATCAACATAACCAATTTATTGGTGTGGTACAATCCATCACCTAGCGAGATATGAAACTTTCAAGTCTCTACCCACGTGATTCCTTTACAAGCCTCATTTCGACCCGTTTGGCTATCTAGTGAAGACCATCACTTTATTGACAAGCCAAACCCAATTCCAAATCTTTATTTTGACCCGTTCGATGGTCTAGTGAACTTCGCCACTTAATGACACATCAAACGCATCCATTACACTACGACATCATTTATACACTAAAACCAAACATTTTTACATAATGTAACGAGACTAAAGTCACGCACCTTTAGAGCACACCCTTCAAGCGCGTATCTCCTCCTCCGGCTTGTCCGCTTGACGATCCGGATGCTTGGCCTAAAGAGTTCAATTTAACTTACATTTAGAACCCTTTTTGTAATTATAAACACATAAATTGCCGCATTAGTCAATTATGCGTTTTTATCCGATTTTTAACATATTAATTCCCCACTTAGGCATTTCAACAAACACCTAGTGGGCCAAATTTTCACATGATTATTACCAAGTTCATGACTTGTTAACTTGTCTAAATCAACTTCAATTAGGCAAATATATAGATATTTTCAACATCAATATTTCAGAGATTATCACATAATTTCAGTTTACACTAAATCAAAAGTCTTAATCCTAGTGTTTATCAAATTCTACTAACTTGTTAATCACCCACTATGGTGATTATGAACCTTACAAACATCATGCAAGATTTTGACAAGAATTCATCTAGGGTTTGTCCCTAAACTTTATATCACTTCCAATTTCGTTCATGCATGACACAATCAATCTCAATTTCAACTTTTCATGATTTGCCTAGAACTTGAGATGAATCAAAAATACCGAAATTTACATACCTTATGATCCCTACAACAAGGAGACCACTAATCTCTATTCAGATTTTGATTTGAACTTGCTTTGAGCCTTCAATTCGTGGTTTTTGTGATATCTAGGGTTTTGAGAGTGGGGGGTCGCCCTTCTCTTGCTTCTGATCGACCAGACATCCCAAATGGGGTGTTTGGTTTTGTTTTTAATTAAAATTGATAATACAAGTTTCAATTTTGACAATATGAGCCCCTCCACTTTTGTTTAACATATAGTTTGATCATTCTAACCCTATTTCGAGTTATTTCTAGACTTCTAGTTAACTAGGTTATAATTTCCTAGTTAAACAAATTCTTGTTTATTTATACTTTATAATTCTAATATAAAGTTTTATATTTTCGGGATGTTACAAGTCCACCCCCCTTAAAAGGGTTTCGTCCCCGAAACCGTAATACGTACCAAATAGTTTAGGGTAGAGCCATTGCATCTCTTCTTCGGACTCCCATGTGGTATCCGCACCCTTCCTGTGTTCCCATTTAACCTTCACTTGGTTAATTACTTTGTTCCTCAAACTCTTCTCTTTACGATCTAATATCGCAATTGGCTTTACTGCATAGTTGAGGCTGTTATCCACCTCGATATCATCATAGCGAATACGAGCGGTTTCATCTGCTAGACATTTTCAGAGATGTGACACGTGGAATGTGCTATGAATCCCACTCAACTCCTCGGGTAATTCGAGATGATATGCTACTTTGCCAACCCGTTCGGTGATTCTAAATGGCCCAATAAACCTTGGGCTCAACTTCCCTCTTTTTCTGAACCGTATTATTCCTTTCCACGGCGATACTTTCAGCATTACTTTATCGCCGATTTGAAATTCAATCGGTCTCTTCCGTTTATCCGCGTACGCTTTTTGTCGATCCTGAGCCGCCTTTAGGTGAGCTCGGACCAAGTCGATCTTCTCATTCGTAGTTCGGATTATATCAGTAGGAGCTAGTCCTCGTGGACCCACTTCTCCCCAACATACCGGGGTTCGACACTTTCTACCATATAACATCTCATATGGGGCCATTTTAATGCTCGAGTGATAGTTATTGTTATATGAAAATTCGACTAAGGGTAGATAGACATCCCAACTACCCCCGAAGTCAATAATGCAAGCCCGCAGCATATCCTCCAACGTTTGTATTGTTCTTTCACTTTATCCATCCGTTTGTGGATGGTAAGCGGTGCTAATGAACAGTTTAGTCCCCATTTGTTCTTGGAAGTCACGCCAAAAATTCGAAGTGAACCGAGTATCTCTGTCTGACACAATGGATATCGGTACCCCATGACGTGCTATGATTTCATTGGTGTACACCTCCGACATCTTCTCGGATGTATAAGTCTCACGAATCGGAATGAAGTGAGCACTTTTCTTCAATCTATCCATGACTACCCATATAGCATCAAACCCGCGGTTGGTTTTGGGTAATTTGGTCAACAAATCCATGGTGATTTGTTCCCATTTCCAAACTGGGATGTCCAATGGTTGCAACTTACCATATGGCTTTTGGTGCTCCGCTTTGACTTGCAAGCATGTCAAACACTTCTCCACATATTTCACGATGTCTCTTTTCATTCCGGGCCACCAATAATTTTGTTTTAAATCGTTATACATCTTGGTCGCCCTCGGATGTATCGAATATCGAGATTTATGGGCCTCGTCAAGTAGAAGTGCCTTGGCCCCACATGAGTTTGGAACCCAAATTCTCCCAAGTCGAGTTTTCAATCCTTGGTTATCATCCTCCAGGTCTTTTAACTGCCCAACTATTCTTTCCCTTTTCACATTTTCTTCCTTTATTGCTTCAATTTGAGATTTCCGGATTTGTTCAAGCAAACCCGAAGTCACAATTAGTTGCATCAATCATACTCGAATAGGCGTATAATCTGTCTTTCGGCTCAACGCGTCTGCCACTACATTAGCCTTCCCGGGGTAGTAATGTATTTCACAATGAAAGTCTTTGACGGTTTCTAACCACCGCCTCTGCCTCATATTTAATTCCTTCTGATCGAAGAAATACTTCAAGCTTTTATGGTCGGTAAAGATAGTGCATTTCACCCCATACAAATAATGCCTCCATATTTTCAAGGCGAACACCACTGCCGCCAGCTCGAGGTCATGGGTAGGATATCTCTTCTCATGAGTCTTTAGCTACCTCGAGGCATAGGCTATAACCTTGCCCCGTTGCATCAAAACACAGCCAAGTCCCGAATGCGATGCATCGGACTAAACAACCATATCTTCCGTTCCATCCGGTAATGACAATACCGGTGCATGGGTCAGTTTCTCTTTAAGCATTTGGAACGCCCTTTCCTAATCTTCACCCCAAATAAACTTTTCGTCCTTACTGGTTAATTTGGTTAATGGCATAGCGATTTTAGAGAAGTCTTGCATGAATCTCCGGTAATAACCCGCAAGCCCCAAGAAGCTTCTGATTTCTGAAGGATTTTTCGGTGGATTCCATCTTGCCACAGCTTCTATTTTCGATGGGTCTACTAACACCCCATTTGCACTAATGATGTGCCCGAGAAATTGCACCTCTCGTAACCAGAAGGCACACTTCGAGAATTTCACATACAATTTCTCTCTCCTGAGCGTCTCCAACACTTCACGCAAATGACTTGCGTGTTCTACTTCATTCTTTGAATATATTAAGATGTCATCAATGAACACTATCACTGACTTGTCTAACATGGGTTTGCAAACCCGGTTCATAAGGTCCATGAAAGCCGCGGGTGCATTAGTTAACCCGAAGGAGATCACGAGGAACTCGTAATGTCCGTACCGTGTGCGGAAAGCCGTTTTCGGTACATCCTCCTCTTAGACTTTCAACTGATGATACCCCGATCTAAGGTCGATTTTGGAGAACCAACTTGCACCTTGTAGTTGGTCAAATAGATCATCAATTCTTGGAAGCGGATATCGATTCTTTACCGTGAGTTTGTTCAACTCCCGATAATCAATGCACATACACATGCTCCCATCCTTCTTTTTCACAAATAATACTGGTGCGCCCCATGGAGACACACTTGGCCGAATAAATCCTTTGTCAAGCAAATCTTGGATTTGGGACATCAATTCTTGCAATTCTGATGGCGCGAGTCGATACGGCGCCTTGGCCACACGTTTCGCGCCCGGAACCAATTCGATCCCGAACTCTACCTCCCGTTCTGGCGGTATTCCCGGTAGGTCCTCCGGAAATACATCAGCATATTCGCGTACCACCGGTACATCTTCAATCTCTAGCGATCCCTTGTCTGGTTCGTTCGCGTATATCATGAATGCCCTACAACCGTGCCTCATGAGCTTGCGAGCTTTTAGCATTGAACACATAACGGGATTACCCCTCTTTTCGCCGTATATGGTAACAGATTTTCCACTTGGAGATGTTAATTTTATCTCCTTGCGGAAACATATGACTCTCGCATGGTATCGGGATAGCCAATCCATTCCGACTACTACTTGGAATTCCCCCATCGACATAGGAATCAAGTCTATTGAATATTCTTCATCGTCAATGTTTATCTTACAATCTCGACAAACATCACACACAAGGAAACTTTTGTTATCACCTATTTCTACTTCTAATGGCATAGGCAATTTTGTTAGTACAAAAGAAGGATGTCGAATAAATCCATGTGAAACAAAGGATTTATTCGCACCTGTATCAAATAACACATGTGCAGGAATTGAATTTATGGCAAATATACCTGAGACCACATCGGGCTCTGTTTTTGCCTCCACTGCTGTTAATTGGAAAGATCTTGCCTTTGCTCTTGGTGTCTCAGTGTGTGTATTCTTGTCATCTTTCTTTCCGATCAACTCCGGGCATTCAGATTTCTTGTGACCCGGTTGGTAGCATTTGTAACACACCGACACCTTCCCCGGACACAATGCAGCCGTGTGCCCCGTTTTCCCACATATAGGACACGGTTTGTCCTTGAACCGGCACTCACCTTTGTGCCCCTTCCCGCATATCTTGCAGTTTGATGACCCGCTTTTCCCTTCTTGTTTCTTTGAGGATTCTGTTGTGCTCGCCTTTTTCGTTGGGCTTGGATTGACTATCTGCGCCCTTCTTTCACCTCTTTCAATCTGTTTCTTCAACTCTATCTCACGTTCCCGAGCAACGTTTATAATCTCGGTGAGAGTTTCATACTTTGAAGGAGTCATAAACTCCCTATACTCGGCGCTCAACATATTATAATAATAATAATATATTTTCTGCTCCTCATTCGTTATCAATTCATCACAAAACTTCATCTTATCCATGAACATTCCCGTGATTTTATCAATAGATTCACCCTTGTGTCGAAGATGCATGAATTCTTCCTTGATCTTGTTAATGACTGCCTTGGGGCTGTGATGTTTAAGAAACGGCGTCTTAAACTCGTCCCATGTTATAGCTTTAGCCGTTTCGCTTCCAATTTCTTTCTTCTTGTTATCCCACCAGTCTTTCGCTTGGCCCCTTAACTGACCCGTGCCATAGGCTACGTAATCGTCTGGATCACAATGAGTCCTTTCAAATACTCCATCCATATCGCTTAGCCACCATTGGCATATTATCGGGTCAACCTCCCCGTTGTAGATTGGCGGCTTGCACGCCATAAACTCTTTATATGAACAAGACTTTCGTCCTCCCGACTTCTCCTTTGCGAAATTGGTATTATCCTCCAATTTCTTAATTCTTTCCTCCACCACTGATAATACCGTGTTTTGGATTTTGTCGATGAAACCCGACAAACTGTTTTCGATTGCCTTTCCTACCTCCTCAGCAATCACTTCTCTCGTTTGCTCGGTGACTCTCGGCACCGTATCATCGTTACCTTTATCCGTCATCTTTAACTGAAATGTTTACATCAAGCGTTAAACATTTCATTTATAGCATACGGTTTATTTACTTCGGTTTATTCAAGTTCATAACTTGTTTTTACCGCTCTTATTTAATGCACTTTCCAGGTTTGAGTGTACTAACACGCTCTTCCCATGCATATCAATTCATCATTCCCTTTTTATACTTAGTAACTCTACTTAGAACAATTAATTCTTACCGGATGCTTGATCAAGCTTGAACCGAACACTTTGTTGACAACCTTAAGCTCTGATTACCAACTTGTAACACCCTTAATATTTGAACGGAATTTAATTAGGAATTATATTAATTTCATACTAATCAGAGTTTACAAAAACTTTTCGTGTTTAAAGACCATACATAATTGTGATAGTATCCAAATCACATCCAAAATAGTACATAACAAGTTTTAAGTTAACCCTTGCTAGTCAACTAACAACTAGTTTAAAGGATTCAAAATACGGTTAACAAACCATTCACAACACGATTAAAATCTAGACAAAGTTAAGTTTGGTGCGGAAGCTTCAAAATGCGTGTTCGGTTCTTGACAATGTACTTGATCACCATCCGGAAGGACCTCATCCATACCTAGGGTCAAACCACTAAAAACATTAGTTTTGACATTAATACAATACATATAAACGAATTCCGACATCGAAAAGTAACAAATAAAATACAACTTTTCGGGGCTCCACCGTAACTTACGGTGTCTACCGTAAGTTAAGGTAGACCCTGAATGACTTTGGTTCTGCCGTAACTCAGGGATAACCCACCGTAACTCTTTTTATTTCCACCGTAAATTACGGTGGACGCTGGGATTCTGCCATTTGACTATTTTGTGAATTTCGCTCCAATTCGCATACCGATTTAGGCTATTTCCTTCCTGTATGTCTGTAAATTCATTACGGACATGTTCGTTTTGTTTATCATACCAATATTTTTCTCGCCGATCATTCGGCTAAAAATTACTATACTTGCATTTATTCGATCCCTTCTAACTATAAGTGTATATTTCAATTTCTTATTCTAAACCTTTTAGATGCCATTACCCAAGTTCCCGGGCTTGTACATCTTGGTGTGTTTACGTTATTCATGGCTTCATGTTTCCTTGGAACAAAAAGCTCGTTTTCTCGGAATTCAACATTCCGTTTCAAACGACACATCTTATTGACCTCTAGTGTTTGACCCGATATCACGGGTTCGTAGACTTAAATCAACATAACCAATTTATTGGTGTGGTACAATCCATCATTTCGACCCGTTTGGCTATCTAGTGAAGACCATCACTTTATTGACAAGCCAAACCCAATTCCAAATCTTTATTTTGACCCGTTCGATGGTCTAGTGAACTTCGCCACTTAATGACACATCAAACGCAACCATTACACTACGACATCATTTATACACTAAAACCAAACATTTTTACATAATGTAACGAGACTAAAGTCACGCACCTTTAGAGCACACCCTTCAAGCGCGTATCTCCTCCTCCGGCGTGTCCACTTGACGATCCGGATGCTTGGCCTAAAGAGTTCAATTTAACTTACATTTAGAACCCTTTTTGTAATTATAAACACATAAATTGCCGCATTAGTCAATTATGCGTTTTTATCCGATTTTTAACATATTAATTCCCCACTTAGGCATTTCAACAAACACCTAGTGGGCCAAATTTTCACATGATTATTACCAAGTTCATGACTTGTTAACTTGTCTAAATCAACTTCAATTAGGCAAATATATAGATATTTTCAACATCAATATTTCAGAGATTATCACATTTTTTCAGTTTACACTAAATCAAAAATCTTAATCCTAGTGTTAATCAAATTCTACTAACTTGTTAATCACCCACTATGGTGATTATGAACCTTACAAACATCATGCAAGATTTTGACAAGAATTCATCTAGGGTTTGTCCCTAAACTTTATATCACTTCCAATTTCGTTCATGCATGACACAATCAAGCTCAATTTCAACTTTTCATGATTTGCCTAGAACTTGAGATGAATCAAAAATACCGAAATTTACATACCTTATGATCCCTACAACAAGGAGACCACTAATCTCTATTCAGATTTTGATTTGAACTTGCTTTGAGCCTTCAATTCGTGGTTTTTGTGATATCTAGGGTTTTGAGAGTGGGGGGTCGCCCTTCTCTTGCTTCTGATCGACCAGACATCCCAAATGGGGTGTTTGGTTTTGTTTTTAATTAAAATTGATAATACAAGTTTCAATTTTGACAATATGAGCCCCTCCACTTTTGTTTAACATATAGTTTGATCATTCTAACCCTATTTTGAGTTATTTCTAGACTTCTAGTTAACTAGGTTATAATTTCCTAGTTAAATAAATTCTTGTTTATTTATACTTTATAATTCTAATATAAAGTTTTATATTTTCGGGATGTTACAAATTTTAAGTTGGTTTTGATCACAGGTGAATGTCGAGAGTCCCGGATGAAGATCAAGCATCGAGCAAGAACCGAACACACGTTAAACGAAGCTTCCGCAATGTTGTTTCGTCGTTATTCTAAAATGATGAATTAAATTACACTATGTTGTTTTGCTTTCAAAGTTTAGAAAAGTTTTAATAAACCCGTATTTGAGCATGAATGTTTAAATATAAATACTCAGTAATTTGTGATTATTTACGGGAATCGCTAAATAAATTTATGGGTGTTACAGTTTGGCTGTGGTCATGGTTGTAAAACAAGGTCTCCAAGGCCGAGTACTCCCCGAGTAGTCACTACAAGGTAGGTTGCCGAGGCGACTTTCTTCAACTCCGACTAATTACTCGGAATCGATCAAATGCGGCCAACATCGCCCAAAATCGGATCTAGCAGGTCAACTTAGGCCGAGTTTGACTTAAAATAAAATAAAACATAATTTCTATGCCTATCATATTAAAGAATGAATATCAATTTCACATATTTTGTTATAAATATTAGTATATTTATGTTATTTGACATATATTTAATTTCTGAAAACTAATTTCTTTATAATTTGGCATGTCCGAGTACTCCCCGTGTACACTCCGCCCAGGCCGAGTACTCTCAACTCCCCGGTCGACCGACTAGGGAGCGTCTAGCGACTTTTGCAACCATGGTTGTGGTTATGCATTACTTAGTGTTGTTGATTGTTTGTTGAGGTTGTTTGTTGAAGTTGTTGTTGTTGTTGTTGTGTTGGTCATCATAGTCAATAGTCATTCATTCAGTGGATCCTTGGCTGACCTTTCCTCATGACCTGGAGATGTCGGTATCGCCCCATTAGTCTTGGGCTGACCTTTCCTCCTAACTATGGGACGTTGGTATCGCCACAGTCACACCCTTTATGGGTGTGGGACGCAAGGTGTCGCTTGGTTTTGGTGTCGGTGTCGGTGTCGGTCTTAGTCTTAATCATTACTCAGTTACTATTTTATGTTCATACTACTTGTGCATTGCTTCCACATGATTGATTGCATGTTTAATATTTAATTGGAATTTGAAATTAAAAAGGTAAAACATATTACTTTTATTTCTGAATTTTAAAATGGTAAACTCATTTTACTTGACCAGAGTTTACTCGCCAGCTCTTGTAGCTGACCCAAAAAAAATACTATTTTTCACATGATACAGGTGTAGGGGATTGAAGACCAGACTGGATCAAGATCACGTAGGAACTTTTCCTTAGTAATTAAAAGGACAAGTTGTTGTATTATTTGAATATTTGAAACTTATATGAAAAGTGTGACATTAAATCATGATATGTTTAATTTTGAAAGTTTATTAGTGTCATAAGCTATGGGCAATCATCATGCCCCGTACCATTCCGCTGCGGGTCGGGGTGTGACACCCCTCATCTCATCCATTTTTATACCATTTTTAGGATTATGAGGTTGGATCTCGACTCGGTTCCGGAGGATGAACGCGAGGTTTATCGGAGGATGAAAGAGGAGGTTAAGAAAAAATGGACGTCGTAGGTTGTTTAGCTTTTTAATCGTATCGTTATTATTTTTTTTTTGTTTTTATGTTTTCCGTTTCTAGGATTAGTAATTTTTTTTAGGAAATGTAATTTTTTTTATGTTATGAAATGAATTTAATTATGTTGTTTTATGTTTTTATTTTATTTAATTTTTATGAAGGTTTTATTAAGTTAACAAAAAAAACATAGAAAATTATAAAATAATTAGGTGGGGTAGGCTCATCCTCCACCCCCTCAAAATGCAAGGAGGCCCATCCTCCATGGGATGGTGATGTGGCGCCTACATGGCGGCCCAACCTCATGGGGATGGAGCTCTCCATACCCTCTAGTCTTAGTTATTTATTAGGTATATATTATATTATAATCTTTAAAAGTTATAAAAAATAAGAATGAATTCATATTTCACATTATCTATATCTATACTACTAAATAATGCATATTAGATGGGCAATGAGAAGGGCGCCATTGTAATTTACCTCAATGCTTAAGACACATTAATAGATTATTGAGTTAAATACACAGATGGACCCAGTGGTTTATAGCTAGTTTCGACTTTAGGTACTAACTTTTTTTTAACAGGTTGAGGTTTCATGGTTTCAATTTTATAACACCTTTGGGTACTAACATCAAACTTGGTTAATTTTTCTGTTAAATTTTCAATATAATAACTAAAATACCATTCCATATTCCAAGGGCCATTTATATCATTATTATTAATCTATTTAAAAGAAAACTTGTTATTGTAAATAACTAAACTATTATTTATTTAAGCTATAATATATACTATAAAAATTTAACCGGGGAACGTTACAATATATCTTAGTTCATAAAAAAAAATGTTTTCCTTACTTTATTATAATTATATTACTTAATGAAATTTACATGAATCGTCCAACCTACATATGTATTTAGTTGAAGATTTTAAAGACAATAGATAAACATTTTAACTAAAGATAATAGTCTTTATTTAAACTTTAATAAACATTTGACAATCGATAATATATTCTTATTTAGTATTATCAAAGTAGAAATTTAATGTTTCTGAAAAGGAATAAAACCTATATATATATCTTAGTGGTTAATTTAGTTCAACAAAAGTATAGAAATAATTAATTATTTTAAATACTTAGAATTTATCAACTTTGATGGACTAAAACGTGGAAGCAGTAAAGTTGTGTAGAATACCGAAAATAGAGCATTTAAAGTACCTCATCTTCTTTGCTAGACTAGCCGGAAAACTGAGACTTCGTCGGAAAATCCGATTTAAGAATGCTAGATGCATGTAAATTGTTTCTACAGATATATATGAATTGCGATGTATATTACAAAGTTTTAAAACCAACCCTTTTTTTCTTAATAATATATTTATTTGAATTGTCAAACTAAATTGATTTTTTTTTTAAATTGAAGAAAGACATAATTTTATTTTATAGTTAGGTGGTCAGTTTGAAATTAAAGAAAAAGCAACAGCAAATATTCTTGCTTTCAAACATATCTAAAAATAATTGAATATGAGAGGTTCACAGCCCAAGACTTTCTATCTCTAGTCTATACAACTCTTTTCAAACGTAACACACAAGGAAGAGGATGGTGATGATGATGCTCCGAGAAGCAACAAGTGGAGGGGAAAAGGGAGTTGGACAAAGGTAAAGAAAGAACCAAATAAAAAAACAAGGACAATCCCTAAATTCGAACTTGGGTTCCTGACGAAAAGATGTTACGGGAAGGGAATTGGCAACCAACTTGTAAAACCCTTGGTCCATTTATACAATTATCATATAATTTCGACTATAATGGTGTATTTACCATTATACATACACTTGAATTTCCGAGTTTGTTAAAACATTTTTAGCTTTTAAAACATTTCAACATAACATATATAAATTCGTCGTTTAAAAGTGACGACGAAACTTTTAGCGGAAGCTTTTAATCTTTATGTGTTCGGTTCCTCAACGAGCTTGATCGTCCTCCGGTAGTTCAAATGGTACCTACATTTCATATAAACATGAAATGAGTTAGTTATAGGGCGTTTAAAACGTATTTAAACGAAATCGCAAGATAAAAGAGTTGAATAGCAGCACTTTGGCCAGATATAGCGGCCCTCCCGGGTCGCGACTTCTTTTAATATATCCTTAGCGGGGCGCGACAGAGGTCGCGTCGCGCGACGCCATGATTTCTTCGCCGTCGCGTGCCGCGAGGACGTGTTTTCGACAGAATGGTTTGGTTCCAGACCTGCATTTTCCAGCCAGACCATCTTTAACGAAAACGAGCATAACTTGCCCATTTTTTATCCGATTTGACTCACGTTTCTTCGTACGTGATCGTAAAATTATTCTCCATCACATGGAGTTAACATCCGACATCCGGATTAACAAAATTTTAGACTTTTAAGCCTGCGGCTTAAAATGAAATTACTAACTTTTGACCCGTTTACGTATTAATCAAACAAACATGTTGTTTGATCCCAATTCCATGTGAACCTTATATTTACGATAGTGTCTATCATATTCGGGTCGAATCCCGGGTTTATATACATTCTTAAACCCGTTTTACTTAAATGTGTATTTTGACCCGTTAAGGGTATTTAAGCATTTTTCGCATAATTCATGCTCATTCGCTTTTAGCATCTTATTCCCACATTGTTTATCAATCGCTCTTCCACCCCAATTATAATTGTGGCGGGTTTAATGTGGGGATCAATATATTCCAAGTTTTACCCCTCGGATTATCATTTTACGACAAAACGCTTTTTAAGGCATTTGACTCACAAGAATCATACCTTTCACTTTTATACTTATACTAAGTAATTATTTGATCAAATGACTTAGTTCCAAACAACCCATAAGGGTCGTTTGCTTGATTTTTCGATCAAGGGCATTTTGGTCCGTTTAAGCCTCTCATTTACGATGAACGATTTTGAAAGGCATATTGACCCAAAATCTCCCATATTAAACTATGATCTTATTGGACTGATCATTATGCTTTCAAAACACAATGACTCGCATTTAATCATTCAGTTTATCTAAAAAATAACAAATTGTCCATTTTGACTTGTCTAACTCTCAAAAAACCTCAAGTTCTAATTTATGAGTTGACCTATTATACATACCTGGCTCGGATCACTATATTGACCCGTTTTAACACCTTGCTTTAATAATCGCTACTTAATAGCGATGTAGGTTATCTTTCATCTATTCACTCCTGTGAACATAAGACTCGACAATATTCATTAGTCGGTATTTTCAAATGGTGATATTTTCACCATTTGACCCGTTTGGTCAAAGTGACCGTTTATCTTTGCGAGAGGGTATTTAGTATCATCTCGTCTACTTGACTAGCTCCGGTTTACACCGTACGGTCAATTTTATTAAAAACAAATTTCTTAACTCTTTTGACCCATTCTGACTTACGCCATAAAGTGTCTTTCAAAACTAACGGTTCTAGTCAACGAGTGACCGAATTACCGTCGTACCTTTATTATTTGCATTGGTTTACCTTATAAGGTAATCATTCAAAGCTCGTTATCTTTTAGTCATTTCATGACTAAATAACCGTATTAGCTCTTTTTAACAATTAAACACGGTTCCTTATCATTTTCTTTTGTTCCGAACCGCACATGTCGTGTCGGAACATCATAATTTAAACAAGACTTTATATTAATCGTAACCTATAAAACCAATAGGTATTTAATACAAAGAGTGTAAGCTGTACTTACCTAGCATCCAGATTATGCCTTTTCTTCATTCCTGATTCGTTTGACCCGCTTCATTCCCAAGCTTCCACCAAGCTAGTTAAGCGTCGAACTATCATTGTAATTTGCAAGAAGGTTAGTATAGTCATAATCGTCTATGACTATTCCATCCTACGATTCTCATGTCGAATTTATCATTCGATCATATCATTGGTCAGTTTGACTTTTTAAAGTCAACTGCTTATTGACATAATTAATTACACGAAGTAGCTTAACTACTCGTTTAATTACTTGGCTAATTATCCAGTAAGCATCATTCGTATGTTACCGTTTTAATCATTTATTTACCAAGTTCGTGTAATCGAATTTCATCAATTTAACACAACTTTGATCATTTTTAACACATAATGATATCATACATCATCCAACATGAATATATCTTCGATTTTTCATCTTATCATACTAAACTCACTACTTAGCAAGTATGATTATGTACTTAAACACACAATTTGTTCAAGTATTTCCTGATTACTATCAGATATGATGATTCTAATCATAATTATATCATCAAATTCATCCTGTGATTAATACCCACTTATCCTAGTGTGGTAAATCATCAAATCATTCAATATATAGCATCATATGTATAATTTTCACTTAGGGATTGGTTCCTAAGCAAGTATACATCATTAATTCAATCATAGCTTCAATAATTCATTCATAATTCGCGATTATGATGATTATCCAAATTTCACAACTTCACAAATCATCAAAAATTGGCATACCTTATGATCCCCTAGCTTGGGTGATCACTAATTTACGTTCAATTGTGAATTTAGACCTCGTTTGAGCCTTCAATTTGATGATTATGTTAAGAGTTAGGGTTTGGCTCCTGGGGAGCTCTCTGTGTTCGAATAGAACACCCTCAAAACACACTAAGTGTGTGTTTTAATTAAACTTTTGTTTTTATAAAAAAACTTTCCATTTTTGTTTGGTTAGTTATTAAGTAGGCTACAACCTACTTATTTCTAACAATATTTTCACTCATTAACTAGGTTAAACATTCCTAGTTAAATTAGTGGGTTCGGGGAATTTACTACTCAGTTTATTTTAAGTCCCGTTAACTCGATCCTTTTATAAACTTTATTTCTTCAAAAGCTTTCGTTCAGCTTTTATTCATATTAGGCTTATTTAATTAAAAATCCTCATATTCACCGGGTTACTTTTACCATTACGGTAATTTACCCGTCTTTTAGTATTAACGTGGTTTGATTACCAAACCCGTTTTCGGGGTGTTACACAACTGAACGGTTAATTTTTTGGAGTTACAAATATATAAAATATACAAAAAAAAATTATGTCATCGGGAAAAACGGGCCTCGGCCGGAGTGCGACTCGCCAACCCCTAGGGTCGGCCCTGCGTTCATCCGTATCAGTTTGCTGCCATAAGTGATAGCATCAGGTCAAAAGCATAATCCTACCGAGATGGCCTTCTGAGATCACAAACTAGGTATCTCAACCAATGTTATCCACCCATTATACAATGCTGCTAAACATGCATTTATGTCTTCACTAAAGCAGTACAAAATAGTCATTCAATAACAGTAATTTTAAGGAATAATGGATTTTAATAATTCCAACTTTTGTCCGTTGGCCGTCAACAGTCCCAACTTTAAAAATTCTCACTGGTGGTCCCATTTTTTCACATATTTGCCTTCAATGGACCCTGACTAACAGAACCCTAACGTCGTTAGTCTCCGGTCGCCGGAAAAACGTTTTTTGGTCGGAAAAAGGTTCCTAAAGGTCCGATCTATGGTTACAAACAGGTTTGGTAAAAAGTTGGGTTTTCCGGTCAAAAAGAAGTTTTCCAGCGAAAAAAGAAGTTTTTCCGGCAACCTTAATAATTGGGGCTTTTTACTAGAAAATGTTCCTAAAGGTTGAGTTTTTCGATCAAAATGGAGTTTTCCGGCCAAAAACGTTTTTCCGGCGACCGGAGACTAACGGCGTTAACGTTCTGTTAGTCAGGGTCCATTGAAGACCAATATGTGAAAAGATGAGACTGCCAGTGGGAATTTTAATGAAAATGAGAAATATGTAATATATATGGGTTAGGAAACTGAAATATATAATTGAATTTTATGTTTGAGTAAATATGTAATAAGCCAGCTTATGAGGGGGAAATATATAAAAATCTCTATTACATTTTGCAGGGCTATTTTCTTTTATTGTTTTCATGCATCTAAGGGTGAACGGAGTGGGCGGTAAACACCAGCAGTAAAGGTGTTTACCGAGCGGTAACACCGCCGCCAATGGTGTTTACCACTCGGTGAGGTTGTTTGATCGGTGAAGGTTTACCGCTTAGGAATGAATGATTTTTTCAACCGCTGTGCACTTCTAACGATTATATAGCCGTTTACATTATTAAAAAAAATCTAATTTTTATATTTAAACAAACCAATACACCTTCATCATCCTCATTTCAACTCCACTGCCATTTTTTTACACACTTCTTCATCATCCTCATTTCAACTATTGTCAAACAAATGGAAGGCTCAAACAAAGGTGAAGGGAAGAAAAAATATTTAGGGTCCGGTTCGAAGGCGAGGGCGCAGAATAAACGTGGTGGTTCGGGTGGTTCAAGTGCGTCGTTTCATCCCCAACTTGGCTTTGCTACACAAACCCAACCTCCCTTTTTTTAACCAAACCATGCAACCGAATTTTGGTTACGATACCCAACCCCACCAAAATTGGTTGCTACACGGTTCGACGTTGGTTAGACCCGGTGTTTATGATTATCCCCTCGACGCCCAAAACTCTTTTGACCCGTTTGCTTTTCAAAGCCCACCCTCACAATCACAGAGAGTTATAGAAGATGACTCCGAAGAAGAATTCGTGCCCGATACTCAAGAGCAACATAATGATGAGGACGAAGATGTTGTTGTACAAGACGATCTTGTGAACCAAAATGAAGCCGCAAACGATCCGAAAGGAAAGAAGACTAAAGATAAACGTGAAAATTGGACGCCTAAACAAGAAGAGGCTTTGGCAAAGGCTTATGTTCATTGCACCTTAAACAAAAGAAAAGGCAATCAACAAAGGTCGGATGGTTTTTGGAACCAAGTTCTTAAGCACTTCAATCAAACAGTTGGAGGAAGCAACCGAAACCACCATCAAGTTCGATCGAAATGGACGCCCATGCAAACAAAGTTGAACACATTCAACGGTTTTATCATCAAGTGGTAAACTATATTATTTTTATACGGTTTATTTTTTACTTAAGTATGTGGATAATTTTTGTCATAATTTATTATTTTAGGATCGTTTACGTCCTAGCGGGAGCGACGATGCTTTTGTAATGAAGCAGGCGCTTAAAGATTATAAAAAGAAAGAAAAACATGACGTTCCTCATGTTGAGGCGTGGGAGGTCGTTAGAACAAATCAAAAATGGTCGTCGGTACTGTTGTTGGGTGAAGATAGCTCCGGCTCGTGTCAAAAAAGAAAGTCATCGGATTCGGGAAATTAAAAAGCAGATACACCTAGTGCCGAAGTCTCAAGCGGTCTACCCGACATGAACGAGGATCCCTCGCCAAGAAGACAAAAGAGAAAGGAGAAAAAGGACAAAGGACCGTCTTTAACAAACGAAGATCCAAGAGATATAACTGGTAAATTCGAAGAATAAAAGGCCATGAAGAAAGAATTGATGGATATTAAAAGGTTACGAGAGGAAAAATACATGTCGTTGGCGGAAGAGCAACGCGAGGCGATGCGAGCAATTGTGTTCGACAAGGACTTGGAGACGTTTAACCGGCCTCACGACAATGTTCACCTTTCGATGTTTGAAATCACACTCGCAAGAAAACGCGAGATCGCAAAAAATTATGGTTGGCCTTGTAATTTTTAGTTTTTTAGTTGTTGCGTTGTTTTATTATTATTTTCTTTTTTTTAGTTAGATTTTAATGTAATGGTTTTTTTATTTATTTATAAGTTTGATGTTTTATTTGTTTTATCTTAACACATAATTTTAAAAAAAATTAGTTTACCTAATCCAAAATAGGTAAACTACCGCCAACGTTTTTTAGCAATATGTAAACTAATTAGGTAAATTGACGTGACACTGTTTGATTGGTTGAAAGGAGAGTTTACCTATTTGGAATAGGTAACCACTCCCTTCACCCTAACGTTTATATTTTCTTTCATACTAAAAAATATGTAGAAAGTAGACTTAAGGGGCTTTCAAACCATATAAAATACACCCCAAATAGACGCGTGATTTTACACGATTGAGGTATTATAACAAACACCTTATGGGCATACAATTAAACCTTTTAAATTACAACCATAAAGATTCTAAGGAACCCTTTTTCCTCCAACATATCAGGTTCCAAACAACGGACTTCAATTATCAATAATCATCTAACTTGCTAATACTTAGGCTCAACGGTATGGGGAACGTCCCCCTTTGTCCCGATGCGGCGCCGGTGACCATCCCCCCCCCCCCCCCCGGTTCAGCGTCCTGGACGTCCTCTTCTGGACGTTGGCGACGATCACAAAAAGACAAAACCCACCCCTTTTCAAGATGTTTCCTTTGCAAAAATAAAAAAAAGAATAATTTAATTGCCATAATTGGTGGGGTAGGATCATCCTCCCATTTCCAGTGTTTTGCCATGGCGGATCATCCTCTATAGGACTATGATTTAATTGCCATAAACGGGTCTCGACGGAGGTGCGGCTCGGCCACCCCTAGGGCCGGCCCGCCGTCTCAGTTTGCCGAGATGGCCTTCTGGAGTAGAGATCACAAACTAGGCATCTCAACCAATGTTATCCACCCATTATACAATGTTGTTAAACATGCATTTATGTCTTCACTAAAGCAGTACAAAATAGTCATTCAATAAAAGTAATTTTAATGAAAAGGAGAAATATGTAATATATATGGGATAGGAAGCGAAAAAATATAATTGAATTTTATGTTTGGATAAATATGTAATAAGCCAGCTTGGGTAAATATGGGTTACAATGGGGGTGTTCGGCCTAGCTTTTTTATCTAAGCTTATAGCTTTTTTAGCTTATTTTTACAAAATAAGCACTAATGGGTGTTTGGTTTAGCTTTTTAAGCTTATGTTTATTAGCTTAAATAAGCTAATTTCAAGAAGCTTGTGGGATGATGGTTTTTTAGCTTATATGAATAAGCTTATTTGAACAAGATGGTTTTTTACTCATTTGCCCTCAAATGTTTGCTTAAACCTTATGTTTTGCTAAACTTTTTATATAAGTAATACTATTTATTTTTTTCATTATAGATAAATATTACGTTGATGCTGGATATCCAAATACTAGAGGTTATCTTGCTCCATATAAAGGAACCAAAATTCGTTATCATCTGCCAGATTTTCGTCATGGAAAAACGGTTGCTAGTCGTGCTCCTAGAGGACCTAAAGAGATATTTAACTACCATCATTCATCATTGAGAAATGTCATTGAACGAACTTTTGGAGTATGGAAGGCTAGATGGGAGATATTACAACATATGCACAGTTACACCTACGAGACACAAGTGAAGATCATGCTAGCATCTATGGCAATTCATAATTATATTAGAAAAAGAAAAAAGATACATGTGATGAAGGATTTACCAGGGCGCAACAAGAATCTTACACTCCAAATAGTGGTCGAGGATCTAATGACATTAATGAAGTAAATGAAGACACAAGTACACAACGTAGAATAGATGATTTATACATGAGTGCAGTTAGAGATATGATTTCAGGAGATTTAACCAAACCAAGATGAATGTTTATTGAATATTAATGTATTTTTGTAGAAGTTTTACATCATCCTCGACATAAATTTATCCAAAAATGATGGTATAACTCATAAAAACAAAGTAGATACATATAAAAATATAAGTTATGTGATAATATGTAACCATGCCCTTTTTGGTCATTTTACTAACATAAGCTAAATAAAAAAAGCTAACACAAACACTTAAAAAGAGCTTATCAACTTGTAGAATATAAGCTAATCCAAACACTTAAAAATGGCTTATCAAATGAAAGAAAATAAGCATAAGCTACTTTAAAATATAAGCATAAGCCAAAAAAATAAAAGCTAGGCCAAACACCCCCAATGCTGCTAAACATGCATTTATGTCTTCACTAAACTAGTACAAAATAGTCATTCGATAAGACCAATTTTAAGGAATAATTGATTTTAATAATCCCAATTATTGTCTGTTGGCCGGCAACTAGGGCTGTAAACGAACCGAACGAACACGAACAAGGCCTTGTTCGTGTTCGTTCGTTAAGGAAATAAATGTGTTCACGAACGGTTCATGAGCACTTACCGAACGAGATTTTATGTTCGTGTTCGTTCATCAAGGAAATGAGCATGTTCGCGAACGGTTCACGAACACAAACGAACACAAATAAATTTGGGGAACGCGACGAAGGATAAAGATAAATGGCCCAGAGAGTAGCACTCGAACTTGAATCCCTTATTGTGGAACGGAGGTCGATCGTATTCGCCGATGTAAATAATGAGAAATGAAAGGGAAATAATGCATAAACAAGGTGAAAGTAGGTTTCCTAGTTTAATTGTTAAGGTAATAAAATAAATAAAATTTTAATAATATAAAAAGTACAAATAAAATATAAGAAAGTACAAAGATCTTCAATTAAAACACAAACATACGAACATAAACGAACGCAAATCAACGGATGTTCACGAACACCTTACCGAACGTTCGCGAACACAATTGAACGAACGAGACCTATGTTCATGTTCGTTCATTTAACTAATCGAACGAAACTTCTTGTTGATGTTCGTTCGTTTATTAAACGAACGAACATAAACGAACTTCCCGCCAAACGGTTCACGAACTGTTCGCTGAACGTTCGGTTCGTTTACAGTCATACCGGCAACGGTCCCAACTTTAAAAATTCCCACTGGCGGTTCCATCTTTTCACATATTGGCCTTTAATGGATCCTGACTAACAGAACCCTAACGCCGTTAGTCTCCGACCGCCGGTGGTAATTTTTGAAGTTGGGACGGTTGCCGGCCAATGGGCAATAGTTAGGATTATTAAAATCCATTATTCCTAATTTTAATGAAAATAAGAAATATGTAATATATATGGGTTAGGAAGCAGAAATATAGAATTGAATTTTATGTTTGGGTAAATATGTAGAGATGGGCAAATCGAGTTTTTTGTATACCCGGAACTGGTTCCAACTCGTACTCGGTTCTTGACTGACTTTGACTGGACCCGATTCTTCTAGGACCCGGTTCCGGTTAGTACCCGGTTTCAAACCACAATTACCGGAACTTGTTTGATTGAGGCATTATAACAAACACCTTATGGGCATACAATTAAACCTTTTAAATTACAACCATAAAGATTATAAGGAACCCCTTTTCTTCCAACATATCAGGTTCCAAACAATGGACTTCAATTATCAATAATCATCGAACTTGCTAATACTTACATATCTTTGCAATATATAGAAATATTTCTACCTCAAATTTATACTACCATATATGGTTCAACATAAAGTCATACAATCCTACAGAGATTTCACACATAATCTGTTAAGATTATAAAACAACTAGTAAATATTCCATAGTTTCATCGTAATTTGGACTTCCCTATTTATCCATACGACTGATCAACGGTTAGGGTTTTGTAAATCATAACTCACATACATGTACATCTAATTGGGGCTGATAATCAACATGCAACTAACAAAATCACTGGAATTTTCCTCTTGTTTTTCCATACCAATCTTTTACGCCTACTTATGTTATATACCATAAAACTGCATTATATGAAAGTCATAAAGTGATGAAACTTCTACGCAAAACAAAACGAGAAACAAAGAAGACTCGAAACCAGTTTCAAACATATAAATTCATTAACGAATAGTCGTAAACTTGCAATGTCATAAACATATAAAAACATCTTAAGAGCAGCTTTATGCAACAAAACATAATGAATTGTACATCACAGGTATTAAGCTAAATACAAAGCATTTCATACAAAGCATTTCATCAAACAGCAAACTGGCTAAAGCATTTCAACAAACAGTTGGCGTGCCCCTAAAACCTATCAGTACAGAATAGACCAAGAAATGAGGTGCATAGAGAGCAGAAGAAAAAATAACCCATATAGATATTGAACATTTGAATGTGGTGACATGACAACAAAATAAATAAATTAAGAATGCCAGATAGATGATTTATAGGGTTTAAAGTTTAAACGAACCTGATGAGATTGTCTGAGTGATAGAAGGGGCTGCGTGTGGAGGCTGAAGTGGCTCCGGCAAGCGGCTGTATGACGGCGTGTGGTGGCTAGAGACGAGAGGATAGTGGCGGTGTGTGGTGTGGTGTTCTATAATGGTAAAGAGGAAAGGGCGAAAGGCATGAATGATGAATCAATGATTGTTATTTGGCAAAAAAATTGGAAAATAGGGACATAAATAACTCGAACTCGGGATCTCAAGTTTAAGAAGCAAGCGTTGATTCAGTTTACCAGTCAATACGTTTGAACATAAGGTTCAACTACAAAATATTAAAGGATTCCTTCAGAATTTTCTATATAACTAAACACTATAAATTACAAATCGAACAGGTTCCTGGGAACCCCCTAATTAGCTGTAGATCCGCCCCTAATCACGCTATAATCACGCTATGGAGTCGCTACTTAACAAATTGCAAGACATGGTCGCTTCGCTACAAAGTGCGCGATAGCGAACGCTATCTTCGCTATCGATAACTATGATTCTCAACAACAAAGTAATAAATAGATAAAGGAAACAAACCCGAATCGTCAATCATGAACTCCTTGACGCCATTCCTAAAAAGTAATCCAAGGGATCTATTTACGATATAAACCTCTGAAGGATTCCGGATAGCTGCAGTGAGCGAGAGCCTGTATGCATTGAGATTTAGATGGCAAAATCTAGAGGTGGCGTACTCAACATACTTGAACAAAATTTCTTGATGTATATCATTATCTTCTATATAGAAATCCAATATCGGGAAAGAAGCGATTAGGTGAAACCAGTTCTTAGTCCACCTATAGTCGGGCCTGATGTAGCGCCCCCTCACCACATAGCGCCCTATGGCACCTTCGTACACCGCCCCGAGGGGCGCCATACCCCTCCAACTTGCTTCCCCTGCGATGTCGTCTTCATTGCCTTTTGTAATCATATAAAACATACTAATTATTTACAAAAGTTGAGAATCTAAACAAAAAGTGTTTTGATTCAAAGCAGCCAGACCCATTTCAACCCAAATAAAAGATTTCCAAATAACGCATCAAACATCCAGTGGGATGCTCAAGAAATATAATGACAATCCGAACCAAGTAAAGTGACAATGAAAAGATTTACTCCAAATAAAAGCATATAAACTGAAACCCGACGATACCAACAATATCTCCACGCTTCACAGGAGAATGGCACTTGAAGAATTTAGCTTCATCCAAATAAATAAAAAAAAATATGCTTAAAGAAGTGAATAATTTCAGCAGTGTGTTGAAACTGCAGACAGAAATTGTATGCAGATAAGGAGGCACTTTAAAGGTGATTCAACTAAAATGAGACCTAAATCAACTACACATTCAACTATAAAATAACAGAAATCTTCATCATAAAGATTTTGAAATTTAAAGGTGATCCATATGCAAAAAAAAAAAAAAAAAACAGGGCACTTTAAAGGTGATTCATATGGAACAAATTAAACCTAAATCAACTACACATTCAACTATAAAATAACAGAGATCTTCATACAATGTTCATAAAGATTTTGAAATCACCAAATGTATTCATTCCAAATAGACGTATGGAGATTCAATACATTTAAATTCAAAATCTAACCTAACTCAATAATTTCACAATCCAACAGTTTCAAATTCAACTACACATTCGCCTATGAAATAACTAGGGGGTGTACTCACCGAAGCTAGGTTGTGGTTGTAGAATCGGGTTCTGGTCGTGGAATCGACGGTTAAGGGTCGGCGTCGGAGTTGCAGGTGGCGTGAATGCGGTTGCTGGTGGCGTCAATCGGTGGGTGGTTGTAGGGATGTCGTGGTTGGGTTTGGGGGACAGTGGAAAGTGATGTTGGGTAGAGGGTATAACAAACGATTATAATTGTTTATTCAAAAGAAAATCAAGTGATTTTTCACTTTTTTTAATAATAGTTAAAATTAGAAGGCTAGAATCTATCATTTCTCTTTTTGATACATAAATCATATAAATTTGTTACACGCATTGATATAAAGTAGTTAAACGAGTCGTGTGAATGTTTAGAACTTGTGTTGTTCGCATCGTCAAAGACCTGCTATGACATGATTTGTCAGCCCTAATCAACGTTAAGGACTATCTGAGAAACAATTATGCAAAAGATAGGGGCTATAACTGTAATTTTAGGAAGTTGGGGACCATAAGTGAAATTTCACCAAACCACAAGGACTATCCGAGCATTTATCTCAATTTATGTAAAAGTTCCCACTAAGGTATCAAATCTCAACATTCAATAGCTTTCCTAAGAAATCAAACATTTGTATTCAATTGCCAATATTCTATCTTTCTAAATGGATTATTTTATATAAGAAATATATGAAAGTAAATACTTACATATAAACCTATAGGTTACTCTATATTTATTGCCTCTGGTGGTTTAGAGCAATACCCTAGTGGGCTTAGATGCTCTGCAAGTGGGCTAAGTAATCAGTCCATGACCAAGGAAGGATATAAGACCGTATATAATACGTTTAAAAACCATAAATCACAAGTAACTGGAATATATTGAGCACAAATTATATTATGGTTTTTTTTTATGTTATACGGATGATATCCAGTTTATAAAACAAACAATAGTATATTTTCAGCTTGCAGACATTTAGACAACATCTTCAGTTGCAGACATAAAATCAGCTGAAATCAGACTGCAGACGGTTTTTGTCTGCAAAAACAAACAGCACCTAAGTAATTTCTAAAAAGTAAAATGTTTTGTTTGTCGAAATTTTGTAGCAAATTGACCATGTTTGCTATAGTTTTCCGGCATAAAAGTTATTTTATTTGTTGTGTCTTAATTTTTGTAAAGTAAATAATTTAAAAAAGAAAAATGCTTCACTTATAGAAAAATTGTAGCAAATTAACCCTATTTGCTACAATTATCCGACAAAAAAATATTTTATTTGTTATTTCTTAATTTTAGTAAAGTAAATAATTTGAAAAAAATAAAATGTTTCATTTGCCAGAAATTTGTAGCAAATTGACCTTGTTTGCAATAGCTTTCCAACAAAAAAAAATCTGCTTTAATTTTAGTAAAATAAAAAATTTAAAAAAGTAAAATGTTTCGTATAATTCCAAAATTTTCCACTCCGCTTCCAAAATTCCCACCACTCTTTCAACCTATAGGGAGGACAAGTCATCCTGGCAGAGAGGCAGGGCAAAATTATATAATTTTTTTATTTTTATTTTATTTTTTTTAAGAACTATTATTATTATTGTTGTTGTTGTTGTTGTTGTTATTGTTATCAGAGAGAAAAATAATAGTTATTACTATTAATATAATTAGCATTATTAATAAAATTGATTTTGCAGTTATAATAGATTTATCGTTTGGTCTTTAATTTATAATAATTAAGTTGTATAATAAATATTAATTTAAATTAGTCTTTTTCTATTATCGTTGATAAATAAAAAACCGTTTTCATTTGTATATGTGTGTGTGGGTATGTAACACCTCGAAATTTCATGTCCTATAATGTATTGACACGTGTCATAGGTTTGAACGTGTGAAAGAATATTCTAGAAGGACTAAAGTTGACAAACATGGAAAGTATGTGAATATAAGGGTTCAAAATGTCAACAGTGAATAAATATACTTTACAATAACCCTACATGATGTTTATACCTTCAAACGAATAAATCATGGATCATACGAAGCTAGAAATGAAAGAAAGTGAGAGATTACAAACTACAGGGGTTAAATGTGTCAACATGTTTAAAGTATACCTCTGAGTGACCTTTTAGCAAACCCGAAGCTTTATAACGGTTAATTATTCTCACTAGAATGCACGATAAAAATTTCATAAAGTTTCGTTATCGTATGAGAAAGTTATGATCAAATTCGTATACGAGGGGTTAAAGCGTCAACGTTGAAAGTTATGACTTTTCGGGTAAACATGAAGTGACCAAGAACTTAACAAAGTGGGTATAAGTCATAAGTCATGAACCCCTTATAAGTCAAGTTGAGGGGCTCAAAATGCAAGAAACAAAGTTCGGTTGACCTTTCGAAGGACCAAGAGCCAAGGATGCAAACTGAAAAGAATTTTTTTTGCCCTGATAACTGGCTTACGGACCGTAAAGGTCCACCCTTACGGTCCGTAAGGGTTGCCCAGATGCAGAATAACGTGAAAGTTGGTTGTTCAGCCTTGGAACCGACTTAGATCAGATATTTTCACTTCATGGGCGACTCCTACATGTTCCTAGGCCTTAGGGGCACTTGTAAATGATCTGGGAACAATGCTAGACTTACTTCCATTACTATTTCTTTAGGACCTTCCTCCATCTGTATTCCTATCTCCTTAACCTCTTCCTTGTTTTCAGTTTCCATTTCCTGCTGTTTCGAACTTTCTTCGGTTATAATTTCTTTTCCCTTTTTCAAAGGATTATTTATTTTGGGAAGTTTTGTAGCTGGCTTTTTCTTACGTATACGACTTCCCCACACGTAATTCTTTCTTTTCTTTCGTTTTGGCTTGTTCACAGGTGGAGCACTGAATTCTACAGGTTGTTCTATATCAGGAAAGTATCCAGTAAATTCTTTGGAAACTTCGATATTCACCGGGTAAAGATTAAGGTTCTGAAAAGCTTCAGATATCCCACTCATGCTGATGTAGCATATATGCAAAATGCATAAAATACTAAGTTAAAATTTATAAATAACCGTTTAATTTATTACATACTGTGTACTAATTTATTACAAAGATAACTGGAAAACACACTTAGGTTTTGAAATTTTTATTTATTGCACAGGGTTTCTAGATTGTAAGGGTAAGGTGCTAAACTTTAAAATATTTAAAGATTTATATTTTCTGCTACTGTGGCTAGCATATATAAATTTGCCCATTTCTCATCTAGCTTATCTTCCCAAGGTGATTTATCAATTAATTCCTGAGTTTCCCGTTTAATCTTCTTTTCTCGGGTTTTCTCTTTACTTTTCTTAATAATCATCTCCCTCCTTCTAGGAGAAAGTGATTCCTCGTATTGTGCCTTTCGCACAAATATTCCTTCTTCAGGAATTTCAGCCTGATTCGAGGATTTGGTTCGGGATGAACTTCCCTTCTCATTGGATGATCTATCTAATTTAAGATAGATACTTGACAGCTTTTGCTTACCCATACTGTAACTAACAAATAATCAGTTAATAACACACATAATCACATAATAGTAATCAGGAAAAATTAAGTATTTCTAAATACTTAATTAGCTTAACTCAGTGGCTCTGATACCACCTTTTTCTGTCACGGCCCCCGACCCGGTTTGACCCGTTTCAGGAGCCGCGGGACAGAAATCCCGTGGTATTTATTTAATTGAGTTTAACAGCGGAAGTTTATTTAACAGGATCGTTTAAAGCTAAAATTTTCCCGATTTATTTCATTTCACAATTCGGGATAAAACCCCGATAATTTACAATATTATGTTTTTACTACGTAATCGTGATATTACAAAACTTATTTCTTTATTTTATAATGAGCCACTATCTTAAGCTTGAAATGCTCCTCAGCACTTTTCCTGAATTACAACAGATCACCTGAAACATGTTTGAAAAAGGTTTTGTCAGCGGGAAATACTGAGTGAATCATTCTATTTACTAAAACGACACATTTGTTATAATTTTACAGTATTAAGAGCGATTACAATGTTTCTGATATCAAACCAACTACCCACGGTATTTGTCACTCGACCGAATCTGTGACTATGGTCATATCCCCCAATTGGCTACCCCAATGGTGACGATTATCAAGTAATGTATACAAAACCCCACATACCGGCTGTAACTTGGTGATTACAAAGACTTAATCCCCGTAATTATAACTTTGAAAATAACATGCTTTTATAAACAATTTTGATAAAAAGAGAGAATGACTCACATTGCTGATTAACTACGGACAGAGTCTAGTCTATGAATTAGCCTTGTTAACCTAATTTAAATAACAATGCACACAAAACTGGGTTAGTAATCAATCCAGCATTTACGATAACTCACGAGATCAAATTCTCACAACGAACGACAAAGTGCGATACTTCATCCATCGAATTAACGACGAACGACAAAGTATAACCCTAATGTGGGCGGCACTTAAACATCCATTGGATATATTGATCGTCGGAAAATGAATCGTAGCAGCGATTGTGCTAATACCCTGTTTTGCAGCAGAATTTCGAGACCCGGGGGTGTAATTTGGAGTATTCAGTTCGTAACTCAGTGTATAGTGCGAATTCTTTCGACGTTGAATGTCCAGAAATCAAGTGCCAATGTCCTCTATTTATAGCTGAATTTTGGTCAACCTTGCGCACCGCAACATTTAAAATCTTACGGTGCGTAAGGGTCCTTGCGCACCGTAAGGCCCGTATTGTTACGGTGCGTAAGGCATAAAACTAGCCTATAGGGTAGCCACGATTGGGACTAGCTCAGCTGACTCTACCATTTCAAATTTCAGTTATGTGACAACGTTTAAAGTGGATAATCGTCCACTAGGGTTTATCCCCCCTTTAGTTTTAGGGGCCCTAATCCTGATTCCGATTATTCTGAAAATTTTAGGGTTTGTGCGGAATCACTTGGGTGTCTCAATTAGGTTTTCCTAATGATCAATTTAAAGTAATAATTAGGACTTTTTAGTGAGAGTTGTTACATTCTCCCTACCTTAATAAAAATCTCGTCCTCGAGATTTACTGGAATAAATGTGGATATTTTCGCTTCATTTCTGATTCCAGCTCCCAAGTGTATTCAGCTCCTCTCTTTGAATCCCACTTTACTTTAACTAGCACTAGGCGTTTGTGCTTGAGAAATTTGATCTTTCGATCCTCAATTTGAAGAGGTTTCTCAACAAATTTCAGCTTTTCGTTTACTTCTATATCTCGAAGAGGTACTACCAGTGATTCATCTGATAAACATTTCTTGAGATTGGATACATGAAATACATCATGTACTCCTGCTAATTCTTCTGGTAGCTGTAAACGATAAGCGACTGGTCCTATACGTTGGATCACTGAAAATGGTCCTACGTACCTTGGACTTAACTTTCCTTTCTTTCCGAATCTAACTACTCCTTTCCAAGGAGAAACTATCAATAGTACTTTGTCTCCAACTTGGAATTCTAACGGCTTACATCTATTGTCTGCATAACTTTTCTGGCGATCTCGAGCCGTCTTCAGCCTTTCCTTGATTTGAGTAATCTTATCAGTTGTTTCTTGCACTATTTCAGGACCTGATAATTGACTTTCTCCTATTTCTGCCCAACAAACTGGAGTTCTGCACTTTCTTCCATACAGTGCTTCAAATGGAGCAGTTTCAATGCTTGAATGATAGCTATTGTTATAGGAGAATTCAATTAATGGTAAATGATCATCCCAACTTCCACCAAAATCTATTACACATGCTCGGAGCATGTCTTCTAGAGTTTGGATTGTCCTTTCACTTTGTCCATCTGTTTGGGGATGATATGCAGTGCTCAGATTTAGTCGAGTTCCCATAGCTTGCTAGAAACTTTTCCAGAAATGGGAAGTAAAACGACTATCCCTATCCGAAACAATGGAGAGTGGAACTCCATGTAAGGATACAACTTCATCTACATACAATTTAGCCAGTCTTTCCATGCTAAAGGTTTCTTTCATTGGTAAAAAGTGAGCTGATTTGGTTAATCGATCCACAATTACCCAAATCGCATCATTACCTTTTCTGGTTTTGGGTAACTTAGTAACAAAATCCATTGTTATAAGTTCCCATTTCCACACTGGCATCTCTAACTGTTGTAGTAGTCCTGAAGGTTTCTGATGTTCTGCCTTAACTTGTGAACAAGTAAGACATTTAGAAACATATCTTGCTATGTCCTTTTTCATTCCTATCCACCAAAAGTTCTTTCTTAAATCTTGGTACATTTTATTGTTTCCTGGATGCATAGTGTACCTAAATTTATGAGCTTCTTCTAAAATCTTAGGTCTTAAGTCTCCCTGCTTAGGTACCCAAATTCTATTTTTGTGGAATCTCCAAATTCCATCTGCTCCTTGTTCTAATTCCTTCATTCGTCCTTTCATTCCTTCATCATCATCCTTGATTGCTGTAGTTTGAACATTCTTCAATTGTTCCATTAAATCTATTTGTAGATTTAATCTGAGAGCACGAACCCGTCGTTGTTTCTCATAATACTTACGACTTAAGACATCTGCAACTACATTTGCCTTTCCTTCATGATATTGAATATCACAGTCGTAGTCGCTTAAGATTTCCATCCATCTCCTTTGCCTCATGTTTAACTCTTTTTGCCCAAATATATATCTTAAACTCTTATGATCTGTATAGATAGTAAATTTACTTCCGTACAGATAATGTCTCCAAATCTTAAGGGCAAAAATTACGGCTCCTAATTCTAAATCATGAGTCGTATAGTTTTCTTCGTGCTTTTTCAATTGCCTTGATGCGTACGCAATTACCTTCTTGCGTTGCATAAGCACACATCCAAATCCTAATTTTGAAGCATCACAATATACTTCAAAATCTTCAGTTCCTTCTGGTAAGGCTAAGATTGGAGCATGGGTTAATTTCTGTTTCAAAATTCTTAAAGCTTCTTCTTGTTTGGGTCCCCATTCAAACTTAGTAGCTTTACAGGTTAGCTTAGTTAATGGTACAGCTATCTTGGAAAAATCCTTAATAAACCGTCTATAATACCCAGCTAAACCTATAAAACTTCTTATTTCCATTGCTGTTTGTGGAACCTTCCATTTGGTAATTGCTTCTATTTTAGCAGGATCTACATGAATACCGTCGTGATTCACCATGTGTCCTAAAAATTGCACTTCCTTTAGCCAAAATTCGCATTTCGAGAATTTGGCGTACAACTTTTCTTTTCTTAACAAAGTTAAGAGTGCATGAAGATGTTCACAATGCTCTGTCTGACTTTTGGAATAAATAAGTATATCGTCTATGAAGACAATTACAAATTTATCCAAGTACGGTTTACAGATCCTATTCATCATGTCCATAAATGCTGCAGGTGCATTTGTTAATCCGAAGGGCATGACTGTAAACTCGTAATGACCATACCTAGTTCTGAAAGCAGTCTTAGGTATGTCTTCTTCTTGTACCTTTAATTGATGATATCCGGAGCGTAAATCTATCTTAGAAAAATATCTAGCCCCCTAAAGTTGATCAAAAAGATCATCAATCCTAGATAATGGATATCGATTCTTAATTGTAACCTTATTCAATTCTCTATAATCGATACACATTCTCATTGAACCATCCTTTTTCTTTACAAACAACACTGGCGCTCCCCAAGGGGATGAGCTAGGTTGTATGAATCCTTTACTTAGTAATTCATCTAATTGCTTTTTCAGTTCTAACATTTCTGTGGGTGCTAACCGATAAGGTGCCTTAGCTATCGGTGTAGTTCCTGGAATTAGATGAATCCTAAATTCTACTTCCCTGTCTGGAGGTAATCCCGGTAAATCTTCTGGAAATACATCAGGATATTCTGAGACTACTGGTATTTCCTTAAGATCTTTATCCTTAGTGCTAATGATTACCGAAATCATATACACTATTCCTTGTTTTCGTTCATAATTAGCAACTTTCATTACTGATATGAACTTCATGGGCTTACGTGGTTTATCTCCTGTAATCCTAATCACTTCTCCGGTGGGTGATTGAATTTCTATGGAATTCTGATCACAAAGGATTCTAGCATGGTTGGCTACTAACCAATCCATTCCTAATACAACATCAAATTCAGCCAAATTCATCGGCAATAGTTTTGCAGAGAATTTATGTCCTAAAAGTTCTATGTTTCCTTCTTGCAAAACTTTATCTATTTTAACTGAATTTCCGTCTGCTGTTTCAACTGTAAAAATCTGCCTAATATTGGTTAAAGGTAAACTAAGAGCTTGGCAGAATGAAGTATTTATAAAACTTTGGTTTGCACCAGAGTCAAATAATACTTTGGCGTAAACGTTGTGAACTAAGAACGTACCCGCTATCACATCCGGAATGAGTTCTGCTTCTTGAGTGGTCAGCTGAAATGCCCTGGCATTCTTCTTAGTAGTTCCTTCGGTCGCCTTGGGTTTGTTATCTACTGGTTTGATCAATTTAGGACATTCTGTTTTGTAATGCCCCGCTTCTCCACAGTTAAAACAGATTACAGTTTTTTTTTTGCAGTTTTCTTCACGATGTCCTATAGTTTTGCAAAAATTGCAAGTGATATCGCATCTTCCATAATGTTTCTTTTTACATTTCCTGCAAAATGACGGAGCTGGAGATTGCCCTGTTCCTTTTCTCTTGAAGCTGTTATTATTACCCACACGAAATCCTTGGGTAATTTTCTGAGCTAGTTCCTTTTTTCCTATCTTCATCTCTTGTACGTACCAGTTCATCGGTTAGAGTGTTAGCTAATTCTACCGCATCATCAATAGTGCTAGGTCTCGCAGCTTTAACAATATTGCGGATTTCGCTAATTAGCCCCCAAATATAGCGAGAAATGAGTACCGGTTCTGGCGAAGCCAGTGTTGGTACCACTCTAGCATATTCAAAGAATGTCGAGGTATAACCACGACAATCCACACCCATCATCCGATGATTTAGAAACTTATTCGTCATCTGTTCCTTTTCATACTCGGGACAGAATTTTCTTTCCACCAAACCCTTAAATTCTTCCCAAGTCATAGCATAAGCTATTATTCTTCCTTTTGATTGTAACACAGTGTTCCACCATTCGAGTGCTCCTTCTTTGAAGAGATTTGATGCGTACATGACCTGATCATCTTTACCACATTTACTTATTGCAATGACTGCTTCGGTTTTCTCTAACCAACGTAGTGATGCAGTTGCTCCTTCATTGCCTACAAATTCAGTGGGTTTACAAGCAAGGAATTCTTTGAAAGTGCAACCAGGCGTTGCAGTTTTCATTTTCTTGGGTAATGGAGCTTGATGTGGTTCCTTATTATGATTAATATGATTATTGCCTCCATTTACACTATCACTGAAGTTATCTTCAGTAGTATGTTTACTAGGGACAATTTGTTGCAGTTCAATTGGATTCTTTATAGCAGCAACGAATGCTGGAATAGCATTGGCTATCCCTTGAGCAACAATGTTTTCGATATCTTGCCGAGTCATATATTGATCTCTTGAATGTTGTTCAGACTGATTAACTTCATTTATAGGTTCATTACCACTGTTTGCCATCTGATAATGTATATATAAATTTTTATTAGTATCTGCTAAATAACAATTATATACAAACAATCAGAAAATTTTACAATACAGGTATAGTCAAAACAATCGATTTCTCGATTTCATTTTATATCTAGTATAGTATGCATCATTACTCGCCAATATCTTACAGAGTTTTATTTGTTATTTACAGACTAACTTTATTATTACTATTATACAACTACCGTTTTATCATTGTACTATCTCTCGTCACTTGCCGTTCTAAAAACGCAGTTCCCTCTCATCGTACTTCCAGGCAATTTGTCCCCCTATTTCCCTGATTCTACTTCCCGCATCAAACAACTCTTCACCAAAGTGGCGAAGTTCAGCCATGTTTTCATTACTCATGGGTGGATTAGGTAGGGGTTCTGGATCGAATTGTGGAAGAAAAGAGTAAGGATCGTTGACAATATTTTGGAATTGCCAATCATTTGTCCACCATTCGTCCATTCCTATGGGTTGGGAATGAACTATTGGGTCTGGAATTGCTGGTTCCCAATTCATAGGGAGTTGGTTTTCAAGAGGATAATTAAAAATATTAGTATTGACAGGCTGAATTGTTTCACAGCTTGCCAATAGGAAATCTATCTCATCTTGAAAAGTCCTTTCCTGGTTTGGATTGGAGCTTTCTCCGATTTCTATCTGAGTTGGTTTAGAGCCTTGCCCAACTTCCATTACTATTTCTTTAGGACCTTCCTCCATCTGTATTCCTATCTCCTTAGCCTCTTCCTTGTTTTCAGTTTCCATTTCCTGCTGTTTCGAACTTTCTTCGGTTATAATTTCTTTTCCCTTTTTCAAAGGATTATTTATTTTGGGAAGTTTTGTAGCTGGCTTTTTCTTACGTATACGACTTCCCCACACGTAATTCTTTCTTTTCTTTCGTTTTGGCTTGTTCACAGGTGGAGCACTGAATTCTACAGGTTGTTCTATATCAGGAAAGTATCCAGTAAATTCTTTGGAAACTTCGATATTCACCGGGTAAAGATTAAGGTTCTGAAAAGCTTCAGATATCCCACTCATGCTGATGTAGCATATATGCAAAATGCATAAAATACTAAGTTAAAATTTATAAATAACCGTTTAATTTATTACATACTGTGTACTAATTTATTACAAAGATAACTGGAAAAGACACTTAGGTTTTGAAATTTTTATTTATTGCACAGGGTTTCTAGATTGTAAGGGTAAGGTGCTAAACTTTAAAATATTTAAAGATTTATATTTTCTGCTACTGTGGCTAGCATATATAAATTTGCCCATTTCTCATCTAGCTTATCTTCCCAAGGTGATTTATCAATTAATTCCTGAGTTTCCCGTTTAATCTTCTTTTCTCGGGTTTTCTCTTTACTTTTCTTAATAATCATCTCCCTCCTTCTAGGAGAAAGTGATTCCTCGTATTGTGCCTTTCGCACAAATATTCCTTCTTCAGGAATTTCAGCCTGATTCGAGGATTTGGTTCGGGATGAACTTCCCTTCTCATTGGATGATCTATCTAATTTAAGATAGATACTTGACAGCTTTTGCTTACCCATACTGTAACTAACAAATAATCAGTTAATAACACACATAATCACATAATAGTAATCAGGAAAAATTAAGTATTTCTAAATACTTAATTAGCTTAACTCAGTGGCTCTGATACCACCTTTTTCTGTCACGGCCCCCGACCCGGTTTGACCCGTTTCAGGAGCCGCGGGACAGAAATCCCGTGGTATTTATTTAATTGAGTTTAACAGCGGAAGTTTATTTAACAGGATCGTTTAAAGCTAAAATTTTCCCGATTTATTTTATTTCACAATTCGGGATAAAACCCCGATAATTTACAATATTATGTTTTTACTACGTAATCGTGATATTACAAAACTTATTTCTTTATTTTATAATGAGCCACTATCTTAAGCTTGAAATGCTCCTCAGCACTTTTCCTGAATTACAACAGATCACCTGAAACATGTTTGAAAAAGGTTTTGTCAGCGGGAAATACTGAGTGAATCATTCTATTTACTAAAACGACACATTTGTTATAATTTTACAGTATTAAGAGCGATTACAATGTTTCTGATATCAAACCAACTACCCACGGTATTTGTCACTCGACCGAATCTGTGACTATGGTCATATCCCCCAATTGGCTACCCCAATGGTGACGATTATCAAGTAATGTATACAAAACCCCACATACCGGCTGTAACTTGGTGATTACAAAGACTTAATCCCCGTAATTATAACTTTGAAAATAACATGCTTTTATAAACAATTTTGATAAAAAGAGAGAATGACTCACATTGCTGATTAACTACGGACAGAGTCTAGTCTATGAATTAGCCTTGTTAACCTAATTTAAATAACAATGCACACAAAACTGGGTTAGTAATCAATCCAGCATTTACGATAACTCACGAGATCAAATTCTCACAACGAACGACAAAGTGCGATACTTCATCCATCGAATTAACGACGAACGACAAAGCATAACCCTAATGTGGGCGGCACTTAAACATCCATTGGATATATTGATCGTCGGAAAATGAATCGTAGCAGCGATTGTGCTAATACCCTGTTTTGCAGCAGAATTTCGAGACCGGGGGTGTAATTTGGAGTATTCAGTTCGTAACTCAGTGTATAGTGCGAATTCTTTCGACGTTGAATGTCCAGAAATCAAGTGCCAATGTCCTCTATTTATAGCTGAATTTTGGTCAACCTTGCGCACCGCAACATTTAAAATCTTACGGTGCGTAAGGGTCCTTGCGCACCGTAAGGCCCGTATTGTTACGGTGCGTAAGGCATAAAACTAGCCTATAGGGTAGCCACGATTGGGACTAGCTCAGCTGACTCTACCATTTCAAATTTCAGTTATGTGACAACGTTTAAAGTGGATAATCGTCCACTAGGGTTTATCTCCCCTTTAGTTTTAGGGGCCCTAATCCTGATTCCGATTATTCTGAAAATTTTAGGGTTTGTGCGGAATCACTTGGGTGTCTCAATTAGGTTTTCCTAATGATCAATTTAAAGTAATAATTAGGACTTTTTAGTGAGAGTTGTTATAGTTTGGAAATGCCTTAGAGCTTCCTTAGGACCAGGTTACATGATAGTATAACCCTCTGTGGTTGGATCGTTGATTGTCCGATTCGTTTACACGTTTCCGTTAAATGCTTAATGTTGACCATAATGCCCTTTTGACCATAAAACGAGAATTTTGGAAATATGAAAGGACAATAATCTTTATTACTGATTTATAAACATGTCCCTAAAATTTCACATCAGTTGGAGGTCTAGATTAGGAGTTATGCTCATTAGCGTAATTATAACGCCTTTTAGTAATTAAACGGCGCAATTAGCATAAAGCCTATCTAAACCCAATTTTTGACACCAAACCTTTTACCCACTGATGTAATATAATATTTTGGGATTTTTAAAGATTTTTAATTATTTTTAACCTGATCATAACCTAAGGTTATGGCGTTGATTCAGTAAATACCGATTATACCATTTTTGTTTATAAAATGAGTTCTACATAGTATTTTGACACCAATCCAATTGCTACTGATTTTATATAATAAATAAAGTATTTTGAACTTTATAACCTGATCAGAAAACTCAGATTTTCTGTATAACCCGGAAATCGCTTAAAATGACTTTTTACGCGTATTAAACGCATAGTTTGGGTTTAAAACCATTTTGCCATATAAGACTTATTATCAACTGATATGACCTATTAAAATAATTTATTTTACTGATGTATTCGGACCCGAATCTCAGAACTTCATTTAAACTCTTTTATAACCTTTAAAATGACCAAAATACCCCTACGGGGCTTATTTTGAGATTAAACTCGTTTTGGGCATAATGAAAGGTATCCTACTGATATCACAACATATTTAAGGCATATTAACTTAGGAAACCTGCATATGACTCTTTTGGTTACTCGTTACGCACTTGTCGCGTTCGGATCAGCTTATGTGACTAGTTTGCATATATTAGCCGAAACGGGTCAAACCATATCTTTTTGGTCTCAAAATCCAGAATGTGTTTAAGTTACCCATATTAAGCAAGCATACAAGCTTGTCGGGTCAAAACCACATTCTAATCCGGTCTTCGCTTTATCATGCGTTTGAACCGTATCTTCCTTTTGAAAACTAACCAGTCTAAGTCAAGGCTTAATTAAAGACCCGTTAGGATTCTAATAGGTTATTAAAAACCTTCGTTCCAGATTAGGAGCCCAGTAAAAGCTATTTGTACTTGCTGATTTGATATACGGCTGGGATTGAATTTATTTTTAGCTCAGGTAAATACTCTTAACTTATTTTCCCTATACGGGCTTGGGATACGGTATTATAATAATACCGCTTGGTCGGGTATTAAATATTTAGTCGTATTGTGATTAAATTATTGAGGTAACCCGCTTTAATCTGTATTGTTTGAAATAAAAGCCTTTAGGGGTTAATGATCATGTCCCGGATATCCTTGACATCATTGTATTATAAAATGGCCACGACTTATGCACGGGGTGTAGGCATACACCTGACAGTGCATAAGGGAAAAGGTATCCCACTCTCTTGTGGGCCTATACTTGTTGTTGATGCACTTTGTGTGGACGCGACTCGGCTCGGTTCGACTCGGCCTTGAAGACTTGAAGACACGAAGATCGAGACAAAGCTACAGCCAAGGGGGAGTTTGTTGGTGCACTTGTGTCTGTACTTTGTCTGTATTTCGTCATGATACAAAACGATGTCTTTAATGTAAGGTTGATGTAAGTTTGACCAAGTCAACCATCCTCCTGGTTTGACTTGACCAAACAGTTAGAAAAATGTTGTAAGCTGGCAGGGTCGAAGGATGTGCCTTCGAAGGATTGCCTATATCCTTCGAAGACCTGCTCGAAAGATGTCTTTCGATAGATGGACCACGAAAGATCACATCTTTCGTGGTACATGTGTATCCTTCGAGCTGTTTCTGGTCGAAAGATGATCTTTCGACCAGACTGTTTGATCCTTCGACCAGACACGCTGTGTCGGGTATAAATACCCGTGTGTTGTGTTCTCTTCAGCAGTTAGACAGAGAGCATTCGATAGAGAGAGACAGGAGAGCACACACACACTGTGAGAGTTTATAGAACATATCTGTAAACATTGAGCTTGTAACCGGACCTTTCATTCGTATTAATACATGTGGTGTTAATCGGTGAATCTTGTGTGTTGTGTTTGTGCTTGTTCTCGTATAAATTCTCGGTTGCATGCTAGCTTGGATTCCGCACTCGCTAGTGTGTTTGATATAACAAGGATAAGGTTTTATCTCATCCTCGGATAGGGACCTACAAGTGGTATCAGAGCTTTGGCTCTTCTCCTTGTTAAAACCGAGAGTTTTCGGACTGTTTTTCGGGTTTAAAAGGTTCACTTTTCTGAAAAACTTGTTAAAATCGGGTTTCGGTTTGTTGTCGGTTTGCAGAAATTTTCATATTTCTGGGTTTGTTCTTCTTATCTTCAACCGATATCTTAAGTGTTCTTGGTATTTTACACTTTTGATCTTAAATTTTTAAATTACAAAGTGTTTGTGTGTTGGGAAGAGTATTTTGATTAAAATATTGGACCTTACCTAGTTGGTGAAAAACCTGCATGGTCAGACCTGAAAGATATGGTCTGAACATACTTTCTGCCGAAAGTTCTCACCAACCCGTCAACTTTTCACCAACCTGTCACATTTGTCAACCGTGTCAGAGCTGTTCGAAAGATATCCTTCGAAGTCGAAAGATCATCTTTCGACCAAAGGAGGTTCGACAGATAGTCATCCTTCGAGCATCCTTCGAAGTGTGAGACTTATCTTTCGGTCCAAGGAATATTTCGAAACATATATCTTTCGGTTTGCTGCTCTTTCTCGAAAGACAAGGATCCTTCGACTGGGGAGTCTTTCGAAGTCTTTCGAAGTCATCGTTCGACATTCATCGGTGTTGATCTTTCGATCCTTGTTTGTTTAAGTCTAACAGTTTGTGTTTTTCAGGTCTTTCGATCTAGGATCTTTCGGCTGTTTGTTATCTCTCGATAATTTAACATAGTTTGTGAAAATTAAATTTTTAAAGAGAAAACTTGTTTTCATTTTTAAATCATTTTTCACTTAATATATTAATTTTCATAAAATGGGAACAAACGGTCAGTGGGATCCAAGCGCGTGGACTCTAACTCCACAATCAGCAGCTACGCAATCATCAGCTACGCAATCTGCGTCAGATTTCAACAAAGCATGGATGCAGGCTATTGCCCCACCTCAAGCAGCAATGATAACTGCAAATCAATGGGCATTGGTCACAAATCAAAGCAACAGCATTCAATCTATGATGCAGAACGACAGTGAAACTGGTACAAGCACGAAACCACCAAAGCTAAATCATATCAATGATTGGGGATGGTGGAAAGAAAGGCTTAGAACTTATGTTCAGGGGCAAGGTCAAGATCTATGGATGTGCTTCTTCACCGCATTTGACCATGATTTGGAAGTTGCAGGATCTAATCCAGAAACTTACAGCACTATGTCTGATGATGATAAGAAGAAATTTGAATTAGAAAAGAAGGCATTCATGATTCTCACACAAGCTCTTCACAAAGACATTTACCACCAGTTTGTTTACTGCACGACTACTAAAAGCTTGTGGGATATGCTCACGTTACGGTGTGAAGGAAATGCTCAATCTAGAAAGATCAAACAAGAATTACTGAAGAAAGAGTTTGAAGGTTTCACGTGTATGGAGAATGAGACTTTGGCAGAGTTATCTACAAGGTTCCATCACTTGTTGAGCGAGATGTTTGGTTTTAGAGTCACTGCCACTCCACAAGAAATGGTGAAGAGATTCGCTGATAGCTTACCAGCAAAGTGGAGCAGTTATCTTGAAATTCTCAAAGAAAATGGTGTTCTAGACACAATCAACGTTTATGAGTTGATTCAAAAACTGGAGAACAAGGATGTAGAAGAAAAGCTTAAGGCAAAAAGAACACAAACTCCTCAAAATCCAGAAATGTACTTTGGGATTGCAGGAGGTATCAGTGGAGAAAGACCAGCTTCTCAACACGCGAAGCTTCAAACAGCTTTCGTTTCTAACACCGGACCCTCAACAACAGATCAGTTTGATCCTTCAGCTTACACGATGTTTTCAAGACCGAATGCACAACCGACAGCTCAGCAGCAACAACCGCAACAGCAAGGGTTTTATGGAAGCTCCTCAAACTTTCAAGCCACTTCCAATCCTAACACAGTCAGACTAGACACTTCCAACTTTTCCAAAGTCAGTGTCGAAGTAGCCAAGGAGCATATGGAGATGTTGAACACCTTGGTTAGTGCTTATTGTGGATTAGTCGCAGGTCAGATTGGGAATATCAATCTAACCAATGAAGATTATCAGCAAGTGGATAAGGAAGAGTTTGAAATGATGGATATCAAATGGGCTCTTGCTAGTGCAATTCGAAGAGCAAAGGAGTTCATGGAAAGGACGGGAAGAACCAACTTGGAAAGCAAGAAAGACACCAAGTATGGGTTCGACAAGCAAGCTGTAACGTGCTTTAACTGTGGCGAACGGGGTCATTTCAAAAGGGAATGCACAAGACCAGCTCAGCATGGAAACCAAAACCCCTTCAGAAATCAAGGCAACCAGCAGAACCAGAACAGGAACAATGTTCGTACGATGATACCTGTCAACAACCAAGGCCAAGCAGGGTCATCAAATGCCAACCGGGGGCTGGTGGTTCAAATAGATGAGGGTTGTGATTGGTCACTTCAGCTTGGAGAAGGAGGAAATGGTGGAACAACATGTTTTGCTGAAGTAGTAAAGGATTTAAAGCACGCCAGTGGTGGAGAATCTTCCACCAATGGTGTTGCATCTTCTGGAGATGAAGACAGTTCTGGTTATAGTGGAAGCTCAGATGAAGAATCCTCCACTTCAGGAAATGATCATGTGGATGAGACATCAAGAGCGTCATTCGATGCAGATATTGATGAGCTTTTGGAAGAAGCTGCAGCAGGAACTGAAAGAAGATCTAATTTGGTGGATCAAGCTGCTTATTCTTCGTCTTCTCTCCATTCAGCCTTTATGGCTAATGTCGACAGTTCATCAGGTCAGGTATGTGTCGATGAACCCACTGTAGCTAGTTGTGATAACTGTGATAGTTTGCGTGTTAAAAATGCTGATTTGGAGGCAAACATGTCTGAGTTGCAAGGCAAACATGATGCCTTACAAGCTAGTTTGTTTGACTTGCAAGACAAACATGTTTCAAGGAATGATGAGTGTTGTGAATTGCAAAGCAAACACGAGGCTTTGCAAGAAAAATATGATATCACATGCAAACACAATCAATAATTGATTGTAGATCTTGCTAAAGCAACTGAAGCTAACGTGTTTTTAACCAGAAATGAAAAGGAGTTTAAAGCAACAATTGCGTCATTAAAACATGATGTTTCAGAATTACAAAAGGCTGTTTTGCGAAAACAACATGCTAACAATAATCTTATTGACACAATTGAAAAGCAAATGGTAGAGTTAGCAACAGCTCGATGTGAATGTGAGACAATTAAGCAGAAACTGGAAAGCTATTCCAATTCCCGCTTTGTATTGGATCACATCATTGATGTTCAAGAGAGAAAGAAAAAGGGGGATAAACCATGTATTGGATTCAGATCATGTCCTCCCCCAATGAATCACAATTACTCCAAATCGCCTGATGACGAGGATATGCCCCGTTTTGAACCTACTGTGCCACTCGGTCTAGATGACTTTGCAGCAGGCCTCGGGTTCACAACTGGTACATCATCCTCGGGTCCATCAGAATCTGAATCTGAAACTGTGACAGATTCATCATGTGTTAAGGAACAGAGTCCTCCCATCGTTGAGGATGCTGATTCTTCGGATGATGAATCTGAAGAAATTGTGAAACAACAGTCTAACTCGGTTACACCAGATATTCCAATCGAGAATCACATCCTGTGTGATCCACCAGTGAAACCGAGTAAGACTGAAATGTCAAAAGAAATGGAGTCGATTGTATCAAGTGTTGAAGGGAGTAACTTGTTGTACACGCTCAAAGGAGATGACAAAATTTACTCTAACAAAGATTTTCCAATTAAAAATGTAAATCAAGATTTAATTGAGCAAATTTTTGAAGGATGTACTGAAAAGTTTTTGGGGAACAAAGGTGGCAAAGTTACTGTCACTCAATGTGATCAAATTCCGTGTGAACAAATTAGAAAACAGTACGGAAACCAAAAACTACAAGTTGAGCGAAAACAACAAGTCAACTCCGGAAAAGGTAAGGGACAGGGAAAGAAGGCTCAGAACAAGAATGTTCAAACACCTAAGGTTCAACAGCAATGGGTGCAAAACAAAAGAGCTCCTGTTAAGAAAAGAGAACCGAAAATGAACTTTGTTGGATCCACGGGTTCAGACAAACTTGAAACATTTCAGGATAAATCTAACCTTGATTTTATAAAACAAGTTAGAATTTTAAGACGAAATGAACAGAATAATTACACCCAACACACCAACGGATGTGATTTAGGTCCAAGCACGTCTAGATCACAAAGTTCATTGTCTGGTTCTCAGTCTGGTCATCAACATGTTTCTCCGAGGTTTGTAGAGCGGAGAATGTGCTTTGAGTGTGGCACAATTGGGCATATTGTAAGATACTGCCCATACCTGCAAAAGTTGAAGGCAAAGACAAGTGCTCCCCAAGAAACAAATTACCAAAAACGATCATTTTCCCCGAAACAAGACCCACGTGTCTTGAAAGAAAGGGAAAAGAAGTTAAAACAAAAGAATCAAAAGGTAATTGAGAAGGCCTTAAAATCAGAGGTCAAAGAAGAAAAACCTGTTCAAGCAAAACCTAAAACTGTAAAACCAGTAAATGCTAAAACAATTAATGCAAATACTGGTAACGGACAAACAGCTTGGAAACAAAAACAGGTAATTCAGTCAGGGGGAGCACCACAGGTTCTTTTTCCTAATCATCAAGTGATTGAAATCACTTTTCTTGATGATCAAGGACGACCCAAGTCCACAAAGGCTTGGGTCCCTCTCTCCAACTAATTTTTGAGTAAGTGTGTAGGATATTCCAGGAGGAACTTTCGATAGTCGTAAGATTGTTGATAGTGGAGCATCCTTGCACAAGATAGGCGACAGAAGAAATTGTTGTCTTTGATGGAGAGAAAGAACAGGGAAACAGAAATGTCTGTTGAAAGAGTTTGAAAAGCTTCGACAAAATGAAAATCATTTTCAAAATGTGAATGTTCAAGGCATTGATCGGGTCCCCGGGATAGATTCAAATCAAAATGTACGCACCAGCAGCACGTCTGAAGTTCACAATCGACAAAATGAACGTGCAGTGTACATTTCTTCGCGGTGTGATTGAAGAAAATGTGTTTGTTGAACAAACCAACTGGGTGTGCGGATGCCTTGGCATGGATTGAACAACCGCACACTACTTCTGAAAGAGAAAGACAAAGACCTTCGCTGGTGCAATGTGGAAGACCAGCCGGACCCAAAGGTTTCTGATCTTGTTGCTGTCAAGAGATTTCTAAGTAGCTTCAAAGAATCGACTTTGAAATCCACACCGGGTGGATATTCAGTTTGGGAGAGCACTCAGTTTCCTGTCAATGCATGAAGCAGTTGAAGGATACGGTTTTAAATTTCTAATCTCTCTTTTACTTGTCGATTATTAAGCTGCTTTGTGAATTACTATCTCGCACAGCACTCTTTGGCCAGACAATGTTGTCATGGTCCGCACCGCTTACCGACATGCCAACTGATTTTTCCAAAATTCGTTACATCATTTCTGATTAAAACTTAATTTTGGTAAACGGCATTGAGGTAAAACATGAGTTAACCGACATCGGAAAATCATTTTTGTAAATATCCTTGTGTCTTTTAAATTTTATCTTAGTTTGTTGATTTTAGGGGGAGTAAATCCAAATCTGAAAATCCAAAAACATTGAAAAATTTCAAAAACACAAAAACAATAGAAAAGCAAAAATGAGTTTCCTGGCGAGCAAAAGAGAAAATGATAGTACTTCAGTGGTCTGTCCAAACCTCTTTAAACCTTAAATGAAAAACGATAAGCAGCTCTATATAAGATGTATCGGTAGGCTCACAATCATTTTAAAGTGTGCAGGGTGATATAAACTTAAATCGACTGAAGACTGGGTGGGAACCATTCATTGGCATATGGTCTTAGTACCGAAATTTCGTTTGAGAGATTGCCGAGGTTCTGAAATATTCGGTCTTTATGCTGCTTATCATCTGGGTATCATGGTTGTATCTTTTACCGAAAAATAACGGGGACGCAAGTCTAGATCTTCCATGATACTATACATACGTGTACATATAGCATACGACCTCAATAAGTGATAAACAATCACATGTCCAAACAAATAAGTGATAATATATCACAAATTCTTTCCGGGAGTCAAGTTCGTCTCTCTGCTGTACGGAAGTACTGACCTGTTCACGGACTTGCTCCTGTGCCCTCATGCATATGAAAATCAAGTTCCTCATCAATAAGTGATTATATCACAAAGGGCTTGTTTTCAATCAAAATAAGTGAGAATCTCACATCATATACGGTCAAACAGATGATAATCGGTATACTCACCGGTAAGATGAATCCTCGTGCATACCTTGATACGGGAATGTGTCGTGATGTGGATGAACACCGGTCGGTAAGTATAAATTATACCTTAACGTATCTCCTCGCCATGATTACAAATGATAAGCTGAGCTTAAGTGGACAACAATACCGATAATCGTTATAGGATGCTTATCTTAATGTTAACTAAAAGAACAACAAGAGCGTTTTGACATGACCGTACGCTGATATGATTCTCTTACCCTCGAAACTCACAAAAAGAATGTCTGTAAATATTTATTTAGTGTTCCCTGTTTATGTATCTTTGTACATATTTATTTATTGTTTTCCGTCTTTACATTGAAAAATGAAAATTTCAAAAAGATTTTAGGTGTGTTTTAATTTAAACTTTGTAAAATCCAAAAAGATTTTTCTTCTAGTTTATTTTTGATCGACCGATGTTGGAACTCGAGTCTATCCTACCCAAAATCCTGATCGTAAGCTGGAAAACAATTGCATCTTCATAAACAGTCGAAGTTAACGAGTTTTGAAAGTTAAAGGATTAAAATGAATACTTTTCTAAACTTTCAAACTGCTGTCGGTTGGTGTTTGATTGAGATTTGATCTCATATGTGTCGTTAGTTTAAATGTTATCTATATTTCAAGCGGTTGTTCTCATTATGCGTTTAGCTTTCTTGCATGTGCAGATGCTAAAGGCGAGGAGAACATGTTCGATGAAAAGCTTTGGAATGAAGACACGAAGTGGAGGCACTCAAAGGATAAGATGATCGAGTTGCCGCTATCCCTTCATCAACACCACAAGGATCTGAAGAATTGTCAAGTCAAAAGATTCACGAGCATGACTCAATGGAGAGTTCAATCTAAGGGGGAGTTTGTCAACACACTTTCTACATGAAACGGGGAGTTTGTTGATACACTTTCTACTTACGACGCGTGAAGACCTTGAAGATCCTCCGACATGAAAGACATAGAAGACGAACCATCACGAGTAGCGTCCAAGGGGGAGTTTGTTGATGCACTTTGTGTGGACGCGACTCGGCTCGGTTCGACTCGGCCTTGAAGACTTGAATACACGAAGATCGAGACAAAGCTACAGCCAAGGGGGAGTTTGTTGGTGCACTTGTGTCTGTACTTTGTCTGTATTTCGTCATGATACAAAACGATGTCTTTAATGTAAGGTTGATGTAAGTTTGACCAAGTCAACCATCCTCCTGGTTTGACTTGACCAAACAGTTAGAAAAATGTTGTAAGCTGGCAGGGTCGAAGGATGTGCCTTCGAAGGATTGCCTATATCCTTCGAAGACCTGCTCGAAAGATGTCTTTCGATAGATGGACCACGAAAGATCACATCTTTCGTGGTACATGTGTATCCTTCGAGCTGTTTCTGGTCGAAAGATGATCTTTCGACCAGACTGTTTGATCCTTCGACCAGACACGCTGTGTCGGGTATAAATACCCGTGTGTTGTGTTCTCTTCAGCAGTTAGACAGAGAGCATTCGATAGAGAGAGACAGGAGAGCACACACACACTGTGAGAGTTTATAGAACATATCTGTAAACATTGAGCTTGTAACCGGACCTTTCATTCGTATTAATACATGTGGTGTTAATCGGTGAATCTTGTGTGTTGTGTTTGTGCTTGTTCTCGTATAAATTCTCGGTTGCATGCTAGCTTGGATTCCGCACTCGCTAGTGTGTTTGATATAACAAGGATAAGGTTTTATCTCATCCTCGGATAGGGACCTACACTTGTGGTGTGTCAGTTAATTTTGACTCGGTTTCTACATCGGGCCCTGAACGTACAACGCACATGTAAATCTGTATACAATATTATTTTTATATAATTGTCCCAAGTTATAAAAGATATGTTGTGCCTTGTGCATCCAAATCAATTTTATTAAACCTTTTCAAATGAGTCGGTTAATTGTATTTACCAGTGTAAACTGACGTATTTTCCAAAAAGGTTAAGTGACATGTACTGAACGTAATTGGTTGGAAGCTCAGGGCGTTAATAAGGAATCTTGCAAGTTATAGGCGTCTAAAGTCTGTTGAACAATGTTTAAGTTTTAAGATCCGCCTGTGGATCCTTTACTTTCCGTTGTAATACTGGATATTACTTTATATTCGGATTGTAATATATTTATCTTTTGCTTCCGCTGTGCATTTATATATTGTGTTGTTTGACTATGACGATATCAACTACGTCACGATACTCCCCTACCGGGCCCACCGGTGAAACGTGGAAATATCGGGGTGTGACAGTATGTTTGGGTATATGTGTATGTGTATCATTATGTATTAAAAAAACGCTTCTTTCGTCACATAAACTACTGATCCCCTCGGACGATTATAGACTCAACATTCGCCAGATTGCTTTGTTTGGCCATCAAAGACTGCCTTTGATTCGTTGATTGCCTGTTGACCCACTTAACCACCTTTTTGTTTGTCGGAACAAACAAATCTACCACCAAAGACCATCACAACCTCGATTCTTTTACCACAGCCGTGAAACCACAACTAGTGACCGGCCAAACACTTCTACCGGTGTCGGATCCGTAACATTCTCAACATTGTATGCATTTAATAAAAAATGAGGCGGGCTACTATTCCATTCAAAGTAACAAGGATTCGATGTTACACCATTTTCAGGGTAATGATTACGTGTCCGTATTGTATATTTGTACGTGTGTACGTATATGTGTACGTGTACGTGTATGTGTATGTGTACGTGCATGTGGATGTGGATGTGCTTGTGCATGTGGATGTGCTTGTGCGTGTGCGTGTGCATGTTCCTGTGCGTGGATTGAACACACACGAAAGCATTAAATGAACACGCAAATTTAAGGTGGTTCAGTCGGAAGACCTGCGTCCACTGTGATGCAATTAGGGCTTATTTATTATTTGGGTGCTACACAGAATTACAAGCACAATTATATATATATATATATATATATATATATATTAATTAGGGTACTTATGTGATGTATCTGTAACACCCAAAAAATGGGGCTTGATAATTTAAACCCGGTTAATGTAAAGGAACGGGTAAATTACCGTTTGGGGTAAAAGTGACCCGTAAATAAAAGTTGACTAGGAATAATTTACCGAGTGGTGACATGTATATATAAGTAACAAGATAATGAGTGTTAGTCTCTTTATTAATTGAAACGAAGTTGAGGGACCAAAACCGTTAAAAAGGAAACATGATTTATTAAATAAAGGAAAACCCACACACACACTTCGTGTGTGTGTGAGACGATCAGGAAGAAGAAGAACAAGGGTTCAAACCCTAGTTCTTGATAAATCTTCAAATTGAAGGGTGGAATGAAGTCTAAAATCATAACCGAGCATGGATAAATGATCACTATCACGAGGGGATCATAAGGTATGTCTTAAATTTAAGATTTGGTGATCATGGATGAAGTGGGTTATGTTCTAATCCGTGAGTTAATATGAAATTAATCATGTACAAGGGTTAGAACCCTCGTATAGAACATCGGTTACGTATGGTTAGTGCTAATTTGATGATTAGAGGTGAAACCCGTTAGTTATGATGAAGATAATGACTATAATCACCATCTATGTCCAAGTCTTGTGGAAAGATTGATGTATTATGTGGGTATGATGAATTCTTGTTAGATGAATTAGGAGAAATATGATGATGCTATGCTTGATGTTTATGTGCTAATGATACTTGTTGATTAGTAAGAAGATTTGATGAAATATGAATGAACTAGGAAGATTATGCATAAACTAGTTGTACATGGTGCCTAGGAAGTAGTACGCACGCCACGTGTTTGATGAAATGTCTGAATGACAATAATATGTGAAGGTTGTGTTATGATGATGTTGAGTATGCTATATGCTTGTTTGAATCGGCTAATGGAATACATATGTGAGATATGAACTTGATATGATCGTTCATATGAATAATCATGTATGTTAATAAGGATGTTAATGTAATGACATGAAAGTATAGGAATCATGTCAAGATGGATGGGAGCGTGGAAGGCTAACGGAACAAGAAGACTCAAGTAAGCGAATACAAATACGGACGAGTAAGGTAAGTAAATCCCGGACTTTCACTTTAGATGTAAAATATATTGTACTATGATCATTATTGTGATACATGTGAAGGTATTAAACAATGAAAATAAATAGGTAAGTTTACGGAAAAAGAAGTCGAAAGTAAATAGGAAAGTATAATGATGCTAATTGTTTTCTGTTAAGAATGAAATGAAAGTGCAGGTATACTAATAATGGAGAGTGAAGGTTAAGTATGGAAGTCGTACGAGAGTGTCCGAATGGATGGACGAATGGACTTATATGAACGAGAATAAGAGATGTTGATGCTTGATTATGCACGTTTTAAAGTATATATATTATGTCACTGGTTGCTAATGAAGTAATTGGTTGTGGTGACTGCAGGTTGTACAGGTTTATGAATGTTTGTTCAAGATGTGTGAGCGGTTGAAGATCGAGTAAAGACATGGGTTGTACTTGGGTGTGTATGTGGTCACTTAATTCGATATACGTATGTTAGTTTTTAATTAATTTATGAAAAGGGATTAATGTATTTAAGTGAAAGAAAGAATAACTTATAAAGAAATTTTTAGTATGTATTTTCCGCTGCGTCAAAATTTGGTTAAAACGTGTTAGGGCGTTACAGTATCATGGGTACGTATGTCTATGTGTACGTATGCATCTATGTATAAATGCATACGTAGGGATGCAACGCTGGTAGTGGTGGTCGGTCAAACTCAATTAACATTCGGGTCTTGTTGAAAGCTGGTTAACACGTGTGGTATTAAACGAGACTATAGATGTGTAGTGGGGTTAAGATCTTTGGACAATTGATTGATAAGTAGTGAGGTTAAGATTTTTAGAGTTGGGTTTTGACAGCCTTTTGGAGTGAGGTTAATCGATGTTTTTGTAATTACCCTGTATATAAACGTCATGTCGTTCTATAGAATACAATATTTTTAATTCTATAACTAAAATTATGTTTTTGTTTTTGAGAAATTAAAATAAAATATATATATTTTTTTTGTTTTTTAATTATATAACTAAAATTTATATGGATAGATGTTCCATGTTTTGTTTTACTGAATATAAGGGTGAAGGGAGTGGGATCGGTAAAGTGGTCGGTACCGAATCCCACTCCACCGCCAACGTTTTACCGAGCCAACTTTACCGATTGGGGGGGGGGCGCATTTTCGGTGAAGCTTTACCGATCGGGGGAGATGAAGGGAAGGGGGAGAGAGATGGGTGCGTGGTGGGCTCCATTCCTTCTCAACCAATCACACATTTTTTCCTTTTTTTTAATAGTTTACCTAAACCCTATTAGGTAAACTACTGCCAACGTTTTTGAGCATTAGGTAAACAATTTAGATGAATTAACGTGACACTGTCTAATTGGGTGAATGTTAAGTTTACCTCTTCCAAATAGGTAACCACTCCCTATACCCTAACTAAATCAAGTTTTATATGAAAGATCGCCCTTCAATCCGTGTCCAACCTTTAAAACAGATCATTGGCCGTTCGATCATTGACCTTTCTTGGTTCCCCCCAAATCACACACCAGTTGCCTCCCCAAATCCTCGATTGACACCAGTTGCCTCCCCAAGTATGCGATTCATTTGTTGATTTTGGCGGTACTGTTCGAATTGAAACCCTAGAAACAACAGAAAGCGATTCAAGGTGAGTCTCTCGTTGATAAATTCAATCTTAATTAATTAATTAATTGTATTTTATTGTCAGAATCTGCAATTGATGCTTTGATTTTACGAAATCACATAGAAATTTATGTTCGTGTGACTGATTTCAAACATTTTTGTAGCCATTTGTGTTCGTTGGAGGAAAATGTCAAGCGAAAAGAGCAAAGGGAAGGAGATTGGTGTTGAACTAGACATAGAGAGGGTAATCCTTTTCACTTGTGTCTTCTTTCATTCTTGATTCATTTAAATTGTTTTACAGAAGTAGAATTTTTGGTTCACAAATCTTGGAACCGTTAATTGGTCATCGAGATTTATTATTTATCGGTTTAAATGTGTTAAACATTTACTACTCATGGCCTTAGTCTTGTGACTAAATTGTGGGTTGGGGATGAATTGGGTGTTTCGGAACTGTACGTACCTCGGAACGGCCGCTCATTTTTACTCTGAAGTTAAACAAGTGGTACCTTGATTCTCAAATTTATTATGTATTTCCTTATATTTAAAGAAAGAAAGGTTTGCTATTTCATTATCAAATTATTAAAACCAAAACGAAACGAACAGTGCTAACTACCACATGTTCTGTTTTTATTAGGTGCTATTGGTGGTGAGGATACGTGTTTAGGTATAGGCTATCAAGAACAGAGAGGGGTGAGGGCAAAGGAGTTCGACTTAAGCTAGCAATGTGATGACCGAGACGTGGCTTACTGTTCTTCATCTTTATATAACGAGGCCTCTAAACTCTCAGATGACATCACCGGCACGATATCCACAGGGAGTTTTTAAGGGTCAGGGATTGAAGCACAGCGCCATTCGTCTGCTATACTCAAGAAATTTGCCATACTAGGATCCAGTTAGAAAGTAAGCTTTTACAGGAGATAGAGATGGAGAGCTTGGCACCAGTTTTAAAAATGGCAGGTTAATAATTTTTAATAGAAATTATGTTCTGTATAGTTTCGATTTTGAATTTTAGTGAAAACTAGGTAAATTATTGAAGATATTTGGCTGGAGTTGGGAAGTATTTTAAGTAGGTTTTTATGCATTTCATTTATTTCTTTTAAAATATGTATGGAAATGTAATACTTCATATCATCCCCAAAAACGTTCCTTTCTCGCTGACCGCCTTTTTTTCCGGTTACTGTCGTAGGAGGAGGACGGAAGAACGATGGTTTTAGGCGGCATATCAAACCGGTAAGCAGCTCGGAGGGCCGCTACTGGTGGTTTCAGGCGAAGCTCTAAATTGGTAAGTAATTATGTCTTTAAATCGTGCTAGTACTCTTAACGCTCTCTAAGATTTGACTTCACCAGTCTAAATCGCTCGGAGTTGGTGGTTTCCGGCCATCGTGAGGCTCAGAGTGTTTCCAGTGGCGCTTGTTTACTACAGGTACCGAACTTGTTTTAATTTCAATGTAAAAACCAGTTTAGTTTATATGGAGGCAGGGTAGTTTTGCACCAGGTTAATTAAAAGTAATCAATTATATCACTCTACAACACCTCAGAACCTATATGTTAGTCAAATTTGTTTGAGGTCTTCATTAATAATAACCATAAGTATACCCTGGAAACAAAAATAGCAATGTTGACCGCTCAAGATTGAGTAAAAAAATCACTCAACAAGTGATTCAAATGTACTCCTAATTAAACGTAATAAATCGGATCGGAAACGTTTCAGTTGAATTGTATTAACTTATGTCCACTAACAATCAGAATATCACAGTCGAACTTACTTTTACTATGATACTTCTCTTGCAAAAGCAAGTTATGAGAAGATTAGCGTTGGTCTGGTTCGTTTTGCATTTGTGGCTCCTACAATTTTAATCATTGTATTGAAAAAACACTAAACTTTCGTTGTTTCAGTTTCAGGTATTTGTGGCCAGTGCGAACTGACCCATTTCGGACTGTTTCTTCTCGAAATATATATGTTGTGACCCGTATCAGTTTTTTTATAGTTGTTTTGACATGCACGAAGATGTGGGTGTTTACTTAAAAAAATCCTTCATTTTTGGGTGATGACATATAACGGGTGTGAAAGGAAGCAAAATAGGAAGCTTTCAAAAGCATGGACCCTACGCTTCTATGACCCTAAGGCGTCTTCCTTTCGCAAGGTATGATAACTGAACGTGCCACTTATTTTTATGGATTATTGATTATATTTATGACTTGAAGTTTTTGCACAGAAACAAAAAATTATAGAGATAAGAGAGAAGATATCATAGAAGATGGTAGTGAAACTTTACTTATGGTAAGTTTTCCCTTAATTTTCAACTCGGTGTGCATAATTGATTTTCCCTTAATTTTCAACTGGTGACATGACAACAAAATAAATCAATTAAGAATGACAGATAGATGACTTATAGGGTTTAAAGTTTAAACGAACCTGATGAGATTGTCCGAGTGATAAAAGGGGCTGCGTGTGGAGGCTGAAGTGGCTCCGGCGAGCGAGCGGCTGTGTGACGGCGTGTGGTGGAGAGACGAGAGGATAGTGGCGGTGTGTGGTGTTCTGTAATGGTAAAGAGGAAAGGGCGAAAGGCATGAATGATGAATCAGTGATTGTTATTTGGCAAAAAAATTGGAAAATAGGGACATAACTGACTCGAACTCGGGATCTCAAGTTTAAGAAGAACACGCTGATTCAGTTTACCAGTCAATATGTTTGATCATATGGTTCAACTACAAAATATTAAAGTGTTCCTTCAGAATTTTCTATTTAACTAAACACTATAAATTATGAATCGAACAGGTTCCTGGGAACCCCCTAATTAGCTATAGATCCGCCTCTGGTCGGAATCCGCTATAATCACGCTATGGAGTCGCTACTTAACAAATTGCAAGACATGGTCGCTTCGCTACAAAGTGCGTTCGCTATCGATAACTATGATTCTCAACAACAAAGTAATAGATAGATAAAGGAAACAATCCCGAATCGTTAATCATGAACTCCTTGACGCCATTCCTAAAGACGAATCCAAGGGATCTATTTAGGATATCAACATCTCCAAGCTTCACAGGAGAATGGCACTTGAAGAATTTAGCTTCATCCAAATAAATAAATAAAAAAATATGCTTAAAGAAGTGAATAATTTCAGTAGTGTGTTGAAACTGCAGAGAGTAGTTGTATGCAGATAAGGGGCACTTTAAAGGTGATTCGTATGGAACAAATGACACCTAAATCAACTACACATCTAAATACTATTAAAAGACTCCATTAAATGCCACGTGTCATTTTCTCCTTCACCATCAAAATTTACAATTATTTTATTTAAAAATTGTTAGGCCCTATAGGTTTATGGATTAGTAGGAGTTATTACTAAATGGACCAAGTTCTAGAATGTGGGTATTAGAGTGGGCTTTAGGGATAATGGGCCTAGGGTTTTGGGGGAAACCCCTTACTATAAATAGAGGAAAGAAATGAGGAGCATAGGTTGGTTGTTTTGTTTTAGAAACTTGTATTAGACAAGAATCCTTGTATGCAAGTTTAAGCATTCAATTCAACAAATCTTCAAATCTTTATCTTGTTCTTGATTATTTCTTGAAGATCATCAAGTTTGGATTCCGCCCATCCTTGTTGATCGTTTGATATCGTTGTTTGATCCTGATTTTCGAGACTTACAATTGGTATCAGAGCCATTTAGATATCAAACATCAAGAAATTCTGCATTGTTGTTGAAGATCTTCATCGCGTTCTTCGGTGTTATTCATCGTGTTCATCCATTCTTTTGAAAAACCATCATATTTTGCTTCTTAATCTATTTAGAAAAGTGTTAAAAGTCTTCATATTCATTTTTAAATCTGAGACATCATTCTCGTACAAATATCATCATCCTACATCATCATTCTGACACTTTTGACATTTGAGATTTTCATCAGACATCATTTCATCTTTTCATACATCATCATCAATCATCGTACATCATCAGCTTTATCCGTAATACATTTCATCCGTAATACATTTCATCCGTAATACATCACCTTCCATCCGAAATACATCCTGTTTAATCCGAGATCAAGTTGTTTCATCTGCAATCAACAACACTCCATCTCGGACAAGCTTCATCATTCCGACATGATCCGTAATCTTCAACATTTATATCCGCAATCATCACTTTCATCCGTAATCTTTTTTTTTTCTCCATAATAATCATCCGAAACCGATCAAAACTCGATCATCATCTCAACAGCCCCTCATCACCGTCGCTACATTCTTCTCCGCATCATCTCTCTCACCTTCGTCTGTATCTCCAACCGCCGTACACCGTCGTCACATCCATAACCAACACCTCCGACGATCATTCCGATCATCATCATCATCATTCACCAACCTGCAACTTCGCTGTTCATCATCGTCTTCTCCGACAACCCGATACCTCACTCTTTCATAACCACCGCTAACCTCATTCCGGTCACCGTCGAACGAAAACGAAACCTGCCACTCCGATAATTCCTTCTTCTCCGGCGACTTGCATCTACTACACCGTACGCATCGTATAACCTGCTACACCGTTTCATCGTCAACCGTCTCCCACCGCCGTTCACATCATCATCTTTGCCATTTTTTCGAAACATCAACCTCCGGTCCGCTATCTCTTGTTCTCCGGTCGTTAACCATTTCGGCGGCGGCGTTAAAATTTTAGGGTTTCGGGAGGTTGCTTTGTGAAGAAGACAAAAACGACATTAATTCTGTCGTTTAGGATTTATTAAGTAATCATTACATAATCATTAAAAGGTTTTTATTAAAATATATAATATATAATTATAATATTATAAATAGTTTATTTTAATATTAGCTAAAAAAGGTTTTATATAATATATTAAAAATTATTAATTATTATATTTTAAAAGTTAATTTTTTTTAATATCTAAAAAAAAGGGGAGTTATAAAATTAAAAAAAAAGGGTTTGTTCGGTTTGATAAAGCTGTGACAGGTTTTTGAGGAACGGTAAAGGAAACTGGTTCGTTCATTTGCGATGTGCTCGAATTAGTGTGTGAATTGTTTCTTGTCGTGGCTCGTGATTTACATAACCTGGTTCTACGATAACTTGGTTCGACAATGAATTCCTCAAGTATTGATTCTCAACGTCAGTTGCTCTTGGAACAACTCAATAGTTTTGGTTTCATTGAGGGTGAAAGCGTAGAAGACGTAATCAGAAGATTTACACTGCTGCTTTCTGAAATCGAGAAAAGCGGATTGTATGTGACACTTGGTAGGGTGAACAGAGCCTTTTTGTACGGATTGCCTCGAAGCAAGACATGGGACTATCGTGTTGCAGTTATCATGGGGACATACAATCATGCTACAACGGAAACAAAAGATGTGATCTCCTTAGTCAATGAATATGTCCAGGAAGACAAGCAGAGGAGTCAGAATCACGCAAACACATCGTCGTCTAAGTCTAACTGTCAGAAGGCTTTTGCTACTTCACCACTTGCCATTGATCCCGACGTTGCTCAGATTCCCTCACCTTCAACTGTGGCAACTTCATCATCTGATGTGAAGAGCCCACAATCAACAGGATCTCATCCCGATGAGGTGGCCAAACCAGCACCCCAGGACCAAGTTGAAGAACCGAAATCTCTCTCTGAAACGCTAAATTCTCTGTTGTTTACAGAGCACTGTAGAAAGAAAGTTGCACTTCTGAGATCACAAAACTCAGCATTGATCACGGATTACAACAGCGTCATGGGAAAGTACATCAGTCTTCGAGAGAATAATAAGATTCTCTATGAAAAGATTGAAGCACTTAAGAAGGACATAGCTCAACTTCACAGAGACGTGAATCAACAGCAATGTTGGGTTCACGACTACAAACATAGACTCACAGTTAAAACTCTTGAATGTGACTCTGTGAAGGGTGAGCTAGAGCTCCTCACTGGAAAGTATAAACAAAACGAGTTGAACATAAAGAAGTTTGATACTTCCAGTGACACTGTTCGTAATCTATGCAATGTGCAGCTCGCTTTCAAAGAAAACAAGGGTAAGGGTTTGGGCTACAAACAGGTTCCACCGCCATATAATCATAATTACTCAAGATTGCCCACTACTGAGCAAGAAATAGAAAATTATGATAAAATGATTTATGGTAAACCAAGTGATTATATTCCATGGGAGCCCTTCAGACCAAAGAATGCCAGACCCGCTGATTTTCAAAAACCGATGAATTTTGTTAAAAATGAAAATTGCTCAAACGAATCAGCTGGCGAATCTGGAAAAGAAAATGAACAAGAAAATGAATCAGAACCAGTGAAAACATCCGCAAATGAGCCCCAAGAAACTTTGTCAAATTCTGATTCTGATACTGTAGAAAATAATAATTGTTCTAGTTCATGTGCAGAATCAGTGGCAGTTGAAGAGCAGTCTGCAGTGGATGATAAATCGCATTCAAACGTTGCTGATGTTGCTGATGATTCGGATGCTACCAAACCCGATCATTACGCTTGGAACTGTGTTATGTCTTGGTATGCTGAGAGTCGGGGTATTCCGATTAAAACTGACGATTCAGGTGCTGTGGTTTTAGATTATGATCGTGACGAAAATGCTTTAACAGGGAAATCTGATGTTTTGTCTGATAAACTTGAAACACCTGTTTCAAGTGACTCAGAAATCAGTTCTGCTGATTCGGGTAACTATTCTAGTGTGCCTGAAACATCAACTGATACATCAGAAACTTATAAACAGGATAAATATGAGAAAGTTGATATGTTTAACTGTGTTAGTAAAGAAATTGATGAACCGGGATCATCTGATGAACCTGACATTCAAGTTGCAGATTCTGGTATGTCAGATAATGAGCGTAGCGCTTCTGGGAATTTTGAGTGTGATAAACACTCAGAACCAAGTAGTGCAACACCCGAAGAGAGTCAAACAGTTTCAAACATAGATTGCTCTTCGTCTGTGAAACCAGAATCAGCTGATGTCAGAAACTCAGAGGTTGATGAAGCTGAAGAAGAGATATTCGTAGAAACCAATTCGGAGGAAACTTATGAGATCTCGGAGCCTGAAGAAAAGGGATCCACGGAAATCAATTCAACAGTTGATTCAACTGATGAAACTGAAGAAGAGATATCTGTGGAAACCAATTCTGCAGAACCTCCTGAGAACATAGTTTCTAAGGAAAAGGAATCCGTGGAAGTCAATTCAACAAATGATTCAACTCTCGATCCCAAAGGATCAGATTCGGAAGAAAGCATTTCAAATAAAGCAAAGTCTACTGAATCTGCCCCTTTAAAGAAAAGATGGTCACGTAAAAACAGAAGACAACGGAAAAAGAAAGTTCCAAAGGAAAACCCGACTCTCAAGCAAACTGAACCTAAGCTGAAGGGTAAAGCTGTCGATACTTGCTCTTGTGCTGATAACTGTAAGCAGGGTTCTTCAAAGACAAAACATACACACAAGAAGTTAGCATCAAAAGAAAAGAAAAAACTTGATCAGTTTCCTGGAATAACACAAGCATAGCTAAATGTCTTTTTCTCAAAGAGACAAACCTGTTTTAATTGTGGAATTCCGGGGCACATTGCTAGAAATTGTGTTAATCGGCCTTTCGTGCCTCACTACTCTGGTAACACACATCATCAGAAGGCTATGCATCATCGATCGGACGAAAATCGATTTTCTCGAGCCAAGCCTTCTGATGGAGACTGGAATCTAGCGAAGAAGAACAATCAAAAGTTTTCAAACACAAATAGGTTCCAAAGACATCATATGGAGTCAAAAGTCTTATCTTTAAAGAAAAATATTTCAAGCAACAACACTGACTCTAAGATTTGGAAGCCCACGGTTCTTGCTGGATCCCAGTCTCAGTGTTCACAACCGTCAACATCGACGTCTTCACCTCAAACCTCAAACTCTACTAAAAGTTATATGATCTTTCGTGAGGTTTCATACACTGATAGCAATGGTCAACTCAGGTCAACAATGGCCTGGGTTCCAGTTTCTAATTAATCCCACTAAGTGTGCAGGAACGGCTATGGAGGGCGATCGTTAGACTTCGGTTTATCGATAGTAGTTGTTCCAGACACGTGACAGAAGACTTATCCTAGTTGAATTACAAAAAAAAAAAAAAATAATAATAATATTCGATGGTGGATTTGTCAACTTCGCGGGAAGGGAAACTGGAAGAATAACCATGAAGGGCACTGTCAGAAACGGGGTTCTCACCTTCTCAAACGTCAATTATGTCCCTGATCTGTAGCACAACCTTTTAAGCGTATCTCAGATGTGCGACAAAGGAATAGAGGTTCTCTTCACCAAGAGTGGCTCGCAACGTTACTTCTTCGACTGTTCAGAAGCCGATTTCTGAACCTGCTATAGCTATCCCTGATGGTGCAGTCCGTAACACTGAAGTCTCCTCAGGACTCTCAAACATTCAAGGAACTTCTCTGTTTCTGGGAGCAATTCCCTCAGATTGCACTGTAGATCCACCGGTGATCAACAACGCTACTGCACCAAATGAGGGGGAGCAATCTGGAATAGCATCAAGAAGTTTCTAAATCACAAATATAATTGGCCCAGTAACTGTTGGTGTACAAACTCGCAGCAAATCGGGTAACATCAACACATGCCTATTCAGAAACAAACAAGATGTCATCAGCATGATAGTGAGGAACAAGGCACGACTGGCAATTCAAGGTTTCGAGCAAGTTGAAGGTCTGGATTATGATGAGGTGCACGCACCGGTGGCACGTCTGGAGGCCATTCGTATATTCGTATGATGAGAAAGAAGTTCGAAATGCGCTCGTTGGGAGAAGTGAAAATGTTTTTGGGCTTGCAAGTTCGTCAAAACAGGGATATGAAGTGTACATCAGCTGGATGCCAATTCTTGGGGGACAGTCTCATCTCATGGCAGAGTAAGAAGCAACAGCTCACTTTTGCAGCGGAAGCAAAGTGCGTTGCAGCATCTGCTGCCTGCTGCTCTCAGGTTATTTGGATGCAACACCAGCTCAAGGATTACGGTTTGGCTTATCTAAACTCTACTACTTATTTTGATAATGATGCCGTTATCCAGATTATCAAAAACCCTGTCTTTTACTCTAAAACCAAGCACATTGATATCAAGGTGCGTTTTATTCGAGATTGCTTTGACAGAGGATTGTTTAAACTTAAACCGATCCACACTGACTCTAATTCAGCGGATTTTTTTTACAAAACCTGTTAGCATCTCGCGATTCAATGTGCTTGTAGATCTTTTGAAAATGATACGTATCACAGACTGAGCGACAAAAAAAAAAAAAAAAAAAAACAGGTTTCGTCTTAATGTAAATAAATAAGTAAATTTGCGCATAAAGTGTGATGCACAAATTTAGGGGGGAGAGGGACATATATGTACATATGCATAGTTTGAGGGGGAGAAAAAAAAACCATATATGTACATACGCATCGTTTGAGGGGGAGAAATAGTTATTGGGAAATGAAATGAGCTTTCGTGTTAAAGAACTTGATTAACACACGTAAGGTTTAATGTTAAACAGGTTAGGCTCCACTGCGATGTGTTGATAGGTCTGCCGCTCGAAAAGCAAAAGAAGCAAAAGTGATACAAACATAATGGACTGGACATCTCGTGGGTAACAGACCAACGGTGTATGATTTCATGGTCTTAAATCATGCGTTGATAGATAGCCAATATCTGAGGTTTCAGGTCTTTATACTGATGATTCATCCGAGATATCAGGGCTGTCCCTCTGTTGCATCCAGATTATATGCAGACCTGGACACAGTCAGGATATCTTGCTAAAAGAGCCACAAAAAGGGCCAAAACCTGTCTCGCCCTCGTCAGATCTTCCTTGGTCTCTCTGCTGTACGGAAGTACTGACCTGTTCACCAGGAAGTCTGGCATTAAAAAAAATAATAATAAAAAAATAGAATAAAAGGGCCCTCGTCAGATCTTCCTTGGTCTCTCTGCTGTACGGAAGTACTGACCTGTTCACCAGGAAGTCTGGCGTTGAAAAAAAAAATAATAAAAAAAATTATTAAAAGGATGATCTCAGTATACTCACCTGCTACGATGAACCGTTGTGCTTACCTTGATCGTGGGGGTATGCCTTGGAATGGGACACACAGATGTCACAGTATAAAATTACCTAAAAGCGTATCACAAAGCAAAAAGTTGAAGTTTGAGCGGTGGATTTAAGAGGACAAACATATCAACAATTGCGTGGACCAGCCTAAGTAAACGAAGAGCTGAAAAGTGTCCCTTAATCAGTTCGAGAACGATTTTGATCCCATGGCAGGTTCTCCCTATATTACTCCTCCATTAGTTTTCTATTATTAATTTGTTTTGTTTTGATTATCTCTTTGCTCAAAAAGGTTGCTCGGTTGGTTGAATCGTTGATTTTGAGAAAAATGTTTTTTGTCATGAAAAAGCAAATCATTAAAGTGATAGTCTGACACACTGTTTCGGATTAGGGCCCACTGTCGTGGATAACGCGAATCAGATCCGGCCCATTGTTCCGAGTTGGGGCTTGGCCGTTTGATCTCAGGCCCAATCCAAAACACTATTAATTGGCAATCATTCTCTCTTTCGAGTCATGTTTTGGATTAATCTCATCTTCTGATCATCTCGGATCCTCTCATTGTCTTCCTTTGTCTTCCTGGACCACTTATTCGAATTACAAGGTTTGCAGGTTCTTATACTTTACAAACCAAAGCCTTTGAATGCCACAATTGCCGAAGAGCATGACGTGCAACAGACACTTGCTGATGAGAAAGCTGAGATAGAAACAGAAATTCTAGATTCATACGAAGAAGAATCTGACGAAGACAGTGATGTGGAAGTATTTGTCTCTGAGACTGTTGAGGAACCCGTTCAAGAATCAACGTAAATGACGACTGAAGATCTTCAAGCCCTGATTGAATCCTTGAAGGATAGTATCGGAAACCCTCCCTCCGTATCTATTCCTGAGATTGAAGATGATTCGACAGATGATGCTGAAGAAGCATCCAACAAAAAAAACGAAGAACCGAAACAGCTCCTTATATTCATTCTCTGGCCCAAGCTCAGATCCAGAGCCTACTATGCCTACCGATCCACAAGTCACTGCTGCTACTCGAGAAACAAGCACACAAGATCTCGATTTTGATTTAAAATTCGATTTCGATCTCGATCTGCCTGAAACAACTCATTTGCAACCAGAAAGCTCAAGCGGCATTAGGTTCAATGTAGGAAGTTCCAGTGGTGCCGATTTCTCTGAGCATGTTGAAGCAGCCATGTGCTTTGCAGCCAACAAAATGAAATTTTTTGAAGACAGAGATAGTGATGATGATACAACCGTTGACGTAGCAAAGTTGCAAAGAAAAGTGATTGCGTTGGAAGAAGATGCTGCCGTGAAAAAATCACCGATCTCATCTTTGCAAACTCAAAAAAATCGAGCAAAGATCAGATGATCGAGCAACTACAAAGTGACGTGGGTATGCTGATATCTGTTGAAAGTGAACCTGAAGAAGAAGTTCAAGAATCGTGTGTTTGCTGATCCAGCTCCGTTGCCTGGTGGTCCTCCTGACGGATTCAGCAACTAATCCAGTAAACCTAGGGGGAGATTGTTAGGCCCTATAGGTTTATGGATTAGTAGGAGTTATTACTAAATGGACCAAGTTCTAGAATGTGGGTATTAGAGTGGGCTTTAGGGATAATGGGCCTAGGGTTTTGGGGGAAACCCCTTACTATAAATAGAGGAAAGAAATGAGGAGCATAGGTTGGTTGTTTTGTTTTAGAAACTTGTATTAGACAAGAATCCTTGTATGCAAGTTTAAGCATTCAATTCAACAAATCTTCAAATCTTTATCTTGTTCTTGATTATTTCTTGAAGATCATCAAGTTTGGATTCCGCCCATCCTTGTTGATCGTTTGATATCGTTGTTTGATCCTGATTTTCGAGACTTACAATTGGTATCAGAGCCATTTAGATATCAAACATCAAGAAATTCTGCATTGTTGTTGAAGATCTTCATCGCGTTCTTCGGTGTTCTTCATCGTGTTCATCCATTCTTTTGAAAAACCATCATATTTTGCTTCTTAATCTATTTAGAAAAGTGTTAAAAGTCTTCATATTCATTTTTAAATCTGAGACATCATTCTCGTACAAATATCATCATCCTACATCATCATTCTGACACTTTTGACATCTGAGATTTTCATCAGACATCATTTCATCTTTTCATACATCATCATCAATCATCGTACATCATCAGCTTTATCCGTAATACATTTCATCCGTAATACATTTCATCCGTAATACATCACCTTCCATCCGAAATACATCCTGTTTAATCCGAGATCAAGTTGTTTCATCTGCAATCAACAACACTCCATCTCGGACAAGCTTCATCATTCCGACATGATCCGTAATCTTCAACATTTATATCCGCAATCATCACTTTCATCCGTAATCTTTTCTTTTTCTCCATAATAATCATCCGAAACCGATCAAAACTCGATCATCATCTCAACAGCCCCTCATCACCGTCGCTACATTCTTCTCCGCATCATCTCTCTCACCTTCGTCTGTATCTCCAACCGCCGTACACCGTCGTCACATCCACAACCAACACCTCCGACGATCATTCCGATCATCATCATCATCATTCACCAACCTGCAACTTCGCTGTTCATCATCCTTGTATGCAAGTTTAAGCATTCAATTCAACAAATCTTCAAATCTTTATCTTGTTCTTGATTATTTCTTGAAGATCATCAAGTTTGGATTCCGCCCATCCTTGTTGATCGTTTGATATCGTTGTTTGATCCTGATTTTCGGGACTTACAAAAATATATTTTGATACTTATCCTAATTATTATTATTATTATTATTATTATTATTATTATTATTATTATTATTTGTAATATAAACTATTAAAAAAAACTTGTCTTGACCCAATTTTGGGTCGGTGGACTGGACTTCAACATGTATCAACAACCAAATGGTTGTTAATTTAATTATTTTTCTTTATAACAATTTATTTCACCTATACTATAATTATTTTTTAACAAGTTACAAGTTATAATATCTAACTTTTTAGAAAGATATAAAAACAAAGTTTTGTTTTAATGAATTTTAATATTATATATATCATTTTTACTCTAAAAACTTATCAAACTTCATAATACTAGAAAATAAATATCATAACATATATATTATATAATAATAAAAATATTATTATAATTTTAGCTTATCATATAACAACTCTGCACAAATCTTATAAACAAAAAAAAAAAAAAAAAACAAAAAAACAATTGGATTTATCAGACAAGAAATTTAAATACTAATATAATTTATGAAACAATTGACATATCCATAACAATACATATATTCAACCGTGTGATAAGATAATAATATTATTACATTTATTAATCGTAAATCACATTTTTATAATATCATAATGTATATTTTCTCAACCCTTGTGATAAAATTCATGAATTATGAATGTATAAAATTATAATATTATGACTTTTTAACAGTGTAATAAAGATTATATAGAAGTTTATGATTTACATTCTTTTCGATATCCGACCTATATGATACATGGGTTTGTAGCACCTATAAATTAATATAATAGTCAATCTATTTTTTTATAGTTGACCGTGTAATACACGGGTTTATAAGCTAGCTTATAATAAAATACTTCAAATAATGCCATATGGCAACACCTCCTCCTCTAAGATTTTAAAAATATTATTCATAAATTTCAAAAATATCTCGTGTCAACAACATATCCTTTCTATAAACAAAAAGACGAAAATACCCCTGACTTAACGAAGAAAAATGGATGGACTTAACGAACTGGGAGAAAATGACAGGATTCCAAACCTTTTAGATCCAAATACGAAAAAATAAACCTTTGGACGAAAGTCGCAAAACTGCCAAATCTTAGGGACGCAAATGACATTTTACACAATATAGAAAAAATAAAATTAAACTCTAAACAGCAGGTATCCCGACCTCCTTTTATGGAACAAAATTGGACTTTAATTCGCCGTATCCAAATGACCATCCTGATCGATGCGAAAAAGATAATCAATTTCAGTTTATACCACACCACCGCCACATAGGATCCATGTCACATAGGGGGCTTTAAGCACCTCCCTTTAATTTGCATGCAATGATTTAAAGCCCCTATCATGATTATTATTTAATTGTTTGAAAACGATCAAAAAATGGCCCCACCACTTTTCTGCCTGTTAACGCTCACCAAGGAGTCACGAACTTGCCCATAACGCCTCCATAGCGCCCAGGAAGGAAATGGGGGAGGGGCGCCATGGGGTGCCAACGATGGTGAGGTGGCAAGGGGTGCTGAGCCACACCGCCTGGTCTAACCTCTGCAGATTCCAGCAACGTACATGACCGAAGAAGGGTAAAAAGCCATTTGAGATGAGATGAAACACACCCAAATCGACTCATTGGTAAGTAAATTTTCTCAGGGTACCAATTTTTTTCTACACACTTTTTTTTCTTCATATGTTTACTTGGGGGGGGGGGGGGGGGGGGGTTATTGCACGGACCTCCCGGCCGCTGGAGTGATCCCACTCCACAAGCTAGCAACGTCCCAATGCTGCCTGGCGGTGAATACCCCATCCCGAGCTGAGTCCGTTTCCCTCTGGGAAGAAGGTGGCAGAATACCCCTTGCCTGGACACGAACCCGGGTCTCTGTGAAGAGTAGAGGTGGGACTGGCCAACTGGGACACCCCAGTTGGTTTCTTCATATGTTTACTTGTTTATCTTATAGATGTTTCTTGGTGTTCTAGGGGACATGATTTGTCATCAAGAATCTGTGAAAGCATTCTGAGCTTTTGTAAGGTTTATGTCATTTCAAAAGAGAATTATCTTTACTCAGGGCTTCTAGTTTTGAGACCATTGGATCCAGTAAGGTTTCAAGAAGTAGAAGCTTCTTGATTGAAAACCATTCTTGGACATCTGATCAAGATTCCAATATTAAACGCACCTTTAGAAATTGCATTGGAAAATCTGGTCTATTTTTGTGGTTTCTAAATGTGTTTTCATGTTCTTGTAATCTCCATGACTTGAAATACTCGCTATGCAGGATAGTGGGATTAACTTTGTGCTGGAAAAAACTAATTAAATGCAGGCACATTCACGGGTTGATGCAATTACATAAAGCAAGACACTTGATGCATCTAGAAAGGTAAGTACAATTTTCTTTTTTCCTTTTGACTTTTGAAGTCAAACCTTGTGGTCAAACTAAATACTCCCTCCGTCCCTATTTAGATGTCATCGGACCCACATTCACACAATTTAAGAAATATTTGAGTATTTTATTTTTTGGGTTGTAAAATGACAATAATGTCCTTAGAAATGACAATTAAATTGGGACAACAAAAAATGGAAGTTTGTAATGGTAAGGGCAAAACTGGAAATTATTTGGAAATGACAATTAAATTGGGACAACAAAAAGTGGAAATTTGGACATTTAAAATGGGACGGAGGGAGTACTTTATAACTGTTTATCTGCAGAAATCATCACAAATTTAAGTCTTTATATATTTTTAGTAGAATGTTCATTTGGTTATCACAAGATTTTTAGATTTTGAAAATGAAATCTAGCCCATTTGACTAACAGTCAAGTCAATCTTGAACTAAAGCATACTGCTTTGTGTTAACTGACTGACAGAAGTTTCAACATGCCATAACCGGAACTTCATTGCGGTACCGGGAGTTCAAGTGGGAAAAATTTATGGCTGCTTGTTCTTCGTTTTCTGAAGATCTTAAAATTGTAACCTGAGGGAATGGAAGTGTATATAAATCGAGCTTTCATCATACGGTTGCTGCTGTCAAAGTTCTTCATTCTCAAGAAGCTCATAGAACCAAACAATTTCAACAAGAGGTATGAATCCAAAATTTTGCATAATTTGATTATTGGGATATCTTGACCCAAAGAGATATGATCAATGTTTTCAGGACCGGACCGGAGGTCGACCCGCTCGCCTTACGGGGTCAAAGGTCGGACCGGTCGGACCGGTCCGACCGGATTTAAGACCCGGATTACGTCATAAATTATATAAATATATATATAAAATACAGTATAAAAACTAAACATGACAAAAATTAAGGGGTAAATTTTTTTACCATTTCACAAATTAAATACATAACTAATTAACTTAATAATTTAAATATATGAAAGATGAATTAATAGTGGAAAAACTGTTACCATTTTACAAATTAAATTCCATCATAATTAATTAAATGAAATTGTTAAATAATTTAATTTTTGTTTTGGATAGGAAATACAATGAAATTGTTAATAAATTTATTTTTGTTTTGGGAAGTAATACAACTGGCCTTTGAGATGATTTATGAATACGACTTTATTGGGATGATATATGAATTTAATATACACACAACAAATTTTATGGGGAAATTGCACAACACAGAGAAATACATTCACTTCTCATTATTTGATCTTTTCTTCTACACTAAACCTTCTCCCCCAATTTTCCGATCTAAGTCTGTGTCTGTGTTTGAAGACTATGAATATCTCCCCCCATTTTCCAGTGAAAAATTTTCGTCTCCTTCAAAATCTTTCTGTTCATCAACACACCCTACAAATTAGCCATTCAACCTCTACGGTTTGTGTGGCCGGATGCGTGCTCGGAGGTCGCAGATGTCGCCGGAGCGGTTGCCGGTGAGCAAAAAACCTAAATGTGGTGATCGGAAAACTACGGTTTGTGTGTTTATCGATGAAGGCAGCAACGTATAACTGAAGATGACATTATTTAATAAAAAATAACCGGCTCGACCTCCGGGTCAATGCTGAAACGGGTTAAAGGGCTGAATCGGCCCGGTGGTGTTTCCGGATCCCGGCCGGACCGGTCTGACCGGCCGGCCCGGTTTTAAAAACGTTGGATATAATTCTCAAGAAAACTTATATATTCAAAACTAGGTTATATAGACCCGTGTATTACACGTGTTGAATAAAGAAAATATCTATAAAAATTACTTAAAACCACTCATAATCATGAAAATGTCAATTTCTTTCTTTGAAATTTATAGATAAACATAATAATTTTGAAATAAATTTACACGATCTAAGATAACAATATATCATTGATGATTATTCCTAATTATCATTATTATCAAATACATAAGTTAAAACTTAAAATTTACACAACTTGAATTATAAATAATTTGAGATGGAAAGCTACACATAAAGAATTTGTTAGTATTGCTAAATCTTAAACATTAGATTGAGCACTGATTTTATTAATGGTTTTCACTTTGATATCATGTTTTGTTTTGTGCAAGGAATAGTGAAGTTTAACTTTTTTTAATGATAAATTTTTTTTTATACTGTGATGTTTAACGACTTCATTTTTTCTCTCTCGGTTACTATACCGGGTGTCGGTACCATGCAAGCACCATAACAAACCAAACCATTAACGTTCGCAACTGAACTTGCGCGAGGGATTTCAGTAGTTATTATTTTAAATTGTATATTTGTTATTGTTAATCTATAATACTATATAAAGCATCTCCTATGTCTACAAATGTAATTTCCATCTTATTTTTAAGATGGCATACCAAAAGCTAGAACAAATTCCTATATTTTTACAATTTTCTTCCTTTTCTACCCTTATATAAACCAGAAATTAATGCAAATTGATTGTAGAAACCAGGAATGGAATCAGCCATTCAGCCCCTTCGTTTCATGCCCCCATCTCTGAGTTGAAATTATTAAAGCATTATTGCGATTACCCCATAGTAGATCAAAATCAATGGAGGAGTAGAAGAAGGTGGTTTTCGTGTGGGATATAGACGAGACTCTGATCCTCCTGAAATCGCTAATCACGGGCACATACGCCAAGGCTTTCAATGTCTCTAAGGCTAGAGGGTATGGTGATGGTCCTCCAAGGGAGGATGATTCGCCACGTAGGCGCCACCTCATAGTTCTCCCAAGGATGGTCCATCCCACAAAACTAGAGGGTATGGAGGATGGTCCTAGATGATCCTACCCCACCACTTTTATGTTTTTTATTTTTTTTAATCTTCTACTTTTTTTTAACATTTAACAAATAAACAAACAAAATATTTTCATTAATATTGAAAAACATTACATAAACTTAAAAAAATCCTAATATATTAAAATAAGCTAATAGTCTTCGTCCTCCATGTCGTCGGCGACTTCATTTTGAGCGTTGTTCCAAATGTACTCCACCAAGTCCGCTTGTAGGTTATGATGTGTGTACTCGTTACGTAGAGCGAACATGTTCAAATCTTGTTGTTCCCCACTAACTGGAACAGAATTTCCAGTAGACGCGTTTTCGTCGTACTCGCATATCGCTCTACCTTCGTCTTCAATGATCATGTTATGAAGGATGATACAAGCGTACATAATGTGTCGTAACCTCTTTGGTGTAGCTGAACATGCTGGATGTTCAATGATTTGCCATTTTTTTTTGTAAAACACCAAAAGCCTGTTTAATATCTTTTCTCGCACCCTCTTGATACTTCGCATTTTTTTTTCTTTTTTCGTCTGTCGGGTGCGGAATAGTTTTAACGATTGTCGAGTACGTTGGGTATATTCCATCGGCTAGGTAGTAACCTCGCCTGTATTCCACCCCCGAAACCGTAAAACTTGTGTCTGGACCTGTACCCGCCACTACATCGTCAAATATATGTGACTGGTATATGATGTTAAGGTCATTGAGCGAACCAGGTAGACCAAAAAAAGCATACCAGATCCAGAGATCCTGTGATGCAACAGCCTCTAGAATAATATTCGGATGTCCATGATCTCCCCTAGTATACCGACCTTGCCAGGCAACTGGGCAGTTCTGCCACGGCCAGTGCATGCAATCAATGCTCCCGAGCATTCCTGGGAAACCATGTCTCTGTTCGTGTGCTTGATATAATTTTTGAACGTCGTTTGCGTTCGGTCTCCGCAGGTATCTCTTGCTATACAATTTGACAACCCATTCGCAAAACTTGTGCAAACATACACGTGCGGTTCTTTCAGACATCCTTATATACTCGTCTAATGCATCGGGTGCGTAACCGTATGCCAGTTGGCGAATGGCCGACGTACATTTTTGTAAATTTCTGAAACCCCTTAGCCCCCTAGCGTCGTTTCGCGGTGTAAAAAACGGATCAGACTGGGCCATGTCGCCTGCGATACGTAAAAAAAGTGCACGACTCATGCGGAACCGACGTCGACGGGGTGGGGGACGTTCCCCATACCCTATAGCCTAAAGACATTCAGAAGGGCATAGAAATCGGCAAAACTTGGGAGAATCAAATCCTTCGCATCTGCGATGATTACTTCTTCTTTGAACAAGTAAGAAGTCATTTTTACCCCCCAATTTCTTATCTTTCAAACCCTATTATTATTATTATTGTTTACCTGCAGATTGAAGGTTGCAACAAGCCTTTTGTTGAATTAACCAAGGACTACAATGATGGCCTGGATCTCACTGATTATGATTTTGCAAATGATGCTAACAAGAAATTGGCATACAGACACCGTATCATTGCCCACAAGTATAAAAAGGTTTTTCCAAAACCGTCTTTGATCTAATATGCTATGCTATTTCGAGGATTTTCTATACGACTTTCTCGAGTCAATGTTTATCTGTCATGTAATTGCAGCTTTGAAAAAGTTACTGTGTTATAGATCCACATACCATACCAGTTGGTTTCAAAAAGCACCAACCAAATAAGTTTTATTTACAACCACAAAACAAATTACATCTCTCTCATTTGTTTCACATATAAACCTACTGTCTGTGCATACATCTTTTATAATTTCTACACCCCTAATGTGCTTGCTATTAGTTATGCCGATTATTGAAGTCAACATATTTATTATGTTCATTTATCAAATGCCCATAATGATTCTTTTTTTTGCTGATTGAAAACATTTGATTGCCTTAAAAAGGTGGATATGTAGATCAAAATATTGGTGGTTATTTATACACACAAACAAACATATGCAGGGCTTGTGTAGCTTGTTTGGTGAAAACATGATAAAATCCAGGACAATCTTTATGAGGTGACCGATGATTTTACAGACAAATGGCTGTCTTCAGGTAAGTTTAATTGTGACCAAATATTGAGTGCAACTTGAAGGTTAGTTGTAGTTGTAAACGAACGAACACGAACGAACTTCCCGCCGAATGGTTCACGAACTGTTTGCTGAACGTTTGGTTTGTTTGCAGCCCTACTTTTTGGTATAACGACTTAAAACGTTTAATGCATAGATCTGTTTGACCCGTTGCATTTGAACTGTTCTCTTTTAACTTTACTTGTTTGACCACTGGGAGGTAAGTCATAACTTTACTTGTTTAGCTTGGGCATTGCACAGTCCCTAAAGAAATGGAAGAGGTCTGTCAATGGCTAAATGAAAGGCTTGGAGTTTGAACAATTGTCATAGCCTTAATGTTATCTTGTAGCTAGAACCACTAACGGTAAAATGGTAAGTGAATAAAATAGGGGAAACATACACATTTTGAGGTGGGGGGTATTAGTAGGGGTTTGATTGAGAGTATGTATGGTATTGTTATTGTATTTGAGTTTCATGGTGTAAAATAAAGGTTTTGGGAGGGCTTGTTCTTGTTATATTTGTGTTATTGGGGATTTATATCAATGAAGATTACATTGGATACATTATGATTTTTCATTGATGGAATGCAAGAACACTTATTTATCCAATGAATATAGATTAGTGGCAAGGAATCACACTTAGGGCATGTTTGGGATTGCTTTTTCAAACAACTTATTAACTTATTGACATTTTTAAAAAGTCAATACGGAGAAATAGTGTTTGGATAAGTGAAAAGGAGATGGTAAATGCTGGTGGTAAGTTGGTGATTTGTTCATGTCTCGCATTATTGACTCCGCCGCAACTCGCGGGTTTCCCACTAGTAACTAAAAAAATCAAACCCATCTCATTCGTTTATCCCACATGTAAACTTAATGAGCTATGTAAATATCTTATACAAAAATGAGAATAAGTTAAAAAAAATTTATTGATCTTAAAGTACAATCATAAATTAAAATATAATTTAACTATTATATATAAATAAATTTATTTCATAAGTATACATTTGTTAAATTATCGGTAACTATATTTAGCATATTTGTTAACTTATCGGTAATTATTTAGTAATTATTATATATTAATAATATTAGATATTAGAGATTACTAGAACATTTATTATAAGTTCGATTAATAATATTAGATATTAGATATTGGAGATTAATAAGCCACGTGGCAGCCAATGAGGTGGTGGTGGAGTGGTAAGGGACTCAATTTCGATTCTTGCCCTTCCCATTATTTTCTGCGACACCTAGTGATGATGGGAGACTAGGCGAATAGTTGGAGATCGCTAGTTCGATTCTTGAACTGAACGGGTTTTAGCTCACCGCACTGTCGTGCCTTCGGGCGAGTGTTCACGGGCTTCGGCCTTAGGTGAGAGTTTTCCCCGGTTCGGAGGCGAGTGTATCCCGATGTGGTAAATTTCGCCAGTAGGCCATTTGGAGGATTTGTTGGCCGTTCAAAAAAAAATAAGCCACGTGGCATTAACTGGAACATTTATTATAAGTTAGATGACTAAAACATGTACATTACGGCCCTTTTAGGGGGTAGGGGCGCCCATCACTCACCACTCACTCATCACTCACAACATCCAATCAATTTCCGTCATGTCATCGAGCATTATTCCATCACTAGTGGTGAATTTTAGTGGAAATGCCTATCACTCAACACACAAACATCTAACATTAAAAACAACTCACCACACAAACATGTAAAACGCGCTAAAAACTTCACGCGTTTTAAAATTCACGCGTCAAACATATGGGGGGCGGCGGTGTTCCCTTCTCTTCCATGCATGGTGGATGGGCTATCAGGGGGCGCCCCGTCCCCCTTATAAAGAAATACACATACTCAAGACATACATATACTCGTAAGGGGAGTGGGGGTGGGCATGTGATGGGATACCAAACACCGCCGCCACCATCATTTTCCACGCGTGGAAAATTATTTCGGTGAACTTTTTCACATGTTGAACTTGTTTGAAAGCAGATGTTTTTTGTTTTTTTTTTCTTCAATGATTGACATTTATTTTACTCCCCAATCATTTATTTAATAATATTAATTTGGTGATCAAATTTTAAATTACATACTAAAATTTTCACAACCTAAAGCTGGAATTCATTTTGATTGGGAGGTTTTCCAACAGGAATTATATGAAGTTTATGTCGTTTTTTAGCCCTAAGACGGACGTGCAATATCTCTGGATTGGGTGCCGGATCCTCCTACACAAGTTCACGTTCTAGAAAATATCCAACAAGACTTGCGTGATGAAGAAACTCACTTTCGGTTGAGATACGATTTAATCGAACTAGTAGGTTCTTTAGGTTTGGAGTTTCATGATTCGGACGAGGAGTAGAGTTTTTTTTATTATTTGTTTTTTAAATTGTAGACTAAAATATTTCTAGTATGTTTAATTGAACTAGTATGTTTTAATTTTAATGAAATTTATAATTTTAGTGTTTTATTGTTAATTTCTAATTTAAAAAAAATTTAAAAAAAGCTGTGAGTGATGGAATTCTATCACTAGTGATGACCACCGCCACTAAAAAAAAAGGTTGTGAGTGATGAAATAATGGTTGATGGCATGGCGGAACTTGATTGGACGTTGTGAGTGATAAGTGAGTGATAAGTGATGACCACCCCCACCCCCTAATTCAAGTCAATTAGTGATTTACACAATTTCCTTCAAAAGTTATAGAATTCAAAAGGTTAAAAAATAGTTAAAGTCTTCGGTGACAAAATCGGAATCCTAATCTATGGAATATGGGTACGAGAGTCTTCTAGATTTTGGATCAGCTCCTTATCAATTAAATTTGATTTTGCAGCTTGAAATATTGAGCAGAATCCGGCATCCTCATTTGCTGATTCTAATCGGTGCGTGTGTGGATCATGGCTGTTTGGTTTACGAGTACATGGAAAACGGGAGTTTGGACGAGCGATTATTTCGCAAAAACGACACACCACCGATCCCGTGGTTCGACCGGTTCCGTATAGTGTGGGAAGTAGCATCAGCTCTAAACTTCCTTCATAATGCGAAACCGAAATCCATCGTTCATCGTGACCTAAAACCAGCAAATATACTGCTTGATAAAAATCTCGTGAGCAAAATAGGGGACGTTGGTCTCTCAACAATGCTTCAATCAGACTTCTCTTCCACATTCACCATTTACAAAGACACGAGTCCAGCGGGAACTCTTTGTTATATTGATCCAGAGTATCAACGAACAGGATTAGTATCTCCAAAATCCGATGTATACGCTCTTGGTATGGTGATTTTGCAGCTGCTGACCGCAAGACCAGCAATTGCAGTTACTCATGTGGTGGAAACAGCTCTTGAAAACGATGAGTTAGCCAGTGTGTTGGATCAAGATGCAGGCGAATGGCCGATTGATGAAGCGAAAGAGCTAGCATATTTGGGGTTGAGCTGCGCTGAGCTTCGAAGAAAAGATAGACCAGATTTGAAAAACAAGGTTCTTCCTGTATTGGAACGACTAAAAGTAGTCGCAGATGCAGCTCAAAGATCCACATCCATGACGCGACCCACCCCTCCTAACCACTTCATATGCCCAATACGCAAGGTAAGATTGTGACATTCTTTGTTTCAGTTTTTATCGAACAACACTAGTTTTTCGTAATATAATGATGTTTTGATCCAGGATGTTATGGTTGATCCATGTGTTGCTGCTGATGGCTACACGTACGATCGCAGGGCGATAGAGCAATGGCTTGAAGAGAGTGATAGCTCCCCGATGACTAATTTACCGTTGACAAGTAGGAGCTTAACGCCTAATTACACGCTTCTTTCGGCAATCATGGAGTGGAAATCAACAACCTAACCATTTGAGTGAGAATTTTGGATGCAACCTGATTTTTTTAGGATTGTTTTATGTACATTTGTTTGATTTATCTATATTTTATATGGACCTGTCTTAACTTTGAGTATGAAAAAAAAAATTAATGGCCACTAAAAGGATTATATGGCCACTAAAAACCCAACTTTTAAAAAAAATACCACTCAAAGGATTATATGGCCATGAAAGACTAATGGACGTGAATTGATTTTGGATCCACGAAAGATAATTTTTTTTTAGCCCACGAAGAATGTCTTGAAAAAGCAGTCCACGAAAAATCAGATGATGAAAGACCCCAGCCGAAGAATATAGGCCCACTATCTGATGCAGTGGCGGATCTAGGATTCGCGCCAAGCGGTAACGTTTTATAAATAAGCGGTAACGAAATCAAAAAAACGTCAAATTTTTCCAAAATTTACACTAATTTTACACTACCGCCGGAGCGCCAAGCCTTAGCGGAGGCTACTACGTTCTAGTGGTACTCTAGAGGTAGTTGGGTGTAGTGATAGTAGCAATAATGTGGATAACGATGATGGGTGGCGCACAATGGTGCATGTTTTCTATTTTGGTAACTCACCGGTCAATTGGTGCACTAAAAAACAAACTACCATGGTGTTATCATCCTATGAGGCCGAGTTAATGGCAGCCAGAACAACCAATTACCAAGCTTTGTGGCTTCGAGGTTTGCTAAGTGAGTTAATCGGAGAAGAACCTAAACGAGTTGAACTACAAGTAGGGTTTTTCATCGAATCGACTAATGAATTTTCGAATTACTCAAATCAAATTTTTCGAATTTGATTAAAAACTGGTCAATTCAAATTAAAACGTCAATTCATATTTGATTAAAAAGTCGACTTTGAATAAATTTGAATAAATTCATTTTGATTCATATTTTTTAATCATCATCATCATCATCATACTCAGTAAATCCCACAAATAGCAAAGCAAAGGTAGGGTCCGAGAAGGGTAAGATGTAGACAGCCTTACCTCTACCCCGTAGGAATAGAGAGGCTGCTGCGGTGAGACCCCCGGCTCGATAGTAGTTTTGCATCAAACCTTGGACATAAGTCACATAACACTCAGAAATCGGGACATAGACCAATTAGTGCATGTACCCTTTTGTCTTTCAGCTATCAACGCCACCACATGATGCATGATTAACCGTCCTCAGCTTTTAACGTTATTTTCACGAAATTAGTAAAACAACGTTAAAATTAGTGCACTTTCACTTTTGCCCCCCGATGGCCCACACATATATACATTATATGCGCATACCCCAAACGAGGCGTATGATTCATATTTTTTAAGAATATGTAAATTCGTTATAGACTATTTGGGCTTGGTAATGGGCTATCTTAAGACTTAGATGAAATTTGTAGATTATTTATACTATAGCCTAAATTAAAGTTATATGTGTGTATTATATATAAATATAACAAATAAATAAATATGTATTATTTGAATTCGAATTTCGAATCAAAACGAATTTAAAACTATTAATTTGTATTCGATACTGGACTCGAATTCGAGTTGTTGATAATCGAATGCTTGATCATCGAATCAAATTTCAAATTTTTCGAATCCGAATCGAATTCTAAACACAACTTATAAATCCGCCATAGCACTAGTGAAGAATTATGTCTTCCACGAGAGAAATACTCGGTTCCACTTTATAAGGCTAAATGGTGTGGTAATGACCCTCATGCCCATCATGATCCTCCACGTCAGCGACATGTCATTGCCCTCTAATTCACCATCCAAAATCACTATCCTAAGGGTGTGGTCATGACCCAAACCACTATCCACCCCTTTTTTTGTGTGAAATTCATTTTATTTATTTTAAATAAGCAACAAATAAAATTAAATAAGTTTTAGTAATAAAACTACATAGCATTCAAATTAATAAAAAAAAAACATCCAAATTTAAGCTACATGTTATAAATTAAGAAAAGAAAACTACTCGTTGTTGTTAACCCAACCAAATTGCCAAACATGTTCAATCAAATCCGAACGAAGATGGTTATGCGTAGTCTCGTTGTATAACGCCCACATGTTAGATTCTTGTTGCCCTTCATCAACTGGTACAACATTCTCATGAATGTCGTTAGGATCATATTCACATATGGCGTTACCTTCGTCTTCGATAATCATGTTATGTAGCAAGATACAAGCATACATACAATATCTCAATGTTTTGAGTTCAAGTGCTCGTGATGGGTTTGCAACTATGTGCCATTTTTGTTGTAGAACCCCAAATAGACGCTCAATATCTTTCCTAGCAGATTCTTGACATTTTGCAAATTTCTTTCTTTTTTCATCTTCTGGATAGGGTATAGTTTTAACAATCGTTGTGTTTGTTGGGTATATTCCATCGGCTAGATAATACCCGTGCTTGTATTCTACTCCTGAAACCGAAAACCTGGAATCAGGCCCCGTACCATTAATGATATCATTGAAAACATCTGACTGACCAAGAACGTTAATGTCGTTATTCGAACCAGGAACACCAAAGAAAGCATGCCAAACCCAAAGATCATTTGATGCCACGGCTTCTAGAATTAATGTGGGATGACCATGATCACCTCGAGTAAATTGACCTCGCCATGCATTAGGGCAATTACGCCAAGGCCAATGCATACAATCTATGCTACCAAGCATTCCAGGAAAAGCATGTTTACTTTCGTGTGCCTGGTACACCTTTATGATGTCATTCTTTGTTGGCCTTCGTAAGTACTTCGTGCTGTATAGCTTGACCACCCCTTTGCAAAATTGATACAAACTCTCTCGTGAAGTTCTATCAGACATCTTCAAATATTCATCCCACATGTCGCTACTTGTACCGTAAGCCAATTGGCGAATTGCCGACGTACACTTTTGTAAAGTGGTAAATCCTCTTTTACCTGTAGCATCCCATCTTAATGTGAAAAATGAGTCATAATTAGCCAAATCGTTGGCTATACGTAAGAAAAGACGACGACTCATTCGGAAACGACGCCTAAACATTTCATCCGTGTATACCGGGTTTTCGGCAAAGTAATCGGCCATCAACCTATCGTGGGCACCTACATATTTTACAAAAAATGTAAATTACACTAAGATATAAACGGCACTTCAAAAAATATAATGCACGAAAAAAATACCTTCACGATCCCTATTTAAACATTGTTGTCGTTTTCTCCGTTTGGATGAGGTTTCTTCCTCCTCTATAATTATTTGTGTTGTTTCCATCACCACGTTCAAAAAAAATTCGTTGATCTCATCGGAAGAAGTTGGTGACGCCATGGTGGTGGGATAACCTGTTTCTTCTTTTTCTTTGCTACTGTAGGTACAAATAATATAACCGATTTAGCTCAATTACACGAGAGATCTATAACAGAGTTGCTTGTGTTGTTCGGGTTGCTTGGGTCCATGGTAGGATTAACTACAGATTAATCACACACACATAAACAAAGTTGGATAAATCATAAACAAACAGAACAGCTTCGGGTGACCAACAAACAGATTCAATTCGATAAAATAAAATTTAAACAACTTTGCTGGTTTCAAAACTTAAGAAGTCATAAAGGGGGCTGATAAAATTAAATTGTAATATGATTATAATATACATCATGGATTCAATCAAATTGAGATCAGTAGCTACAAGTCCCACTATAGTACCTATAGTATATCAATAGCAGTTTTTCTAGATGAATATAATATAATAATTTAAAATACATATTTTTCATCATTCGTAAATACATAATTAATTGATAGTGGACGGAATTCACTTGTTTCAAAGCTACAACATAAGGGTATTGGGAGTGGGGTGTCTAACACTCGGCAAAGTGGGTTTAGTCATGACTAAACACCACCGCCAACCAAAGTTTAGTCATGACTAAATTTAGAATTCGTTGATGGATCACCGATCGGTGAAGGAGAGGTGTGTGTGTGGGGAGTGGGGTCCATGCCATCTTTAACCAATCACACCTTTTTCCTTTTTTTTTTTATAAAAAGTTTACCACTTTACCAAGTGTCTAACCAATGCCAACACTTTTCACCAAAGTTTAAACTTTTTCTCCTCTCTGACGTGGCACTCTCTGATTGGTCCATTTTAAAGTTTACCACTTTCACATGTTTAACCACTCCCTTCACCCTAAGTATGATAAGATACAAAAAGTAAACCTAGGACCCTAAAATTTGTCGGTGAATACTTCCTCGATTCCTGAAACATACCTTTGCTTCACCATAATCAACGCCTCAATTAAACAACATCAATGATAAAAAAGATTGCAGATTACGATTAAAAAGATGCACAGTAAACAAGCATGTAATTTGCACAGTAAACAAACATGTAATTTGCAGGTTACGATCAAAAAGATTGCGATTACTATCAAAGAAAAAAGTACCTGTGGAAAAAGTAAAACCAGTGCACGATCGCAGATTGTGAATTGAAAATTTTTGATGTTGGGATTAGGGTTTGCGTGAATAATGGAAAAAAGAGGGACGTGGTTGCCGTGGTTTAATCCACGCCAACCACCATGATTTAATGAGGGGGGTGGTTTAGGGCATGAATAATGAGCCTATGTGGCAAATCATGACCCAATCATGACCCCCACACCCTATAGCCTAAGGGAATGCGTTGAAAGATATCAATTTAACGTTAAACAAGTTGCGGTTGATCAACAAAAGGCGGATATTTCAACCAAAGCCCTAAGGAGAATAAAGTTTACCAAATGCGGAGCTTGCTTGGAGTTGAAGACCTTCATAATAAGCTTCATAAATTAGAGGGTTGGATGTTCGCAGTGGCAATTCCTTCCGGTGCAAGTCGGCTGCTAGGAAGACTCACAATTGGATTCAAACAAGTTATGTTTATCATAATTAAGTTGGATTGATAATTATAAAGAGTTTGAGTATGAGTCAAATAGGTCAGAGTTTATTAGGATATACCAAGTTGGGTGTCACACCCCGACCACGTAAAACAACAAAACGTGGCGGAAACATCGGGGAGTGTTGTAACAGAATCATTGTTTCACAACCATAGAATAAAAATTTTGTTTTATTGAATAAATGAACTCATTGTTTTAATACAATCAAATAAGTACTACTATTATCTTTCAAGTTTTAAAGTCGCTAAGGCACGAGTCCATCCTAAGTGTAGCATATATCATTAATCATCACAAAGCATCACCTGAAACATGTGTAAAAATAGGTACGTCAGCATAAAAATGCCTGTGAGATACATAGGTTTTGTGAAAATAGGATTCATGACTTATGAGTTTAAAGAAAAAGTCTTAATAAAAGCAGTCATGATCCTTGTAAAAGGTTTTCTTTTATAAATCATTTATAAGAAATCGAATGATATAAAGTAATAATACATAGGAAATTAAATAAGTAAGTAGAATAGGTTTGTTATAAAAATATATTGTTTGACGAACAATATTTTGATAATAAGATTCATAGTATATATAAAAATATACTTTGGTTTTAAGAAAGTCGAATAAGTAATATATTAAAATATATTTCAGTTCCAAAATCGTTAACCCAAGTGTACTAAATAACGCCACGGTATGTAATGCAATGAAAACACTTATATATAAGAAGTACCAGCGGCGTATCTACCATGTTTTCATCATATTACACCCGTCCCGTTATCTAAACACCAACCCAAAACCCAATTGTGAAACAAATAGTATATTAAATACACTTTAGTTGTTAAAGTAAATAAATTTTCAGTAGTATATCAAAAGTATACTTTGGATTTATAAATAACATATTAAACTATGTTTTAGATTACAAATAACATATTAAAACTATGCTTTGGATTTTGAAAAGAACATATCAAACTATGTTTTAATGATTAACGAAATACATGTTGGTTTTGTACATTGTCACATATGAGAGCATATCAAACTATACTTTTGGGAGTATAACTTAATATACAAAAATAATGGGACTTAAGAATTCATTCAGACCTAGTGCATCAAAATACACCTTTGGGACTATAGGAATACCACGAAGGCAATCCCTATTTGGATGGAGAAACAAATTGGTTTCAGACATTCCATGACAACAGAAATGGGGTGTCAAATCCTATAGCGCTATATCATACTACCAACCGGCCTGGTGAACCAAATAAGTACTATTCCAAACATTTATTTTATAATCTTTAAGAAAATTTTAGAGTTTAAACCATAAATAATCATTCAGTTTGTAAAAAGATAAGTACAAATATGTATAATCAATTATACTTTTGAAAACATGAAAATAACAGATAGGTACACATGCTTCACCCCAAAACAGTTTGAAAATAGTAAAAGAGGGGACTATGTACTCACCTGAGATTGCTTAGAAGTCTTGAACAACAACCAAGCAAAGCTAGAGGGAGCACGAAATCAAACGGCACCTAATATAGGTAGCTACATAAATAACCGGACCTAAATCGGGGGATTGGATAGTATGAGGTATCGTGAACCAAATGAGTGTGGGAACTCATATGATATGGTTTAACAAGGCCTACATACTAAAGGAAACCTAACCTAAGTGTTTACGACCCATCACGACCCGTTTAGGTAGCTTATGCTACTTTAACGCGTCGTTCGCGTATAACGCGCCTAACTAGTCCTATGACAAGTATTATATGCCCTAACATACTTAATTATGTTACATAATCAGTTAAATGACAAAAGTTTAGGTTACATATGCTTAATTACCAATTAAACATGAAAAGGGTATTTTGGTAATTTACCTAAGGCATATAAACTACCTATCATACAACTACTTAAACTAGGTGGTATAACCTCGGAAGGTTATTCCCTATACAACTATGGTCACCTAATGTGTTTGGTCGGATCCTAAAGATTGACCAAATGGGTCGGGTTCGAAAGCATAAGCGATTGATTAGATCGCTTACCCTTACGACCCTAAACAAGCACAAATCTAAAAGTGACGAGCTAAACATGCTAGAACATGTTTAGTTAAGTTAGAAAACAGGTTTGGTATCAAAACAAACTGTTTTGATACCCTAGAGTAGTTTGGTTACAAAATACGCAAGAACACGCATTTTGCCCGAAACTACGGCTCGTCACTGAGCCTAGATAACGTGGTAATCAGTAGGTATAGTCACTAGGGACTATGACCATCGTGATTACGCTCACGTTATGAAGTTCAAACGAACTTCGCATTGACCATAAACTGGTCAATGCAGAAAGTCAAACACAGTTTGACTTTAACGCTAAAACGAACGATAAACGCGAAAGAACACTTACAAAGGGTCCCCACAAGATTTGAACCCGATTCACTCTCAGGTAGGAAGTATATAAACTTCCACTTAGAGAGCTTTGAATCAGATTTCAAATGTGAGGGAAAATGAGCAAGACATGGGGGGGTATTTATAGAAAACATGGAACCATTAAGATCGTTTCTTGTTCCCCAAGCGTTTAATCTCAGCCGTAGAACACTTACCCACTGAATTACAAACCCATGGGAGCCCCTAGGATTGTTAAAAACCAGTTGCAAGTGGTTTTGAGGTGATTAACAGCTGGAACAGGCTGTTTACAGCTGGAAAATGAGCCTCCGACTGATTTGGACTCCGGTCATTTAATGCAAGGTAGAAATTGGTTGATACTTTAGAAAATGCTCCAACAAATCCTAGATTGATATTTTATAGTTTTTAGGAATCACTCTTTTCTGATATCCTTATGGCAAGCTTTCAAGCTATCCAAATTCATCACTATAATAAAGACAGATGTGACATTTAGATCCCCTGTCAAAAAGGTGATGGATTCGGACCAAACTTTAAATGACATTAAAGGTCTTTTGTGACCTAGGCTAAATATAATGGATATACATTCAAATAACATTCACTAGGAATGTTCAGAACAGAATAGCCCATACGATTTATGAATGTCGTGGCTAATCTAAGTCGGGTCATCAGGATGATGACTAATAATTGTTAAATTTTGGTGATTGGTACCAAGTTTCAAGTATGGAAAACTGAGATGAGGTAGACGACAGTCGCAATACTATTAAGGCGACGAAAGTTAATAAAGCTACAAATGTAACCTCTTTGTACCTTGATTATCTTCTCTTTTTATTACCCTATTTACCCCAGAGAGGCAGGTAGAGTTAAGGGTTAAATTCCGTTTAAGGCTGTGTTATTATGAAATCTCCAAGATGGCTAGTACCATCATTGGGAGAATCGAAACCCTGATTAAGTAAACTTTAAGATAGGAGATTCATATAGCCTAACTCGATATTCCGAGAGTTTGATAAGAAAGACGGTTCATTTTGATTATGCATTCATTACCGCAACCCTAATTAGGTAACGATTAAGAATTTGCCATCAACTGCCCAGGATCGTCGATCTGTTCGACTAACGGTAAGGATTAGCTACTCCCTACACATTAGCTAAGCAGTGGTTGGAATAACCATCTCACCTTAAAAATAAAGCTTTCTATAATAATGGATATGTAAGTATTAAGGCTACTCCTTTGGAGACCTTGTATAGATGGAATGTTAAATATCTAGTGATAGATAGAGAATTGGTAAGTCCAATGATCAAGATCTGAAAGTTGCCTGGGGAACAACAAATAAGATTATACAAATCCATAATCGATTGTAGGTTGCCAGTATATGGCAAGAAATCGAGGAGTTATGAAAATAGCAAACTTCCTAAGTTCTTGTTAAGGAATATGGTTTAACAAAAGATATCACCCAGGAAGGGTGTACCAAATTTGTGAAATTATCAGGCTAGTTAATCTCTGAATATATGGAAAGCATTCGAAGGAAATTGAATGTATCAAGATCAAGTAGCTTGTAAGCTAAAACCTACTTAAGGAGTTTGACGGAGCTCGCAATACATTGCACAATAGTGACTGGAGGATGTGTTCCGCCAATAAGTCAAGAAGCACTATCACATAATGATATGCAGAATTATGATGTGATGAGCATCCTGTATCGATTGAGGAGCGACAGGTCAAGAAGCTCCAAAAGAATACATACGCCTAATATAAGAGCCACTATGGGAGCTTGGAAAGACTCCAGATATGCTATAAAAGTTAAGTCCCTTATGCGACAAAGAGTACTTCTAGCATTTTAACAAATCTCGAGCTCGAGATTTCTTTTAAGGGGGTGAGGATGTAACACCCCGAAAATTTACGTCCTATAATGTCTTGACACGTGTCATAACCTTTGAACGTGTGAAAGAATGTTCTTGAAGGACTAAAGTTGACAAACAATGAAACTATGTAAATACAAGGGTTTAAAGTGTCAACAATGAATAAATATACTTCACAATAACCCTACACGATGTTTATACCCTTAAACGAGTGAATCATGGATCATACGAAGCTAATTGTGGAAGAAAGTGAGAAAGTTCAAACTACAGGGGTTAAATGTGTCAACATGTTTAAAGTATACCTCTGAGTGACCTTTTAGCAAACCCGAAGCTTTGTAATGATAAAATATACTCACGAGAATAAGTGATAAAAATTTCACAAGGTTTCGTTATCGTATGAGAAAGTTATGATAAAATTCGTGTACGAGGGGTTAAAAGCGTCAACGTTGAAATCTATGACTTTTCGGGTAGTCAAAAGTTAACCAAGGACTTAAAAAAGATGGTTTAAGTCTTGAAGCCCTTAGAATTCAATTAAGAGGGCCCAAAGTGCAAGAAATAAAGGTAAAAATCAAGTTTGGAAGTCCAGGGGTCAAAACTGTCAACATTTGAAAGATTTTGTGCTGCAGAAGGGTAGCGCACCTCTACACTTTTAATGTAGCGGTGCGCTAGCAGGTGTCAGATGCTGAAAAACCCACAGCTGGCTGTTCTAACCCGTTCCACCGACTTTAAACCTAGTATTTCGATTCTATGGGCTGAATAAAGTGGTTTATAACTTATATAGGGCACATGTACTGATCTTGGATCATTACTTCACTCAATTGGCATCAATTTGAAGGATCAAAAGTTCTTGTAGAATTCTCATATTACAACATACAACCTCATATTCACTTCTGATCAATTGTGGAGCTTTCAAGCTGATACCAAGCCTTCCAAATCATCCATTAGTTATGTGTAAGTATGTTTAACCCTTCCTAATTCATTTATACTTAGTTTCTAGCCTAGAAATCAAACCGTCGTAACTACGGTTTGACTTTGTGATAAATCACAATCGGTCCATAGATTTGTCGAATCGAAAGTTGTTATAAGTTGGTATTTATATGGTTAATAAACCTCTAAAAGGTCACCCACTGATTTCAATCTTAACCATGTCTTTTGTCGAGTCAAAGGTTGTCCGAAAAAGTCAACAGAAACCTTAATCGCACATTTAATGATACGAAAGGCGTGTAACCTGTTTTATCAGTCATATAACTTGAAAATAAGTATAATAACTTGTCTACACTTGTTTGATTCGACAACTTTATGTTTTGAACCGATTCGGAACCGAGAGACGCAAAAGTTTGACTTTTGCTTTGACCTCAGTTCTGACCCGGTTTAAATAGATTTAGACATGCCTTAAAGTTCCATTAGGACCTAATTACATGTGTGTATAAGCCTCTGCGTTTATACCACTCGAATCCCTAATCGTCCGATGTTTCCGTTAATCGCTTAAATATGGACCATAATGCCCTATTGCCTTAAAACGTGATTTTTGGAAATGTAAAAGAGTAGAAACTTAAATTACTGATATATAAACTTGTAACCAAAGTTTGACACCAATTCGAGGTCTGGATTGAGAGTTATGCTCATTAGCGCAAAATAGAAGCTTTATGTTAATAAAATGGCGTAATTAGCGTATAGCCTAGTTAAGCCTACTTTTTGATATCAAATCTTTTACCCACTGATGTAATATATTATTTTGGGATTTTTAAAGATTTTTAATTAATTTTAGGCTGAGCATAACTAGTAGTCGTAGGCTTAATTCGGTAAATGTCGGTTTTGCCCTTACGGGCCATAAAATGAGTTTTACTTATCTAAACAACTCCAAACCTTTTGCTACTGATCACATATGATTAATAAATTATTTTAAGCCCTCTGGAAATATAAAAATATCAGATTTAAGTATCGAACCCGGAAGTGGCCTTTAATCGCCATAATTAGCGTTTTTAACGCATAGTATGTCTTAAAATCATATTGGACATACCCGGGTTGATACCTACTGATATATGAGGCAAATTATGATATTTTAACAGTAAGCAAAGGTTGATTAACTCAGACTTCGTTTTTGAGCTTTTCGGCTTATGTGAAATTACCAAAATACCCCTACGGGGCATAGTTTGGTTAAAAATGATAAATTTCACATATATGCTTTATCTTACTGTTATAACTCATTAATTTGAGTATGTTTACTGATTACATCAGACCTGTAACTCAGTTAAACACTTAAACCCTTTTACAACCTTTAAAATGACCAAAATACCCCTACGGGGCTTAATATGAGATTAAAAATCGTTTTGGGCATAATGGAAGGTATCCTACTGATATCGCAACATATTTATGGCATGTTAACTTAGGAAACCTGTTTAGGACTCTTATCGTTACCCGTTACGCTTAGTACGCGTTCGGATCGGTTTATGTAACTAGTTTACATATATTAGCCGAAACGGGTCAAACCTTATCGGTTTTATCTCAAAATCCAGAAGGTGTTTAGATTTCCCATATTATACAAGTCTTCAAACTTGTCGGGTCTAAATCCCATTCTATTCCGGTCTTCGCCTTATCGTGCGTTTGAACCGTATCTTTCTATAAGACTAGCCGGTCTAAGCCTAGGCTTAATTAAAGGCCCGTTAGCATTCTAATTGGTTTTTATACCATCATTCCAGACTAGAGATTTCCGGTAAATTGTACCTACGCTTACTTAAGTGAACACGGCTGAGTTATTAATTTCTGCTATTTAAGACAGGAGCTAGCTCAGGTAAATACTCTTAACTTATTTTCCCTATACGGGCTTGGGATACGGTATAATAATACCGCTTGGTCGGGTATTGAATCTTTAATCTTATTATGGTTAAATCATTGAGGTAACCCGGTTTAATCTGTATTGTTTGAAACAAAGACCTTTAGGGGTTAATGACCATGTCCCGGATATCCTAGTGACATCATTGTATTATAAAATGGCCACGTCTTAAGCACGGGGTGTAGGCATACACCTGACAGTGCTTAAGAGATAACGGTATCTCACTCTCTTGTGGGCCTATACTTGTGGCGTGTCTGTTAATCTGACTCGATTTCTACATCGGGCCCTGAACGTACAACGAACATGTAAATCTGTATACAAGGTTATAAATATAATTGTCCCAAGTTAAAAAGATTAATTTTGCCTCTATGCATTTTAATCCAAGTGTCGAAATATTTGCATGTCTTGTGCACCTAAACAAATTTTCATAAACATTTACAAAATGAGTCGGTTGAGTGTATTTACCAGTGAAACTGACGTATTTTCCAAAAGGGTTAAGTGACAGGTACTGAACGTAATTGGCTGGAAGCTCAGGGCGTTTCTAAGGAATCTTGAAAGTTCTAGGTGCCTAAAGTCTGTTGAATAAAGTTTATGTTTTAAGATCCGCATGTGGATCTTTTACTTCCGTTGTAATACTTTGATGTTACACTATTCGGATTGTAATATATTTATCCTTTTGCTTCCGCTGTGCATTTATATATTGTGTTGTTTGACTATGATGTTGCCAACCACGTCACGTTACTCCCCTACCGGGCCCACCGGTAACACGTGGAAATTTGGGGTGTGACAGGTTGGTATCAGAGCCAACATTGAGTGAATTAAACACTAGCTTTTTGTGTTTAATCTCAATGACACAATTGCACATTTCTAAATCTTCTGAGTCTAGACTTAACATAGGAATATTCTCAATCCTTATCTGGAAATTCTGCTTCCACAATTTTTATATATTGGATACGTCGCCGAGCGAAGAAGCCATAATAATAATTCTCCACACCAGGAGCCTTAAATTGCTGACCTTCGTACAACGGCTAGGACGAAACATGCAAACAAGGAGAAGGCATTCAGAAATAAAATGAAGAAGAAACTCCCTTCGCGAAAAATCGTTTCCTTAATAGTCCTTATAAGGACGTATTTATTTTTTCGGTCCTTCGAGGACAACATTATTCCTTTCAAGTCCCGCTTAGGGCAACTCTGCACTTTTATTTTTTTAAATATTGGATTTCTCCAATATTCTTTTCTAGTCTATTGATTTAGAAATCATAGCTTATATCACCTTATAAGATGATCATATTATAAACATTCCTTGGAAAGGAAGTGCCTGCGGGCTATAACGTATTGTCCATCTGAGACACTGACATTGTGATCTTTATGATTCCTTGTCTATGGTGGTGAGCTATGCTCAAGCCTATTAGTCTATATGATCCATGTGATCATGACTAATATCATCAATATGATGATCATATTATCGACATCCTTAGTGATGAAGTGCCTACTGACTATACTTTGTAATATTGTCAATACGACAATGACAGTTGTAACTCTTAGGGTTTCCTGTCTAAGGTAGTGGGCTTTGCCCAAGCCTCATAGTCAATATGATCAATATTATCATGACTACTATCATCAATGTGATGATTATTTTCTTAAAATATCGTTTTGTAATGTCAATTGAATTGCCTACGGGTCATATTGTATCGTCAATTATGACAACGACAGTAGTAGTCTTTAACTCTCTGTCCAAGAAAGGTAATGAACTAGGTTCAACATAAATGCTTTGATTCTCTGAAATCATGGCTTATAAAATTTAAAACTGTCCTTGGGACCAGGCTTTTTACGCCACTTTAATATACTTGATGTTTTATAACTAGGATAAGTTATAATGAAAAAAATATTAACTAAGTATTAACTAACAAATTAACCCATATGGTTTATATTACCATGGTTAATAAATTATCAAAAATGATAATTTCATAATGACCTCTGGATAAATCATTGTCAATATTTATGAAGCAATCAAGCTACATGGCTGGATTAGATGAAGTTAACAGCCACATGAAGGAGGACAATGATGCTACCAGAATCAATGTAACTGGAGCGGAACTGCAGGCAATAATAGATTATGCTGTTACTCGAGCTCTTGACAGACAGTATGATGAATCAAATGATACCCATTCTAAGACTCTATCTGTGGCTCGTAGTAAGCCCCCTTCTAAAATACTTGAGTCAAGAGAAGACGATGTTCATGACTTGTTCAATCAAAGGAGTATTCCGTTTAGACAGGTTGTGTTCATCAAGAGACACCAGTTAAGACCTGTTCATATAAATATTTTGTCTCCTGCAAGCCTAGAGGACTTTACAGGAGAAAAAAGGGGCCATCGATTGCATGACGTGGCTCGATGAGATGGACGCTGTTGTTGACATCAGCGGTTGTGCAGAGCAAGATGTTGTGAAATTTGTTTCACAATCCTTTAAAGGAGAAGCTCTAGCTTGGTGGAGGTCACTGATCCAAGCTACGGGGAAGATTCCTTTGTACAACATGACTTGGGAGCAGTTCGTTGCTCTTATCAAAGAAAATTACTGTCCTCAACATGAAGTGATAAATTGAGACTGAATTCTTGACATTGGTCATGGAAAACTTAGATTGTCAAGCATACCTTACAAATTTCAATACCAAGTCTCGATTGGTTCCTTATTTGATCACACCGGAACCAAAGCGAATTGCTCGCTTCATTGGGGGTTTAGCCCCAGAAATCAAAGCCAGTGTTAAGGCTTCAAGACCTACTTCATTCAGGTCAGCGGCCGATCTGTCGCTATCTCTCACACTCGATGTGGTCAGAAACAAGGCTGCCAAAGTCTCTGAAGAAGGAAAGCGAAAAAGGGAGGATGAAATTTCTCATCGCTCTGATAGGGAGACAAAGAGGAACTCTGAGGATAAGAAGAGTTCCGGGTTTAAGAAAGACAGCCAGCAGCCGGATGAGAAGATCAGGTGCAAAACCTGTAGGAAATACCACCTCGGGAAATGCAGATTTGAATCTCGGCCTCGGCCGTGTGGAATTTGCAAATCTAAGGAACATAAAACCCTGGATTGCAAGAAGTTGAAAGATGCAACCTGTTATGGTTGCAACGAGAAGGGGCATATCAAGACCAACTGCCCTAGGAATCAGAAGAAGCCCGAAGAGGCCAAGAAAACAAACGCATGATGAACACCCAAGAGTTGGTGCAGAAGGATAATTACATAGCAGGTACATTTCCTTATCAAACAATTTATTTGTTGCTGACACATATGATTCTATAATGAACGATAAAAGTTGAGAACTGTTGCCTCCGACTGATTTGGACTCCGGTCATTTAATGCAAGGTAGAAATTGGTTGATACTTTAGAAAATGCTCCAACAAATCCTAGATTGATATTTTATAGTTTTTAGGAATCACTCTTTTCTGATATCCTTATGGCAAGCTTTCAAGCTATCCAAATTCATCACTATAATAAAGACAGATGTGACATTTAGATCCCCTGTCAAAAAGGTGATGGATTCGGACCAAACTTTAAATGACATTAAAGGTCTTTTGTGACCTAGGCTAAATATAATGGATATACATTCAAATAACATTCACTAGGAATGTTCAGAACAGAATAGCCCATACGATTTATGAATGTCGTGGCTAATCTAAGTCGGGTCATCAGGATGATGACTAATAATTGTTAAATTTTGGTGATTGGTACCAAGTTTCAAGTATGGAAAACTGAGATGAGGTAGACGACAGTCGCAATACTATTAAGGCGACGAAAGTTAATAAAGCTACAAATGTAACCTCTTTGTACCTTGATTATCTTCTCTTTTTATTACCCTATTTACCCCAGAGAGGCAGGTAGAGTTAAGGGTTAAATTCCGTTTAAGGCTGTGTTATTATGAAATCTCCAAGATGGCTAGTACCATCATTGGGAGAATCGAAACCCTGATTAAGTAAACTTTAAGATAGGAGATTCATATAGCCTAACTCGATATTCCGAGAGTTTGATAAGAAAGACGGTTCATTTTGATTATGCATTCATTACCGCAACCCTAATTAGGTAACGATTAAGAATTTGCCATCAACTGCCCAGGATCGTCGATCTGTTCGACTAACGGTAAGGATTAGCTACTCCCTACACATTAGCTAAGCAGTGGTTGGAATAACCATCTCACCTTAAAAATAAAGCTTTCTATAATAATGGATATGTAAGTATTAAGGCTACTCCTTTGGAGACCTTGTATAGATGGAATGTTAAATATCTAGTGATAGATAGAGAATTGGTAAGTCCAATGATCAAGATCTGAAAGTTGCCTGGGGAACAACAAATAAGATTATACAAATCCATAATCGATTGTAGGTTGCCAGTATATGGCAAGAAATCGAGGAGTTATGAAAATAGCAAACTTCCTAAGTTCTTGTTAAGGAATATGGTTTAACAAAAGATATCACCCAGGAAGGGTGTACCAAATTTGTGAAATTATCAGGCTAGTTAATCTCTGAATATATGGAAAGCATTCGAAGGAAATTGAATGTATCAAGATCAAGTAGCTTGTAAGCTAAAACCTACTTAAGGAGTTTGACGGAGCTCGCAATACATTGCACAATAGTGACTGGAGGATGTGTTCCGCCAATAAGTCAAGAAGCACTATCACATAATGATATGCAGAATTATGATGTGATGAGCATCCTGTATCGATTGAGGAGCGACAGGTCAAGAAGCTCCAAAAGAATACATACGCCTAATATAAGAGCCACTATGGGAGCTTGGAAAGACTCCAGATATGCTATAAAAGTTAAGTCCCTTATGCGACAAAGAGTACTTCCAGCATTTTAACAAATCTCGAGGTCGAGATTTCTTTTAAGGGGGTGAGGATGTAACACCCCGAAAATTTACGTCCTATAATGTCTTGACACGTGTCATAACCTTTGAACGTGGGAAAGAATGTTCTTGAAGGACTAAAGTTGACAAACAATGAAACTATGTAAATACAAGGGTTCAAAGTGTCAACAATGAATAAATATACTTCACAATAACCCTACACGATGTTTATACCCTTAAACGAGTGAATCATGGATCATACGAAGCTAATTGTGGAAGAAAGTGAGAAAGTTCAAACTACAGGGGTTAAATGTGTCAACATGTTTAAAGTATACCTCTGAGTGACCTTTTAGCAAACCCGAAGCTTTGTAATGATAAAATATACTCACGAGAATAAGTGATAAAAATTTCACAAGGTTTCGTTATCGTATGAGAAAGTTATGATAAAATTCGTGTACGAGGGGTTAAAAGCGTCAACGTTGAAATCTATGACTTTTCGGGTAGTCAAAAGTTAACCAAGGACTTAAAAAAGATGGTTTAAGTCTTGAAGCCCTTAGAATTCAATTAAGAGGGCCCAAAGTGCAAGAAATAAAGGTAAAAATCAAGTTTGGAAGTCCAGGGGTCAAAACTGTCAACATTTGAAAGATTTTGTGCTGCAGAAGGGTAGCGCACCTCTACACTTTTAATGTAGCGGTGCGCTAGCAGGTGTCAGATGCTGAAAAACCCACAGCTGGCTGTTCTAACCCGTTCCACCGACTTTAAACCTAGTATTTCGATTCTATGGGCTGAATAAAGTGGTTTATAACTTATATAGGGCACATGTACTGATCTTGGATCATTACTTCACTCAATTGGCATCAATTTGAAGGATCAAAAGTTCTTGTAGAATTCTCATATTACAACATACAACCTCATATTCACTTCTGATCAATTGTGGAGCTTTCAAGCTGATACCAAGCCTTCCAAATCATCCATTAGTTATGTGTAAGTATGTTTAACCCTTCCTAATTCATTTATACTTAGTTTCTAGCCTAGAAATCAAACCGTCGTAACTACGGTTTGACTTTGTGATAAATCACAATCGGTCCATAGATTTGTCGAATCGAAAGTTGTTATAAGTTGGTATTTATATGGTTAATAAACCTCTAAAAGGTCACCCACTGATTTCAATCTTAACCATGTCTTTTGTCGAGTCAAATGTTGTCCGAAAAAGTCAACAGAAACCTTAATCGCACATTTAATGATACGAAAGGCGTGTAACCTGTTTTATCAGTCATATAACTTGAAAATAAGTATAATAACTTGTCTACACTTGTTTGATTCGACAACTTTATGTTTTGAACCGATTCGGAACCGAGAGACGCAAAAGTTTGACTTTTGCTTTGACCTCAGTTCTGACCCGGTTTAAATAGATTTAGACATGCCTTAAAGTTCCATTAGGACCTAATTACATGTGTGTATAAGCCTCTGCGTTTATACCACTCGAATCCCTAATCGTCCGATGTTTCCGTTAATCGCTTAAATATGGACCATAATGCCCTATTGCCTTAAAACGTGATTTTTGGAAATGTAAAAGAGTAGAAACTTAAATTACTGATATATAAACTTGTAACCAAAGTTTGACACCAATTCGAGGTCTGGATTGAGAGTTATGCTCATTAGCGCAAAATAGAAGCTTTATGTTAATAAAATGGCGTAATTAGCGTATAGCCTAGTTAAGCCTACTTTTTGATATCAAATCTTTTACCCACTGATGTAATATATTATTTTGGGATTTTTAAAGATTTTTAATTAATTTTAGGCTGAGCATAACTAGTAGTCGTAGGCTTAATTCGGTAAATGTCGGTTTTGCCCTTACGGGCCATAAAATGAGTTTTACTTATCTAAACAACTCCAAACCTTTTGCTACTGATCACATATGATTAATAAATTATTTTAAGCCCTCTGGAAATATAAAAATATCAGATTTAAGTATCGAACCCGGAAGTGGCCTTTAATCGCCATAATTAGCGTTTTTAACGCATAGTATGTCTTAAAATCATATTGGACATACCCGGGTTGATACCTACTGATATATGAGGCAAATTATGATATTTTAACAGTAAGCAAAGGTTGATTAACTCAGACTTCGTTTTTGAGCTTTTCGGCTTATGTGAAATTACCAAAATACCCCTACGGGGCATAGTTTGGTTAAAAATGATAAATTTCACATATATGCTTTATCTTACTGTTATAACTCATTAATTTGAGTATGTTTACTGATTACATCAGACCTGTAACTCAGTTAAACACTTAAACCCTTTTACAACCTTTAAAATGACCAAAATACCCCTACGGGGCTTAATATGAGATTAAAAATCGTTTTGGGCATAATGGAAGGTATCCTACTGATATCGCAACATATTTATGGCATGTTAACTTAGGAAACCTGTTTAGGACTCTTATCGTTACCCGTTACGCTTAGTACGCGTTCGGATCGGTTTATGTAACTAGTTTACATATATTAGCCGAAACGGGTCAAACCTTATCGGTTTTATCTCAAAATCCAGAAGGTGTTTAGATTTCCCATATTATACAAGTCTTCAAACTTGTCGGGTCTAAATCCCATTCTATTCCGGTCTTCGCCTTATCGTGCGTTTGAACCGTATCTTTCTATAAGACTAGCCGGTCTAAGCCTAGGCTTAATTAAAGGCCCGTTAGCATTCTAATTGGTTTTTTTACCATCATTCCAGACTAGAGATTTCCGATAAATTGTACCTACGCTTACTTAAGTGAACACGGCTGAGTTATTAATTTCTGCTATTTAAGACAGGAGCTAGCTCAGGTAAATACTCTTAACTTATTTTCCCTATACGGGCTTGGGATACGGTATAATAATACCGCTTGGTCGGGTATTGAATCTTTAATCTTATTATGGTTAAATCATTGAGGTAACCCGGTTTAATCTGTATTGTTTGAAACAAAGACCTTTAGGGGTTAATGACCATGTCCCGGATATCCTAGTGACATCATTGTATTATAAAATGGCCACGTCTTAAGCACAGGGTGTAGGCATACACCTGACAGTGCTTAAGAGATAACGGTATCTCACTCTCTTGTGGGCCTATACTTGTGGCGTGTCTGTTAATCTGACTCGATTTCTACATCGGGCCCTGAACGTACAACGAACATGTAAATCTGTATACAAGGTTATAAATATAATTGTCCCAAGTTAAAAAGATTAATTTTGCCTCTATGCATTTTAATCCAAGTGTCGAAATATTTGCATGTCTTGTGCACCTAAACAAATTTTCATAAACATTTACAAAATGTGTCGGTTGAGTGTATTTACCAGTGAAACTGACGTATTTTCCAAAAGGGTTAAGTGACAGGTACTGAACGTAATTGGCTGGAAGCTCAGGGCGTTTCTAAGGAATCTTGAAAGTTCTAGGTGCCTAAAGTCTGTTGAATAAAGTTTATGTTTTAAGATCCGCATGTGGATCTTTTACTTCCGTTGTAATACTTTGATGTTACACTATTCGGATTGTAATATATTTATCCTTTTGCTTCCGCTGTGCATTTATATATTGTGTTGTTTGACTATGATGTTGCCAACCACGTCACGTTACTCCCCTACCGGGCCCACCGGTAACACGTGGAAATTTGGGGTGTGACAGGTTGGTATCAGAGCCAACATTGAGTGAATTAAACACTAGCTTTTTGTGTTTAATCTCAATGACACAATTGCACATTTCTAAATCTTCTGAGTCTAGACTTAACATAGGAATATTCTCAATCCTTATCTGGAAATTCTGCTTCCACAATTTTTATATATTGGATACGTCGCCGAGCGAAGAAGCCATAATAATAATTCTCCACACCAGGAGCCTTAAATTGCTGACCTTCGTACAACGGCTAGGACGAAACATGCAAACAAGGAGAAGGCATTCAGAAATAAAATGAAGAAGAAACTCCCTTCGCGAAAAATCGTTTCCTTAATAGTCCTTATAAGGACGTATTTATTTTTTCGGTCCTTCGAGGACAACATTATTCCTTTCAAGTCCCGCTTAGGGCAACTCTGCACTTTTATTTTTTTAAATATTGGATTTCTCCAATATTCTTTTCTAGTCTATTGATTTAGAAATCATAGCTTATATCACCTTATAAGATGATCATATTATAAACATTCCTTGGAAAGGAAGTGCCTGCGGGCTATAACGTATTGTCCATCTGAGACACTGACATTGTGATCTTTATGATTCCTTGTCTATGGTGGTGAGCTATGCTCAAGCCTATTAGTCTATATGATCCATGTGATCATGACTAATATCATCAATATGATGATCATATTATCGACATCCTTAGTGATGAAGTGCCTACTGACTATACTTTGTAATATTGTCAATACGACAATGACAGTTGTAACTCTTAGGGTTCCTGTCTAAGGTAGTGGGCTTTGCCCAAGCCTCATAGTCAATATGATCAATATTATCATGACTACTATCATCAATGTGATGATTATTTTCTTAAAATATCGTTTTGTAATGTCAATTGAATTGCCTACGGGTCATATTGTATCGTCAATTATGACAACGACAGTAGTAGTCTTTAACTCTCTGTCCAAGAAAGGTAATGAACTAGGTTCAACATAAATGCTTTGATTCTCTGAAATCATGGCTTATAAAATTTAAAACTGTCCTTGGGACCAGGCTTTTTACGCCACTTTAATATACTTGATGTTTTATAACTAGGATAAGTTATAATGAAAAAAATATTAACTAAGTATAACTAACAAATTAACCCATATGGTTTATATTACCATGGTTAATAAATTATCAAAAATGATAATTTCATAATGACCTCTGGATAAATCATTGTCAATATTTATGAAGCAATCAAGCTACATGGCTGGATTAGATGAAGTTAACAGCCACATGAAGGAGGACAATGATGCTACCAGAATCAATGTAACTGGAGCGGAACTGCAGGCAATAATAGATTATGCTGTTACTCGAGCTCTTGACAGACAGTATGATGAATCAAATGATACCCATTCTAAGACTCTATCTGTGGCTCGTAGTAAGCCCCCTTCTAAAATACTTGAGTCAAGAGAAGACGATGTTCATGACTTGTCAAATCAAAGGAGTATTCCGTTTAGACAGGTTGTGTTCCATCAAGAGACACCAGTTAAGACCTGTTCATATAAATATTTTGTCTCCTGCAAGCCTAGAGACTTTACAGGAGAAAAAGGGGCCATCGATTGCATGACGTGGCTCGATGAGATGGACGCTGTTGTTGACATCAGCGGTTGTGCAGAGCAAGATGTTGTGAAATTTGTTTCACAATCCTTTAAAGGAGAAGCTCTAGCTTGGTGGAGGTCACTGATCCAAGCTACGGGGAAGATTCCTTTGTACAACATGACTTGGGAGCAGTTCGTTGCTCTTATCAAAGAAAATTACTGTCCTCAACATGAAGTTGATAAAATTGAGACTGAATTCTTGACATTGGTCATGGAAAACTTAGATTGTCAAGCATACCTTACAAATTTCAATACCAAGTCTCGATTGGTTCCTTATTTGATCACACCGGAACCAAAGCGAATTGCTCGCTTCATTGGGGGTTTAGCCCCAGAAATCAAAGCCAGTGTTAAGGCTTCAAGACCTACTTCATTCAGGTCAGCGGCCGATCTGTCACTATCTCTCACACTCGATGTGGTCAGAAACAAGGCTGCCAAAGTCTCTGAAGAAGGAAAGCGAAAAAGGGAGGATGAAATTTCTCATCGCTCTGATAGGGAGACAAAGAGGAACTCTGAGGATAAGAAGAGTTCCGGGTTTAAGAAAGACAGCCAGCAGCCGGATGAGAAGATCAGGTGCAAAACCTGTAGGAAATACCACCTCGGGAAATGCAGATTTGAATCTCGGCCTCGGCCGTGTGGAATTTGCAAATCTAAGGAACATAAAACCCTGGATTGCAAGAAGTTGAAAGATGCAACCTGTTATGGTTGCAACGAGAAGGGGCATATCAAGACCAACTGCCCTAGGAATCAGAAGAAGCCCGAAGAGGCCAAGAAAACAAACGCATGATGAACACCCAAGAGTTGGTGCAGAAGGATAATTACATAGCAGGTACATTTCCTTATCAAACAATTTATTTGTTGCTGACACATATGATTCTATAATGAACGATAAAAGTTGAGAACTGTTGCCTCCGACTGATTTGGACTCCGGTCATTTAATGCAAGGTAGAAATTGGTTGATACTTTAGAAAATGCTCCAACAAATCCTAGATTGATATTTTATAGTTTTTAGGAATCACTCTTTTCTGATATCCTTATGGCAAGCTTTCAAGCTATCCAAATTCATCACTATAATAAAGACAGATGTGACATTTAGATCCCCTGTCAAAAAGGTGATGGATTCGGACCAAACTTTAAATGACATTAAAGGTCTTTTGTGACCTAGGCTAAATATAATGGATATACATTCAAATAACATTCACTAGGAATGTTCAGAACAGAATAGCCCATACGATTTATGAATGTCGTGGCTAATCTAAGTCGGGTCATCAGGATGATGACTAATAATTGTTAAATTTTGGTGATTGGTACCAAGTTTCAAGTATGGAAAACTGAGATGAGGTAGACGACAGTCGCAATACTATTAAGGCGACGAAAGTTAATAAAGCTACAAATGTAACCTCTTTGTACCTTGATTATCTTCTCTTTTTATTACCCTATTTACCCCAGAGAGGCAGGTAGAGTTAAGGGTTAAATTCCGTTTAAGGCTGTGTTATTATGAAATCTCCAAGATGGCTAGTACCATCATTGGGAGAATCGAAACCCTGATTAAGTAAACTTTAAGATAGGAGATTCATATAGCCTAACTCGATATTCCGAGAGTTTGATAAGAAAGACGGTTCATTTTGATTATGCATTCATTACCGCAACCCTAATTAGGTAACGATTAAGAATTTGCCATCAACTGCCCAGGATCGTCGATCTGTTCGACTAACGGTAAGGATTAGCTACTCCCTACACATTAGCTAAGCAGTGGTTGGAATAACCATCTCACCTTAAAAATAAAGCTTTCTATAATAATGGATATGTAAGTATTAAGGCTACTCCTTTGGAGACCTTGTATAGATGGAATGTTAAATATCTAGTGATAGATAGAGAATTGGTAAGTCCAATGATCAAGATCTGAAAGTTGCCTGGGGAACAACAAATAAGATTATACAAATCCATAATCGATTGTAGGTTGCCAGTATATGGCAAGAAATCGAGGAGTTATGAAAATAGCAAACTTCCTAAGTTCTTGTTAAGGAATATGGTTTAACAAAAGATATCACCCAGGAAGGGTGTACCAAATTTGTGAAATTATCAGGCTAGTTAATCTCTGAATATATGGAAAGCATTCGAAGGAAATTGAATGTATCAAGATCAAGTAGCTTGTAAGCTAAAACCTACTTAAGGAGTTTGACGGAGCTCGCAATACATTGCACAATAGTGACTGGAGGATGTGTTCCGCCAATAAGTCAAGAAGCACTATCACATAATGATATGCAGAATTATGATGTGATGAGCATCCTGTATCGATTGAGGAGCGACAGGTCAAGAAGCTCCAAAAGAATACATACGCCTAATATAAGAGCCACTATGGGAGCTTGGAAAGACTCCAGATATGCTATAAAAGTTAAGTCCCTTATGCGACAAAGAGTACTTCCAGCATTTTAACAAATCCCGAGGTCGAGATTTCTTTTAAGGGGGTGAGGATGTAACACCCCGAAAATTTACGTCCTATAATGTCTTGACACGTGTCATAACCTTTGAACGTGTGAAAGAATGTTCTTGAAGGACTAAAGTTGACAAACAATGAAACTATGTAAATACAAGGGTTCAAAGTGTCAACAATGAATAAATATACTTCACAATAACCCTACACGATGTTTATACCCTTAAACGAGTGAATCATGGATCATACGAAGCTAATTGTGGAAGAAAGTGAGAAAGTTCAAACTACAGGGGTTAAATGTGTCAACATGTTTAAAGTATACCTCTGAGTGACCTTTTAGCAAACCCGAAGCTTTGTAATGATAAAATATACTCACGAGAATAAGTGATAAAAATTTCACAAGGTTTCGTTATCGTATGAGAAAGTTATGATAAAATTCGTGTACGAGGGGTTAAAAGCGTCAACGTTGAAATCTATGACTTTTCGGGTAGTCAAAAGTTAACCAAGGACTTAAAAAAGATGGTTTAAGTCTTGAAGCCCTTAGAATTCAATTAAGAGGGCCCAAAGTGCAAGAAATAAAGGTAAAAATCAAGTTTGGAAGTCCAGGGGTCAAAACTGTCAACATTTGAAAGATTTTGTGCTGCAGAAGGGTAGCGCACCTCTACACTTTTAATGTAGCGGTGCGCTAGCAGGTGTCAGATGCTGAAAAACCCACAGCTGGCTGTTCTAACCCGTTCCACCGACTTTAAACCTAGTATTTCGATTCTATGGGCTGAATAAAGTGGTTTATAACTTATATAGGGCACATGTACTGATCTTGGATCATTACTTCACTCAATTGGCATCAATTTGAAGGATCAAAAGTTCTTGTAGAATTCTCATATTACAACATACAACCTCATATTCACTTCTGATCAATTGTGGAGCTTTCAAGCTGATACCAAGCCTTCCAAATCATCCATTAGTTGTGTGTAAGTATGTTTAACCCTTCCTAATTCATTTATACTTAGTTTCTAGCCTAGAAATCAAACCGTCGTAACTACGGTTTGACTTTGTGATAAATCACAATCGGTCCATAGATTTGTCGAATCGAAAGTTGTTATAAGTTGGTATTTATATGGTTAATAAACCTCTAAAAGGTCACCCACTGATTTCAATCTTAACCATGTCTTTTGTCGAGTCAAAGGTTGTCCGAAAAAGTCAACAGAAACCTTAATCGCACATTTAATGATACGAAAGGCGTGTAACCTGTTTTATCAGTCATATAACTTGAAAATAAGTATAATAACTTGTCTACACTTGTTTGATTCGACAACTTTATGTTTTGAACCGATTCGGAACCGAGAGACGCAAAAGTTTGACTTTTGCTTTGACCTCAGTTCTGACCCGGTTTAAATAGATTTAGACATGCCTTAAAGTTCCATTAGGACCTAATTACATGTGTGTATAAGCCTCTGCGTTTATACCACTCGAATCCCTAATCGTCCGATGTTTCCGTTAATCGCTTAAATATGGACCATAATGCCCTATTGCCTTAAAACGTGATTTTTGGAAATGTAAAAGAGTAGAAACTTAAATTACTGATATATAAACTTGTAACCAAAGTTTGACACCAATTCGAGGTCTGGATTGAGAGTTATGCTCATTAGCGCAAAATAGAAGCTTTATGTTAATAAAATGGCGTAATTAGCGTATAGCCTAGTTAAGCCTACTTTTTGATATCAAATCTTTTACCCACTGATGTAATATATTATTTTGGGATTTTTAAAGATTTTTAATTAATTTTAGGCTGAGCATAACTAGTAGTCGTAGGCTTAATTCGGTAAATGTCGGTTTTGCCCTTACGGGCCATAAAATGAGTTTTACTTATCTAAACAACTCCAAACCTTTTGCTACTGATCACATATGATTAATAAATTATTTTAAGCCCTCTGGAAATATAAAAATATCAGATTTAAGTATCGAACCCGGAAGTGGCCTTTAATCGCCATAATTAGCGTTTTTAACGCATAGTATGTCTTAAAATCATATTGGACATACCCGGGTTGATACCTACTGATATATGAGGCAAATTATGATATTTTAACAGTAAGCAAAGGTTGATTAACTCAGACTTCGTTTTTGAGCTTTTCGGCTTATGTGAAATTACCAAAATACCCCTACGGGGCATAGTTTGGTTAAAAATGATAAATTTCACATATATGCTTTATCTTACTGTTATAACTCATTAATTTGAGTATGTTTACTGATTACATCAGACCTGTAACTCAGTTAAACACTTAAACCCTTTTACAACCTTTAAAATGACCAAAATACCCCTACGGGGCTTAATATGAGATTAAAAATCGTTTTGGGCATAATGGAAGGTATCCTACTGATATCGCAACATATTTATGGCATGTTAACTTAGGAAACCTGTTTAGGACTCTTATCGTTACCCGTTACGCTTAGTACGCGTTCGGATCGGTTTATGTAACTAGTTTACATATATTAGCCGAAACGGGTCAAACCTTATCGGTTTTATCTCAAAATCCAGAAGGTGTTTAGATTTCCCATATTATACAAGTCTTCAAACTTGTCGGGTCTAAATCCCATTCTATTCCGGTCTTCGCCTTATCGTGCGTTTGAACCGTATCTTTCTATAAGACTAGCCGGTCTAAGCCTAGGCTTAATTAAAGGCCCGTTAGCATTCTAATTGGTTTTTATACCATCATTCCAGACTAGAGATTTCCGGTAAATTGTACCTACGCTTACTTAAGTGAACACGGCTGAGTTATTAATTTCTGCTATTTAAGACAGGAGCTAGCTCAGGTAAATACTCTTAACTTATTTTCCCTATACGGGCTTGGGATACGGTATAATAATACCGCTTGGTCGGGTATTGAATCTTTAATCTTATTATGGTTAAATCATTGAGGTAACCCGGTTTAATCTGTATTGTTTGAAACAAAGACCTTTAGGGGTTAATGACCATGTCCCGGATATCCTAGTGACATCATTGTATTATAAAATGGCCACGTCTTAAGCACAGGGTGTAGGCATACACCTGACAGTGCTTAAGAGATAACGGTATCTCACTCTCTTGTGGGCCTATACTTGTGGCGTGTCTGTTAATCTGACTCGATTTCTACATCGGGCCCTGAACGTACAACGAACATGTAAATCTGTATACAAGGTTATAAATATAATTGTCCCAAGTTAAAAAGATTAATTTTGCCTCTATGCATTTTAATCCAAGTGTCGAAATATTTGCATGTCTTGTGCACCTAAACAAATTTTCATAAACATTTACAAAATGAGTCGGTTGAGTGTATTTACCAGTGAAACTGACGTATTTTCCAAAAGGGTTAAGTGACAGGTACTGAACGTAATTGGCTGGAAGCTCAGGGCGTTTCTAAGGAATCTTGAAAGTTCTAGGTGCCTAAAGTCTGTTGAATAAAGTTTATGTTTTAAGATCCGCATGTGGATCTTTTACTTCCGTTGTAATACTTTGATGTTACACTATTCGGATTGTAATATATTTATCCTTTTGCTTCCGCTGTGCATTTATATATTGTGTTGTTTGACTATGATGTTGCCAACCACGTCACGTTACTCCCCTACCGGGCCCACCGGTAACACGTGGAAATTTGGGGTGTGACAGGTTGGTATCAGAGCCAACATTGAGTGAATTAAACACTAGCTTTTTGTGTTTAATCTCAATGACACAATTGCACATTTCTAAATCTTCTGAGTCTAGACTTAACATAGGAATATTCTCAATCCTTATCTGGAAATTCTGCTTCCACAATTTTTATATATTGGATACGTCGCCGAGCGAAGAAGCCATAATAATAATTCTCCACACCAGGAGCCTTAAATTGCTGACCTTCGTACAACGGCTAGGACGAAACATGCAAACAAGGAGAAGGCATTCAGAAATAAAATGAAGAAGAAACTCCCTTCGCGAAAAATCGTTTCCTTAATAGTCCTTATAAGGACGTATTTATTTTTTCGGTCCTTCGAGGACAACATTATTCCTTTCAAGTCCCGCTTAGGGCAACTCTGCACTTTTATTTTTTTAAATATTGGATTTCTCCAATATTCTTTTCTAGTCTATTGATTTAGAAATCATAGCTTATATCACCTTATAAGATGATCATATTATAAACATTCCTTGGAAAGGAAGTGCCTGCGGGCTATAACGTATTGTCCATCTGAGACACTGACATTGTGATCTTTATGATTCCTTGTCTATGGTGGTGAGCTATGCTCAAGCCTATTAGTCTATATGATCCATGTGATCATGACTAATATCATCAATATGATGATCATATTATCGACATCCTTAGTGATGAAGTGCCTACTGACTATACTTTGTAATATTGTCAATACGACAATGACAGTTGTAACTCTTAGGGTTCCTGTCTAAGGTAGTGGGCTTTGCCCAAGCCTCATAGTCAATATGATCAATATTATCATGACTACTATCATCAATGTGATGATTATTTTCTTAAAATATCGTTTTGTAATGTCAATTGAATTGCCTACGGGTCATATTGTATCGTCAATTATGACAACGACAGTAGTAGTCTTTAACTCTCTGTCCAAGAAAGGTAATGAACTAGGTTCAACATAAATGCTTTGATTCTCTGAAATCATGGCTTATAAAATTTAAAACTGTCCTTGGGACCAGGCTTTTTACGCCACTTTAATATACTTGATGTTTTATAACTAGGATAAGTTATAATGAAAAAAATATTAACTAAGTATAACTAACAAATTAACCCATATGGTTTATATTACCATGGTTAATAAATTATCAAAAATGATAATTTCATAATGACCTCTGGATAAATCATTGTCAATATTTATGAAGCAATCAAGCTACATGGCTGGATTAGATGAAGTTAACAGCCACATGAAGGAGGACAATGATGCTACCAGAATCAATGTAACTGGAGCGGAACTGCAGGCAATAATAGATTATGCTGTTACTCGAGCTCTTGACAGACAGTATGATGAATCAAATGATACCCATTCTAAGACTCTATATGTGGCTCGTAGTAAGCCCCCTTCTAAAATACTTGAGTCAAGAGAAGACGATGTTCATGACTTGTCAAATCAAAGGAGTATTCCGTTTAGACAGGTTGTGTTCCATCAAGAGACACCAGTTAAGACCTGTTCATATAAATATTTTGTCTCCTGCAAGCCTAGAGACTTTACAGGAGAAAAAGGGGCCATCGATTGCATGACGTGGCTCGATGAGATGGACGCTGTTGTTGACATCAGCGGTTGTGCAGAGCAAGATGTTGTGAAATTTGTTTCACAATCCTTTAAAGGAGAAGCTCTAGCTTGGTGGAGGTCACTGATCCAAGCTACGGGGAAGATTCCTTTGTACAACATGACTTGGGAGCAGTTCGTTGCTCTTATCAAAGAAAATTACTGTCCTCAACATGAAGTTGATAAAATTGAGACTGAATTCTTGACATTGGTCATGGAAAACTTAGATTGTCAAGCATACCTTACAAATTTCAATACCAAGTCTCGATTGGTTCCTTATTTGATCACACCGGAACCAAAGCGAATTGCTCGCTTCATTGGGGGTTTAGCCCCAGAAATCAAAGCCAGTGTTAAGGCTTCAAGACCTACTTCATTCAGGTCAGCGGCCGATCTGTCGCTATCTCTCACACTCGATGTGGTCAGAAACAAGGCTGCCAAAGTCTCTGAAGAAGGAAAGCGAAAAAGGGAGGATGAAATTTCTCATCGCTCTGATAGGGAGACAAAGAGGAACTCTGAGGATAAGAAGAGTTCCGGGTTTAAGAAAGACAGCCAGCAGCCGGATGAGAAGATCAGGTGCAAAACCTGTAGGAAATACCACCTCGGGAAATGCAGATTTGAATCTCGGCCTCGGCCGTGTGGAATTTGCAAATCTAAGGAACATAAAACCCTGGATTGCAAGAAGTTGAAAGATGCAACCTGTTATGGTTGCAACGAGAAGGGGCATATCAAGACCAACTGCCCTAGGAATCAGAAGAAGCCCGAAGAGGCCAAGAAAACAAACGCATGATGAACACCCAAGAGTTGGTGCAGAAGGATAATTACATAGCAGGTACATTTCCTTATCAAACAATTTATTTGTTGCTGACACATATGATTCTATAATGAACGATAAAAGTTGAGAACTGTTGCCTCCGACTGATTTGGACTCCGGTCATTTAATGCAAGGTAGAAATTGGTTGATACTTTAGAAAATGCTCCAACAAATCCTAGATTGATATTTTATAGTTTTTAGGAATCACTCTTTTCTGATATCCTTATGGCAAGCTTTCAAGCTATCCAAATTCATCACTATAATAAAGACAGATGTGACATTTAGATCCCCTGTCAAAAAGGTGATGGATTCGGACCAAACTTTAAATGACATTAAAGGTCTTTTGTGACCTAGGCTAAATATAATGGATATACATTCAAATAACATTCACTAGGAATGTTCAGAACAGAATAGCCCATACGATTTATGAATGTCGTGGCTAATCTAAGTCGGGTCATCAGGATGATGACTAATAATTGTTAAATTTTGGTGATTGGTACCAAGTTTCAAGTATGGAAAACTGAGATGAGGTAGACGACAGTCGCAATACTATTAAGGCGACGAAAGTTAATAAAGCTACAAATGTAACCTCTTTGTACCTTGATTATCTTCTCTTTTTATTACCCTATTTACCCCAGAGAGGCAGGTAGAGTTAAGGGTTAAATTCCGTTTAAGGCTGTGTTATTATGAAATCTCCAAGATGGCTAGTACCATCATTGGGAGAATCGAAACCCTGATTAAGTAAACTTTAAGATAGGAGATTCATATAGCCTAACTCGATATTCCAAGAGTTTGATAAGAAAGACGGTTCATTTTGATTATGCATTCATTACCGCAACCCTAATTAGGTAACGATTAAGAATTTGCCATCAACTGCCCAGGATCGTCGATCTGTTCGACTAACGGTAAGGATTAGCTACTCCCTACACATTAGCTAAGCAGTGGTTGGAATAACCATCTCACCTTAAAAATAAAGCTTTCTATAATAATGGATATGTAAGTATTAAGGCTACTCCTTTGGAGACCTTGTATAGATGGAATGTTAAATATCTAGTGATAGATAGAGAATTGGTAAGTCCAATGATCAAGATCTGAAAGTTGCCTGGGGAACAACAAATAAGATTATACAAATCCATAATCGATTGTAGGTTGCCAGTATATGGCAAGAAATCGAGGAGTTATGAAAATAGCAAACTTCCTAAGTTCTTGTTAAGGAATATGGTTTAACAAAAGATATCACCCAGGAAGGGTGTACCAAATTTGTGAAATTATCAGGCTAGTTAATCTCTGAATATATGGAAAGCATTCGAAGGAAATTGAATGTATCAAGATCAAGTAGCTTGTAAGCTAAAACCTACTTAAGGAGTTTGACGGAGCTCGCAATACATTGCACAATAGTGACTGGAGGATGTGTTCCGCCAATAAGTCAAGAAGCACTATCACATAATGATATGCAGAATTATGATGTGATGAGCATCCTGTATCGATTGAGGAGCGACAGGTCAAGAAGCTCCAAAAGAATACATACGCCTAATATAAGAGCCACTATGGGAGCTTGGAAAGACTCCAGATATGCTATAAAAGTTAAGTCCCTTATGCGACAAAGAGTACTTCCAGCATTTTAACAAATCCCGAGGTCGAGATTTCTTTTAAGGGGGTGAGGATGTAACACCCCGAAAATTTACGTCCTATAATGTCTTGACACGTGTCATAACCTTTGAACGTGTGAAAGAATGTTCTTGAAGGACTAAAGTTGACAAACAATGAAACTATGTAAATACAAGGGTTCAAAGTGTCAACAATGAATAAATATACTTCACAATAACCCTACACGATGTTTATACCCTTAAACGAGTGAATCATGGATCATACGAAGCTAATTGTGGAAGAAAGTGAGAAAGTTCAAACTACAGGGGTTAAATGTGTCAACATGTTTAAAGTATACCTCTGAGTGACCTTTTAGCAAACCCGAAGCTTTGTAATGATAAAATATACTCACGAGAATAAGTGATAAAAATTTCACAAGGTTTCGTTATCGTATGAGAAAGTTATGATAAAATTCGTGTACGAGGGGTTAAAAGCGTCAACGTTGAAATCTATGACTTTTCGGGTAGTCAAAAGTTAACCAAGGACTTAAAAAAGATGGTTTAAGTCTTGAAGCCCTTAGAATTCAATTAAGAGGGCCCAAAGTGCAAGAAATAAAGGTAAAAATCAAGTTTGGAAGTCCAGGGGTCAAAACTGTCAACATTTGAAAGATTTTGTGCTGCAGAAGGGTAGCGCACCTCTACACTTTTAATGTAGCGGTGCGCTAGCAGGTGTCAGATGCTGAAAAACCCACAGCTGGCTGTTCTAACCCGTTCCACCGACTTTAAACCTAGTATTTCGATTCTATGGGCTGAATAAAGTGGTTTATAACTTATATAGGGCACATGTACTGATCTTGGATCATTACTTCACTCAATTGGCATCAATTTGAAGGATCAAAAGTTCTTGTAGAATTCTCATATTACAACATACAACCTCATATTCACTTCTGATCAATTGTGGAGCTTTCAAGCTGATACCAAGCCTTCCAAATCATCCATTAGTTGTGTGTAAGTATGTTTAACCCTTCCTAATTCATTTATACTTAGTTTCTAGCCTAGAAATCAAACCGTCGTAACTACGGTTTGACTTTGTGATAAATCACAATCGGTCCATAGATTTGTCGAATCGAAAGTTGTTATAAGTTGGTATTTATATGGTTAATAAACCTCTAAAAGGTCACCCACTGATTTCAATCTTAACCATGTCTTTTGTCGAGTCAAAGGTTGTCCGAAAAAGTCAACAGAAACCTTAATCGCACATTTAATGATACGAAAGGCGTGTAACCTGTTTTATCAGTCATATAACTTGAAAATAAGTATAATAACTTGTCTACACTTGTTTGATTCGACAACTTTATGTTTTGAACCGATTCGGAACCGAGAGACGCAAAAGTTTGACTTTTGCTTTGACCTCAGTTCTGACCCGGTTTAAATAGATTTAGACATGCCTTAAAGTTCCATTAGGACCTAATTACATGTGTGTATAAGCCTCTGCGTTTATACCACTCGAATCCCTAATCGTCCGATGTTTCCGTTAATCGCTTAAATATGGACCATAATGCCCTATTGCCTTAAAACGTGATTTTTGGAAATGTAAAAGAGTAGAAACTTAAATTACTGATATATAAACTTGTAACCAAAGTTTGACACCAATTCGAGGTCTGGATTGAGAGTTATGCTCATTAGCGCAAAATAGAAGCTTTATGTTAATAAAATGGCGTAATTAGCGTATAGCCTAGTTAAGCCTACTTTTTGATATCAAATCTTTTACCCACTGATGTAATATATTATTTTGGGATTTTTAAAGATTTTTAATTAATTTTAGGCTGAGCATAACTAGTAGTCGTAGGCTTAATTCGGTAAATGTCGGTTTTGCCCTTACGGGCCATAAAATGAGTTTTACTTATCTAAACAACTCCAAACCTTTTGCTACTGATCACATATGATTAATAAATTATTTTAAGCCCTCTGGAAATATAAAAATATCAGATTTAAGTATCGAACCCGGAAGTGGCCTTTAATCGCCATAATTAGCGTTTTTAACGCATAGTATGTCTTAAAATCATATTGGACATACCCGGGTTGATACCTACTGATATATGAGGCAAATTATGATATTTTAACAGTAAGCAAAGGTTGATTAACTCAGACTTCGTTTTTGAGCTTTTCGGCTTATGTGAAATTACCAAAATACCCCTACGGGGCATAGTTTGGTTAAAAATGATAAATTTCACATATATGCTTTATCTTACTGTTATAACTCATTAATTTGAGTATGTTTACTGATTACATCAGACCTGTAACTCAGTTAAACACTTAAACCCTTTTACAACCTTTAAAATGACCAAAATACCCCTACGGGGCTTAATATGAGATTAAAAATCGTTTTGGGCATAATGGAAGGTATCCTACTGATATCGCAACATATTTATGGCATGTTAACTTAGGAAACCTGTTTAGGACTCTTATCGTTACCCGTTACGCTTAGTACGCGTTCGGATCGGTTTATGTAACTAGTTTACATATATTAGCCGAAACGGGTCAAACCTTATCGGTTTTATCTCAAAATCCAGAAGGTGTTTAGATTTCCCATATTATACAAGTCTTCAAACTTGTCGGGTCTAAATCCCATTCTATTCCGGTCTTCGCCTTATCGTGCGTTTGAACCGTATCTTTCTATAAGACTAGCCGGTCTAAGCCTAGGCTTAATTAAAGGCCCGTTAGCATTCTAATTGGTTTTTATACCATCATTCCAGACTAGAGATTTCCGGTAAATTGTACCTACGCTTACTTAAGTGAACACGGCTGAGTTATTAATTTCTGCTATTTAAGACAGGAGCTAGCTCAGGTAAATACTCTTAACTTATTTTCCCTATACGGGCTTGGGATACGGTATAATAATACCGCTTGGTCGGGTATTGAATCTTTAATCTTATTATGGTTAAATCATTGAGGTAACCCGGTTTAATCTGTATTGTTTGAAACAAAGACCTTTAGGGGTTAATGACCATGTCCCGGATATCCTAGTGACATCATTGTATTATAAAATGGCCACGTCTTAAGCACGGGGTGTAGGCATACACCTGACAGTGCTTAAGAGATAACGGTATCTCACTCTCTTGTGGGCCTATACTTGTGGCGTGTCTGTTAATCTGACTCGATTTCTACATCGGGCCCTGAACGTACAACGAACATGTAAATCTGTATACAAGGTTATAAATATAATTGTCCCAAGTTAAAAAGATTAATTTTGCCTCTATGCATTTTAATCCAAGTGTCGAAATATTTGCATGTCTTGTGCACCTAAACAAATTTTCATAAACATTTACAAAATGAGTCGGTTGAGTGTATTTACCAGTGAAAACTGACGTATTTTCCAAAAGGGTTAAGTGACAGGTACTGAACGTAATTGGCTGGAAGCTCAGGGCGTTTCTAAGGAATCTTGAAAGTTCTAGGTGCCTAAAGTCTGTTGAATAAAGTTTATGTTTTAAGATCCGCCTGTGGATCTTTTACTTCCGTTGTAATACTTTGATGTTACACTATTCGGATTGTAATATATTTATCCTTTTGCTTCCGCTGTGCATTTATATATTGTGTTGTTTGACTATGATGTTGCCAACCACGTCACGTTACTCCCCTACCGGGCCCACCGGTAACACGTGGAAATTTGGGGTGTGACATATTTCTAAGCCATGTAAAGGATATTTAAGGTGTGTTTAACTTATGGTCATGTTCCGGAATGTTCGTTACAGTTCAAATTGGCATACTTTCGTAGTTTGACAATTTTAGTCCCTGTAAGCGTATTAACTTGATTTTGCCATACCAAAGCTTTCAAAACTTATTTCTAAGTTATGTGAAGGTTATTTAAGGTATGTTAAGCGTATTTTACTATTCCGGAGTGTTCGTTGCATTAAACTGGTTATATTTACGCATCAGTGCGCGTATAACCCTCCAGAAAGCGATTTAAAGCTTGAAATCAAACAAGAATTGATATGTGCAAAAGATACACATATTTTTACAAATCCCAAGTATGAAACACAATATTTCATTGGTTTGGAATTTGTTTGATGGTTGAAGTGACACAGGTGTCACATTGGGTATCCATTGTAATCCGCTGAGTTATACTTTCTGATTAATAAAGCGAGAGTTATTCACAAATTTCGTTTTTGTTGATCGCGAATTGTTAATACCGATCCTGAACTTGACACACTCTTGTTGAATTCAGCCCCGATTGTCTTACTAGTATCCATGGATGGACCAACTATGATATAATTAAGAAACACTGAAGGACATAAAGACATAACCGATTATAGATACTATAAAAGATTAAATATGATCTTAATGCTGTTAACTACCCTTCCGTCACGTTGTCACTACGTATTTGTTTAAGTTATTTAACTTGTAATAAACTTATGTGTTGTGGAGCACTAAATCTCAAAAAAAATAAAAAAAAATAATGTTCTTATATAAATACATTATTCACGATACCATAAAATGCTCTATTGCGAATATAAACCCATTTTCAACGAATTTATACCGGAACGCGATACAGGTGTTGTTAGGACGGTATTGTTTATTATTATTACAATTATCACCGTGTTATTGATTTTCTATACACACACTTGCTTTTACTTTTAAGGCCCCTTTTTATACGTGGAACGTTTTCATCACTAAACTCTTACTACCTAATTACCTACCGACTAATTTTAAGAGAAACCTACTAATTAAAAGACTATTAGATCATGCGTAGCGGGCGGTCCCCCCCCCCCCCCATCACGCCCGAAAACAGCAAACATCCACCCCCTGGCATGTTTAGGCGTGTTTTTGCAAAAAAAAGCCTCTCAGCGTGTTTTAAATCACGCCAAATGAGGGAATCAATTGACCAATCACATTCAGCTTCATTTGTTTTGTCCAATAAGATTTTTTAATGTTTTTTATTTAATTTTATTATAAACATAATGCCCCACAATCCCCACATCCCCACTACACACATTTTAGAAAACGCCCCATAATGCATCATTGCTGACTGGGCTGCCACAAGGCGCAAAACGCACAAGGGTGGGGTGTTAACCACTACACATGGTCTTATCGTGACAAATGAGATGTAAATCAGTAATTTAACTTTTTTACCACTGTTATGACACTAATACAAATGTACGAAATAGTCAATTAGAGTATCATATAAATCACTATAAAAATTTACTACCCCCCACAATACATAAATCAGTATAAAAAATTGCTATCCCCCACTATAAATAAATCACTTTAAAAATTTACTATCCTTCACACGAACGAGTATTAACTTTAATATGATTTCAATGGAATCACAAACGGACAAAAAATTGGCCAAATATATCCCAAATAATGCTAGGTTTTATTTTTTTGTTATTTAGGTTTAATAACACTTACAACTTAAGTAGATGATAAATGTTTTCTAGAATAATATCAAAATATTATTGTCCATCCATAAATGAAAATATTTTATCCAAAACTACCCCTAACAAAAAGCTCTCCCTCAGACACTCACCATTGTCTGTTTTACAACTCTTACCCTTAGCGGGTGTTTGGTTCGAGAAATGATTTGAAATTGGAATTGGAATTGAAATTGGAATTTGAATTTGTATAGGAATTAAAATTTGAAGGAATCGGATTTGGAATTTAAACATTCCAATTGAAATTGGAAATTGTTGGAATTGGAATCTCAATTCCATTTTTGTTGTGTTTGGTTGTCAAATGAATTGGAATCCATCACCCCGGCACCCACAACCACCAGTTCGGGTCGAAATGGTTCGCGTCGAAACGGTTCGGGTCGAAGCGGTTCGGGTCGAAGCGGTACTGGTCGAAACGGTTCGATTCGAAGCGGAACGCGTCGAAACGGTTCGCGTCGAAAAGGTTCGATTCGAAACGGTACGGGTTGAAACGGTTCGCGTCGAAACGGTACAGGTCAAAACGGTACATGTCGAACCCGTTTGCGTCGAAACGGTACGAGTCGAAACTGTTCACGTCGAAACAGTACCGGTTGAAACGGTGCGGGTCGAAACGGTCGAAGATTCCAATAAATTTACTTTTATTATTTCACATACCGGAAAGATTTTGAATTCCTTTAGTTAAATTTGAAGGAATTCATGCCTAATTCCAATTCCAATTCAATTTTCAACCAAACACATGAAGATTGGAATTAGGATTCCAATTCCATCAAATTACGTGAACCAAACATCTTAAGAGATGGAATTCAAATTCCAATTCCTTTGAATTCCATTGAATTCCTACGAACCAAATCCCCCTTAGAGCTCACACCACACCATGAATGACAAAGTAGACAAGCTAGTGATTTTCCTAGCAAAGAGGGATGGCATTGACATGCTTGTCAAAGCCTTCCAATATGTATTATGTATCAAAACTTCTTGTTTGGCACCTTTAAGGGAAAATGTTGCAAAATATTAACCAAGTTTTAAAAGTGTTCTAATTAGGTCACTTGTATCATTTTTATCCCAATTAGATAACTTAACATTCAAATCGAGTCATTTCCTTTTTTTCATATGTCAAGAAAAAAATGGAGCACAAGATGACGGGGTCAAATTATTTTAATATATGAAATACTAGATACATTTTTTTAAATATAATATTTAAAGTTTAAATGAATTAATATTTTTTTCAAATATATTATTTAAAGTTTAAACCCAAACCGGTTCTAGCGGTTCCCAGAACCGAACCGGGAACCGTTTTATCCCAAACTTAAGAACCGGAACTGGACCCGAAATTAGGGTTGTAAACGAACCAAACATTTGGCGAACAGTTCGTGAAGTGTTCGTCGAAAATTTCGTTTGTGTTCATTTGTTTGTTAAACAAACTAACAAGAACAAAAAATTTCGTTCGTTTAGTTAAATGAACAAACATGAACAGAGGCCGCGTTCGTTCATTTATGTTCGTGAACGTTCGATAACGTGTTTTTTTGTGTCCGATAGTACATTAGTGTTTTTAATTTTATATTTTATTTAAATATTTTAAAATTCCAACAAATAAAATATTTAATAAGTGCATGTGTACAATATATTATGTTCATGAACACTTGTTTGTGTTCGTTTGTTTCCATTTGTGTTCATGAACATTAATTTGTGCTCATTTGTGTACATCAACGTTTTTTTTCGTTCGTTGCTTAAAACAAACACAAACGAACATGAACAAGTTGATTTTCTTAACAAACGAACACGTCGTTTGGTAAGTGTTCATGAACAGTTCGTAAACACATATATTTCTTAACGAACAAACACGAACAAGGTCTTGTTCGTGTTCGTTGGTTCGTTTGCAGCCCTCCCGAAATACAACAATACGGTTCGTATCTGACGGTTCCGGTTCGATTCCCGGGTTCTGGCTGTTCAGAACCGTAAATTGCTAAGCCTTTTATACATGAACTTTACTACTTGTTTGATTGAGACATTATAACAAACACCTTATCGCCATACAATTAAACCTTTTAAATTACAACCATAAGGATTCTAAGGAACCCCTTTTCTTCCAAACAACGGACTTCAATTATGAATAAGTTTCATCGTAATTTGGACTTTCCTATTTACCCATACGACTGATCAACGGTTAGGGTTTTATAAATCATAACTCACATACATGTACATCTAATTGGGGCTGATAATCAACATGCAACTAACAAAATCATTGGAATTTTCCTCTTGTTTTTCCATACCAATCTTTTACGCCTACCTTTTGTTATATACCATAAAACTGCATTATATGAAGTCAAAAAGTGATGAAACTTCTACGCAAAACAAAACGAGAAACAAAGAAGACTCAAAACCAGTTTCAAACCTTCTGTCCCAACTCCCAAATCAAACATATAAATTCATTAACGAATAGTCGTAAACTTGCAATGTCATAAACATATAAAAACATCTTAAGAGCAGCTTTATGCAACAAAACATAATGAATTGTACATCACAGGTATTAAGCTGAATACAAAGCATTTCATCAAACAGCAAACTGGCTAAAGCGTTTCAACAAACAGTTGGCGTGCCCCCTAAAACCTATCAGTACAGAATAGACAAAGAAACGAGGTGCATAGAGAGCAGAAGAAAAAAGAACCTATATAGATATTGAACATTTGAATGTGGCGACATGACAACAAAATAAATCAATTAAGAATGCCAGATAGGTGACTTATAGGTTTAAAGTTCAAACGAACCTATGAGATTGTCCGAGTGATAGAAGGGGGCTGCGTGTGGAGGCTGAAGTGGCTCCGGCGAGCGGCTGTGTGACGGCGTGTGGTGGCTAGAGACGAGAGGATAGTGGCTGTGTGTGGTGTGGTGTTCTGTAATAGTAAAGAGGAAAGGGCGAAAGGCATGAATGATGAATCAGTGATTGTTATTTGGAAAAAAAATTGAAAATAGGTAATAACTGACTCGAACTCGGGATCTCAAGTTTAAGAAGCACGCGCTGATTCAGTTTACCAGTTAATACGTTTGATCATAAGGTTTAACTACAAAATATTAAAGTGTTCCTTCAGAATTTTCTATTTAACTAAACACTATAAATTACGAATTGAACAGGTTCCTGGGAACCCCTGTTGGTGCAGTTTTTGTGTCCGATACTGTTCGAATAGATTAGTTTTATTTTATGCGGATTATGTAATAGTTAGTGAAACGGTTAAACGAATGTGTATTGACCCACTCGTTTGAAGTGGTCAAACGAGAGGGTTATGTGTTTGACCGTGTGTGTGTGCAAGTGAAGGGTGTGGCTATAAATACCACCCCTTTGGTTCATTTGCACTCGAGAGAGAGAGGGTGAGCTCATTGAGAGAGTTCACAGAGAGTTTTAGTGTTTGGGGGAGAGATCACCACTTGGTCTCTCCCCGGATGTATACTCCTTTGGTATTGTTCGGTTATCTTGTAATCGGGCCGATTTGTAATGTTATACTACCGGATTAATACAAAGAAGTTTTGTTTATCCATCTCTAATCTCTCCCGTCTTGAACATAATCACTCACTAATCACGGTTTCAGTCCGAAATCTCGAACCTACAATTGGTATCAGAGCCATGGTGCCCGATTTAGTGAATCTAACAGTTTGCTAAGTCACATGTACTCTAGATCTGTGATTTTTTTTGTGATTTTTGTTCAAGATGTAAAATAGTGGAACCATGAAGAAAACCCAGATTTAGACCGAGATATACGGATCTGAAGGGAATCGGTTCTTACCGAAGGTTGGGTTTTCTGTTTTTCACCGAGAAAGTCAAGTTTTTCATCATCATTTGAAGGTTTTTCTTCAGATCTGCAAACACAGGTCGCTGTGTTCTTGAGGAGTGTGGCGGCTGCTTGAAGAGAAACTAGGGCTTCCCAAAAGTGAACCACGAAGAATCCCTAACGAGCACTCCAATGTCACGAAGACTGAGTGTTCGTTCAGCTCTATATATGGCGAAGACTCTACGTTTGGACGAAGACTACATGTCAAGGAAGACTCTACATGGCGAACAATATGTGGGACGAAGACTCCTTTCCTTTGTTGACGAAGACTCATCTTGGGCGAAGACTGATCCTTCCAACGAACACTCCTCTTGACGACGAAGACTCATATCGACGAAGACTTAAGTTGGGCGAAGACTCAATCTTCGTGGGAAATTTATTTCATGAACAATTGGAGTGTTCGTGGTATCTAGTTTCCCAATGAAGAATAGTTGTTCGTAGATATAACACTGTTAGTAGACATAGTCTTCGTTGGACAACATATAGTCTTTCACAACAGTCTTCGTGGCCAACATTTTTCTTTTATAAACTAGTCTTCGTAGTGGACCAAAGTCTTCGTGGTAAACATCTTTCTTTGTGGCCCAATCACAGTCTTCGTGTAACATTAAAAGTCTTCGCGGGCCATTATCTTTGTCAAAAGCCTAGTCAACATTTAGTGGAGATTACAAGCTTTCATTGGGCCATTTCTTTTAATATTCAATCTTAGTGGACAACATTAAGAGTCTTCGTGGACTCTTCTACAAAAGGTTTTGTTTATTGGGCCATTCTTCGTAGGTGCTTTGTTAGTAGTGATAGTCTTAGTGGACTTTTTTTTTATGGGATTCTAGTGTTTAGTCCACATTAAGTCTTCATCGGCCCACTTAGCATTTGATTTTTAGTTTGGGCTCGTGAATTGCAAAGTGGGGGTCGGGTGTTCGCGAAAGATATTTGATTTAATTTTTAACGTCAAATTTGTACGGGTTCGTGAAGCGCGCGGGATGATGGTGAGATGATGAAAACTTGATTTTTGTTAAACGTGGGGTAGTCACGGTTACCGGTGCAAATAGAAAAAAAAATTGGTGACGCGACTATTATGGGCCAAAAACGGTATATTTTTCTTCCGCACGTGAAAATTTGTTTTGTTATCGGTGTTCGTAAATGTTCGAAAGAATTTTGTTTATTGTCATATTCTCGCATTTGGTAACGATTGGAGGAACCTAGAGAGCCAAGACAGGTCCTAACGAGTTCACAAAATCGAAGAGTTATACTTATGATGGAAGCTTTCGGATTAGGTGTTAGCAGAACTTTGGGGGGATACAAGTCGGATCCTACGGGGCTAGGGGACTTTCATTATCAACTAGAATATGCAAAGAAGAAAGTTTCTTTCGTGATTTTTAGAAAAACCGAGAATGTCTGAAAGATTCTGCTCAGTGGAGAGAATTTGTTCAGTGTAGTTGACGACAGTTCCGCTCAGTGGGGGGAATTTGTCAAGGTTTAGAGATTTTACCAAAGAAATGGGGGGATAAAAATTTTCATATGTTTTGGAATTTCTTCGGTAAATTTCTAAACGCAATCACAGGTGGTTGAGTTTGTGTTTTTCTGGTGATACAAAAGGTTCTGCGTGGAATGTTTTGCACAGACACATATTTGAGGATTTTAATTAATTCTCCAGCAAGCGTGAAGGGTTTTGCACGGAAACATATGTTACACCCTAAATCGTAAAGGACAAAAGTCGCAGCGGAAATTCGTACCATAAAAATTCCGTTCGTTACAAGCACCTTGACGTACTTAAATTCATTTTTCAGGTTAACTCTTTCTCAATAAACACATTTATTGAACTTATTTACAATAAGAAACATAACTTAGCTTCGCTCTATTAGGTACTCTAACACTCCCGTACAATCTATCTTGTGACTCGATCCTCGATCTCTATTCCTTGAAGATCCTCATGACTCGTAATACCTGCGCTCACCACAATAAAATTTATATCATTAGTACGCATTATAACATACAAGATCTATTCACGTTCTCTTTCCGTTCCGTTAACTCTTTACATCCCGGCTTTCCATCAAATCATAAAATCCGTGGCGAGACTTCGTTGCTATTCCTGCGTTACACTTCATTCACCAGACACGTTATTAATATCATTAGTACTCAATTTCATTGGACACATGCGTACCTGCCTTCATACATAACTATACATTTTCATATGTTCACACATAATCAATTACGTACATACATACATACCCACATATAAACACATCTACGTTAATACATGCATATCTACATACACCCATACCTACATCATCACGCACACTCATGACGTTATACATCTATACATTCATACGTCCCTATTTGCATCATACCCAACTCATACTTGCCTACTCATATACACCTTCATATATCTGCGTGTACTTGCTCACACACTTATAATCTTACCTACGTTCGCGCATACATGCTTACATACCCTTCTACATACATGCGTGTATAGATACATACAAACATACATACTTGCCTATCTACATATGTGCATACACGTGTGCTCCTAAAAACGTAAGTTAAATTAGTCATACGCAACTTAAAACGCGTTTAAACGAGTTCCCAAGACAAAACGAGGCACGAAAACAATTTTCGGAGAAACATGACCCGTCGCGTGGCGCGACGCCCTCAAATCGACAGAATGTTGTTGTTGCTGTGCTGCAGATTTCCAGCACAACCGAATTTCACGGAAACTGTCATAACTTCTTCGTTATTGGTCCGTTTTACCCGATTCTTTTTCCTATGCGTCCGTAATTTAATTCTCCATCTAATGGAGTAAAAATCCAACGTTCGACATAATAAAATTTCAGACTTTTAACTCTTCGGCTTATTACACTCTTATCAATTTCCGACCCGTTCATGCATTCAACAACATAACTTGTTTGTTTTACCATAACTTCTTATGAACCTAATAATATCAGTGACGTCTATCATAAAAGACTAATTTCTTGGATGTCTTAACTCCTCTTAATCCCATTATCGTTCATATGCTTATTTTGACCCGTTAAGGGTACTCGATCATTAATTGGTCTATTACTAACAAAACCATACTTCCCACTTTCATACTTGACCAAAACATTACTCTAATCGAATAACTTATTTATAAACTACATATAAGATCGTTTGACCCAAAATACCCATCAAGGGCATTTTGGTCAACTTTAATCCCATCATTTACGACGAAAGATTACAACACATTTTTAACCTCAAACATCATGTTTAGTTAATTAAAACGCCATATTACTTAATCGTACTAAGAAGTGATTACAGAAATCACTTACCTTATGCGTCCGTGCTCGTATCCGATTCCTTGCCTCTTCTTGACCCGTTAACACCTCATGCTTGAGTCCGTCTCGACGTGATTCCTATACTTTCATTTCATCGAAATCACGCTCTTATTAGCATACACATTTGTACATGTAACAATCATATCACTCGCATAATTCACACTTAACTTTCCTTAGTCATTTCTAACAAGCATTAAAACACATAATCAACTTCATATCCTTTCCAACACACGTAATTCATCATGTAATTACAAATAATGCATATTAACATAACTTGTACCAAACGACTTCCTATAATCCTACCTTTACGACAACTAGTCAAATCATGTTTCTTATACTTAGTTGACTTTCAAGAGTCAATTATCAACCATATCTACTATCGACTTATCATCATATACTCGTAACATCATAATCGACTATACGGACGACACTATATACATTTTATCATACGCTTGATGTGCGTACCACCTTTTAAGCATAACGTACAACTAATTCATACATCAATCTTCTAAACTCATACATAACCCATCAAAACCTACTACTAATCATCGTGTATCATTCCAAATGAACATTAAACATAACATCATCATATTCCTCCTAATTCATCTAACAATAATTCATCATACCCACATAATACATCAATCTTTCAACAAGACTTGAACATAGGCGGTGCTTCTAATAACCATCTTCACCATAACTAACGGGTTTCACCTCAAATCATCAAATTAACGCAAACCATACATAACCCATGTTCTATACGAGGATTCTAACCCTTGTACATGATCAATTTCATATTTACTCACGGATTAGAACATAACCCACTTCACCCATGATCACCAATCTTAGATTTAAGACATACCTTATGATCCCCTCGTGTTGGTGATCATTAATCCATGCTCGGTTATGGATTTTAGCTTCATCTTGCCTTCCGATTTGAGCATAAAGATGAAGTTAGAGTTTGAGGCTCCATGGGAGCCTCCTGCTCCTTCTCGAACACACGTATGTGTGTGTTTGTGTATGATTAGTTATTTAATAACTTACTTTAATTTGTTCCACTTTAGCCCCTCGGGTTTGCCGTTAAAACATAACTGACACTACATTCATAATTTAATACTTTTGACCGTACCCTTAACTAGGTTAAATAGCCTAGTTATTTATATCATGACGTGTCACATAAGGACACACGACAAATATTAACATTCAGATTTTGGGGCGTTACAAGTCTACCACCCTTAAATGAGGTTTCGTCCCCGAAACCTTTCGTACCTCCATTTAACTCTAATTAATTCTTCTCTATGTCCATCAACACCACCGCTAGCCCATCACAACGACTATCTTCTTTCTTAAAGAACCCGCTCCGGAGTTCTTATTATTGTCGCTTTCACTAATAACGCAAATTCCTAACAGCCTTCATAGCTAATGGTTCATTCCTCACTCTAATACTCGTATATCATATGCATTATATACCTTCGTACTTACTTGCAACCGTTCCAACATCCCATTACTAACATTCCCATTTGTTTATTTCACATTCATAATGTTTTCATCGACTATACGATCTTGCATCGAAATTTGTATATACTCAGATATGTTTAACTTTAACTAATACATCATAGTAATGGGTAACTATACATTCTTAATTCATAAACTATTCATATAATTGACTTCTTCATAATAATTCCATACCTTCCTTATCATACTTTCGCATATCATTTTCATTTCCTTAACCTGTCAGTAACGGGTCAATACACATACTTCCTCAATCTGTAATCATACATCCATTCATATGATATGTTCATAACGGATCTACCAGATTCATCTTATCTCTTAAGATTTCATTCTATACATATATTATTTAACATTTAGTTCTTTTTTTGTTACCACACAAAACTACCATTTCATAGTCATACATACGTACTTAACTTTAACGTTAACCTTATTCTACATTTTCTACAGTTACTTATACCTTGCATACCTTTACGTCACCTTTAAATCATTTCGTTCGTTTCACATTACTATTACTTTCACCTCATGCATTACTTAATTTTCATATATAAATGTGCCATACTAGTTCATATCTATCCAACATGAGTTAAACATTTTACTAACCTCTTTTTTTCATTTCCTAAACCAACGACCCGCAACCCAGATCGACCATCTTCTCCTCAAGTTCTAGCCGTACAGGTCAGGTTTCATTCCTCCGTGTAATGAGCTTCCGCTCGTGCACATCCTTTCACCAATACGATTGGTTTCATCACATCAATAGTTCTAACATTATCATCAACAACATCGGCGGTTAGCATATGTCATTTAAACATTCATTACACTAGGTGATTACCTACCTATAACTCTTCTACAATTTCCTACGTACCTACTATAACGTACCACACATTCTAACTCTTACATGCAATCCTTTCATTCTATTAATCATTTCACCAACTGAAGTACACACTCGTACTTCCTTCCAGTCATGCTTACTTGCAAAGACCTTATTACATCGTTTCAATATTTCTTACCAAACTTACCATTCCCGCCCATACTCAAGTTATTGTCCGGGTCACAGCCCGTCATCATTCTGACTTCTACGAGTCAATTACCAACACATCTAACACGTAACTTATACAAAACTTCGTCTATTATACTGTCACCTTTTACTTTATACTTATTCCTATGACCCGTTCGACTCAATCATGGTCAAACTGTCGACATCTTCTTATGCGGATTAATTTCATCTTTTTATATTTTTAAATCCGTCTCACGGATTCAGACGCATCATTCATTCTTTTTCATTCATTGAATCCGTCTTACGGATTCAAACATTACATTCATGCCTTTCATCCTTGAATCCGTCTCACGGATTCAAACATATCATCCGTGCCTTTCATCCTTGAATCCGTCTTACGAATTCAAACATATCATCCATGCCTTTCATCCTTGAAACCGTCTCATGGATTCAAACATATTATTCATATCTTGTTGATCCGTACTTAATTACGGATTCAACATTCTTCATTCTTCTCAGGCATGTTTTTCATTCTTTCATAGTACTCTCAATTTCCCGAGAGTCTTACTTCCCATTTCACCCACACGCCCGCCTGCTACCCAACTCTACCGGACATACCTGTAACAATTATCATGATCTCACGAACGTCAAACGTTTCTCGTGTACTGGCCAGGTACACAATCCACATAGTAGTTTCGTGCCCTCATGTAAGTGTCACCTTAAGTCCGTAGACTTAGGTTTCGGCGCGTGTATCACTTCCAGTACTTCATTACTATACAATCATTGTCTTTCATTTAAAATTTTCCTTCCCTTAATGAATTTTTCCATTACTTACACCCACATATTAAATTTAGGTACCTGGGCTCATTTGCCTATTTGTCTTATTACCTCTTTGCCTGCCTTAGTATTCATCCTAGACTGCATTCACAGATCATCCTCTTCCAACACTTATGCTTACCTTACACATACAAAACCGTCAGTTTTCTTTATACGTATACATAAGTACATACTTACATTAGCCTTTACCTTTGGATCTTGACCGAGTCTTAGATTGTACGGATTTCTTATCTCAAGAGCACACAAGTTTGAGTTCAAGTACTTACCTTCTCGTACTTAATTCCCTCAAACCAGGGCTCTGATACCAACTTGTTACACCCTAAATCGTAAAGGACAAAAGTCGCAGCGGAAATTTGTACCATAAAAATTCCGTTCGTTACAAGCACCTTGACGTACTTAAATTCATTTTTCAGGTTAACTCTTTCTCAATAAACACATTTATTGAACTTATTTACAATAAGAAACATAACTTAGCTTCGCTCTATTAGGTACTCTAACACTCCCGTACAATCTATCTTGTGACTCGATCCTCGATCTCTATTCCTTGAAGATCCTCATGACTCGTAATACCTGCGCTCACCACAATAAAATTTATATCATTAGTACGCATTATAACATACAAGATCTATTCACGTTCTCTTTCCGTTCCGTTAACTCTTTACATCCCGGCTTTCCATCAAATCATAAAATCCGTGGCGAGACTTCGTTGCTATTCCTGCGTTACACTTCATTCACCAGACACGTTATTAATATCATTAGTACTCAATTTCATTGGACACATGCGTACCTGCCTTCATACATAACTATACATTTTCATATGTTCACACATAATCAATTACGTACATACATACATACCCACATATAAACACATCTACGTTAATACATGCATATCTACATACACCCATACCTACATCATCACGCACACTCATGACGTTATACATCTATACATTCATACGTCCCTATTTGCATCATACCCAACTCATACTTGCCTACTCATATACACCTTCATATATCTGCGTGTACTTGCTCACACACTTATAATCTTACCTACGTTCGCGCATACATGCTTACATACCCTTCTACATACATGCGTGTATAGATATATACAAATATACATACTTGCCTATCTACATATGTGCATACACGTGTGCTCCTAAAAACGTAAGTTAAATTAGTCATACGCAACTTAAAACGCGTTTAAACGAGTTCCCAAGACAAAACGAGGCACGAAAACAATTTTCGGAGAAACATGACCCGTCGCGTCGCGCGACCCCCCGTCGCGTGGCGCGACGCCCTCAAATCGACAGAATGTTGTTGTTGCTGTGCTGCAGATTTCCAGCACAACCGAATTTCACGGAAACTGTCATAACTTCTTTGTTATTGGTCCGTTTTACCCGATTCTTTTTCCTATGCGTCCGTAATTTAATTCTCCATCTAATGGAGTAAAAATCCAACGTTCGACATAATAAAATTTCAGACTTTTAACTCTTCGGCTTATTACACTCTTATCAAATTCCGACCCGTTCATGCGTTCAACAACATAACTTGTTTGTTTTACCATAACTTCTTATGAACCTAATAATATCAGTGACGTCTATCATAAAAGACTAATTTCTTGGATGTCTTGACTCCTCTTAATCCCATTATCGTTCATATGCTTATTTTGACCCGTTAAGGGTACTCGCGCATTAATTGGTCTATTACTAACAAAACCATACTTCCCACTTTCATACTTGACCAAAACATTACTCTAATCGAATAACTTATTTATAAACTACTTATAAGATCGTTTGCCCCAAAATACCCATCAAGGGCATTTTGGTCAACTTTAATCCCATCATTTACGACGAAAGATTACAACACATTTTTAACCTCAAACATCATGTTTAGTTAATTAAAACGCCATATTACTTAATCGTACTAAGAAGTGATTACAGAAATCACTTACCTTATGCGTCCGTGCTCGTATCCGATTCCTTGCCTCTTCTTGACCCGTTAACACCTCATGCTTGAGTCCGTCTCGACGTGATTCCTATACTTTCATTTCATCGAAATCACGCTCTTATTAGCATACTCATTTGTACATGTAACAATCATATCACTCGCATAATTCACACTTAACTTTCCTTAGTCATTTCTAACAAGTATTAAAACACATAATCAACTTCATATCCTTTCCAACACACGTAATTCATCATGTAATTACAAATAATGCATATTAACATAACTTGTACCAAACGACTTCCTATAATCCTACCTTTACGACAATGAGTCAAATCATGTTTCTTATACTTAGTTGACTTTCAAGAGTCAATTATCAACCATATCTACTATCGACTTATCATCATATACTCGTAACATCATAATCGACTATATGGACGACACTATATACATTTTATCATACGCTTGATGTGCGTACCACCTTTTAAGCATAACGTACAACTAATTCATACATCAATCTTCTAAACTCATACATAACCCATCAAAACCTACTACTAATCATCATGTATCATTCCAAATGAACATTAAACATAACATCATCATATTCCTCCTAATTCATCTAACAATAATTCATCATACCCACATAATACATCAATCTTTCAACAAGACTTGAACATAGGTGGTGCTTCTAATAACCATCTTCACCATAACTAACGGGTTTCACCTCAAATCATCAAATTAACGCAAACCATACATAACCCATGTTCTATACGAGGATTCTAACCCTTGTACATGATCAATTTCATATTTACTCATGGATTAGAACATAACCCACTTCACCCATGATCACCAATCTTAGATTTAAGACATACCTTATGATCCCCTCGTGTTGGTGATCATTAATCCATGCTCGGTTATGGATTTAAGCTTCATCTTGCCTTCCGATTTGAGCATAAAGATGAAGTTAGGGTTTGAGGCTCCATGGGAGCCTCCTGCTCCTTCTCGAACACACGTATGTGTGTGTTTGTGTATGATTAGTTATTTAATAACTTACTTTCATTTGTTCCACTTTAGCCCCTCGGGTTTGCCTTTAAAACATAACTGACACTACATTCATCATTTAATACTTTTGACCGTACCCTTAACTAGGTTAAATAGCCTAGTTATTTATTTCATGACGTGTCACATAAGGACACACGACAAATATTAACATTCAGATTTTGGGGCGTTACAACATACAGGTACCTAAAGTCTACATTAGTTTCAAAGCGCTGTTCACTGAAGACCTGGGGAATCTTTATGAGATTTTACAAGGATCTGGGTGTAATTCAATTCGTTGAGTTCGCAAACGATGTACTTGGTCAAGCTGACATCCTGAGTACTGATGCTGAAGATCCGTAGTGCATTACTTGGTCAACTTCACAAAGGCGAGACAATGAGATCTGGATGTAGTTCAACTAAGCATGCTGGTTGAGCTTGCAAGTGATATACTCGGTCTAGTTGACTTCCTGAGTGTTGATGCTGAAGATCAAAGTGCATTACTTGGTCGTTTCCACAAAGATGGTTTACAGAAGACAGTTCACCAGAAAACTCACCAATTTAGTATGCTTGAATGAAATGGAGCTCTTATGACAAGATCAAGACTTGATGCAGGTTTTAAAGAATGGAACCCTTATCAAATGCCGGTTGGAGTATTGGAAGATCAGCGGAAGATCGGTCAAATTAGCCTTGCGAGGAGATTGCACAACACTTAACCAGATACGCGTACTTTGAGGGGGAAATATTATACGAGAAGCTTCAAGGGTTTGGTATGAAGATTCAAGTGAAGATGTTACTTATCAGGATCATCAGTCAAGGGGGGATTTGTTAACACAGAGAAGATGACATCAACAAATACTTGACTGAAGATCGATTGCAGTTGCATTTTCAGCATTCGACAGCAACGGACAAGGGGGAATTTGTTGGTGCAGTTTTTGTGTCCGATGCTGTTCGAATATATTAGTTTTATTTTATGCTGATTATGTAATAGTTAGTGAAACGGTCAATCGAATGTGCATTGACCCGCTCATTTGAAGTGGTCAAACGAGATGGTTATGTGTTTGACCATGTGTGTGTGCAAGTGAAGGGTGTGGCTATAAATATCACCCCTTTGGTTCATTTGCACTCGAGAGAGAGAGAGGGTGAGCTCATTGAGAGAGTTCACAGAGAGTTTTAGTGTTTGGGGGAGAGATCACCACTTGGTCTCTCCCCGGATGTATACTCCTTTGGTATTGTTCGGTTATCTTGTAATCGTGCCGATTTGTAATGTTATACTACCGGATTAATACAAAGAAGTTTTGTTTATCCATATCTAATCTCTCCCGTCTTGAACATAATCACTCACTAATCACGGTTTCGGTGCGAAATATCGAACCTACAACCCCCTAATTAGCTATAGATTTGCCTCTGGTCAGAATCCGCTATAATCACGCTATGGAGTCGCTACTTAACAAATTGAAAGACATGGTCGCTACGCTACAAAGTGCGTTCGCTATCAATAACTATGATTTCTCAACAACAAAGTAATACATAGATAAAGGAAACAAACCCGAATGGTTAATTATGAACTCATTGACGCCATTCCTAAAAAAGTAAAAAGTAATCCAAGTGTTAACTGACTGACAAAAGTTTCAACATGCCATAACCGGAACTTCATTGCGGTACCAGGAGTTCAAGTGGGAAGAATTTATGGTTGCTTGTTCTTCGTTTTCTGAAGATCTTAAAATTGTAACCGGAGGGAATAGAAGTGTATATAAGTCGAGCTTACATCATACGTGTAACACCCCAAAAGTCGTATATGAAAATATGACGAAATAAGTAATTATGAATGTAATTGTCGTTAGAATGGTAAGTAGAATTATGAACATTGTTAAAGGGGTAAATAAGATTTTAACCTAAAAGAATGCATTTTGGCCATAATAATATAAACATCCAAACATGAGGGCTTAAATTGTAATGAATGGAAAGATTAAATGTAACACCCCAATTTCTAAGTCTTGACGTGCTGCATTAGGTTCCGGATTAAATCATGACAAAAATAAAATGACTTATTTATTTGAGATGTGTTTGTCAAAAGTGTGAATGCACATTTAAAGAGACTCGTACAAAATATCTCAAGAAACGCTCGTTTTATGCAAATCTGGAAGTTTCGGGTTGAAAATGTCAAAACTATTGAACTAAGAGGGACCAAGGGTGATAAGTGGTAAACTTTAATACCCTAAAACATGTTAGGGCCGCCTCCATCTCCCTCACATTGATAATTTTCGGTTTTGGGAGCTAAGGAAGAGAGAGAAGGGAGAAATCCCGTTTTTGAAGTTTATAGCAGCAAAGATCAGATGATTCCCGAAGATCTAACCGTTGGATCGAGCTCAAATTTGGATCGAGTCTTCTACACATATATACGAAGATTTTGACCGTTGGGATCGTCATTTAGAGGCTTGGAGGTCAGATATTTACTGCCCTGAACAGAACAGCTTGCTGGAAGGGTTTCTGGCGGCTGTTTGGTCTTTCCGGCAACAATAGCGACAGTTTCCAGCTGAAACAACAAGTGTTATGTTTAGATCTTGAAAATAGGGTTCCATGGACACCTGAATCACCCAGATCGGAGTCCGGATGACCAAGTTATGGGCTCGACAAGTTCGTGTCGCATTTCGTTACATGATTTTCTTACAAACCGGTTTAGGACAGCGTGTCCGCAAAGGTATGACCCCGTACAAATGTTGACTCGGTAATATTTAATGTTATGAGACGTACAAATAATATCGGGGATGAAGTTCTAAACTATTTCTCGGTAACTCATTATTTGGTGGATTGAGGTGAAACCTTAGAGAATGTGATGAAGATGGCGACATGGGTGAAAACCCATGTCCAAATCTTGGTTTAGCATGTTGCATGAGCATAACGAATATGTATTCTTGCTATTTGAATTATCTTGGAATGCATGAAACATGATTTTATGCAAGAACTAGGAAGACTATGTATAAAATACTTGTACATTGTGTTTAAATGATTTTGTGCACACTAAGTGTTAATGAAAAGCCAATTTTATCCTACTAGATGATATTGTATGCTATCTTATGGTAATAGACATGAAATGTGATGTTGTATGATAACTCCGGATGATACTTGAATGATTACTTAAGTAGAATGAAATGACGAAATTGTTCTAAGTAAAGGTAGTTGAACCTACTAGTAATGGTCTATGGCATTATGAATTGTAAATTGTATGTGTTCTTATGTAATCATTGGTAATTATGCATGTATGAATGTATTTAATTTAATGTATGGTGGAATGTGTACTATAACACACTTATGTGGTATATAGAACAATGTGTAGAATTTCTCGATGTATGAATAAAGTAATTGATAATATGAGTTATAACGTTTGCTAATAACGACATGTAAACGTGGACATGAAAGGACAGGTACATGCCATTTTGGGCGCGAACTTGGTAGGCAACGGGACGGACATATGGAATACGTATCAACTACTTACGGGTCAAGGTAAGTGCTTCTGGCACTTAATAGTTGTATGTAGGAATATAGATTTATTGTTTGCAGGTTCTTGTACTTGTATACGTAGAACATCTTGTGGTTTAATGTAGAACTTATATGAGAATATTAAAGTATGAAATGTTAAATTGGAAGTATTCATAGGAGAATACCATGGACAAGGGAATCATAACCCATGAGTATGTTAAGTATCTATATTATAGATTTGAAACTATTTAATTGGTAAGATGAATTCAAGTCATGGGTACATGACTTGCCCAATGATTATTATGTTTTTTTTTACTAAGGGTAGAATTTTAGATGTGTTGATAACGGTTAATCTAATAAAGGGTTGTTGACTTATTAAAAGTCAAATTAGTACGTGGCTTTCAAACCACAATCTTAATAAATGGGATGCTTTGAATTAAATAAGTACATATGCACATGATTCCAAGTTGTGTACAAATATCATAACCATGATGTTTATTTAGTAAGTGGATTAGATTACAGTGGTAACTGGTTAAACTATTGTCTCAAATTATTTAACTTGGGGTAAGCAAGTTGATTTGGGTCACTTGATCCACATGAATGAAGAAGATTTGGATTCTGGCTAAGTAAAGCATTAATGAAATCTTTGGATCTGTTAGAAATGAATATTAATGGTCTAATAGTTGAATGAGATTTTTATCACAGGTGCCTTGATTGTGAATTCTATTGGAGGTTGATTCACAAGTTGGAAGCGATAGTGGACTATGAAATTAAAGGAGTCGAGTTCGTTGGAAGTTTGTGCAAAATATAGATCAGAATCCACCTATTTGAGTTATCTAATATATATTATATATAGAACTCATAACGTGCATGTTGGGTTTCAGGTATAATGGGAACTAGAGGTTCGCGGACTGATGAATGGAACAAGGTTTGGTGACAAATCTGAGATCGGGTAAGCAATGTCAGTTAATCCATCCGTCAGGTTATATCGCCGACTTAGATGGGTCATCATGTTTTACTTGCCTTTTACGGCATTCGGTAGTTTTAAATCGTGTAAGCTTCATGAGTCAGACGTAGTGTCTTGTTTTGTTTATGTTCAAGTTTAGAGTTGTAAAATGGATTGTAAACAGGTTTTGTTACCGTAACGGTTATCCGTAATATGAACGGGTCATGCCGAAATTTTATAAAAATTGGAATGGAATATGTAAGTTTTTAAATGATGGTAACTATCAAATGAAAGTCATGACACTATAATTGTTTCTAGAAATTGAAGCTAAATACAAATGGGCCTACATTCCGCAAATCATAGTAAGATTGTTTAGAAAATTTATGGGCGTTACAAGTTGGTATCAGAGCCCTGGTTTGAGGGAAATCAAGTATGAGAAGGTAAATACTTGAACTCAAACTTGTGTGCTCTTATGACAAGGAACCTGTACAATCCGAGACTCGATCAAGATCTAAGGGTAGAGGCAAAGGTAAGTATGTACTTAAGTATGTATTTGAAGGAAACTAATAGTATGTTATGTGCAAGGTAAGCATAATTTCTTGGAGTGGATGACCCGTGAATGCGGTCTAGGACCGGCATTAAGGCACGTAACAAGATAAATTGGTCCCAGGTACGTAAATTTAACATGTGGGCGCATGAACTGGTAATGTCAAGTTAAGGAAAATTTTAAATGAAAAATAATAATAATAGAATGGTAATGAAGTTTTGAAAATGTCACACGTGCCGAAACCTAATTCTTCGGACATAAGGTGACGATCACACGAAGACACGAAACTAGTATGTGGATTGTGTACCTGGCCAGTACACAAGAAACATATGACGTTCGTGAGACCGTGGCAATTGTTACAAGTATGTCCGTTAGAATTAGGGAGTAGGTGGACGTGAGGGTGAAAGGAAATGTAAGACTCTCAAGAAATTGAAAGTACCAAACACGAAAGAGAAGTATGAATGATATGTTAGAATCCGCAAGACGGATTCGAAACATAGAAGGAATGAGAAAGTATGAATAATATGCTAGAATCCGCGAGACGGATTCGAAACATGAAAGGAATGAAAACATGAATGATATGTTAGAATCGGCGAGACAGATTCGAAATATGAAAGAATGAAAGAATGAATGATATGTTAGAATCCACGAGACGGATTCAAAACATAGAAGGAGTGACGAATATGAATGAGATGTTTGAATCCGTGAGACGGATTCAAAACATAGAAAGGAATGGAAAGTGGAATGAAAAGTCCGAATTCGTTAGTAAATGCGGACCGAAGAGGTAATTATTTTAAGGCAGATATTGACCAAGTTATGTTTTAAAACTTTTTACTATATATAAATATAATTATGCAAATGCGTTGTGTGCAAGATGGTTAAGAGGGACAAATGAGTTATGCGGGTCAAATGGTGCTTGCCATTTGTACCCGGTATTTAATGTTTACAATGGTCAAGTCATATATTTGTAGGTGAGCATAATGTATGGTCATGTAATGTCACAAATTGGAAGGAAATAGTCAACGCAAGGCATGGATAACGAGTCAATGGATTTGACTTACGCCAGGTATGTATAAAGGTTATGCTTTTAATAGGATCTTGTGGCTCGACTAGAGAGTGATGTGTCAGAATAAGATAACTAATACGTATATGTAAGGATGTATTTACAAATTAAACTTCCAAAAAGTCAAACGGAGTGAAATAAAAATTAAGAAGGCAAGTGATAGAAAAATAGAAAGAAAATTTTTGCCCCCCTAAATAAGTGAGTATAACCGTTGAAAACGGTTGTTGTAGCAAAATATAGTTGGAAGAAAGAAACTTTGAAACAAGTTACGTATTAGACATATTACTAAATGACTCTTGAGGGTAAGAATGAATGACGGGTTACGACTTAGACAATAACTTAAGAGTGGATGGGAAGGGTAGGTTTTGACAAGGATACTGAAATAATGTAATGCGGTCTTTACAAGTATGCATGAATGGAAAAGAAGGATGAACGTGTACTTCGATACGTCTGCGATAAGTAAGAAGTGTCAGTTTGACCTTGAAAAGTCAAACTGCAAAGGTTGATGAAATAACCAATAAAATGAAAAGACTGTATGCAAGAAATGGAATGCGATATGTTTAAAACATGTACGTAAGAAATTGTGAAATAGTCATAGGCGAACAAACACCATGTGGAATGCAAATATGAAAAGTTATGTGCTAACCGTTAATTTTTACATATATGAATGATGAAATTATTAGTATAATGATAGTAATAAAGATGTTGGAAGGATGCTCACTAGTGGGAGCATATTTCACGAATGAATGAGACCAAATTCTGGTACGGAAGGTACCTGTAAAGAAGCGGAACGATCTGGCTCCCGGATCACTGATCTACGCGATGAAGGCGAGGTTAGTAAAATGTTTAATTCCTTATTGATAAGCAAGAATCTGTAAATTTATTGGTACGAGTGAGTGAAATAAATGGTAGGTTAATTATGGTATGGTATGAAATAATCGACTTGTAATGGTCAGCCTAAGGAAGTACTTATGTCATTAAGAGGAAGATCTAAAGGCCTTGAATGAAAATTTGGACTAATTGGTTAATGCTCGTATGGTGCCCTCGCACGACATACCAGATTAGTATAATAAAGTAATGCGAATGATTAAATCTGAGGTTAGACATAAAGTTGTAAGTAGTTCAAGTGACGGTAGAAATGTAGCTTAATGTCTAAACCACAAGACGAGTATGGATTAGGGAGTATGAAAATGATAGTTATGTTAGTGTATTAATATCCGAATGTCTACAGTAATGTGTATTAGTATATGCTCACCTCCTATGAAGATATGAAAGAAATTAGGAGCAACGTTAGTAATGGAATGTAGCGGTTGCCCTAGATAAGCGGGAATGGAATAATAATAAGTATCCAGTGATAGCGTTAAATTCAAAATGAATGCAGGTAAAAAGATTGAGTAAGTAAATGGTCCAAATTATTATATGTTAACGGAAATGCCTAGAAAGGTTAATAAAGATAGAACACCGAGTTCAAAACCACAATAAGTATTGGTAGGTCAAATGTTAGATTGTAATATTTTCTTTATTATATGAGTGAGTTTGAAATAGTATGACCCATTACGAATGGTAGATGCATGAAAGTTCAATGCCTGACTCATAGAGCGAGAACAAGATATCCACTTATGGTTGAAAATGAAACCCACCCCTTATATAAGTCGCAAGTGTTTTTGGAATGTAATGAGCATCATGAATGAAGAGATGAATGGATTAAAGGTAGAATTGTCCAAGTAGGAATGAGCAAGGTTTCAGGGACGAAACCTCTTTTAAGGGGGGTAGACTTGTAACACCCCAAAAGTCGTATATGAAAATATGACGAAATAAGTAATTATGAATGTAATTGTCGTTAGATTGGTAAGTAGAATTATGAACATTGTTAAAGGGGTAAATAAGATTTTAACCTAAAAGAATGCATTTTGGCCATAATAATATAAACATCCAAACATGAGGGCTTAAATTGTAATGAATGGAAAGATTAAATGTAACACCCCAATTTCTAAGTCTTGACGTGCTGCATTAGGTTCCGGATTAAATCATGACAAAAATAAAATGACTTATTTATTAGAGAAGTGTTTGTCAAAAGTGTGAATGCACATTTAAAGAGACTCGTACAAAACATCTCAAGAAACGCTCGTTTTATGCAAATCTGGAAGTTTCGGGTTGAAAATGTCAAAACTATTGAACTAAGAGGGACCAAGGGTGATAAGTGGTAAACTTTAATACCCTAAAACATGTTAGGGCCGCCTCCATCTCCCTCACATTGATAATTTTCGGTTTTGGGAGCTAAGGAAGAGAGAGAAGGGAGAAATCCCGTTTTTGAAGTTTATAGCAGCAAAGATCAGATGATTCCCGAAGATCTAACCGTTGGATCGAGCTCAAATTTGGATCGAGTCTTCTACACATATATACGAAGATTTTGACCGTTGGGATCGTCATTTAGAGGCTTGGAGGTCAGATATTTACTGCCCTGAACAGAACAGCTTGCTGGAAGGGTTTCTGGCGGCTGTTTGGTCTTTCCGGCAACAATAGCGACAGTTTCCAGCTGAAACAACAAGTGTTATGTTTAGATCTTGAAAATAGGGTTCCATGGACACCTGAATCACCCAGATCGGAGTCCGGATGACCAAGTTATGGGCTCGACAAGTTCGTGTCGCATTTCGTTACATGATTTTCTTACAAACCGGTTTAGGACAGCGTGTCCGCAAAGGTATGACCCCGTACAAATGTTGACTCGGTAATATTTAATGTTATGAGACGTACAAATAATATCGGGGATGAAGTTCTAAACTATTTCTCGGTAACTCATTATTTGGTGGATTGAGGTGAAACCTTAGAGAATGTGATGAAGATGGCGACATGGGTGAAAACCCATGTCCAAATCTTGGTTTAGCATGTTGCATGAGCATAACGAATATGTATTCTTGCTATTTGAATTATCTTGGAATGCATGAAACATGATTTTATGCAAGAACTAGGAAGACTATGTATAAAATACTTGTACATTGTGTTTAAATGATTTTGTGCACACTAAGTGTTAATGAAAAGCCAATTTTATCCTACTAGATGATATTGTATGCTATCTTATGGTAATAGACATGAAATGTGATGTTGTATGATAACTCCGGATGATACTTGAATGATTACTTAAGTAGAATGAAATGACGAAATTGTTCTAAGTAAAGGTAGTTGAACCTACTAGTAATGGTCTATGGCATTATGAATTGTAAATTGTATGTGTTCTTATGTAATCATTGGTAATTATGCATGTATGAATGTATTTAATTTAATGTATGGTGGAATGTGTACTATAACACACTTATGTGGTATATAGAACAATGTGTAGAATTTCTCGATGTATGAATAAAGTAATTGATAATATGAGTTATAACGTTTGCTAATAACGACATGTAAACGTGGACATGAAAGGACAGGTACATGCCATTTTGGGCGCGAACTTGGTAGGCAACGGGACGGACATATGGAATACGTATCAACTACTTACGGGTCAAGGTAAGTGCTTCTGGCACTTAATAGTTGTATGTAGGAATATAGATTTATTGTTTGCAGGTTCTTGTACTTGTATACGTAGAACATCTTGTGGTTTAATGTAGAACTTATATGAGAATATTAAAGTATGAAATGTTAAATTGGAAGTATTCATAGGAGAATACCATGGACAAGGGAATCATAACCCATGAGTATGTTAAGTATCTATATTATAGATTTGAAACTATTTAATTGGTAAGATGAATTCAAGTCATGGGTACATGACTTGCCCAATGATTATTATGTTTTTTTTTACTAAGGGTAGAATTTTAGATGTGTTGATAACGGTTAATCTAATAAAGGGTTGTTGACTTATTAAAAGTCAAATTAGTACGTGGCTTTCAAACCACAATCTTAATAAATGGGATGCTTTGAATTAAATAAGTACATATGCACATGATTCCAAGTTGTGTACAAATATCATAACCATGATGTTTATTTAGTAAGTGGATTAGATTACAGTGGTAACTGGTTAAACTATTGTCTCAAATTATTTAACTTGGGGTAAGCAAGTTGATTTGGGTCACTTGATCCACATGAATGAAGAAGATTTGGATTCTGGCTAAGTAAAGCATTAATGAAATCTTTGGATCTGTTAGAAATGAATATTAATGGTCTAATAGTTGAATGAGATTTTTATCACAGGTGCCTTGATTGTGAATTCTATTGGAGGTTGATTCACAAGTTGGAAGCGATAGTGGACTATGAAATTAAAGGAGTCGAGTTCGTTGGAAGTTTGTGCAAAATATAGATCAGAATCCACCTATTTGAGTTATCTAATATATATTATATATAGAACTCATAACGTGCATGTTGGGTTTCAGGTATAATGGGAACTAGAGGTTCGCGGACTGATGAATGGAACAAGGTTTGGTGACAAATCTGAGATCGGGTAAGCAATGTCAGTTAATCCATCCGTCAGGTTATATCGCCGACTTAGATGGGTCATCATGTTTTACTTGCCTTTTACGGCATTCGGTAGTTTTAAATCGTGTAAGCTTCATGAGTCAGACGTAGTGTCTTGTTTTGTTTATGTTCAAGTTTAGAGTTGTAAAATGGATTGTAAACAGGTTTTGTTACCGTAACGGTTATCCGTAATATGAACGGGTCATGCCGAAATTTTATAAAAATTGGAATGGAATATGTAAGTTTTTAAATGATGGTAACTATCAAATGAAAGTCATGACACTATAATTGTTTCTAGAAATTGAAGCTAAATACAAATGGGCCTACATTCCGCAAATCATAGTAAGATTGTTTAGAAAATTTATGGGCGTTACAATACGGTTGCTGCTGTCAAAGTTCTTCATTCTCAAGAAGCTCATAGAACCAAACAGTTTCAACAAGAGGTATGAATCCGAATGTTTTTTTTTGGGGATTTCTCAAGAAAACTGATATTGCATACTGAATGATAATAACATTACATGACGACCCCTTTACAAAGAAATGTATTGCCAAATTCTCAAAATTATGAATCGTCATATAAATACAAAAATTAAAGAAATAAATAGACACGTAAATCAATAGATACGTAAATCAAGTCAATTAGTGATTTACACTAAAAAAATAAAGAAATTAAAACTGTTGATACAGTTTTGTGTGGATGTGGCTCGGTTCGGTTCAAGACTGACGTCGCGACATTCCTCCGTCGATTCGACTCGGCCTACAAGATGGACATGACGAAGACACGATACGAAACGAGATTGACATCATCATCATGACATCATGATGACATGATGATGATGTCATGACAATTAAATCCATGCATCTCATGAAGATTCTGCAATGTATTCCGTTATGCATGAGGTTCACGAAGAACCTTATGAGTCACATGCATGTCTGCTGACATGTTTTGGTTGTGCAGCCAATTCCCTCAAACAGCCACAAAGAATAATGTTTGTAACTACATTCTCACGAAGAATCATAAGTCTTCGTAGGATTGCATGTTTCACAAAGACTCATTGTTTGTCCAAAGAATCATGTCGACGAAGAATGCTCTCTGGCGAAGAATCAAATAGACGAAGAATCCCTATGTTGCCGAAGAATCCTTCGGCGAAGACTCTCCACGAAGAATCATATATTCTTCGTGGATGTTCAAGGTTCGTGGGCTGCTCAGTTGTTCGTAGGGCTTTCTTATGGGCCCAAGCTATTCTTCTTAGATGTGCAGATGTCTCTGTCTATTTAAACAGCTTGTAACACAAACAGATAAGGTTAGAGAGCACACACCAGATAGGTTTGAGAGCACAGTCGTAGATCCGTAACCAGCGTCGAAACCTAACACGTCGTAGATAGATAATGTTTATATTATTTAGTCGGGGTCGTCCGTGTCGCGATTAGGTCCATTACGAGCGTCGAAACCTAAGACGTCGTAAATATATAGTTTTTTTAGTCGAAACGTCTGTATCGTTCGTAGGTCCGTAACGAGCGTCGAAACCTAATACGTCGTAGATAGATAATAATTATAATATATAGTCGGGGTCGTCCGTATCACGATTAGGTCCATTACGAGCGTCGAAACCTAAGACGTCGTAAATATATAGTTTTTTTTTTATTTTTAGTCGAAACGTCCGTATCGCGCGTAAGCCGTAACAAGCGTCGAAACCTAATACGTCGTAGATCGATAATAATTATATTATTTAGTCGGGGTCGTCCGTATCGCGATTAGGTCCATTACGAGCGTCGAAACCTAAGACGTCGTAAATATATAGTTTTTTTAGTCGAAACGTCCGTATCGCGTGTAGGTCCGTAACGAGCGTCGAAACCTAATACGTCGTAAATCGATAATAATTATATTATTTAGTCGGGGTCGTCCGTATCGCAATTACGTCCATTACGAGCGGCGAAACCTAAGACGTGGTAAATATATAGTTTTTTTTATTTTTTTAGTCGAAACGTTCGTATCGCGCGTAGGTCCGTAACGAGCATCGAAACCTAATACGTCGTAGATCGATAATAATTATATTATTTATTCGGGGTCGTCCGTTGTCACGACCCCCGACCCCACCCTGGACGGAATCGGGAGCCGCGAACCAGTTCAGTGGTACCAGTGGTTATTTAGAAAAGTAGTGCAGCGGAAATTTCATCAGGACTGTGAGTTAGGAAAAATATCAGAGTTTAGAAACACCGGATTTTATTTATTAAACAGGTGGGGATAAACCCATGTTTTATAAAGGTAGCTTATGGGATAAACCCGATTACATAAAACGATAATTCTTAATTTAATTTAATTAATAACATGAGCCACTTCTTTATGCCTTTCAGTGCCGTATCCAACTCTTATTCCGATCTACTGTAATTACCTGAAACACGTTTTAAAAAGATTTGGTCAGTGGGAAATACTGGTGAGTTCATTCAGGTTTTATAAAATGACACCTTAGTTATGAATTACAGCATAAGAGCGATTACAATGGCTTCTATCTTATTTTTATCTGACGCCGTGTCACCTCCTGGTGACAATGGTCATACCACTATTGGGACCTTTCACCCAAGTAGTGATGATTATCACTGTTAGGATTTATTAGCCTAACCGTGAGAAATTAGTAATGTGCACAATACCCCACTTGCCAGTGATTCAAGATAACCACGACTTAATCCCTGTAATTATAACTTTTGAAAATAATTGGAGTATTGTAAAACATTTGATAAAAAGAGAATGACTCACATTATAAGCATGCAGTATTGATTTAACAAGCTTCTTGATTCTACTCCTTCTGATAATTAAGCATATACTTTATTGTTTTGAACCTTCTGGTGATTAAGCATCCATTTTGATTGTAAGAGTATGGTATAGAGTTTCGAGTAGTTAAACATTTAGTTTAACAGAGTGGAATACGTATTAGTGTAAAACCAAATCAAACCTAACGATGGTCACGATATTCGAACCTTAACGAAATTCACAAAGTATAGCACTTTGGCATCCGTTAGTTGGTTCCTGAATCGATCGGACAGAATATCGAATCGGTGATTATTGGTTAGAACACCAACGTATAGAGAGAAGAAGAAAAGAAATGAGCAAGGAAAATGAATTCCTAGGCTTCCTATTTATAGGTAAGAAGTATGAAATTTCTAGGAAGTTTCCTATAGCTTTTCTATGAAGTTACCTATACATTTTCTAGGAAGCTTCCTACCCATAGATATATCTTCTTAGAGCATTCTCATCCAATCCATCAAATTATACATACATTCCACTAAAAAACAACTCCTATATCAATATATTTTCACTAAAAACAAATACTTTTTCTCTCTCCTTTTCAATTAAATAATATTATCATTACATTTTTCTCTCTCCTTCACTCACAACCACTTTCAATATATATTAAAAAAATTATACTGGGTGAACAGTGTCCCCCCAAATATACAGATGAACAGTAACATTTTCTCTCTCCTCCACTCACAACCATTTTTTATACCCTTTATAATATAAAAACTACCCTCACATATTTTGATGGTTTGAATGAGAATGCTCTTACACCTTCCTAGCACCTTCCTTTGATATTATCTATCTCATATATATATATATATATATATATATATATATATATAGGATCAGGTTCAAGAGTGAACACTAGTGTAGCTTGCGGACTGAGTGAACTAATCCTGGCCATACACGTGTGTAGATCAATGGTCAGAATTTGATGTTGAAATACACTAGTGTATTTTACGATTTGATGATGAGATCCTGGCCATACACGTTGTAGATCAATGGCCAGGATTTGTTCACTCAGTTCGCAAATACACCAGTGTTCACTCTAGAACCCCACCCTATATATATATATATATATATATATATATATATATATTTATTTTCATGTATATCTATTTAGGTGTTTAATTTACTTACTTAATTAATCTTACTTAGCTTAATTAGCAGATTAATTAATCTACTCAACTAGCTTAACTGCTAAGTTTCCTTAACAACTAAGTGTACGTAATTAGTAAGTTTACTTAATTGCTAAGTATTCTAGTTTAATAACTTCTTGGTTACGAGTTCTAATTTCTAGATATAACGGAACTCGTATTAGTGTATTAACTCAATTCAACTTTAACGATATTCACGAAATCAAAACCCTCACGACGAATGACAAAGTGCAATACTTAAACATCCATCGAATTTACGACGAATGACAAAGTATAGCCCGAGTTTTGAGCAGCACTTAAACATCCATCGGATTGGTTTCAATCAATCGGACATTGAATCGTACCAATGATTAGAGTTATTACCCTAATACGTGCAGAGTTTCGGGATTTAGAAGTTCTGACATTAGAATGACAGAACAAGAGAACAAGAGAAAGAAAAGAATTGAACGATTTGAAATGAAACCCTTGGCTTCTATTTATAGGGCTGATCGAAGGGCGTGTCGCGGCCCGCGTAAACTTGAAAGGAACCTTACGCGGCCCGCGAGAGATGGTAGGGCGGTTTGAGGGTTGCTGAGTCATGGCGTGGTCGTGACACGTTGACGACACGTGGCCTTGATCTTTATCCGGTAGTTTGCCTTGCTTTCGCGGCCCGCGTAAGCTTGGCTTAACCTTTACGCGGCCCGCGAGCGAACCAAATATCTTTTTTTTCTTTCTTTCACCAAGCACGAAGATATTTCGGGTCCGTTTCTCGCACTAGGGGTGTTTTTAGGAGCGTTTAGGGTTATGTTAAGGGTCCTAGGAGAGTCGTTACATCCGTATCGCGATTAGGTCCATTACGAGCGTCGAAACCTAAGACATCGTAAATATATAGTTTTTTTTTATTTTTAGTCGAAACGTCCATATCGCGCGTAGGTCCGTAACGAGCGTCGAAACCTAATACGTCGTAGATCGATAATGTTTATATTATGTAGTCGAGGTCGTCCGTATCGCGCGTTGGTCCGTAACGAGCGTCGAAACCTAAGACGTCGTAAATATATAGTTTTTTTTTATTTTTATTCGAAACGTCCGTATCGCGCGTAGGTCCGTAACGAGCGTCGAAACCTAATACGTCGTATATAGATAATAATTATAATTTATAGTCAAACGAGCGTCGAAACCTAATACGTCGTAGATCGATAATGTTTATATTATGTAGTCGAGGTCGTCCGTATCGCGCGTTGGTCCGTAACGAGCGTCGAAACCTAAGACGTCGTAAATATATAGTTTTTTTTATTTTTATTCGAAACGTCCGTATCGCGCGTAGGTCCGTAACGAGCGTCGAAACCTAATACGTCGTATATAGATAATAATTATAATTTATAGTCAACGTCGTCCGTATCGCGATTAGGTCCATTACGAGCGTCGAAACCTAAGACGTCGTAAATATATAGTTTTTTTTTATTTTTAGTCGAAACGTCCGTATCGCGCGTAGGTTCATAACGAGCATCGAAACCTAATACGTCATAGATCGATAATGTTTATATTATTTAGTCGAGGTGGTCCGTATCGCGCGTAGGTCCATAACGAGCGTATGTTATATATTTTTTTTAGTAAATTACAAAAGTCGTCCTTTATGTTAACACTAGATTGCTAATTGTGTTCTTTATCTTTAAAAAGTACAAAAAACATACTCGATGTTTGCAAACCACTATACGTTATGTCCTTTAACCCTAACTCAATTAGTTTTTATGGTTAAATCAGGGTAGATTTATAATTTTACTTATTTATTTAAAATTTATTTAATAAATAAAACAAAAATAGAATTTTAAAATATTAAAACTATAAAAAAAGATAGAGATCTCTCTCTCTCAATTATCTTTCTCTTTCTCTCTCTTTAACTCTCCCACTCTGGTTCTTTGTTCATACCACCAGACCAAAAACAACCGCCACTACCATCCACCTACCCCCACCGCCCACCGCCCACCACCATCTTCCCCCACAACCACCAGCACCTTCCCCCACCACCACGACTACCACCCACCTGTCGCCACCACCTACCCACCATAGCCTGCCACCATACCCGTAGTAGGTGTACAATGAAAATAACCACAGTTTAACAATATTACAATTAAACTTTTAACATCCTTTTACCTTCTGAAAACAAAGCAGCACCACCACTTTAAAAGCATCATACATCCCCACTGTGCTCCAGTAAGTTTTCTAATTATCAAAATAAGGAAGACACAAAGCAATCAAACCATACCATGACTGAAACTTAATTAGCATATAAACATTTGTGTTGTTAATTGTCAGTGTAATTATTTATCTTTTTGTTGGTTTTCGTAAAACTTAACCAATAGAAAACCCTCTCAATACTGTTGATATTGGATGAAATTCAGTACAATTCACATTAAAAATGATTTTAATTTTAAACCCCCTGCTACACCCTAATTCCATATAACCAAGCATATAACAATCAAAACATGAACTGCTAATAATAAAAGCAATTTCTCATGCTTCAAAGACATTAAAACACTAAACTCGAAGTGAAATACTAATTGAATTGACGGAGAAACATTTTATGTACCTTGAAGATGTGGAATTCAGAAATTGCACTGTCCTGCTACAAGATCACCAAGCTCCGCTGGAAAAAAGCAACACCTTTTGCATTCTAACCCATCTCCCAATACATCAACGTTTGTATTATTATTTTCATTCTAACCCAAAACCCCATTTACTTAAATCAGACTCCCCATTTTCAACTGGAAACACTCCGTACCTTTCATCGTCGGTCAACCTAATTCTCCGGTAAGATACCTCCGATCAACTGCAACATCTTCATCACACTCCCATCCATGCCGTCATGATTTGGTGGGGGTGGTGGCGGCAGATGGGTGGTAGTGGTGGTAGGGGAGGTGCTCGTGGTTTTGGGGGAAAGTAGTGATGGCCGGTGGGGGAAGGTGCTGGTGGTTGTGGGGGAAGGTGGTGATGGTCGGTGGGGGTAGGTGGATGGTAGTGGTGGTGGTGGTTTATGGTGCAGGTAGTGTGAACAAATAGCCAAAAAAGAGAGAGTTAAAAGAGAGAGAGTTGAGAGAGACAGACTTGATTTATCTTTTTATATAGTTTTAATATTTTAGAATTTTGTTTTTTTGTTTTATTTATTAAACAGATTTTAAATAATTGAGTAAAATTACCAATCTATCCTGATTTAACCATAAAAACTAACTGAGTTAGGGTTAAACGACATAACGTGCAGTGGTTTGCAAACATCAAGTACGTATTTTGTACTTTTTAAAGAAAAAGGACACACTTTGCAATTTAGTGGCAACATAAAGGACGATTTTTGTAATTTACTCTTTTTTTTAATTAATTAAAAATTGTTATATTTTGAAAAAAATTTGATTAAAATTGTTTAATCATGCAGATATGGAATTCGCTATTGGTAGAGGGAGAGGTCGGGGTGCTGGCCGGGGAGGTAGCGGTGGAGGTGGCGGTCGAGGTGGCGGTGGCGGTGGCGGTGGCGGTGGCTGTGGCGGTGGGCCTGGACGTGGCCGCGCAGGTGGAGCGGCAGGGGCGTTGATGGCGGTGGCGGTGCCTGGTGGGTGTGGACATGGACGTGGCCGTGGGCGCGGGCGTGGCGCGGACCCTGGAGAGGATCCCCTGATGGAGCATCCTTATCGGATGTTCGAGGAGGGGAGCGAGGCTTATCACAGATGTGAAAAATTTTTCGTCGTATGGAGATCGGCGGCCACGCCGCCCTCGATTAGGGAGCTCTAGATGAGGTTGACGAGTCGGCGAGAGCCCGACAGTTCATCGGACACCATACTCCATGGTCAGGTATACTATTTGTTACTGTTTTTTCTTTGTTTTGTATAGGACATGCATACTAACCACACTATGTGACAGGTTGTTCGATATTGCATACACGCCGTCTTACAGGGTCATGACGTGCGAGTTTTTGTCGACTTTGGACTTCGCTCCCAGGCCTGCAGACCGTCCGGAGGAGGATGACGACCCGGACGGCCCGTGGATAAAGGTCAGCTTTCGTCTAGCAAACCAGTGGCATTTGATGTCACTCAGACAGTTTGCCCAGCACTGCGGCCTTTGTAGGGTGGAGGAGATAGACACCCACATCTACGCCGACGGCATATGGATGGCCCCCCCTACGACTCTGATGAGGTTCTGGCAGGTGATCAGCCAGCATCCCTTCGGCCTGACGTTGAAGTCGAGGTCTTCCTATATCTCCGATCCCCTCTACCGTTACCTGTACAAGCTTATTGCCACATCTATAGCACCACGCGAGAAGAGTCGCGAGTGGTGCAATAAAGGGGATCTCTTTTACCTGTACTGCCTTATATGGGGGGAGAGGGCGCCCTCCATCGCTGCCTAGGCTAGTGGTTCGCAGCGGCGTACCACAGGCAGGACATGTCTGTGCTGTACCGGGGGGGGGGGGGGGGGGCGTACATCACACGTATCGTCGTCTCCTTAGGCCTTGTTCCCCAGCAGGACCCATTATTCTCGGAGGGGGGCGTGGTGGAGCCGGTTAGGTTGACCCGTACCACCCTGATCGGCATTCACGTTACCCATGACTTCCCTGGGCTCGGGCTGCGACTTATAGGGGACGACAGGGAGGTGTTCGTCCCCGCCGCTCTCCCAGACGAGCTACCAGCGTTGCGTCAAGAGCCGGCACAAGGTGAGGGTCAGCCGGCAGATGGTGATGCCGCAGAGGGTGACGAGGATGACTCCGATGACGATGATGGTTACCACGCTGAGCCACTACCTCCGCCGTCGCCTTCATTTCCATTAGGTGCTCCGCCACTACAGCCGCAGCCACATGGGGTGCCTCAGTACCCCAGCACGTAGTCGACGACGAGCTCGATCCAGCTGTGGTACGTGCGTTACATCAGTTGGAGGCGCGGATGAAAGTGCGGATGGATGCCGCTCACGACCGTATGGAACGTCTTTTCATGGAGGCGATCCAGGCACTCCGGTGTGGTGAGCAGCCCGGTCTGGATCAGGGGGCCGTGACCTCAGTCACTGCGGGGGAGGGGCCCTCAGGCACCACTCAGGATCCATAGGTTTAGGATCGTTGTACTTTTCTTGTATTTTGACGGTTTATGTATTTTGAACAATGGCCTGTGTATGTACAAACTTATTATGTAATTAAATTTGCAGTTTCAGATTATTTGTATTTGTGATTGTTTATTTTAACTGTTTAGATTGGTATGCTTGGTTACGTACAATCTATAATACGACATTAAGTTAAAAATGTGATACTATACGACACGATACACTATAATACGATATTTAACGATATAAAAATAATAGAGATGTGATACGATACGACACGATACGCTATAATACGATACTTAATGATATAAAAATAATAAAGATTTTAAAACTTATTAAAACAAAAACAACCAACAATAAATAGCAATAACAAACCCAAAACACCAAAGACCCAACATAACACACCAAAAATAAACTTTAAAAATTCATTGCCTCAATACGCATCGTATAGGCCTATACGATGCGTATTATGCCAGCCGCCAGACAACACCTGCACCTGTCAGTCTGCAATGTTTTTTTTTTTACTTTTTCAATACGCATCGTATAGACCTATACGGTGCGTATTAAAAATCCAGGGTGTGCGGATAGATAATGAGGTATGGGAATAGAATTCCCCTTCTTTTAACAGTAGTTCTCAAACTAGTTCCATTCACCTAGACAAAAAAATTGAATATTTCTATACTCTCAAACCATTGTCTCCACTTAAATTTTATTGAAGATTAATTACTTCCTTGTGTAAAGATTCCACACCACTCTTGTAAATAAAAAGATTCATGTCACACGAAGCGCCATCAAAATATCAATGTTAGTTGGATAGTTTAAAGATTACTTTTAACTTTAGCCTACAATATAGTTATTGTTAGATTAGTTAAAATTATGAAGTTTACAATTATTTCTATTAAACAAGCCCGTTTTCTTTTATCCTGCAAAATTGCAGTAGTGGAATGTGAATAATCATATCATATTAAGTTGATAAAACAATAACTATCGCTTTAAACAGTGTCGTGACCCATGACGGTTACTAAAAAATACCATAACTTTTTGTAGGAAACTTCAAACGCCATGAAACGTGAACCATCAGAAACTAAATATCCGGAGCATAATAATCCATGGGTCATACTTTTAACTTGATTAACATTTGAGCCTTCAAATACCCCTTGAAGAAACTCTTAGCGGTGTAAACGAACGGAGCTGCTCTACTTGGCTTGAAAAATGCCCGAAACGAGTCGAGCTTACATGAGCTGGAGTAGAGCGTGAGCCAAAAGATAAGCTTGATTAGTTAACGCGTCTGAGCCTGAGCTTCAATTATCGAGCTTGAGCCGGCTTGCGAGCCTGAACGAACCCATTAATTTATATAATGTTTAATTGATATATTAAATATATAGTTAAAAATAAAAATAATTATTTTTTATGAAATTGTGAAAAATAACTAAATTATATATTAATTTGTAAAATAAATAATTATAATTAATATAAGTTAATTGGACATAGTTTAAAGAGTGAAAACAAATCTTAGTAAAAATGAGATTCATGTGAGCCCAAGCACCATCAAAATAATGAACATTAGTTGGATTACTATTGACATAGTTTAAAGATTAATTTTAATTTTAATTTTAATGTTAGTCTACAATATAATTATTGCTATATTAGATTAAATTTTGAAGGGTATATTGTAAATACTAATGTTCAAAATTAACGAGGTTCTATTTAGGAGGGAGGGGGTGTAATCGACTCAAACCAGGTTGAGCTAGACCTCGAACTTAAACGGCCTAGCTCGGCTGTAACAACTCTTGCCTAAATTATTACTTCTTATCTTAATGACGTCCATTAGAAAACCTTAATTGAGACCCCCAAGTAGTATGGCATGACCCATAATTTTTTTCAGAAGAATCGAAACTAGGATCAGGGCCCCCTAAAACTCCAGGGGGGGGGGGGGTATCCCCTAATTGATAATTATCCTCAAAAGCGTATGTAAAGCACGAATTTCGTTTGTTGTTGACTCACCTGGGCTATGTGGGACACGAGGCTACCCTACCCTAAAAGGGTAGCCGTCGCGCCACACGCCAGGACCAGGTGGGTCTGGCGCGCCACGCGAGAGGGGCCAAAATTCTGTATAAAGCCCAGGAGTTTGGCACTTGCATGGCTGTTGAGTTTCGACGTAAAAATTCATTTCGTACGTTGAGATATTCGTTGTTTCGTTCAAAAACACACACAAGCACGAATCTCTGCTGCGACAACAGGGTAATAACTCGATCACTGCTATGATACAATGTCCAATCGATTGAAACCAATCCGATGGATGTTTAAGTGCTGCCCGAATTCGGGCTATACTTTGTCATTCGTCGTGAAGGTTTTGATTTCGTGAGCTTATCGTAAATGTTGTATTAAGTTACTGACCTAGTTTCGTGTGCATTGTTATTTACCTAGGTTACAAGACTAAATCAGTAGGCAAGGTTCTGTCCATTTTAAACTTGCAAAGTGAGTCATTCTCTTTTTATCAAATTGTTTCCAAAACCCTATTTATTTTCAAAGTTATAATTACAGGGATTAAGTCTTTGTAGTCTTCATTACAGCCGGTATGTGTGGTTTTGTATACATTACTTGATAATCGTCACCATTGGACAACGGGTTAGCCAATGGGTGATATGACCATAGTCACAGAATCGGGTCGAGTGACAAATACCGTTGGGTAATTGGTTGATATAAACATTGTAATTGCCCTTAATACTGTAACTTTTAACAATGTGTCATTTTGTGTAATTTGAATGGCTCGCCAGTATTTCCCCGCTGATAAAATTTTTCTTAAACATGTTTCGGGTGATTTGTTGTGAATCAGGGAAAAGTGCCATTTAGCACTACCAGCTTGAAGAAAGTGGCTCAATAAATAAATAAACATGTTTTTGTAAAACAGGGATTTTCCAGTGAAATTTCCTTTATTGTAAATTATGGGGTTTGTCCCAAATTGTGAAATAAAATAAATTGGGAATTTTCAATTAGAAAGATCCTGTTAAAATTTCTGCTGCCAAAATAAACAATACCACGGGTTTCTGTCCTACGGCTCCGGAAACGGGTAAAACCGGGTCGAGGGCCATGACAGAAAAATGTGGTATCAGAGCCACTGATTGAATATAATTAAGCATTTAGAAATACTTAATTTCTCTAATTGCCATTCCGTGATTCTATGAAAAAGTTAATTTAGAATAAATAAAAATTTTAACTTAAATTTGTGTATGTTTCTTCATGTGTGCGAACAGCATGAATGAACTGTCGGAGGCACTCCGAAACTTTACTATCCATAGCACCGATATGGATACCACAGGAAACCCATCTGGGAACCTGGCAGATACGGAGGAACCACTAACATTCCAGGCCCAGGCCCAGGAGAAACCAAAGCTGAAAAAGAGAAGGGGAATCTTGGACTGGAAACGTGGGCGTAGGAAGAAGCCAGCTGCACAGAAGATTAAAAAGACTAAGGATCCAAAGGATAAAGGAAAAGGAAAAGAGATCGGAGAGAGTTCCGGGCAAGCGCTGGAAATGCCACCCTGGGAGGAGCTGGATCGCAAACTGGCGAATTGTGACCTCATCGGACCTGCCGATGAAAACCACTTCAATTACCCCGCTGAATCCCAACTTCCAGTTAATTTGGAACCGGCTATCCTAGATCCCATTGTCAACCCCTAACCTGTTATAGGCCAGCTGGAGGAATGGTGGACAAATGACTGGCAGTTTCAGAATTTCATGAATAACCCCAACGTCTTTTTTCCCCAATTTGACCCTGAGCCTGCACCAAACCCACCTATGAGCACAGAAAACTTGGCTGAACTCCGTCATTATGGCGAGGAGCTGGTGGAGACAGGAAATATAATTAGGGATGTGGGGGAGAAAATCACATGGAAATACGACGAGAGGGAGCATCGTTTCTGAAGGGCCGGTTAAAACTGTGGTTGCATGTTTAATAATAATGATAATAATATAATAACAAATAATAAAAATATAATTATGTAAAATAACTTAAAATAAAACTTTTGTAATATAACTGGTGTGTATTGATGCATACTAAAATATATAAAAATATGAAAGTCGCAAAGTCGACAATTTTGGCTATACATGTTGACATGATTATGTGCGATTGCTTTATTGTGTTTGGTTGTTATTTAATTCCGATAATAATTTATACTGTTAATTATTATTCAGATGTAAAACGCGGAAAACCAACCTGTCAATGAAGTTAATCAATCTGAACAAAATAATGAGGATCATTTCCTTAATAGGTAAGATATAGAAAATATCGTCGCCCAGGGAATAGCCAATGCTATCCCGGCAATCGTCGCTGCTGTTAAAAGTCCTGTTGAGCCTTCACAAGCCAACCCTAGTAAACGCACGCGCGACGATAATTTCAGTAACAGTGTTAATGGAGGCGGCAATAATGACAACAACGTGATTCAAGCCCCAATACTTAAGAAAATGAAAGTTGCAACACCTGATTGCACTTATAAAGAATTTCTTGCCTGTAAACCCGTTGAATTTGCAGGCAATGAAGGGGCGACAGCTGCACTGCGTTGGTTGGAGAAAACCGAGGCAGTAATTAAAATAAGTAAATGTACCGAGGAAGACAAGGTTATGTATGCGTCCCACCTTTTCAAGGAAGAGGCATTAGAATGGTGGAACACGGTACTGCAAGCCAAGGGAAGTGACATGGCTTATGCCATGAGTTGGGAAGAATTTAAGCGATTAGTGGAAAGAAAATTTTGTCCCGAATATGAAAAGGAACAAATGGCAAATAAGTTCCTGAGCTACCGGATGGTGGATGTTGACTGCCGAGGGTATACTTCGAAGTTCTTCGAATATGCCAGAATTGTACCAACTCTGGCTTCGCCAAAACCGGTGCTTATTTCTCGCTATATTTGGGGTTTAATTAGCGAGATTCGGGATATCGTCAAGGCTACGAGACCCCACACAATTGACGATGCGGTCGAGCTGGCCAATACCTTGACAGACGGACTGGTGCGCACGAGAGAAGAAAACAGGAAAAAGGAATTGGCCTAAAAGATTATCAAGGATTTTGTGGGGGTAATAATAGTAGTACTTTCAAGAAAAAGGGAACTGGGCAATCTTCCATACCTCCATTCTGCAGAAACTGTCGAAAGAAACATTTTGGTAAATGTCTTGAGAAATGTAATTTCTGCAAGGCACAAGGGCACCGAGAGGAGGAATGCAGGAAGAAATCAACAATTTGCTTCAATTGCGGAGAAACAGGGCATTTCAGACCAGAATGCCCTAAACTGGTCAAGCCAGCCGAGAACAAGGCCAAACCTACTGACGGAACTAATAAGAAGAATGCAAGAGCCTTCCAGCTGACCACGCAGGAAGCGGATATGATTCCGAATGTAATAGCTGGTACGTTCCTAGTTCATGACGTTTATGCGAAAGTATTATTTGACTCTGGTGCAAACCAAAGTTTTATAAATACTTCATTCTGCCAAGCTCTTAAGCAACCCTTAACCAAACTTAGGCAGATTTATACGGTAGAAACGGCATATGGAAATTCTGTTAATATAGATAAGATTTTGCAAAAAAGGTAAGATAGAACTTCCAGGCCATAAATTTTCTGCAAACCTGCTACCTATGAATTTAGCTGGATTCGATGTCGTGTTAGGAATGGATTGGTTAGTAGCCAACCATGCTCGAATCCTCTGTGACAAGAATTCCATAGAAATTCATACACCTGCAGGAGAAGTAATTATGATTACAGGAGATAAGCCGCGCAAACCATTAAAGTTCATTTCGGTAATGAAAATTGCTAGTTATGAGCGAAAACAAGGAATAGTGTATATGATTTCGGTAATCATTAACACTAAAAGTAAAGAACTTAAGGAAATTCCTGTAATATCAGAATACCCAGACGTATTTCTGAAAGAACTACCAGGATTACCACCAGATAGGGAAGTAGAATTTAGAATTCATCTAATTCCTGGAGCTACCCCAATAGCTAAGGCACCTTATCGGTTAGCACCCACCGAAATGTTAGAACTGAAAAAGCAGTTAGATGAATTGCTCAGTAAAGGATTTATACAACCTAGTTTATCCCCTTGGGGAGCACCAGTATTGTTTGTGAAAAAGAAGGATGGGTCGATGCGAATGTGTATCGATTATAGATAATTGAATAAGATTACAATTAAGAATCGATGCCCATTACCTAGGATTGACGATCTTTTTGATCAACTTCAAGGAGCTAGATATTTTTCTAAGATAGATTTACGCTCCGGATATCACCAGTTGAAAGTACAAGAAGAAGACATACCTAAAATCGCTTTCAGAACTAGGTATGGTCACCACGAGTTTACAGTTATGCCATTTGGACTAACAAATGCTCCTGCAGCATTTATGGACATGATGAATAGGATCTGTAAACCGTATTTGGATAAATTCATAATTGTCTTTATCGACGATATACTTATTTATTCCAAAAGTCAGGACGAGCATTGTAAGCATTTACGAGCACTCTTAACTTTGTTAAGAAAGGAAAAGCTCTATGCCAAATTCTCAAAATGTGAATTTTGGCTACAGGAGGTGCAATTTTTAGGACACATGGTGAATCACGAAGGTATTCACGTAGATCCCTCCAAAATAGAAGCAATCACCAATTGGAAGGTCCCACAATCAGCTACCGAAGTTAAAGTTTTCTAGGATTAGCTGGCTATTATAGACGCTTCATTAAGGACTTCTCTAAGATAGATGTTCCATTAACTAAGTTAACCTGTATAGCAGTCAAGTTTGAATGGGGACCTAGCTAATAGGAGGCCTTTAAGATTTTAAAGCAAAGGTTAACAAACGCCCCAATTCTTGTTTTACCAGAAGGAACAAAAGATTTTGAAATTTACTGTGATGCTTCTAAGTTAGGGTTAGGATGTGTACTAATGCAACGCAAGAAGGTAATTGCATATGCACTAAGAAAGTTGAAAAAGCACGAGGAAAATTATACGACTCATGACTTAGAATTAGGAGCAATAATTTTTTCCCTTAAGATTTGGAGACACTATCTGTATGGAAGTAAGTTTACAGTTTATACAGATCATAAGAATTTAAGATATATATTTGGGCAAAAAGAATTAAACATGAGACAACAAAGAAGGATGGAAATTTTAAGTGATTAGGACTGTGATATTCAATATCACGAAGGAAAACCAAACGTAGTTGCAGATGCCTTAAGTCGTAAGTATCATGGAAAACAAAGACGAATTCGTGCTCTTAGATTAAATCTTCAAGTAGATTTAATAGAACAATTGAAGAATGTTCAAGAAACAGCGATCAAAGATGATGCTGAAGGAATGAAAGGAAGGATAAAGGAATTAGAGCAAGGAACTGATGGAATTTGGAGATTCCACAAGAAAAGGATTTGGGTAACTAAGCAAGGAAATTTAAGAGATAAAATTTTAGAGGATGCCCATAAATCTAGATATACCTTGCACCCTGGAAATAACAAGATGTACCAAGATTTAAGAAATAACTTCTGGTGGATAGGAATGAAAAAGGACATAGCTAGATATGTATCTAAGTGTCTGACCTGTTCACAAGTTAAGGCAGAACATCAGAAACCTTCAGGGTTACTCCAACAATTAGAAATGCCTGTATGGAAATGGGAACTAATAACAAAGGATTTTGTTACTAAGTTGCCCAAAACCAGAAAAGGTAACAACGCGATTTGGGTAATTGTGGATCGATTGACCAAATCAGCTCATTTTCTGCCCATGAAGGAAACCTTTAGCATGGAAAGATTAGCAAAGTTATACGTAGACGAGGTAGTATCCTTAAATGGAGTTCCACTCGCCATAGTATCAGATAGGGATAGTCGTTTCACCTCGCACTTTTGGACAAGTTTCCAAGAAGCAATGGGGACCTGATTAAACTTAAGTACTGCATACCATCCCCAAACAGACGGACAGAGTGAAAGGACGATCCAAACCCTGGAAGACATGCTCAGAGCATGTGTAATAGATTTTGGTGGAAACTGGGATAACCACCTACCCTTAATCTAATTCTCCTAAAACAATAGTTATCATGCAAGTATCGAAGCTGCCCCGTTCGAAGCACTGTATGGACGAAAGTGTAGAACTCCAGTTTGCTGGGCAGAAATAGGAGAAAGTCAATTATCAGGTCCTGAAATTGTACAAGAAACCACCGACAAGATAACTCAAATCAAGGAAAGACTGAAGACGGCTCGAGATCGCCAGAAAAGTTATGCCGACAATCGACGTAAGCCACTAGAATTTCAAGTGAGAGACAAGGTATTCTTGAAAGTTTCTCATTGAAAAGGGGTAGTTCGGTTCGGTAAGAAAGGAAAGCTAAGTCCAAGGTACATAGGACCATTTACCATCACCCAACGCATAGGACCAGTTGCCTATCGCTTACAACTACCAGAAGAACTAGCAGGGGTACATGACGTATTCCATGTATCCAATCTCAAGAAATGTTTATCGGATAAGTCCCTGGTAATACCTCTTCAAGACATAGAGGTAAATGAAAAATTAAAATTTGTCGAAAAACCTCTTCAAATAGAAGACAGAAAGGTCAAGTTCCTCAAGCACAAGAGACTGGTGCTGGTCAAAGTAAAGTGGGATTCGAAAAGAGGACCTGAGTACACTTGGGAACTGGAATCAGAAATGAAGCGGAAATATCCTTACTTGTTCCACTAAATCTCGAGGACGAGATTTTAAATAAGGTGGGGAGGATGTAACAACTCTTGCCTAAATTATTACTTCTTATCTTAATGGCGTCCATTAGAAAACCTTAATTGAGACCCCCAAGTAGTATGGCATGACCCATAATGTTTTTAGAACAATCGAAACTAGGATCAGGGCCCCCTAAAACTCAAGGGGGGTATCCCCTAATTGATAATTATCCTCAAAACCGTATGTAAAGCACAAATTTCGTTTGTTGTTGACTCACCTGGGCTATGTGGGACACGAGGCTACCCTACCCTAAAAGGGTAGCCGTCGCGCCACGCGCCAGGACCAGGTGGGTCTGGCGCGCCACGCGACAGGGGCCAAAATTCAGTATAAAGCTCAGGAGTTTGGCACTTGCATGGCTGTTGTGTTTCGACGTAAAAATTCATTTCGTACGTTGAGATATTCGTTGTTTCGTTCAAAAACACACACAAGCACGAATCTCTGCTGCGACAACAGGGTAATAACTCGATCACTGCTACGATACAATGTCCGATCGATTGAAACCAATCCGATGGATGTTTAAATGTTGCCCGAATTCAGGCTATACTTTGTCATTCGTCGTGAAGGTTTTGATTTCGTGAGCTTATCGTAAATGTTGTATTAAGTTACTGACCTAGTTTCGTGTGCATTGTTATTTACCTAGGTTACAAGACTAAATCAGTAGGCAAGGTTCTGCCCAATTTAAACTTGCAAAGTGAGTCATTCTCTTTTTATCAAATTGTTTCCAAAACCCTATTTATTTTCAAAGTTATAATTACAGGGATTAAGTCTTTGTAGTCTTCAATTACAGCCGCTACATGGGGTTTTGTTTACATTACTTGATAATCGTCACCATTGGACAACGGTTAGCCAATGGGTGATATGACTATAGTCACAGAATCGGGTCGAGTGACAAATACCGTTGGGTAATTGGTTGATATAAACATTGTAATCGCCCTTAATACTGTAACTTACAACAATGTGTCGTTTTGTGCAATTTGAATGACTCGCCAGTATTTCCCCGCTGATAAATTTTTTCTTAAACATGTTTCAGGTGATTTACTGTGAATCAGGGAAAAGTGCCGCGTAGCACTACCAGCTTGAAGAAAGTGGCTCAGTAAATAAATAAACATGTTTTTGTAAAACAGGGATTTTCCAGTGAAATTTCCTTTATTGTAAATTATCGGGTTTGTCCCAAATTATGAAATAAAATAAATTGGGCATTTTCAATTAAAAAGATCCTGTTAAAATTTTCGCTGCCAAAATAAACAATACCACGGGTTTCTGTCCTGCGGCTCCTGAAACGGGTAAAACCGGGTCGGGGGCCATGACATCGTCTCAGTTGGTCTATTTTATTATGCTGAAAAGTTGAGCTTGAGCTCGACTTGTAAAATGTTCAAGCCAGCTCGAGCCAATATCGAATTGACTCGTTAATTATAATTTTTTACAAATATTGATAACATAAAAAACAAAAATTAAAAATAAAAGTTACACATATAATCTATATGTATTATTTTTATTTTTCCAAAATTTAAAGACCGAAAGGCATATTAAAAGTACTATGTATAATTTTTGTTTATTTTCCCATATTTATATATGTTATTGTTTACTTTAACTTAAAATGTTAACACTTAACCCATCTCACATATTTTTTAATACATTTAAAATCAAGATTAATCTATATAAAATAAAATAAATGAGCGGGCTCACGAGCCGAGCCAGGCTTAGCTCGGGCTCGGCTCGTTTACAAATTGAGCCGAACCGAGGCAACTCATTTACAACCAAGGTTTTTTCCGACTAAGTTTCAAAATAAATGAAATTTTTGAAATTAAATAGTACAACCAAATTATAATCAATAATCTCCAAACCAAACAACCAATGTCAAAAAATGACGATGAAAACAAATAGCTTCATGGTTTTATAATAGCACATGTAGTAATTAGGCTACTCGGTATGGGGACCGTCCCCCTTGCGTTCTGGTCCGGCGCCGTTCCGCACACCATCCCGCCCCCCCACCGTCGGCGTCGTGATTGTCTCCAAGGAGACGTTGGGGACAAAGCAGAACAGGACAAAATTTACCCCCTTTTCAAGGTGTTTTCTTTGCAAAATTTAAAAAAAAAAAATAATTTAATTGCCATAATTAGTGGGGTAGGATCATCCTCCCATTTCCAGTTTTTTGCCATGGCGGATCATCCTCTATAGGACTATGATGTGGCGCCTAGCTGGCGGATCATCCTCCCAGGATGATCACCATTCCGCATAGCCTTATAAATAATTAATTTAAATAAAGTAGGTCTACTAAGTAAATTACTAGGATATTACTACCATTACAACCACAAATGAAACCAAACATCATACTTCGAGGCTATATCAGTTAATTTTAAAGCGTAGGAACCAAATCCATAATATCACACCCTCAAATTTCCACGTGCGGACTACCACCGCGAGGCGTGTAACTGCCCATGATCAAGCCACCAATCACATTGAACATTTAATATAAGTAACATAAAAACCATCACCAATGCGATTAGTGACATAACGTTTAAGTCTAAAACATAATAAGTTTTAAATAAGTTCCAAAACATAACAAGTTCAACAAAATAAAGTTTGAGCATTTAGCGGAAGCGATAAGTTCATAAGTAGCTTAAAAACATAAGTTCAAAAGTAGAAATCCGATAACGGATTCTAGACGACCACCGTAGCTCTCCAAACAAGCTCCGACGCAGCATCTACGAACCTGCAAGCATGCAGTAGGGTGTCAACATAAAGTTGAGCGAGTTCACAGTTTTCGAAAACGGTTTTCTTGTTTTATCTCAAAAACGTTTGTTTTATGCGTTACCATGTTATCCAGAATGTGTAGTGGGAAATTCATCACATAAAGAGCTACTAAACTGTGCAGATATCGAAACCTTGACGTAATTGTTGTTTGCCCCAGATCAATGTTCTACCATCATTGACCTATGATTCCAGATAATATTTCACTACCAGCTCCCAACACGGTGTGAGGTTTGTCAAACCTAATAGCGCTATCAACTAATATCTCGTTCGCTCCCCCGACTAATCGATATATACGTAAGGGGACTTTCACGGTAGAGTTTCGTTTAGTATGGAAGTTCCCGATCTTGGGAATACATGTTTTGAACTTATGAGTTTTGTTTAATTACTATTCCGTTCCCTCGGAATATTAGGTTCCAAAACCACCGGGAATACATGCTTAGAGTGTTTAAGAAAACAGTGGGTGCGACTAGCATTTAAGAAAACAGTGGGACTATCTTTGACTTGTGCGATCAGATTATATAGGAAACCAATGTTGTGCGATTCCATTCAAAAAAATTGTGCGTTTACAATTAGTTGTGCTATTGATTTATGATAAAAAATACAAAACAAGTGTGGGGTCGGTTCATTAAATGAATTGTACGACTATCATTTCATGCTCCTCCCATTATCCCAATTCAAATCAAATAAGACAAAACATTCAGCCATAGGATTTCAAATCATGCAATGCTTAATTGGGTTGTACTTTATGCATATATATTTATATACTATAAGAAACAGAGCATCATGATATTACCCACATTCCATTCACTTAGGCCGGAGGGTGTGGGGGGCGCCATACCCGCCACCTCAGCCTCTATAGCGCCCCGGGCGCTATACACCCACACCCTCCATGTTAAGGAGGGGGCGCCATACACATTCAACCAACATGATAACGAGGGAGGATGGGTTATCAGGTGGGGCCCACTTGTTTGCACCAATAAAAAAAAATTTCTATAGCGCCCCTAGGGGTTATCACCACACCCTTCATGTTAAAGGGGGGTTATAAAGCCCCCTTGGCTGACGTGGCACTGAGGTGGCGCTTATAAAGCCCCAAGGGGGTTATCCCACACCCTCTAGCCTTAGAGGTATCATCTTTTTCATCAACAAGATTTCTCATAACATTTCATCTTATCATTTCATTCTAGCAATATCACAGAAGCAAAGAATCATCTTAACAATTTCACCAACCATGCATGACCAGGTTGTACTCTAAGCATAACCGTTTGTAACCACCATTAAAACACCACATCAAGCATTCAAAGGAACAACCCAGATTCGAATGGAACAGTGCATTAGCCTAAGTCTACTTTGTTTATTACTAGCTCACGTTTACAAATACTTGATATTGTGAATAAAGATGATGAACATGTGAAAAAGCACTTTACACAATCATTATAACAAGCACTGTTTTACCATTTGAAGCACATAATATACACACATGAAAATCATTTCAACAATTTTGGCAATCTTTTGAACCTGACACTTGAAATGTCGAACCAAACTGACCAGCTTAAACCCGAGACCCGAAACTCCGACTACTGAGAACCTGGCACTTGAAATGGAGGTTGAACCGCTCTGAATCGGAGCCGCCGCCGCTGCGTACCGTCGCCGCCGTGCGCCGCCACCTTCCGGTGGTGGCCTGTCGTTTAATATCGAGGAACAGGGGGGAGAGTGTTGGGGTTTTACTGGGTGCGTGGGGAGTGTTGTTCATCGGAGAAGAAAGAGGTTCAGAAGGGTGTGGGTGCGGCTGCCGGAATGTATCCCCGATCGCCGGAGACAAATCTGATCGGACAGGAGAAGAAGAGAAGGTGAGTTATGCGGCTGAACATTTGTAGTAGGGTTTTTATGTTTATTAAAATGAGGGTGGGGTTTATAAGAGGGTATTTATAGGATATGGTTTAGGTTAATTAGGGAGTGGGCTTGGGCCTAGCCCAAGTGTGTGTGGATTAAGTGTCAAGCTAAAACCAACAGGTCCGATTAAAATTAACTAGATACGTAAGTATTTAAAACTCTCGTCGCGGTTTATTATTTTGCAAATAATAATATTAATTATACTAATATCCACAATTTCACATATTACTAAAATACCCTTCTCTCGACAACGAGAGTACGGGTTGTCACACATAATTTGTCCGATTGCACTCTTTTCTTAGTTATATAAGCCATTTGTCGCTTACAAAGTAATCATGCAACCAATTGACATGAGACTATGGGGTATGGAGGGGATTGGGTTAGGGTCATTGTTTGACACGTGGCAGATGCGGGCTCCACCAGTCCACACCCAAAAAAGTGGGGTGTGGAAGGGGCGTGGCTAGGCGGCGTTGGGGTGCCATGTAGCACCTAAATTTCTTTTCTTTATATTAATCATAGAATTTAGTAAATAATTTTAAAAACATTTTTTATTTATATTAAATAAAATAAAAAAAATACATTACATCACCAAAAAAAAAATCAATCATCTTCATCTTCATTGGAGTCGAATCTAGGAAGTGTCAAAACATGTTCTACCATCGACACTGCTAATAATAATAATTCCGCCCCGTCTTCGTCGTCGGATGAGAATGACAAAACAAATTTATCATACGAATCGCTTGAACTTGAAGAATTCATTTTATATATTTTTTTTTGGAGTTTGATAGTGGTTTTTGAATTTTTAGATGGTAAAACTGAGTAAGAAATGTTTGGTTTATATAGAAAATAATTAAAAGAAACTTTTGACTTAAAAGGGAAAAAATAACCACGATGTTTTTCTTCTCAAACATGCTCAGGTTCGAATCCCTCTTCAGGAACTTTATTTACTTTTCTTTTCTTTTCATCTTCAACTCAAACCCTAGCTCTTCTCTGACGTCGTTTACAGATCTCCGTCGACTAATTTCTCACATTATTTCATCATTCAGTATTTTAATATCAGATCTGAATCGAAATCTATCTTATAATATTATTCAATTTTACAGCCGAAATTCACCCCCAAACCACCGGTTCTGAGGAGACAAACTTTGTCTTGCTGTACCTTTTCTACTTCCAATTTTGTAATTTGAGTGTTTGTGATTTTCATTTTGTACAGTCAGAGTACTGATGATGATTCTGCAATCGAGCAGGAATTACTCTACACAGTCGTTGTAAATATTTCTTTCTCTCTCCTTTTTTGTGGTGTTATATTACAATTTTATTGATATTTTATAATATATTGATAGATCTGTCGCTTGATTGCCTAAATTTTAACAAATCTCTTGTTTCTGACTAGAAATTTAGATGAAATATAACCATATCTCAAAACTGGTGTCCCTGAATACATACAGTTTAGGTGAACTGGGTGGTTTTCACGGTTTTACTGTTCGGTTTTCCGAAAAAAAAAATAAATTTTTAAAAGAGCATAATTTTGTATTAAATTCTTTAAACAAATGATAAGATTGTTCATGAGTATGATATAGGTAGATAACTTTATATTTCTAAAATAAAAAATATAAATAATAAATGCAAAATAGTCTGTTCAGCTTAGACAACTGATTTCAACTTTCAAACGATTAACCAAACCGTAAACTAGCAATTCGTTAGAACTATACCGTGAACCGGATCATACATACTTCAAACCGGTTGACGATCTTCGGTTTCGGCAGTTTGGTGGTTTGGGATGTTTATGAACACGTGATACTATTATCACTTTACTCTTTAAAAATGAGTTGTAAGAAGTTGAACATTCTCCAAAAGATATATGAAGTTGATACATGTTAAAATTTGATTTTTAGGGATGGAGGCAGTAGGTGTGGTGACAGCCATTGGGACACGGGTGTGTGATTTTGTAACAACCCTCGGTAAAACCAACACCCTCATAATATTTCCGACCCTCTAATATACTATAAAATGTCTCAATATGTTTTATATTACACCCCGTATGTGAAAACCGAGCCCGAATTATATTATAGTTTATAAAATAAATTAAAAATCTGAAAATGTAAGTTGAGGCGGGCCGCGTAGGACCTCACCTCAAGCTTACGTGGGCCGCGCAGACTCATCAAACGCGGATACATCCGGTGCTGACACGTGTCGACATCGTGTCGAACCTAGTGATGACCCAGCTAAGCTATTAGGTTGACCGCATGTTGACGCGGGCCGCGTAAGGCTTAGCCTTACCTTACGCGGGCCTCCTGGAAGTCTGATATCACAACTATAAATAGCAGGCATCAGTTTTCGATTTCCGTCGCTCATTCACACTTCTCAATCTCGAATTCTCTGATATTTGGCATAATTTTCAAGTATAATACCCCCTAATTAGCGAGGTTCTGCTCCGTTGTAAGTATTATAACCCCAGTTTCATAATAGTTATGCTGCCCGATTGATTTAGGGTTCCGTAACAACTGTCGTGGTTCTGCCCGACGTAGTTGTTGGAATGCCGTCTCGGGGAGGGTATTATTAATATTTTCAAAGGGTTATAATACTAACCAATGTACATTTGTATAAATTATAGATTGTACCCAGGAAATCCTTACGAAAAGCCTAAGATAGCAATGTGAGTTTATCCTCTTTTTGTTAATCTTTTTGTAATGTTTTACAAAACCTTAAATGTTTTACAATGCAATTAAGCAGTGATTGAGTCTTTGTAGTTCTTCAATTACTGCCGGTATTTGGGGTTTTGTATACAAAATTTATTACTTGCGAGTAATAAGTCGAGACGACAGTACGTTACCTTTGGACAACGAGTTAGCCAATGCGTAATATGACCCACAAGTCAAGGATTGACAGTACTGATTGAGTAATTGGGTAGAAATAAAACAATGTGATCGCTCTCAATACTGTGTTAATTGATAAAATGTTTCTTGATTAAAATGGGATTCACTCACCAGTATTTCCCGCTGACAAAATATTTTTAAAACATGTTTCAGGTAACACAATGTGAAAGCCAACTGGGAAAAAGCCAGCTCGAGAGCACTGACGGCTTGGAAAATAAGTGGCTATAAAAGTTATCTAAGAAACAATGTTTTAATTTAAATAAAATAGGGTTTGTCCCTATAAATGTATAGTAATAAGAAACTTGGGTTTTACCCATATTATTAATATCAAATATGGTGGTTTTACTCTGATAAACATTTCCTAACTACGGTCCTGATGTAAATTCCGCTGCGAGACTAAATAAACTGATACCACCAAAACTCTGTGATCACGTCCGCCCGTTCCCGGGGATCAGGGATCGGGGGTTGCGATAGAAGGTGGTATCAGAGCCTAGCCACTGGTCTGAGCCAAAGAAGTGTTCTGCTGACATTTAAAATTCTGAAATTTGTGTTAGTAAATAAATGCATAACTGTAATTATGTGTTATGTGTTATTTGATTATCTGTTAGTTTCAGTATGAGTGATCAAGGACCATCAGACGTGAATCGTCAGTTATCTGATTCACCTAGGAGTGAAGGTACATCATCACAGCCTGCCCTTTCAGGGTATACTGCTGATCAGGAAGATGGAATATTTGCTTTTAGAGCTCAATCTGAAGAACCATTTCCTACTAAGAAACGAGGATGGATCACTAAAGAAGCTTTTGCTCGTAGGAAGAGAATGCGAAAATTGCAACAGCAAAGGGCTTTAGCAGCTATTAAGCGAGAGACAGATGCCCATACTCAAGATATGTTAAATAGAAGCCTAGCTAATTTTCATATCTTAGCTACAACTGCTGCTGACCCAAGTCTGGAACAATTAGTAGCCCCACAACCACAAAACCCAGAACAACCCATGGAGATAGAAAATCAGGAAAACCAAGTGGAGATGCACGAATTTAACCCAGAAGAAATCCCTAGGGTGCCTACACCAAACCCACTAGACCCGAATTACGACCCCTGGTGGGACGATAATAGGGACTTTGTGCAACGTTACCCTGTCCAGGATTATCCACCCATACAGAACAAAGAAGTTTACCCAGGTATGGACCCTTTAGATCCCTATTACCAAGATAATTACATTAGGGAGATTTTAGAGGATCCTTACCAATTTCAGGAATTATCACCCCCATATCAGGAACCCGTACCCCAGATTCCAAACCCAGTCCGAGAACCTGCACCCCCAATGAGTGCAGAAAACGTTCAAGAACTTAGGACTTTCGGGGAGGAAATTTTAGAAAGCAGTGAGAGGATGCGTCAGGTGGGAGATCGTCTCGTATGGAAATACGATGAGCGCAATATGGATTTTTGGATAAATCCATATCCGTGAATGCTAGTGATGTGTGTAAAATGCAGCATATAAATTACATCAAATGAGGCATAAAACTAACCCTTTTTTAGTACTAATGTTGGAAAAAGTGTGCTTTTGTCTTCCTTTTGTATTTTCAGGATCAAATGAGCTTAAACGAACAAAAGGAACAAATATACAGCCAAAACCAACATAAATACAAAGAAAAGGAAGAAACGTGGCATGCCCGACTCCTCGACAGCATCTCCCAAAGCAAAAACAAGAAGAAAGCTGAGCATGGGGTTGTGCCCAGCTGAGCATGGGGCTGTGCCCAGCTGAACACGGGGTGTGCTCAAGTGTCTGCAGAAAAGACAAAGTGGTAGAAGCTTCTATTGCCCACCACGGGGCCGTGCTCAGCGGACACGGGGCCGTGGTCAACTATAAGATTCGCACAATCCAGGCAAATCTTCATAGTACAAAGATTCTTCTGCACACGGGGTCGTGCTCAGCGGACACGGGGGCGTGGTCAACTAATAAGACAAGCTGCATTAAATGAAGAAAGAGAAGAAGGGTGGACACGGGGCCGTGTCCAGGCTTCTGTTCAGCCTATAAATAGGAGTGCTTGGCTCAAGCTCAAACCATCCCTTGGCACACCACCTCTCTCACACTTAACCACCACCCACCACCACCATAACACCATCATCCACCACCATCATCCATTGTCCATCGTAGAGTGTGTGAGTCGTCTCGGGATCCAAGATTGATCGTAAGAGTTCTTGACAATCAAGGCCATGTTTGCCTAAGTCTCTTACATCACTTGGTGAAGACAAAGTGTCTAGTGTAATACTTTTTATTTCTAATCTTTTCGCACTTTTTATTTGGTTTTGTATTAATGACTTTAATAACTAGTTGCTTATGTTGAAGGTGATCTTTCCTTATCGTTTGTCCGTGGTGTCTTGAAATTATTTTACTGTCTATATAAAATAAAAGATTTTCACCATTCATATCTCCACGGTCTATATGGAGGTATGTTGGCTACCTGGTCAGGGGTTAAGGGAACGGTTTGGTAAAGGTCTTGCCATTGTTCAGCGTTTAGAGGTCCTGCAATGGACCTGGGTCAAATTTAGTAAGACCTCCTTCAATACTTAACGGTATTGGATGGCGGGGGTCCAAACTCTTTGATCCCCTCATAAGTTAACTAATATTAATACTATAACCCGGCTATTTAGGACTGTATCCCTACTGACTCAGACTACTTAGTCGAGGGTAACGTCACCTCCAAAAGAGGGACCTACCATAATATTGCATTAATAACTTAATTAATTATCTTCCAATAATCCACCCTTTTAGGATTGTATCCTTGCTGACTCAAACTACTGGGGTGAGGGTAACGTCACCTTCAAAAGAGGGGCCTACTACAATAACTAAGATTATCTCTTAAAATAGTGCAAAAGTGCGGAAATAATCAAAGGTTACACTAGATACAAGTCGGAACCAAGTGATTCATCTTGTCTATCTGTTTTTCTTTTTATTTTTATTTTCAGCATTTTAGTTAGTTTTTATTTTTCTTAGTTAAAACATTTTTCTAAACTTTTTGATTTGATTAGACGTTCAGGATAAACCGGTACTAAAAGCTCTTGTGTCCTTGGACGACCTCGGTATCTTACCAACACTATACTACACTCACGATGGGTGCACTTGCCCATATGTGTGTCTAGTGTTAGTAAATATCGTGTTTTATAAATTTAAAACTTGACTAAAAAGTGTTAAAGGGGCTTAAAATATACACCTAATATATATAACACTCGACTACGCATCACTAGAATGGAGGAAGTAGTAGTAATCATAATATAATAAATAAAATAAAAGATGTGTGTATGGATGCATATTATAATTTTATTTCTGTTGGTATTGTAATTTTATTTCTGTACTAGTGTGTAATAGACGCATAAGTATATGGAAAAGAGTAAAGTAGCAATGATCTACGTTTTTGGCTAGATTGCGTGTCATGTAAATGGCAATATTACTTATTATCTTGTGATATTAATATGGGATAAATGTTTAAAATTCAGATGGCCGACGAAGGAAATCAAGGCAATCTGAATAACGATAACCAGAGTAACATTAATGTGGTTAATGAAAATCCAAGTATCAATAACAATGGAAACCAAGTGGACAATAGTGATATCCAACACATAGTAGCACAGGGAATTATAGATGCAATGCCATTTATACTTCAAACTGTTAAGGACGCTGATAATAAAAGTAAACATAGCAGTAAGCGACCACTTGAACCTGAACACAGCGTGAACAATGGACCTTTACCTCAAATGCCTATTCCCAAAAGAAGAAGAACCATGCCTTATGGTTGTTCTTATAAAGAATTCTGGTCTTGTAAACCAATGAAATTCTCGGGCAACGAAGGGGCCATTTCAACCTTACGCTGGATAGAAAAGACTGAGGCAGTCTTAAGGATAAGTAAGTGTGCTGAAGAAGATAAAATACTGTTTGCTTCTAATCTGTTCAAGAATGCAGCACTAGAATGGTGGAACACTATCCTCCAAACAAAAGGAAGTGATAGAACCTATAATATGGAATGGGAAGAATTTAAGGACAAGGTAGAAAGGAAATTCTGCCCACCCAATGAAAAAGAACAGATAGCAAACAAATTCCTAAATCTTAGGATGACTGGTGTAGATAGTAAGGGATATACTAAGATATTCTTTGAATATGCTAGAATAGTGCCAACTCTTGCTTCACCAGAACCAGTGTTAATCTCCCGTTAAATTTGGGGATTAATTGGAGAAATTAGACACGTAGTTAAGGCAGCTAGACCTCAAACCATAGAAGAAGCTGTAGAACTAGCCAATACCTTGACTGACGAATTAGTCCGTACCCGAGAAGAAGATCAAAGAAGGAACCTAACCCAGAAGTTGACTCAAGAATTTCGTTCTGGAAATTCTAACCGTGGGAGAAATGTAGGTTCTACCTCTGCACCCTACTGTAGAAATTGTAAGAAAAAGCATTCAGGAAGATGCTTTGTGTACTGTAACTTTTGCAAAATATCGGGACACAAGGAAGAAGATTGCAGGAAGAAAAACAGCAGGATATGCTACAACTGCAGAGAACAAGGTCACATCAAGCCAAATTGTCCAAAATTAGCTCCAGCTCCAGATAACAAGAATACTAAAAATGCTAGAGCATTTGTTTTGACTGCAGATGAGGCCAAATTGATTCCAGATGTCATAGCTGGTACGTTTTTAGTTAATGATGTCTTTGCTAAAGTATTATTTGACTCTGGTGCAAACCAAAGTTTTATTAATACATCGTTTTGCAAATTTCTAAATCAATCATTAACTAAACTACCACAAGAATGCGTAGTAGAGACAACTAATGGGGAAACCGTTAGAATTTCTGAAATCTTGCAGGGAGCAAGAATAGAAATTTTAAATCAGAAATTTATTGCAAACCTTTATCCCATGAATCTGGCAGGATTCGATGTTGTTTTAGGAATGGATTGGTTAATAGCCAATAAAGCAAGTATTTTATGTGATCAAAAGTTAATTCAAATAAGTTCACCAAAAGGTAAAAAGATCACAATTAAAGGAGATAAACCTTTTAGGTCTACTAAATTTATCTCTGTGATGAAAACTGCAAGTTGTATAAGAAAAGGTTCTATAGTGTATTTGATTTCTATAATCACTAACACTAAAGGAAAAGAACTAAAAGACATTCCAGTAGTGTCACAGTTTTCAGATGTGTTTCCAGAAGAACTACCAGGACTACCTCCGAATAGAGAAGTTGAATTCAGAATCCATTTAATACCAGGAACATCACCAATTGCCAAAGCACCTTACCGTTTGGCACCTGCAGAAATGCAAGAATTGAAGAAACAATTAGATGAATTGTTGGAAAAAGGATTTATACAACCAAGTTCATCGCCATGGGGAGCACCGGTTTTATTCGTTAAAAAGAAAGACGGATCAATGCGTATGTGCATTGACTACCGTGAATTAAACAAAGTCACGATTAAGAATCGGTACCCATTACCGAGAATCGATGATCTGTTTGATCAACTACAAGGAGCTCGATTTTTCTCTAAAATCGATTTAAGGTCAGGATATCATCAATTAATGGTACAGGAAGAGGATATTCCTAAGACCGCATTTAGAACAAGGTATGGCCATTATGAATTTACTGTCATGCCATTTGGTTTAACCAATGCCCCAGCTGCATTTATGGACATGATGAACCGAATATGTAAGCCATATTTGGATAAATTCATAATTGTTTTTATAGATGATATTCTAATTTATTCTAAGAATAAAGAGGATCATGCTAAGCATTTGCACGCACTTTTAAGTCTGTTAAGAAAGGAAAAGCTTTATGCTAAGTTTTCAAAGTGTGAGTTTTGGTTAGAACAGGTACAATTCCTTGGACACCTAGTCAATCATGAAGGGATTCATGTAGATCCAACAAAGATCGAGGCCATTACGAAATGGAAAACCCCTGAATCACCAACCGAGGTTAGAAGTTTCTTAGGATTAGCCGGTTATTATAGAAGATTTATTAAAGATTTTTCTAGAATAGCTATTCCTTTAACTAAGTTAACCTGTAAATCTGTTAAGTTTGAATGGGGAGTAAAACAAGAAGAAGCCTTTAGAATTCTTAAGCAAAGATTAACCCATACACCTATATTAGCATTACCAGAAGGAACTGAAGACTTTGTAGTCTATTGTGATGTTTCTAAATTAGGTTATGGATGTGTGTTGATGCAACGACAGAAGGTTATAGCTTACGCATCTAGACAACTTAAGAATCATGAAGAGAATTATTCAACCCATGATCTAGAATTAGGAGCTATAATTTTTGCTCTTAAGATTTGGAGACATTACCTTTATGGTAATAAGCTTACCATATTCACTGATCATAAGAGTTTAAGGTATATTTTTCAACAGAAGGAGTTGAATATGAGGCAAAGACGTTGGATGGAATTTCTTAGTGATTATGATTGTGATATCCAGTATCATGAAGGAAAAGCAAATATAGTGGCAGATGCTTTAAGTAGAAAGTATCATGAAAAGCCAAGAAGGGTACGTTCTCTTAAATTAAATCTGCAAGTAGATTTAAATGATCAAATAAGAGAAGCACAAGAATCAGTAATCAAGGATGATTCTGAAAAATTAAAAGGTATGTTAAAGGAACTAAAACAAGGAACAGATGGAATTTGGAGATTTCATGAAAAGAGAATGTGGATACCTAAATTAGGAAGGCAAATTGGATTTAAATAATCCCAACTCACTGTTATTGGCCAATAATAATCCCAACTCATTTAATCACCAATAATAATCCAAACTATTTACTTTTGTTTGTAAAATACTCCCAGTTAAAAAAACATTAACTAGGTTAAAAAATTGCTAATGTGGTATCTGATGTGGCCCTTTTAGCTGATGTGTCATATAACGTGGCAGTTGATGTGGCATTTTTTTATGACGTGGCAGCTGATGTGGCAGTCTACGTGGCATTTTTCGATGACGTGGCAGCTGATGTGGCGGTCTATGTGGCATTTTTCGATTACATGGCAACTGATGTGGCAGGTGACGTGGCAAGCCACATCAGCAATTTTTTAACCTAGTTAGTGTTTTTTTAACTGGGAGTATTTTACAAACAAAAGTGAATAGTTTGGATTATTATTGGTGATTAAATGAGTTGGGATTATTATTGGCCAATAACAGTGAGTTGGGATTATTTAAATCCAATTTGCCAATTAGGAAATCTTCGATATTGTATATTAGAAGAAGCTCATAAATCTAAATATACGATGCACCCAGGAAGTGATAAAATGTACCAAGATTTAAGGAAAAAATTTTGGTGGATAGGGATGAAGAAGGACATAGCAGTCTATGTTTCTAAATGTTTGACCTGTTCACAAGTTAAAGCTAAACACTAGAAACCCTCAGGTTTGTTACAACAATTAGAAATGCCAATTTGGAAATGGGAATTAATAACAATGGATTTTGTTACTAAATTACCCAAAACTAGGAAAGGAAATAATACAATTTGGGTGATTGTAGTTAGACTAACCAAGTCAGCTCATTTCTTACCAATGAAGGAAACAATTAGTATGGAACAATTATCTAAATTGTATGTAAATGAAATTGTTTCGTTACATGGTATTCCTTTATCAATTGTTTCTGACAGAGATAGTTGATTTACATCTCATTTTTGGTCAAGTTTCCAAAAGGCAATGGGAACCAAGTTAAAATTGAGCACAGCTTATCATCCACAAACGGATGGACAAAGCGAAAGGACAATTCAAACAATGGAGAACATGCTTAGAGCTTGTGAAATTGACTTTGGAGGTAATTGGGACGATCACTTACCTTTAATAGAATTTTCTTATAATAATAGTTATCACACAAGTATCAATGCTGCACCATTCGAAGCACTTTATGGAAGAAAGTGTCGAACCCCAGTCTGTTGGGCAGAAATTGGGGAAAAGCAATTATCTGGACCTGAGATAGTGCAAGAAACAACTGACAAGATTATTCAAGTCAAGGAACGACTGAAAGCCGCACGTGATCGACAAAAGAGTTATGCCAATAACCGACGCAAACCATTGGAATTTCAGGTAGGAGATAAGGTATTGTTGAAAGTCTCTCCTTGGAAAGGAGTAGTAAGATTCATCAAAAGAGGAGAGCTAAGTCCCAGGTATGTTGGACCTTTTAAGATTGTTAGAAGAATAGGACCTGTAGCTTATCAGCTACAACTGCCAGAGGAAATGGCAGGAATACATGATGTGTTTCATGTATCTAATCTTAAAAAGTGTTTAGCTGATGAATCATTGATAGTACCTCTTAAGGATATAGAGGTAAATGAACACTTCAAGTTTGTAGAAAGACCTCTATAGATTGAAGACAGGAAAATCAAGAATCTCAAACATAAAAGACTAGTTCTAGTCAAAGTGAAATGGGACTCCAAAAGAGGACCTAAGTACACATGGGAACACGAGTCAGAAATGAAAAGAAAATATCCACACTTGTTTCAGTAGATCTCGGGGACGAGCTCTAAAACAAGGTGGGGAGAATGTAACAACCCTCGGTAAAACCAACACCCTCATAATATTTCCGACCCTCTAATATACTATAAAATGTCTCAATATGTTTTATATTACACCCCGTATGTGAAAACCGAGCCCGAATTATATTATAGTTTATAAAATAAATTAAAAATATGAAAATGTAAGTTGAGGCGGGCCGCGTAGGACCTCACCTCAAGCTTACGCGGGCCGCGCAGACTCATCAAACGCGGATACATCCGGTGCTGACACGTGTCGACATCGTGTCGAACCTAGTGATGACCCAGCTAAGCTATTAGGTTGACCGCATGTTGACGTGGGCCGCGTAAGGCTTAGCCTTACCTTACGCGGGCCGCCTGGAAGTCTGATATCACAACTATAAATAGCAGGCATCAGTTTTCGATTTCCGTCGCTCATTCACACTTCTCAATCTCGAATTCTCTGATATTTGGCATAATTTTCAAGTATAATACCCCCTAATTAGCGAGGTTCTGCTCCGTTGTAAGTATTATAACCCCAGTTTCATAATAGTTATGCTGCCCGATTGATTTAGGGTTCCGTAACAACTGTCGTGGTTCTGCCCGACGTAGTTGTTGGAATGCCATCTCGGGGAGGGTATTATTAATATTTTCAAAGGGTTATAATACTAAACAATGTACATTTGTATAAATTATAGATTATACCCAGGAAATCCTTACGAAAAGCCTAAGATAGCAATGTGAGTTTATCCTCTTTTTGTTAATCTTTTTGTAATGTTTTACAAAACCTTAAATGTTTTACAATGCAATTAAGCAGTGATTGAGTCTTTGTAGTTCTTCAATTACTGCCGGTATTTGGGGTTTTGTATACAAAATTTATTACTTGCGAGTAATAAGTCGAGACGACAGTACGTTACCTTTGGACAACGAGTTAACCAATGCGTAATATGACCCACAAGTCAAGGATTGACAGTACTGATTGAGTAATTGGGTAGAAATAAAACAATGTGATCGCTCTCAATACTGTGTTAATTGATAAAATGTTTCTTGATTAAACTGGGATTCACTCACCAGTATTTCCCGCTGACAAAATATTTTTAAAACATGTTTTAGGTAACACAATGTGAAAGCCAACTGGGAAAAAGCCAGCTCGAGAGCACTGACGGCTTGGAAAATAAGTGGCTATAAAAGTTATCTAAGAAACAATGTTTTAATTTAAATAAAATAGGGTTTGTCCCTATAAATGTATTGTAATAAGAAACTTGGGTTTTACCCATGTTATTAATATCAAATATGGTGGTTTTACTCTGATAAACATTTCCTAACTACGGTCCTGATGTAAATTCCGCTGCGAGACTAAATAAACTGATACCACCAAAACTCTGTGATCACGTCCGCCCGTTCCCGGGGATCAGGGATCGGGGGTTGCGACAGATTTCAAAACTGGGGATGTTGTTTATCATCATTTCAGGGGTGTGATGTTAACCTATACCGAGGATCGGCTTATTTTGTTATCTTTTAGCTAAACGTTTTATAGAGTAAATTACAAGTTTTGTCCCTTATATTTGTCCCAAATTTCAGGCATTGTCCTTTACCTTTAAAACTGATGACTTTTGTACTTAATGTTTGAAAATATTGCACCTTATGTCCTTTATGGCAAATCCAGTTATAATTTTCAGTTAAATTATGTCATGTGCACTGCACATGAGGGTAGAACGATCAATTCACCTCCCACTTGTCTTACCCCCTTTTAATACCTTCTCTCTCTGTATATACACGTTAGCCACCACCTGTCTCATCACCACGACGGCCTCACCACCACCACGACTGCCACCACCACCGCAATACCCCATCACACCTTCAAACCTTTTGGTTAGCGCAACAACATTCTCATGAACCTGTATATTAGCCCCCAAATCAGCCTAATAAACTGCTAAACAACAATTCAAATTCACACCAAAATCCACACCAGCCTAATCTACTTCCAATTTAAAAAATCACAGAACCCACATGAGTATTTGTAAAAGAAAGTACATATAATTAACCTAAAAGACTTTAAATTCTAGTAAATTCCAATTTAATCCCTTTCGTTCCACACCCTGCAAATGCCCATTCACCTCTTCCATTTAAAGTTGTATGAAATGAAATGATATTGACCAAAGAGATACAACGAACGGCGGCAAGTCTCCAACTGATCTCTTCTATGTTCAGCGACCCGATTCAAATGCAACTATTTCCGTTTTAGATCTATCATCATGGTCTTCCTCCCATCTTCATTGTGGGGTAAATCTACGGATCCGATGAAGGTTGTGGGTTCCCGGGGTAGATTTTTTGTTTTATGTTTAGATTAGGTGACCTAAGGCTTGATTTCTAGCGATAACAGGGGTGTTGATGGTGGTAATTTCAGGCGATGGTGGTAGTGGTCACAGAGAGATACGGTGGTGGTGTTTGGGAGTTTTTAATGAGAGAGAGAGTGTGACTGTGTGTTCAGAAAGAGAGAGGAGGTGTGGATTTATGAATTAATTAGTTTTTCAGAATTAACTTGGATATTATAAATGTGGAAAATGAAAATCAAAGGGAAAAGTCTAAATTGTCGTCATATGCTTTACACATGACCTAAGTTAACTTAAAAAATAAACTGAGTTAGGGTTAAAGGACATAACGTGCAACATTTTCAAACATTAAGTACAAAAGTCGTCAATTTTAAAGGTAAAGGACAGTGCCTGAAATTTGGGACAAACATAAAGGACAAAACTTGTAATTTACTCCTTTTTATATTTGACCAGTTTTGAGATAAAAACTCCCAAATTGACCCATTCATAAGTTAAATGTTCTCAAGGGGTACCAAATTTTGTCTACACCTTTTTTTCCCTTCATATGTGTACTTGTTAATCTTAAATGAAATCCGCAGATAGATTTAAATGAACAGATTAGAGAAGCACAAGAATTAGTAATCAAGGATGATACTGAAAAATTAAAGGAATGATTAAGGAATTAGAACAAGGAACAGATGGAATTTGGAGATTTCATAAAAAAAAGGATGTGGATACCTAAACGCGGAAACCTACGCCACCGAATATTAGAAGAAGCCCATAAGTCTAAGTATACAATACACCCTAGAAGGGATAAAATGTATCAAGACTTAAGAAAGAATTTTTGGTGGATAGGAATGAAAAAGGATATAGCAGCTTATGTTTCTAAGTGTCTAACCTGTTCACAAATTAAAGTTGAACATCAGAAACCCTAAGGTTTATTGCAACAGGTAGAAATCCGGTTTGGAAATGGGAATTGATAACAATAGATTTTGTTACTAAATTACCCAAGACAAGAAAAGGTAATGATACAATCTGGGTGATTGTAGACAGGTTAACCAAGTCAACTCATTTCTTACCGATGAAGAAAACTTTCAGTATGAAACAGTTAGTTAAGTTGTATGTAAATGAAATAGTTTCATTACATGGAATTCCTTTATCTATTGTTTCTGATAGAGATAGCCGTTTTACTTCTCATTTTTGGACTAGTTTCCAAAAAGCAATGGGAACCAAGCTAAATCTAAGCACTGCTTATCATCCTCAAACAGACGGGCAAAGCGAAAGGACAATTCAGACAATGGAAGATATGCTTAGAGCTTGTGTAATTGATTTTGGAGGAAGTTGGGATGATCACCTCCCATTAATAGAATTTTCTTACAATAACAGCCATCATACCAGTATCAATGCTGCACCGTTCGAATCACTTTATGGGCGGAAGTGCGTTTTATGCCAAAATTGTCAAGAATGCCAGCGACGGTGAGCCCTCGGGAAATGATGACGGTTCGGAACATGGCGTAGTTTAGTTTAAGATGTTACAAGTTCAAGCGAGGATGGATCTGAATATGAATCATCAAGGGAGGTTGTTGATTCTAAGGCCAATGAGTCAATATCTGAAAGTGAATCCAGTCAGGTATGTGTCAAAGAACCAAAATCTGATAGGTGTGATAGTTGTGTTGAGTTAAGTGCTAAATTGTCTGATTTGCAAAGCAAATATGATGATTTGCAAAGCAAATATGACGTGACATTTATACAAAAGAAAACATTACATATACTCATCTTGGTTTTGTATGTTTTTATGGTTCCTTACAACTTAAAAAAGGTTAAGAAACCGAATTAAAAATTTGTGGTGGAGATAAGGGAAAGATGACACTTTAGAGGTTAAAAATGTTATTTATATACTTTTATTTATTGTAAATTAAATTTTCCTACCCGGAAAGTTTCCGGGTTATAACCTAGTAAATAGTATATATTGAATGCATTTATTATGAAAACGGTATTTAAGAGGAAACGAAGCAAGAGAACTCAAAACTTAGTGGTTCTTTTCATCCTCTCCAATGCTCCATAATGGGAAAAAGTAAATTGCATCAAGAGATTAGTAGGTAAAAAGGAAACTAAGTTGTACATTTGGGTTCATGGTTTGTAACTTTGGTTGAAGATATTTACAAAGCTTCTGAACCTTTGCTTTAATCGATATTTGTTCCCCCGTTCAAAAAGAAAATGGATATTTGTTCCCATCTTCTGACATTTGCTTTAATTTGTTCCTAGGTAATTTGAATTGGCTTTTGAAAAAAGCTGGTTTTTCAAAACCACATTCATGCAAGGGTTTCATAATGAAAACCTCTCATTAATTTATCTTCCCATAGCCCCTCTCTTTCTCCTTCTTCATTAGGGTATTGGGAGTGGGTGCGGTAAACCAACGGCAAAGTTGGTTGCCGATCGGTAAGCCCACCCCTCACATGTTTGACGCGCGGCAAGTTTGCCAAATCGGAGTTCGGTCACCGCATCGGTGAACGGAGTGTGTGTGTGGTGGGGTCCATGCCAATCTCAACCAATCACACATTTTTTTTTTTTAAAAGTTTACCACTTCACCAAGTGTCTAACCATTGCCAACACTTTTCAACATAGTTTAAACATTTATGACTGAATGACGTGGCACATTCTCATTGGTTGATTTTGAAGTTTACCACTTTCAAGTGTCTAACCACTCCCTACACCCTTATTTCAACCACACACCATAGTGACTGAAACTAGAGTTTATTTACTGAAAGGTTCTGCTGGCGGTAACTACCATTGTTGCATTCAATGTAAAACCGGCAGTACGGTGGACTTTCGATTCGTTGGCTACATGGCCTCCTATTCTACTTGAAAACCCACGTTGTCAAGTGTCAACAAGCAACTAATGGCCCACAGTCAAGCTGGTTTCGGGGAGTCATATTAGATTCTATGTGTCAGTCTCACAAGCCCCCCATTTAATTTCATCCTATGTGTAATTTTCTGAGATTTTTTATTTTTTTAATAAAGCTATTATTCTAGCCCACTCATATTAGATTCTATGTTGGAGAGAGAATGACATTGCCCTGAATGTTCAATTAGACTGTCCATGGTTAAAAAGAAAAAGTCAGCCATACACCAAATAAAACATCCCTGGGCATTCAAAATTTGAATCACACCTCCCCCTTCCCCAGACACACCTCGCTGGGTGATTTCAATCTACACAAAAGGTACTCATTGTATTTTGGATTCATCAACAAACTTTGGTACGTATGATTTTCCTCACCCTTCTTCATTTTAGGTTACAAAAGATTCCAGGATAACTTTTGGTGAAAATCCATTTAGGGGTTTTTTGAACAGCATTGGGGTCTGGACATTCATTTGGATTCTAGAAATCGCTTATGTTGCTGCTGGTTTAGTGGGAGCAACTTCATCCATCACTTGGAGTAAATTATTTAAGGCTGAAAGAAATAAAGAATGTCTGGTGGAAGACCGAGTGGGTTTGGGCGACTCGAGGCCGATGTATTCATGGGATTGGGATCGGGCTGTCCTTGATGCTTTTGAATATCATCAACTGCGGCAAATGAAGGACTTAATTGAGTCTCTAGCTGTGAATATGGGGACAGACAAGTGGTCTTGGAAATATGATATGAATGGCAGCTTCACTGTGGCGGGTGTAGGATCGTTTTTGGACCCGAACGAGTCGTTCAGAAGAGTTTATCTCAGTTTCAGAGGCGGAAACAAAGAAACTAAGTTCTATTCAGCTAGCAATACACTTTAAACTGTTGTATGATTGATTTCGGAACGTTTTACAACCTGACAACACTTCGGCAGCACTTCGTTGCTCTGGCCGGAAAGTTACAAATGAATTAGACATAAGGGTATTTATAGGGGCAGACCCTTCCGTTTGAAAATGATACAACACTTTCAAACGGAACCCCTTCAAATGATACATTCAAACGATCACCTAATACAAACTAGCATCTTCAAACGGTTGACTTCAAATTCCATATTTCATGTGCTGATGTCACTATGTGATGTCATATAAGTGATGTCATCATCAATGATGATGACCTCATGCTAGATCTGAACTGCAACATACCAGAGACTCGATATAAGACGAAGTCGACAGATGTATGTACCAACAGACTCCCCCTCAGATGTTGACGAGTCTTGAGTGTCGAGTCTTCAACATCTTCAGTCTTTATCAGTCTTTTCGAACTCTTTGAAGTATCTGACGCTGTAAGTATCCTCAAATCTCCTCTCTTCTCTTCTTCAACATCAACAGACTCCTCACGATCAATCTCTACTCAGATGTCTTCAGACTCCCCCTTTTGATATGCTGGGATCGCAGTCTGGCTTGTTGAAATCACACAATCCTCAGGTATCAGAACCTGAATCTCTGTCATTCAAATAACCTGCACATTCTCTACCCAAAAATAAATTTTCTGATGACCACTTGTAGAACAAATTTTAAAATGATTCAACATTTATAGTCTCTGATGAACCACATGCAGGAATATCATTTTCATTTTCAAAACAACACACTCTCACCAACCTGTTCGTCACGTTTAGCACTCGGAATTTTGAAAATTAGCTCTCCAACACCAGTTGTCGAAAATATTTTTGAATTTTTCAAAATTTATGCTAAAACACACTAAGATCTTTTTGGATTTTTCAATAAAAAGAAATGCAGTAAAGAAATATTTTCATACAATATTTTTGTGAGTTTGTGCAAGAGGATCATATCAGTTTCTGAGACAAATCACCAACACCGTTAAGCTTCATTTCATTTTAAGTTCTAAACGATTCACTTAGATTGTCAGTATACTGGTCCACCTAAATTTTCACACAAAGTTCAACTGCTTCGAGATACGATATTAATGTTTTAAGCACTTAAACTCAATCGCGTGTCCCACCTCAGAATATACTCTCGTATCCAGATCCCAATATTCAGTCTTACAGGTAATTATGACACAAATGATATCTGTAAGGGGTTAATAAATTATGAAGAATCATGAGAGCTCAGGTCAGAACTACCGTTCAGCAGAGAGATCATGACTCAACTTTTGGGTGTGTCCCCTTTAGAGGATCTTTTTTACAACAGCATTGCTAAGCAATTTTATTGTCTTATCATATATGCTGAGGGTGATGCTATGTTTCAAGCATTTGCGAAAAGTATTATTCGAGGACTAGGTCAGAACCACCGTTCAGCAGAAGTCCCGGAATAATACCCCAGACATCATTGAGTATAAAGACCTAGTATATCAGAATATGAGACCTTTCAAACGAGATTTCGGGGGTTACCCATATATCCGAGAGATGTATCCCCACGATATAAGCAAGTTTGAAATTTAGGTTTATATCTCGTCACAATCTACTAAATGTGCAAAAATCTACTGGAACATCATCAGTAAGACCGTTTATCACATTTTTAATTTCCAATTCTTTAGCATGCTGTGATCGTCCACTGATGTACTATCATTTCCTCTTTTATGCAACAAAAACTCATTTTTGATTTTATCATGTTTTTGAATTTTTCAAATTTTCAAATGTTTTTGGATTTTCTAAAATTTCTTACTCCCCCTAAAATGCAAACACATTTTAGGAAATTTGAAAACAAACTATACAATAAAATTGACAACCGATATCGAATTGCTTCAATTCGCCATTCACTTGGCATAAACAATCAGAACTCCCCCTCAAACTATTTTCCCATTTAGATTTCAAAACACTTAAGTTTGTTTTAATCAAATGGTTTTTCCGGAAAATAAATTTGATTTTACCACTTGTAAAGTTGAGGATATGGTTCATCATTTTGTCTTCAACCATTTGTAGAAAATCAAGTACAAATTAATGTCCCTGATTTACCACTTGTACAAAAACACAATCAAATACACAGAAAGATGCCGAGTCCTGATCCACGATTACCAACTTGGGATCTCCGGCAAGTCCACAGACTCATTGTTCATAGTATGAACCATACCAGTCACAAACTAAGGATGGTTCAGTTTTCTCCTTCTGCAACTTTTTCTCATAAAACTCCTTTGTTCCTTTGACCTTCCTGTCAATCATTTTACCAAAAATACGATGAACTTTGGAGTTAAAGACTTTTTCAACATCAAAATCCTTTTTGTCATCATAAAATTGATTTGATATCTCAACTTTACCAATTTTCTTTTTATAATTTTCAGCCCGAAGTGATGGAAAATTTTCATCATCCACATTCAGAACTGATTTATCACTTTTTACCTCAACCTGTGGCTCCTCTGATTTTGTGGAATCAGATTCATCGCCAGAAGATAGCTCCTCTGATTTTGACTTATCAGAATCATCGCTAGAGCTTTCAGCAACTTTCTTAACAACCCATCTCTGGTTGTCAGATTTAGCTCTCTTCTTGTAAAACTTGTTTGAACATTCACCAATTTCAAAAGTAGAATTTTTGAAAAGTTTGGTTCTGTCAATTAGTGGTTCAAACACAATTTTCTTGTCATTCGAGTTACGAGAAACTCCCTGTTTTGACTGTATTGCCTTTGAACAATCTTTAGCAATATGTCCAACATTGTTGCATTTGAAACAGGTTCTCGTTTCTTTCATCTCTTCTTGCTTCTTTACAAGAAATTCTTTGTTCGATTGTCTCCAGAATTCTTTCTTTTCTTCTTCTTCTGATGAAGTACCTGAAACAAATGTCATCTTTGATTTAAAATCACGAACATATTTTTCATTTTTCTGTTGGAATAAATCCAAGACCTTTCTTTTTGAAATTACGGTTAGGATTTGGTTTCTTTTGAAAACCAGAACTAGAACTGTAACCTTTTTTCTTGTTTAATTTTTGTTGTACTCTTGAGGTGTAAGGTTTACCTTTAAGATTTAAATCTTTTATTTCAGAAATATTAATTTTTGTAAGTTTGAAAACCTTTTTTATCAATTCAGTTTTGACACCTCTTATTGGAAATTCCTCATCAGAATATAATTTGTCGGAATCATTCAAAGTATATGCAACTTTAAACGTTTCGTCATTCAAATTAGATTTTGATAACAGGAATTCTTTATTGTAAACTCTTTTAACCGAAGATTTTTGATTGTTGACTGTCGAACTCGAACTTTCAAAACCAGCCATTGACTCTGACACTGACTTTGACTCTGAGTTTGACTCCAACTTTGATTCCTCAGTTTCATCTTTATCCAACACCTGATCGACGACTTTCTTTATTAACTCGGACTCATGATCAGTGTCAGATGATGTAAACACGACATCAATATTTTCTGGCAAATTGACTGACGACTCCGACTCCCACTGTAAATTTGTTGCTTTTTCGACTCTTTCCTGATTTGGATTCCTGGGCAAATATCCATTTTCTAACGGGGGTGGACACTTGTTGTAACTGACATCTTGTTTCTTACCAGAATCCTTCTTGTCAGTCTTTTTCTTTGAGTCACTCTTCTTCTTGTTCTTCTTTTCTGAAGTCTTTTCTGGAGTCTTTTCTTCAATCACTTTTCCATCATCCTTCTTTTCTTCAGTTACTTCATCCTCTTCAAATGCCTTCATTCCTTCAACAGTTGGATAGATCCTGTCAATGACATAAGAAGTACATGAGTAACTTTTCAACAATCGGTTCACTCTTTCAGTCTCAATTCTTTGCAACTCCAACTTTTGTTCTAGCACAGCACACTTCTCAATGTAGTTGTTCACCACTTTTTGCTTTGTCATAAAAGCTCCTTGAAGTGTTTTCATCGCTGTTGCTTGTTCTTCACTTGTTTGATTATACTGGTTCATTGCTTTGTTCAGTACATCATAAGATTCCTTTAAACTATTCAAGTTATAGATCAATGTACTGTTCTGCTTCTTCACAACTTCACAGTTTTCACACTTCACTGGAATCTTCTTTGCATCAACTTCTTCATCAACTTTGAATTTTGGAACTTCAACCTTTACTTTCCTTTTGATCACTGGAATTTCTTCATCATCACTGCTAACTGGAGTCTTGACCTTTTTCTTCTTCTTTTTAACCTTTTCATCTTCACTGTCACTTTCAGCAATCAGTTTCATATCAGCTTCGAATTTTCTCTTCCAATATTCAGTATCATCATCACTGTCCTCTTCAACTCGAGCTACAAAAGCTGTGTGAGCTTTAGCTTGATCAGGAATATAGTTATCCCAAGTAAAATTCTCCCAGCTAAAACCCTCAGCTAACTTTTCATCATCTTGATCTATTATCAAGGCACTACCATTTACTCTTTTTAAAGAATCTTGATTCACTGCACAAGCTCTCTTTCCAGAGTCTTCAATAATGTGCATTCCATGTGCAATTTGTGCTTGATTTTGATGTTGATGTTGTTGAGATGGTTGTTGAGCAACTTGATGATAAATGGCTTTTCGATAATAATCATTGTTGTTGTTGAAAGGATTCTGAGCTCCACTTGCTTTGCGATTGGTGCACTCCCTCTTGAAGTGACCTTTCTCCTGCAACGAAAACAAGTGACTTTAGATTTGTCAAAACCTAAAGTAGAAGTATTAGCTTCACGTAGATCATCTCTTCCAGTGATTTGCTTGAATTTCTCAGCTCTCCTCAACACGCTGGCCAAGCACCATTTTATGTCCATCAGTTCCATCTCTTCAGCATCGATCTGGTCGTAATCTTCCTTTGTCAACATTGGATTCCCGATTCGACCTGCAACAAAACTACCATAAGATTCAAGAATAGTTCCCAATAAAGACATATGACTTTTTGCTAACTCTTCAGAAAATTCCTGATCATTTTCAATGTTCAACACAATGTTGCATTGAATCTTTTTGCCATTTCTTGTTGTTGACACATTTGGATCAAATGATGAAAATGATGTAAAACTTGTTTTGCTGTTTGATCCTGATGATGAATTTTCAGAAGAATTCTTGACATTGTAAGCAGTTTCTATTTTCGGAGATAGATTTGAAGACTTTTCATTCACTCCTGCTTTATAATACAACCCAATATCTTGTTCACCATTGAAATCTTTCATTCGAATAATCTTTCGTTGCTCCATTTCTTGAGCTTCCAACTTCTCAATGAACTTGCTGAGTGTCAAACTGCTAAAACCTTTCTTGTTTCTGAGCATCATAAGATATGTTCCCCAAGTCTCATAGGGCAAAGCATCAGCAAGTTTTTCGATCAACTCTTCATTGTTTTTCTCAATACTCAATCTCTTCATGTTAGCAAGCAAATTGCAGTATCTTTCGATAATCTCTCTTGTACTTTCATTCTTTAATCCGCGAAACAGATCAAATTCTTTCTTTAGAAGTGATTTCTTGCTTTTGACCATTTCTTCACTACCACGAAATTTTGACCTTAAAGCTTTCCAAATCGAGTATGAAGTTCCATTATGTTGTAATAACACCAAGATGTCTTCTTTCACAGCTTGTTGTAGAATACTCAGCATCATTTTCTCATCTTTGTATTTCTTTCTAGCATCGGCGCTTAGATCTTTAATAGGAACCACTTCTTCATCATCATTCATTGGTCGAATGTATTTTGTTTCGACACATTCCCATGCATCAAGATAGTTAGCTTGCACCCAATTCTCGAAACGGCATTCCCAACCTTTATATTCCTCAATGTTCATTAGTTTGGGCGGCTTTTGCATCGTCCCTGTTTCGTTTTCCATCAATGTGTTCTGTGTAATACTAATCGGGGTAGCCGGGGTAGCAAATGCGTTGTAAAAATCTTCGTCCATGTTTCTTCGAATTTTCAAATGAGCTTTATCACTTCGTAAAAATTCCTGTCGAGTACCTGACAAACAAATAGAACAAACAACAATCAGTTTAAAGACTTATCAATTAATTGAAACAAACTAGTACTCGAACTGATGATTTTCTGTGCGGACTGAACGTTGACCAACTGTGCGGACTTCTAGGACCCGAATAGAATTCAAGTGACTTGACTCTTTGAAACCTTTGAACTCCAAAATGTACGAAACTTTTAAGCGAGTCGATGACTTTAATACGCGACTTGACTGACAAAACGACTGATCGAACCGTGCGAACTGACTGAAAATCCAAACCTTGTGACCGTCAAGCGAACTGATGAATGGGCTTCTGATTTGACTCACGATTTACCAACAAACACTAACAAGTATTTTTTAAAAAAAAAATACTTGGGACTTAACAATATAATGGATTTGTGATGGTCAAATATAACAACATTACTTAAGCCTTCAATATGTAACATGGATCACAATTAGTGGGCTGATATCACTGGGCCAATGATTATACTATGAACTAAATGAATATTACTATGATAAGTTTTCAAATTCCACAATCTGACAACCTCGATACAACCAAAGCCTCACTTGATTTACAATTGACTTTACTCTATGAAAATGGCCAACATTCACATATATTCTAAAATCTTATTTAATCTCTTCAATTTCAGTAAACGACAACAATGTATAAGCTGACAACTGATTAATTGTTTAACACATCCATGTGAAATCACGTGATAATACTTGACATTTAAACCAATATCACATGAATATCAAACAAACTGGTTGTCATTCTAACACACAAATCGATAAACCAACTCAAAGACTGAATCAAACATTCACGTGACACTATGACATACTTGTTATTGATTTGACCGAATTATCACCTTTTAACAGTTCATATGCCAATTAACTAATATCACATGCAACCGACATTCTCATTTAACGATGAATAATCACATGACAATCTGAACAACCGATACATCCTCATGCAAACTGATACAATACACGTGATATTCTTTTCCAATTACTGACAACAAATCACATGATCATTCCTATTTGGCTGAGATAATCACATGAACCTGACACATCTGATCAGATAAAAACAATTATCACATGAAGCTTCAATCACTTTCAAACGGTGCGATATATTTCAAACGATAAGTTCAAACGTGAACTCTCAAACAAAGTGTGGCTTTCAAACGGACATTTTCAAACGGTACACTTTCAAACAATAGTGATCAATTTCAAACGATATGTTCAAACAGAACACCAGTTTCAAACGTAACAGTCCTGTTTTCAAACGATAGGATCAAATTTCAAACAGAAGGGTATGCATTTTCAAATGGGATGGCAATTTTCAAACGGAACACCTATGCTTCGTTCAAACAGAACCCATATTTCAGTCCTTTTTTACCGGTTAAACTTCGAATTTTGAATTGATATTCTCAAGGGTTTGTCAAAACACAATTACGCACATATTGTGAAAGTTTCAGCCGATTTTAACCGTGAAAACTTGTAATTTTCGAAAAGAAAGGTGTAGAAACAGAAATTTGTGGCTGAATTGGTATGAACTCTTCCTCCTGAGCTCTGATACCACTTGTAGGATCGTTTTTGGACCCGAACGAGTCGTTCAGAAGAGTTTATCTCAGTTTCAGAGGCGGAAACAAAGAAACTAAGTTCTATTCAGCTAGCAATACACTTTAAACTGTTGTATGATTGATTTCGGAACGTTTTACAACCTGACAGCACTTCGGCAGCACTTCGTTGCTCTGGCCGGAAAGTTACAAATGAATTAGACATAAGGGTATTTATAGGGGCAGACCCTTCCGTTTGAAAATGATACAACACTTTCAAACGGAACCCTTTCAAACGATACATTCAAACGATCACCTAATACAAACTAGCATCTTCAAACGGTTGACTTCAAATTCCATATTTCATGTGCTGATGTCACTATGGGATGTCATATAAGTGATGTCATCATCAATGATGATGACCTCATGCTAGATCTGAACTGCAACATACCAGAGACTCGATATAAGACGAAGTCGACAGATGTATGTACCAACAGCGGGAATCAAGAAGATAATGAGTTCGGTTAACCGTGACAGCCCCGTTAGAGCTTTCGAGTGGAATAATTGGGTTCCGAAAAAGGTCGCTATTGTGGCGTGGAGGGCTGACATGGAACGGCTTCCAACTAAGTGTGCGATTGTGGCTCGTAATGTTCCGGTACAAGGTCAAAACTTTATGTTTTGCGGGGAGTATGCAGAGACGAGCGAGCATCTTTTTGTTGCTTGCCATTTCGCACAATCAATATGGTTGAACATCGCGGAGTGGTGTAACATTCAGCCGGTCATAGCATTCGGGATCAATGACCTTCTTAGTCTGCATGAGGTTAGCTCCAGTTACTCGAAGAAGAGAAAGGCGGGCCATCCCATCGTGTTGGTGGCTCTTTGGTGTATATGGAAATTGAGGAATGAGATAGTTTTCAGACAAGGTGTCCTGAATTATACAAAGACTTTGGATGAGATAAAATCGATGGCGTATCTTTGGATTAAGAATAGATCAAAGATGGGAACGTTAACATGGGAGGATTGGGGAAGATTTAGTTTTGTAGGTTTTTGATTCATAATTATGTAATGTCTTGGTGAACTTTTGTTTGTAAATTTTGGTGGTAGCATCTTGCTACAAATAATAAAAGCTTTTTGTCGGCAGTTAAAAAAAATCACTTGGAGTAAATATGCAACGGTAAGTTATAAATATGCATGATTAAGGTGTAACACACAGTTGTATAGCAAATATTTACTGAACAATAAATGGTGTATTTTATGACACAAAGGGTATTAATTGTTTACAAGTACAAGAAGGAAATTAATATGCATGAAAGCACCCAAACCAACCCACAAGGAAACACACTTTATGGGACTAAATCTTGTGACATTTGTGCTTGTGATATCATTTTGCAAACTTTGAACAATCCAATATTAATAAAACAATTTATTTTGATCCCAATATTTTTTATTTATGTTTGACTTTATGCACGTTTTGATTTTTGATTGATTTTAAACTCTATATCGCTTTCTGGGAAGTTATACGCAAACTGATGCGTAAACGTAATCAGTTTAACGTGACAAACACTCCGGAATAGCAACATAATCTTAACATACCTTAAATAACCTTTACATGACTTAGAAATAAGTTTTGAATGGTTTGGTATGGCAAAAACAAGTTTATTCGCTCACAGGGACTATCTACGTCAAACTGCAAAAGTCTGCCGTTTCGTAAGGCAACGTACAGTCCAGAACTTGATCATAAGCTAAACATACCATAAATAACCTAAACATAGCTTAGAAATAATCTTTGAGTGGTTCAGTGTGCGAAAACATGCTTATTTGATCTTACAGGGACTAAAAGTGTCAAAAACGGTGTAAGTTTGCATTTTCGCGCATATCTTACGTTCTGGCCACATCTGGACATCCAAAATTTTTATACACACTAAAATATTTTTATTTTAGTGATCGGCATGCAAAAATACCATTTCTCGTTTAATTTGGATCGTTTTCACGTCTGTTTGAGTTTCGTCGTAATTTAACGAATAACGCGACCGTACGACCAAACGAGCCGACATCCGAAAGTTTTCCGAGCATATTTTGAGCCCTCTAAACTTTAATGACCTTGTAGAGCCTTGAAAATGGCTTAACGGGGGTCAAAAGGGCCTAAAACAAGCTTAAACAAGTGCAGGGACCTGAACTTTAATTAATGAAAACTGTTGCTGAACTGCTGTACACGGGCCGTGTAAGCCCTATATGTTTCTTACGCGGGCCGCCTGAAGACCCCCAGCGACCAAAAATCATTTTCAACATTCTGTTGATAATTCAGGGGCCGTAAATGCAAATTTCTTGTTGTGTTAACCAAGTTAACACCTCTCCAAGGCTTTGAACCTGCTTGTTACACTTGTAGGGCCATGATTTCTTGCTTGGAGGTTACACAAACATGTGTCTTGATCTTGTGAGTTTGCAACAACTATAAATAGCCTACCATTTCATTTGTTGCAACTCACACTTGATCTAAATTCTCTAAGTTGATGTTTTCATAACTTCATACCTGAGAATTATAAGATCAAGTTCAAGCAAGGACCTTTTGTAAGCCTTCTTTCATTCTTTTATTGCTTTCTAGCTTAAAAAGTCAAACAGTGTTTGACTCTCAGTTTGACCAGTCAATGGTCAACGCAAAGTTCGTTTGAACTTTGTAACGTGATTGTAATCACGATGGTTATAATCCTTAGTGATTATGCCTACTGATTACCACGTTAACTAGGTGTAGTGACGAGTTAAAGTTTCGGTCAAAATGCGTTTTAGCACGCATTTTGCAACGGAACTACTTTTAGGTATCAAAACACTTTGTTTTGATACCAAATCAGTTTTCTAAGTAGGTTAAACATGTTTTGACATGTTTAACTCGTCACTATTAGTTTAGTGCTTGTTTAGGGTCGTAAGTTAAGCGGTCTAGACAACCGCTTAGACTTTCGAACCCGACCCGTTTGGTCGATCATTAGGATCCGACCAAGCTTGCTTAGTGATCATAGTTGCATAGGGAATAACCCCTGAGGTTATACCTTATGATCACCTAGGATTGGTTAGTTGAATGTTAAGTAGCTTATATGCCCATAGGAAATTACCAAAATGCCCTTTTGAAGCATAAAACCATATTGTGCATATGTGAACATATTTTTGACATCTAATCTGATCTAGTAATATGTTAGGGTATAATTGGGCATGTAAGACTTGACATAGCTCATAGATAACCATCCGACCATAGTTTTGCGCAACCGACGCGTTATAGTAGCTTAAACTACCATAATGGGTCGAAACGGGTCAAGAGCACTTAGGTATAATTGGGCATGTAAGACTTGACATAGCTCTATTAAATCATACCATATGAGTTCAAATACTCATTTGATTTATAGAACATCATTCTATCATATCTCCCGGTTTCGGATCCGATTATTAACATAGTTACCTATACTAGGTGCCTTGTTGAATTCGTGATACTTGGAGCTTAAATTGGTCTTATTCCCAATACTAATAAGCAATCCCAAGTGAGTACATAGTTCCCCTCTTTTACCGCTTTCAAATACTTTGGGGTGATACACATGTGCATACTTGTTACTTTCATGTTTTCATTGCTTTTATGACATAAACATGCTAGTTTCACCTAGTACACATATAGTAGATGCTTTCAATTATGTTTTGCTATGTGTGTTTACTTAGCATGCTAGCACATTGATTTCATAAACATCTTTGCTATGTATGTTTACTTAGCATGCTAGCACATTGATTTCATGAACATTTCTACTATGTATGTTTACTTAGCATACTTAGTACATGGTTTTCACATGCTACATTGGTTATGACATTTGGTATGTTTAATCGGAACAATAATACATTCATTAACATTAGCTACGCCGCTCGGTAGTATGTAATGGTATACCATAGGAATTGACAACTCCCGTTTCCGACTTCCTAGGTTTGTTTGGAAGTTGGGAATGGCAGAATCCGATATACATAACTTATATGAACCTTTAATTTGTTTAAAGGTTTGTCACCACAGTCGCAAGGCTTGAATGTATGCGAATAAACAATACTGCATAAATGTTTGTAATCATAAAGCATTGTTTTCTGCAAAATATAACATTTGATTTAAACTTGGGTTTATTCAAAAACATTGTTTTGTACATTTTCCTACGGGGTTGAGTAACTATTAGTTATTCACCGTACATAACATTGATTATCACATTAACATTTTCACGTAGTTAAGTAGATACTTTCTACTTGCTATGCATTACATTTGTTTATACATGATACATTTCATACATGACATTGTACATGGTTTATACATAAACATTTTTAACATTAAACAAGACATTTTGGTTGGTTATTGATAAGTGACTTAAGTAATGGGGCTATGTGTTATATGATAAAAGCATGGTCGATACGCCGCTGGTACTTCCTATATATAAGTGCTTTTATTATATTATGCATTGTTACGTTATCTAAGCCACTTGATAAAGACATGAAACATTTTTCACAAGGACACAACATTTTTATACAAAGTAAACATTTTATACAAATTCATTTTTACTTGGTTATTCATTTAACCATGCATATTTCTTTCACATCATTTGATTTTCATATCGATTTTTACATGATTTCATAAAAGAAAACATTTTACAAGGTTCATGACTACTTTTTAATAAACCCTTCTTAAAACTACAAGTCGTGAATCTTGCATAAACAAAACCTATGTATTTCGCAGAGATTTTTATGCTGACGTACCTATTTTCGCATGTGTTTCAGGTGCTAATGCATGATGATGCTTGTGCTACACTTAGGCGGACTTTGGCCTTAGTGACTTAAAAGACAATTATTATGTTATGTTTTATTTAAATTCCAAGACAATGTAAACATTAATCTTAATAATACAAAAGTTTAATTACCATGGTTGTTGAAACAATAATTCTGTCGCATCACTCCCTGACATTTCCGCCGCGGTTTGTTGTTTTACGCGGTCGGGGTGTGACAAATCTGGATGATGCTAAAGATACCCCTTTTGCAGTGGCGGATTTAAAAGAAAAATTGAGGGGTAGCATAGGCTAAAAAAAATTTGTTCAAGGGTAGCCGATACATAAAATGGGGAAGGAATTAAATGCACTAAAATATACTTCGCCAAGAAAGTTGAGGGGTACCCCTAATCATATGCTAAATCCATCAGTGCCCTTTTGTATGCTTTGCGCACCCCCTTATAAGAAAAGGCAGGAAATGATCTAACATTTTCTATTGCATAAGAGCCCTTCAATTTGATCTGTTTTATGTGCATGATAGCAGAACAATGAATTTTCTAGCTCATGGTTTTTACTGCAGAATTAGTAACTATACCGTCTCATTTGATCATGGGTTAGACTGGTTCAACCGGTTAGTATCCTCCCGAACTAACTTACGTAGAATTGTGGATGGTTATTCATTTTGTATTCAGATAATAATTTTTAGTATGTGGGTCAAGTAATCACCCAAAACCATCCTCATAAATGTACTAATAGTAAGTTTAAAAAAAACTAAAAGATCTAACTATGGAAAAGAATGTAATTACTATAAGTAAAAAAATCTATTATAATGTTAAATTATTATTAATTAGTGGTATATGAATTGTATTAAATTTCCAAGTTAAGAATTCTTAAAAAACAAGAATTCATGTTGAAAATGGAAGGCAATGTAATTTTTTGTTAGTTACTATTGGAGATTTATCAACAAGTGAGTGAGAATTTAATATGTTAGATGATACGGTCATAAGGCTAGATGTATGTTCGTGGCAAAAGAAGTATGAAATTTGCATTTATTTCTTGTGAAGGTTGGACACGCATCAGTGTTATAATTTTTCTTTTTCTTACTGTATTGAACTAACTAAAGTATTCCGTCGGCGAATGCAGGAACTATTTCATTTAAAGATGGAATGTAAATTGAGCTTCAAAACTAAGAATGACAATTTACATAAGCTCAAAATGCTCCGGATGTCGCCCACAGTCGAGGAATAAGAGGTTGAAGAAGAATACACTTACATATAGATAGCACTTGTGAAGAATCTTTTAATCCGCAAAAGTGTCACTGTATCCTTTTAAACCGTCCTTTACTTATTTTCCTAATAAGAAGATGATGATAATTGAAAAAATCTAGAGTAGTTTTAGTGTGCCTTAATGATGATAGATGGAATGGAGTGAACCATTTATTCAAATATTCATAAAATTTGTTGTTGGTTTTGCGTCTTATGTTATGTCTTTCATAATACATAATTCAATAAAACATTTGTAAAAACATATTTTTAAGTTTTACGACATAAATCTATTAATTAAAATTAAATTTTCCTACCCACGAAGCTTCACGGGCTCTAACCTAGTAAATAATTAAATTTAAATAAAGTAGCTCCACTAAGTAAATTACTAGGATATTACTATCATTAGAACCATAAATGAAACCAAACATCATACTTGGAGACTATATCCATAAATTTTAAAGCGTCGGAACGGAATTCATAATTTGATCAATTACACTCTTTTCTTAATTATATAAGCCATTCGTCTGTTGAAAAAAGTAATCATGCAACCAATTGACATGAGACTATGGGGTGTGGGGGTTTGCTTTGTGGCATTACTTGACACGTGACAGGTGTGGGCTCCACCAGTCCACACCCCAAAAAGTGGGGGTGTGGAAGGGTCGTGGCTAGGCGGCGTTGGGGTGCCATGTAGCAACTATTTTTTATATATATTAATCATAGAATATACTAAATAATTTTAAAAACACATTTTATTTATATTAAATAACTACAATAAAAAATACATTACATCATAAAAAAATCAATTATCTTCATCTTCTTCTTCATTGGAGTCGAATCTAGGAAGTGTCTAAACATGTTCTACCATCGACACCGCTGATAATAATAATTCGGGTTATTAGATTTTAATTACCCGTTGGCCACTAATAATCTCAACTTCAAAAATTCCCTGTAATAATCCTAACTTGTAAGATTTTGGCCCCCAATGATCCTTTGCTCATTGGGTTATAACACAGTTAGTTTTTTGCTGAGGTGGCTGATGACATGGACACAACTTTGTGATCTGTTGACTTGGTTGCTTATGTGGCACCATCACCATCACCACCTCCACTGCCACCACCATCTCCTCCTGCCACCACAATCATCTACCACCATTACCCACCACCGTCACCTCCGACCACCTCCACCCACCACCATCACCACCTCCACCTCCACTTCCTCAACCACCACTGCCATCTCCACCAACACCGCCGTCATCTCCGCCCACCACCACTGCCATTTCCGCCACCACCTACCATCGCCATCTCAGATTCATCCCCACCTTCGTCACCTGACCGACAACCACCCCCGTATCGGCGGTTCTCAAACTTGATCTAACCGTCACCGATGAAGGATCCAAAACCGTGGGAATAGGGTTAATTCCATTGTTGTTGTTGGAGCAGAGCTCGATATGGTAGAGCGGATGCCGATGTGGTGGAGCAGAAATAGGGTTAATTCCATTGATGTTGTTGCAGAGGTTATGATTTCATTGCAGATTGAAGGATTGTGGGAATGGATGGTAGGTGGTGGTCGGAGGGGATTGAAGATGGTGGTTGTGCGGTGGGAGCTGGGTGGTCGGAGGGGGTTGAAGATGGTGGTGTTGCGGTGGTAGTTGGGTGGTTGTGGTGGTAGTGAGGTAGTGGAGTGGTGGTGGTGATGGTGAAGATGGTGATTGTCTGGGTATGTATATATATAATTAAAAAAATGTATTTTTTTCATATCAATATCCACATAATGAATCAGCTTATTTTTTTACACATTAGCGTCCACGTCAGCATCCACGTCATCAAAAACTAAGGGAGGCAATTCTGACCCAAATGCATATAATTGGATCACTTTGGGTCTTTTATTAATTAGTATGAGTCAATTTGGGTTTCCTTGTACAAATTAATGGGTCCAACTGGGTCAAATTTTAAAAAGGGGAAGTATGTTTACGGGTCAATTTGGGTTTAGAAGTAAAAAGGAACGGGTTACTGGGTTTAGAAGAAATACGACACGGGTTAGGAAAGCTTACTGTCCTCTCCGGCCTCCGCCACAAACCCGCCACCGTCTCCGCGTCTCTGTTGTCTCCTCCGCCACAAGCCCCCACCCTCCGCCGGCATCTTCATCAACGACGGGATCTTCATCAGCGACGGCATCTTTTCCGGTGAAGGTATCATCATCACTTCATGAGCAGGGTAGTTGATGGATTTGATGTGTGTCTGTGTAAATGTTTTAAATTTTGTTGTGAATTTGTTTGATTTTGTGGAGTTGTTTTGGAAATTGATAGATGAATAGCGTTTTTGTGTTGTAAATGTTTCAGAAACTGTGTTTTTTTTCTTATGATGTTTTATTAGTTTGATGTTGAAGCTGTAATTTCTTTCTCTTATGATGATGATTTAAATGGCTGATTGTTTTTTTTCTTTTTCTTTCTAAATGTTTCAAAAACTTTATGTGTTCGACTGATACATATGTGATTGAAGTTTTTTTAGGTTTAACAGGAATGTTGAAGTGTATTTGTTGATCAAGTGTATTTGTTGCATTATCTGCTACTATGATTAAACTTCAAAAAGGATTGTGGTTTTTTATGTTCTTCATGAGTAGGAACTGTATTACTGAGCTTCTTTTTACTTGGATATTTTGCAACTGAACACTTGCTTCCTCTTTGGTGTCTACACTGAAGCAGATGACAAAGCTGAAGTCAGCACCCCATGAATGGTAATCCAATCACTGAACACAAAGGTTTCTTAGTGTCCGTTAGTACACAAGTTAGGAAATTTAGAATATCCTACTAAATCTGGTAATAGCAGGAAGTAGGAACTTGGTTTTAAAAGTGTGCTTGAGGCGCGAAGTGCGCACATGGCAAGGCGATCTGGAAAGCGCCTTAGGGTTTGAGCTTTGAAGCGCCGCCTCATGTACATCTAGGTCAAAATTGGTGTAACTTAGGGTCTGTAAAGAGGCTGGTGTATGTAAGGGATAAAGAAACTTTGATAGGTTTACTTGATGAAAAGGATAGTATGTAAAAGAGATGAAACTTCTGGTTGTACATAGAGCAACGGGTTGTACAAAGTAGGTACATTATTCGAAGGTTACCAACCCGGACCCGTTTTAACCCGACAAAATTGCCCCTTGATGTACAATCACTTTAAAAAAAACATTTTTTTATTCAACCCGACCCGACCCGAAACCCGACCCGACCCGTTCCAACCCGAACCCGTTTTGACCCGAACCAAAACAACCCATTTTTTAATTGACCTGTTTCGACCTGAACCCGTTTTGACCCATGACCCAACCCGACCCGACCCAACCCGTTTGCCAGGTCTATTGACAAAAACTAACCCAGTTAGCTTATTGGGGGCCAAAATCTTACAAGTTGGGATTATTACAGGCAATTTTTGAAGTTGGGATTATTAGTGGCCAACAGGTGAAACTTCGGATTATTAAAATCCAATAACCCTAATAATTCCACCCCGTCGTCGGATGAGAATCACAAAACAAGTTTATCATACGAATCGCTTGAACTTGAAGAATCCATTTTATATATTTTTTGGAGTTTGATAGTGGTTTTTGAATTTTTAGATGGTAAAAAACGAGTAAGAAATGTTTAGTTTATATAGAAAATAATTAAAAGATTTTTTTTTAAATAGCAGTTGGCCAACGGCTAGCCCAACGGTCATCAAATACTAGCCAATCAAATCCAACCATGTCAACCCCCCCCCCCCCCCCCGCGGGCAGGCTGAATCCCCACGTCAGCAGGGCAACACCATGGCCAACACTAGCCAGGTGTGGTCTAGCCAGCGTTAAATGTATTCCGTCACCCCAACTCACACCCTGTAGTCTGACAAAAGTTGCAATTATGTTGTATTAGTGAAATAACTGATATTCAAAACATGAATTACCATATATTTTCCAAATAGACTATCACAAAAGAAACTTTTAACTTGAGAGGGTCAAAATAGACTATCACAAAAAGTAACTTTTGATTTGAGAGGGTAAAAATAACCACAATGTTTTTCTTCTCAAACATACTCAGGTTCGAATCCCTCTTCTTCATGAACTTTATTTACTTTTCTTTTCTTTTTCATCTTCAACTCAAACCCTAGCTCTTCTCCGACGCCGTTTACAGATCTCCGTCGACTAATTTCTCACATTCTTTCATCATTCAGTATTTTAATATCAAATCTTTATCGCATTCTATCTTATAATATTATTCAATTTTACAGCCAAGATTCATCACCAAACCACCGGTTCAGAGGAGACGAACTCTTGTCTTGCCTAAAAGGTACGTTTGTTACTTCCAATTTGAGTGTTTGTAGTAGATCTGTATTTGTTTGTGATTTTCAAAACTGGGGATGTTGTTTATAATCATTTCGGGGGTGTGATGTGAACCTATACAGAGGATCAGCTTGTTCTGTTATCTTTTAGCTAAACTTTTTATATCTGACCCATTTTGAGATAAAAACACCCAAATTGACCCATTCATAAGTAAATGTTCTCAAGGGGTACCAAATTTTGTCTACACCTTTTTTTTTCTTCATATGTGTGCTTGTTAATCTTATAGTTGTTTCTTGGTGTTCTACTAAGAAACAAGATTTGTCGTCAAGAATCTGTGAAGCATTCGGAGCTTTTGTACGGTTTATGTTATTTCAATACGGAATTATCTTCACTCAGGGCTTCTGATTATGAGACAGTTGATAATTCAAGTTCTATCGCCAATCCTTCAAGTCTTGCCCCCTATGCAGTTAATCTCGGGGATATCTCGGTTATCGGCTCCTCACCAAAATATCGGTTTTCGATATCGGTGGTCAACGCCGAAATATCGCGCTGGCCATTGGGTTTCGGAGCTGCATTCGTGTCCGCAGGATGCGCGGGCACACACGAGTTCAACCAAATTCCAGCTCAGAAACCCATTTTTTGCACCCCCCCTGCGCGCGGGTAGGACTTGTGGTAAAACATGTTATAAAGCTACAATGGAGTAGTAAATGTTTTACCTTATAAACACCCACTCACTTTGTTCCCACACCTATGTGGGACAAAGTATTTACCACCTTTTGAGACTTTCATTCCCACACCTAGACTTTCTACCACCTCTTGTATATATATAAATATATATATATATATATATTTATGCATGATATTAGACTTCTAGTATATATATAGGCTCTAGATATGAATATAAATATAAATATATATATTTATGCATGATATTAGAAATTACCGATATCTCACCGATATCTCACCGCGATAAACGATATCTCATATATCGGTCCTTGACCGATAACCGATATTTTTCCGCATTAACTACATAGCTTGCCCCAAGCTCCCAAACAGGTACCCTTTGACTTTTCAAGTTTAAGAGACTGATTTTCTTCTTCGAGATTCCATTTGAACTCTTCAACTGATTCAGAAAGATTTGTGGCCCATTAAAGACCGGCACAAGTATCAAAACAGATTTATTGGTTTGATGTCAAAATTGAAATTTGTTTTGATAATTTGATAGTGTTGTGTTGGTATGTATGACAGAGTGGACAAACCAAGGCTCTGCTACTTCTTTGCAGGATAATAGTATTAACTTTGAGGCTGAGAAACTTAAGCGCATACACATTTGCGGGTTGATGCAATTGCATAAAGCAAGACACTTGATACATCTAGAAAGGTAAGTACAATTTTCTTTTTCCTCTTGACTTTTGAAGTCAAACTATATACTTTATAAGTGGTTATATTTCTTAGTTTTTGAATGTTCATTTGGTGATCACAAGATTTTTAGTTTTTGAAAATGAAATCTAGCCCATTTGACTAACAGAGTAACAGTCAAGTAATCTTGAACTAAAGCATACTGTTTTGTGTCATACTGTAAGAGCATCACCAATAAGATATATCTGAGATGTGTTTTTGGTGATGTGGCAATTTTTTGGTGTTTTTATTATTGGGTGAAGTTGTTTTTAAGGAGAGAGAGTGTGGTTTAGTTTGTGGTGAAAAACTAGAAAATATGAGTTATGTGAGTGTATGGAGGAGAGAGAAGAGAGGAAAGAGAATGGTGTTTTTAAAGAGAGAGAATTTGTTGGGCAGGTAGGGCTATAAACGAACCTAACAAACACAAACAAGGCCTTGTTCGTGTTCGTTTGTTAAGAAATATATGTGTTCACGAACTGTTCATGAACACTTACCGAACGAGATTTTATGTTTGTGTTCGTTTGTTAAGGAAATGAACTTGTTCGTGTTTGTTTGTGTTTGTTTGTTAATTTTAGGCAACGAACGAAAATGAACATTGATGCACACGAATGGGATACAAACTAATGTCCATGAACAGAAATGGAAGCAAACAAACACAAACAAACATTCATGAGCAGGATATATAATACAATGACACTTATTAAGTATTTTATTTGTCGGAATTTTGAAGTATATAGATAAAATATAGAAACTAAAAACACTAATGAACTATCGAACACATTACCGAACGTTCACGAACATAAATGAACGGACACGACCTTTGTTCATGTTCGTTCGTTTAGTTGTTTAGTTAAACGAACAAAATTTCTTGTTCGTGTTTGTTTGTTTAATAAACAAACACAAACGAACTTCCCGCTGAACAGTTCACGAACTGTTCACTGAACGTTTGGTTCATTTGCAGCCCTATGGGCAGGTGCCATGTCACTCATTTTTTATCCCCCTTATTGTGGATGCTCTAACTTAAGGAATCCATCAAACTTAAGGAATCCATTATCCATCAAACCAGAGGGAATGGAACTGTATTTACATCGCGCTCTTATCAAATGGTTGCTGCTGATATATTCAAAATGATTAAAACTTACGGCCCTTTTATAGAGAAATGCATTTTTAAAATTTTGAAATTACAAGTCGTCAAAAATATACGGAAGTTAAAGACATAAATAGACGCTCAAATCAAGTCAAAGACATAAATATACGCGTAAATCAAGTCAATTATTGATTTACAAGTTCCACTAAAAATTATAGAATTCAAAAGGCTAAAAAATAGGGAAAGTCTTCAGTGACAAAATCGGAATCCTAATCTATGGAATTCGGGTATGAGAGTCTTCTAGATTTCCAATCAGCTCCTTATCATTTCCTAATAATAAAATTTGATTTTGCAGCTTGAAGTATTGATCCGAATCCGGCATCCTCATCAGCTGATTCTAATCGGTGCGTGTGACATCATGGTTTGGTTTACAAGTAGATGGAAAACGGAAGTTCGGACAAGTGATTATTTCGCAAAAACGACACACCATTGATCCTGTGGTTCAACCGGTTCCGTATCACGTGGGAAGTAGCATCAGCTCTAAACTTCCTTCTTAACACAAAACCGAGATCAATCGTTCATCTTGACCAAAAACCAGCAAACATACTGCTTAATAAAAATCTTGTGAGCAAAATCGGGGATGTTGGTCTCTCAACAATGCTTTAATCGGACTTCTCTTCTACATCCACCAGTGAGTATCAACAAACATCCAAAATCCTGAGTATTTCCCAAGCTTCATGTGAGAATTTTTGGATAGGATTGTTTTATGTACATTTGTTTGATTTATCTATATGTTATTTGGACCTGTCATGAACTTTGAGTACCCAAATTTATAAAGTGTAAATATATATATATAGGGAGCCGCTAGAATGAGAACCACCACGAGTTATGAGAACCGCGAGAACCGCGACCCGCGGGGGGGCGTTGACCACGAAATTTTTTTTACAACTAGATTTGTATATTTTAATACCATACGTAAAGTTTGGGTTTAAACGGCGCGCCCGAGGGGTAGTTTTTTACGCCCAAAGTTTGGTTTAAAAAAAAAAGAAAAATTAAAAAAAATAAAAAAACCCAAACTTTGGGCGTAAAAAACTACCCCCTCCGGCGCACCGTTTAAACCCAAACTTTACGTATGGTGTTAAAATATACACATCTAGTTGTAAAAAAAATTTCGTGGTCAACGCCCCCCCGCGGGTCGCGGTTCTCGCGGTTCTCATAACTCGTGGTGGTTCTCATTCTAGCGGCCCCCTATATATATATATATATATATATATATATATATATATATATATAGGTAAAGAGTATGGTACAAATCTCACTATCGTACATTATGTACGCTACAACAGCAGCCATAGACGTGTCCTGATTCAATTTTAACAAAAAAGGGTATATCAGACATTCTAATCTAACATTTACGACTACTAATCATTGAATCCCGTCAATTATGGAGTTCGTTTCCTAACCGTTCCATTCAAGTATTCTTCGTTATTGAATTGGATTGTAGGGTTTTGATTGATTCCACACAGAACGGCCATTTCAGAAACTGATTGATTCGTCATTTAGGTGAGTTTGGGTTTTTTTTTTCATTTGAAGTTCTTTTTTATTAGATTTATAATCATGGTAGAAGTTAAGTGTTATTTGGAATTAATTGTTGTGTTACTATATCGAATGTGTCTTTTTATATATCGTATGTGATGTGTTAAAATAATCCAACTAGTAAAGGAATGGATCTGTTGCATAAATTCGCATGTTTAAATATAGACTTTTCGCACACAATGAAGTTTGATATATAATTTCGCAAGTTTAATTCGATATTTCGCAAACCTTAAAGATTTTTATCAATTGTAGCTTTTGATTTCCCAATCTTTATGAGTAATTATTTTTATTTTTGCACAGTGTGTTTCAATTATTGAAATCAAATAATTCAGTTCAATAATTGATTTCAATAATTCATATCAATAATTTTTTTTTTATTATATATTTTTTGTGTTTTCATTACTATTGAAAACATCCAATTAAAAAATGGCAGATCTAACAACATCCTCTTCTGCTTCTTTTGAACCAAGTATCAAGCAGGTTTTGAGGGAAAGGATTCAGCAACAGATTCAAGAGGATCAAACTTGTCAAGAGATGTTGGAGGCCAACATTTCTCCTGTAACAGAAAACATGAAGATAAGACAAGAAATTCTGGACTTGCTATCTCAGAAACAAGTGAGTAGTCTTAATGAAATTGCTGTTATGTTTATGGTGGATTTGGGTGAGAGGGATGATAAACAGTTGAAAGAGTTGGCTGATGCAATAACTGTCTTAAGATGCTCGATGAAGATGAAAATGGAGTTTCTTTCATCTTTTGAATGAACTTTTGTTTTTTTGTTGGTGCATGTTTAAATAAATTCGCATTTTGTGTTGTATAATGGAATTGTATTGGCCTTTTAATAGACCCATATTTACTCCAAAATTCAATAATTCATTGTCAAATGCGAAATTAAAAATACAAATGCGAAATTAAAAATACTGATATTTGCGAAATTAAAAAACACTAACAAGTTTAAATATTCAACATAAAACCATCATCAAAGAAGTTTACTTTGTTTCCTTCCCAAAATACACACTCATCCTTGTTGGGATTATCGTCTCCAAATCTTTCATATATCTTTGTTTGTTTGGCCTTTTATCGAAAGCATTTGCCTTTTTAATTATTTTTTGACGGTGGATATTGTGTTCGGATAGAATGATTTTGCTGAGATATCTGTGCCTTAGGAGATGTAGTTGTGCTTGCTGTCTGTTGTTTACTTCATCTTCTTTCACAAATCCGGTCATCCATGGTATTGTGTCTCCTTTGTATGTTTCCATGTGACGCATTGTAAACACTCCACAGTCGATGCCGTTATTCTTTGTCCTCCAATCCATAACTTTTCTTTCGATAACCGTTTTTGAAAGTTCTTCGATAGCCGGTGTTGGTTTTAAAGCCTTTCGTAGGTATAAAACCAATACCCTTCTCTGTAACATAGCAACATTGTGTTAGTAGCTTTTACATAATATATAACATGTATATGTATAAGTTTTTGTATTACCAGTGTGTCTGGAAGCCCCTTGTATCTTTCCTTAAACTCTTGTTCAGCTGCTGAATTGTCAATCAGCTCAATTTTGCCGGTTTCAAGTGGAAGCACAAGACATAGAAGTGGTCACCTTGAAGTACCGGAATAAAAACCAAGTCAACCGAATCAAGTTTTTTTACCTCATATTTTTGTATGATGTCTTCAAAATTTGAGGCAAATACTTTTAGACGTCTGTCGTCTGTGTATTTCTCTTCGTCGTACATGATATCCGGCTGTATGTTATGTAATTAGAATCAAAGTTATTAAAACAATGGATTTTTTTTTTCACATGCGAATTGTGTATATAAAACTTGCGAAATTACAACAGTATAAGAAAATGCAAACAATGGATTTTTTCCCACATGCGAATAATACATATAACAAATGCGAAATTAAATCATTATGTGAAATGTTTCACAGGGAAATTTCTTCTATAATACATGCGATTTTAGTTATAATTAGTGTGCGAAATCATTTAATATGCATTTACTTTTAGAATTTTCAAATAACAAAATGTGTATGAAAACATACCATCATTGTGCTAAACAAGAAGAGTCTGTATGGTGATGATTTCTTATCCCTTTTCTTCTCTTCAAGGTTTAGAATATCTACAAATGCATCTATTCGGTTCGATGCTACGTATTGACCCTTGTAGAAGCTTTCAAATATAGCTTTGAATGTTGTAACTTCAGTTTTTGATCGGTAAAATTCTTCTCTGCCAGACATAAAACATATAATTAGTTTTTGGTTGTGTGTATATATTTTTAGATGTTTGTTATTTGATATAAGTATTTTACTTACTGTAAGTCTTCTAATGTTGCAAATGTATACCGAATCACATTCAATTCTTGAGTCAATAGTGCTTCGTGCAAGTTTACCACCCTGTTGCAATAAGGGGAACAAAATTTTTCTCCAAGCTCTTTACATCTTCTCTCAGCTCGAATTTTGGCTTGTTCTATTGTCTTATAAAGCAGTTCGTTTAACCCTTTTGGTATTGTTTGTTTTTTAACTGGCTTTGGGTTTGTGTTTTTTCTTCCCTTAGTTGTTTTTTTTTGTTTGTTTTCTTCCATGGTGGGACTCAGGCTCAAAAGCAACTCAACTTCATTCAATTCCTCAGCCGTTACACGAGGGCATTCAACTTCCGGTTCCTTCTCAACGACCGGTTCATTCTCAACTTCAATTCCCGTATCGGTAGGTGGAGGGTCTTTTTGTGTTGTTTCTTCTAAAGAAACTGTTTCCATTTCTGTCACATTTTCTGGAACTTTTTGTTGAATGTATTGGGTAGATTCTGAAAGGTTAACTGTTTCTTCGACAACAGTTTCGTTTTCAGCAATTTCTGCAGGCCAGAGTAATTTAAGAAATACAATAAATTGTGCTTTTTAATTTTTTCATAATATAAAGTGTTTTTTTACCTTTGGCAGGTTGTCGGTAAGTGTATACTCCCGGTTCCACAGTTTGAATGTTTGCAAGAAGGGTGTCTGTGACTCCTCCATCATCTGGTTGCAGTACACCTGTAGATACAAATTATTTAATGTTAATACATTATAATCAAAATCGCAGGGTATACATTTACATCGCGTGCGAAATCAGATTTGAAGTGTTGTTGACTTAAATCGCATGTGTTTTTATTGGTTTCGCATATGCATAAAAATAGAATTTTTTTAAATAATTTCGCATGTGTTAATATTTTGAGTTCGCATGTTTTACCTGTTGATGCCATTTCTACCAAAACACTGGATATTACATTTTGAGCTTCATCATCATTTCTTCCTTCTTCGGTTGTAGTAACTTCTTGATGAACTTCTGAAGATGGATTTTCAGGAACTTGATGAACAGGAGAGGTTGCAGTTTCATGGTCTTGATCCGAAGCAGGCGGCACACAAATGGGATTATTCCGAAGCGTCTCATCCCACTGCTTACAGGCCGCCATAATCTCCGGATCCCAAAAACATTTAGTTCTTGCTTCTGAAACTAAGTTGTTCATCTCGTGAACATCTTGAACCATTTTAATGTACATTTTGACATTTGCTTTCATTTTCTTTAACAGGTTCTGTAAATATTTTTTGAGTTAATATACTATTAATTGAAATGTTAAATATGAATGGATTAATTGAAATTAATTTTTTTTTGCGATTACCTTTTTGTGGGTTCTTGAAGCCTCTCGTTCTTGTTTCTGGGTTGTGTCATAGAATATGGATAGTGAAAGTTGAACAGGAGTGGCGCAATAATCAATCATTTTATGTGTTTGTGTTCCAACCCCCATCTCAAGGTTCAACTGAGACATTTCATGGATTTCAAAACTGAAATCCATGAAATTATCAATGTTCTCGTTATCTTTTGGCTCTCCCCCGGTTTCTTTGTTTTGTACTCCATGCGCAGTTCTTCTTTTGTAGCTTATTGTGGTTTCAACCGGGGGTCGTAGTGTATAATCTTCCGTTGAAGGACCCTCTTCTTCTTCATTTTCCTCATCATTTTCTTCTTCATTTTCTTCTTCTTCTTCTTCTTCACTCTCACTTGATATCCATTGAGGTCCGTTATCCGAAATATTATCTTCGACTATATCAATCTCCGATGATGTGATATAACGAATAACCGGTATTTCCACAGCTTTCTCAAACAGGTTAAGCCTCTTGTTGTACTCATGCGTGTACAGAAGCTGTATAAATCGCAAGATCATTTAATTATATAACAAAACAAAATAGTATTCTAAATGTGTTATTAAATGTAGTAATGTATACCGTAAGAAAGGAAACAGGTCCCACAAACTGTATTTTGTAGTTTTTCCAGCCTGCTCGTGTACGACGTAAGGTGTCGAGTAGAAATGAGCACCAATCTAGATTCTTTATTTCCTCAACATCTTCTACACCAAGCAAACATCTATCATTTGCAAGTGTTGCCTTTGTAATCTCCGCAAAGAACGTCATCCAGTATACTAAGAAGTTTAATTTAAACAGGCTGCCTCCGTCTCTTTGATTTTCCATTGTATCTGCAATCAAGCCATGGGTAATTCTCCTGTTTTCCTCCCACTGGTGGATGAATGTATCCCTCACAGCATTTCCCGGTTCTTGACTTTTTTCAAGTTTCACTTGCTTTTTAACTTTCCTCTTATCGGCTATTATCTCAACCTTCTTTGGCCCTCTTGGTATTCCAAATACCTCAAAAACTGTGTCCGATGTTATTTTTATTTTGTGTTTTCCCAAGTTTAGCTCATCGGAATTCTCGTCAAAGTTTCTTGCTAGCCAATATGCCAATCGTGTCGAAATATGGTTGATGTTGATATCAAGAATAGCTCCAAACCCCATATCCCTAACATCATCTATCTGTTTTTCTGAAAATCTTCTAACAGTATCCATATATGAGTTAGGTTGGCATCTCAGCAATATTGCTTCATTGCTGTATTTGAAAAACTCTCTATGTTCTGTTTTAGGTTGTTGCCCTTTTTTTGAATGTTTTTTTGTGAGTATCTTTGAATTTCTCTTATCTTCTTTCTTCTCATGTTTTTTCTTTTTTGGGGGTGGCTTAACAAATTCATCATCTTCTGAACTTTCTTGAATCACCAATCTCTTTCTATTCTTTTTAATTTTTATCAGAGTTGATATTGGTCCTTCAAAGTCTTCATCAGATTCCATTTCTACAAAATCGCAAGCTATAGTTAAAAACACTTAACAAATCGCATTTGTCAGTTAATCATGCACATCAAGTCATCAATTCGCATGTGTTAGATATCAATTCGCATGTGTTATTTTATCAATTTGCATTTATGAGTTATGATTTCGCATTTGTTTCATAAGCATTACCTAAACAATACAACTAACTTCTCATATAAAATCGCATTTGCATTTATATCAATTCGCAAATCTAATTTAACCTAAAACAAAAAAAAATCTACATACTAGCTTTTTATGATATGAAATCGCAAATGTCATTAAAACCACAACAAAATCCTATATGATATCGCACACCCATCAGTATCATTAAGACAAGTGCATAAAAATGCAAAACCTAATAAATAAATATACCTGCAATAAACCCTAGCAAAATTGAAGCTGTTATCAATATATAATGTTATAAAACTATATGTTTCAGTTAAAACGTTAATAAACAAACAAAATTGCATTTGATTTTAAAGCCCCTGTATATTACACTTTAAATCGCAATTGTAAATAGATACCTGGATTCATATTCTTCGCTTGTGGTCTGTCGTTGTTTGCTTTGCTTCTTTTCTCAATATTCATGGAATCGGAGTTGAAATCGCAATGGAGAGTAGCAGTGAATCGTAGTTGAAATCGCAATGGAGAATGCTTTTGATTTACGGTATGATTTTGAGTTTTTGTGTGCTGATAATCAGGGGTTTTCTTCTCGCTATGGACGATTCTAACCTTGGCGGTTTCTTTTATTAATTTTAATTTGATTAATTTAATTGTTTAAACACGCGCTTTTAATGAGATGATCGTACGGTTGTTGTTGTAGCGTACATAATGTACGATTAGAGTGTTTGTATGATAACCAGCCTCTATATATATATATATCTATATATATATATATAGGGGAGGGCTATATAGAAAACCCACTTGAGTTGAGAAAACCCAAATAAACCCTATGTAACATTTTTATTTTTTTCTAAAAAAAATAGGGAATGTAATATAAATGTACACGGACCTATTTATGAAAAAAAATGTAAAAAACGCTTAATATTTTTTTTTTTAAAAAATGTTGAAAATTTGTATGTTACATTTTTTTGGACATATTATGTAACCTGAAATTTGTAACATTTAAAAAAAAAAAAACTACTCAGTGTTTTTTTGTGTTTGTTTTTTAAAAATGTTCGAATATATGTATATTACATTTCCTATTTTTTTTAGAAATGTATCTTGAGTTTACATGGGTTTTTTACAAAGGTTTTCAGGGTTTAGTCAACTGGAGTGGGTTTTCGATTTATCTTTCCCCTATATATATATATATATATATATATATATATATATATATATTTTGGAACGACAATATGTTAATAGAGAAAAGGCCAGTGAGAGGCTGGTTTAACAATCACAAAGAAATACATAACAAAACAACGCTACAAGAACCGAACAAAAACACAACGGCAATGAACATAAGTATTATTGAAAAGCAGACTCCCAGGGGAACTACAGGAGCTTTTAATGATCACTTACAAAACATATCACAATAATACTAAAGCATAATATCATAAACCTTATACCTTGATCAATTTCCTCAAGAGACGGAAATATGTTATCCTCCATGATCGATTGAGCATTAATGAAACCACAATGACCCAAAACCCAGTAATAAATCCAAGCACTATGCTAATAATCAACCCCCAATCTACTTTGTGTGATCCACCGTCTTCTTTTTGGTCGCTTGTTGTATCAGGTTTGTCAACATGTACACAATCATTAGTTAGTGGAGCTCCACAAAGTTTGTTTCCAAAGAAGCTGGACTCATTGAAGCTCTGAATTTGTGTACCTGTTGGAACTCTTCCTATCAAATTGTTGTAGGACACGTTAAAGGTACCCAAGAAATTCAACTCTGACAAACTCATAGGAAGTTCCCCAGAAAGATTGTTTACTGATAAATCAAAAGACTCAAGTGATTTCATGTCTCCTATCTTATTTGGGATCTTTCCTGTCAATTGATTTCTTGATAAATTCAATGATTTTAACTTGTGGAGGGTCGTGAGCTCACTAGGGATCTGCCCAGAAAAATTGTTGCTCGAAAGGTCCAAAAGCGTGACTAGTCCTAGGATAGATCCATAAGCGTCTTCTCGTCCCTTCATCACCAACAAATCAGAAACAAAAAAATAGCCACTGTCAAGATAGTATATTAATTGAACCTCTAAATTAGTTTCTATGCCGGAAAGCACACTAAAGTTGTTGAAGCATCTAGGAATATTTCCTGAGAGGTTATTATCAGCGAGATCCAAGACTTGAACTTGTGAAAGATAACATAGCTGGTCAGGAGTATTTCCGTAAAAATTGTTGGATCTAAGATTGAGAATTTTCAACATAGTGAGTTTTATTCCAATCCATGGTGGAATGATTCCCGCAAGATTATTTCTTCCAAGGTCAAGGACCTTTAAGTATGACAAATTCAATAGGGAAGAAGGTAATCCTCCTGAAATCTTGTTCCCACTTATGGCTAAAAATTGCAACAAAGGTATAGACCCCAATGTTCTTGGAATCTCACCTGACAAATAATTATCACTTAACCATAAGAGTACCAAGCTCGACCACTTCTCCCAACACTCTGGAATAACACCCGATAACTGATTATTTCCCAAATTAAAAAATTTGGTCTTCTTCACACCATTGGAACAAACCAAATTATGTAATGATCCCACAAAATAGTTATCTGATAGGTCCAAATATATTAAAGACGAACTGTTTGTGAGAGAAGGTAATTTCCCCCCAAAATTATTAAAATTTAAGTCGAGCCAATGAACTGTAGGAGGGATGGACAATATATTTCCATGTATCTTGCCGACCATATTATTGTTACCCAAGTTAAGGACTTGGAGGCTGGAACAATTCATTATGGTGGCTGGAATGTTTCCTGTGAAAGAGTTGTTATACAGATCTAGTGTTTGTAATCTAAAGAGACGCCCGATTTCAGGTGGAATCCAGCCTTGTAGAATGTTGTCGTGAAGGGAGAGGAAGCTTAGCATGGACAATGAACCAATCCCATCTGGGATCTTGCCAGCCAGATTATTGTTACCCAACTGAAGGATCTGGAGGTTGGAGCAATTCATTATGGTGGCTGGAATGTTTCCCGTGAAAGAGTTGTTATACAGATCTAGTGTTTGTAATCTAAAGAGACGCCCGATTTCATTTGGAATTCCATGTTGTAGAATGTTATCGTAAAGGGAGAGGTAGCTTAGCATGGACAATGAACCAATCCCATCAGGGATCTTGCCGACCAGATTATTGAAACCCAACTTAAGGACTTGGAGGTTGGAGCAGTTCATTATGGTGGCTGGAATGTTTCCCGTGAAAGAGTTGTAAGCGAGACGTAGTTGTCGTAATCTAAAGAGACGCCCAATTTCAGGTGGAATTTCACTTGAAAATGAGTTGTTAAAAAGCTGAATGACCCTGAGAAAGCTTAGATTTCCGAACGAAGGAGACAGCGTACCAATTAGGCCTCCAGATGAGAGGTTCAAGTGGGTGACTCTTTGGTGGCGAGGGCTGCATGTAACGCCTTGCCATTGGCAGAAATCAGTGCTGGATTGGTTCCATGAGGTCAAGAGACCTTGTGGGTCACCTTTAATCATGGATTTAATAGCAAGCAATGCTAGACGATCAACGTTGGTGCCGTTCAGTGCTGGTGCCTTGTGAATGGGTGTGGAAAATGCTGCAAGGTGTGTCAGGAAGAGAAATGATCGCAAGAAAAGCAACCATTTGGCACTCATTTTGGTAATGAATTTTGTGGTATCTTTCTAAGTTTTTGGGACCTTATACTTATACAGAAGAGGAGTGTCAATAGTCAACTTGACCAAGAAAAAGCCTGGAACTTTCTTTTCAATGGGTTAACAAAGTTTAGTGCGCCATAAAGGAACTTTGTCAGTAACTTTTTCCATGGTCTCACGCGATAAAGGTAATAACAAAGACTTGTTGACTTGGCTTTTCCTGGGGAATAGTAGCACTCAAATTATGTGTCTCACGCGATAAACGTAAATGTTATTCACAACGCCAAACCGAAAAGGGAGGCTGAAACAAAAACTTCATCAAATCAAATTTACACCAACTTTCCCAACTTAACGACCTATTTATAGACCGGTTCCTATACCATAAAACTCGAGAGACTTAATATTTTAAATAATCACCTCCGGACAAACATTGAGATTCGAGAAGTGCTTGTTATTCCTAGCAAGCCATATGCACCAACTAGTGACAACCATAACACCTTGAATAACCTCCTTGCACATAGTTTAAAGATGACTAATAGCGTTCACAATCAATTCCTTATCCTCATCCATCCATGTAATTACAATAAAAATCACTATTTTTTCTCTCTTATTTTTAATTTAATAATATTTTTATACCTTTATCATTACATTTTCGCTCTCATCCACTCACAATCACTTTAAAAAAAATATTAAAAAAATTATAAAGGGGGTGCATAGTGTTCCCATATATTTACAGATGAACATTAATGTATTCTCTCTCTCACTCATAAGCACTCAAAACCACTCATAACTATTCCTTATAACATAACTAACTCACATAAATTTAACAACTTTTGTTAAAATGAGTAGGGGTGTTCATGGTCTGGTTTTAATGCTTTTTAAGTTATATCGTGAATTAAACCGTTAGTAACAATTTTTTATTATCAAAAATAGAAACTGGACCGTTGAGACTTAAAACCGAACCAAGCCAAAAAGTTACAAACATTGAAAACTGAAAAATAAATAGGAACACAGTATAAAAAATTATATATAATATATAAGATAAAATGAAAAATAAAATTACTAAACATTGTATAATTTAATTTTCCTTACTCTCTCAATTTCAGGAATTAGAAAACTAATCTAACAATTAGCAATGCAAAAAAAGGTAAAATAGGTATGCAATCAGGATTTAGTTATTAAACCAAGATATATATTAATAACTAGAAGTACTAATTTATTCTAAAGTTTTCAATCAAGATAAAGGGAGAGCATCAAATGAAGATTAGTTTGGGTAAGAAGTGTAGGAAACAATAATAGGACATGTGACAAATAACAAAAAATACAGGAAGAGGCATTTTAGGCAATCACAGCTCATCTCCAGTCTTTCTCTTTCTCTACATATTCAAAACCCACCATCTTCAAAAATCATCTCCAACCTTTTCTTTACTTTCTCTCTCTATAATCACTACATTATATTGCAATTTTTTTCATCAATCAATGATTTAAACACTAAATCAACGTGTTCTTCAACTTTTTTGAAGAAACCTATTTCAATTTCACACAATTTTCTCATTTTTTTCCTCGTGTTTTTAAGCGAATCAATCAACTCATTCAATCGTTAGTGTTTCTAGCTGTAACACCTCGCAAAATCATGTCCATTAGAATGATGACACGTCACAAGCACTGATCATTGTAAAAAGATAACTTGGAGGGACTAAAGTTGTCAATCAGTGTAAAGATGTATGTGGAAGTATCAAAAGTGTCAACATGCCAAACTTGTGCCTCTGATTGACCTTACGCGATGTTCGGATTCTTGGTTGAATATAATATCTGACGGAAGAAGCCGTTTGTGCTTAAAATTTAGAATTTACAAAGCACAGGGGTTAAACGTGTCAATATGTTAAATATTACCTCTGAGTGACCTTTTAACAATCCCGAAGCATTGTAATATTTTATTATATTCTCACGGATGTCGGATATTGATTTCGTTGAGTTTCGATGCAAATAAATGCTTAAAGCTGTAAATACCAAGATATAGGGATTAAAAGCGTGAACGTATGAAATTAAGACCTTTCGGGTGATCTCGTAACTAACCGAGAGCTTAACAATGTTGTTTCATGACCCAAGACACTTAAGAGTTATCTATGGGGGTTAATACTGCAATAAATGAAAGCTATTTAAACTAAATATGGACTAGGGACTGAAATTGCAAAGCTGGGAAAGTTTTTACCGAAATAACAGGTCCTCGCAGGCCGTATAGACTTCCTCTAATGTCTACGCGGGCCGCGACCGAGTCACCAGCGACAGAACCCTGCACAGCTGCATGTTGCAGCCCTTCCACCGCCATTGCATGCTAGTTTTTCGATACCAGGGATTGTGCAAGTGGTTTTTACTGCCATGGGGACACTTGTTAACATCTGATGACCTCCTATAACAGCTGCAGTGATCTTAGAACACCCAAATTTCCTATATAAAGGGCCATGTTTTAGTTCTTGAACTTGCACACACTTCAAATTTTCATTCACACTTGATCTCTAGAGCATCCTGGTCATCTAGGAAGCTTTCTCAAGTTTAAACTTCGTACTAAGGACCTTTGTAAGTGTTCTTAGCTTCTGTAATTAAGTTTTTATTAGCTTAATGACCGAAAGTCAAAGATATCGTAATTATACTTTGACTTGGTGATTAATCACTAACGGTCCAGCCATTATTCGAATTGAAAGTGGCTATGTGTTGGTAATTATGTAGGTGATAAACCCCTTAAAAGGGCACCTTCTAATTATCACGTTATCTGAGTCAATTGTCGGGTCAAAGTACTTAACAGAAAAGTCAAACGAGTCAGTTTTTATAAAATAATTCATAACTGATAATATAGAAGATATAAAATATGTTTTATCACTTAAATAACTTGGTAAATAATATAAGAACATGTTTAGGCATGTTCAACCCGACAATTTTGAGTATTAGGCTCGGTTCGCAACCGAAAGTCACAAAAGTAGACTTTTGCTTTGACTTTCAGTTCTGGCCCGAATTAGCTTAGTTTAATTATGCCTTAGGGTTCCTTTGTGACCATATTATATGTTAGTATAACCCTCTATGGTCATACTACATTGTCCCTTAGAAATCAGAGATCATTTGCATGTTTCCGTTAAATGCTTAAAAATTGACCATTATGCCCTTATGTTATAAAAACGAGATTTTTGAAAATGTGAGAGAACAAAAAAGCTTTATTACTGATTTATAAGTATGTCATAAGAATTTGACATCCGTTTCTGGTCTCAAATAAAAGTTATGCAAGATATCGTAAAACAAAACTTTTTGTTAATTAAATGGCATAAATCATATTTAAACCCAATTTTTGGCACCAAACTTGCTACCCACTGTTATGATATAATATTTAGGGATTTTTTGAAATTTTTTCCAAATTTTATACTGAACATAACGTAGAGTTCTAGCATGAATTCGGTAATTGACGATAATGCCCTTTTCATTAATAAAATGAGTTTAACAAGTGATTTGAACACCAAACCTTTTCCTACTGATGTCATATGTTAAATAAAATATTTTTAACATTAAAGACTGATCAAAACTTCAGATTTTTATAAACATCTTAAATATCGTCAAATACCGACTTTTACGCTAATTAGACGCATAGTATGGTTTAAAACCATATTTAACGCCTAAGACTTGCTACCTACTGATTTTAAAAATAAATTTTTATAATTTAACAGTAAGTATAAGTCTTGAACTCAGATTTCCAAATTTGACCTTAAAAGCATACGTGAAATGACCAAAATGCCCCTACGGTGCATAGTTTGGCCATAAAAGTTAAACCTCACATATGTATGACATCTTACTGATGTAACTTGATAAAATAAATATTTTTACTGAATATTTTAAACCAGAACCTCAGTTTGCGATTAAGCCTCTTCTATAAACTTTAAAATGACCAAATTACCTGTTCGGGGCTTAAATTGGTTTTAAATTCGTTTTGGGCATTATTGTAGATATCCTACTGATATCATATCATATTTAAATCGTATTAATTTGTGAAGCTTGTACATGACTCATTTGATTACCCGTTAAGCATATATGCGTTCGGTACGGTTTTTGTAACTAGTTTGCATAAATTAGCCGAAACGGGTCAAACCTTAGCATTTTTACTTCAAAATCCAGAATTTATTTAGTTTACCCATTTTATACAAGTCTCCATACTTGTTGGGTCTAAATCACATTCCAATCCGGTCATCGCTTAATCGTGCGTTTTGTACCGTAAACCTTTCTTTAAAACTAACCGGTCTAAGTTACAACTTAAATAAGGCCCGTTAGGAATCTAATAGGTTATTAAAACCTTCGTTCCAGATTCGGAGCCCAGTAAAAGCTATATGCACTTGCGGATTAGAATATACGACTGAGTATAATTTACATTTTTAGCTCAGGTAAATACTTTTAACTTATTTTCCCTTATACGGGCTTGGGATACGGTAAATTTATTACCGCTTGGTCGGGTATTGAATGTTTAATCGATTAGTGGTTAAATCATTGAGATAACCCGTTTTAATCTGTTTTGGTTGATACAAAGCCTTTGGGGGTTAATATAACCGTGTCCTGGTATCCTCGACTCATTCATTTGAAATGGCCACGACTTAAGCACGGGGTGTAGGCATACACCTGAAAGTTGCGTATGTAAAACGGTATCTCACTCGTGAGGAAACTTCTTGTGGGCTTATACTAGTGGTGTGTCTATTAATCTTGTCTCGGCTCTTCTAACCGGGCCCTAAACGTACAACAAACATATAAATCTGTATACAAGATTATTTTATATACAATTGTCCCAAGTTATAAAATAATAATTGTGCCTTGTGCATTTCAAATCAAATTTTTATAAATGTTTTCGAAAGAGTCGGTTAATTGTATTTACCAGTGTAAACTGACGTATTTTTCAAAAAGATTAAGTGCAGGTACTACGCGAAATGGGCTGGAAGCTCCTGAGTATTAGTTAAAGAGTCTTGCAAGCTCTTAATGCTTAAAGTCTGTCGAACAACATTTTACTTTATGTATTAGATCCTCCTGTGGATCCACTTATAATCGCTTGTATAATATTTCATTATACTTTGTATTTCGATTTGTATTAATATTTTACTTTCAAGACTTCCGCTGTGCATTAACTGTGAATATTTGACTATGATGATATCAACTACGTCACGATACTCCCCACCGGGCCCACCGGTAATACGTGGAAATATCGGGGTGTGACAGGTTGGTATCAAAGCCAATATTGAGTGAATTAAACACTAGCCTTTTGTGTTTAATCTCAATAACACAGTTGCACATTCCTTGACTTCCGAGTCTAGGCAAACGACTTAGGACTAATCCTAATCTTAAATTTTTTTTGTTCTGTTGTTTTTATTTTGACAGGATTACAAGCAAACATGCCACCTAGAGTGAGAGGACGTGGAGGACGAGGAAAAGCACCGATCTTAACAAGGAACGATCATGAAGCCGGACCATCCCACCAGCGTACGCTATCCGCATCATTCGAATCAAGTCCTCACGAAGACTAGAGGACATACCTTGAGCCTGCGAAAGGCTCTGTCTCACTCAGCTCCTCACCGTCTTATCATCATTCCTTTGGGCTACAGCAGGAGGACGAGCCCAACGACTCTCACCATTCTTACATTCCTTTGCAGCGATCGGGTTCACACCATTCCTTACAGAACCCAACACCTTATTTTCAAAGCCGTTTCAACCTGATGAACCAAATAGAAGAACCAGAGGGTAAAAACCCTTTGGGACCTGCTGATCATTTTCCGGAGTACCAAAACATGGATATGGACGAAGATCCAGATCCTGAGATGCCGCCATCTGGGACGCCGACGCATCCCATTGAAATTTCTAGCGGATCATCATTTCATGGTTCGCCTTACAGGGGCCCTGATATCTGGGCCGAAAGGTGGGCTTCATACAAGTGGGAGTATACTCCCCCTCACCGCAACTCACCACCACACCAGCAGGTCCCTTCAGAGGCCCACATTTTCTGGCGGTCACGCCGCCGCCACCACCAGCGCCAGAGCAGCCACCGCTTCCAGAACCATCGGGGCGACGAAGAACTACACGGATGTCCGTGCGTGGGGGTTTTCACTTCAGCACCCCCCAACACTCCAGCAACAGCAACTACTCGCCGCTCTATGAAGACCCGCAAATGGGTGGGCCTTCAAATGCAGTTTCTGAAGTCGACTCTGCACCAGTCGCACCAGTACCACCGCCCATGGGTTATGAAAACCCAATTCCATCATACCCACGTGCAGCTGGGTATAACCCGTTTGAGCAGCCAGCTTACCTGGGTTATAATTACAACAATGCCCCTGCCATTGACCTGTACATCGAGGCAGCAAACTTCAATGCTCTCTACCCTGGACCCTTTCCAGCTACGTACCCAACTGGGTACCCTGCATATTGTTATCAATACCCTCTGCCTCCTCAACCTCAGCAGCCACAGCCACCACAAATTCAACCACCGCAGCAACAAGAAATCCTTCTGAGGTTGCACGAGGTAGAACAAAGGGTAGACGAAGAGCGTAGGAGCCGTCGTGGTCTACTAAAGGGTTTGGCAAACCTTATTAAGGGGAAGAAGAAAAAGGATTATTAAAAATCCTTATTTATTGTTTTGTAATTTTATTTCAATTAAATCCCTGCGTGGACATTTTATTTATGTATTTGGTCCCTGCGTGGACTTATATTTCTTATTTTAGTCCCTGTGTGGGCAGGTTATTTATTTAAAAGTCTCGTTTAGGGTAGCTATTGTACTTCTTACAGTTTATGGAATGTTTCATTTTAAAAATTTATTTATATATATATATATATATATATATATATATATATATATGCATATGCTATATGAAACAAATCAAAATATCATTCCAATTTATAATTGATCCGCTATTAAATAAATCTTAAAGGTAAAACCTAGCCTATATGTCACTTCAAGACATGGCCATGATGGTAAATCCTTTTTAAGATAATAAATCCTTGTTAACATCTGAAAACATGTTAGCACTCCTGGCAAATGTGATTCAATAAAATCACACCAGTCATCTTTACATTGGATTCTTCCAATTCCTCACCTAGCCTAATGATTATGAAGTCACGGCTTATATCATCAATTGAGATGATCATATTATAAACATCCATTAAAGATGAAATACCTACGGGCCATACTTATTGTTCTTTGAGACAAATGACAGTGTAGTTTATGATTCCCTGTCAAGAAGGGTGATGAACTATGTTCAAACCTTAATACCTCGATCCTATAAGATCATGGCTTAAAACAGTCCTTGTGACTAGGCCATTTTGTGCCACCTTAATATCCATAATAGTTTATAACTGGGATTAACTATAATAAAAATTTAGATAAATTAAGTTATCAAATTAACCAATATGGTTTATAATTACCTTGGTTAAAGAATCATCAAAAATGATGATTCCATAATAAACCTCTGAACAAATTATTATCAATTGTTTTATAGCAATCAAGCTTCAGCATGTCTGAATCAGAAGAGGTCAATAATCATCTAAGGGAGAGGAATGATAACACTAGAATAAATGTAGCTGGTGCAGACCTACAAGCATTGATAGACAATGCTGTTACTAGAGCCATTGACAGACAGTTCAAGGAACCGAATAATACTCATATAAAGACTCAATCTGTGGCTCATAGTAGGCCCCCTTCTAAAACACATGAGTCAAATAAGGATAATTCCCGTCACTCATCGAATCAGAAGAGTCTCCCATCTAAACAAATTGTGCTGAATCAGGAACCACACACAAAGAATTGTTCTTACAAGTACTTCATCTCTTGCAAGCCAAGGGACTTCACATGAGAAAAAGGAGCCATTGACTGTATGACATGGCTTGATGAGATGGATACTATGGTTGATATCAGTGGTTGTGCAGAACAGGATATTGTGAAGTTTGTTTCACAATCATTTAAAGGGGAAGCTTTGGCTTGGTGGAGGTCGTTAATCCAGGCCACATGGAAGATTCCACTGTATAACTTGTCTTGGGAACAATTTGTTGAACTGATCAAGGAAAACTTCTTTCCTCAACATGAGGTAGAGAAAATCGAGACTGACTTCTTGACTCTGGTCATGAAGAATTTGGATTGTCAGGCGTATGTTGCAAGTTTTAACACCATGTCCCGATTGGTTCCTTATTTGGTCACACCAGAAGCAAAGCGCATAGCAAGTTTTATTGGAGGCATGGCTCCAGAAATCAAGGGTAATGTGAAAGCTTCCAGAACTACCACATACAGGTCTGTGGTGGATCTGTCTCTATCTCTCACAATCGATGCAGTAAAAAATAAGTATGTTAAGACTTCTGAAGAGGGAAAGAGGAAACGGGATGATGAGAGCTCATGTCGCTCTGATAAGAAAAGAAAAGGTAACTTTAAGCATAGGAAGAGTTCTGGGTTTAAGAAGGACTCCCAGCAGTCAGGTGAGAAGCCTAAGTGTAAAACCTGCCAGAAGCACCATTTTGGGAAGTGTAGACTCGAATCGCAATCGCAATCGCAGACAAAGCCTAAAGTTTGTGGGATTTGCAAGTCAAAAGAGCATAGAAATTTAGATTGCAAGAAAATGAAGGATGCAAACTGTTACGGTTGCAACGAGAAGGGACACATAAGGACCAACTGCCCGAAAAATCTAAAGAAGCCTGAAGAGGCCAAGAAGACCAATGCTCGGGTCTTCCAGATGAATGCTCGGGAGGCGGTTCAGAATGATAATGTTGTAACAGGTACTTTCCTCATCAATGATGTATATGCTAGAGTTTTATTTGATACTGGTGCCGATAAGTCTTTTGTAGACAATAAATTTTGTAAACTGTTAAATCTGCCTGTTAAAACTCTAAATATAAAATACGAGGTGGAATTGGCCGATGGTACCATAGAGACTGCTTCAACAATTTTAGATGGATGTTTCATATCCATTAGGAATCATTCTTTTCCGCTGTCCTTACTTCCGTTGAAATTGGCAGGATTTGATATAGTGATAGGCATGGATTGGTTATCTTTAAACCAAGCCCAAATTGTATGTGATAAGAAGCAAGTGGTTATCAAAACTCCTTATGGTGAGCCACTTACTATTCAAGGAGATACGCAGTATGGATCACCTAAGCAAGTGTCTATGCTTAAGGAATCAAAGTGTTTAAAGAAAGGTTGTGTCATCTACATGGCACAAGTGACTATAGATGAGCCAAAGCCCAAGATTGAAGATATTGATGTTATCTCGGAATACTCAGACGTGTTTCCTGAAGAACTACCTGGTTTACCAACAGACAGACAAGTGGAATTCAGAATTGATATTATTCCAAGAGCAGCCACTGTAGCACGAGCTCCTTATCATTTGGCACCAACCGAGATGAAAGAATTAAGAACACAGTTGGATGATTTATTGAAGAAGGGTTTTATTTGACCTAGCTCGTCCCCTTGGGGAGCGCCGATTCTATTTATGAAGAAGAAGGATGGATCAATGCGTCTATGCATTGATTATCATGAGCTGAACAAAGTTATAATCAAGAACCGATATCCATTACCCAGGATCGACGATCTGTTCGATCAACTTCAAGGGGCAAGTTACTTTTCAAAGATCGATTTGAGGTCAGGATATCATCAGTTGAAGGTCACGACCGAAGATATACACAAGACCGCGTTCAGAATGAGATATGGCCATTACGAGTTCTTGCTGATGCCTTTCGGGCTCACTAATGCACTTGCAACATTCATGGATCTCATGAATCGCGTTTGCAAGCCGTATCTAGACAAGTTTGTCATTGTCTTCATTGATGACATACTTATATATTTAAAGAGTCAATTCGATCATGAAAAACATCTTTGATGTATTCTTAGACTTCTGCAACAAGAGAAGCTCTACGCAAAGTTCTCTAAATGTGAATTTTGGCTCCGTGAAGTCCAATTTCTTGGACATGTAGTAAGTGAGCATGGTATCCAGGTGGATCCCGCTAAGATTGAAGCGATTATGAATTGGCAAGCACCAAAAACACCTACAGAGATTCGCAGCTTCTTGGGTCTAGCAGGATACTACAGACGTTTCATTGAAAACTTTTCTAGGATTGCTGCACCTCTAACGCCGTTAACTCGTCAGAATGTAATGTTTGACTGGGTCCCAAGCAACAAGAATCTTTTGAGATCCTCAAGCAGAAATTAAGCAATGCACCTGTGTTGACATTGCCAGAAGGGATAGAAGAGTTTGTTGTCTATTGCGATGCATCACACACATGTATGGGTTGTGTGCTTATGCAGAGAGGCAAGGTTATTGCCTATGCTTCACGTCAATTGAAAGTGCACGAAAAGAACTACACCACCCATGATTTAGAATTGGGTACCGTTGTATTTGCACTAAAACTTTGGAGCCATTACCTATATGGAACCAAGTATGTAATCTATTCAGATCACAAAAGCCTTCAACACTTGTTTTACCAAAAAGATCTCAATATGAGGCAGTATCGTTGGATGGAAACATTAAACGACTATGATTATGAAATACGCTACCATCCTGGCAAGGAAAATGTGGTCGCAAATGCCTTGAGCAGGAAGGAAAAGATTAAACCAATAATGTAACACCTCAAAAATTTACGCCCAATAATGTGTTGACACGTGTCATGGACTTAGAGTGTGTGAAAACATACTTTAGAGGGACTAAAGTTGACACACAGTGAAACTATGTGATCATAAGGGTCCAAAGTGTCAACAATTGATAAATAAGCCCTACAATAGCCCTACATGGTGTGTATAACCTTAAACGGATTGATCATGGATCATACGAAGCGAAAAATGAAAGAAAGTGAGGAATTACAAACTACAGGGGCTAAACGTGTCAACATGTTGAAAGTATACCTCTGAGTGACCCTTTGGCAAACCCAAAGGTTTGTAATGATAAAATATACTCACGGGAAAATATGATAAAAATTTCATAAAGTTTCGTGAACGTATGAGAAAGTTATGGCCAAAACCGTAAACGAGGGTTAAAAGCGTCAACGATGATTTTCATGACCTTTCGGGTGAGCGCAAAGTGAACCGAGGACTTTGCCATGTTTATAAAAGTCCCAAGGATCATAAAAATCAGATTCCAAGAGTTTAAAGTGCAAATAAATAGCTTAAACCACGAAAACAAAAGTCTAGGGGCCAAAGTTGAAATTTTAAAAGGTTTTTGTGGATCAGACAGACCCAAGCGGCCCGCTTTGGGTTTGCCGATCTGTCACGCGGGCCGCATCAGGAGCCCAGTTCACGAATTCATGGACAGCTGCCAGTTTTCAGCTTGAAACCGACTTAGGACAGCTATATCCGACTCAAGGGACTCTCCAATCACATTACATGCATTCTGGAACTTTTGTATTCATCTCACAACCTCTGAAAACCTCTGAATCATCCTAGAATCAAGATCAAGGTGCATAAAAAGGGTCTTGAAGTAACAAACCAAGAACACTTGAACTTGCAAAAATTCATAAGACCCTCTCTGGAGCTTTCTGAGCGTGAAGACCACTTCCTAGTGATCTCTAAGCTTGATTAGGAGCATTGTAAGTGTTCATATCATTCTTTAATTCATTCTAGCTTAGTGTAATCATTAAAAGTCAATCCGTCGTAAATATAGTTTGACTTTGCTATAAATCGAAATGTGCTCAGTCATATCTCGAATCAAAAGTACCAATAGGTTGGTATTTATGTGGGTAACAAAACCCCAAAGGGGTATTTTCAGATTCCCACTCTAAGCGTGTCGATTGTCGAGTCAAAGCTTTACTTAAAAAGTCAACAGAATGTATTTTTGCAAAATTAAGCTTGATTAGCAATGTAGGGTACATGCAACCTGTTTGGTCATCAAAATAACTTCATAATAAATGTAAAAATGTGTTTCTTCATGATCAACTCGACAATTTTCTGTTTAGACCCGAATCGGAACCGAAAGTCACATAATTTGACTTTTTCATTGACTTTCAGTTCTGATCCGTACATGCATGTTATGTTGGTGCACTACATCTGTCGACTTCATCTTGTATCGAGTCTTAGACTAGCTAGAATAGATCAGGGCACGTAGAACGAGAAAATATTAGAGAATTAGAAGATTTCGCTTGAATGTGTGTAATGTATTTGAGTTTTCGCTTGAAGCCTCAAGCGAAATCATCATATCAGATTTCGCTTGAGTGATGCTGAAGCGAAATCTCAAAGTCTATATATAGGGGTTCAGTGTCAAGCGAAATCATAAGTTGTTTTAGTAAGATTTCCATACCGAGGTGCTGCCGGTGTGAGAACTGATTGTATTTGTGTTCATATCAATACAAATCAGTGTTAAAGTGAAGATTCAGCTGTTTACAAGTCAAATACTTGTTTTCCGCACCTGTATTTGATGGAATTCCTCTGAACCGACTCGTTTAGGTCGCGAACCCGATCCCTACAATTGGTATCAGAGCTCAGGAGGAGGAATTCTGCAAAATTCAGCCGAAATCGATCAAAATTTCGTACTTCTACACCTTCTTTTCTTAGTTCAGAAATATTTCACGGTCAAAATTGATTCAATTTCTCACGGATTGTTTAAAAGTACTAGATAACAAACCCTTGAAAGTTTCACAGCTAAATTCGACCTAAAAGTGATCAAAATCGACATTTGAATGGAGTTCGCTTGAACAGTTCAGTATTATTGGATGATTTCGCTTGAAACTTCAAGCGACACTTAACATTTCGCTTCAAACAGAGTTCGTTTTCGCTTCAAGGTGTTCGCTTCAGGGTTCTTTATTCAGGATCGCTTCAAAAGTATTTCGCTTCAAGAACTTCGCTTGAGAGTTGTTCAGTTTATATTGTTTCGCTTGAAGGGTACCGCTTGAAAGATAGTATTTAGTTTGAAAGTGTCTGAAACATGGACAACGATTTCCACAACGCTTTTGCAACATCGCCTAGTTCATCTTCCATTGCTCAGAACATGAATTCAGAAAACGAAACGGGGACGACTCAGAAACCCCCGAAGCTAATGGGAATTGAAGAATACTATGGATGGAAAGATAGATTCGAGAACTGGGTGCAGGCAAATCATTTGAGATCATGGGAATGTATTTTGACAAAGTATGCTCTACCACTAACGGAAATGCAGACTGAAAAACAGCTTTCAGATTTTAGTAAAGAAGAACGGGAAATATACCGAGCTGAAAAGATGATGATCAGTTTACTTCAACAGGCCATCAAAGAAGACATCTTCATACTACTTCAACATGACAAAACATCACAATCAATATGGGATGCTCTAAAAATCAAGGTTGAAGGCAGTACGAGTATGATTAAAAGCAAGAAGGCATTGCTTAAAAAGGAATTTGATTTGTTCACAAGTTTGCCCGGAGAAGATACGAAGAAACTCATTGAACGATATTGTCACTTAGTGAGAACAATGTCAATGATGAGCATTAAAAAGGAAAATGAAGAATGGGTGGATAAACTTGCTGATGCGTTACCTCAGAAAGAGTGGGGAACTTATTTGATGATACTGAAGAATACTGGAGTTTATGATAGATTGTCGATCTCTCAGTTCATTGAAAAGATTGAAAGTCAGGATTTGGAACAGCAGAAGATTGCTAGGATGAATAATCCAAGTGGTCAACAAGATGTAAAGATGTATTACAAGGGTAGTGTTCCGAATTCAGAAGCTGAAAGAAGTCCGAAAATTCAGACTGCATACAGTGTTGGTGTTGGGGATACTACAGAAAAAATTGATCAAAGCACAAACAAAAGCAGTGGATTCTCATCTTATCCAAGTGTCAATCCAAAGACTTCATCAGAAAGTTTTCAGTCTCAAAGCACAAAGATGGGAAATGGTTGTGTGATTCAATGCAACATAGCTCTAAATCTTCCAGAAGGTCAAAGTTTTTCTGAAGACATTGCAAAAGATCATATGGCATTACTTGGTTCCGTGCTTATATCATATGAAGGTTTAGTGGCTGGTCGAATTGGAAATCCTATTCTTACCAAAGAGGATTACGACCAAATAGATGCAGAAGAGATGGAACTAATGGATATCAAATGGTGTCTTGCAAGTGTTCTTAGACGTGCTGAAAAGTTCAAGACAATTACCGGGAGAAATGATTTTCTTGATGCTTGTGTTTCTACTTTAGGTTTTGATAAATCTAAAGTTACTTGTTTCAGGTGCAGGGAAAAAGGTCATTTTAAACGGGAGTGCAAGAACAGAGAAGTTAGTGGTGCTCAAAATCCATTTGGAAAAGATGACTACTACAGGAAAGCCATTTATCAGCAAGTTGGTCAGACACAAGAATTACAGACGGCTCATGGTAGAAAAATTGAAGATTCAAAGAAAGGATGTTTGGTAGATTTCAACTGGAGCAACTACATTTCTTCTAACAGCACAGCATGTATGGTGGATCAAATTGATGAACAACTACCTAAAGGATTCAGCTGGGATATGTTTGTTGATGAAAAAGGGGATTTCAAAGCTTTCATTGCAAAGATTGTTAGAGAACCAGACTTGTTTGCAAACTGGATGAGATTAATTGGTGAAACAGTGAAAGATCAATCGATTACATCTGAAGAAAGTCTAGAAAGTGCTGATTCTGAGTCATTAACTACAGATGAGAGTGTACAAAATGATGATACTTCAGAAAAGGAAGTTGCATTTGATCAAACACCATCTGATTCTGGTGTATCAGAAGATGATTCTGACAAATCTGTAGAATTTGATAAAACACCGATTGAGATTAGCAGTGATGATGAGGAAGAGAAACATATTAATGTGGCTAAACATCATCTTTCTCCTGAAAGTTTTCATTTCTATTTTGCAGATCGCATGGAGAAATTGAAGAAGAAACAAGCTGCTAAAGAACAACAACAGAATGAGGAAGTTAAAGTAGTTGTTGAAGAAAAGGTGACTGAAGCTGAGAAGGTAACTGATGAAGAAAAAGTGATTGAAGTGGTAAAAACAATCGAGATTGAGAAGATTGTTGAAATTGAAAAGCCTTGCAAGAAATGTTTGGAAATTTGTAAGAGTTGTGAAGAAAAAGATGTGATTCTGTTTGATAGAGAAAAATTGATAGAAAAGTTACTATCTGACATCAGCTATGTGAATGAATCGTATAGCGTGTTGAACAGAACTGTGACAGGTCTTCAAACAACAAACTCTGAAAGAGAAAAAGCTTTAATGATGACGAATTCTACGTTGATGGCAAAGCAAAAGGCAATTAATCATTACATCGAAGAAAATGCTAATCTAAAGCAAGAGTTGGAGAAAGAAAAGATTGAAAATGAAAGGATCAGAAGGTTATTACTGAGTTATTCTTGTTCTGATTATGTTATTGATCGAGTTTATCCTACTGTTGCAGGTTTTGAAGCATTTCAAGATGAGAAGCAAAAGAATGAGACTGGTAAGAAATCGACTGTTAAATACAACAAGTGTCCGCCTCCTATCTGGGAAGGTTATTCTCCTAGAAAACCGAATGAGGAGCAAGTCGAAAAAGCAGTCAATATAAAGTTAAAATCCGAGACAACTGACGTTTTACCAGATAATATTGATATCACGTTTACCTCGTCTGATACTGATCATGAGTCTGAGTTAATCAAAAAGGTGGTCGATCAGGTGTTGGATACTGAGGAGGTGTCTGAGTCAAAGTTTGAGTCTGGATGTTCAAGTTCGTCAGTCGAAAGTTCAAAGTTATCGGAAAAACGGTCTTACAGTAAAAAATTTATGCTATCAAAAGCAAATTTGGATGATGAAACATTTGAAGTTGCATATACTTTAAATGATTCGGACAAATTATACTCTGACAAAGAGTTTCCGATTAGAAGTGTTCGTTTTGACATGATTAACAAGGTTTTCAAAATGACGGAAATTAATTTTTCTGAAATTAAGGATCTAAAATCTATTGAAAAACCTAAAAAATACACTTCTAGAATTCAACAAAGGTTAAACAAGAAAAAAGGAAAAAAGAATTACAATTCTGATTCTAGTTTTCAAAAGAAAACAAATCAAAATTGTAGTTACAAAAAGAAAGGTCTTGGTTTTACTCCACCTGAAAATCGTAAAAATGAAAAATATGTTAGAGATTTTAAATCAAAAATGACATATGTTGCAGGAAAAAGCTATGAAGAGGAGTCAAATAGCTTATCTTTGAAAAAATCAAATCAAGAGTTCCTTGCTGAAAGGAAAAGGACAGGAACTGGAGTTTTTCATCCAACTGGAGTTTTTCAAACCAGAGACACAAGAACTTGTTTTCAATGTCAAGTTGTTGGACACATCGCTCATAATTGTCCAAACAAAGTCAACAAAAAACAGGGAGTTTCCGAAAAACTTAAAGGAAAAGTGGTTGAAAAGAATGATTCACCAACTACAAACTTCAAAAATTTTGAAAATTCAAAGAATGAAGTTGGTGAAAATTCTAAAAGATTGTACAAAAAGAGTGCAAAAGACAATCAAAAATGGATTGTTAAAAAATCAGGTGAAAAATCTGACGATGATTCTGATTCCACAAAATCAGAGGAGTCACAAGATGAGATCAAAGATTTGATGAATGATGTTGACATTAAATCACTGAGTGTGGAAGAGATTAAACAAATGGTTGGTAAAGTAGAAATCTCAGATTTTGATATTGAAAAAACATTCAATGAAAATGTTATGAAAATTTTCAAGAAAATGCTTGATGGGAAAGTAAAGGGGGTTAAAGATTTTTATGCAACTAAAAAGGCAACTTACAACCCTACTGCACAAGAATTGGAAGCCACCAAGTCTAAGAAGACTTGGGTGGAAGTTTGCTTTCCTTAAAGTCTTAGGACTTGCCGGAGATCCCAAGTTTATATCGTGGATCAGGAATCGGCATCTTTCTAATGTTTGAAGTTTTTGGTTGAAAGTTTTTGATAGTGTTTGGATGTTTACAGGATGTATGACTACGCCGGAGCTTCCAGGTTGGTAAGAGCGAAGCAGGAATCGGCATTCTGATTGGTAAAATTGTGATGTAGACGTAACATTCCTACATGTGGTAATTCTTACATTTGGTATAGTAGGTGCATACATGAAAAAGGTTAATCAAGGTCATTAAGTTGAACTTGATTGGACCATACTTACAATTGGTATTTTGAAAGACAATGTGATGAACCACACCCCAAATCTACAAATGTTTATATCATCAAAACTTATTTTCCGGAAAAATCATTTTGATTAAAACAAACTTAAGTGTTTTGAAATCATAATGAGAAAATAGTTTTGTGATAGGGGGAGTTCTGATTGTTTATGCCGAGTGGATGGCGATTTGATGCGATTCTATATCAGTTGTCACTTTATTGTACAGTTTATTTTCAAATTTCCTAAAATGTGTTTGCATTTTAGGGGGAGTAAAATTTTTTTAGAAAATTCAAAAACATTTGAAAATTTGAAAAAGTCAAAAACATGATAAAATTCAAAAATGAGTTTTTGTTGCATATAGAGGAAATGATAGTACATCAGTGGACTATCACAACATGCTAAAGAAATGTAAAGAAAAAATGTAATAAACAATCTTACTGTGGATATGTCAGTAGGTTTTTGCACATTTAGTAAATTGTGACGAGATATAAACATAAATTTCAAACTTGCTTGTTCTGTGGGTTAACACAAACTTGGATATATAGGTAACCCCTGAAATCTTGTTTGAAAGGTCCCTTATTCTGAGATACTAGGTCTTTATGCTCAGTGATATCTGGGGTATTATCTCGGGACTTCTGCTGAAAGAAATTTCTGACCTAGTCCTCGGACAATGCTTTCTGCAAATGCTTGAAATATAGCATCGCCCTCAGCAAGCTGATGAAACAATAAAATTGATAGTCGCTGCTGTTGTAATGCAAAAGATCCTCTAAAGGGGACACACCAAAAGTCGAAGCCGTCATCTCTCTGCGTATCGAAAGATCGACCTGAGCTCTCACGGCCCTCGTACTATAATTTATTTCCCTGACAGATATCATCTGTGGTATACTCACCTGTAAGACTGAATATTGGGATCTGGATACGGGAGTATATTCAAGTAGTGGGACACATGGATAAGTTCAAGTTCTTAAAACATTAATATCGTATCTCGGATCAGTTGAACTTTGTGTGAAAATTTAAGTGGACAAATATACTGACAATCTAGGTAAATTGTTTAGAACTTAATATGAAATGAAGCTTAACGGTGTTAGTGATCTGTCTCAGAAACTGATATGATCCTCTTGCACAAACTCACAAAAATATTGTTTGTAAATATTTCTTTATTGCTTTCCTTTACAATCAAAAATTACAAAAAGATTTTAGTGTGTTTTAGCATAAATTTTAAAAATTCAAAAAGATTTTCGACAACTGGTATTGGAAAGCTGATTGTCAAAATTTCAAGTGCTAAACATGATGACTTGGTTGTGAGGGGGAGTGAATCTTAAAATGTCAAAAGGTTTGTTAAAATTCTCACAATTGATATTTTAAAACTACATTTGGTTCATCATTGGTCTATGATATGAGAGAGAGTTATCTGATTATATCAGATTGTTGGTACATTTAAATTGTTAAATTTAGAAAATTTATTTCTGGGTTAAGATTGTTACAGGTGAGCCAGATTAATTTTTCAAAGCTTACAAAAGTCAGACTCTGATCATGAATCTAAAAGTTTGCTAGTTGCTGATGCTGATGAACTTAAGGAATCAAGAGATCTGATCAAGAGAATTAGATGAGATCCAGGCAATGATCTTGTAAACAACATTAGAGTCAGACATCGATCCTAAAGCAGATGTTGCTGAAGAACAAATGAATACCAGCAAATTGTGAGGGGGAGTCTGATAGAGCCAGTAGATTCTGGAAAAGAAGATAGAGAGAGAAAAGCCCAGAGACTGATCAAGAATGAAGATGTGAAGACACAGCATTGGTGTGACTCGATAGTCGACTCGTCAACATCTGAGGGGGAGTCTGTTGGTGCACTACATCTGTCGACTTCATCTTGTATCGAGTCTTAGACTAGCTAGAATAGATCAGGGCACGTAGAACGAGAAAATATTAGAGAATTAGAAGATTTCGCTTGAATGTGTGTAATGTATTTGAGTTTTCGCTTGAAGCCTCAAGCGAAATCATCATATCAGATTTCGCTTGAGTGATGCTGAAGCGAAATCTCAAAGTCTATATATAGGGGTTCAGTGTCAAGCGAAATCATAAGTTGTTTTAGTAAGATTTCCATACCGAGGTGCTGCCGGTGTGAGAACTGATTGTATTTGTGTTCATATCAATACAAATCAGTGTTAAAGTGAAGATTCAGCTGTTTACAAGTCAAATACTTGTTTTCCGCACCTGTATTTGATGGAATTCCTCTGAACCGACTCGTTTAGGTCGCGAACCCGATTCCTACATGTTAAGATCTGCATTAGAGCATATTTTGGACCTAGTTGGATGTATGTACAATCCTCTGGAATGTTACATCTTGGTTCCATGCTTAACCAATACATATGCATGTTTCCGATTTATGCTTAAAATGGACTATTTTGCCCTTTTTACTATAAAACGCGATTTTTGAAAAAAGTGAAATAGAAGAATCATTTGTTACTGATTTATAAACATGCACCAAAAATTTGATATCAGATTGAGGTCTAGATTAACGGTTATGCTCAATATCGTGAATAACGAGCTTTATGTTAAGTAAATAGCGCATTTAGCGCATAACCTATTTTAACCTACTTTTTGGTATCAAACTTTTTATACACTGATGTTATATAATATTTTGAGATTTTTAAAGATTTTTATTAAATTTTTGGATGAGCATAACATAAGTCTTTAAGCCGAATTCGGTAAATACCGAATTTGCCCTTTTAAGCCATAAAACGAGTTTTACTAATCCAATTGACCCCAAACCTTTTCCTACTGATTTTAATTATTAAATATAGTATTTTGAGCATTCTGGAATTATAAAAATTTTAGATTTCTTTTACAAACCCGGAAACGGCTCCAAATCGCTTTTTAGGCATTTTTAGCGTATAATATATACTATAACCATATCAAACCTATAAAACTTATATTTACTGATGTGCTTAGTATATTTTCATAAAATAACAGTAAGTACAAGTTTATAAACTCAGATTTCCAATATGGCATTTTTAGCCCTTGCAAAATTACCAAAATGCCCCTACGGTGCATAGTTTGGTTTTAAATGATGTATTTTACATATGGGTCATACCCCACTGTTATAACATGATAAATTAAGTATATTTACAATATAAATCAGACCCATAACTCAGATTTACAAATAAACTCTTTTATAACCTTTTAAATGACCAAAATGCCCCTATGAGGCATAAGTCGAGTTTAAATACATTCCGGGCATAATAGAAAATATCTTGCTGATATTATAACATAATTAAAGCATATTAACTCAGGAAACTTGCATATGACTCTTATGGTCGCCCGTAACGCCCTTTTCGCGTTCGGTTCGGTTTATGTAACTAGTTTACATAAATTGACCGAAACGGGTCAAACATTATCATTTTTATCTCAAAATTCAGAATGTGTTTAGTAAACCCATATTATACAAGTCTTCGAACTTGTTGGGTCAAATTCACATTCTATCCGGTCTTCGCTTAATCGTGCGAACCGTATCGTTCTTAAAACTAACCGGTCTAGGCTTAGGCTTAAATAAAGACCCGTTAGAAATCTAATAGGTTATTATAAACCTTTTGTTCCAGAATAAGAAGAACCAGTAAAAGATACCTCCACTGCTATTTGTGAATTTATACTATACGCAGGTAAATACATTTTGACTTATTTTCCCTATACGGGCTTGGGTTACGGTATATAGAATACCGCTTGATCGAGCATTAAATCCTCCACCGTTGCGTGGGTAATTGGAATAATTTAATCGGCTCGTTTAAACAGTCTTGTTCACTTAAGGCCTTTGGGGGGTTAATGACCATGTCTCGGATATCCTTGGCATCATCTTACGAGATGGCCACGACCTGAGTACGGGGTGTAGGCATACACCTGTCAGTATATAACTCTTTGATGTGGTGTGTCCATTGATCTTTAGCCCGGACTAGATCCGGGCCACTGAACGCAAGTAACATGTAATTCGTTCACATGATTATTATATTAAATAATTGACCCAAGTTAATAAAATGTTTTATGCCATGTGCATTTAAATCAATTTTCAACCTTTTCAAAATGAGTCAGTTGAATTGTATTTACCAGTGTAAACTGACGTATTTTCCCAAAAAGGTTAAGTGCAGGTACTACACGAAATAGGCTGGCAGTCTTCCAGAACGTCCACAATAAGTCTCGCAAGCATGGACGAAAATTAAACTGTTGAACAATTATCCTATTTTATGTCGATCCGCCTGTGGATCCGTTTTGACTACTTGTGATATTTTAATATTACATTTATTTAAAGTTGAAACGAATCTATCTTTTGCTTCCGCCGTGCATTATTATATTGTGTTGTTTGTCTATGATGATACCAACGACGTCACGATACCCCCACCGGGCCCACCGGTGACACGTGGAAATTAGGGGTGTGACAGGTTGGTATCAGAGCCAACTCTGAGTGAATTAAACACTAGCCTTTTGTGTTTAATCTCAGTTACACAATTGCACAAATCTCGAATCTCGAGTCTAGACAAAGAACTTAGGAAATGTCCAAATTTTTGGTTTTATTTCTAACTTTGTCTTATATATATCTTGTTGTGTCACTTGTTTGTTTTTGACAGGTAGTAATCATGCCACCAAGAATGAGAGGACGAGGACGCGGAGGATACGTGGCACCAAATGACCACGAGGCAGGGCCATCAAGCCGACGAACACCTCCGGACCACCATTACACAGATACCGAGAACTTTTGGAGGTCCTTTACCGATCCTACCTCCTCACCTTCCATTCCACACTCGTACGGGCCTCAATCAGAGAATGAGCCCCATAACTCTCACCAGTCCTTCATACCTCTTCAAGGACAACCATCTTATTTTGACAACCCAACACCATCCTATCAGGGTCTGTTTAACCCTGATGACTACATTGGAGAACCAGTGGGTTTTAACCCACTTGGACCAGAAGACCACTTTCCGGGTGGCAATGAGATGGATGTCGACGAGGACACCGACCCATCCATGCCACCATCCGGCACACCAAACCACCCCATCGAGATTTCTGATGGGTCACCATTCTTGGGATCACCTTACAACGGTCCCGACAGCTTCCAGGAGAAGTTTCGACAGTATGACTGGGCATATACCCCCAGCTACCATAACTCCCCCTTACACCAGTCATACCACAACTCTCCTCAGCACCAGTCCTACCATGGCTCTCCCATGCACCAGCAGCAGCAACCACAGCCACAGCAGCAGCAGAATCCTTCGGAGGATTCTCGACTCGTCGCGGTTACTCCACCGCCACCACCACCTCCGGTTCAGCCTCCCTCACCCCCGAGGCGAAGGAGAGGAACGAACGCGAGGATGTCCTCACGAGGAGGAGTGCGCATCCGCACCCCTCCACAATCAAGCAGTAGCAGGTACTCGCCTGTTCATGAAGAAGAAGAAGAAGAAGAGATGGGAGGATTTTCACACCCCATCTCAGAAGTGAATACTGCTCCGGTTGCACCACAACCACCACTGGGTTTTGGAGACCCCATTCCTACATACGCCAGTGCTGCGGCGTAAAACCCCTTCGATCCACCGGGCCACACCAACTACAACTATGCCAATGTGGACCCGTATCAGGAGGCGTGGAACTACAACGCGCTTCATCCTGAAGGTCCTTATGGAGGTCCCTGGCCTACGGGACAACCGACCTATGGATACTCATCTTATGGGTATCAGCAACCACCGCCTCTTCAACCCCCGCAGTATCAGCCTCCTCAACCTCCATTTTATCAGCCTCCTCCACCTCCACAGTATCAGCCCCCTCAGCCTTCGTACTATCCGCAGGCGCCAATGATGTCACCACCTCAAGTTCAGGAAATCATTCAGGAGATACAAGGGGTGCGTCAGGAATTTCGGACGGAGTTGCAGAATAATCAGAGGCAAAACCGGGGAATGATTCAGAAGGTGGTGAGCCTGCTCAAGGGGAAGAGCAAGAAGGATCATTAAATCCTTCATTTGTTTACTTGTTGTTTAATCATGTCCCTGCGTAGACATTTATCTATTTATGTACTCTACCCCTGCGTGGGTATTTCTTCTGTTCCGCCCCTGCGTGGGCATATCTTTTATTGACCCCTGCGCGGGTTTGTTATTTGTTTAGCCCCTGCGTGGGCATTTGTTTATGTTAACGTCCCGTTTAGGGCAAGCATGTACTCGTTAATTTTAAATTAAAATGGTTAATTTAAGCTTTTCATTTTTAAATTATATGCATAAATATAATATAAGAATAAATGAAAAATAGCATGTATTATTGTAATTCACCGTTTTAATAATAAGAATCTTAAAAAGATAAAACCTAGCTTGAATGTCATATTAAAGACCTGGCTAATATGGTAAAACCTGTATAAAAAGATTCAAATCTCTGTTAACATCTGTAAACATGTTAACATTCTTGACTCGTGTGATTCGCGAAATCACCCATGTCACCCTTTTTAATAAACTATCCAAGTTATATTTAATATATAATTGAAAGTGACATAATGCCTACGGGTTATAATAAATGTCATATAAAACAAAAAGGCGGCTGTAGCTTATAGACTCCCTGCCAAGAAAAAGGATTGATTCGTTTTGATTATTCAAGCTTTAATCTTATAAAAATCTAAATTTATAATTTAGAAATTTGTCTACGTGACTAGGCCTTTTGTGCCAACATATAATTCGCTTTAGGATAAATTTTTTATAAAAGTCCTAAATGTAAGCGCTTAACAAATTAACTAATATGGTTGCTAATTACCACGGTTAATAAATCGTCAAGAACGATAATACTGTTTAGATTTCTAAAATAGACTTTGTCCTTATCTTTATGTAGCATATAAGACTACATGGCTAAGTCTGAAGAAACAAACAGTCACCCAGCGGATAACCATGATGACAGTAAAATACTTGTAACTGGAGCCGAATTAAAAGCATTAGTACAAGAGGCAGTTGTCGAAGCACTGAATAGACCGTATAGCGAACAAAGCGGGACCCGAAGTAGGACCCGATCTGCATCTCATCCCAAGTCAAAACCCATAGTCCACTCAGAAGCTCATAGTAAGCCACCCTCTAAGAAGGTTATACCTAAGAGAGAGGTACCCAAGAAAGATAATGACAGGCACTCCTCCAACCAGAATAGTGTCCCCTCTAAGAAGATAGTGAATGATGATATGCCTCGTGCTAGAGGATGCACGTACAAATACTTTGTGTCGTGTAAGCCCCGAGATTTTACTGGGGAGAAAGGGGCGGTCGACTGCATGACCTGGTTGGATGAGATTGATACAGTGGTGGACATTAGTGGATGTGCGGAAAGGGACGTTATGAAGTTCGTGTCTCAGTCGTTTAAGGGTGAAGCCCTAGTCTGGTGGAGGTCACTGATCCAGGCCACTGGGAAGGCTCCGTTGTATAACATGACCTGGGAGCAATTTGTTGCTCTTATCAAGGAAAACTACTGCCCGCAACATGAAGTAGACAAGATAGAGTCCGACTTCCTATCTTTAGTGATGGAGAATTTAGACTGCCAGGCATACCTCACTGCCTTTAACACTCTGTCTCGGTTAGTACCATACTTGGTAACTCCAGAACCGAAGAGGATCTCACGTTTCATTGGGGGTTTAGCCCCAGAGATTAAAGCGAGTGTCAAGGCATCAAGGCCTGCAACTTTCAGATCAGCAACTGATCTATCCCTCTCTCTCACCCTGGACGTAGTCAGGTTGAGAGCACTCAGGAATTCGGATGAGAACAAGAGGAAGCGTGAGGACGATACCTCACGAAGGTCAGAGAAGAGACATCGAGGGAATGACGACCACAGGAAAGGGTCGGGATTTAAGAAAAATGGGCAAAAATCGGGTGAAAAGCCCAAGTGCAAAACTTGTAGAAGGTACCATTTTGGGAGATGTCGACTTGAGTCGAAATCCCAGTCTCTCACGAGACCCTGTGGAATCTGTAAGTCCACTGAACACAAGACTTTGGAATGTAAGAAGTTGAAGGATGCAACCTGTTATGGTTGCAACGAGAAGGGGCACATTAAGTCAAATTGCCCGAAGTCCGCCAAGAAAGCCGAAGAGGGAAAGAAGACCATTGCGAGGGTCTTCAAGATGGACGCTAAAGAGGCTGTCCAAGATGACAACGTGATTACCGGTACGTTTCTCGTAAATGATGTCTTTGCTAGAGTCTTGTTTGATTCTGGAGCAGATAAGTCATTTGTAGATAATAAGTTTTGTGACTTGTTGAAATTGCCTGTAAAACCATTAAGTATAAAATATGAAGTGGAACTAGCTGATGGAACCATAGAAACCGCCTCAACTGTTCTAGATGGATGTGTTATATCCATTAGGAATCACTCGTTTCCATTATCTTTACTTCCCTTTAAACTTGCTGGTTTTGACATAGTAATAGGCACGGATTGGTTATCGCATAACCAAGCCCAGATTATGTGCAACAGAAAGGAAGTGATAGTCAAAACTCCGTCTGGTGAGTCACTCACTATCCAAGGAGATACCCAGCATGGACTGCCCGAGCAAGTGTCTATGCTCAAGGCATCCAGATGCATGCAGAAGGGTTGTGTCATTTACATGGCGCAAGTTACTGTTGATGAGCCTAAGCCGAAGATTGAAGACATCCCTGTTATTTCGGAATACCTCGAAGTTTTCCCTGAAGAACTACCTGGTTTACCACCAGATAGGCAAGTGGAATTCCGAATTGACATCATTCCGGGTGCAGCACCAGTAGCAAGAGCACCATATAGGTTGGCACCAACGGAGATGAAGGAGTTAAGGACGCAGTTAGATGATTTGTTAGCAAAAGGTTTCATTAGACCTAGCTCGTCTCCTTGGGGAGCGCCTATTCTGTTTGTCAAGAAGAAGGATGGGTCGATGCGTCTATGCATCGACTATCGCGAGCTTAACAAGGTCACTATCAAGAACAGGTATCCTTTGCCCAGGATCGACGATCTGTTCGATCAGTTACAAGGGGCAAGCTACTTTTTGAAGATCGACTTGAGGTCAGGTTATCACCAGTTGAAGGTCAAGGATGAAGATGTGCACAAGACAGCGTTTAGGACTCGTTATGGACATTACGAGTTCCTAGTGATGCCTTTTGGGCTCACTAACGCACCAGCCGCATTCATGGATCTCATGAATCGTGTCTGCAAGCCTTATTTGGATAAATTTGTCATCGTCTTCATTGATGACATCCTTATTTATTCGAAGAACCAAGCTGACCATGAGAAGCACCTTCGTTGTATTCTCAAACTTCTACACCAAGAGAAACTCTATGCCAAATTTTCGAAGTGCGAGTTCTGGCTTCGAGAAGTCCAATTCCTTGGACATGTGGTAAGCGAGCGTGGTATCCAAGTAAATCCCGCTAAAGTTGAAGCAGTGATGAATTGGCAAGAGCCGAAGACACCTACCGAGATTCGTAGTTTTCTAGGTCTAGCAGGATATTATCGACGCTTCATCGAAAACTTTTCAAGGATTGCTGCGCCCCTAACTTCGTTGACGCGCAAGAAGGTTAAGTTTGATTGGGGCCCTAAACAGCAGGAATCCTTCGACATCTTGAAGAAAAAGCTGAGCAATGCACCAGTATTAACATTGCCCGAAGGTATAGATGAATTCGTGGTGTATTGTGACGCGTCGCATACTGGTATGGGCTGTGTGCTCATGCAGAAAGGAAAAGTCATTGCCTACGCTTCTCGACAGCTAAAGATACACGAGAAGAACTACACCACCCACGACTTGGAGTTGGGTGTCGTTGTATTTGCATTGAAGCTATGGAGGCATTACTTATATGGAACCAAATGCGTGATCTATTCAGATCACAAGAGCCTTCAACATTTGTTCAATCAAAAGGACTTGAACATGAGGCAGCGACGCTGGATGGAAACTCTAAATGATTACGATTGTGAGATAAAGTACCATCCAGGCAAGGCAAATGTAGTTGCTGACGCCTTGAGTAGGAAGGAAAGGATTAAGCCAATAAGAATCAATGCCAAACGCATTGAAATCAGGAATGATTTGAACAAAAGGATATTAACTGCACAGAAGGAAGCTGTGTTGGAAGCTAATTATCCTGAAGAGAAACTGGGAGTAACTGAGGAACAATTATCCCATGACAAAGACGGAATGCTTAGGTTGAATGGGCGAATATGGGTTCTAGTCTTTGGAGGACTTCGAGATGTCATCCTCCAGGAAGCCCACAGCTCCAAATATTCTGTTCATCCTGGAGCTGATAAGATGTACCAGGATCTAAAGGCAAACTACTGGTGGATTGGTTTGAAAAAGTCTGTAGCCGCTTATGTAGCTAAATGTTTGACTTGTGCGCAAGTCAAAGCTGAACACCAGAAGCCGTCAGGTTTGTTGCAACAACCTGAAATTCCCACATGGAAATGGGAGATGGTGACGATGGATTTCATCACCAAGTTGCCAAAGACGAGAAAAGGAAATGATACTATATGGGTCATAGTGGATAGACTGATGAAGTCAACACATTTCCTACCCATCAAGGAAACTTACAGCTCAGATATGTTAGCCCAGTTGTACGTTGATAAGATTGTAGCTTTGCATGGAATACCTGTGTCCATTATCTCTGATAGAGATACGAGGTACACGTCACATTTTTGGAAGAGTTTCCAACAATCTTTAGGCACACGTTTAAATTTTAGTACAGCTTATCATCCTCAGACTGACGGTCAGAGTGAGCGTACTATTCAAACGTTGGAAGACATGCTACGTGCATGTGCGATCGACTTAGGTGGTAGTTGGGACAAGAACCTACCACTAATTGAATTCTCCTACAACAATAGCTACCACACCAGCATTAAAGCTGCGCCTTTTGAGGCCTTATACGGTAGAAAGTGTAGATCACCCATTTGTTGGGCGGAAGTTGGAGATGTCCAACTATCAGGACCAGAAATAGTTTTTGAGACAACGGACAAGATTTTCCAGATCCGCGATCGTTTAAAAGCTGCCAGGGACATGCAGAAAAGTTATGCGGATCCAAAGCGAAAGGCCTTTCACTTCGAAGTGGGTGATAAGGTGTTACTTAAAGTGTCACCCTGGAAAGGGGTGATGCGATTTGGTAAGAAAGGCAAGCTAAGCCCGAGATACATAGGACCTTTCGAGGTTATCGAATGTGTCGGGTCAGTCGCTTATAAGTTAAACTTGCCTGAAGAGCTTAGTGCTATACATAATGTTTTCCACATCTGTAATCTAAAGAAGTGTTTCGCTGATGAATCACTAGTCATACCGCATACGGATGTGCATATTGACGAAAGCTTGAAGTTTGTGGAAAAGCCATTGTCCATTGAGGACCGACAAGTGAAAAAGCTTCGAAGGAAGCATGTGCCTATTGTTAAGGTCAAGTGGGATGCCCGTAGAGGACCCGAATACACGTGGGAGGTAGAATCCACGATGAAGGAAAAATATCCTCATTTGTTTCAATAAATCTTGAGGTCGAGATTTCTTTTAAGGGGGTGAGGATGTAACACCTCGAAAATTTACGCCCAATAATGTGTTGACACGTGTCATGGACTTAGAGTGTGTGAAAACATACTTTAGAGGGACTAAAGTTGACACACAGTGAAACTATGTGATCATAAGGGTCCAAAGTGTCAACAATTGATAAATAAGCCCTACAATAGCCCTACATGGTGTGTATAACCTTAAACGGATTGATCATGGATCATACGAAGCGAAAAAATGAAAGAAAGTGAGGAATTACAAACTACAGGGGCTAAACGTGTCAACATGTTGAAAGTATACCTCTGAGTGACCCTTTGGCAAACCCAAAGGTTTGTAATGATAAAATATACTCACGGGAAAATATGATAAAAATTTCATAAAGTTTCGTGAACGTATGAGAAAGTTATGGCCAAAACCGTAAACGAGGGTTAAAAGCGTCAACGATGATTTTCATGACCTTTCGGGTGAGCGCAAAGTGAACCGAGGACTTTGCCATGTTTATAAAAGTCCCAAGGATCATAAAAATCAGATTCCAAGAGTTTAAAGTGCAAATAAATAGCTTAAACCACGAAAACAAAAGTCTAGGGGCCAAAGTTGAAATTTTAAAAGGTTTTTGTGGATCAGACAGACCCAAGCGGCCCGCTTTGGGTTTGCCGATCTGTCACGCAGGCCGCATCAGGAGCCCAGTTCACGAATTCATGGACAGCTGCCAGTTTTCAGCTTGAAACCGACTTAGGACAGCTATATCCGACTCAAGGGACTCTCCAATCACATTACATGCATTCTGGAACTTTTGTATTCATCTCACAACCTCTGAAAACCTCTGAATCATCCTAGAATCAAGATCAAGGTGCATAAAAAGGGTCTTGAAGTAACAAACCAAGAACACTTGAACTTGCAAAAATTCATAAGACCCTCTCTTGAGCTTTCTGAGCGTGAAGACCACTTCCTAGTGATCTCTAAGCTTGATTAGGAGCATTGTAAGTGTTCATATCATTCTTTAATTCATTCTAGCTTAGTGTAATCATTAAAAGTCAATCCGTCGTAAATATAGTTTGACTTTGCTATAAATCGAAATGTGCTCAGTCATATCTCGAATCAAAAGTACCAATAGGTTGGTATTTATGTGGGTAACAAAACCCCAAAGGGGTATTTTCAGATTCCCACTCTAAGCGTGTCGATTGTCGAGTCAAAGCTTTACTTAAAAAGTCAACAGAATGTATTTTTGCAAAATTAAGCTTGATTAGCAATGTAGGGTACATGCAACCTGTTTGGTCATCAAAATAACTTCATAATAAATGTAAAAATGTGTTTCTTCATGATCAACTCGACAATTTTCTGTTTAGACCCGAATCGGAACCGAAAGTCACATAATTTGACTTTTTCGTTGACTTTCAGTTCTGATCTGTACATGCATGTTAAGATCTGCATTAGAGCATATTTTGGACCTAGTTGCATGTATGTATAATCCTCTGGAATGTTACATCTTGGTTCCATGCTTAACCAATACATATGCATGTTTCCGATTTATGCTTAAAATGGACTATTTTGCCCTTTTTACTATAAAACGTGATTTTTGAAAAAGTGAAATAGAATAATCATTTGTTACTGATTTATAAACATGCACCAAAAATTTGATATCAGATTGAGGTCTAGATTAACGGTTATGCTCAATATCGTAAATAACGAGCTTTATGTTAAGTAAATAGCGCATTTAGCGCATAACCTATTTTAACCTACTTTTTGGTATCAAACTTTTTATACACTGATGTTATATAATATTTTGAGATTTTTAAAGATTTTTATTAAATTTTTGGATGAGCATAACATAAGTCTTTAAGCCGAATTCGGTAAATACCGAATTTGCCCTTTTAAGCCATAAAACGAGTTTTACTCTTCCAATTGACCCCAAACCTTTTCCTACTGATTTTAATTATTAAATATAGTATTTTGAGCCTTCTGGAATTATAAAAATTTCAGATTTCTTTTACAAACCCGGAAACGGCTCCAAATCGCTTTTTAGGCTTTTTTAGCGTATAATATATACTATAACCATATCAAACCTATAAAACTTATATTTACTGATGTGCTTAGTATATTTTCATAAAATAACAGTAAGTACAAGTTTATAAACTCAGATTTCCAATATGGCATTTTTAGCCCTTGCAAAATTACCAAAATGCCCCTACGGTGCATAGTTTGGTTTTAAATGATGTATTTTACATATGGGTCATACCCCACTATTATAACATGATAAATTAAGTATATTTACAATATAAATCAGACCTATAACTCAGATTTACAAATAAACTCTTTTATAACCTTTTAAATGACCAAAATGCCCCTATGAGGCATAAGTCGAGTTTAAATACATTCCGGGCATAATAGAAAATATCTTGCTGATATTATAACATAATTAAAGCATATTAACTCAGGAAACTTGCATATGACTCTTATGGTCGCCCGTAACGCCCTTTTCGCGTTCGGTTCGGTTTATGTAACTAGTTTACATAAATTGACCGAAACGGGTCAAACATTATCATTTTTATCTCAAAATTCAGAATGTGTTTAGTAAACCCATATTATACAAGTCTTCGAACTTGTTGGGTCAAATTCACATTCTATCCGGTCTTCGCTTAATCGTGCGAACCGTATCGTTCTTAAAACTAACCGGTCTAGGCTTAGGCTTAAATAAAGACCCGTTAGAAATCTAATAGGTTATTATAAACCTTTTGTTCCAGAATAAGAAGAACCAGTAAAAGATACCTCCACTGCTATTTGTGAATTTATACTATACGCAGGTAAATACATTTTGACTTATTTTCCCTATACGGGCTTGGGTTACGGTATATAGAATACCGCTTGATCGAGCATTAAATCCTCCACCGTTGCGTGGGTAATTGGAATAATTTAATCGGCTCGTTTAAACAGTCTTGTTCACTTAAGGCCTTTGGGGGGTTAATGACCATGTCTCGGATATCCTTGGCATCATCTTACGAGATGGCCACGACCTGAGTACGGGGTGTAGGCATACACCTGTCAGTATATAACTCTTTGATGTGGTGTGTCCATTGATCTTTAGCCCGGACTAGATCCGGGCCACTGAACGCAAGTAACATGTAATTCGTTCACATGATTATTATATTAAATAATTGACCCAAGTTAATAAAATGTTTTATGCCATGTGCATTTAAATCAATTTTCAACCTTTTCAAAATGAGTCAGTTGAATTGTATTTACCAGTGTAAACTGACGTATTTTCCCAAAAAGGTTAAGTGCAGGTACTACACGAAATAGGCTGGCAGTCTTCCAGAACGTCCACAATAAGTCTCGCAAGCATGGACGAAAATTAAACTGTTGAACAATTATCCTATTTTATGTCGATCCGCCTGTGGATCCGTTTTGACTACTTGTGATATTTTAATATTACATTTATTTAAAGTTGAAACGAATCTATCTTTTGCTTCCGCCGTGCATTATTATATTGTGTTGTTTGTCTATGATGATACCAACGACGTCACGATACCCCCACCGGGCCCACCGGTGACACGTGGAAATTAGGGGTGTGACAAATAAGAACAACCCTAAAAGCATTGAATTGAGAAACAACTTGAATGAAAGGCTGTTAGCTGCTCAGAAAGAAGCCGTTTTGGAAACTAACTTTCCGAATGAAAAGTTAGGTGTAACTGCTGATCAATTGTCGTATGGCAAGGATGGAATCCTTAGATTAGATGGTCGAATCTGGGTCCCAATCCATGGAGGACTTAGAGATGTGATCCTCCAAGAAGCTCATAGTTCAAAATATTTAGTTCATCCAGGCAGTGATAAGATGTACCAGGATCTGAAGGCAAATTACTGGTGGATAGGTTTGAAGAAATCTATAGCCACTTATGTGGCTAAATGCCTGACGTGCGCACAAGTTAAAGCCGAGCATCAAAAGCCGTTAGGATTACTACAACAGCCTGAACTTCCCACATGGAAGTGGGAAATGGTAACTATGGATTTTATCACCAAATTACCAAGGACGAAACAGGGGAATGATACGATATGGGTTATAGTCGACAGGCTGACCGAGTCAGTCCACTTCTTGCCTATTAAAGAAACGCACAGCTCCGATAAGCTAGCTCAGCTGTATGTGGATGAGATAGTATCTTTCCACGGAGTGCCAGTGTCTATTATCTCTGATAGGGATACTATATACACATCTCATTTTTGGAAAAGCTTTCAGCAATCTCTAGGCACTCGTTTAAATTTTAGCACTGCTTATCATTCTTAGACGGATGGGCAAAGTGAGCGTACGATTCAACGTGTTCTTCAACTTTTTTGAAGAAACCTGTTTCAATTTCACACAATTTTCTCATTTTTTCCTCGTGTTTTTAAGCGAATCAATCAACTCATTCGATCGTTAGTGTTTCTAGCTGTAACACCTTGCAAAATCATGTCCATTAGAGTGATGACACGTGTCATAAGCACTGATCATTGTAAAAAGATAACTTGGAGGGACTAAAGTTGTCAATCAGTGTAAAGATGTATGTGGATGGATCAAAAGTGTCAACATGCCAAACTTGAGCCTCTGATTGACCTTACGCGATGTTCGTATTCTTGGTTGAATATAATATCTGACGCAAGAAGCCGTTTGTGCTTAAAATTTAGAATTTAATAAGCACAGGGGTTAAACATGTCAACATGTTAAATATTACCTCTGAGTGACCTTTTAACAATCTCGAAGCATTGTAATATTTTACTATATTCTCACGGATGTCGGATATTGATTTCGTTGAGTTTCGATGCAAATGAACGCTTAAAGCGGTAAATACCAAGATATGGGGATTAAAAGCGTCAACATATGAAATTAAGACCTTTCGGGTGATCTAGTAACTAACCGGGAGCTTAACAATGGTGTTTCATGACCCAAGACACTTAAGAGTTAACTATGGGGGTTAATACTGCAATAAACGGAGGTTATTTAAACTAAATATGGACCAAGGACTGAAATTGCAAAGCTGGGAAAGTTTTTACCGGAATAACAAGTCCTCGCGGGCCGCGTAGACTTCCTCTAATGTCTACGGGGGCCGCGATTGAGTCACCAGCGACAAAACACTGCATAGCTGCATGTTGCAGCCCTTCCACCGCGATTGCATGCTAGTTTTTTGATACCAGGGACTATGCAAGTGGTTTTTACTTCCATGGGGACACTTGTTAACATCTGATGACCTCCCATAACAACTGCAATGATCTTAGAACACCCAAATTTCCTATATAAAGGGCCATGTCTTAGTTCTTGAACTTGTACAGTTCAAATTTTCATTCACACTTGATCTCTGGAGCATCCTGGTCATCTAGGAAGCTTTCTCAAGTTTAACCTTCGTACTATGGACCTTCGTAAGTGTTCTTAGCTTCTGTAATTAAGGTTTTATTAGCTTAATGACCGAAAGTCAAAGATATCCTAATTATACTTTGACTTGGTGATTAATCACTAATGGTCCAGCCATTATTCGAATTGAAAGTGGCTATATGTTGGTAATTATGTAGGTGATAAACCCTTAAAAGGGCACCTTCTAATTATCACGTTATCTCAGTCAATTGTCGAGTCAAAGTACTAAACAGAAAAGTCAAACGAGTCAGTTTTTATAAAATAATTCATAACTGATAATGTAAAAGATATAAAATATGTTTTATCACTTAAATAACTTGGTAAATAATATAAGAACATGTTTAGGCATGTTGAACCCGGCAATTCTGAGTATTAGGCTCGGTTCGCAACCGAAAGTCGCAACAGAAGACTTTTGCTTTGACTTTCAGTTCTGACCCGAATTAGCTTAGTTTAATTATGCCTTATGATTCCTTTGTGACCATATTATATGTTAGTATAACCCTCTGTGGTTATACTACATGGTCCCTTAGAAATCAGAGTTCATTTGCATGTTTCCATTAAATGCTTAAAAATTGACCATTATGCCCTTATGTTATAAAAACGAGATTTTTGAAAATGTGAGAGGACAAAAAGCTTTATTACTGATTTATAAGTATGTCATAAAAATTTGACATCCGTTTCTAGTCTCAAATAAAAGTTATGCAAGATATCGTAAAACAAAACTTTTTGTTAATTAAATGGCATTTTTAGCATAAATCATATTTAAACCCAATTTTTGGCACCAAAATTGCTGCCCACTGTTATGATATAATATTTAGGGATTTTTGGAAATTTTTACCAAATTTTATACTGATCATAACGTAGAGTTCTAGCATGAATTCGGTAATTGACGATAATGTCTTTTTCATTAATAAAATGAGTTTAACAAGTGATTTGAACACCAAAACTTTTCCTACTGATGTCATATGTTAAATAAAATATTTTTAACATTAAAGACTGATCAAAACTTCATAATTTTATAAACATCTTAAATATCGTCAAATACCGACTTTTACGCTAATTAGGCGCATGGTATGGTTTAAAACCATATTTAACGCCTAAGACTTGTTACCTACTGATTTTAAAAATAAATTTTTATACTTTAACAGTAAGTATAAGTCTTGAACTCAGATTTCCAAATTTGACCTTAAAAGCATATATGAAATGACCAAAATGCCCCTACGGTGCATAGTTTGGCCATAAAAGATAAACCTCACATATGTATGACATATTACTGATGTAACTTGATAAAATAAATTTTTTTACTGAATATTTTAGACCAGAACCTCAGTTTGCTATTAAACCTCTTCTATAAACTTTAAAATGACCAAATTACCCTTTCGGGGCTTAAATTGGTTTTAAATTCGTTTTGGGCATAATTGTAGATATCCTACTGATATCATAACATATTTAAAGCATATTAACCTGCGAAGCTTGTACATGACTCATCCGGTTACCCATTAAGCATATACGCGTTCGGTACGATTTATGTAACTAGTTTGCATAAATTAGCTGAAACGGGTCAAACATTATCATTTTTACTTCAAAATCCATAATGTATTTAGTTTACCAATTTTATACAGGTCTCCATACTTGTTGGGTCTAAATCACATTCCAATCCGGTCATCGCTTAATCGTGAGTTTTGTAGCGTAAACCTTTTTTAAAACTAACCGGTCTAAGTTACAACTTAAATAAGACCCGTTAGGAATCTAATAGGTTATTAAAACCTTCGTTCCAGATTAGGAGCCTAGTAAAAGCTATCTGCACTTGCTGATTAGAATATACGACTAAGAATAATTTACATTTTTAGCTCAGGTAAATACTTTTAACTTATTTTCCCTTATACGGGCTTGGGATACTGTAAATTATTACCGCTTGGTCGGGTATTGAATGTTTAATCGATTAGTGGTTAAATCATTGAGATAACCCGTTTTAATCTGTTTTGTTTGATACAAAGCCTTTGGGGGTTAATATGACCGTGTCCTGGTATCTTCGGCTTATTCATTTGAAATGGCCACGACTTAAGCACAGGGTGTAGGCATACACCTGACAGTTGCGTATGTAAAACGGCATCTCACTCGTGAGGAAACTTCTTGTGGGCTTATACTTGTGGTGTGTCTATTAATCTTGTCTCGGCTCTTCTAACTGGGCCCTGAACGTACGACAAACATATAAATCTGTATACAAGATTATTTTATATATAATTGTCCCAAGTTATAAAATAATAATTGTGCCTTGTGCATTTCAAATCAAATTTTTATAAATGTTTTCAAAAGAGTCGGTTAATTGTATTTACAAGTGTAAACTGACGTATTTTTCAAAAAGATTAAGTGCAGGTACTACGCGAAATGGGCTGGAAGCTCCTAAGTATTAGTTAAAGAGTCTTGGAAGCTCTTAATACTTAAAGTCTGTTGAACAACATTTTACTTTATGTCTTAGATCCGCCTGTGGATCCACTTACAACCGCTTGTATAATATTTCATTATACTTTGTGTTTCGGTTTGTATTAATATTTTACTTTCAAGACTTCCGCTGTGCATTAACTGTGAATATTTTACTATGTGAATATTTTACTATGATGATATCAACTACGTCACGATACTCCCCACCGGGCCCACCAGTAATACGTGGAAATATCGGGGTGTGACACTAGCATTCAAATTTTGCCAACCGTTGAAGAAATCCTAAGAAATCGGCTTCAATCTGTGTAAGAAATCTTAAGAATTTCGTCAATCATTGCGTTTTACAATCTGGGTTTTTGAATTGCGTTTCACGTTCTGGGTTTTCGAATTACGTTTTACGATCTGGGTTTTACCTTCGTGAATTGCGTTTATAACCTGGGTTTTTTAATTTAGTTTTATTATCTGGGTTTTACCACTGTGAATTGCGTTTGACGACCTGGGTTCAACAATTGCGTTTTACGATATGAGGTTTTATCAAATTGCATTTTACGATCTGGGTTTTATTATTGTGAATTGCGTTTTACAATCTGGGTTTTACCATTGCAAATTGCGTTTTACGACCTAGGTTTTTGAATTGCATTTTACGATCTGGGTTTTTGAATTGCGTTTTACGATCTGGGTTTTACCATTGTGAATTGCTTTTACGACATGAGTTTTTGAATCGCACTTTACGATCTGGGTGATCCAATTACCAATAGTATAGTCGTTTTAAAGATAAAAACGCTCATTTTTATAGTGCAATTTTTATAAAAACGTCATATGAAAGAGTTATTAACTCTAATAGCCATTGGCCTACAAACTCTAACAGCCAATCAAAACAATCAAAATTGAATAGTGAAACCTACTCACATAAAATTTTTGATAAATTATAAAATAATACTACTAGTGTTTATTAAAACTAAAAGTAAACCATAAGGGTTATATGGTACTTTTACTAATACTTTAAGGGAATATTTTATATTTAAAAAATAGTCAAATGGAAGATAACATAAATGTTTATATGCAATAGAGGCTTGTACACATAGCTTTTAGACTTGTAAGTATAAATACAAAAAAAATTAAAAAAAATTAAAAAAAAATAGTGGATGCCAAATGGCATCCACCAATTGGCCTGCAAACTCTGTCATCCAATCAAAACGCTCAAAATTGAATAGTGAAACCTACTCACATAAAAATTTTGATAAATTATAAAATAATACTACTAGGGTTTATTAAAACTAAAAGTAAACCTTAAGGGTTAAATGGTACTTATATTAATACTTTAAGGGAATATTTTATAAATAGTCAAACGAAAGATAACATAAATGTTTATATGCAACAGAGGATTGTACACATAGCTTTAAGACTTGTAAGTATAAATATAAAAAAAAGTAAATTACGATTTTGGCCCCTGTGGTTATATTACTTTTAACCTTTTAGCCCAAAAAAGATTTTTTAACATCTAAGCCTCAAACGTCCTTTTTTCTAACCCTTTTGTCCCCTCTAACCCCATCCATTAAATGTTAGGGGCCAAAAGGGTTAGGAAAAAAGACATTAGGAGTCAAAAGGGTTAGAAAAAAAGACGTTGGGGGCTCAGATGTTAAAAAAAATTGGGCTAAAAGAGTAAAAGTGATACAACCACAAGGTCCAAAATCGTAATTTACTCTATAAAAAAATAAAATAAAATAGTTGATGCCAAATGACATCCACCCATTGGCCTACAAACTCCAATAGTCAATCAATACACTCAAAATTGAATAGTGAAAGCTATTCACATACAATTTTTGGTAAATTATAAAGAGGAAATAGGTTAGAATAAATGTTAGATAGGTTTAATATGTGGGCTCCAATTACATTTCTATTAAAAATTAAGATATGATTTAATTAAATTAAACATAATATAAATATAAATAGTTAAATATATGAAAAATAAACAGTTTTTAAAAAAATAACAATATAATTTAATTTTACGATCCAGTTCGATTTTTTATGGTTGGTTTTGGTTATAAACTGTAAACCCACGCGTTCACTACGGTTTGAAATTTTTTAAACCGACCGACCGAAATCCCCAATTCTTTAACCACATCGTTCACTATGTTTTGAACTTTTTTTAATCTGACCGACTTAAGGTTAAGAAAAAAACCGATCGTGAAACCAAACCGACAGCTGGTTTGGACAGTGAAACCAAACCTATGTCCAGTTTCGATGGTTTCACAGTTTTAAACCAAGCCGTGAACGCCCCTAAAATGATATTCATGTCATTCGAAGCACCATTAAAACGATGAAACATTAGTTGGATAACCTTTTGACATAGTTTCTAAAATTACCATTAATGTTAGTCTATGATATATTTATTGTTAGATTAGATAGAACTAGTAATAGGGCCTGCGCGTGTCGCGGAGCTGGTACATCTCAAATATTAAATGGAATTAGTGCAAGCGTTATATAATGCGACAACCATATGAAAACACATGTTTTGATGTATCCGATATAACTCAATATAACCTATATAAGCATTGTGGTTGGATAAAAAGTAAAGTAAATCGAATTTATACCATACAAAAGAAATGAAATCGAAACCAGGTTGGTTCGTTTAGTGGGGGACCACCTAAACACCACACCACCCTTACATTTGTATCAAGACTTAGCGGCGTCAAAACGTACAATAACTTGTATGTCAAAACATTGACCAACTGAAAACGTACATAAAAATAAGTATCGCTTGTTACACACTGCAAAAGGCGGAGTCACTGGCGATGTAACATGAAAGGTTTTACAGCTAACAGTCATACAGGCATACTAACAATCGCCAAAATAATGTTGGTAAGGAACACGGTTTAGATCGATAAGTAAATAAAACATAAACAATGTTTTGAAAACCGTTTGCATGAAAAAGTGTTATTCGTGAATGACCAAATCAATGTCTAGCAAGGACTATGACCAATGTCACAATATGAGCTTATAACCGAATCTTGACTAGAATGCCTCTTCCTATCGTATCCCAAAACAATATAATCGTTATGGAAATTTTGAACACCTTTGTCTTAACCGGGTTAGCGCTACTAACCAAAGGTGGGGCGTCAACCCTATAGGACTATTCGCGATATTCCATCGCTAAGCCCATAGCTAAGGGTTACAGTTCATTAAACACAAGGGCTTTCCTGATCTCTCGAAACAATCGATAATCATAATACTCGTATTCATATAATAGGTACAACTAGAATAAACTAACATGCAAGTGTAAATCATATAGTATAAAACCGTATGCTTGTCCCCCCCCCCCTAATTTAGTAAACAGTAAAAGAGGGGTCCTGATTACTCATCTCGAAATCCGTGTGTAAAAGCTAGCGACACAAAAGCCCAAAAGAAAGCAAGTACGACGAACCTAACACATATAGGACACCTTATTGTCTATATCGTATGTATGTCTTGCAACTGTTTACCCAACTCACTAGACATGATGAGATGTTATTATTTGAAATAGGTTTGACTCGATCCGTTGGTGATTGTTATATATAAATTTTATTAAATATATATTCTTATATATTACGTATGTTACACATAAACACAAGTAATCAATCCATTTAGAATTCACTTTCATGTACACATATTAACTCGTATCTCGATATGTTTCATTTAATCGTCAAGTGTGTATATATATATGTATGTATATATATATGTATGTATATATATATGTATTTATATATATATGTATGTATATATATATGTATATATATATGTATATATATAGGATTAGGTTCAAGAGTGAACACTAGTGTAGCTTGCGAACTGAGTGAACTAATCCTGACCATACACATGTGTAGATCAATAGCCAAGATTTGATGTTGAAATACACTAGTGTATTTTACGATTTGATGATGAGATCCTGGCCATACACGTGTGTAGATCAATGACCAGGATTTGTTCACTCAGTTCGCAAATACACTAGTGTTCACTCTAGAACCCCACCCTATATATATATATATATATATATATATATATATATATAGGGAAGGGGTTGGCTACAAAGTCATATTTTTCTACAAAGTGTAGGAAGTGATATGGTTATGACATGTGTCATGTTGAGAATTTTAACAAAAGGGTATAATAGTAATTCACTAAATAAGTTATTTTTGGAAAAGATATATCTAGAACAATAAAATGAGACTTTTAAGGAAACCGTATATCTTATTTGTGACAACCCGAACTCTCAAGGTTAGCAACGTTGAATCATGTGATCTTAACTTCTCATTATCCCTCTTCTTTGCGTTAAACGTTCTGTTGTATAACTCCGTTAAACTTATTTGTACGATAACTTGTTAATTAATGTATTGGCATTTTGGGCCACACATCTTCTGAGTCTCATTTTCACACTTTAAAACCTGACAATGCATCGGCCCACAGCACGGGTCACCTGAGCCCATTACACACTTGTATGTTCTCACTTTTTGTAGACTTTGATCTCGGCCCAACTCTTGTACGTAACATGACTACCGGCCCTCTTGTGTTATTTGGCACTATAACTAGATGCACGTGACATCCCTATATCTCATAATTTACAACATAACAAAACCTTATTCCACAGTTGTTTGTGCAACGACAGACGATACCCCCCCCTCTCAAGACATCAATCTATTGGTTAGTGAATCTATGTTATGTTAATCTTTGTTTGGTAATCTTGTTTGTGCGAAATCTTGATTGACGAATTGTATATGTATGATAATGTTATGCTTGTGTAAATCTTCAACAGGATGTTATAGTCTACGTGTAAATTAGGGAACACGTGTTAGGCAATCGATGATCTTGATTACATGTGAACTATGTCTTGATAGTGCTTGCATTAGGAGGCTGTATGATAGTCTTATGTTATGAGAATGATAAATTCGTGACACGGAAGTTGATACGCTAGAACAATTGATAAACTATCTATGTGAATCAATGATAGTCTTTGTAATTGAATGTTAGATAAGTGATGTTAATGATATATGATAACCTATCTAAGGTGCCATGCTTTTGAATCAGATGTGATGACTTTGTAGATTTATGGTTCATGATAGATTATATTGGATTGTTATCACATATGCAATTGTGATTAAACTGAAATCGAGTAGAACAAATAAGGTTAATCGTGAAATTAAAACGATAACATGCAAGTTGTTCTGGACCATTAAGGGAACTATTTTCATACAAATTGATTTGGGCCTTTGTGAGTAATTGGGCGGGGTAGGTTATTGGGCCATACTCTCGGATAAACACATGGCTAATGAGCAGATTATTGAAACAAGTTGAGTGGTCAATTAAATTGATATATGTTGTATTGATATATAGAAGCCATCTTAGGGTGTCATTGAGGCTGTAGTATTACGTGAACCTCGAAGGGATATGGAGCATAACTCCTGGGCCGGGTAACAACAGTTAAACACATCATCACTTGGGTCAAGTGTAGGGATTGGGCCTTACATGTAATTGGGGGTAATGATATCACACTTGCTGGATTGGGTCGCATGTTTTTGTTTGGATAGCATATTGTGACTTTGGTAGTGGGCCGCATATGATGTCATTGAATTACTTCACTGTATATGGTAATTGAAATAATTGATTGAGTATGATAGTTGTTTTAAATTAATTTAATATGTATGTGTGTGAATTAAGTTAGCATATGTAACATATCATGTGTTGAATTAAATGAACAGATAGTTTAAAGTATTAGACTATTATATATATGTATGTTAAATCAATTGTAATTAGATGAATTATTTTATGTAATACAAGTTGGTTGTGAGCCTATTATCTCGAACATAGCGTAAGAATAAATAACTGTGTGTTGTGTGTTACTGCCTGCCAAAAAGTATTACCTTAGACATCGGGTTGTTTAGACATTAAGGTATTGCAAAACCCTACTCGTATACTCACTATTATGACATTATACCTTAGGTCGCGAGTAACGGACCTAACATTTATTTAACGTTAGAAGTACATTATCAAACCGAGCACTCTAAGGCGAGTTCATCTCTCTTGAGCATGCGTCCCGGTGGTTGGGACAGTCTTTGGGTATCCCTGAGAGGGATCGGTTTTGGGTAAATCATGGGTATTCCTAAGAGGAATATGTCTTTTGGGTAAATCTGGAATGTTGGATAATATACTCATCCTATCACCATTAAAGTCCCTCCGTGTTGTCTGGTTATCTGAGAGGTAACAAGGTATTAGTTAGTAGCGCTACTTAGGTTTGTCACCCTCACCCCGTACCTGAGAGGACGGGTGTGAACTAATGACCTAGTCATGACCAATGCTTTGATAGGAGCATTGGAGAAAGGGCAATGTAAATCAGGAGCCGTCTTGTATTCAGGATATTATCAACATTAAATTCAATGGATTAAACTAAACACTTGGTAACCAACGTTTTCGTAAAACTATGAACTCACCAGCGTTGTCTGATACACTTGTTGCATGCTCGCAGGTCGTTAGATGTATTGGATTTGGAACTTGCTGTCTGGAGTAGCTGGAGTGGTCATGGGTCGACTGGAGGGATTCATGTGATTGAACTATTGATATCATACGTTGGTTTTGAAACAGTTTAACTTTGGTTTACTATTTGCTTCCGCTGAACATGTTGGTTTTTATTTAAACTTGTTAATGGTATTTGTCAATAATGGAGGATTTTATTTAGAAACCTGTATGGGTTCAATGTAATTAGTGGCTCGTTGTTGGTACATCACACGCCTATCAGGGACATCCCCTAGGTGGTATTTTGGGGGTGTGGCATTATTCATATATTTGTATCAGTTACAATTTACGTAGAAATCAAAACGCATCACTCTCTTATCCTTGAGATGATTTTTTTTTCTATTACAAATAAAAAATGTCGATGTCTAATGTAATGATTGATTGTGGTAATGGATAATGCATCCGGTTTTAGTTGTTCGGCATCCAAGTAGTTGATTAAGCTATCATTTTGCATGTACATGTATTCTTGACGTTGTGTTTTATGGTTTCTTCACATGTAACACATAAGTTTATCGATCTTGAACAATTTCTTGACGTTGTGTTTTATGAGTTATAGGTTTACTTAAATTTTGTTATAGTAGGTTATGTTTCATGAAGGACGTGTCTTTGTATTTATTGGCCATGTGTTTTATCAATATGTATTTATTCACTGTGTTCTTCATAGTATGTTTTATAGTGTGTTTTTCTTCACATTTTCGTCATAATGTTTTTATCTGTGTCTTTTTCTTCACAGTTTCTTCGCAGTGTGTTTTTCTTCACATGTTTTTTCACAGTGTATTTTATCAGTTTCTGGTTCCATAAAATTTTTATTCACAAGGTGTTTTATCACTAATATAAAACACAATACTTTTTAAAAAAAAATTGAACTCTGATTCTCGTAACTAGATAAAAGAAACAAATCAAACTCCAATTTAGTATATTTTAGCTTTTAAACACAATCAAATCTTTAATCTTCAACTTCATCCATGATTTTAGGGGATTTTATTTAATGAGGAGAGAGAATGTGATGAGAGTTATGCAAGAAAGAATTAATGATGGTTGTTTCTTTATTTAAAACATGCTTAATTACCAAAATGTCATCCATTAATTAAATCAATCATTAATTAAAATACATATATTACAAAAATGCCACTCATCTAATCTCAACCATTAAATCCACTTATCCAATGGCACAAAACACTTCTTACACTTTGTAGGAAAAACACACTTTGTAGAAGAACCCCACCCTATATATATATATATAGGGTAAGGTTAATTTGAGAACCAACTTTATTGTGAGAACCAGTGTGAACATACCAAAAAACCTAAAAAAAACCTAAATCCCTCCCCACCCCCCAAAAACCTAAACCCCCTACCCAAGCTAAAATGCTAAAAACTAAACCCCTAAAAAACCTAAAAAAAAAATCAAAAAACTCACAAAAAAAATTAATATTTTTTACATTAAAATCGCTACTTTTAGTAGCTATATTTTTTTTTTGCGAAATATAGCAATTTTTTTTATAAAAAAAATATTAAAATTTTTTTTTGTGTGTTTTTAGCTATTTTTAGGTATTTTTGGTTGTGTTCACATTGATTCTCGCGTTTCTCGCAATAAAGAGTGGTTCCTAACAGATCTTTCTCATATATATATATATATATATAAACGAGATCAGGAGAAAACGGTTGGAAGTGTGAAAACGGTGAGAACGGATCCTGGTCGAACACGTGGCAGGGGGCGCTCAATAAAATGCATGGGCACGATTGTCATTGTCCACGTTCCCCTTAATAAATGGCGTTATAATTCCGTTTCAAATAAAATTCCAAAAATTTCGTATTAGTAGTTACCTCCTCTCCAAGCTTTCGAGATCTATGGCGTCTAACGTGGATTTCGTTCTACAAAGTAATATTTGATGGCGTTTTCATATGTGTTCCATCAAATGATGCAACCGATATGCGTTTTCTTCTTTATGCTTGTTTCAATGGCGTTTTTTTTCAAAGTAATAATTGAATATAGTGTTTATGTTTCAATGGCGTTCTTCCTATATTCAATATTTGGCGTTTTCATTATTAATGTTAATTGTTGTTTGGGATCTAATATATGCTTATTGTTTACGATCAATGACGTTTCACACCTGGTTACGTATATTTGATTAGTTGTGAATATTGGCGTTAATTTGCAAACATCAATTCTTACTATTTGTTAATTATTCAACTTATGGCGTTTTAATTAACTTGTTTTAGGAAGACAGTAACATTAGTTCTTCATATTGTGTAGGACCGGTTTCGGATCCGAACGAGTCGATCAGAGGCGTTCTCCTATGTTTCAGGTGCGGAATTACAAGAAACAAAGGTAGAAATAGCTTTAAAACACTGTTTGATTGATTGGATGACAATTACAGCTCAAATCTCACACCGGCAGCACTTCGGCGTAGTTGTCAAGAGTCTGATGATGATTTCGCTCAAGAGGACCCTATATATAGGGTGATGGTTTCGCTTATGTGACAGACCACATAAGCGATACCCCATGTTAGTGATTTCGCTTATGTGTCATGTACACATAAGCGATACCCTCTTGTACACATGAGCGAAATCATCTCTAACTACCTATATAATTTTACATATTCTCGTACAACGTGCCCTGATCTATACAATGAAATCTAAGATTCGATACAAGACGAAGTCAACAGATGTAGTGCATCAACAAACTCCCCCTCAGATGTTGACGAGTCGCATCCAGCACCAACTGTATCTTCAGTTCTTCAGTCTTGATCTATCTATGGGCTTTTCCGAACTCTCCCCCTCAGATGTTCTCTTCAGACTCCCCCTCTCGATTTGCTGGTATTCCTTTGTTCTTCAGCACAATCTTCAGGATCTCTGTCTGTCTTTCTAAGACTTCAGATATCAAAACCTGGCTTTTCAAAATCAAGTCTAATTCTCTTGATCAGATCTCTTGATTCCTTAAGTTCATCAGCATCAGGTCAATATCTGGAAAAATCTTAACCCAAATATAAATTTCTAAATTTAACAAATTATATGCACCAATACTAACTCTCCCTCAAATTCACATCTCACTTTCATTTGATGAACCAATTGTAAAATTTCAAAAATAAAATTTTCATTTAAGATTTACTCCCTCTTTACAATAATGTCATCATGTTTAGCACTTGAAATTTTGAAAATCAGCTTTTCAATATCAGTTGTCGAAAATCTTTTTGATTTTTTTCAAAAGTTTATGCTAAAACACACTCAAAATCTTTTTGAATTTTTTAATGTAAAGAAATGCAGTAAAGAAATATTTACAGATAATATTTTTGTGAGTTTTGTGTAAGAGAATCATATCAGATTTTGACAAGTCACAAGTACCGTTGAGCTTAGTTACACATTAAGAATTAAACAATTCACTTAGATTGCCAATATACTGATCCACTTAAATTTTCACACAAATTTCAACTGATTCAGGATATGAGTTAGTTGTTTTAAGAACTTAAACTTATTCATGTGTCCCACCTCTTGAATATACTTCCGTATCCAGATCCCAATATTCAGTCTTACAGGTGAGTATACCACAGATGATATCTGTCAGGGGAATAAATTATAGTACGAGGGCCGTGAGAGCTCAGGTCGATCTTTCGATACGCAGAGAGATGACGGCTTCGACTTTCGGTGTGTCCCCTTTAGAGGATCTTTTGCATTACAACAGCAATGACTATCAATTTTATTGTTTCATCAATTTGCTGAGGGCTGCGCTATATTTCAAGCATGCGGAAAGTATTCTCCGGGGACTAGGCCATTGCTTCCGCAAAATCAGAAGTCCCGGGATAATACCCCAGATATCACTGAGTATAAAGACCTAGTATCTCAGAATAAGGGACCTTTCAAACGAAATTTCAGGGGTTACCTATATATCCAAGTAGTGTTCCCCACGAAATAATCAAGTTTGAATTTTAGTTTATATCCCGAAAAGGCTTACTAAATGTGTAAAAACCTATCGGCATATCATCAGTGAGACCGTTTAATGCTATTTAAACATTACATTTCTTTAGCATACTGTGACTGTCTACTGATGTACTATCATTTCCTCTTTTCACAACAAAAACTCGTTTTTCATTTTATCATGTTTTTGTCTTTTTCAAATTTTCAAATGTTTTTGGATTTTCTGAAATTTTCTACTCCCCCTAAAATGCAAACACATTTTAGGAAATTTGAAAACAATCTATACAGAAAAATGACAACCGATATCGAATTGCGTCAATTCGCCATTCACTTGGCATAAACAATCAGACCTCCCCCTTACACAAAACTATTTTCTCATTAAGATTTCAAAACACTTAAGTTTGTTTTAACCAAAATGATTTTTCCGGAAAATAAGCTTTGTTGAGTTTACCACTTGTAAAATTAGGGGTATGGTTCATCATTTTGTCCATCACATATACGTATCAGGATTACATCAAGTTCAAACTAATGACCTTGACGAATCACTTTGTCATATCCAACCTCTTACCACTTGTAAGAATATCCAACATTTAAAAACACATGTAGGAATAAATCATCTACACAAACCATTTTACTACTCAAGATGCCGATTCCTGCTTCACACTTACCAACCTGGAAGCTCCGGCAAGTCACACTTATCCTGAAAAAAAATTCAACTAATTTTAAAATTCAATCAAACAATCAATTTTTAAGAAAGATGCCGATTCCTGATCCACGATTACAAACTTGGGATCTCCGGCAAGTCCTGAGACTTACGGAAAACAAACTTCCACCCAAGTCTTCTCAGACTTGGTGGCTTCCAATTCCTGTTTAGTAGGGTTATATGTTGCCTTTTTAGTTGCATAATAATCTTTAACCCCTTTAACTTTCCCATCAACCATTTTTCCAAAAATTTTCTTAACATTTCCTTTCAGTGATGGAATTTCCACATCATCCACTGAACCTTTCTTTTCCACCTGTGGCTCATCTGATTTTGTGGAATCAGATTCATTGCCAGATTTTACATCAGATTCTTTAACAACCCATTTTTGATTGTCAAGATGAGCCTTCTTTTTTGTAAAATCTTTTAGAACTTTCACCAACTTCATTTTTTGAATTTTCAAAAATTTTGAAGTTTGTAGTTGGTGAAACATTCTTTTCAACCAGTTTTTCTTTGAGTTTATCGGATACTCCCTGTTTTCTGTTGTCTTTGTTTGGACAGTTGTGAGCAATGTGTCCAGCAACTTGGCATTGAAAACAGATCCTTGTATCTCTTTGCAGAAAATCTCTATCTGGATGAAACACTCCAGTCCCTGTTCTCTCCCTTTCAGCAAAGAATTCTTGATTTGTCTGTCTCCAAAATGAACTCTTCTGTTCTTCCTCTGCTGTTGTACCTAAAACAAATTTAGTAACTGTTTTAGAGAATTTTTCATTTTTACCATTTTCTGGAGGAATAAAACCTAAACCTTTCTTTTTGTAATTACTATTTTGGTTTGATTTCTTTTGAAATTCAGAACCAGAATTGTAATTCTTTTTCCCTTTTTTTTTGTTTAACCTTTGTTGTACTCTTGAAGTGTATTTTTTAGGTTTTTTATTAAGATGAAAATCTTTAATTTCAGAAATATTAATTTCTGTCATTTTAAAAACCTTTTTGATCATGTCAAAACGAACACTTCTTATTGGAAACTCTTTGTCAAAGTATAATTTGTCCGAATCATTTAAAGTATAAGCAACTTCAAATGTTCCATCATCCAAATTAGCCTTTGATAATAAAAATTCTTTACTATAGGACCGTTTAACCGTTGGATTTGAACTGTTGACCGACGAACTTGAACCACCAGACTCAAACTTTGACTCAACCACCTCCTCAGTATCCAACACTTGATCAACCACCTTTTTGATTAACTCAGACTCATGATCAGTATCAGACGAGGTAAATGTGATATCAATATTTTCTGGTAAAACGTCAGTTTCCTCTGATTTTAACTTTATATTGACTGCTTTTTCGACTTGCTCCTCATTTGGTTTCCTAGGAGAATAACCTTCCCAGATAGGAGGCGGACACTTGTTATACTTAACAGTCGATTTCTTACCAGTCTCTTTCTTTTTCCTTTCATCTTCAAATGCTTCAAAACCTGCAACAGTGGGATAAACTCTATCAATCACATAGTCAGAACATGAATAACTAAGAAGTAACCTTCTGATTCTTTCGTTCTCAATCTTTTCATTTTCCAAATCCTGCTTCAGTTTTGCATTCTCTTCAATGTAATGATTGATTGCCTTTTGCTTTTGCATCAAAGTTGAATTAGTCATGGTTAACGCCTTTTCTCTTTCTGAATTTGTTGTTTGAAGACTAGTCACTGTTCTGTTCAAAACACTGTAAGATTCTTTCACATAATTGATGTCAGACAACAACTTCTCTATCAATCTTTCTCTGTCAAACAACAACACATCTTTATCTTCACACTTCTTGCAAACTTCCGAACACTTCATGCAAGGCTTCTCAACCTCAACAATCTTCTCAATCTCTACAGTCTTCACCACTTCAATAACCTTTTCTTTAACAATTTCTTTTTCAACCTCAGTCACCTTTTCTTCTTCAACAACATTTTCATTCTTCAAATCTTGTTGTTGTTCTTTTTCAGCTCTTTTCTCCTTCAGCTTCTCCAATCGTTCTGCAAAATAGAAATGAAAACTTTCAGGAGATAAGTGACTTTTAGCGACATTAATATGTTTTTCTTCATCATTATCACTGCTGCTATCAACTGGTGTCTGATCAAACTGTGTAGATTTTTCAGACTCAGTATCTGAACAACCAGAATCAACTGGTGTTTGATCAAAAACAACTTCTTTTTCTGAACTATCATCATTTTGAACACTCTCATCAGAACTTTTCAAACTTTCTTCATCACTGTCAGAACTTTCATTAAATGCATCAGATTCTTCTTTCACACTATTCACTGTCTCACCAATAGATCTCATCCACGTAGCAAACAAATCTGGTTCTTTGACTATCTTTGCAATAAATGCTTTGAAACCACCTTTCTCATCCACAAACATATCCCAGCTAAACCCTTCAGGTAATTCTTCATCATTCTGATCTACCAAACATGCTGAGTTTTCAGAAGATATGTATTTGCTCCAGTTGAAATCTACCAAGCATCCTTTCTTCGAATCTTCAATCTTTCTACCATGAGCCGTTTGTGAATCTTGTAATTGACCAACTTGCTGATAGATGGCTTTCCGGTAGTAGTCTTCTTTTTCGAACGGATTCTGAGCACCACTCACTTCTCTGTTTTTGCACTCCCGTTTGAAATGACCTTTTTGCCTGCATCTGAAACAAGTAACTTTAGATTTGTCAAATCCTAAATTAGAAACACAAGCATCAAGAAAATCATTTCTTCCAGTGATTGTTTTGAACTTCTCAGCCCTTCGAAGAACACTAGCAAGACACCACTTAATATCCATGAGTTCCATTTCTTCAGCATCTATCTGATCATAATCCTCCTTTGTCAACATAGGATTTCCAATTCGACCAGCTACCAATCCCTCATAGGATACCAACACCGAACCAAGTAGAGCCATGTGATCCTTTGCTATGTCTTCTGAAAAACTTTTACCTTCTGGCAGATTGAGAGCTATATTGCACTGAATCACACAACCATTTCCCATCTTTGTGTTTTCTGATGAAGTCTTTGGATTAAAACTTGGATATGATGAGAAACTGCTACTGCTTTTGTTTATGCTTTGATCAGTTTGTTCTGTAGCATTCTCAACACTATATGCAGTCTGAATCTTAGAACTTCTATCAGCTTCTGATGTAGGAACACTGCCTTTATAATACATCTTCACATCCTGTTGACCACTTGGATTATTCATCCTAGCGATCTTTTGCTGTTCCAGATCCTGACTTTCAATCTTTTCAATGAATTGAGATATCGATAAACCATCATAAACACCCGTATTTTTCAGTATCATCAAATACGTTCCCCACTCTTTCTGTGGTAAAGCATCAGCTAGCTTATCAACCCATTCCTCATTTTCCTTTGTGATGTCCATCATCGACATCGTTCTCACCAGATGACAGTACCTTTCAATTAACTTCTTCGTGTCTTCCCCAGGCAGACTTGTAAACAGATCAAATTCTTTTTTAAGTAACGATTTCTTGTTCTTAATCATATTTGCACTTCCTTCAACCTTTACTTTCAAAGCATCCCAAATCGACTTCGATGTTTTATCATGTTGAAGAAGTATGAATATGTCTTCTTTGATCGCCTGTTGTAACAAACTAATCATCATTTTTTCAGCCCGATACATCTCTCGTTCTTCATTGCTGAAATCTGAAATCTGTTTAATTGTTTGTAGCTCAGTTCTTGGTAATACGTACTTCTTCAAAATGCACTCCCATGATCTCAAATGATTAGCTTGAACCCAGTTTTCAAACCTATCTTTCCAACCATAATATTCCTCAATACCCATAAGCTTTGGCGGTTTCTGTGTAGTTCCCGTCTCATTCTCTAAGTTCACGGCTTTAGCAATTGAAGATTGACCCGTCGGTGTTGCAAATGCGTTGTAGAATTCAGTACTCATGATGACGTATCAAATTTTTCAACACTGTGTCTTAAAAGCGAAATCAGTTTGTAAGTTGTCACAAAAGCGAAACCCTAAAGTGACGTTTGAGCGAAACCCCAAGTTGTACGTTTGAGCGAAACCTCTGATTAGCCTTTTTAGCGAAACCCCAAATTACCACTAAAGCGAAACCTCAAATTACCACAAGAGCGAAATCTCACTTTACCCTAAGAGCGAAATCGCTGTGACACAAGAACGATACCCTGACCTCAAAAGCGAAACCCCTTCGAACCAGAATTTAGGCCATTTTACTTAGAATCTAAGTCTCAAACTTTCCAGGGTTTGTCTATGCAAGATTATCTATGTGCTGAACAATTTTGATCCAATTTTGACCGTGAAAACCTTCTGAATTAAGAAAAGTATGTGTAGAAGTGAGAAAAACCAATGAAAACCAGAAGAAAACAAGCTAATTTCAGCAGAACTCCTCCTCCTGAGCTCTGATACCACTTGTAGGACCGGTTTCGGATCCGAACGAGTCGATCAGAGGCGTTCTCCTATGTTTCAGGTGCGGAATTACAAGAAACAAAGGTAGAAATAGCTTTAAAACACTGTTTGATTGATTGGATGACAATTACAGCTCAAATCTCACACCGGCAGCACTTCGGCGTAGTTGTCAAGAGTCTGATGATGATTTCGCTCAAGAGGACCCTATATATAGGGTGATGGTTTCGCTTATGTGACAGACCACATAAGCGATACCCCATGTTAGTGATTTCGCTTATGTGTCATGTACACATAAGCGATACCCTCTTGTACACATGAGCGAAATCATCTCTAACTACCTATATAATTTTACATATTCTCGTACAACGTGCCCTGATCTATACAATGAAATCTAAGATTCGATACAAGACGAAGTCAACAGATGTAGTGCATCAACATATTGTTTATTATTCAACTAATTGCGTTTTCATTATGACGTTTTCATTAATATGTTTTATTAAGAAAGTAACCTCAGTTATTCCTATTGTTTATTATTCAACTAATGGCGTTTCCATCGATAATGTTTTAAGGAGACATTTTCTATGTTAAATATTTCCCCCAATGGCATTTTTCTTAATTCGTTCTCATTATGTTTTTTCAGACGAGGTTGTTTCTTCAAATGAAAGGTTTTGCCCCGAAAACTAGTTTTCATTGATTATTCCCGACGTCAGTGAAGAGATAAAGCCAAAAATAGATACGATATTCTCAATCCTCGATGATTGTTAATCATTGTATGTTAGGTATGCGACGGCTTGTGGTTTTTCTGTCAGGAAAGGGACTGAAAAGATAAACGCCAAAGGAGAAACACATATTAAGTTTTTCATGTGTACGAGATCTGGGGTATATAAGGACAAGAAGGTTGATACGTTGGACCCGAATTAAAAGGAAAGGATTGTGCGATCCAACTTTTCAAAATGGACTGGTTGTGGAGCACAACTATGTGAAATATTTGAGGTTGGATCATGGAAGGTCTATACGTGTCGCAGCCCCGACCCCTGCCCCGGGAGTAGGTGTGACACCCCAGGAAAACCAGGAAATAACGCAACACAACTAGCTTACTCAGTAACCGCGTGCTAAATTTCGGGACGAAATTTCTTTCAAGTTGGGGATAATGTGACAACCCGAGTTTTCAAGGTCTCTATTCGACTTAACTTGTCTGACATGCAATATACGTGTTGTGTATAGATTCGTGGTGTGTGTTATATGTGTGCATGTATTGATATATGTTGGCTTGATTAGTGTGAAAGTTATGCTTAATTAAAATAAAATGGATACATTGCCAAACACCCCACCTACGAAATCACATCTCACCCGAAATACCCCTACACGAAAACCAAGTGTTTTCGCCATCACCTTTAGATGAAATCCACTGACTTCGTCGACCAGTGACTTCGCCAAAGCCCAGTTAGGGCCCAATCCATTTTTAGAGCTTACATGCTACGCAAACTGCACCATTGTGAAAGAACGGACGCAATATGAAACCCTTGAGTTCTCTCACTGTGTGCAACGACAACCTAGTACACTCGAAGCCTCATTCTTCGTTCGATTTATTGTTCTCTCCGATAAGGTTAGCGATCAACTATTGATGACTGTTTGATTAAAAACAAGATTTACTAATTGTTGGCTTTATGAATTAGCTGTTAGCACATAACAATTGTGATCATGTGAATTGAATTGCCTTGTATGTTAGAAATCATTGTAATATGATGATATGATCGATGGTGTTGTGTGTTTATTCATGATTAACCTAATGATGTAGAGATGATTGTAAAACTGAATGATGATAGATAAATAACTAGATCTTCGTTTATTGTTGTTATGTTGAGATTACTCTTGATGGATATGTGATCATATATCACCTGGGTAGACTTTCCATGATTCTGTATGATACAATAATGATTTACAAACTGATACGAATGAATGATTTGTTTGTTTGAAACCGTCAAGATTGTTAGCGATGATTAGGGTGGTTGTTGTTACGTAACTGATGATGTTGATGATGGATGGACCCGACGAAAACACTACCCCATGGAAACACCCTGGGATTTCATTGCCCAAGTGTTTTCGCCAAAAGATGTTTTCGCCGAAGGTGTTTACGCCAAGCCTTGAGTCCGACGAAAACCAAGTGTTTTCGTCCCAAGAGATTTGGCCAATAAGTGTTTTTGATGCATGTGATTTCGTCCAATGTCTGTCACACTAGCTCTATTAGTTTTTAACACTGTTAGTTTATTAATACTATTAGTTATTATTAACTCTGTTAGTCATACACCCTGTTAGTTAGTAACTCTGTTGAGTCTATTAACTGAGTTAAGATTATTAACTCTGTTAACCTTGTTAATTCTGTTAAGTAGTTAACTCTATTAGTTTGTTAACTTGTTAAGGATGTTAACCTTGTTAATCACCGAGGCCTATGGCGAGTGCGTCATTAGTAGATAGCGCTATTAGGTTTAACAAACATCACACCGTGTCGTCCGAACGGGCGTGTACTAATGGACTATGGGCAAAGGGTCAATGCTGATAGACATTGACTTAGGGCACCTCTTACATTTTCATAGCAGTCGATACGCGTGGTCTAGTAACACATGGGAAGCCCCCACTAATGTTCGCAAACATGTCTGGGAGACCGCGATATGAATTAATACGATACATGGTTTACAAAATGAAGATATGATTTACGAAACGAATACTATAACTAAACAACCAACTGTGAACTCGCTCAACTTTGTTGTTGACTCGTTGTTATATGCCTTGCAGGTCGTTAGGTACCCATGTCGCTTGCACGGGGAGGCGCGGTCGTTGTGGGACATGGCTGTGTGTGCCATGCTAAAAACATTACTTTATTTCGTACTTAATACTTACATTGGGTTTTACAATTATGCTTCCGCTAAACACTTAACTACGTTTTTGATTTGAAACACCTTTCATATTGTGTGGTTGAATTTTACTTATTACTTGTTATGTTCAATATGACTGGTGGCTTGATCCTGGTCAGTCACGCCTCCAAGCGGTGATACTCCGCGTGTGGATTTTGGGGGTGTGACAGATTGGTATCAGAGCCATTGGTTATAGTGAACTTGGTTTTAATAAGGGGAAAAAGTTTTTGTTAAAACCAGACTATAACCTGAACAGTGCTCAACGATCCACAAATACGCTTCGCTCCACGTGCAAGACCCGACACTATAGGTGATATGATTCGTGTTTATATTACCTACTTGTTAGATACATATTACATTGCTCATGGTATGCTTAGATAACGTAGCAACTACTATTTGAGACCTTGTTTGCTCACACTCTTCTGTCATTCCACACTTGCGTATTGATACGACGCACTTCTCACTTGTATTCTCTTACTTGTGAAGATCATGAGTGGACGCGTTAACATGACACAAGCCCAGCTGACGGCTTTGATCAACCAACAAGTTGCTGCGGCACTTGCAGCCGCTCAAGCAGGAGGTATACCCTGCAGTCACAACTCACTCTAGGATCTTTAGATCCTACTCTCGCAAACCAACTCTTGTGTTTAACTTTGTTTTGTTCTTGAATACACAACAGGCCAGCATGCTCAGCCGCCTGCGTGCACGTTCAAAACTTTCATGGACTGTCGTCCTAGTACTTTCAGTGGTACTGAAGGGGCCGTTGGACTCCTCCATTGGTTTGAGAAGCTCGAGTCAGTCTTCGAAATGTGTGAATGCCATGAGGCTCGTAGGGTGAAGTACGCCACTGGTACTCTCGAAGGCGTTGCATTGACTTGGTGGAACGCACAAGTGCAAATGTTGGGGCTGGTAGCTGCCAATGCCACCCCATGGAATGACTTTAAGGAACTAATCAAGCGGGAATATTGTAGTCGTGATGACATCCACAAGTTGGAAGTGGAGTTCTTTAACCTGAAGATGACAGGGTCAGAGATAGAGGCTTATACGAAAAGGTCAAACGAGCTGGCCATCTTGTGTCCAACTATGGTGGATCCTCCCATCAAGCGCATCGAGCTGTATCTCAGGGGTCTTGTACCAGAAATTCAAAGCCATGTGACTTCGGCTAACCTTGCTACCATCCAGGATGTTACTCGTCTTGCTCATCGTCTCACATAACAGGCTGCCTAAGCGCATCGGTGCTATTACTGCTACCACTTCTGCTACTCCCAGTGACAACAAGCGAAAATGGGATGGAGCCTCCAGCAAGGGTTCAACTACAGTTCAGTCTCAGGCACAACAGCGAAAGATCGATGATTACCAGAGCCCCAGTCAGCAGTCTTCTGGTAGTCAAGGGCAGGGTGGATACCGAGGAAACCTCCCGAGGTGAAACAAATGCAACAGACACCACAATGGTCAGTGCAACAAGGGTTGTTGTCAGAGGTGTCTCAAGATGGGTCATGAAGCTAAGGATTGCAGGAGCTCACGACCTGCGAGCCAGAACCATCAACAACCACCGCCAGCTCCACAGAACCAGCAGCAGCAACAACGAGGCAACATGGGATGCTTTCAGTGTGGTGCTAAAGGCCACTTCAAGCGGAACTGCCCCCAGTTAAATCAAAATCAGAACAACAACAACAATAATCAGGGCAATGGGAACAAAAACGGGGGTAACAATGACGGCAACGGTGCCAGGGGTCGAGTGTTCGTGCTGGGTCAGGGTGACGCAAGGAATGATCCTAACGTAGTGATGAGTAAGTTCCTTCTCGACGACTTTTATGTTACTGCTTTATTTGATTCGGGTGCCGATACCAGTTATGTGTCTCTAAAAGTTAGTCAAATGCTTAAACGCACACCAATACCTTTGAACACCAAGCATGTCATAGAATTAGCAAACGGTAAAAGCTTAGAGGCCACACACATAGTTAAGGTTTGTAACCTCGCCTTAGCTGGTCAGACCTTCTCTATCGATCTCATTCCTATAGTTTTGGGTAGTTTCGACATCGTCATTGGGATGGATTGGTTATCGTAACAGCAAGCAGAGATTCTCTGCAAGGAGAAGATCGTTCGTATTCCTCGTTCGGGGAAAGAGCCTCTCGTGATTCAAGGCGAAAAGAGTGGTGTTGTTGTGGGCATCATCTCTTTCCTTAAGGCCCACAAAATGTTTGCGAAAGGGCCACACTGCTATACTAGCCCTCGTTACTGACGCATCAGCGAAAGAGAAGAAAATAGAGGATATTCCAGTAGTACGCGACTTTCCTCAAGTGTTTCCTGAAGATTTACCTGGGCTACCGCCTCATTGCCAGGTCGAATTCCAAATCGAGCTAGCTCCTGGAGCAGCGCCCATAGCTCGAGCACCTTATCGCTTAGCTCCAACCGAACTTGAAGAACTGTCCAAGCAATTGTAGGAACTCTTGAATAAGGGTTTCATTCGTCCTAGCTCTTCGCCCTGGGGAGCTCCAGTATTGTTTTTGAAGAAGAAAGACGGTACCTTCAGAATGTGCATAGATTACCGCGAACTCAACAAGGTGACCGTGAAGAACCGTTATCCTCTTCCACGCATTGATGACTTATTCGACCAGTTGCAAGGGTCGAGCTTCTATTCAAAGATAGATCTGAGATCAGGCTACCATCAACTGAGAGTCTGAGACGAGGACATCCCTAAGACAGCGTTCAGGACTCGGTATGGACATTACGAGTTCCTGGTTATGCCTTTTGGATTGATAAACGCACCTGCAGTCTTCATGGATCTTATGAACAGAGTGTGCAAGCCTTATCTTGACAAGTTCGTTATTGTTTTCATCGACGACATCCTGATCTATTCGAAAAGCCAGGAGGAACACGAGCAGCATCTGCGGATTATTTTGGAACTGCTTCGAACAGAGCAACTTTATGCTAAGTTTTCGAAATGCAACTTTTGGCTTCGTGAAGTCCATTTCCTAGGCCATGTAGTAAACTAGGATGGGATTCATGTTGATCCATCCAAGGTAGACTCGATCAAGAACTGGCCTGCACCTCGTACCCCAACAGAAATCCGCCAATTCTTGGGCTTGGCGGGCTACTATAGAAGGTTCATCAAGGATTTCTCCAAGATTGCACAACCCCTCACCTCACTAACTCAGAAAGGCGTTATCTATCGTTGGGGTAATATTCAGGAATCAGCATTTCAGCACTTAAAGGATAGACTTTGTAGCGCACCTATTCTTTCATTGCCAGAGGGCACAGACGATTTTGTGGTTTATTGCGACGCGTCAATTCAGGGTCTTGGTTGTGTATTGATGCAACGGGATAAAGTCATTGCTTACGCCTCACGCCAACTTAAAATTCACAAAAGGAATTACACTACACATGATCTGGAGCTGGGAGCTGTTGTTTTCACACTCAAGATATGGAGACATTACCTGTACGGTACCAAGTGCACCATTTACACCGATCACAGGAGTCTCGAGCATATCTTCAAACAGAAGGAGTTGAACATGCGGCAACGTCGATGGGTCGAGCTGTTGAATGATTACGAATGTGCCATCAAGTACCATCCAGGCAAAGCCAATGTTGTGGCTGACGCCCTTAGTCAAAAGGATACCACACCTAGGCGTGTACGAGCACTACAACTTACCATCCAGTCTAGTCTTCCTTCACAGATACGAGATGCTTAGGTAGAAGCATTGAAACCAGAAAACGTCAGGGCTGAAGCTCTACGCGGCTCAAGTCAACGGTTAGAACAAAAAGAAGACGGTGCCTACTATGTAACAGGACGCATCTGAGTCCCACTCTATGGCAATTTACGAGAACTTGTAATGGATGAAGCACATAAGTCTCACAACTCGGTACATACTGGTTCGAATAAGATGTACCACGATCTCAGGACTACGTATTGGTGGCCCAGTATGAAAGCTCACATAGCGACTTACGTTGGCAAATGCTTGACTTGTGCGAGAGTCAAGACTGAATACCAGAAACCATCAGGCCTACTTCAACAACCAAAGATACCGCAATGGAAATGGGAGCAAATTTCCATGGATTTCGTTACTGGCCTGCCTAGATCTCAACGTGGAAATGATACTATTTGGGTGATCGTGGATCGACTCACAAAGTCTGCACACTTCTTGGCTATCAAGGAAACGGATAAGTTCTCCACCTTAGCAAATGTTTACCTTAAGGAAGTTGTCTCGAGGCACGGGGTGCCAACCTCTATTATCTCTGATCGTGATGCACGTTTTACTTCAGAACTGTGGCAAGCAATGCATAAATCTTTTGGCTCTCGATTAGACATGAGCATGGGTTATCACCCGCAAACGTATGGGCAGTCTGAACGCACCATCCAAATTCTTGAAGACATGCTTCGGGCATGTGTGATTGATTTTGGCAACGGGCTGGGAAAAGCATCTCCCGTTAGTGGAGTTTTCGTATAATAACAGTTACCACACTAGCATCCAAGCCGCTCAGTTTGAGGCACTGTACGGGCGTAAGTGCCGATCACCTCCTTGCTGGGCAGAAGTTGGCGACAGCCAAATCACTGGCCCAGAACTCGTAGTTGACACTACAGAAAGGATTGCCCAGATACGACAACGCATGGCAGTAGCTCGTGACCATCAGAAAAGCTACACTAGTAAGCGTAGAAAACCTTTAGAATTTCAGGTCGGGGACCGGGTTCTACTTAAGGTCTCACCCTGGAAGGGTGTGGTTCATTTTGGCAAAAGGGCAAACTCAATCCGCGTTATGTCAGACCGTTCAAAATCACTGAGAAAATTGGGAAAGTGGCTTATAGATTGAACATACCAGCGGAACTCAGTGCAGTTCACAACGTTTTTCACGTGTCAAATCTGAAGAAGTGTCTGTTAGATGAGACCCTCATAGTTCCTTTGAAGGAGCTCACAGTAGACGATCAGTTGCGATTCGTCGAAGAACCAGTTGAAATCGCGGACCGGGATGTTAAGGTCCTCAAGCGCACCAGAATACCTCTTGTTCGAGTTCGTTGGAATTCCTGTCGTGGCCCAGAGTTCACCTGGGAGCGAGAAGACCAAATGAAACTCAAGTATCCCCAGTTGTTCGAGAACAGTGCAACCACTACTGAAGCTGAAGCTACTGCGGAATTTCGGGACGAAATTGCAAACCAACGGGGGGATGATGTGACACCCCAGGAAAACCAGGAAATAACGCAACACAACTAGCTTCCTCAGTAACCGCGTGCTAAATTTCGGAACGAAATTTCTTTCAAGTTGGGGATAATGTGACAACCCAAGTTTTCAAGGTCTCTATTCTACTTAACTTTCCTGACATGCAATATACGTGTTGTGTATAGATTCGTGGTGTGTGTTATATGTGTGCATGTATTGATATATGTTGGCTTGATTAGTGTGAAAGGTATGCTTAATTAAAATAAAATGGAAACCTTGCCAAACACCCCACCTACGAAATCACATCTCACCTGAAATACCCCCACACGAAAACCAAGTGTTTTCGCCATCACCTTTAGACGAAATCCACTGACTTCGTCGACCAGTGACTTCGCCAAAGCCCAGTTAGGGCTCAATCCATTTTTAGAGCTTATATGCTACGCAAACTGCACCATTGTGAAAGAACGGACGCAATAGGAAACCCTAGAGTTCTCTCACTCGAAATGTTTCACATGCAATCAATATCACAGGGTGTGTTTGGTAGTTAACATCATGCAACACATAAATAGTCAATCAATCTCATGTAATTCATGCCTCATATAAATGTCCTTCACAGTTTATTCTAACATGGTTATTTTCTAACATACTTAACCAAGTTAACAAGCTTCACAGGATTAACAGGCTTAACAAGGTTAACATCCTTAACAAGTTAACAAACTAATAAAGTTACCTACTTAACATAATTAACAAGGTTAACAGAGTTAATAATCTTAACTCAGTTAATAGACTCAACAGAGTTACTAACTAACAGGGTTTAAGACTAACAGAGTTAATAATAACTAATAGTATTAATAAACTAATAGTGTTAAAAACTAACAGAGCTAGTGTGACAGACATTGGATGAAATCACATGTATTAAAAACACTTATTGGCCAAATCTCTTGGGACGAAAACACTTGGTTTTTGTCAGACTCAAGGCTTGGCGTAAACACCTTCGGCGAAAACATCTTTTGGTGAAAACACTTGGGCAACGAAATCCCAGGGTGTTTCCGTGGGGTAGTGTTTTCGTCGGGTCCATCAATCATCAACATCATCAGTTACGTAACAACAACCACCCTAATCATCGCTAACAATCTTGACGGTTTCAAACAAACAAATCATTCATTCGTATCAGTTTGTAAATCATTATTCTATCATACAGAATCATGGAAAATCTACCCAGGTGATATATGATCACATATCCATCAAGAGTAATCTCAACATAACAACAATACACGAAGATCTAGTTATTTATCTATCATCATTCAGTTTTACGATCATCTCTACATCATTAGGTTAATCATGAATAAACACACAACACCATCGATCATATTATCAGATTACAATGATTTCTAACATACAAGGTAATTCAATTCACATGATCACAATTGTTATGTGCTAACAGCTAATTCCTAAAGCCAACAATTAGTAAATCTTGTTTTCAATCAAACAGTCATCAATAATTGATCGCTAACCTTATCGGAGAGAACAATAAATCGAACGACGAGGGAGGCTTCGAGTGTATTAGGTTGTCATCGCACATAGTGAGAGAACTCTAGGGTTTCCTATTGCGTCCATTCTTTCACAATGGTGCAGTTTGCGTAGCATATAAGCTCTAAAAATGGATTGGGCCCTAACTGGGCTTTGGCGGAGTCACTGGTCGACGAAGTCAGTGGATTTCGTCTAAAGGTGATGGCGAAAACACTTGGTTTTCGTGTGGGGGTATTTCGGGTGAGATGTGATTTCGTTGGGGGGGTGTTTGGCAAGGTTTCCATTTTATTTTAATTAAGCATACCTTTCACACTAATCAAGCCAACATATATCAATACATGCACACATATAACTCACACCACGAATCTATACACAACACGTATATTGCATGTCAGACAAGTTAAGTCGAATAGAGACCTTGAAAACTCGGGTTCTCACATTATCCCCAACTTGAAAGAAATTTCTTATGATAGAATAATGATTTACAAACTGATACGAATGAATGATTTGTTTGTTTGAAACCGTCAAGATTGTTCGCGATGATTAGGGTGGTTGTTGTTACGTAACTGATGATGTTGATGATGGATGGACCCGACGAAAACACTACCCCACGGAAACACCCTGGGATTTCGTTGCCCAAGTGTTTTCGCCAAAAGAGGTTTTCGCCGAAGGTGTTTACGCCAAGCCTTGAGTCCGACGAAAACCAAATGTTTTCGTCTCAAGTGATTTGGCCAATAAGTGTTTTTGATGCATGTGATTTCGTCCAATGTCTGTCACACTAGCTCTGTTAGTTTTTAACACTATTAGTTTATTAATACTGTTAGTTATTATTAACTCTGTTAGTCATAAACCCTGTTAGTTAGTAACTCTGTTGAGTCTATTAACTGAGTTAAGATTATTAACTCTGTTAACCTTGTTAATTTTGTTAAGTAGGTAACTTTATTAGTTTGTTAACTTGTTAAGGATGTTAACCTTGTTAAGCCTGTTAATCCTGTGAAGCTTGTTAACTTCGTTAAGTATGTTAGAAAATAACCATGTTAGAATAAACTGTGATGGACATTTATGTGAGGCATGAATTACATGAGATTGATTGACTGTTTATGTGTTGCATGATGTTAACTGCCAGACACACCCTGTGATATTGATTGCATGTGAAACATTTCGAACTTGAACTGATTGAGCATACGTGCATAAATATAGGACTTGACTGATTACTTGTGAGCATAGTTTAGCATACCGAGCAAACCAAGGTGAGTTCACACTCTATCCAAGGCATGGGATTCCCAAGGGTCGGGAATGGGTTAAAGAACTGAACGGTAACTACAAACTTGCGTATTCCCCATACAACAGGATACATACGACCATAAGACCATCACTCTATCATTTAAAGTCCCTCATTTATCGACTTAATCGCCGAGGCCTATGGCGAGTGGGTCATTCGTAGATAGCGCTATTAGGTTTAACAAACCTCACACCGTGTCGTCCGAACGGGCGTGTACTAATGGACTATGGGCAAAGGGTCAATGCTGATAGACATTGACTTAGGGCACCTCTTACATTTTCGTAGCAGTCGATACGCATGGTCTAGTAACACATGGGAAGCCCCCACTAATCTTCGCAAACATGTCTGTGAGACCGCGATACGAATTAATACGATAAATGGTTTACAAAACGAACTTATGATTTAAGAAACAAATACTATAACTAAACAACCAACTGTGAACTCGCTCAACTTTGTTGTTGACTCGTTGTTACATGCCTTGCAGGTCATTAGGTACTCATGGAGCTTGCACGGGGAGGCGCGGTCATTGTGGGACATGGCTGTGTGTGCCATGCTAAAAACATTACTTTATTTCGTACTTAATACTTACACTGGGTTTTACAAATATGCTTCCGCTAAACACTTAACTACGTTTTTTATTTGAAACACCTTTCATATTGTGTGGTTGAATTTTACTTATTACTTGTTATGTTCAATATGATTGGTGGCTTGATCCTGGTCAGTCACGCCTCCAAGCGGTGATACTCCGCGTGTGGATTTTGGGGGTGTGACAGCAGGTGCCGTGAACCAGTCAAATGGTATCAGTGTTTATCAATATGGCAGCGGAATTCATACACCAGGACCGTAGTTAGAAAATATTTTTATCAGAGTTAAACACCAAACTTTTATAATAATAAATGGGATAAAACGCAAGTTCATTTGACAATACATTTGTAGGGATAAACCTTAATTATTGAAAACATAAACTCCGTTTCTTATTTGGTAACTTTTATAGGCACAACTTTAAGCCTTTAGTGCTCTCCAGCTGGCTTCTATTTGTTTCACATTAAGTTACCTGAAACGCGTTTTAAAAAGGTTTTATCAGCAATAAATACTGGCGAGTGTTTCCCAGTTTAATCAAAACAGTTTTATAATCTTTACAGTATTAAGATTTACAATGCTTGCATCTATCCAATTAATCAACACAGTATTGCTACTGGGCAACCATTGTCCCCCGTGCTTGTGGTCATGCTACTATTTGCAATAGTAACAAGTTTCAAGTAATGTATACAAAACCCCACATAATGATGATAATTGTAGAATTACAAATACTTAATCACTGTAAGTATCTTTATAAACATTTAGGGTTTTGTAAAATGTTTGGAAAATGATTCATAAAAAGATTTACAAAAGGGTGACAAAAAGCAAGATGTAATCACTTTGTTTATTTAGGTAAAACTAAAGCTTCCTGGTGAATCTCCTGGTTATTATCTATTAAAATTAAACTGTCACGGGCCCCGACCCGGTTTGACCCGTTTCAGGAGCCGCGGGACAGAAATCCCGTGGTATTTTATTTAATTGAGTTTAACAACGGAAGTTTATCGTCAGGATCTTTTTAAAGCTAAAATATTCCCGATTATTTTATTTCACAACTCGGGATAAAAACCCGGTAATTTACAATACTATGATTTTACTGAGAAATCTTTATATTACAAAACATATTTCTTTATTTTATAATGAGCCACTTTCTTAAGCTTGTCGTGCTTCCCGACACTTTTCCTGGATTACAACAGATCACCTGAAACATGTTTGAAAAAGGTTTTGTCAGCGGGAAATACTGAGTGAATCATTCTATTTACTAAAACAACCTGTTTGTTATAATTTACAGTATTAAAGGAGATTACAATGTTTCAGATATCAACCAACTACCCACAGTATTTGTCACTCGACCGGATCTGTGACTATGGTCATATCACTATTGGCCACCCGTTTGTCCAATAGTAAAGATTATCAAGTAATGTATACAAAACCCCACATACTGGCTGTAATTTGGTGATTACATAAACTTAATCCCTGTAATTATAACTTTGAAATAAACATACTTTTTGTAAAGAGATTTGATAAAAAGAGAATGACTTACATAGCAGATTTAACACGGACGAGTCTAGTCTAGGGATTAGCCTTGTTAACCTAATTTAAATAACAATGCACACAAAACTGGGTTAGTAATCAATACAGCATTTACGATAACTCACGAGATCAAACCCTCACAACGAATGACAAAGTGCGATACTTAAACATCCATTGAATTAACAACGAATGACAAAGCATAACCCAAATGTGGGCAGCACTTAAACATCCATTGGATATATTGATCGATCGGACAATGAATCGTAATATCGATTGAGTTAATACCCGGTATTGGAGCAGCACCCGACTAATTAACTATGAAATTTCGACTTTAGTGTAGCCTGACTTCATTTTTGAAAGTTATAATCGACACCAACAGACTGTGCAAGTGAAGGGCTATTTATAGCTGATTTTGAGGTCTGTCGCGGCCCGCGTAAAACCTTAGGTTAACCTTACGCGGCCCGCGTTGCCGCCCAGTCTACGACTAGCTTTGACTAGTCACACGTAGGTTAGCCAGGTGGACGACACGTGGCACGGTTACGCTTATCCGGTCAACTCAAGGTTGACGCGGCCCGCGTAAGACTATACATGTCTTTTACGCGGCCCGCCTGAGACCCAACATTTTATTTTTCTTGTTTTTTAATATGGTTTAGGGTTTCAGGGGTCCGAGTTTTCACTTACGGGTATTCTTAGGATAATTTTGAGAGTCCTTACATTTTCCCCACCTTATTTAAAATCTCGTCCTCAAGATTTATTGGAATAAGTGAGGATACTTTCGCTTCATTTCTGATTCCAGCTCCCAAGTGTATTCGGGTCCTCTTCTGGAATCCCACTTGACTTTTACTAGCACCAATCTTTTATGCTTGAGAAACTTGATATTTTGGTCTTCAATTTGAAGTGGTTTTTCAACAAACTTCAATTTCTCATTTACCTCTATGTCTTGGAAATGTATGATCATTGATTCGTCTGCTATACATTTCTTGAGGTTGGATACATGAAATACATCATGTACTCCGGCTAATTCTTCTGGTAGTTGTAAACGATAAGCAACTGGTCCTATACGTTGGAGCAATTCGTTATGGTGGATGGAATGTTTCCCGTGAAAGAGTTGTTAAAAAGATATAGCTCTTGTAATCTAAAGAGACGCCCGATTTCATTTGGGATCTTGCCGACCAGATTATTGAAACCCAACTTAAGGAATTGGAGGTTGGAGCAGTTCATTATGGAGGCTGGAATGTTTCGCGTGAAAGAGTTGTAAGAGAGACGTAGTTGTCGTAATCTAAAGAGACGGCCAATTTCAGGTGGAATGTCACCCGAAAATGAGTTGTTAAAAAGCTGAATGACCCTGAGAAAGCTTAGATTTCCGATGGAAGGAGACAACGTACCAATTAAGCCTCCATCTGAGAGGTCCAAGTGGGTGACTCTTTGGTGGCGAGGGCTGCATGTAACGCCTTGCCATTGGCAGAAATCAGTGCTGGAATGGTTCCATGAGGTCAAGAGACCTTGTGGGTCACCTTTAATCATGGATTTAATAGCAAGCAATGCTAGACGATCAACGTTGGTGCCGTTCAGTGCTGGTGCCTTGTGAATGGGTGTGGAAAATGCTGCAAGGTGTGTCAGGAAGAGAAATGATCGCAAGAAAAGCAACCATTTGGCACTCATTTTTGGTAATGAATTTTGTGGTATCTTTCTAAGTTTTTGCGACCATATACTTATACACAGAGGAGTGTCAATAGTCAACATGACCAAGTAAAAGCTTGGAACTTTCTTTTCCATGGGTGTGGAAAATGCTGCATGGTGATTGTGACGTTCCAACCATTAAAGTTTAGTGCGCCTATATATACGAACATCTTTTGTGTTTTTTATTCGTTCCTATTTTTTCATGATAATTTGATAGTAAAATAATTAGCATATATGTCTCCTTCTATTGTTTATTCAATCAGTTATTTGATCGAGAATATATTCAATGAATAAATAGAAAATAGTGGATAACTTTGTCTACGTTAAAGTGATGAGAAATGATGTAATTGGCTTCACAATTTCCAAGCGTCTCACATACGGCGATAAAGGTAATAACCAAAGACCTATTGACTTGGCTTTTCCTTGCACATAGTTTAAAGATGACTAAAAATTTCTATTTTTTCTCTCTTATTTTCAATTAAATATATTTTTTATACCTTTATTATTATATTTTCTCTCTCATCTACTCACAATCACTTAAAAATTTATTAAAAAAAACTATAAAGGGGTACACAATGTTCTCATATATTTACAGATAAACAGTAACATTTTCTCTCTCTTTCACTCACAAGCACTCAAAACCATTCACAACCATGCCTTATAACATAAGTAACGCACTCACATAAATTTAACAACTTTTGTTAAAATGAGTAGGGGTGTTCAAGGTCTGGTTTTAACGGTTTTTAAGTTATATCGTGAATCAAACCGTTAGTAACGATTTTTAAGGATTAGGTTCAAGAGAGAACACTAGTGTAGTTTGCGAATTGAGCGAACTAATCATGGCCATACACGTGTGTAGATCATTGGCCAGGATTTGATGATGAAATACACTAGTGTATTTCACGATTGGATGATTAAATCCCAGTGTATTTCACTCTAGAACCCCACCCCGATTTTTAATTATCAAAAACAGAAACTGGACCGTTGAGACTTAAAACCGAACCAAGCCGAAAAGTTACTAAAATTGAAAAATGAAAAATAAATGGGAACACTGTATAAAATATTATATATAATATATAAGATAAAATGAAAAATAAAATTACTAAACAATGTATAATTTGATTTTCCTTAACCTCTTAATTTCAGGAATTAGAAAACTAATGTAACAGTTAGCAATGCAAAAAAGGTAAACTAGGTGTGCAATCGAGATTTAGTTATTAAACCAAGATATATTAATAACTAGAAGTACAAATTTATTCTAAAGATTTCAATCAAGATAAAGGGAGAGGATCAAATAAGAAGACTGGTTTGGGTAAGAAGTGTAGAAAACAATAATAGAAAGACATGTGACAAATAACAAAAAAAATAAAATAAAGGAATGGTCATTTTAGCCAATCTCAGCTCATCTTCTGTCTTTCTCTTTCTCTACATATTCAAAACCCAACATCTTCAAAAATCCATCATCTTCAACCTTTTCTTTACTTTCTCTCTCTATAATCACTACATTATATTGCGATTTTCTTCATCAATCAATCAATGATTTAAACACCAAATCAACATGTTCTTCAACTTTTTTGAAGAAACCTAGTTCAATTTCACATAATTTTTCATTTTTTTCCTCGTGTTTTTAAGGGAATAAATCAACTTATTCTATCGTTATGTTTCTAGCATTCAAATTTCGTCAATCATTGAAGAAATCCTAAGAAATCGACTTCAATCTGTGTAAGAAATCTTAAGAATTTTGTCAATCACTGCGGTTTAGGATCTGGGTTTTTGAATTGCGTTTCACGTTCTAGGTTTTCAAATTACGTTTTACGATCTGGGTTTAACCTTTGTGAATTGCATTTTATGATCTGGGTTTTACCACTGTGAATTGCGTTTTACGATCTGAGGTTTTATCATTGTGAATTGCGTTTTACGACCTGAGTTTTAACATTGCGTTTTACGATCTGTGTTTTATTATTGTGAATTGTGTTTTACAAACTGGGTTTTACCATTGTGAATTGCATTTTACGACCTGGGTTCAACAATTGCGTTTTACGATCTGGGTTTTACCATTGTGAATTGCGTTTTACGACCTGAGTTTTTGAATCGCACTTTACGATCTGGGTGATCCAATTAGCAATAGTATAGTCGTTTTAAAGATAAAAAACGCTGATTTTTATGGTGCAGTTTTTATTAAAACATCATATGAAAGAGTTATTAAATCTAACAGCCATTAGCCAACAAACTTCAACTGCTAATCAAAACACTCAAAATTGAATACTGAAACCTACTCACATAAAATTTTTGATAAATTATAAAATAATACTATTAGGGTTATTAAAATTAAAAATAAACCATAAGGGTTATATGGTACTTATACTATTACTTTAAGGGAATATTTTATATTTTAGAAATAGAGATAACATAAATGTTTATATGCAATAGAGGCTTGTACACATAACCTTAAGACTTGTAAGTATAAATATAAAATATTAAAATAGTGGATGCCAAATGACATCTAGCCATTGGCCTACAAACTCTAATAGGCAATCAAAACACTCAAAATTGAATAGTAAAACCTATTCAGATACAATTTTTGCTAACTTATAAAAAGGAAATTATAAAGAGGAAATATGTAAGAATAAATGTTAGATAGGTTTAATATGTGGGCTCCAATTACATTTCTAGTAAAAATTAAGACCAAGTTTAATTTAATTAAACATAATATATAATAGAAATATAAATAGCTAAATATATGAAAAATAAACAGTTTTTAAAAAATAAAAATATAATTTAATTTTACGATCCAGTTCGGTTTTTTATGGTCGGTTTTGGTTATAAACTGCAAACTCACGCGTTCACTACGGTTTGAATTTTTTTAAATCGGCCGACCGAAATCGCCAGTTTTGGGTATAAACTATAAACCAAATCGTTCACTATGTTTTGAACTTTTTTTAATCTGACTGACTTAAGTTTAAGAAAAAAAACCGATCGTGAAACCAAACCGATAGCTGGTTTGGAAGGTGAAACCAAACCTATGACCAGTTTGGATGGTTTTTACAGTTTCAAACCAAGACGTGAACACCCCTAAAATGATATTCATGTCATTCGAAGCACCATTAAAATGATGAAACATTAGTTGGATTACCTTTTGACGAGTTTTAAAAATTACCATTAATGTTAGTCTATGATATATAGATAGAACTAGTAATAAGGCCTGCGCGTGTTACGGCACAGGTACATCGCAAATATTAAATGGGATTAGTGCAAACATTATGTAATGCGACAACCATATGAAAACACATGTATCCAATATAACTCAATATAACCTATATAAGCATTGTGGTTGGATAAAAAGTAAAGTAAATCTAATTTATATCATATAAAAGAAATAAAATCGAAACCAGGTTGGTTCGTTTAGTGGGGGACCACCTAAACACCACAGCGTCTTTACATTTGTATCAAGACTTAGCGGCGTCAAAACATACAATAAATTGTATGTCAAAACATAGACCAACTGAAAAACGTACGCAAAAATAAGTATCGCATGTCACACACCGCAAAACGCGGAATCACTGGCGATGTAACATGAAAGGTTTTCATAGCTAATAGTCATATAGGCATACAAACAATCGCCAACATAATGTTAGTGAGGAACACGGTTTAGATCGATAACTAAATAAAACATAAACAATGTTTTGAAAACCTTTTGCATGAAAAAGTGTTATTCGTGAATGACCAAATCAAAGTCTGGCAAGGACTATGACCAATGTGACAATATGAGCCTATAACCAAATCTTAACTGAGAATGCCTCGTCCTATCGTATCCCAATACAATATAATCGTTTCGGAAATTTCGAACACCTTTGTCTTAACCGGGTTAGAACTACTAACCAAAGGTGGGGCGTCAACCCTATATGAATATTCACGATATTCCATGGTTAAGTCCATAGCTAAGGTTTACAGTTCATTAAACACGAGGGCTTTCCTGAGCTCTTGAAATAATCGATAATCATAATACTCGTATTCATATAATAGGTACAATTAGAATCAACTAACATGCGAGTGTAAATCATTTCGTATAAAACCGTATGCTTTTCCCCCAAATTTAGTAAACAGTAAAAGAGGGGCCGTGATTACTCATCTCGAAATCCGTGTTGAAAAGCTACCGACACAAAAGCACAAAAGAAAGCAAGTACGAACAACCTAACACATATAGGACACCTTATTGTCTATATCATATGTATGTCTTACAAATGTTTACCCAACTCACTAGACATGATGAGATGTTATTATTTGAAATAGGTTTGACTCGATGATCCGTTGGTGATTGTTGTTTTGGTCAAAAATCACACAAGGATAATGCAACCAAATCTGATTTTGTGAGGTATGATGCTTGGTTAAATGATCAAATGTATGAACAATGAATATAAGAAATGAGTGATGAACACAAGGATTTATATGAGGAAAAAGCCCTTGATCAACGAATGATCTCCGGCATAAAAAACCTCAGATAGTGAAAACTATCACTATCAAGTATATTGAATAAACAAGTTTACAACTTCGGAAGTATTGAGCTTGATACAATGAATTCTAGTGTGCGTGTAATCGCGAGAGAGAGTGAAAAATGTTGTACGGTTACAAGAGTGCAAGTTGTTTCTAAAAATAAGCTCAATACCCCTATTATCTTTGCTAAAAATATCCTAACTAACTACCTGAAAAATCAGCCATTCACCCACGATCACCACCAACAGTCATCAGCCTTTGCACATGTTGAAAATAAAGACCATATTCCCCTGGAATCTCGGATGGAATAAGTCCTCTTCGAAACATACCTGCAAAACAAGCCAAAAGGTGATGGAAACAATTGTTAGTTCAGAATAACAATGAGGATCCTCGATCCTTATTCTCGCAGCGTCTCCTGAGGATCCTTAATTCAAACTGAACTGAGGATCCGTGATCCATGCTATACTTGAGGATCCGTGATCCATAGGCTTAGAAATTCTATCCCTAACAATTGCCCCCAAACATGACTAGTTGATATTCAATTAGATAGTCATGTTTGAATGATTTCCGGACTAGCCGTTACTTATGGATATAGCCGTTGCGATGCTGATGTCATCGACAATCATCCCTGCAACAAACAATCATTATAAATAGGTGTTTTGGTCAAAAATTACCGAAGCAATTTAGTGATCAAATTAGTTAAGTGAGGTACTGTGCTGACAATGTGTATTAAAAATATTCTGACTACGGTGTTTATTAAAACAGTTTTCAGGATATAGCTCAGGATATGGAACTATATTAACAATCAAACAATGAGCTGAAAAGTAAATGGGGACATGAGATGTACGAGGAAAGCCCTTGATCAATCTAGATCGCCGGCATAAAACCTCAGGAGCTGACAATCGCAGCTGCCTTGTTCTTCTTATTGCTTCAAACTTTAGGATACAGTGCAGGATATGACGTGGACCAACTAAGTGTTACAATGTAATTTGAATACAAGTGTAAGTGTAAGTGTTTGTGAGTGTTTGTAGCTAGTTGAGAGCAAGAGTGTACAAAAAAAAATTGTGTCCCCTATCTGATCCGCTCAATCCTATTTATAGTAAAACGAAACTAACAAACTAGCCTATAAATCCGGGATGTAGCGAATATTCCCTTTGTGAACGTTGTAGTCCACGTCTTCCGGCTTCAACGTTCCTATTTCAACAGATTTTCCCTAGTCTTCGGGAGAACAAGTCCATCCGAATGTTACATGCATGCCTCGTTAATCTGCACGTGAGCTTAATTAGTTATTATCAGGATACTGCATCAGGATGTTACCAATATCCTGATCCGGTATCCTGATCACAATAAAAGAAATAAAGTCAGAATATTATGCAGGATATATGTTCAGAAAACCACCCATAACAATTGTCCTCAAAATATATCTGTTGGTATACCAATATCCAACGGATATATTTTAAACCTTATCTCGTGAATCGAGGACATTATGTTGAAGTGACGGTTGAAATGACATGCTGCAACTTCCCACGCGATTTATACTCGATGGCTATCCATTTAGCCCTATAACTTCTCTCTTTTTGCTTGAAAATCAAATATCTTCAACAGAATTCCCAGGTAATTGCTCATTCCTTCTTCCTCTCTCTCGTTAACCTCTCCGTTTTCCTTCTAATGGCTACTAAAACCAGATCTCATTCTGGCGAATCCTCCTCGTCATTCATTAATCAAAACCTGCTTAAACACCCTGAGAAGGAGGCGTGCTCCTTTAACAATGCTGATATCGCCGCATTAAGAGCCTCCAGCGCTTTTCCCGACAAGGTGGTAATCCGTCCGTTTGACCGGAGCATCCGTTCAGACGTGTCTTCCGAAGAGTGGATTTGTTTTTCATCATACCCATTTTCCCTTGGCCTTCGATATCCTTTTCCAGAATTTATCATGCAGTTTTTTCGAACCACCGGTCTTTGTTTTGCCCAAACCATGCCTATGGTCTGGAGAGTACTCATTATACTTAACCAGATCAAAACCCTTCATGTCCCCGATCTCTGTATCAAAGATCTTCCACTTGCTTACCGTCTCCGATCACACGGCAGTAGTCGTTTCCTGCTCTTTTCGACCTCTAGCAATCCTCTCATCCTCAAAGCATCAAAGAATGAGGATGGGTGGCAATGAAAATTTTTCTTTGTTAAACGGGACTCCATTGACGAAGGCAATAGCCTTCTGACGAAATGGTTGACTTCCAGTAGGGTTTAGGGTTTAAAATATCCCCAAAAATATCCTGATGATGTATCTTACACTAACATCCTTATGTTTTTATGCAGCAAACTTCAAGGAATTGGCTCCGCCTACTGAAGAATCCCAAAAAAGAATCAACAGAATTTATCAGTTACTTGATTGTGACAGATCCTTTACCGTGCATCTTCCAAGTTCAAGCCAATACTCTTCATCAGATATGTCTGGTAAAGATTACAACATTTTTCTATATATTTATTTAACAAAAATAAGAGATAAGAGTAGAGATTTAGATTTTCTCCCTATTTTGTAGCACCAATCAAAGCTCCGGAAGTCTTTGACCTTGATGAGTTGGACAGCTACCCTGTTCCTGTTCAGGTGAATAAGAAAGCTAGCAAGCCTACTTCCACCTCCAAGCCGATACCCAGTTCTAAACCGGTAGTTGCACCTAAGCCCTCTCCTGCTACCAAACCTCATGCCTCAAGCTCCCGTAAAAGAAAGGAAACTGATTCCCCAGCATCATCTGAGACCTTCCCCTATGAGAGCCATGGGTTCACCGATTCCAGTGGCTTTATGACCAGCTTTCTTAACCAGGTACACATCTTTATCCTACATTTTGCACCATAAGTTGGTTAAATATGTCAATGTATGCTAATACCTATTTGTTTGGTTTATAGGGTCTTGAACGTTTGACAAGCCTTTATGAAGAAAGCTGTGGTCTAAACAAGATGCTGGAAGTGAAGCTAAAGAAAGCCGAGATCACCATAGCTGATCAGGGGATGATAGCCGCTGCCAAGTCACAACACTACGAGGACAAATTCAAAGCTGTGACTCAGAAAGCTAAAGTTGCCATCAACAAGGCTAATGAAGACGCCCAGGCCAAGCTGGATGCCGCCCATCTTCAATTCGAGCAGGATATGACTACCTACCGAGAGGGTCTTAAAGGGTCAGTTGTAATTTCCCTCCTCCAAGCCAGGCTAAAGATGGCTCATGAAGCCAAAGCTTTGGGCTTTGAATGCCCTTCCTGGAATGTCAGTGCTTGGGAGGCGAAGTTAAAAGATCTCGGGGGTAGTCCTGTTGAGCATCCTGTGAAGCCTGTTGTTGAGGAGCCTGCTAAGGTGGCTGAGGAGGTGGTTGATGCTGGTGAGGATGCTGCTAAGGATGTTGGAGCGGATGCTGGTGAGGATCCAATGGTTGAAGAAGGTGCTGCTCCTTGAAAGCAGTGAAATGGGCGATGATGGATGTTGATGCTGAGGCCCGAGCCCATTTTTTAATTTCTGATGGTTGTGGTTGTTGAACAATTTTAATTTCCTTGTCTGTTGAACAATTTACTTTCCTTCACTAAGACAATATGATGGCCAAAGGTGGATGGGTCCTGGTTTCAGGACAAAGCCCTTGGTCATCAATTAGTATGCTTTATTTTGAACATTCTAACAATTAAAGGGGGGAGGTATCTTGGGTTCCAAGACGAAGCCTTAAATTGTTAAGTAAATATGGTAGAAAACTTAATTGTGCTTTTGGCGGATGGGTCTCGGTTTGAGATGAAACCAAAAGCACAAACTTTTGCTTATGTTAATAAACTAACTTTCTTTTGGCCTTATCAATTGTCGTTTACTTTTGCAAATCTTGTTATGTGTTGTTTTAATGAAATTTCAATTTTTTCAATCTTAGTGAAATACTTCGATCATTCAGACCAAATATCCTGAGAATATATCCTGAAATCATATCTCGAAAATATATCCTGAAAACAAATTTTGAAAATATATCCTGATCAGGATACTTATAAATCTTATTAACCAAATTTTTGTTAAACATAGTTTGTAAAACTTAGACAATTTAGATAAGGCTTCTTAGGGATAAAAAGGGAAGATCATACCAGAGATAGAATGTATCTCATTCCTTAAACTTCAACCTTCTTTTGCAACCTTTCCACCAAAGATGTCCCTAGTCTGAGATACTTAGTGAACAAGGCCTGAGCTTGATCCTTCGAGCTTTTCACAATGCCTTAGTAGGAATGTCCCCTGTGCATAATGTCTTTGAACACTTAGAAATTTTCTAGGTATCAATTCCAACTGATTGTACACTTGCGTATAATTTTCGTATTACAGGGGATAATCCCTAAAATATCCTGGGGATAGATCCTTAAAATTCACGGGATAACCCCATAGGTATTCTGGGGATAAACCCTTGAGTATCCTGGCGAAAATCCCAAATTTTCGTATGCTACAGGCGGGAGTGTATAAACTCCAAGACTTAGAAAGGTGAAAACCTTTAAACCTTAGAGAGTATGAAAATATCCTTTCGTGAGAGAGGGTGATCAATCCTCATATACCTTTAGGATCCAGGATATAGCCAACAATAACGAAATTGTCAGCCACTTTTACATGAACTGGTCCCGTTATCTTGAACTATCCCTAGATAACTTGCGCTCCAGGCGGGGTGTTTAAACCCAATTCGAGAGAAAGGTGAATACCTTTAAACCTGTGAAGGGATCAGGATCCCTTAAACGTGAGAGAGGGGGCCAATCCTCTAATCTTTCGAATTATCCTGAGTGCATATCCTGGAGTTATATCCCGGAGCATATTCTGCAAAACAACCTTAAACTAAGGTGGGTGTTAACCTGGCTAACACCCCTTCGATGCTTAAGTCAGTATTGGGTTCAAATAAAATAGAATTACATTTTAAAAGAGATAGAATTTATACCATCCTGAGTTAGAAATTAAATTCTAAACTCACTTGAAATATGCTTTGAGGTGTATAGCATTCCAGGATCTTGGTAGCATATCCCCCACTATATTCTTAAGTCGTTATGCTCCTTTCCCGGATTCTGATTCAATCTCATAAGGTCTTTCCCACTTTGGGGCTAACTTCCCATCAGCAGGATTGGTTGTATTCTGAAAAGCTTTCCTTAACACCCAATCTCCAACTTGAAATCTCCTAGTCCTTAGATTCTTGTTATATGCTTTGGATATCCTCTGTTGGTATGCTGCCATTCTTAACTTTGCCTCATCCCTTGTTTCATCAATAGTGTCCAATTCCTGGCATAGGACCTCAGGATTCTTTTCAGGATCCCGGAGGTTGGATCTTGCTGTAGGTATCACCATCTCTGTCGGGATTACTGCTTCTGCTCCAAATACTAAGGAAAATGGGGTTTGCCCAGTCGCATTCTTCACTGTTGTCCTATCAGCCCATAAAACAAAGGGTAATTGTCACACCCCGATATTTTCACGTATTACCGGTGGGCCCGGTGGGGAGTATCGTGACGTAGTTGATATCGTCATAGTCAAGTAACACCAGTTTAATGCACAGCGGAAGTCTAAAAGTAATTATTATACAAACCGATTCAAAAGTAACATAAATATTACACAACGGTTGTAAAGGATCCACAGGCGGATCTAAAATAAAAGAAACAATATTCAACAGATTTAAGCATCATGAGCTTGCAAGACTATTTATTGGACACTTGGAGTAGCCAGCCGATTTCGTGTAGTACCTGCACTTTAACCTTTTGAAAATACGTCAGTTTACACTGGTAAATACAATTAACAGACTCATTTTGAAAATGGCTTAAGAAAATTGATTTGAATGCACAAGGCACAAATAATCTTTTATAACTTGGGATAATTATTTAAAGATAAACTTGTAAAAGAATTATATGTTTATTATACGTTCAGTAGCCCGGGATGAACACCGGGTTAAAGATTAATAGACACACCACATGATATAATCCCGCGGTGAGTTATTCTCGAACAGGCGGTTATATCTTTTTATATACGCACCGGCAGGTGTATGCCTACACCTCGTGCTTAAGTCGTGGCCATTTTAATGAACGAGCCGAGGATATCCAGGACACGTCCATTAACCCCCCAAAGGCTTTAAACAAACAAAACAGAATAAACGGGTTATCTCATTCCTTTAACCACCATACGATTAAAGATTCAATACCTGACCAAGCGGTATTTTATATACCGTACCCCAAGTCCGTATAAGGGAAAATAAGTTAAAAGTATTTACCTGAGCTTAAAATAATATTTTAATCTCAACCGTAATCAATCAGCAAGTGCAGTTTTCATTTACTGGGCTCCTAAATCTGGAAATGAAGGTTTTAATAACCTATTAGATTCCTAACGGGTCTTACTTAAGTTTAACTTAGACCGGTTAGTTTTAAAGAAAGGTTTACGGTTCAAAACGCATGATTAAGTGAAGACCGGATTAGAATCGGATTTAGACCCGACAAGTTTGAGGACTTGTATAATATGGGTAAACTAAACACATTCGGTTTGACCCGTTTCGGTTAGTTTATGCAAACTAGTTACATAAACCGTACCGTATGCGAAAAGTGCATACGGGTAATCCAAATGAGTCATGTACAGGTTCCACAAGTTAATATACTTTAAATATGTTGTGATATCAGTAGGATACCTTCCATTATGCCCAAAACGAATTTAAAACCAATTTAAGTCCCGAAAGGGCATTTTGGTCATTCTAAGGTTTAAATAAAAACTGTAGGTCTGGTCCAAAACCTTCTATGAAAACATTTATTTTATGAGCTTATAACAGCAAGATATCATACATATGTGTATTTCATTATTTATGACCAAACTATGCACCGTAGGGGCATTTTGGTCATTTCACTTATGCTTTAAAGGTTAAATTTGGGAATCTGAGTTCAAAACTTTTACTTACTGTTAAAGTATAAAAATTTACTTAAAACATCAGTAGGTAATAAGTCTTATATGTCAAAAATAGTTTTAACCCATACTATGCGCTTAAAACGCATAAAAGTCGTCATTTTGGCGATTTTCAGGTTAAATAAAGAAATCTGAGTTTTTGATCAGTTTATAAAGTTCAAAATATTTTATTTATCATAAGAAATCAGTAGCAAAAGGTTTGGTGTCAAAATGTTATGTAAAACTCATTTTATTAGCAAAAAGGGTATAACCGTCAATTACCGAATCAAAGCAAGACCCCATGTTATGATCAGTCTAAAAATTAATGAAAATCTTCAAAAATCTCAAAATATTATATTACATCAGTGGGTATAAATTTTGATGACAAAATTTGGGTTTAAATAGGTTTTATGCCGAAAATGCCGTTTAATTAATAAAAAGCTTTCAATTTACGATATTGTGCATAACTCTCATTTTAGACCATAATCTGATGTGAAACTGTTAGGACATCATTAAATATCAGTAACAAAGGTTTTTGTCCACTCACATTATTAAAAATCTCGTTTTAATATAAAAAGGGCATAATGGTCAATAATTAAGCATTTAACGGAAACATGCAAATGATTCAGATTATTAAGGACCTATGTTGTATAATCTCAGAGGGTTATACTAACATGTAATATGGTCCTAAAGGAACCTTAAGGCATATCTAAAACATGCTAAATCGGGTCAGAACTGAAAGTCAAAGCAATAGTCAACTTTTGCGACTTTCGGTTGCGAAACGAGTCTAAACTTGGAATTGTCGGGTTGAACATGTCTAAACATGTTCTTACATTAATTACCAAGTTATTTTATTGTTAAAACATGTTTCATAACATCTAAATTGTTAATTATGAATTTATTTGCAAAATAGCTTTCTGTTGACTTTTTAGTATTAGGTTTGACTCGACATTTGACCAAGTTAGGGTGATAATCAGTAGGTGCCCTCTTAGGGGTTTATTACCTACATAATTACCAACTTATAGCTACTTTTAATTTGACTAATGACTGGACCATTAGTGATTAATCACTAAGTCAAAGCTTAATTACAATAAGTTTGACTTTTGGTCATTAAGCTTAATAAAACTGAACTTAAGGAGTTAAGGAAACTTACAATAGCTCTTAACACGAACTAGGGACTTGAGGAAACTAGCCTGAGCTCCAGGAAGTTCCAAAGATGAGTTTGGGAATGATTTTTGAGAGTGCAAGTGAACAAGTGCAACAATCAAGAGCTTATATAGGATTTTAAACATCACAAGATCATTCCAACAAAGTCTACAAGTGATTCCTGATCATCCCAGGTGTCCCCTATGCATGTAAAACCATTGGTTCAGTCCCTGTATTCGAAAACCACCATGCAAAGGCGGTGTAACCTGTTGTACATGCATCTGTCATTTTTTCTGCATCTGGCAGTTCTACGCGGGCCGCGTAGACCCTTTAAGAGTCTTTCGCGGGCCGCGATACTCCTTGTTGACCGGATTCCAACTTTCAGCAATTGCATTTTTGGTCCCTGGTCCTTCTAAATCTTGTTTTAACTTGTGTTTATTGCACTTTTAACCCCCAAACTTGATTTTTAAGGGTCTTGAGTCTTTAAACATTTAACAATAAGCTTTAGGTTAGTTACAAGGTCACCCGAATGGTCTTGATTTGCAACGTTGACGCATTTAACCCACATTACTTGTAATTAACACTTTGATTATTTATATGCGTAGAAACTCCACGAATTAATATCCAATATTCTTGCGGGCACAATATGATTGTTACAATGTTATTATTTTTTTTTGGGATCATTAAAAGGTCACTCAGAGGTTACTTTCAACATGTTGACATTTTTAACCCCTATGTTTCATGAGATCTTTATTTTACGCATAAATGACTTTCTAAGTTCGATAAATTATTCTTTAAAGAATACGAACGTCGTGTGAGGTTAATCAGAGGCACAAGTTAGGCATGTTGACACTTTAGATCATTTTATTCACATATTTACATTGTTTAACAACTTTAGTCCCTCGGAAATAATTCATTACACGTTTAAGTCCATGACACGTGTCTTCATTATATTGGTCGTGATTTTGAGAGGTGTTACATCCTCACCCCCTTAAAAGAAATCTCGACTTCGAAATTTACTGAAATAAATGAGGGTACTTTTGTTTCATTATGGATTCAACCTCCCACGTATACTCGGGACCTCTACGGGCATCCCATTTAACCTTCACAATCGGTACGTGCTTCTTTCGAAGCTTCTTAACCTGTCGATCCTCGATTGACAAAGGTTTTTCAATAAATTTTAAGCTCTCATCGATATGCACATCCTTATGTGATATGGCTAGCGATTCATCAGCTAGACACTTCTTCAAGTTGCAAATGTGGAACACATTGTGGATTCCACTGAGCTCTTCAGGCAGATTTAGCTTGTAAGCCACAGTTCTGACACATTGGATAATCTTGAATGGTCCTATGTATCTGGGGCTCAACTTGCCCTTCTTACCAAAACGCATTACCCCTTTCCAGGGTGATACCTTAACTAACACTTTATCACCTACCTCGAATTTCAGAGGTTTACGCCTTTTATCCGCATAGCTTTTCTGCCTATCCCTGGCAGTTTTGAGACGATCACGGATTTGTACAATCTTATATGTCATCTCCAGGACTATATTAGGTCCTGTTAGTTAGACATCTCCAACTTTCTCCCAACAAACTGGCGTTCTGCATTTCCTTCCGTACAAGGCCTCGAAAGGCGCGGCTTGGATGCTTGCATGATAGCTATTATTATATGAAATTCAATCAAAGGAAGATGATCATCCCAAATTCCACCTAAATCAATGACACAAGCTCGTAACATATCTTCCAGCGTCTGAATCGTACGCTCGCTTTGACCATCCGTCTGAGGATGATACGCAGTGCTAAAGTTTAATCGAGTGCCTAATTGTCACACCCCGACCACGTAGAACATACGAAACGTGGCGGAAACATCGGGGAGTGTTGTAACAGAATTTAATGTTTCAAATCCATGGCAATTGAAGTTTCGTTTTATTAATTAAAAGTGATACAATGTCTAATCAAACAAGGAAAAACAACATAATTAACTAGTCTTGCATCTTTTATTGTCACTAAAGCCCAAGTCTGCCTATATGTATCTTGATCATCTTATGCAACAGCTCCTGAAAAACACATGTGAAAATAGGTACGTCAGCATAAAAATGCCTGTGAGATACATAGGTTTTGTGAAAATAGGTTCCATGACTTATGTTTGAGAAGATGTTTAGTCATGAACCTTGTAATTTGCTTTGTTTTGTAAATCATTTGAAAAACAATGAGTTCAGATGATATGTATAAATAAGTAAATAATGTATGGTTAAATAAATGACCATGTAAGATGAGTTTGTATAAGATAAGTTGTTTGTAAAACAATGTCTTGTGAAAAGTATGTTATTTGTATAAAACGTTCTATGTCTCAAACTGAAATGATTCAAATAACGCTACAATATGTAATACCATACAAACACTTATATATAGGAAGTACCAGCGGCGTATCCACCATGCTTGTATCATATTACACACGCATCGTTACTTAATCACTTAATCAAACCAAACTAATGTCAAAATGTCTATGTCAAATATCCATGTCAAATGTCTATGTCAAAATATCATGTATGGCAAGTGAAATGTCTCAACTAAACCATATACACAAGAACAAAGTATTGAAGTAAAACTTGGTTTAAATCAAAGTTATGTTTTGCGGGAAATGCATGATCAAATGTCAATCATGTTAAAATGTCTATGCCGAAATGTCTATGTCAAATACGGTTCACACGGTTCACAGATACAAACGGTTCACAGATACAAACGGTTCACAGGTACAACGGTTCACAGATACAAACGGTTCACAGGTACAACGGTTCACAGATACAACGGTTCATAGATACAACGGTTCAAAATGTAGTATAATGTGTTCACATGCTGGATGAGCATATGCAACAAAATGCAATGTAAAACAATGTACTAAGTAATGCACACAATGGGCACACCTAGCAGGAAATGTCATGTAAAACAATGTACTAAGTAATGCACACAATGGGCACACCTAGCATAAGATGATATGAAATCATGTACTATAATGTACTAATGAACATAGTAAGTATATGATGTCAAAACAGGAAAACATGAAAGTAACAAGTAGGCACATGTGTTCCACCCCAAAACAGTTTGGAAAACAGTAAAAGAGGGGTCTATGTACTCACCTGGGATTGCTCAGTAGTTCTGGAGTGACAACTAAACAATGCTAGAGATCGCGGATATCAAACGGCACCTAGTATAGGTAGTTACATTAATAAACCGGACCTAAATCGGAAGATCGGGTAGCATTAGGGTTTGTAAACCAAACGAGTGTAGAGACTCGTGTCTTTTGGTTTAACAAAGCCTACATACTAAATGAAACTTATCCTAAGTGTCTACGACCCATTACGACCCGTTTAGGTAGCTTGTGCTACTTTAACGCGTCGTTCGCGTGAAACGCGTTCGGACCGCCTAACTAGCCCTATGACAAGTGTTATATGCCTAAACATATTACATAATCAGTTATGTGACAAAGGTTTAGGTTACATATGCTTAATTACCAATTATACATGAAAAGGGTATTCTGGTAATTTACCTAAGGCATATAAACTACCTATCATACAACTACTTAAACGATGTGACCATAGGGTATAACCTCGGAAGGTTATTCCCTACCTACTATGGTCACCTAATGTGTTTGGTCGGATCCTAATGATCGACCAAACTGGGTCGGGTTCGAAGGTATAGGCGATTTATTAGATCGCCTACCCTACGACCCTAGACAACGTGGTAGTCAGTGGGCATAGTCCCAAGGGACTATGACCAACGTGATTACACTCACGTTGCGAAGTTCAAACGAACTTCGCATTGACCATTACTGGTCAACGCTGAAAGTCAAACAAAGTTTGACTTTCTGACTCGAAAAGCAGTAAAATAAGGAAAAGAACGAAAGAATACTTACCCAGGGTCCCCGAATGCTAACCCAGATCAAAATAGCTCAGGTATGAAACGAAGGTTCCAACTTAGAGTCTTTTCAATCAGATTTGTGGGTTTTTAAGCCAAAGGGGGGTGGGTATTTATAGATAAAGTAGAGCCGCTAGGATCGTTTCTTGAATATCATGCCACGATCCGAGCCGTACACTTGTCACAAAGGTTATGGAGCCACATATGCTCCTAATCTTAGTGATTAAGCAAGTTGCAAACATGTGGTTGTGGTTAATCAGCTGAAATCTGATTGCAAATACACTTAATCTGGTCAGGTTAGGCAGTCGCGTAGCGCTAGTGCAAAGGCACTATGCAGTCGCGCTACGCTAGCACCTCCCTGTTTCAGAAATGTTTCAAAAGTGGCAGAAATGGTCCCTGCACGTGTTTAAGGCCTTTTTCGATGCGTTTGAACCCCGTTAACCTCATTTCAAGGCTCTAAAATGAAGTTAAAGTATAGGGAACTCAAAACATGCTCAAAAATATGTCGGATGTCGGTTCGTTTGGTCGTACGATCGCGATGTTCGCTTAATTACGACGGAATGCGCATAAGCGCGAAAAACGATCCAAATGACGCGACGAATGGATTTTTCTTATGGCGAACACTAAAATATAATATAGTCATGCTTACATAAATTTTTGGATGTCCGGATGTATTCAGAACGTAAGTTATGCGCGAAAATGCAAACTTGTGCACTTTTTGACACTTTTAGTCCCTGAATGACCCAAAAGTTTATTTTAGCACACCGAACCCCTCAAAGCCTATTTCTAAGCTATGTAAAGGATATATATGGTATGTTTAACTTATGGTCATGTTCCGGAATGTCTGTTACAGTTCAAATTGGCATACTTTTGCAGTTTGTCAACTTTAGTCCCTATAAGCGAATTAACTTGTTTTTGTCATACCAAAGCCTTCAAAACTTATTTCTAAGTTATGTAAAGGTTATTTAAGGTATGTTAAGCCTATTTCACTATTCCGGAGTGTTCGTTGCATTAAACTGGTTATATTTACGCATTAGTGCGCGTATAACCTTCCAGAAAGCGATTTAGAGCTTGAAATCGAACAAGAATTGATATGTGTAAACGATACACATATTTTTACAAATCCCAAGTATGAAATACAATATTTCACTGGTTGGGCATTTGTTTGATGGTTGAAATGACACAGGTGTTACACTAATGATTGCTGAAAGCTTTTCCAAAAGTGAGACGTGTATCTAGTATCCCTATCGGAGATAATAGATACTGGCACTCCGTGGAGAGATACAATCTCATCCACATACAGCTGTGCTAGCTTATCTGAGCTGTGGGTTTCTTTAATTGGTAAGAAGTGGGATGACTTGGTCAGTCTATCTACTATAACCCAAATTGTATCATTCCCACGCTTTGTCTTTGGTAACTTGGTGATAAAATCCATAGTCACCATTTCCCACTTCCAAGTGGGAAGTTCAGGCTGTTGCAGCAATCCTGACGGCTTCTGGTGTTCGGCTTTAATTTGAGCACACATCAAACAATTTACAACATAAGTGGCTATAGATTTCTTCAAACCTATCCACCAGTAACTTGCCTTTAAATCCTGGTACATCTTATCACTTCTAGGATGAACTGAGTATTTCGAACTATGGGCTTCTTGGAGAATCACATCTTTAAGCCTTCCATAGATTGGAACCCATATTCGTCCATTCAATCTTAAGATTCCATCCTTGCCATACGATAACTGTTCAGCTGTGATACCTAACTTTTCATTCGGATAGTTAGCTTCTAACACAGCTTCTTTCTGAGCGGCTAACAACTTTTCATTCAAGCCGCTTTTTAATTCAATGCTTTTGGCATTGATCCTGATATGCTTAACCCTTTCCTTTCTGCTCAAGGCGTCGGCGACTACATTCGCTTTGCCTGGATGATATCGTATTTCACAATCATAATCATTCAACATCTCCATCCATCGACGCTATCTCATGTTAAGGTCCTTCTGATTAAACAGATGTTGAATGCTCTTGTGATCAGAATAGATCGCACACTTGGTTCCATAAAGATAATGCCTCCCAAGCTTCAATGCAAATACAACGACACCCAATTCCAAATCGTGGGTGGTGTAGTTCTTCTCGTGCACCCTTAATTGACGTGAAGCATAGGTGACAACCTTGCCATTCTGCATGAGCACGCATCCCATGCATGTGTGCGATGCGTTGCAATAAACCACAAATTCTTCAGTGCCTTCTAGCAATGTTAACACATGTGCATTGCTTAACTTCTGTTTAAGAATATCAAAGGATTCTTGCTGCTTAGGACCCCAATCAAACTTTATATTCTTTCGAGTCAACGAAGTTAGGGGTGCAGCAATCCTTGAAAATTTTTCAATAAAACGCCTATAATATCCTGCCAGTCCCAGGAAACTGCAAATTTCTGTGGGCGTCTTTGGTTCTTGTCAATTCATGATGGCTTCAATCTTAGCGGGATCCACCTGGATACCACGCTCACTAACCACATGTCCAAGAAATTGGACTTCACGAAGCCAAAACTCGCATTTGGAAAACTTAGCATAGAGCTTCTCTTGCTGAAGAAGTTTAAGGATACATCGAAGATGTCCTTCATGATCAGCCCGATTCTTTGAATATATAAGTATATCATCAATAAACACAATGACAAACTTGTCCAAGTATGGCTTGCAAACGCGATTCATGAGATCCATGAACGCTGCTGGTGCATTAGTGAGCCCGAAAGGCATCACTAAGAACTCGTAGTGACCATATCGAGTTCTGAATGCAGTCTTATGCACGTCTTCATCTCTGACCTTCAGTTGATGGTAACCTGACCTTAAGTCGATCTTGGAAAAGTAGCTTACCCCTTGCAATTGATCGAACAGATCGTCGATCCTGGGCAATGGAAATATGTTCTTGATTGTAACCTTGTTAAGCTCGCGATAATCGATACATAGACGCATCGATCCATCCTTTTTCTTCACAAACAGAATCGGTGCTCCCCAAGGAGATGAGCTAGGTCTAATAAATTCTTTTGCCAACAAATCATCCAACTGAGTTCTCAACTCTTTCATCTCAGTCGGCGGCAACCGGTAAGGTGCTCTTGCAACGGGTGCTGCACCAGGAATAATATCAATTCTGAACTCCACTTGCCTATCTGGGGGTAAACCAGGTAGTTCTTCAGGGAATACATCTGGATATTCAAAAATGACGGGGATGTCTTCAATCTTAGGCTTTGGTTCGTCAATGGTTACTTGTGCCATATAAATGATACAAACTCTCTTCATACACCTTGATGCCTTAAGCATTGACACTTGCTTAGGCAATCCATACTGAGTATCTCCTTGAATCATTAGTGATTCACCATAAGGAGTCTTGATAACCACTTGCTTCTTATCACAAACGATCTGGGCTTGGTTGTGAGACAACCAATCCATGCCTATTACTATATCAAAACCGGCTAGTTTCATTGGAAGCAAGGATAACGGAAAAGAGTGATTCCTAATGAATATATAACATCCATCTAGCACAGTTGAAGCAGTTTCTATAGTACCATCAGCCAATTCTACTTCATACTTAATGCTTAGGGTTCTAACAGGCAGATTTAATAACTTACAAAATTTATTATCTATAAACGATTTATCTGCACCCGAATCAAATAATACCCTTGCATAAACATCATTGTTAAGAAAGGTACCTGTTATCACATTGTCGTCTTGAATGGCTTCCCGAGCATTCATTTGAAAGACCCTAGCATTGGTCTTTTTACCTTCTTCAGGTTTCTTTGCATACTTTGGGCAGTTAGACTTGATATGCCCCTTCTCGTTACAGTTGTAACAGGTCGCATCCTTTATCTTCTTACAATCCAATGTCTTATGCTCACTGGATTTACAGATCCCACAAGCCCTAGGCTGCGATTGGGATTTTGATTCATACCTACATTTTCCCAGATAACGCTTCTTGCAGATCTTGCATTTGGGCTTTTCACCCAAGTGTTGGTCATCCTTCTTAAACCCTGAATTCCTCTTGTGGTCAGATTTCCCTTTATATTTCTTATCTGAATGGTGTGAGTTATCATTCTCACGCTTCCTCTTCCCCTCATCAGAATTTCTAAGCGATCTCTGCCTGACCGCATCGAGGGTAAGTGATAACGACATATCAGCCACTGACCTAAAGGTAGTAGTTCCTGATGCTTTCACACTTGCCTTAATTTCTGGAGCTAAACCCCCAATAAAACGAGCTATACGTTTTGGTTCCGGTGTAACCAAGTATGGAACCAATCTAGCCATTGTATTGAAACTGGTAAGGTATGCCTGACAGTCTAAGTTCTTCATGACCAAGGTCAAGAAGTCAGTCTCAATCTTCTCAACTTCGTGTTGAGGACAGAAATTCTCTTTGATAAGAGCAACAAACTGATCCCATGTCAGATTATATAACGGGGTCTTCCCAGTAGCTTGGATCAATGACCTCCACCAAGCTAGAGCTTATCCTTTAAACGATTACGACACAAACTTCACAATGTCTTGCTCAGCACAACCACTAATATCGACCACAGTATCCATCTCGTCTAGCCACGTCATGCAATCGATGGCTCCTTTCTCCCCTGTGAAGTCTCTAGGCTTACAGGAGATAAAATATTTATACGAACAGGTTTTAACGCGTGGTTCTTGACTAAGCACAACCTGTTGAGATGGAACACTCTTCTGATTCGAAGAATGATGAGAATCGCTCTTGCGAGCCGTATGAGTCTTGGAGGGTGGTTTTGCATGTTGTACTGATAGGGTCCTGCTATGGGTACCACTTGATTCACTTTCTCGTCGGTCCAGAGCCCGAGTAACGGCATTGTCTATCAATGCCTGCAGTTCTGCACCAGCTATGTTAATCCTGGTAGTATCATTGTTCCCCCTCGGGTGACTGTTAATCTCATCCGATTCAGCCATGTAGCTTTCTTGCTACATAAATATTGACAAAGATTTATTTAGGAGTTTATTATGGAATTGTCTTTTATGGCAATTCATTAACCATGGAAATTTTAAGCCATATTGGTTAATTTAATTCGTTTAAATTTTCATTATATTTTATCCCAGTTATACACTATCAAGGATAATAGGGTGGCATACAAAAGGCCCAGTCACATGGACAAATTTTTAATTTATAAGCCATGATCTTATAGGATCAAGGCATTTAGGTTTGAACGTAGTTCATTACCTTTTCTTGACAGGGAGTCGTAGACTACAACTGTCTTTTGCCTTATATGACAAGGAATATGGGCCGTAGGCATTACATCACTAATGGATGTTTAATATATGATCATCGTAATTGATGAATTGAACCTATGATTTATATATCATTAACTAGATAAGGGATTTGAAAGTCCCAATGTAAGATGACAAGTGTGATTTTATCATATCACTGTTGTCAGGAGTGCTAACATGTCTTCAGATGTTAACAAGGATTTGAATCTTTTAGATAGGCTTTACCATTATGGCCATGTTTATAATGACATATAGGCTAGGTTTTACCTTTTAAGATTCTTTTAATATTTATTGGCAGATCAATATTAAATTGGAATTATATTTTTGATTTATTTCATATGATATATTCATATGTAATGATAAATGAAATTTTAAATTAACACATTCCATTAAATAAGGAGAAGTACATAGATGCCCTAAACGGGACTTTAATCAAATAAATTGTCCATATAGGGACTAAAAAGAAGTACAAGTCCTCGTAGGAACTGGATACATAAATAGATGTCCACGCAGTGACTTAATTGAAATTTAAAAATTACAAAACAAACAAATAAGGAATTTTAATGATCCCTTTTCTTCTTCCCTTTGATCAAGTTTGCCAAACCCTTAAGAAATCCCCGGTGGTTTCTACGTTCTTCTTCGACCTCTCGTTCCACCTGGCTCAACATCTGAAGAATCTCCTACTGCTACGGTGGCTGGATCAGTGGCGGCTGCAGCGGCTACTGCTGTGGAGGTTGAGGAGGTGGTGGGTATTGATACCCATGCGGTAGGTACCCTGACTGGTATGAAGTCCCAAAAGGTACTTCGGGGTGAAGGGCGTTGTAGTTGGCTGCCTCAATGTATGGGTCGACGGCAGGGGCATTGTAGTAGTTGTAGCCAGGATAAGCTGGCTGTTCAAAGGGGTTATACGCCACTGTACCGGCGTAAGAAGGAATTGGGTTATTATAACCCATGTGTGGTGGTGGTGCGACTGGCGCAGAGTCCACCTCGAAAACTGGGTTTGAAGTCCTACACAGCTGCGGGTCTTCATTCAGTGGCGGATAGTGGCTGCCACTGAAGTGTTGGGGGTACTGAAGTGGAAACACCCTTCTCGCACGGACATCCGTGCACCTGATCTTCTTCGTCTCGGTGGTTCAGGAGGCAGCTGCTGCACTGGCTGTAGTGGTGGTGGCGTGACTGCCATGAAACGCGAATCCTCAGAGGGATCCTGCTGCTGTTGTTGTTGGTTGAAAGAGGGAGTGAACTCCCAGGGGTACGAGGCAAACCTTGCTTCATAGCTGTCTGGACCCCGGTATGGTGAACCGTGGAATGATGATCCGTCTGCTATCTTGATGGGATGCGTGGGCGTCCCGGTTGACGGTTGGGCTGGTTCTGGATCTTCCTCCATATCCCTGGAGAAATGGTCTTCAGGCCCCAATGGGTTATAACCCACTTGTTCTTTGATTTGGTTTCCCGGGTTGAACCGGCTCTGAAAGTAGGGTGTGGGGTCATTGAATGAGTGGTGAGAGTTGGAGCGTTAGAGGGGTATGAAAGAATGGTAGGAGTTATGGGGTTCATTTTCGGACTGAGGCCCGAAAGAATTTAAGTAGGAGGGTGATGAGCTTAGCGAGACTGAACGCCTCGCGGGTTCGAGGTATGTCCTCCAATCTTCATGAGGACTAGAGCTCATGGTTGAGGGTGTTCGCCGGTGGGAAGGCCCGGCTTCATTATCATTTGGAGCGGTGAGTGGTTCCTTTCCTCGTCCTCCTCTGCCTCGTATTCTTGGTGCCATTTTCTTGTTCCTGTTAAAACAACAAAGGAAACAACAAAGAAAAACAATAAAGGACAAAATAAAAGATTAGCATTAGTCCTAAGTCCTTTGCCTAGAATCGGAAGTCAAGGAATGTGCAACTGTGATATTGAGATTAAACACAAAAGGCTAGTGTTTAATTCACTCAATGTTGGCTCTGATACCAACCTGTTACACCCCGATATTTCCACGTATTACCGGTGGGCCCGGTGGGGAGTATCGTGACGGAGTTGATATCGTCATAGTCAAGTAACAGCAGTTTAATGCACAGCGGAAGTCTAAAAGTAATTATTATACAAACCGATTCAAAAGTAACATAAATATTACACAACGGTTGTAAAGGATCCACATGCAGATCTAAAATAAAAGAAAAAATATTCAACAGATTTAAGTATCATGAGCTTGCAAGACTCTTTATTTGACACTAGGAGTAGCCAGCCGATTTCGTGTAGTACCTTCACTTTAACCTTTTGAAAATACGTCAGTTTACAGTGGTAAATATAATTAACCGACTCATTTTGAAAATGGCTTAAGAAAATTGATTTGAATGCACAAGGCAGAAATAATCTTTTATAACTTGGGATCATTATTTAAAGATAAACTTGTAAAAGAATTATATGTTTGTTATACGTTCAGTAGCCCGGGCTGAACACCGGGTTAAAGATTAATAGACACACCACATGATATAATCTTGCGGTGAGTTATTCTCGAACAGGCGGTTATATCTTTTTATATACGCACCGGCAGGTGTATGCCTACACCCAGTGCTTAAGTCATGGCCATTTCAATGAATGAGCCGAGGATATCCAGGACACGGTCATTAACCCCCCAAAGGCTTTAAACAAACAAAACAGAATAAACGGGTTATCTCATTCCTTTAACCACCATACGATTAAAGATTCAATACCCGACCAAGCGGTATTTTATATACCGTACCCCAAGCCCGTATAAGGGAAAATAAGTTAAAAGTATATATCCGAGCTTAAAATAATATTTTAATCTCAACCGTAATCAATCAGCAAGTGCAGTTATCTTTTACTGGGCTCTTAAATCTGGAAATGAAGGTTTTAATAACCTATTAGATTCCTAACTGTCACACCCCGGATTCCACGTGTCACCGGTGGGCCCGGTGGGGGAGTATCGTGATGTGGTTGGCAACATAATAGTCAAACAACACAACATTTAATATGCACAGCGGAAGCAAATGAAATATATAATTCAATCGAATATAATATTGTAATATCAAGTATCACAATAGTCGATTGTTTATCCACAGACGGATCGAAAATAAAATGGAAACAATAGTTCAACAGACTTCAGGCATCCTAAGCTTGCGAGACTCTTTATTGATGCTAAGGAGAAAATCCAGCCTATTACGCTTAGTACCTGCATTTAATCTTTTTGGGAAAATACGTCAGTTTACACTGGTAAATACAATCAACTGACTCATTCTAAAAATGATTAAAAATTGATTTGGATGCACGTGGCATAAACATTTTATAACTTGGGATAGTTATTTAATATTATAATCTTGTAAAAGAATTACATGTTTCTTATGCGTTCAGTAGCCCGGTCGTGCCGGGTTAAAGATGAATAGACACACCACATTATTCTTTTGTGCACTGACGGGTGTACGCCTACACCCCGCGCTTAAGTCGTGGCCATTTCGTAAAATGATGCCAAGGATATCCGGGACATGGTCATTAACCCCCCAAAGGCTTTAAGCAAACAAAATAATTTAAACAGGCCGATCAAATTATTCAATTAACCACCTAACGATGGAAGATTTGATGGCCGACCAAGCGGTATTTTATATACCGTAACCCAAGCCCGTATAGGGAAAATAAGTTAAAAGTATTTACCTGAGAAAAGTAATAATCACAATAAGCAAATGCAAGTAGCTTTTACTGGTCCTCCTGATCTGGAACGAAGGTTTATAATAACCTATTAGAATCCTAACGGGTCTTTAGTTAAGCTTAAGCTTAGACCGGTTAGTTTCAAAGATACGGTTTGTACGCACGATTAAGCGAAGACCGGATAGAATGCGATTTAGACCCAACAAGTTTGGAGACTTGCTTAATATGGGTATTTCATACACACTCTGAATTTAGAGATAAAACCGATAAAGTTTGACCCGTTTCGGCTAATTTATGTAAACTTGTTACATAAACCGAACCGAACGCGTAATAAGCGTAACGGGTATCCGTAAGAGACATATACAGGTTTCCTAAGTTAATATGCTTCAAATATGTTGTGACATCAGTAAGATGTCTTTTATTATGCCCGAAACGTATTTAAACACAACTATGCCCTGTAGGGGTAGTTTGGTCATTTAAAAGGTTATAGAAGAGTTTAAGTGTTAACCTGAGTTACAGGTCTGATATAATCAGTAAGAACACTTAGTTTACTAAGTTATAACAGTAGGGTAAAGTATATATGTGAAATTTATCAATTATAACCAAACTATGCACCGTAGGGGCATTTTGGTAATTTCACATAAGCCGAAAAGCTCAAAACTGAAGTCTGAGTTAAAAAACTTTTGCTTACTGTTAAAATATTATAATTTACCTAAAATATCAGTAGGTATCACTCTTGTATGTTTAAAAATAGTCTTAGTACATGCTATGCGCTAAAAACGCTTAATAAGGCGATTAGAAGCCGTTTCCGGGTTCTATATATAAAGCTGATATTTTTATCATTCTAGAAGGCTTAAAATAATTTATTTATCATTTAAAATCAGTAGCAAATGGTTTGGAGTCGTTTAGATATGTAAAACTCATTTTATAGCCCGTAAGGGCATAACCGACAATTACCGGATTAAGCCTACGACTACAAGTTATGCTCAGTCTAAAATTAATTAAAAACCTTCAAAAATCCCAAAATAATTTATTACATCAGTGGGTAATAAGTTTGATATCAAAAAGTATGTTTAAATAGGCTATATGCTAATTACGCCGTTTAATCGCTAAAGAAGCTTTTAATTACGCTAATGAGCATAACTCTCAATCTACACCTCAAACTGATGTCAAATTTTGGGTGCAAGTTTATAATTCAGTAACTAAGGTTTCTACACTTTTACATTTTCAAAAATCACGTTTTGAGGTGATAAGGGCATAATGGTCAACATATGAGCAATTAACGGAATCATGCATATTAATTGGATAACTAATGAACCAAGGTGTATAATCACAGAGGGTTATACTAGCATGTAACCTAGTCCAATTAAAGCTCTAAGGCATTTCTAAAACATGCCAAAACGGGTCAGAACTGAAGTCAAAGCAAAAGTCAAAGACTTGCGACTTTCGGTTCCGAACCGGGTCTAAACAGAAAATTGCCGGGTTGAACATGTTTAGACATGTTCTTACACTAATTACCAAGTTATATTAATGATCAAACAGGTTGTATGGGTTCTACATTACTAATTATGTATTAATTAGAAATTAAGCATTTTGTTGACTTTGTAATAACAAGTTTGACCCGACATTAGACCTAGTTAGAGTGGGAATCAGGGGGAACCCTTTTAAGGGTTTATTACCCACATAATTACCAACTTATAACTACTTTCAATTCGACAAATCACTGAACCATTAGTGATTAATCGTTAAGTCAACCGTTAGTTAAGTCGGTTTGACTTTTAAGATAAAACTAAGCAAAAACTTAACTAAGAAAGGTTAAGCAAACTTACAAGAGTCCTATGAACGACCAGAGATGGTTTGGAATTGCACTTGAGCTCCAGAAATGATTAGGAATGCAAATGGGAATGAATGATCAATGTTGCCAACATGTGGGACCACTAGATTGTTGACATGTAAGTCTACAACTGACCACAATTCATCCACAAGTGTCCCTAAGTGTCTAGGGGTTGTTTAGGGGTCGCCCAAGATGAGAAAAATCGGATAAAAGTCGATTAGAAAGCAGCTAGCAGACCAAAACCCAAAAATTTCGGAACAGATAGACCTAGGCGTCACGGGAAGACCCCCCCCCTGGAGCTTCGCGTCGCGCGACACCCTTCCTGACACAAATCCAATTTTTGATTTTTATGCTTTGATCCTTGGCTCTTCAAAACTTTGCTTAGACATCATTTCTTGCACTTTGAACCCTCCCACTTGACTTATAAGGGCTTTAGGACATATACCCACTTTGTTTAGTCCTCGGTTAACTTTATTGTCACCCGAAAAGTCCTAAACTTCATCGTTGACGCTTTTAACCCCTCGCATACGAATTTGAACATAACTTTCTCATATGATAATGAAACTTTATGAAATATCATGCATTCTAGTGAGCATAATTAACCGTTACAAAGCCTCGGGTTTGTCAAAAGGTCACTCAGAGGTATAACTTAAACATGTTGACACATTTAACCCCTGTAGTTTGTAATCTCTCACTTTCTTTCATATTTAGCTTCGTATGATCCATGATTTATTCGTTTGAAGGTATGAGCATCATGTAGGGTTAATGTACAATATATTTATTCACTGTTGACATTTAGAACTCGTATATTCACATACTTTCCATGATTGTCAACTTTAATCCTTCTATAACATTCTTTCACACGTTCAAACATTATGACACGTGTCAACACATTATAGGACGTGAATTTTCGAGGTGTTACATCCTTACCCCCTTAAAAGAAATCTCGACCTCGAGATTTACTGAAATAAATAAGGGTACTTTTCTTTCATGGTGGATTCAACCTCCCATGTGTATCCGAGACCTCTATGGGCATCCCATTTGACCTTTACAATAGGCACATGCTTCCTTCGAAGCTTCTTAACCTGTCGATCTTCAATCAACAATGGTTTTTTCACAAATTTCAAGCTCTCATCTATATGCACATCTGTGTGTGGTATGACTAGCGATTCATCAGCTAGGCATTTCTTCAGATTGCAGACGTGGAATACGTTATGAATACCAGTGAGCTCTTCTGGTAAGTTTAACTTGTAAGCCACGGATCCAACACATTCGATAATCTCGAACGGTCCTATATACCTTGGGCTCAACTTACCTTTCTTAACAAAATGCATCACCCCCTTCCAGAGTGATACTTTAAGTAAGACTTTATCACTTACTTCGAATATCATAGGCTTACGCTTTGGATCAGCGTAACTCTTCTGCCTATCTCGGGCAGCTTTGAGATGGTCACGAATCTGGACAATCTTGTCCGTCGTTTCAAAGACTATCTTTGGTCCCGATAATTGGACATCTCCAACTTCCGCCCAACAAACGGGCATTCTACACTTTCTACCGTATAAGGCCTCGAAAGGCGCAACCTTTATGCTGATGTGGTAGCTATTGTTGTAGGAGAACTCAATTAGTGGTAGGTGGTTATCCCAACTACCACCCAAATCAATCACGCATGCTCGAAGCATGTCTTCCAACGTTTGAATAGTACGCTCACTCTGACCGTCTGTCTGAGGATGGTAAGCCGTACTAAAATTCAAACGCGTGCCCAAAGATTGTTGGAAGCTTTTCCAAAAATGTGGCGTGTATCTAGTATCCCTGTCGGAGATAATAGACACAGGTATGCCATGTAAGGCGACAATCTTATCCACGTACAACTGGGCTAACATGTCGGAGCTATAAGTCTCCTTGATGGGTAAGAAATGTGCTGACTTAGTCAGTCTATCGACTATCACCCATATTGTATCATTGCCTTTCCTTGTCTTTGGCAACTTGGTGATGAAATCCATCGTCACCATTTCCCACTTCCACGTAGGAAGTTCAGGCTGTTGTAGCAAACCTGACGGCTTTTGATGTTCTGCTTTTACTTGTGCACACGTCAAGCATTTAGCTACATAGGTAGCCACAGACTTCTTCAAGCCTATCCACCAATAGTTTGCCCTTAGATCCTGGTACATCTTATCAGCTCCAGGATGAACGAAATATTTGGAACTATGGGCTTCCTGGAGAATAACTTCTCGAAGTCCTCCATAGATTGGAACCCATATTCGTCCATTCAATCTCAGGATTCCGTCCTTGCCAAGCGATAACTGCTCCTCAGTTACCCCTAGCTTTTCACTAGGATAGTTAGCTTCCAACACAGCTTCCTTCTGTGCAGCTAACAACCTTTCATTCAAACTGTTCTTTATTTCAATGCTCTTGGCATTGATTCGGATGGGTTTCACCCTTTCCTTTCGACTCAAGGCATCAGCGACTACATTCGCCTTGCCGGGATGATATCTGATTTCACAATCATAATCATTTAAGGTCTCCATCCAACGGCGCTGCCTCATGTTTAAATCCTTCTGATTAAACAGGTGCTGGAGGCTCTTGTGATCAGAATAGATCACACACTTGATTCCATATAAATAATGCCTCCATAGCTTCAGTGCAAATACAACGGCACCCAATTCCAGGTCATGGGTGGTGTAATTCTTTTCATGCACTTTCAATTGTCGTGACACATAGGCAATAACTTTGCCCTTCTGCATAAGCACACACCCCATCCCGGTGTGTGATGCATCACAATAAACTACAAATTCTTCGATTCCATCCGGTAGTGTCAACATAGGAGCATTGCTTAGCTTTTGCTTCAGAATATCAAAAGCTTCTTGCTGCCTAGGCCCCCAGTCAAACTTAATCTTCTTCTTAGTCAGAGAAGTTAGAGGTGCGGCAATCCTTGAAAAATTTTCAATGAAGCGCCTATAGTATCCTGCTAAGCCTAGGAAGCTACGAATCTCCGTAGGCGTCTTCGGCTCTTGCTAGTTCATAACAGCTTCAACCTTAGCGGGATCTACTTGGATACCATTCTCACTAACCACGTGTCCAAGGAATTGGACTTCTCGAAGCCAAAATTCACATTTGGAAAATTCGGCGTAGAGTTTCTCATGATGTAGAAGTTTAAGAATACAGCGAAGGTGTTTCTCATGGTCAGCTTGGTTCTTCGAGTAGATGAGAATGTCGTCGATGAAAACGATGGCGAATTTATCTAAGTATGGCTTGCAAACGCGATTCATAAGATCCATGAATGTGGCCGGTGCATTAGTGAATCCAAAAGGCATCACTAGGAACTCGTAATAACCATAGCGAGTCCTAAATGCAGTTTTGTGTACATCTTCATCTCTAACCTTCAGTTGATGGTAGCCTGACCTCAAGTCAATCTTCGAGAAATAACTAGCCCCTTGCAATTGATCGAACAAATCGTCTATCCTGGGCAAAGGATATCTATTCTTTATCGTGACCTTATTAAGCTCACGATAATCGATGCACAGACGCATCGATCCATCCTTCTTTTTGACAAACAAGACTGGCGCTCCCCAAGGAGACGAACTAGGTTTAATGAAACCTTTAGCTAGCAGTTCATCCAGCTGCATCCTCAATTCCTTCATCTCTGTTGGTGCCAACCTATAAGGTGCTCTAGCAACAGGTGCGGCTCCAGGGATGATGTCGATTCTGAATTCCACTTGCCTATCTGGTGGTAAACCAGGTAGTTCTTCAGGAAACACTTCAGGGTATTCAGAAATGACAGGAATATCCTCAATCTTGGGTTTCGGTTCATCAAAAGTCACTTGTGCCATGTAGATGACACAACCCTTTTTTAAGCACTTAGAAGCCTTGAGCATAGTCACTTGCTCAGGCAGTCCATACCGGGTATCTCCCTGAATGGTAAGTGGTTCACCAGACGGAGTCTTGGTCACCACTTGCTTCATGTTGCAGACAATCTGGGCCTGGTTATGAGATAACCAGTCCATGCCTAACACGATGTCAAAACCAGCTAACTTCAAGGGAAGTAGGGACAAAGAAAAAGAGTGGTTCTTAATGGATATGAAACATCCATCTAATATGGTAGAGGCGGTTTCTAATGTGCCATCAGCTAATTCCACCACATACTTCACACTTAAAGTTCTAACAGGTAAATTCAGCAATTTGCAAAACTCATTATCTACAAATGACTTATCAGCTCCTGAATCGAAAAGCACTCTAGCATAAACGTCATTTATAAGGAAGGTACCTGTTATCATATTGTCATCCTGTACTGCTTCCTTTGCATCCATTCTAAAGACCCTAGCATTGGTCTTCTTGGCCTCTTCAGGTTTCTTGTCGTATTTAGGGCAGTTGGTTTTAATGTGCCCATTCTCATTGCAACTGTAGCAAGTTGCATCCTTCAGCTTTTTGCAATCCAAGGTTTTGTGTTCCTTGGACTTGCATATCCCACAAGCAAAAGTTCTTGACTGAGTCTGCGAGTTTGATTCGAGCCTGCACTTTCCGAAGTGCTGCTTCTTGCAAATCTTGCACTTGGGCTTATCACCAGACTGATGCCCATCTTTCTTTGACTCAGATCCTTTCTTGTTATCAGCGTTTCCTCGGTGCTTCTTGTTTGACCTCCGTGAATTATCATCTTCACGTTTTCTCTTCTCAGCATCTTTGTTCCTCAGTGATCTTTGCCTGACCGCATCCAGAGTGAGGGACAGAGATATGTCAGCTACTGATCTGAAAGTAGCTGGCCGGGAGGCCTTCACGCTTGCCTTTATCTCGGGGGCTAAACCCCCAATGAAACGAGCGATTCGCTTGGGTTCCGGGGTCACCAAATATGGAACCAACCGGGACATTGTGTTAAAGCTCGTGAGGTAGGCTTGGCAATCAAGATTCGTCATTACCAATGAAAGGAAGTCTGATTCAATCTTCTCAACCTCGTCCTGAGGGCAGTAATTTTCCCTTATAAGGGCAACGAATTATTCCCAAGACATGTTGTACAATGGGATCTTCCCAGTGGCTTGAATCAGTGATCTCCACCAGGCCAAGGCCTCGCCTTTAAACGATTGCGACACAAATTTGACTATATCTCTCTCAGTGCATCCGCTGATATCCACTACCGTGTCCATCTCATCTAACCACGTCATGCAGTCAATGGCTCCTTTTTCCCCAGTGAAATTTCTGGGTTTGCACGAAACAAAGTATTTATAGGAGCAACCCTTATTACTGGGTTCTTGATGTAATGCAATCTGTTGAGATGGAGCACTGTTGTGGTTTGAGGAGTGTCGATCATCATTCTTCTTTGGTTCTTCCTTCTTGGAAGGAGGCTTGCTATGAGCCTCAGAATGTGTCTTGGGCTTTGAATGCGGTGTAGAGAGGGTCCTACTCTGAGTCCCACTATATTCTTCGTACTGCCGCTCTAAGGCCCGTGTGACTGCGCCGTCTACTAACGCTTTCAATTCAGCACCCGTTAGATTAATTCGGGCGTTATCATTATTCTCCACTGGGTGACTATTAATTTCATCAGAGTCAGCCATTTTAATTGAACTGTTACAGAAAACAAGGACAATAGTTTACTTGGGAGTTTATTATGGAATTGTCTTTTATGGCAATTCATTAACTACGGTAAACAGAGACCATATTTGGTTAATTTATTAATCATATTTATTTAGGATTTTAATTATAATTTATCCTAATTATAAAACTATAACAGTTTTATTAGTGGCACAAAAGGCCTAGTCACCAGGACAATTTAAATCATAAGCTATGATTTCAGAGAATCAAGGCTTTTAAGGTTTGAATATAGTTCATTACCTTTTTCGGATAGGGAGTTATTGCTACCACTGTCTTTTGGCTCATGTAGAAATGAGCAAGGCCCGTAGGCACTATATTACCAACGTATGGTCAAAATATGATCATCTTAATTGATGATCTAAACCCATGATTCAAAGATCATTAGATTGGGTTAGGAATCTTTTAAAGAATCCTTATATAAGAATGACGTGTGTGATTTTAACGAATCACATCTGCCAGGAGTGTTAACATGTTTTCAGATGTTAACTGGGATTTGAATCTTTTAAATAGGCTTTACCATCTTGGCCTGGTCTTATAATGACCCGAAGGCTAGGTTGTACCGTTAAGATTCTTAATTAATAAATTCATAGGCAGATTATTTCAAAAGGAATGATTTTAATTTATTTATTTCATATATAATTTATTTATGCACATAATGGCAAACATGAAATTTGTAATCTTACATTCCATTAATTTATTGAAAGATTACATATCGCCCTAAACGGGACTTTTTAAACAAACAAGTTACCCACGCAGGGGTCAAGCAACATACTAGTCCACGCAGGGACTTAAACATACAACATCATACCCTCGTAGGGGTTAACAGAAAGATAGACCCACGCAGGGGTCAAAACAAACACACATACCCACGCAGGGGTTTAAATAAATACAGCAAGACAGGCCCACGCAGGGGCTCAACTGATACAAGGAAATTACAACAACAGTGGAAGGATTCAATGGTCCTTCTTGCTCTTCCCTTTTATTAGGCTTGTCAATCCTTGGAAGAAACTTTGTCGCTCCCTGCGGTCTCGGTGAAAGTCTCGCTCGACTTGGTCCAACCTTTGCAGAATTTCTTCACGCTCTGGTGGGGAGAACCTTGGCGGCTGTGATTGTTGCTGAATAATAGGTCTAGTAGGTATCTGGTACCCATGAGTTGGGTAATCTACTCCCCAAGGAGCTCCATACTGTCCTTCCTGATGAAGGGTGTTATAGTTGGATGCTACCAAGTACGGGTCTGCTTCAGCGTAACCATAGTTGGTGTAAGTCGGCGGTCCAAATGGGTTGTACCTTGTTGATCCTGTATATGTAGGAATTGGGTTATCAAAACCCATCGGTGGTGGCTGTGGTGCAACTGGTTATGAAGGTCCACCCATTTGTGGGTCTTCCTGAAGTGGCGGATAATGACTGCCACTTGATTGTCGAGGAGAGCTAAAATGAAAGTCTCCTGCTCGTGCAGACATACGTGCTCCAGTTCTCCTACGCCTCGGCGGTTGCGGAGGTGCCGGCTGAACAGGTGGCGGTGGAGGCGGTGGCGTGACTGCCACAAATCGTGAATCCACAGAGGGATCCTGTTGCTGCTGCTGCTGGTGAGGCGGTGAATGGCGAGGAGATGTAAAATACCATTCATGCCGGTTAAACATGGCTTGAAAGCTGTCTGGACCACCGTAGGATGATCCGTGAAAAGACGAACCATCCGAGACCTCGATGGGATGGTTGGGAGTTCCGGTTGCGGGCTTGACGGGATCCGTGTCCTCGTCCATATCCTCTGCATGATCGCCGGAGTAATGATCATCTGGCCCCAGTGGGTTAAAACCGGCCCCTAAAAACAGGTGTAGGGTCACCAAAAGAATTGTGCGACAATGATCGCTGGAGAGGTATGTAGGAAGGTTGAGGGTTGTTGGGCTCACTTTCCGAATTTGGCCCATAAGAATTTTGAACGGGAGGCGTTGAACTGTGCGATACAGATCGTCTTGCAGGTTCAAAAAGGTTCCTCCGGTTTTCTCGAGGGTCAGCACTCGCAGTGGTGGTAGGAGCTCGCATGTGCGAAGGCCCTGCCTCGTGGTCATTGGGGGCGGTGATTGGCCCCTTTCCTCTTCTTCTTCGTCGAAAGAATCTTGGCGGCATATTTAGTCCTGTCAATATAACATAAGATAACGACAAGAATATATAAAATAAAGGACAAAACAAAAACAAAGTAGAATTTTCCCTATGTTATTTGTCTAGACTCGAAAATTTTGGAATGTGCAATTGTGTCATTGAGATTAAACACAAAAGGCTAGTGTTTAATTCACTCAATTTTGGCTCGGATACCAACCTGTCACACCCCGGATTTCCACGTGTCACCGGTGCGCCCGGTGGGGGAGTATCATGACGTGGTTGGCAACATAATAGTCAAACAACCCAATATTTAATATGCAGAGCGGAAGCAATTAAAAGATATAATTCAATCGAATATAATATTGTAATATCAAGTATTACAATAGTCGATTGTTTATCCACAGACGGATCGAAAATAAAATGGAAACAATAGTTCAACAGACTTCAGGCATCCTAAGCTTGCGAGACTCTTTATTGATGCTAAGGAGATAATCCAGCCTATTACGCTTAGTACCTGCATTTAATCTTTTTGGGAAAATACGTCAGTTTACACTGGTAAATACAATCAACTGACTCATTGTAAAAATGATTAAAAATTGATTTGGATGCACGTGGCATAAACATTTTATAACTTGGGATAATTATTTAATATTATAATCTTGTAAAATAATTACATGTTTCTTATGCGTTCAGTAGCCCGGTCGTGCCGGGTTAAAGATCAATAGACACACCACATTATTCTTTTGTGCACTGACGGGTGTACGCCTACACCCCGCGCTTAAGTCGTGGCCATTTCGTAAAATGATGCCAAGGATATCCGGGACATGGTCATTAACCCCCAAAGGCTTTAAGCAAACAAAACAATTTAAACGGGCTGATCAAATTATTCAATTAACCACCTAACGATGGAAGATTTGATGCCCGACCAAGCGGTATTTTATATACCGTAACCCAAGCCCGTATAGGGAAAATAAGTTAAAAGTATTTACCTGAGCAAAGTAATAATCACAATAAGCAAATGCAAGTAGCTTTTACTGGTCCTCCTAATCTGGAACGAAGGTTTATAATAACCTATTAGAATCCTAACGGGTCTTTAGTTAAGCTTAAGCTTAGACCGGTTAGTTTCAAAGATACGGTTCGTACGCACGATTAAGCGAAGACCGGATAGAATGCGATTTAGACCCGACAAGTTCGGAGACTTGCTTAATATGGGTATTTCATACACACTCTGAATTTTGAGATAAAACCGATAAGGTTTGACCCGTTCGGCTAATTTACGTAAACTTGTTACATAAACCGAACCGAACGCGTAATAAGCGTAACGGGTATCCGTAAGAGCCATATACAGTTTTCCTAAGTTAATATGCTTCAAATATGTTGTGACATCAGTAAGATGTCTTTTATTATGCCCGAAACGTATTTAAACACAACTATGCCTTGTAGGGGTAGTTTGGTCATTTAAAAGGTTATAGAAGAGTTTAAGTGTTAACCTGAGTTACAGGTCTAATATAATCAGTAAGAACACTTAGTTTACTAAGTTATAACAGTAGGGTAAAGTATATATGTGAAATTTATCAATTATAACCAAACTATGCACCGTAGGGGCATTTTGGTAATTTCACATAAGCCGAAAAGCTCAAAACTGAAGTCTGAGTTAAATAACTTTTGCTTACTGTTAAAATATTATAATTTACCTAAAATATCAGTAGGTATCACTCTTGTATGTTTAAAAATAGTCTTAGTACATGCTATGTGCTAAAAACGCTTAATAAGGCGATTAGAAGCCGTTTCCGGGTTCTATATATAAAGCTGATATTTTTATCATTCCAGAAGGCTTAAAATATGTAAAACTCATTTTATAGCCCGTAAGGGCATAACCGACAATTACCGGATTAAGCCTACGACTACAAGTTATGCTCAGCCTAAAATTAATTAAAAACCTTCAAAAATCCCAAAATAATATATTACATCAGTGGGTAATAAGTTTGATATCAAAAAGTATGTTTAAATAGGCTATATGCTAATTACGCTGTTTAATCACTAAAGAAGCTTTTAATTACGCTAATGAGCATAACTCTCAATCTACACCTCAAACTGATGTCAAATTTTGGGTGCAAGTTTATAATTCAGTAACTAAGGTTTCTACACTTTTACATTTTCAAAAATCACGTTTTGAGGTGATAAGGGCATAATGGTCAACATATGAGCAATTAACGGAATCATGCATATTAATTGGATAACTAATGAACCAAGGTGTATAATCACAGAGGGTTATACTAGCATGTAACCTAGTCCAATTAAAGCTCTAAGACATTTCTAAAACATGCCAAAATGGGTCAGAACTGAAGACAAAGCAAAAGTCAAAGCCTTGCGACTTTCGGTTCCGAACCGGGTCTAAACAGAAAATTACCGGGTTGAACATGTTTAGACATGTTATTACACTAATTACCAAGTTATATTAATGATCAAACAGGTTGTATGGGTTCTACATTACTAATTATGTATTAATTAGAAATTAAGCATTCTGTTGACTTTGTAATAGCAAGTTTGACTCGACATTAGACCTAGTTAGAGTGGGAATCAGGGGGGAACCCTTTTAAGGGTTTATTACCCACATAATTACCAACTTATAACTACTTTCAATTCGACAAATCACTGAACCATTAGTGATTAATCGTTAAGTCAACCGTTAGTTACGACGGTTTGACTTTTAAGCTAAAACTAAGCAAAAACTTAACTAAGAAAGGTTAAGCAAACTTACAAGAGTCCTATGAACAACCAGAGATGGTTTGGAATTGCACTTGAGCTCCAGAAATGATCAGGAATGCAAATGGGAATGAATGATCAATGTTGCCAACATGTGGGACGTTATATAGTGATTCAAACCCACTAGATTGTTGACATGTAAGTCTACAACTGACCACAATTCATCCACAAGTGTCCCTAAGTGTCTAGGGGTTGTTTAGGGGTCGCCCAAGATGAGGAAAATCAGATAAAAGTCGATTAGAAAGCAGCTAGCAGACCAAAACCTAAAAATTTCGGAACAGATAGACCTAGGCGTCACGCGAAGACCCCCCCTGGGGCTTCGCGTCGCGCGACACCCTTCCTGACACAAATCCAATTTTTGATTTTTATGCTTTGATCCTTGGCTCTTCAAACTTTGCTTAGACATCATTTCTTGCACTTTGAACCCTCCCACTTGACTTATAAGGGCTTTAGGACATATACCCACTTTGTTTAGTCCTCGGTTAACTTTATTGTCACCCGAAAAGTCCTAAACTTCATCGTTGACGCTTTTAACCCCTCGCATACGAATTTGATCATAACTTTCTCATATGATAACGAAACTTTATGAAACATCGTGCATTCTAGTGAGCATAATTAACCGTTACAAAGCTTCGGGTTTGTCAAAAGGTCACTCAAAGGTATAACTTAAACATGTTGACACATTTAACCCCTGTAGTTTGTAATCTCTCACTTTCTTTCATATTTAGCTTCGTATGATCCATGATTTATTCGTTTGAAGGTATGAGCATCATGTAGGGTTAATGTACAATGTATTTATTCACTGTTGACATTTAGAACTCGTATATTCACATACTTTCCATGATTGTCAACTTTAATCCTTCTATAACATTCTTTCACACGTTCAAACATTATGACACGTGTCAACACATTATAGGACGTGAATTTTTGAGGTGTTACACTAACGGGTCTTACTTAAGTTTAACTTAGACCGGTTAGTTTTAAAGAAATGTTTACGGTTCAAAACGCATGACTAAGCGAAGACCGGATTAGAATGGGATTTAGACCCGACAAGTTTGAGGACTTGTATAATATGGGTAAACTAAACACATTATGGATTTTGAAATAAAAATGATAAGGTTTGACCCGTTTCGGTTAGTTTATGCAAACTAGTTACATAAACCGTACTGTATGCGAAAAGTGCATAACGGGTAATCCAAATGAGTCATGTACAGGTTCCACAAGTTAATATGCTTTAAATATGCTGTGATATCAGTAGGATACCTTCCATTATGCCCAAAACGAATTTAAAACCAATTTAAGTCCCGAAAGGGCATTTTCGTCATTCTAAGGTTTATAAACGAGGTTTAAAAAAAAACTGTAGGTCTGGTCTAAAACCTTTTGTGAAAAAATTTATTTTATGAGGTTATAACAGCAAGATATCATACATATGTGTATTTCATTATTTATGACCAAACTATGCACCGTAGGGCCATTTTGGTCATTTCACCTATGCTTTAAAGGTTAAATTTTGGAATCTGAGTTCAAAACTTTTACTTATTGTGAAAGTATAAAAATTTACTTAAAACATCAGTAGGTAATAAGTCTTATATGTCAAAAATAGTTTTAACGGATACTATGCGCTTAAAATGCATAAAAGTCGTCATTTTGGTGAATTTTGGGTTATATAAAGAAATCTGAGTTTTTGATCAGTTTATAAAGTTCAAAATATTTTATTTATCATATGAAATCCGTAGCAAAAGGTTTGGTGTCAAAATGTTATGTAAAACTCATTTTATTAGCAAAAAGGGTATAACCGTCAATTACCGAATCAAAGCAAGAACCCCATGTTATGATCAGTCTAAAAATTAATAAAAATCTTCAAAAATCCCAAAATATTATATTATATCAGTGGGTATAAAGTTTGACGACCAAATTTGGGTTTAAATAGGTTTTATGCCGAAAATACCGTTTAATTAATAAAAAGCTTTCAATTTACGATATCGTGCATAACTCTCATTTTAGACCATAATCTGATGTGAAAATTTTAGGACATCCTTAAATATTAGTAACAAAGGTTTTTGTCCACTCACATTATTAAAAATCTTGTTTTAATATAAAAAAAGGGCATAATGGTCAATAATTAAGCATTTAACGGAAACATGCAAATGATTCAGATTATTAAGGACCTATGTTGTATAATCTCAGAGGGTTATACTAACATGTAATATGGTCCTAAAGGAACCTTAAGGCATATCTAAAACATGCTAAATCGGGTCAGAATTGAAAGTCAAAGCAAAAGTCAACTTTTGCGACTTTCGGTTGCGAACCGAGTCTAAACTTGGAATTGTCGGGTTGAACATGTCTAAACATGTTCTTACATTAATTACCAAGTTATTTTAATGTTAAAACATGTTTCATAACATCTACATTGTTAATTATGAATTTACTTGCAAAATAGCTTTCTGTTGACTTTTTAGTATTAGGTTTGACCCGACATTTGACCAAGTTAGGGTGATAATCAGTAGGTGCCCTCTTAGGGGTTTATTACCTACATAATTACCAACTTATAGCTACTTTTAATTTGACTAATGACTGGACCATTCGTGATTAATCACTAAGTCAAAGCTTAATTACGATAAGTTTGACTTTTGGTCATTAAGCTTAATAAAACTAAACTTAAGGAGTTAAGGACACTTACAATAGCTCTTAACACGTATTAGGGACTTGAGGAAACTAGCTTGAGCTCCAGGAAGTTCCAAAGATGAGTTTGGGAATGATTTTTGAGAGTGCAAGTGAACAAGTGCAATAATCAAGAGCTTATATAGGATTTTAAACATCACAAGATCATTTCAACAAAGTCTACTAGTGATTCCTGATCATCCTAGGTGTCCCCTATGCATGTAAAACCATTGGTTCAGTCCCTGTATTCGAAAACCACCATCCAAAGGCGGTGTAACCTGCTGTACATGCATCTGTCGTTTTTTTCAGCATCTGGCAGTTCTACGCGGGCCGCGTAGACCCTTTAAGAGTCTTTCACGGGCCGCGATACTCCTTGTTGACCGGATTCCAACTTTCAGCAATTGCAGTTTTGGTCCCTGGTCCTTCTAAATCTTGTTTTAACTTGTGTTTATTGCACTTTTAACCCCCAAACTTGATTTTTAAGGGTCTTGAGTCTTTAAACATTTAACAATAAGCTTTAGGTTAGTTACAAGGTCACCCGAATGGTCTTGATTTGCAACGTTGACGCATTTAACTCACATTACTTGTAATTAACACTTTGATTATTTATATGCGTCGAAACTCCACGAATTAATATCCAATATTCATACGGGCACAATATAATTGTTACAACGTTTTTTTTTTGGGATCGTTAAAAGGTCACTCAGAGGTTACTTTCAACATGTTGACATTTTTAACCCCTATGTTTCATGAGATCTTTATTTTACGCACAAACGACTTTCTAAGTTTGATAAATTATTCTTTAAAGAATACGAACGTCGTGTGAGGTCAATCAGAGGCACAAGTTAGGCATGTTGACACTTTAGATCTTTTTATTCACGTATTTACATTGTTTAACAACTTTAGTCCCTCGAAAATAATTCAGTACACATTTAAGTCCATGACACGTGTCTTCATTATATTGGTCGTGATTTTGCGAGGTGTTACAGTAATTCTTCTGCCCATCTTCCTTTCTTAGCTCCTAGTCTCTTCTTCAAATTGTTGACGATAATCTTGTTCGAGGATTCTGCTTGTCCGTTTGCTTAAGGATGTACTGGGGTGGACGTGATCATTTTGATTCCCCAATTCTTGCAAAAATCGGTAGTCCTCTTACTGATATATTGAGAGGCATTGTCACAGATTATCTCAGCTGGTACCCCAATCCTAGTCAGTATATTCCTTTTTATGAAGGATACTACTTCTTTGTCTCTGACTTGAACGAATGCCTCAGCTTCAACCCATTTAGAGAAATAATCCGTCATTGCCAGCATAAAGACTTTTCCTCCTGGAGCTTTTGGTAACTTTCCCACTATATCCATCCCCCACTTCATGAATGGCCAAGGGGAAGCAATAGGATATAGTGGTTCAGCAGGTTGATGTAATATATTGCTGTGCCTTTGACACGCATCACATATTCGAGCATATTCTGCAGCATCTTTTCTCATCGTCGGCCAATAATATCCTGTTCTCAACACCTTTGAGAATAATGATCTGCCCCCAGTATGGTTGCCACAATCCCCTTCGTGTATATCCTGAAACACTTCCTTAGTTTAGGGATCCTCCAAGCACCTCAGGTATGGTCCTGCAAGAGATTTCTTATATAGAATATTATTTATAATAATGAATCAGGATACCTTAATCCTAAAAGCCTTAGGATTCTCATCCTTTGGAATATGTCCTTCCTTGAGATATCTCACGATTGGAGTCGTCCAGGACTTAGGATCCTCCTCAGGATACTCATCATCAGGATCCTGAATACTTACTACTTTCTTATCCTAAGTTTTAAAAAGATCCATTGCAGGATATAGGATATGAAGTATTGGTATCTGGGTTCCATCCGGTATCCTGACTGATGATCCTAGATTTGCCAAGGCATCTGCTTTAGCATTATCCTCTCTCGGTACTTGTTCAAGTGTAAAAACATCGAAATATCCTGCTAATTTTTTGAGAATTTAGAGATACTCGATTAACTTCTCACCTTTGACTGCATAGGATCCGTTAAAATGGTTAGCAATTAACAAGGAATCAACAAATACTTGCAAACTTTTAATATTCATATTTCTGGCCAACTCTAATCCTGCAATCCAAGCTTCATATTCTACTTCATTATTAGTGGCAGGAAATTCACATCTAATAGCCTGGGGTAATATGTCCCCCTGTGGCGATTTTAGTAGTATACCCAATCCTACACCTCTCACATTAGATGCACCATCAGTATATAATGTTCAGGATTCTAAGGTTTCTTCTAGTTGTTGCACTTATAGGTCTACTTCACTTTGGATATCACTACTGAAATCAACCACAAAGTCTGCTAGAGCCTGAGATTTTATAGCATTTCTAGGTTCATATACTAGATCATAGGCACTTAGCTTTACCGACCACTTAGCCATTCTACCCGACATTTCAGGTTTCCTAAGCACACTTTTAACAGGATAATTAGTTTTAACATGAATCCTATGTGTTTCAAAATAATGTCTAAGCTTAGTTGATGCCATAACTGGGCTAATATCATTTTTTCTAAGTGTGAATATCTAGTTTCAGCATCTAATAAACTTTTGCTAACATAATAAACAGGATACTGCTGACCTTCATGATCCTTTACCAAGACAACACTTACTCCATTCCCTGATACTGCAAGATATAGTGACAGAGGTTCACCATCCTCGGGCTTCATGAGTAGAGGTGCACTTGAAAGATATTGCTTTAATTCCTGTAGGGCAGCTTCATGTCTTTCTCCCTGTTATGGGTGAAATTCTGAGCCCATATCCTGGGAAATATCTTGAGTTATATCTTGATTATATGATATCTGTTCATATCCGGGATGCTCATTTAGGATATTGGTAACAGCCTGAATGGTATCCTCAGGATTACTAACGGATTGTGTGCAGGAGTACGAGTCCAGGTGCCTAACGTTCACGAAGACCCTTTCTCCGGGAGACTCGGTCCAAGTCGTTCAAATGTAGACGTTAAAGCCGCATTACTCGGTCCGCAATGTTAACAATGGAATATTCAGGAGCATCCCATATTTATAGGAATTTTAGTTTGTATTTCGTTGTGATAACTGTACTCTGTAATCGATGTACGATATGAAACAATGATGATTATTAATAAAACAATGTGCTTTGGTGTTATTATATGTATTTTGATGATACTATGTGTGTAATTATGTTTGGTGATTTTACAATTCGATTCCGATTTCAAGCTCTAAATCGCTTTCTGGAAGGTTATACGCGCACAGATGCGTAAATATAACCAGTTTAATGCAAAAAACACTCTGGGATAGTGAAATAGGCTTAACATACCTTAATTAACCTTTACATAACTTAGAAATAAGTTTTGGATGGTTTGGTGCGTTGAAATCAAGGTTGTTTGATCGTAGGGACTATTTGTGTCAAACTGCGAAACTATACCGATTTACATGGTAACGAACATTCTGGAACTTGATCATAAGTTAAACATACCCTAAATATCCTTTACATAGCTTAGAAATGGGCTTTGAGGAGTTCGGTATGCTAAAATAAACTTTATTGATCAATATGGACTAAAAGCGTCAAAAAGTGCACAAGTATGCACTTTCGCGCATAACTTACGTTCTGAATACATCCGGACCTCCAAAAATTTATGTAAGCATTATAATATTATGCTTTAGTGATTGGCTTGTCAAAAATCCATTCGTCGCGTAATTTGGATCGTTTTTCGCGCTTATGTGCATTCCGTCGTAATTAGGCGAACATCGCGATCATACGATCAAACGAACCGACATCCGGCATATTTTTGGGCATGTTTCATGTCCACAATGTTTAGGCATCATTTTAGGGCCTTAAAGTTGGCTTGACGGGCCTTAAACGTGTCGAAATGGGCTTTAAACACCAACAGGGACTGAAGCTGTCAACTTTCAAAGTTTGTTTCTGATCAGAAGGGCCAGATGGCCCGCGTAAACCTTGTGTGTCCTCTTACATGGCCCGCGTCAGCCTCCCAGAACAGAATAATCAGTTTAAACAGCTGTTAACAGCTGTTTAGCACTCCAAACTCAATTCCACTTGCCTCTTCCTGATAATGGGGGGCCAATTGAAGCATCCATAACATTCCAACAAGTGTAAGGTTGTGATCATTCCCCATTCTCCAAGAAACGATCCTAACGGTTGTCTAAACACTATAAATACCTGTAACACCTCGAAAATTTACGTCCAATAATGTACTGACACGTGTCATAAGCTTGGAATATGTGAAAAAGTACTGTAGAGGGACTAAAGTTGACAAACAGTGAAACTGTGTGAATATAAGGGTCCAAAGTGTCAACAATGGATAAATAGGCTCTAAAATAACCCTACGTGGTGTTTATAATCTTAAATGATTAAATCATGGATCATATGAAGCGAAAAATGAAAGAAAGTGAGGGATTACAAACTACAGGGGCTAAATGTGTCAACATGTTGAAAGTATACCTCTGAGTGATCTTTTGGCAAACCCGAAGCTTTGTAATGATAAAATATACTCACTAGAATATGTGGTAAAAATTTCATGAAGTTTCGTTATCGTATGAGAAAGTTATGATCAAAACCGTACACGAAGGGTTAAATGCGTTAACGTTAAAGTTCGTGACTTTTCGGGTAAGCGCAAAGTTAACCGAGGACTTTACCATGTTTGTAAAAGTCCCAAGGCCCTTAACAATCAGATTTGAGGGTCAAAAGTGCAAGATAAATAGCCAAAACCACGTTACAAAGTACAGGGACTGAATTGCAAATCAAAGAAACAAGAATTGCCCTTGATGGACCCTTGCGCATCGTAAGACAAACTATGTTACGATGCGCAAGCCACTGCCAGCGACCAGAAAACCCACAGGTGCCAGTTTCAGGTCTGTTATGAGTTGTTTCCAGCTGTTTTCGATTCAGGGAGCTCACCAACGGACTTTCATGCAGTTAGGGACACTTGTATACTTCTTACAACACTACTAGACCTCTGTGGCAGCTCCAAAACAGATCAAAATCTGCATAAAAGGCAGTTGAAGTAGTAAACCAAGAGCACTTGAAACTTCAAAAATTCACAAGACCTTTCCTGGAGCTCTCTGGACGCCAAGGCACCTTTCTAGTGATCTCTAAGCTCTATTAGGACTCTTGTATGTGTTTATAACTCTTTCAAATTCGTTCTAGCTTAGTGTATTAACCGAAAGTCAAACTATCGTAATTTACACTTGACTATGAAATTAAACGAGATTGGCTCTGTCATTTCTCAAATTTAAAGTACCTACAAGTTGGTATTTATGTGTGTAGCAAACCCCTAAAAGGGTATTTTCAGATTCACACTCTAAGCATGTTAATTGTCGAGTCAAAGCTTTTCTTAAAAAGTCAACAGGAAGTGTTTTTGCAAAATTAAGCATGATTAACAATGTAGGCTACATGCAACCTGTTTGACCATCAAAATAACTTTGTAATTAATGTAATAACTTGTTTCAACATGATCAACTCGACAATTTTCAGTTTAAACCCGAATCGGAACCGAAAGTCGCATAAATTGACTTATTCTTTGACTTTCAGTTCTGATCCGTACATGCATGTTTGAGATCTGCAATAGAGCTTATTTTGGACCAATTTTATATAAGTTTAACTCTCTGAGATTTTACATCTTGGTTCAACACTTATCCTATTCATATGCATGTTTCCGATTTATGCTTAAAATTGACTATTATGCCCTTTTTACTATAAAACATAATTTTTGAAAAAGTGAAAGAGTAGAAACAGTTGTTACTGATAAATATACATGTCCTTAAAATTTGACATCAATCCGAGGTCTGGATTGTGAGTTATGCTCAATATCGCAAATAAAACGGTTTTTATTAAGTAAACGGCGTTATGAGCATAACGCCTATCAAAACCTAAATTTTTACATCAAAGTGTATCCCTACTGTTGTTATAAAATATTTTGGGATTTATAAAGATTTTTAATAATTTTTAAACTGATTGAATCATAGAGTTCTAGCCTTAAATCAATTATTGTCGGTTTTGCCCTTTTGGGCTATAAAATGAGTTTTACAAATCCTTTTGACCCCAAACCTTTTTCTACTGATTTTATTTGCTAAATAAAATATTTTAGCCTTCTGGAATTTATAAAAATCTCAGCTTTCTTTTAAAAACCCGGAAATGGCTCCAAATCGCCTTTTAAGCGTTTTTAACGCATAGTATGCACTATAAGCATATTAAACATATAAGGTTGATACCTACTGATGTTTTTAGTATATTTTTATATAATAACAGTAAATACAAGTTTATAAACTCAGGTTTCCAGTTTTGACCTTTTTGACCCTTGTGAAATTACCAAAATACCCCTAAGGGGCATAGGTTGGTTTTAAATGATAAGTTTCACATATGGGTCATAACCTATTGTTATAATATGTTGAAATAAGTATATTTACTGTATAAATCAGACCTGTAACTCAGATTTACAAATAAACTCTTTTATAATCTTTTAAATGACCAAAATGCCCTTATGAGGCATAAGTTGAGTTTAAATCCGTTTCGGGCATAATAGAAGATATCTTACTGATATTATAACATATTTAAAGCATATTAACTCAGGGAACTTGCATATGACTCTTATGGTCGCCCGTAACGCACTTTTCGCGTTCGGTTCGGTTCGGTTTATGTAACTAGTTTGCATAAATTGGCCGAAAACGGGTCAAACGTTATCATTTTTGTCTCAAAATCCAGAATGTATTTAGTATACCCATACTATACAAGTATTCAAACTTGTCGGGTCTAAATCACATTCTATCCGGTCTTCGCTTAATCGTGCGTTTAAACCGTTTCGTCCTTAAAAGCTAACCGGTCTAAGCTTGAGCATAAATAAAGACCCGTTAGAAATCTAATAGGTTATTATAAACCTTTGTTCCAGATTAGGAGCCCCAGTAAAAGCTACCTTCACTTGTTTATCGTGAATTAATACTTACCAAGGTAAATACTTTTTGACTTATTTTCCCTATACGGGCTTGGGGTACGGTATATAGAATACCGCTTGGTCCGGCATTGAATTCTTTAATCCAATTGTGGTTAAATTTATTGATATGCTATGTTTTAAACGTGCATTGTTTGCTTGAAGCCTTTGGGGGGTTAATAACCATGTCCCGGATATCCTTGGCATTATCTTACGAGATAGCCACGACCTGAGCACGGGGTGTAGGCGTACACCCGTCAGTGTATAACTCAATAATTGTGGTGTGTCTATTAATCTTTAACCTGGTCTACGGATCGGGCTACTGAACGCATAAGTAACATGTAAATCCCTTACAAGATTATAATGCATAATTATCCCAAGTTATAAAATATTTTGTGCCACGTGCATTCAAATCAATTTTCAACTCTTTTCAAAATGAGTCAGTTAAATTGTATTTACCAGTGTAAACTGACGTATTTTTCCCAAAAGATTAAGTGCAGGTACTCAACGTAATAGGCTGGCTGTCTTCTAGAGCGTCCACAATAAGTCTCGCAAGCTTGGACGACAATAAACTGTTGAACAATATCTTATTTTATTTTGATCCGCCTGTGGATCCATTTCAACTACTCGTGATATTTAATATTACATTTTATATAAAGTTGAAATGAATCTATCTTTGCTTCCGCTGTGCATTATTATATTGTGTTGTTTGTCTATGATGATACCAACTACGTCACGATACTCCCCTCCGGGCCCACCGGTGACACGTGGAAAATAGGGGTGTGACAGGTTGGTATCAGAGCCAACTCTGAGTGAATTAAACACTAGCCTTTTGTGTTTAATCTCAGTTACACAATTGCACATTCCTCGATTCTCGAGTCTAGACAAAGAACTTAGGAAATATCCAAATTTTTGTTTTATTTCTAACTTTGTCTTATATATTTTCTTGTTGTATCACTTGTTTAATTTTTGACAGGTAACAAAAATGCCGCCACGTATGAGAGGAAGAGGAAGGGGAAACGGAGCATATGTAGCCCCGAACGATCATGAAGTCGGACCTTCACACCGGCGGACACCATCAGACCACCATAACACCGATGCTCAAAACCTTTGGAGGTCATTTACTGAATCAGCTAGGCACTCAGTTTCACTGAGTACCTCACCTTCCATCCCACACTCCTTCGGGCCTCATTCTGAAGTTGGGCCCCACAACTCCCACCATTCCTATGTTCCTCTCCAAGGACACCAGTCACCCTTTGACAACCCATCACCAGTCTTTCAGGGCCTGTTCAACCCTGATGATTACCTTGGAGAACCAGTGGGTTTTAACCCACTTAGACCTGAAGACCACTTCTCTGGTGGCAACCCAATGGAGGTCGATGAAGATGCCGATCCTGTGATGCCACCATCTGGAACTCCGAACCACCCCATCGAGATTTCTGATGGGTCACCTTTTATGGGATCGCCTTACAATGGTCCCGACAGTTATGAAGAGATGTTCAAACAGTATGACTGGTCATTTATTCCCAGTTATCACAACTCTCCCCTACACCAGCTGCAGCATAACTCTCCCCTGCACCAGTCATATCACAACTCTCCCTTGCACCACCAGCAGCAGCCACTGCAGCAGCTTCAGCCATAGCAGAATCCTTCCGAGGATTCCCGATTCGTTGCGGTCACTCCACCGCCACCACCACCTCCGGTTCAGCCTCCCTCGCCCCCGAGGCGAAGGAGGGGAACGAACGCAAGGATGACCTCGCGAGGAGGAGTGCGCATCCGCACCCCTCCACATTCAAGCAGCAGCCATTACTCGCCTGTCCACGAAGAACCAGAGATAGGAGAATCTTCTCATCCCGTCTCTGAAGTAGTCTCTGCGCCAGTCGCGCCACCTCCACCACAGGGTTTTGGAGACCCAATCCCTGCTTTCAATGGCGCGGCTGCATTCAACCCCTTCGAGCAGCAGATCCCCACAGGTTACAACTATGCAGAGGATCCTTACTGGGTAGCTGCGAACTACAACTCCATCCATCCGGAAGGTCCTTTTGGAGGTCCCTGGGCTATGGGACAATCGACCTATGGATACCCATCTTATGGATATCAGCAACCGCAGCCTCTTCAACCTCCACAGTATCAGCAACCGCAGCCTCCTCAACCTCCGCTCTATCAGCCTCCCCAGCCTTCGTACTATCAGCAGCCACCGCAGGCACCAATGATGTCACCACCTCAAGTTCAAGAAATCCTTCATGAGATACAAGGGGTGCGTCAAGAAATGCGGCAAGAGTTGCAGCATGATAGGAGGCATAACCGGGGGATGTTTAAGAAGGTAGTGGAATTGCTCAAGGGGAAGAGCAAGAAGGATCACTGAATCCTTTGTTTGTTTGGTTATCTTAATGTGGTACTCATGTCCCTGCGTGGACATTTATCTATTTCTGTACTCTACCCCTGCGTGGGTATTTCTTTCTGTTCTGCCCCTGCGTGGGCATATCTTTTATTTGGGCCCCTGCGTGGGTTTGTTTATTTGTTTGGCCCCTGCGTGGGCATGTTGTTTATGAAAAGTCCCGTTTAGGGCTAAATTTGTATTGGTTTAAATTTTAATGGTATGGTTAAATTAAGTTTTTTCAGTTTTAAATTATGTGCATAAACATAGTGTATAAATAAATGAAAAAAAAATAATAATAACATTTATTATTTGATATACCATTTTAATAATATAATAAGGATCTTAAAAGGTAAAACCTAGCTGTTATGTTGTCATAAATCTAGCCAAGATGGTAGAACCTGTTTAAAAAGATTCAAATCTCTGTTAACATCTGTAAACATGTTAACATTCTTGACTAATGTGATCCGCGAAATCACACATGTCACCCTTTTTAATAAATTACTCAAGTTTATATTTGTATATATAATTGGTTGTGACATAAAGCCTACGGGTTATAACTAATGTCATATAAAACAAAAAGGCAGCTGTAGTTTATGGACTCCCTGCCAAGAAAAGGATTGATTTGTTTTAATTATTCAAACTTTAATCCTATAAGATCTAAATTTATAATTTAGAAAAGTGTCTACGTGACTAGGCCTATTGTGCCAATATTTTATTTCATTCTATGATTGAGTTACTAATACAAAGTTCTGAATGAAATTACTTAACAAATTAACTAACATGGCTTTTAATTACCATGGTTAATAAATCGTCAAGAATGATAAAACTGTTTAGGCTTCTAAATAGACCTTGTCCTCATTTTTATGTAGCAATTAAGACTACATGGCTAAGTCGGAAGAAATAAACAGTCATCCGGTGGAAAACCACGAGAATGCTAAGATACAGTTGACAGCTGCAGAATTGCAAGCACTTGTAGATAATGCTGTTACAAGGGCCATTGAGCGACAGTATAATGAGTCTGGTAGGTCTCAGAGTAGGACCCGATCCGCGCCACATTCCAAACCCAAAGTACACTCGGAGGCTCATGATAAGCCACCCTCTAAGCTAGATAAACCAAAGAAGGATGATGAAAGACACTCCTCCAACCAAAACAGTGTTCCCTTTAAGAGGGTAGTGAACGATGATGCGCCTCGTGCTAAAGGATGCACGTATAAATACTTTGTTTCATGTAAGCCCTGAGAGTTTACCGGGGAGAAGGGCGCAGTGGATTGTATGACTTGGTTGGATGAGATAGATACGGTGGTAGACATAAGTGGATGCGCGGAGAGAGACATTGTGAAGTATGTATCACAGTCCTTTAAGGGTGAAGCCCTAGCATGGTGGAGATCCTTGATCCAGGCCACCGGGAAGGTTCAATTATATAACATGTCTTGGGAGCAATTTGTTGCCCTTATCAAGGAAAACTACTGCCCGTAGCACGAGGTAGAAACGATAGAGTCTGACTTTCTGTCATTAGTGATGAAGAATCTAGACTGTCAGGCATACCTCACCAGTTTTAATACTCTATCTCGGTTGGTTCCATATTTGGTAACCCCAGAGCTGAAAAGGATTGCTCGCTTTATCGGGGGTTTAGCTCCTGAAATTAAACCAAGTGTTAAGGCATCGAGGCCTGCAACCTGATCTGTCTCTAGCTCTGACCTTGGATGTAGTCAGACTGAGAGCTCTCAGGAACTCGGAAGAGAACAAAAGGAAGCGTGAGGACGATACCTCACGGAGATCAGGAAATAAACACCAAGGAAATAACGACCACAGGAAAGGGTCGGGATCTAAGAGAGATGGGCAACAATCGAGGGATAAGCCCAAATGCAAAACTTGTAAGAAAAACCACTTTGGGAAGTGTCGTCTTGAGTCCAAATCCCAGTCTCACACGAGACCCTGTGGAATTTGCAAATCTACGAATCATAAGACTTTGGAGTGTAAGAATCTAAAGGATGCAACATGTTTCGGTTGCAACGAAAAAGGGCACATTAAGCCTAACTGCCCAAAGTATGCCAAGAAAGCCGAAGACGGGAAGAAGACCAATGCGAGGGTCTTCAAGATGGACGCTAAGGAAGCTGTTCAAGATGACAACGTTATTACAGGTACTTTTCTTGTAAATGATGTTTTTGCTAGAGTACTGTTTGATTCTGGAGCAGATAAATCTTTTGTGGATAATAAGTTTTGTGACTTGTTGAAACTGCCTGTAAAACCCGTAAGTATAAAATATGAGGTGGAATTAGCTGATGGAACCATAGAAACAGCCTCAACTGTTTTAGATGGATGTGTTATATCCATTAGGAATCACTCGTTTCCTTTATCCTTGCTTCCCTTTAAGCTAGCCGGCTTTGATATAGTCATAGGTATGGATTGGTTATCGCATAACCAAGCCCATATTATGTGCAATAGAAAGCAAGTGGTAGTCAAAACCCCGTCTTGGGAGTCACTTACCATTCAAGGGGATACCCAGCATGGATTGCCTGAGCAAGTGTCCATGCTCAAGGCATCCAGATGCCTGCAGAAGGGTTGTGTCATTTATATGGCACAAGTTACTATCGATGAGCCAAAGCCCAAGATTGAAGACATCCCTGTCATTTCGGAATACCCTGAAGTTTTCCCTGAAGAACTACCTGGTTTACCACCAGATAGGCAAGTGGAATTCCGAATTGACATCATTCCGGGTGCAGCACCGGTAGCGAGAGCACCATATAGGTTGGCACCAACGGAGATGAAGGAGTTAAGGACGCAGTTAGATGATCTGTTAGCGAAAGGTTTCATTAGACCTAGCTCATCTCCTTGGGGAGCGCCTATCTTGTTTGTCAAGAAGAAGGATGGATCGATGCGTCTGTGCATCGATTACCGTGAGCTTAATAAAGTCACTATCAAGAATAGGTATCCTTTGCCCAGGATCGACGATCTGTTCGATCAATTGCAAGGGGCAAGCTACTTCTCTAAGATCGATTTGAGATCAGGCTATCATCAGTTGAAGGTCAAAGATGAAGATGTGCACAAGACAGCGTTTAGGACTCGTTATGGACATTACGAGTTCCTAGTGATGCCTTTTGGGCTCACTAACGCACCAGCCGCATTCATGGATCTCATGAATCGCGTCTGCAAGCCTTATTTGGACAAATTCGTCATCGTCTTTATTGACTACATCCTTATTTACTCGAAGAACAAAGCGGACCACGAGAAACACCTCCGTTGTATTCTCAAACTTCTACACCAAGAGAAACTCTACGCCAAATTCACGAAGTGTGAATTTTGGCTTCGAGAAGTCCAATTCCTTGGACATGTGGTAAGTGAGCGTGGTATCCAAGTGGATCCCGCTAAGGTAGAAGCAGTTATGAATTGGCAAGAGCCGAAGACACCTACCGAGATCCGTAGCTTCCTGGGTTTAGCAGGATATTATAGACGCTTTATCGAAAACTTTTCAAGGATTGCTGCGCCCCTGACTTCGTTGACACGTAAGAAGGTTAAGTTTGATTGGGGCCCTAAGCAGCAGGAATCCTTTGACATTCTGAAGAAAAAGCTGAGCAATGCACCAGTGTTAACATTGCCCGATGGTATAGATGAATTTGTGGTGTATTGTGATGCGTCACACACTGGTATGGGCTGTGTACTCATGCAGAAAGGCAAGGTTATTGCCTATGCTTCACGACAGCTAAAAGTACACAAGAAGAACTACACCACCCATGACTTGGAGTTGGGTGCCGTTGTATTTGCATTGAAGTTATGGAGGCATTACTTATATGGAACCAAGTGTGTGATCTATTCAGATCACAAGAGCCTTCAACATTTGTTCAATCAGAAGGACTTGAACATGCGACAGAGACGATGGATGGAAACTCTAAATGATTATGATTGTGAAATAAAGTACCATCCAGGAAAGGCAAATGTAGTTGCTGACGCCTTGAGTAGGAAGGAAAGAGTTAAGCCGATAAGAATCAATGCCAAGCGCATTGAAATCAAGAATGATTTGAACAAAAGGATATTAGCTGCATAGAAGGAAGCTGTGTTGGAAGCTAACTATCCTGAAGAAAAACTGGGAGTAACTGAGGAGCAGTTATCCCATGACAAAGACGGAATGCTTAGATTGAATGGACGAATATGGGTTCCAGTTTTTGGAGGACTTCGAGATGTTATCCTCCAGGAAGCCCACAGCTCCAAATATTCCGTTCATCCTGGAGCTGATAAGATGTACCAGGATCTCAAAGCAAACTACTGGTGGATTGGTTTGAAAAAGTCTGTAGCTGCTTATGTAGCTAAATGTTTGACTTGGGCGCAAGTCAAAGCTGAGCATCAGAAGCCGTCAGGTTTATTACAACAACCTGAAATCCCCACATGGAAGTGGGAGATGGTGACGATGGATTTCATCACCAAGTTGCCAAAGACGAGAAAGGGAAATGATACTATATGGGTCATAGTGGATAGACTGACGAAGTCAGCACATTTTCTACCCATCAAGGAGACTTATATCTCCGATATGTTAGCCCAGTTATACGTTGATAAGATTGTAGCCTTGCATGGAATACCTGTGTCTATTATCTCTGATAGAGATACTAGATACATGTCACATTTTTGGAAAAGTTTCCAACAATCATTGGGCACTCGTTTAAATTTTAGTACGGCTTATCATCCTCAGACTGACGGTCAGAGTGAGCGTACTATTCAGACATTGGAAGACATGCTACGTGCATGTACGATCGATTTGGGTGGTAATTGGGATAAGAACCTAACACTAATTGAGTTCTCCTACAACAATAGCTACCACACCAGCATAAAAGTTGCGCCTTTTGAGGCCTTATACGGTAGAAAGTGTAGATCGCCCATTTGTTGGGCGGAAGTTGGAGATGTCCAACTATCAGGACCAGAGATTGTTTTTGAGACAACGGACAAGATTGTCCAGATTCGCGATCGTTTGAAAGCTACCAGGGATAGGCAGAAAAGTTATGCGGATCCAAAGCGTAAGGCTTTTCACTTCGAAGTAGGAGATAAAGTTTGCTTAAAGTATCACCCTGGAAGGGGGTGATGAGATTTGGTAAGAAAGGCAAGCTAAGCCCAAGATACATAGGACCTTTCGAGGTTATCGAACGTGTCGGGTCAGTGGCATATAAGTTAAACTTGCCTGAAGAGCTCAGTGCTATCCATAACGTGTTCCACATTTGTAATCTGAAGAAGTGTTTCGCTGATGACTCGCTAGTCATACCACATACGGATGTACATATCGATGAAAGCCTAAAATTCGTGGAAAAGCCATTGTCGATTGAGGATCAACAGGTAAAGAAGCTTCGAAGTAAGCATGTACCTATTGTTAAGGTCAAATGGGATGCCCGTAGAGGTCCCGAATACACATGGGAGGTAGAGTCCACGATGAAAGAGAAATACCCTCATCTGTTTCAGTAAATCTCGAGGTCGAGATTTCTTTTAAGGGGGTGAGGATGTAACACCTCGAAAATTTACGTCCAACAATGTACTGACACGTGTCATAAGCTTGGAATATGTGAAAAAGTACTGTAGAGGGACTAAAGTTGACAAACAGTGAAACTGTGTGAATATAAGGGTCCAAAGTGTCAACAATGGATAAATAGGCTCTACAATAACCCTAGGTGGTGTTTATAATCTTAAATGATTAAATCATGGATCATATGAAGCGAAAAATGAAAGAAAGTGAGGGATTACAAACTACAGGGGCTAAATGTGTCAACATGTTGAAAGTATACCTCTGAGTGATCTTTTGGCAAACCCGAAGCTTTGTAATGATAAAATATACTCACTAGAATATGTGGTAAAAATTTCATGAAGTTTCGTGATCGTATGAGAAAGTTATGATCAAAACCGTACACGAAGGGTTAAATGCGTTAACGTTAAGGTTCGTGACTTTTCGGGTAAGCGCAAAGTTAACCGAGGACTTTACCATGTTTGTAAAAGTCCCAAGGCCCTTAACAATCAGATTTGAGGGTCAAAAGTGCAAGATAAATAGCCAAAACCACGTTACAAAGTACAGGGACTGAATTGCAAATCAAAGAAACAAGAATTGCCCCTGATGGACCCTTGCGCATCGTAAGACAAACTATGTTACGATGCGCAAGCCACTGCCAGCGACCAGAAAACCCACAGGTGCCAGTTTCAGGTCTGTTATGAGTTGTTTCCAGCTGTTGTCGATTCAGGGAGCTCACCAACGGACTTTCATGCAGTTAGGGACACTTGTATACTTCTTACAACACTACTAGACCTCTGTGGCAGCTCCAAAACAGATCAAAATCTGCATAAAAGGCACTTGAAGTAGTAAACCAAGAGCACTTGAAACTTCAAAAATTCACAAGACCTTTCCTGGAGCTCTCTGGAAGCCAAGGCACCTTCCTAGTGATCTCTAAGATCTATTAGGACTCTTGTAAGTGTTTATAACTCTTTCAAATTCGTTCTAGCTTAGTGTATTAACCGAAAGTCAAACTATCGTAATTTACACTTGACTATGAAATTAAACGAGATTGGCTCTGTCATTTCTCAAATTTAAAGTACCTACAAGTTGGTATTTATGTGTGTAACAAACCCCTAAAAGGGTATTTTCAGATTCACACTCTAAGCATGTTAATTGTCGAGTCAAAGCTTTTCTTAAAAAGTCAACAGGAAGTGTTTTTGCAAAATTAAGCATGATTAACAATGTAGGCTACATGCAACCTGTTTAACCATCAAAATAACTTTGTAATTAATGTAATAACATGTTTCAACATGACCAACTCGACAATTTTCAGTTTAAACCCGAATCGGAACCGAAAGTCGCATAAATTGACTTATTCTTTGACTTTTAGTTCTGATCCGTACATGCATGTTTGAGATCTGCATTAGAGCTTATTTTGTACCAATTTTTATATAAGTTTAACTCTCTGAGATTTTACATCTTGGTTCAACACTTATCCTATTCATATGCATGTTTCCGATTTATGCTTAAAATTGACTATTATGCCCTTTTTACTATAAAACGTGATTTTTGAAAAAGTGAAAGAGTAGAAACATTTGTTACTGATAAATATACATGTCCTTAAAATTTGACATCAATCCGAGGTCTGGATTGTGAGTTATGCTCAATATCGCAAATAAAACGGTTTTTATTAAGTAAACGGCGTTATGAGCATAACGCCTATCAAAACCTAAATTTTTACATCAAAGTGTATACCTACTGTTGTTATATAATATTTTGGGATTTATAAAGATTTTTAATAATTTTTAAACTGATTGAATCATAGAGTTCTAGCCTTAAATCGATTATTGTCGGTTTTGCCCTTTTGGGCTATAAAATGAGTTTTACAAATCCTTTTGACCCCAAACCTTTTTCTACTGATTTTATTTGCTAAATAAAATATTTTAGCCTTCTGGAATTTATAAAAATATCAGCTTTCTTTTAAAAACCCGGAAATGGCTCCAAATCGCCTTTTTAAGCGTTTTTAACGCATAGTATGCACTATAAGCATATTAAACATATAAGGTTGATACCTACTGATGTTTTTAGTATATTTTTATATAATAACAGTAAATACAAGTTTATAAACTCAGGTTTCCAGTTTTGACCTTTTTGACCCTTGTGAAATTACCAAAATACCCCTAAGGGGCATAGTTTGGTTTTAAATGAAAAGTTTCACATATGGGTCATAACCTACTGTTATAATATGTTGAAATAAGTATATTTACTGTATAAATCAGACCTGTAACTCAGATTTACAAATAAACTCTTTTATAATCTTTTAAATGACCAAAATGCCCTTATGAGGCATAAGTTGAGTTTAAATCCGTTTCGGGCATAATAGAAGATATTTTACTGATATTATAACATATTTAAAGCATATTAACTTAGGGAACTTGCATATGACTCTTATGGTCGCCCGTAACGCCCTTTTCGCGTTCGGTTCGGTTTATGTAACTAGTTTGCATAAATTGGCCGAAAACGGGTCAAACATTATCATTTTTGTCTCAAAATCCAGAATGTATTTAGTATACCCATATTATACAAGTATTCAAACTTTTCGGGTCTAAATAACATTCTATCCGGTCTTCGCTTAATCGTGCCTTTGAACCGTTTCGTCCTTAAAAGCTAACCGGTCTAAGCTTGAGCATAAATAAAGACCCGTTAGAAATCTAATAGGTTATTATAAACCTTTGTTCCAGATTAGGAGCCCCAGTAAAAGCTACCTTCACTTGCTTATCGTGAATTAATGCTTACCAAGGTAAATACTTTTTGACTTATTTTCCCTATACGGGCTTGGGGTACGGTATATAGAATACCGCTTGGTCCGGCATTGAATTCTTTAATCCAATTGTGGTTAAATTTATTGATATGCTATGTTTTAAACGTGTATTGTTTGCTTGAATCCTTTGGGGGGTTAATGACCATGTCCCGGATATCCTTGGCATTAACTTACGAGATAGCCACGACCTGAGCACGGGGTGTAAGCGTACACCCGTCAGTGTATAACTCAATAATTGTGGTGTGTCTATTAATCTTTAACCTGGTCTATGGATCAGGCTACTGAACGCATAAGTAACATGTAAATCCCTTACAAGATTATAATGCATAATTATCCCAAGTTATAAAATATTTTGTGCCACGTGCATTCAAATCAATTTTCAACTCTTTTCAAAATGAGTCAGTTAAATTGTATTTACCAGTGTAAACTGACGTATTTTTCCCAAAAGATTAAGTGCAGGTACTCAACGTAATAGGCTGGCTTTCTTCTAGAGCGTCCACAATAAGTCTCGCAAGCTTGGACGACAATAAACTGTTGAACAATATCTTATTTTATTTTGATCCGCCTGTGGATCCATTTCAACTACTCGTGATATTTAATATTACATTTTATTTAAAGTTGAAATGAATCTATCTTTGCTTCCGCTGTGCATTATTATATTGTGTTGTTTGTCTATGATGATACCAACTACGTCACGATACTCCCCACCGGGCCCACCGTTGACACGTGGAAAATAGGGTTCTGACAATACCCATCCATCCCAACTCCAAAAACCCACAAATCTGATCTAAAAGCTCTAAGTTGAAGCCATTGCTTCATACCTGAGCTATTTGATCAAGATTTACTAGCGGGGACCCTTTGTGAGTGTTCCTTCGTTCTTTTATTGCTTTTCGACTCCGAAAGTCAAACTATGATTGACTTTCTGCGTTGACCAGTTTATGGTCAACACAAAGTTCGTTTGAACTTCATAACGTGAGCGTAATCACGATGGTTATAGTCCCTTGAGACTATACCTACTGATTACCACGTTATCTAGGCTCAGTGACGAGTCGTAGCTTCGGCCAGAATACGTATTCTTGCGTATTTTGTAACCAAACTACTTGTGGGTATCAAAACCATTTGTTTTGATACCAAACTTGTTTTCTAACTTAGTTAAGCATGTTTTAGGAGTCTATTGTTTGACTAGTGATTCGATTACTAGGTGCTACTTGATTTCTCTGGTTTACTCGAGTTTGTTGAAGTACTGTTGATTGAAGATACCTTGCACTACTGGTGAGTGCATAGTTCCCCTATTTTACTGTTTTCAATTGTTTTGGGGAGATTCATATGTATTAAATGTTTTCAAGGTTTTAACAATGGTTTCAAAACGATTTTCAATGTTTTAACGATGGTTTCAAAACGATTTTCGATGTTATAACGACGGTTTCAAAAACGATTAAGATGGTCTTTGCAAAACTAATAACGATTTCGATAATGTGAACAAACTTGTTGGTTGTAGTTACATAACAAATGACATTCATTAATTTGGCCGAACCGACCAGTATTAGGTTATGGTACCATAGGATCCGACAAATCCCGTTATTTTACTACACCCATGGTTATGTGTGGGTGTTGTGGGTAACGACTGAATCTGATGATTGTTTACTTTCCCTTTGGTGGTTCGTTAATACGAATATTACGAGTTGGACGATGGACGAGTCACAAAGGTTTGAATGTTATTAGCGAGACGACCATATATAAGTTTTTCACAATTAAAACGAGGATGATTTGGACGATTTAAACGAGTAAACGATTTGGAAACGATGTTAAACGATTTGGGTAAACGATTGGTTTGTGGCTAGTGTTTAGATAACGAGACGGGTGTAATGTAGTGAAAACATGGTAGATACGCCGCTGGTACTTCTGATATATAAGTGTTTTCAACATATTACATACCGTGGCGTTATTTAGTTCACTTGGGTAAACGATAGCGAAACGATGTCACACAACGATGTTTTCGAAGTAACATACGAGTTTTATTAACGAGTTTTACGAGATGTTTTACAATGTACTTTACTAAAACAAAGGCTTTTGGGTCAAGAATCATGGCTACGAGGTTTTATAAACTATAACCCACTTGATTTGAGTTGGTTAATTAAGTTGCAATATTACACTCTTTTCAAAACAAGGTTTTTAATAAAGTATTGCAACATTTAAACTAGCCATGAATCCGACACTCCTATAAAACCTATGTACTTGCCAGCATTTCTTTGCTGACTTTGTTTTCACATATGTTTCAGGAGTTGATGCTTGATGATGATTACTAGGATGCATGAGTCACATAGGATCTGGACGAGGCCTTAGTGACATAAATACAATATTAGTCGATATGTAACTTGTTTGTTCTATGTAAAGACAATGTTAATGTTTAATATTCAATAAAATGAAACACTTTTGTATCCATGGTTATCAAACGATAATTCTGTTACAACACGCCCCGACATTTTCCGCCGCGCTTTGTTGTTTTACGCGGTCGGGGTGTGACAGAAGAGTTGGTATCAGAGCCAATGGTTGTAGGGAATTAGGTTATTAGTAATCCTTTGACCTAGACTATAACTTCTAAGACCCTAACACAAGTTTACTTATGTTTAGATTTTTAAAACAAAACTGTCACCTATCCTTAGGTGATAACCATAACGAGAACACAAATTCGAATCCGCTTCGAAAATTAATCATCCATTCTGGGATGATTGATTACTAGGTTTTGAACCCTCTAAGTTTTCAAAATCTCGTCAAAGTTTGGGTCTAAATAATGTGAACACGTGCAAACTGGAAAAGTGAGTGCCTGTACCCTGAGTTTTCTGTCTAAGGCTAGAGTGTTCGTACAAATCCACATAATCGGACCAGTCACTCTTACCTGGGAACTCTTGGGGTGAGTGTTCACTTATAGGCGAGCATGTCTTCGCGATACATTATTTTGATTCATTTACTATGATTAGTCACTGTGTGTCATTTGTTTGTTCGAGGTAACGAACAAATGATCGCCTTCCTTATGTTTTGTCGATACCTCTTTTGTTTTTCCTAAATTTCAACCTCACTCGATTCTCATGTTTCCTTGTTAGACAATGCCTCCTCGACGCGATCCTCGAACTTTTACTATTGAAGAAATCGCAGCCCTGGTTTCTCAGCAAGTGGCTGCTGTGCTTCCCGGTGTTGTAACCCAAGTCCATGAGATATTCAACAAAAAAAATAATAACAACAACAATGCGCCGTGTAATTTCAAGAATTTCAATTCTGCGAAGCCGCTTAATTTTTCTGGGTCGCAAGGAGCAACTGTGCTCCTGCAGTGGTTTGAGAGTATCGAGAGCACATTCAGACATGTGCAGTGTCCGAATGCGCGTAAAGTTGAATTTGCTTCAAGCGTGTTTGAGAAGCGAGCGTTTACCTGGTGGAATGGTACTATGCGTGACAGAGGTGCCGAAGTGGCGTTGGCACAAACATGGGAAGAGCTTCGGGCTCTCATGATGAAGGAGTTTTGTCCCCGTCACGAAATTCGAGCTTTGGAACGAGAATTTGACGATTTAAAGCAAGATGGGGCTGAACACCATGCGTACACGAATCGTTTTGAGGAGCTCAGTCTATTGTGTCCCACCATGGTTACCCCTCTGGAGAAAGCAATCGAGAGATATATCGATGGTCTACCCGATTCTATTCTGGAGATTGTTACCGGTGTTAATCCTCCTACCCTTCGTCAAGCAATCGAGTTGTCTGCTACCCTGACTGAGACTCAAGTCAGGAAGGGTAAACTCACCCGCAAGGGTGATAAAAAGAAGGCGACTGATTCAGGGAAGGACAAGAAAAAGGGTAAGAGTAAGGAAGGAGAGACGTCGAAGAAATCGAGGAAGCGAAAGGGTGCCCAGAATTTTGCTGTTACAGCACAGACTGCTCAGAACCCGCAGAACCCACCGGCTCAGCCTCCAGCAAAGAAAGCGTATACTGGTACCGCACCTCATTGTGCTCGTTGCAACGGTCATCACGTTGCACAACAAGCTTGCAGGCAATGTACGACGTGTGGTAAACTTGGGCATTTGGCCAATGTTTGTCATTTTGGACAGAATCAGGTTGCTCAGGTTCCAGCTCCGGGTCAGGGGAATGTTGTGAGATTCCTACCGGGTTCATGTTTTAATTGTGGAGAGTATGGTCATTTCCGCAACAACTGTCCGAGACTAGTGAATGCAAACGCGAATGCTAACGCGAACCCGAATGCGAACGTCAACGTCAATGTGAATCCCGATCGTGGGCGAGCGTACAATTTGAATGCAAACGAAGCAAGGGTCGACAACGAAGTGGTTAACGGTACGTTTCTTGTTAACAATCGACCTGCATCTATTCTTTTTGATTCTGGTGCTTATAGAAGTTTTGTTTCATTGTCATTTGAACCTTTGCTTGCGATACCTAGAACTAAACTGAGGAAACCTTTATCTGTCGAAATTGCCACTGGTAAACCTGTTGTTCTAGATTTTGTTATTCGTGATTGTCAGTTGAACCTTGATAACCATCTTTTTCCTATTGACCTCACACTGATGCAACTTGGGAGCTTCGATATTATCGTTAGAATGGATTGGTTAACCAAACACCACGCTGAGGTGGTTTGTTTCAAAAAGATTGTTCGTATTCCTTTGTCTTCTGGCGCTGTTCTGGAAGTTCGTGGCGAAAAACCGTCAGTTGGTTTGAAGCTTATGTCGTGTTTAAAGGCCCAAAGGTATTTACGAAAAGGGTATGTTGCTTTTCTGGCACATGTCACCGAGGAGAAAGACAAGATCAAGAGTATTCAGGATATTTTGATTGTTCGGGATTATTCGGAGGTGTTTCCTGATGAACTGCCTGGTTTGCCTCCAGTTCGTCAAGTCGAGTTTCTTATTGACCTTGTACCCAATGCCAACCCGATTGCAAAAGCACCTTATCGTCTTGCACCATCAGAGATGCAAGAGTTATCAAAACAGCTTCAAGAGTTATCTAATAAAGGATTCATCCGACCGAGCTTTTCGCCTTGGGGAGATCTTGTCCTCTTCGTGAAAAAGAAAGATGGATCTTTTCGAATGTGTATCGATTATCGTGAGCTTAATAAGCTCACCATCAAGAATCGATATCCCCTACCTCGAATTGATGACCTCTTCGACCAGCTGCAGGGTGCTTCATGCTTTTCCAAGATCGATCTGCATTCTGGGTATCATCAACTTCGTGTTCTCGAAGAAGATATTCCCAAAACTGCTTTCCGCACAAGATATTGGCATTACGAGTTTACTGTCATGCCTTTTGGTTTGACGAATGCTCCGGCTATCTTTATGGACTTAATGAATAGGGTCTGCAAGCCTTATTTGGATCAGTTCGTCATTGTTTTTATTGATGACATCTTAATTTATTCAAAGTCTCGAGCCGAGCACGAACAACACCTTCGCTTAACATTGGAACTCCTAAAGAAGGAACAACTTTTTGCTAAATTCTCCAAGTGTGAATTCTGGCTTAAAGAAGTTCAATTCTTGGGTCATATAGTCAATGAGCAGGGTATTCATGTGGATCCATCCAAGATTGCTGCTATTAAGGACTGGAATACATCGACGACGCCTACAGAGATTCGATCTCTTCTTGGTCTTGCTGATTATTATCCTCGATTCATTCCAAATTTCTCGAAGATTGTGGTTCCACTCACTGCTTTGACTCAGAAGAATAAGCATTTTGAGTGGGGACCCAAGCAAGAAGTAGCGTTCCAAACGCTGAAACGGAAGCTTTGTGATGCTCCTGTTCTATCTCTGCCCGAGGGAAGCGATTATTTCGTTGTCTATTGCGATGCGTCCAACTTAGGTCTTGGTTGCGTCCTTATGCAACGAGGTAAGGTTATTGCATATGCATCTAGCCAGCTGAAAATTCACGAGAAGAACTACACGACTCATGATCTTGAGTTAGGAGCTGTGGTTTTTGCGCTTAAAATCTGGAGACACTACCTCTATGGAACAAAGTGTGTGGTTTTCACAGACCACAAAAGTCTCCAGCATATTCTTAATCAGAAAGAGCTGAATATGAGGCAACGACGTTGGGTTGAACTCTTGAACGATTACGATTGCGAGATTCGCTACCATCCTGGTAAGGCGAATGTCGTAGCCGATGCGCTTAGTCGAAAAGAACGAGTCAAGCTTCATTCTGTTCGAACTCTATCTGATCTTCAATCTCGTGTTCTACAAGCTCAGCAGTTTTGTGTTTCACAAAACTTAATAGGTACGGAATTACCACATCAGCTTGAGTTTAAAATCGAAGAGAAAGACGATGGTTTGCTCTATTTCATGGATCGTTTGTGGATTCCGAAACAAGACGATCTTCACACTTTAGTGATGGATGAATCTCATAAGTCTGGATATTCTATCCATCCTGGTGCTGATAAAATGTACAAGGATCTTCGTACTAAGTTCTGGTGGCCTGGTATGAAGAAAGATGTTGCCTTGTATGTATCGAAATGCCTAACTTGTCTCAAAGACAAGGCCGAACATCAACGACCTTCTGGGTTGCTTGTACAGCCAGAAATACCGGTTTGGAAGTGGGAGAACATTGCGATGGATCTCATCACTAAATTACAGCGTATATCTAAAGGTCACGATGCTATTTGGGTTGTTGTCGATCGATTAACGAAATCAGATCATTTTATTGAGATTCGCGAGGATCTATCTGCTGATAAACTTGCAAAGATTTATGTTGATGAGATTGTGACACGGCATGGTGTTCCCTTGGATATTATCTCTGATCGTGATGCTCGATTTTAATCTCATTTCTCGAAGGCCATGCAATCTGCTTTGGGAACCCAACTGAATCTAAGCACTGCTTATCATCCCCAAACAGATGGTCAATCTGAGAGAACGATTCAAACTTTGGAGGATATGCTTAGAGCATGCGTGATAGACTTTGGTGGTAATTGGGATTCTCAACTGCCACTGATCGAGTTCTCTTACAACAATAGCTATCATACTAGTATTAAAATGGCACCATTCGAAGCTCTCTACGGTCGAAAATGTCGTTCACCTGTCTGTTGGAACAAGACCGGCGAAGCTCAATTTACTGGACCTGAGCTCGTTATGGAAACAACAGACAAGATCAAGAAAATCCGCAATAATCTTGTGACAGCTAGAAACCGTCAAAAGTTTTACGCGAATTTGCGACGCAAGCCCTTAGAATTTAAAGTCGGAGACCGTGTCCTACTCAAGGTGTCACCTTGGAAGGGAGTGGTGATATTTGGAAAGAAAGGAAAACTTGCACCCCGATATGTTGGACCATTTAAGATTGTTGAAAGAATTGGAAAGGTTGCCTATCGACTAGAGCTACCTCCAGAGCTTGGATATGTTCACCCGACTTTTCACGTGTCCAATCTGCGAAAGTGTTTAGCTGACGCTGATCTTCACATTCCTCTCGACGAGATTCAAATCGATGAAACGATGCACTTTGTCGAGAAACCCGTGGAGATAGTGGAACGTACATACAAACAGTTGAAGAACAAACGGGTTCATTTGGTCAAAGTTCGTTGGGAGTCCAAACGTGGCCCAGAGTTGGGAACGTGAGGACCAAATGAAGACGAAGTATCCGCATTTGTTTTCACAAGCTTCCTCTAGTTAAAATTTTGAGACGAAATTTCCTGAAGTAGGGGAGACTGTGACAACTGTACTCTGTAATCGATGTACGATATGAAACAATGATGATTATTAATAAAACAATGTGCTTTGGTATTATTATATGTATTTTGATGATACTATGTGTGTAATTATGTTTGGTGATTTTACAATTCGATTCGATTCCGATTTCAAGCTCTAAATCGCTTTCTGGAAGGTTATACGCGCACAGATGCGTAAATATAAACAGTTTAATGCAAAAAACACTCTAGGATAGTTAAATAGGCTTAACATACCTTAATTAACCTTTACATAACTTATAAATAAGTTTTGGATGGTTTGGTACGTTGAAATCAAGGTTGTTCGATCGCAGGGACTATTTGTGTCAAACTGCTAAACTATACCGATTTACATGGTAACGAACATTCTGGAACTTGATCATAAGTTAAAAATATCCTAAATATCCGTTACATAGCTTAGAAATAGGCTTTGAGGAGTTCGGTATGCTAAAATAAACTTTATTGATCAATAGGGACTAAAGCGTCAAAAAGTGCACAAGTTTGCACTTTCGCTCATAACTTACGTTCTGAATACAACCGGACCACCAAAAATTTATGTAAGCATTATAATATTATGCTTTAGTGATTGGCTTGTCAAAAATCCATTCGTCGCGTAATTTGGATCGTTTTTCGCGCTTATGCGCATTCCGTCGTAATTAGGCGAACATCGCGATCATACGATCAAACGAACCGACATCCGGCATATTTTTGAGCATGTTTCATGTCCACAATGTTTAGGCATCATTTTAGGGCCTTAAAGTTGGCTTGATGGGCCTTAAACGTGTCGAAATGGGCTTTAAACACCAACAGGGACTGAAACTGTCAACTTTCAAAGTTTGTTTCTGATCAGAAGGGCCAGGCGGCCCGCGTAAACCTTGTGTGTCCTCTTACGTGGCCCGCATCAGCCTCCCAGATCAGAATAATCAGTTTAAACATCTGTTAACAGCTGTTTAGCAATCCAAACTCAATTCCACTTGCCTCTTCCAGATAATGGGGGGCCAATTGAAGCATCCATAACATTCCAACAAGTGTAGGGTTGTGATCATTCCCCCTTCTCCAAGAAACGATCCTAACGGTGGTCCAAACACTATAAATACCCATCCATCCCAACTCCAAAAACCCACAAATCTGATCTAAAAGCTCTAAGTTGAAGCCATTGCTTCATACCTGAGCTATTTGATCAAGATTTACTAGCGGGGACCCTTTGTAAGTGTTCCTTCGTTCTTTTATTGCTTTTCAAGTCCGAAAGTCAAACTATGTTTGACTTTCTGCGTTGACCAGTTTATGGTCAACACGAAGTTCGTTTGAACTTCATAACGTGAGCGTAATCACGATGGTTATAGTCCCTTGAGACTATACCTACTGATTACCATGTTATCTAGGCTCAGTGACGAGTCGTAGTTTTGGCCAGAATACGTATTCTTGCGTATTTTGTAACCAAACTATTTGTGGGTATCAAAACCATTTGTTTTGATACCAAACTTGTTTTCTAACTTAGTTAAGCATGTTTTAACATGCTTAGCTCGTCACTTTTTAGTTTAGTGCTTGTGTAGAGTCGTAAGTCAAGCGGACTAAACACCCGCTTAGACTTTCGAACACGACCCGTTTGGTCGATCTTTAGGATCCGACCAAACATGGTTAGTGACCATAGTCGCTTAGGGAATAACCTTCCGAGGTTATACCTTATGGTCACCTAAGTTAGGTAGTTGTATGATAAGTAGTTTATATGCCTTAGGTAAATTACCAAAATACCCTTTTCATGTATAATTGGTAATTAGGCTTATGTAACCTAAACTTTTGTCACATAACTGATTATACAACATGATTAAACATATATAGGCATATAATACTTGTCATAGGACTAGTTAGACGTCTCGAACGCGCTTTGCGCGCGCGACATGTTAAAGTAGCATAAGCTACCTTAATTGGTCGCGATGGGTCGAAAGCACTTAGGTTAGGTTCCGATTTGGAATGTAGGCTTTGTTAAACCATATCACATGAGTTCCAACACTCATTTGGTTTACAAGACCTCATTCTGTCCGATCTTCCGATTTAGGCGTCTATTGTTTAACTAGTGATTCGATTACTAGGTGCTACTTGATTTCTCTGGTTTACTCGAGTTTGTTGAAGTACTATTGATTGAAGATACCTTGCACTACTGGTGAGTGCATAGTTCCCCTATTTTACTGTTTTCAATTGTTTTGGGGTGATTCATATGTACTAAATGTTTTCAAGGTTTTAACAATGGTTTCAAAACGATTTTCAATGTTTTAACGATGGTTTCAAAACGATTTTCGATGTTATAATGATGGTTTCAAAAACGATTAAGATGGTCTATGCAAAACTAATAACGATTTCGATAATGTGAACAAACTTGTTGGTTGTATTTACATAACAAATGACATTCATTAATTTGGCCGAACCGACCAGTATTAGGTTATGGTACCATAGGATCCGACAAATCCCGTTATTTTACTACACCCATGGTTATGTGTGGGTGTTGTGGGTAACGACTGAATCTGATGATTGTTAACGTACCCTTTGGTGGTTCGTTAATACGAATATTACGAGTTGGACGATGGACGAGTCACAAAGGTTTGAATGTTATTAGCGAGACGGCCATATATAAGTTTTTCACAATTAAAACGAGGATGATTTGGACGATTTAAACGAGTAAACGATTTGTAAACGATTTGGAAACGATTTGGAAACGATGTTAAACGATTTGGGTAAACGATTGGTTTGTGGCTAGTGTTTAGATAACGAGACGGGTGTAATGTAGTGAAAACATGGTAGATATGCCGTTGGTACTTCTTATATATAAGTGTTTTCAACATATTACATACCGTGGCGTTATTTAGTTCACTTGGGTAAACGATAGCGAAACGATGTCACACAACGATGTTTTCGAAGTAACATACGAGTTTTATTAACGAGTTTTACGAGATGTTTTACAATGTACTTTACTAAAACAAAGGCTTTTGGGTCAAGAATCATGGCTACGAGGTTTTATAAACTATAACCCACTTGATTTGAGTTGGTTAATTAAGTTGCAATATTACACTCTTTTCGAAACAAGGTTTTTAATAAAGTATTGCAACATTTAAACTAGCCATGAATCCGACACTCCTATAAAACCTATGTACTTGCCAGCATTTCTTTGCTGACTTTGTTTTCACATATGTTTCAGGAGTTGATGCTTGATGATGATTACTAGGATGCATGAGTCACATAGGATCTGGACGAGGCCTTAGTGACATAAATACAATATTAGTCGATATGTAACTTGTTTGTTCTATGTAAAGACAATGTTAATGTTTAATATTCAATAAAATGAAACACTTTTGTATCCATGGTTATGAAACGATAATTCTGATACAACACGCCCCGACGTTTTCCGCCGCGCTTTGTTGTTTTACGCTGTCGGGGTGTGACATTCGTTACTATAAATAGGTGGGTATATCAGATCGAATAGGACATCACAACTACACTCACTACACTCTCACACTTGTTCTCTCGCAATTTTCATTTTCACAAAAAGCATTGTAACACTTAGCGATCTGGTTAATATCCTGCACTGTATCCTGACGTTTAAAGCAATAAGAAGAACAAGGCAGCTGCGATTGTCAGCTCCCGAAGTTTTATGCCGGCGATCTAGATTGATCAAGGGCTTTCCTCGTACATCTCGTGTCATTTTCCTTTACTTTTTGCTCATAGTTTGATCGTAGATACAACTCAATATCCTGAGCCGTATCCTGAAAATTGTTTTTCTAAACAACTTAACTAGCATATTTCCAACACACTTTTTAGCACACTACCTCACTTAACTAATTTGATCACTTAATTGCTTCGGTAATTTTTGACCAAAACAATTTGGCGCCCACCGTGGGGTAAGTGGTGCTATCTTTACTAAAAATCTTTGTGAAATCGTTAATCGGTTTTCTGTTTTCAAAACTTTTTGCCACATTGTTTACAATGGCCTCAAGATCAAACATGAGCTCATCCACTGTGTCTGCTACAACTTCTGCCACTACCGGTTCGGTGCTTCCACCACCTCCTCCAAGGATGCCAGCTTCTTCACAACCTCAGGATATTATCCCTACTCGGAGTATTCAGGGATCTGCTCCCGTTTTAGCTTCTAATGATGAAATTCTAACCTTATTTGGAAGTGTGTAGGAACAGATGAGGCAACAACAGGAAACAAACCAAATGCTGTTAAGAGAAATACAACTCTTAAAGTCTAGCTCGAGCAGATCCGCTGAGGATATTGTTACTCCTTTACAACCCAGAACTTTGAACTTCAGTTCGGCTGTGTATACTGAGGATAATAGGGGGAATATTGTGCCTAGCCATTCCCAGAATTATACTCCTGAAATACCCTCCTCGATCAGGATGTCAACTATGAGGAGCTCAGGATATGCTTTAGGATACGGCCAGAATCCTTAGACTGGTAACGTGTCAAATAATAATATTCATGCTACTAACAATGGTGGATCTTTGCAGGATGCAGGTATGACGTCAACATTTAATAGGGAGCTTCAGAAATTGAAGGACATGATATCCAGTGTACCTGGAGTGGTCCAGCCAATTCTGAAAGTGTCCCAAGACAGCCACAGGATATCTCGTTTTGCATATCCTATCTATGATGCTGAGATCCCGAAGAGATTTCAAACCCCCAACATGAAGCTCTATAATGGGACTACGGATCCTGAAGAGCATATTGCCTAGTATAGAGAAAGAATGGAGATTAATCCTATCCCTCCGGAGCTCAAGGAAGCATGCCTATGCAAGGGCTTTGGTTCAACATTAACAGGATCGGCCTTGAAATGGCTCTTGAATGTTCCTCCGCATTCGATTACATCATTTGCTCACTTAGTGAATTTATTTAATAGTCAATTTTCTTGTAGCCGGAGTTTTGAGAAACTAACAAGTGATCTCTACAGGATAACTTAAGGACCTCAGGAATCCATAAGGGATTATGTGAACAAATTCAGCAGGGACTCCTTAGATATTCCACATCTTGATGTTGCAACAGCCGTGCAGGCTTTCAAGATGGGACTACAAAAGGATTCCCAGTTTTATCAGGATCTTGTGATGAATCCTTGCAGGAACTTGGACGAAGCTCGAAACAGGGCCTTGAGATATCAGGCTGGAAGATGATAGGAAAATGCAAGAAAGGATGAACTCATCCACTACCTATGAGTCAACTAATAGGAAGTCAGAATCCTCGTTCAAACCATATCGCTCTAAGCCGTATGGTAGAAATGACAACAAGAAAGTGAATGTTGTTGAAGACGAGGATCCTGAAGAGTATCCTGAATTATCTGAATATTGCTTTTATGTTAACATTCCTGGATTAATGTATGCTATGCAGGGTTTAGGAGGCAAAGCTAGGTGGACTCGAAAGAATCAACAAAAAGCTGATTGGAAGGATAAATCCAAGTGGTGTGCCTTCCACGAAGATTTCGGACATATGACTGAGGATTGCATTGCTCTAAGAAAAGAAATAAGTTATCTTCTGAGCAAGGGATATCTAAAGGATCTCCTAGGAAGAAAGAAGAATAAGGGTCAGTATACTGAGAAGGATCTTGAACGAGCAGCATCACCTCCTGCGGATGCCAAGATAATCAACTTTATTTCGGGAGGATCCGACATTTGTGGGACTTCGTATTCTGCGGCCAAGAGGCATGCAAAAGAGGCCAAGACTGAAAGGGGAGACAAACCAGCCAGGATGACTACCCTCACAACTGATAAAGTGATCACTTTCGACAGTGATGACAGGGATACTGTCCAGGATCCTCACCATGATGCTCTTGTAATAACATTATATGTGGCTAACCATTTTGTACGCAGGATATTGGTGGATAATGGCAGCTCCGTCAGCATAATCCGACTAGAGACTTTGAAAAGAATGAATGTATCTCCAATGGATATCACTTCGAAATCCACCGTGCTTGTTGGGTTCAGTGGAGAGGCTAGGAACACTGTTGGAGAAATAAAGTTACCAGTATATGTTGAAGGGGTCAACTCGATACAACGTTTCTGTGTGATGGACTCCCTATCCTGCTATAACATCATACTGGGCAGGCCATGGATCCATGATATGAAGGCTGTGCCATCAACTTATCATCAATGCATCAAGATCCCTACCCCTTGGGGGGTTGTCAAGGTTGATAGTGATCAGCAGGAGGCAAAAGAATGTTACTCATCCTCAATGAAATCCTCAACCAAGCTTAGTACAGCATAGCAATTAAAGATGCGGGCCCAGGATATCGTGGAGGCTTCAGAGCAGGATATGAAGAAAGTTATCCTGGATCAGGATAATCCTGATATCTCGGTGCTCGTAGGAACCAATATCCCTCAGGATATTGAAGAAAAATTAACTAACTTTTTGAAGTGCAGGATGTCAACATTTGCATGGAAGCACGAGGATATGATAGGTATATCCAAAGACATTATCACTCACAAGCTTGGAATTGACAGGTCGTTCAAGCCTGTACAGCAAAAGCGAAGGAAGTTCGCCCCTGAATGAAATACAATTATCCAAGAGGAAGTTGAAAGATTGTTAAAGTCCAAAATGATCAGGGAAGTCAAGTTTCCAATATGGCTAGCAAAAGTAGTCGTAGTACAGAAGAAAAATGGGAAATGGAGACTCTGTGTAGATTACACAGACTTGAACAAGGCTTGTCCCAAAGACCCATTTCCTCTTACTCATATTGATGCAATGGTGGATGCTACTGCCGGGCATGAAATGTTAACCTTCATGGACGCATCCTCAGGATTTCAGCAGATTCAAATAGAGCCTTCGGACCAGGAGGATACTGCCTTCATGACACCAACAGGTATTTATTGTTATACTGCTATGCCTTTCGGTTTGAAAAATGCAGGTGCAACATACCAGAGATTGGTGAACATGATTTTCAAAGATAAGCTGGGGGACACAATGGAGGTATACATAGACGATATGGTAGTAAAATCGAAAAAGGCTGAGGATCACCTTCAGGATATTAAGGGAGCATTTGATATCCTGGATCAATATAACATGAAGCTAAATCCTGCTAAGTGCCATTTCGGAGTGGGGGCAGGAAAGTTTCTAGGATATATGGTGACCAAAAGAGGAATAGAGGCAAGCCCGGAGCAGATTAAAGCCATCTTGGATATCAAATCACCTTCAAATATGAAGGATGTTCAACGGTTAACAGGGCGAGTTGCAGCATTGAACAGATTTATCTCAAGATCCTCCGAAAAATGCAAAGAATTTTATGATATCCTAAAGAAAAACAGGAAGTTCAAATGGGGAGAGAAGCATGAAGCAGCCCTGCAGGATTTGAAGCAGTATCTTTCAACTGCACCTCTATTAATGAAGCCTAAGAATGGTGAACCACTGTCCCTATACCTCGCAATATCAGGGAATGCTGTAAGTGCCGTCCTTATAAAGGATCATGAAGGTCAGCAATATCCTGTTTATTATGTTAGTAAAAGTTTGTTAGATGCTGAAACTAGATATTCTCACTTAGAAAAGTTGATACTAGCACTAGTAATGGCATCAACAAAGCTTAGACATTACTTTGAGACACATAGAATTCATGTTAAAACCAATTATCCTGTCAAAAATGTGCTTAGGAAACCCGAGATGTCAGGCAGGATGGCCAAGTGGTTAGTAAAGTTAAGTGCTTATGACTTAGTGTATGAACCTAGAAATGCCATAAAATCGCAGGCTCTAGCTGACTTTGTGGCTGATTTCAGTTGTGACATTCAGCATGAGGTAGATCTAGAAGTACAATAATTAGGAGAATCCTCAGGATCCTGGACATTGTACACTGATGGAGCATCTAATGTTAGAGGAGTAGGATTGGGAATACTACTAAAATCTCCATAGGGGGACATATTACCCCAGGTTATTAGGTGTGAATTCCCTGCTACTAATAATGAAGCAGAGTATGAGGCTTTAATTGCAGGATTAGAGCTAGCTAAAAATATGAATATCAAGAACTTGCAAGTATATGTTGACTCCTTGTTAATTACTAATCATTTTAATGGATCCTATGCAGTTAAAGGTGAGAAGTTAATCGAATACCTCGATATTCTCAAAAAATTAGCAGGTTATTTCGATGTTTTTACACTTGAACAGGTACCAAGGGAAGATAATGTTGAAGCAGATCATCGGTCAGGATACTAGAAGGAACCCAAATACCAATATTGCATATCTTGTATCCTGCAACCAATCCTCAGGATAAAGAAATAGTAAGTATCCAGGATCCTGTTGCTGAATATCCTGAGGAGGATCCTAAATCCTGGACGGCCCCAATCATAAGATATCTCAAGGAAGGACACATCCCTAAAGACGAAAATCCTAAGGCATTTAGGATGAAGGTATCACGATTCACCATTATAAATAATGTTTTGTATAAGAAATCTCTTGCAGGACCATATCTAAGGTGCTTGGAGGATCCCGAAACTAAAGAAGTGCTTCAGGATATACATGAAAGGGGTTGTGGTAACCATACTAGGGGAAGGTCATTATTCTCAAAAATATTGAGAACATGATACTTTTGGCCAACGATGAGGAAAGATGCTACAGAATATGCTCAAAGATGTGATGCATGTCAAAGGCACAGTAACATACTACATCAACCAGCTGAACCATTATATCCTATAGCTTCTCCTTGGCCATTCATGAAATGGGGGATGGACATAGTAGGGAAATTACTAAAAGCTCCAGGAGGAAAAGTCTTTATGCTGGCAATGACTGATTATTTCTCTAAGTGGGTAGAGGTTGAAGCATTTGTTCAAGTCAGAGACCAAGAAGTAGTATCCTTTATAAAGAGGAATATCCTGACCAGGTTTGGAGTACCAGCTGAAATCATTTGTGACAATGGATCCCAGTTCATAAGCAAGAGGACTACTGACTTTTGCAAAAGTTGGGGAATCAAAATGATCACATCTACTCCGATACATCCTCAAGCAAATGGACAAGCTGAATCCTCAAACAAGATAATTGTCAACAACTTGAAGAAGAGACTAGGAGCCAAGAAAGGAAGATGGGCAGAAGAACTACCCTTTGTTTTGTGGGCTGATAGAACAACGGTAAAGAATGCGACTGGCCAGACTCCGTTTTCCTTGGTCTTCGGAGCAGAAGTAGTGATCCCAACAGAGATGGTGATACCTACTGCAAGATCTATCCTCTGGGATCCTGGGCAGAATCCTGAAGCTTTATGCCAGGATTTGGATACCATAGACGAGATGAGAGATGCAGCAAGGCTAAGGATGGCAGCATATCAACAAAGGATATCCAGAGCATATAACAAGAATATAAGGACTAGGAGGTTCCAAGTTGGAGATTGGGTGTTAAGAAAGGCTTTTCAAAATACCATTAATCCTGCCGATGGAAAGCTGGCTCCAAAATGGGAAGGACCATATGAGGTTGAATCAGAATCAGGAAAAGGAGCATACCGACTCAGGAGTATGGAGGGAGATATGCTACCAAGATCCTGGAACGCTATACACTTAAAGCTCTATTTCAAGTAAGAATAGAATTTAATTTCTATCTCAGAATGGTATGTATTCTATCTCTCTTAAATATATTTGAATTCGTTTATTATCTTGAACCCAATACTGACTTAGGCATCGGAGGGGTGTTAGCCAAGCTAACACCCACCTTAGTTTAAGGTTGTTTTGCAGAATATGTTTCAGGATATAGCTCCAGGATACACGCTCAGGATATTTCGAAAGATTAGAGGATTGGCCCCCTCTCTCACGCTTAAGGGATCCTGATCCCTTCAAAGGTTTAAAGGTATTCACCTTTCTCTCGAATTGGGTTTGAACACCCCGCCTGGAGCGCAAGTCATCTGGGGATAGTTCAAGGTAACGGGACCAGTTCATGTAAAAGTGGCTGACAATTTCGTTACTATTGGCTATATCCTGGATCCTAAAGGTATATGAGGATTGATCACCCTCTCTCACGAAAGGGTATTTTCATACCCTCTAAGGTTTAAAGGTTTTCACCTTTCTAAGACTTGGAGTTTATACACTCTCTCCTGTACCGCATGAAAATCAGGGTTTATCCCCAGCATATTGAGGGTTTATCCCCAGGATATGAGGGTTTATCCCCAGCATACTAAGGGTTTATCCTCATGATATCAAGGGTTTATCCCTGGATATTCAGGATCTATTCAGTAAAACTAAAGTATGACTACATTCCTATGTTGAACACAGGGGACATGTACCACACAATTTAAAGAATGAGTTCGAATTTATAAGTGTGCACTGGGGACATTCCTATGGTGGAAAATTGGATTTGACTCTTTGGGAATCTCTGGTATGATCTTTCCTTTTTATTTGGATAACTTGAATTTTACAGATTATGTGTCAGTATCCTGGGCAGGATATCTTTCAGGATACATTTACAATGTGTTCCCAAGAATGTTCAAACAAAACTGTTTTCATAAGTAAAATTCATGTGGTAAAAGTATAACAACAGAAATAAAGCCAAAAGTGGGTTATATTATTAACGTACCAAAAGATGTGCTCTTGGTTTCACCTCAAACCAAGGACCATCCACCAAGAGCACAAACAGTTCCTTACCATATTTACTTAACAGTTGAAGGTTTTGTCTCAAACCGAGACCCATCCACCTCCAACTGTTATATTGTTCAAAAAGCAAAACATACTAACATTGATGACCAAGGGCTTCGACCTGAAACTCAGGATACCCCCACCTTTGGCCATCATATTGTTCAAATGCAGGAAAGTAAAGTGCAGAAAAAGTAAATTGTTTTAGGGTTACAGACCAACGATCAAATTTAAAAAAGTGGGCTCCGGCCTTGGCACGTATATCCATCATCGCCCACTTGAATGCCCACACACAGCGGCATCTTCTCCAACCTTCTTCGTCTTCTCAGCCTCAGCATCCTGAGCAGCATCCTCACCAGCATCCATTTCAGCATCTGTACCAGCATCCTTCTTATCTCCAGCCTTATCCACCACCTCTGCTGACTTAGAGGACTCACCAGCTTCAGCAGGATACGGCACAGCCTTGCCTCCAAGCTCCTTCAGCTTTGCCACCCAGGATTCGACCGGCCAGGATGGGCACACAAGGCCTGTCTCCTTGGCCTCATAAGCCATATTGATGCGGGCTTGTAGCAGGGAGACTATAGCGGAGGCCTTGATTCCTTCTCGGAAAGAGACCATGGCCTGTTCATGCTCCATTTGGACGGCGGCAAGTTTGAGCTCAGCATCCTGGGTAACCTTCTTCAGCTTGTCCTCATAATGTCGGGTCTTCACCTCGGCAATGGCCCCTTGGTCAACAACGGTGGTCTCGAGTTGTTTGATCCTGGCTTCTTGGAAAGCATTCGTGCTGCAAGAATCGGTGTAAAGGTGGAGCAGATGCTGGAGGCCCTGCACATCAAATTCCAGGTATGAGTCAAAATATATTAGTCAGGATATCCTGTCAGGATATCCTATCAGGATATATGTGCAGGATATATATGCAGGATATAGTCACAGGATATTACCTTGTTGAGGAAGGATGTCATCGGCTCCAGGGAGTCAGAAAAGCTGAGTTCTTCGTACGAGAACCCCTCAGGACTTGGGGCACTGACTTCAGAACCTTTCCTTTTTTTGCGGTAGAAGCACGAGTCCTCGGATTAGCCTTGGGAGCCGGGAGCGGTTTGGAGCTGGTGGCAGCAGGGGTCTCCTTTTTGACGATGACTGGAGTGGGGTAGCTGTCAAGTTCGTCAAGATCAAGGAAGACCAGAACTTTGCTGGAGTCTGCATACAGGGAGTAAAATTTCTCCTAAGTATATCAAATAAAAATATGTATGCAGGATATTGTGCAGGATCCTTACCAGACATGTTTGAACTGGAAAGAGGGCTTGGAGATGGTGGAGACGGGTTAAAACTTCTTTCAGCCTCTGGGAGGAGTCTGATAGCGTCGATTCTCTTCTGTGACTCAGCAAGGGGAGGTGAAAGCTTCCTAAAATCAGCTGTGTACAAGACAATAAAAAACAGATTGATCAGTTCAGGATATGAAACAGGATATAAGGCAGGATCATCCTTAAACCCTAAATCCTACCCTTTCTCAACCACTTCACCGGATATTCCGTTCCACCAGGGATTGAGTCTCTTTTTACAAAGAAGAACTTGGATTGCCATTTCTCCTCGTTCCTGGTGGCACGAAGTATCAGCGGTTCACCGGAGGTGGAATAAAACAGAAATCTATAGGATCCGTGGCATCTAAGCCGGTATGCTAGGGGGAGGTCATGAACGGAAAGGTCAGGAATGTGATTCTTCTTGATCTAGTCAAGAATGGACAAGACTCGCCAAAGCATCGGCATTGTTTGGCTAAAAGAGATTTTCGTAATATTGAAAAACTCGGGGATAAAGTCTGGATAGGGGAACCGTAATCCTAAGGTGAAAGGAAAGGCACTAAAACACAACCACTCGTCGGAAACCATGTCCGACCGGATTTCCCGGTCAAACGGCCGGAATATCGTCCCTTCCGGGAAGATACCGGAGGATTTGAGAGCCGACAAGTGGGCACTGTCAAAGGTACATATTTCTTTCTCCGGATCCTGGAGAAGATTCTGTTGGATGAATGTGGGAGCAGAGTCACCAGAACTGGATCTTGTTTGTCTTGCCATTTGACCGACTGTGTTTTAATCAAAAAAGAAAATGAAGATGAAGATTAGAGAGAGAATGTTTACCTTTTTCCTTATCAGTAACGGTTAAAAAAGGGATGAGGATGAGAAGTTATAGGGAGCAATGAGTAAATATTGGCTGAGCGGTTACAAACGGTCACATCATGGGTCTAATCTCTTAATTGCCTCGTTCTTCGTAAAAAATATAACCGTTAGTGACAGGATACTAAACGGTAACATTTTTTGGGGACAATTGTTAAGGGTGAAATTCTGAGCCCATATCCTGGGAAATATCTTGAGTTATATTTTGATTATATGATATCTGTTCATATCCGGGATGCTCATTCAGGATATTGGTAACATCCTGAATAGTATCCTCAGGATTACTAAAGGATTGTGTGGAGGAGTACGAGTCCAGATGCCCAACGTTCACGAAGACCCTTTCTCCGGGAGACTCGGTCCAAGTCGTTCAAATGTAGACGTTGAAGCCGCATTACTCGGTCCGCAACGTTAACAATGGAATATTCGGGAGCATCCCATATTTATAGGAATTTTATTTTGTATTTCGTTACTATAAATAGGTGGGTATATCATATCAAATAGGACATCACAACTACACTCACTACACTCTCACACTTGTTCTCTCGCAATTTTCATTTTCACAAAAAAGCATTGTAACACTTAGCGATCTGGTCAATATCCTGCACTGTATCCTGACGTTTAAAGCAATAAGAAGAACAAGGCAGCTGCGATTGTCAGCTCCCAAGGTTTTATGCCAGCGATCTAGATTGATCAAGGGCTTTCCTCGTACATCTCGTGTCATTTCCTTTACTTTTTACTCATAGTTTGATCGTAGATACAACTCCATATCCTGAGCCGTATCCTTAAAACTGTTTTTCTAAACAACTTAACCAGCATATTTCCAACACAGTTTTTAGCACACTACCTCACTTAACTAATTTGATCACTTAATTGCTTCGGTAATTTTTGACCAAAACACTCCCCATTCAAACTTTTTGTTTTTCTTTAGGATATCATAAAATTCCTTGCATTTCTCTGAGGATCTTGATATGAACTTGTTCAATGCTGCAACTCTTCCAGTTAGCCTTTGCACATCTTTCATGTTGGACGGTGATTTGATATCCAGGGTAGCTTTGATCTGTTCCGGGCTCGCTTCTATCCCCCTTTTAGTCACCATATATCCTAAAAACTTTCATGCCCCCACTCCAAAATGGCACTTGGCGGGATTTAGCTTCATATTGTACTGGTCCAGGATATCAAATGCTCCTTCAATATCCCGGAGGTGATCCTCAACCTTCTTAGATTTTACCACCATATCGTCAATGTATACCTCCATGGTGTCCCCCAGTTTGTCTTTAAACATAATGTTCACCAATCTTTGGTATGTCGCACCTGCATTTTTCAAACCAAAAGGCATAGCAGTGTAACAATATGTACCTGTTGGTGTCATGAAGGCAGTATCCTCCTGATCCGATGGCTCCATTTTGATCTGCTGGAATCCTGAAGATGCATCCATAAAGGTCAGCATTTCGTGACCGGTAGTCGCATCCACCATCGAGTCGATATGAGGCAGAGGGAATGGGTCTTTAGGACATGCTTTGTTTAAGTCTGTGTAATCTACACAAACTCTCCATTTCCCATTTTTCTTCTGGACCACAACTACATTTGCTAGCCATTTGGGAAACTTGACTTCCCTAATCATCTTGCTCTTTAATAATCTCTCAACCTCTTCCTGGATTATTATGTTCCGTTTGGGAGCAAACTTCCTTCGTTTTTGCTGTACGGGCTTGAAAGATCTGTCAATTCCGAGCTTGTGGGTTATAATATCCTTGGAAATTACTGTCATATCCTCATGTTTCCATGCGAATGTTGACATCCTGCATTTCAAAAAGTTAGTCAATTGATTTTCAATATCCTGAGGGATATTGGTTCCTACGAGCACCGAGATATCCGGATTATCCTGATCCAGGATGATTTTCTTAACATCCTGCTCTGAAGCCTCCACGATATCCTAGGCTTGCATCTTTAATTGCTATCCTGCTTTGGACTTTGTGGAGGATTTCATTGAAGAAGAATAACACTCCTTCACTTCTTGTTGGTCACTTTCCACCTTGACAACCCCCCAAGGGGTAGGGATCTTGATACACTGATGATAGGTTGATGGCACAGCTTTCATATCATGGATCCACGGCCTACCCAATATAATATTGTAGCAGGATAAGGAGTCCATGACACAGAACCGTTGCATTGAGTTGACTCCTTCAACATATACTGGCAACTTTATTTCCCCTACAGTATTCTTGGCCTCTCCACTGAACCCTACAAGTACAGTGGACTTGGAAGTGATGTCCATCAGAGAGATGTTCATCCTTTTCAACGTTTCTAGCTGAATAATGTTGACAGAGCTGCCATTATCCACCAGTATCCTGTGCACAAAGTGATTAGCAACATATAAAGTTATTACTAAACCATCGTGATGGGGATCCTGGACAGTATCCCTGTCATCACTGTCAAACGTTATCACTTTATCAGTTGTGAGGGTTGTCATCCTGGTCGGCTTATCTCCTCTTTTTGCCTTAGCCTCCTTTGCATGCCTTTTTGCTGCAGAACAAGAAGTTCCACAAATGTCGGATCCTCCTGAAATAAAGTTAATTATTTTGGCATCCTCAGGAGGTGATGCTGCTCGTTCAGGATCCTCCTCAGTATCCTGACCCTTATTCTTCTTTCTTCCCAAAAGATCTTTCAAATATCCTTTTGCTCAGGAGATAGCTTATTTCTTTCCTTAGAGCAATGCAATCTTCCGTAACATGTCCAAAATCCTCATGGAAGGCACACCACTAGGATTTATCCTTCCAATCAGCTTTTTGTTGGTTCTTCCTAGGCCACCTCGCTTTGTCTCCTAAACCCTGCATAGCATACATTAGTTCAGGTATATTAACAGAAAAGCAATATTCTGACAACTCAGGATACTCCTCAGGATCCTCATCTTCAACAGCATTCACTTTCTTGTTGTCATTCCTGCCATATGGCATAGAGTGATATGGTTTGTATGAGGATTCTGACTTCCTATTAGTTTATTCATAAGTTGAGGATGAATTCATCCTCTCTTGCATCTTTTTGTCATCTTCCAGTCGAATGTATCTTAAAGCTCTATTTCGAGCCTCGTCCAGGTTCCTGAAATGATTCATTACAAGATCTTGATAAAATTGGGAATCCTTTTTGTAACCCCATTTTGAATGCCTGCACAGCTGTTGCAACATCAAGATGCGGGATATCCAGGGATTCCCTGCTAAACTTGTTCACGTAATCCCTCAAGGATTCCTGAGGCCCTTGAGTTATCCTGTAGAGATCATTGGTTAGTTTTTCAAAACTTCGACTACAAGAAAACTGACTATTAAACAAATTAACTAAGTGAGCAAATGATGTAATTGAGTGAGGTGGAACGTTTAGGAGCCATTTTAACGCTGATCCGGTTAGAGTGGAGCCAAAACCCTTGTAAAGGCATGCTTCCATGAGATCCGGAGGCATAGGATTTATTTCCATCCTTTCCCTATACTGAGCAATATGCTCTTCAGGATCCGTGGTTCCGTCATAGAGCTTCATGTTGGGGGTTTGAAATCTTTTCAGGATTTCAGCATCATAAATAGGATACGCAAACTGGGATATCGTTTGGCTATCCTGGGACACTTCTGGAATTGGCTGGACCACCCCAGGTACACTGGATATCATGTCCTTCAATTTCTGAATCTCCCTAGAGAATGCTGATGTCATACCCGCATCCTGCAAAGATCCAGGACCATTAGTAACAAGAGTATTAGTATTATTAGACACGTTACCAGCCTGAGGATTCTGGCCATATCCTGAAGCATATCCTGAACTTCTCATAGTTGACACCCTAACCGAAGAGTGTATTTCAGGGGTATGATTCTGGGAATGGCTAGGCACAATATTGCCCCGGTTATCCTTAGTATATACTGCCGAGCTGAAGTTCAAAGCCCTGGGCTGCAAGGGAGTGACGATATCCTCAGCAGGACTGCCGGAGATGGATTTCAAGAGTTGTATCTCTCTTATCAGCATCTGGTTGGTCTCCTGTTGTTGCTTCATCTGATCCTGTATACTACCAAACAAAGTTAGAATTTCATCATTAGAAGCCAAAATAGGAGTTTCCCTTGAGACAGCGGATCCTTGAACATTCTGAGTAGGGATAACATCCCGAGCCACATGAGTTTTAGTCCTTCTTGAAAGATCCTGGGGCTGTGAGGAAGCTTGCATCCTCGGAGGTGGTGGAAGCACCGAACCAACTGTTGCAGAGGTTGTAGCAGACACGGTAGAAGAGCTCATGTTTGATTTTGGGGCCATTGAAAATAGCGTGGCAAAAAGTTTTGAAAATAGAAAACCAAGTAATGATTTTGCAAAAGCTTTTAGTAGAAATAGCACCACTTGCCCCACGGAGGGCGCCAAATTGTTTTGGTCAAAAATTACCGAAGCAATTTAGTGATCAAATTAGTTAAGTGAGGTAGTGTGCTGACAATGTGTATTAAAAATATTCTGACTACGGTGTTTATTAAAACAGTTTTCAGGATATAGCTCAGGATATGGAGCTATATTAACAATCAAACAATGAGTTGTGTTAGTGCACTACGTCTATTGACATTGTCTTGTATCATGTAATAGGATAGGATAGGATTATCAGTGCCCGAAGTTCGAGAAACAGATTTTCAGGATATTGGAGGTGATTCCGCTTGAAAGTGCAAGGAGTCATTTCAAGCTAAATCAGAACTTTCTGATTCCGCTTGAAATCACCCTTGACCACTTGGAGCGAAATCAGCCTACTATATATAGGGCATTTGTGTTTTCATTTGGTACGGTTCCAGAATTTGTAACGAGGTGCTACCAAAGTTTGTCAAGGTTGTAATCTCTGTTAATATCAATCAAAGTGACAAATTAAAGAGTATCAAGCTGTTTTCAAGTCCATTTCACTGATTCCGCCTTTGAACCGGATATAAAGCTCTTTTGAACGACTCGTTTGGGTCATACAACGATCCTACAAGTGGTATCAGAGCTCAGAAAGAAGAGTTTAGCTTGATATCATTAGTTTTCTGACTTCTACACCTTCTTTCTTCAACAGAACAAAATTTAACGGTCAAAACCTGATCAATTTTTCACACACTGTGTAAAAGTGCATATTAACAAATCCTTGAAAGTTATACGACAAAATTCGGCCCAAAAATGACTAAAATTGACTTCCGAAGTGATTCCGCTCGAACGAACAGATTGTGATTCAGCTTCAAATTATCTGGTTTCGCTCCAAAATGTTGATTCCGCTTCAAAATTCTTTCTGGTTCCGCTCCAGCTTGCTATTCAGCTTGAAATTTCTAAGTGATACATGTGATTCCGCTCCAAATTGCAATCTTAGTGATTCCGCTTGAACGAGTGTCTTCTGATTCCGCTCAAAACATACTATTCAGCTTGAAATTGTAAGTTATTACGCTCGAAACAGTGGTTCCGCTTGAAAAATACAGCTGATTCCGCTCCAAAGTGTTATCCTAGTGATTTCGCTTGAAAAACATAGTCCTGATTCAGCTTGAAAGTGGATTTTTGGTTAAAAGTCTGATTTCGCTTGAAAGAGTTAATCAAGTGATTTCGCTTGAACTGCTATACAAGTGATTCCGCTCGAAAACCTTATTTCGCTTGAAAGTGGACTTTTTCACGTCAAGATCATTTCACGACAACCGAGTGTCAGTTTATTTCAGATTATTTAATATTGATTGTGTTTGTTTGTTTTTGTCCAGGTGATTGAAGATATATAAGTTGAAAATTTCAAGAAACTGTTTGAAGATGTCGAGCAGCGGTGAAGAATTTTACAACATGTTCTACAATACTTTTACTTCAGAATCATCCGAAAGAAGATCTGAAACAAGAGAATATTCGAAAGAGATTTCAGAGAATTTGAAATATGAGAATATGTATGGAAACCAACAGAAACAACCAAAGCTAATGAAGATTGAAGATTATAACTGGTGGAAAAATCGATTTGAGGGTTGGGTAAAAGCTTTCGCTCCTGAAAGCTTGTTAAAATTGAAAAATGGATATACAGAACCAGTGAAAGAAGGAGGAGAGTTAGTAGATGAAAAAGAGTTCACAGAAATAGATATAAAAAATGTTGTAGCTGAATACAAAATGATTACATTGATAAAACAGTCAGTGAGAGAAGATATTATTACGTTACTTGAACAAGAGAAAACATTGAAGAGTTTATGGGAAGCTTTAGAAAGAAAATGTGTAGGTACTTCTGAGATTGTAAAAAACAAAAAGAAACTGCTACGTAAAGAATTTGATTTATTTGATTATATGAAAACTGAATCTGTTTGTAAAATGATTAAGAGATTTGGGCATCTGAAGATGGAGCTGGCAAGACACAAAATCACATACACTCAAGAGGAGTTGGTCGACAAATTGTTTGATGCATTGCCGAAGAATCAAGAGTGGCAATACTTTGCCTTAATGTTGAAAAACACAATCAAGCCTGAAGAGTTAACAGTAGATTTGCTGATCGAAAGACTTGAAAGCCATGAGTTGGAGATAAAGAGATCTAAAATCAACAATCCAGTTCATCAGCAGAATGTGGAGCTGTACTACCGAGGAAATCTACCACAAGCTGGGTCTCCAAGAACAGCATTTTCTGCAGAAAGCTCAAACTCCGTGAACAATGAAAGTTCTCACAGTGGATCGTCTTCAACAATTTCAAGCCAATCTGCTTCAAAGAATCTATTTCAATGCAACATTGCAGTAGATTTGAAGAATATTCAAAATTTCAGTGAAGAATCTGCTAAGCAGCAGATGGTTTTTCTAGCTTCAGTTCTTGAATCATATGAAAGCCTTGTGGCTGGTAAGATAGGCAACACCAACCTAACGAAAGAAGACTACGATCAAATAGATCCTGAGGAGATGGAACTGATCGACATAAGGTGGTGTATGGCCGGTGCGGTGAGAAGGGCACAACGTTTTATGGAGATCACTGGAAGAACGTCTATTGGTGGACCTTCTACCAAGTTAGGCTTTGACAAATCCAAAGTGACATGTTTTAAATGCAAACAGAAAGGTCATTTTAAACGGGAGTGCAGAAATGCTTATGCTGATGATACTGCTAATCCGTTCAAGGAAGATTACTACAAGAAAGCAATCTATCATCAGAACAAGTCTGAACCTCCAAGAATGAAGCAAGTTGAAGAAAAATCAAGAGCTCTGGCAATTATTCATGACGATGAAGGTTATGACTGGAGTCAAGTTCTCCCTAAAGAAGATGCAGTTGGATATGCATTTGTAGCTAATGTTGATCAAGATAGATGGTGGAAAAATGATTACGCAAGATGGGAAATCGAAAAATTCAGGGAACCATTCAAAGAAGCCCAAAGAGCCAAAAGATGGAATGACGAATTGGAATGTTACATGGATCCATGGGGTAATCCAGTTGTTGACCCATCAAAGGTGGACTTTGAAGCTGTAACAAATTTGCTTCCAAGTCAGGGTACTTTCAACACAAGAAGGTTATCTGATAAAGAATATTTGCCGGATTTGGAGAGCAAGATAAAGGAAGTTTGCGAAGTGAGTCTACCAAAGGTGGTAGAAATGAAGAAGAGAAAAGAAGAAGAGTTGAAAAAGATGGTAGAGGAAGTAAAGAGTAATGCAAAGCTTGCTGCTGAGGAAGAGCAGAAGATTGAAGTAGAACAGAAAGAAGAAAAAGAAGAGAACAAAGAGGAAGATCAGACAGAAGAACCGGTGCTAAAAGAGACTGAGGTAAATGAATCTTCTGATCTATTGAATGTTGAAATTGTTGATAAAAATGAGAACAAGTGCAGGAATTGCATAGAAATGTGCAAAGCCTGTATTGAAAAAGATGACATTATAAAAACAAAAGATATTGAAACAAACAAACTTGAAAATGTTTTCACAATAAAATGTAAAGAAATGATTGAAAAAGAAGAAATTTTGAAACTAAAGGTTGAAAAGCTGACACAGAAGTGTCAAGATCATGAAAAGGATAATGATGTGTATAGACAATTGTGTTAAGCAAAATGTGATGATTGTGTTGAAAAATAAACTAAATTTCAAGATTTTCAAAAAGAGTATGACTCTTTAAAGTGGTCGAGTCAGAGAGTACAAGAGGCTTATGATACTTTGAAGAGCCAAGTCAAATGTTTTGACCAAAGATTGTCTGAAACTTTAGTCACTAAAGAAATGTATGAGAGAAAGTTTAAAGAAAAGCAACTTGAGTTAAACAAGTGTGTTGATGAAATTGCTAATCTTCAAACAAGTTTTGGCTGAAAAAGAAAAGATTGTTACCAAATTTCAAAGTTATCATAACTCTTCGTACATTCTCGAACGCATTTTCAACATCACACCAGATGACAAAGATACTGACAAGAACAAAAAGGGTATTGGTTCAGAATTTCATCACGTACCACCACCATTGAGAAACAATTATACTTTTTATGATGAGGAAAATGTGGCAAAAAGTCTGAACATAGTTAACCAATTACCTGAAAATATTGATGTGACTTACACCAAATCTGATGAAGCTGATGATTCAGAGGTGGTAAGTAAGGTTGTTGATAGTGTTTTGAAAGATGAGTCTACAAAAGGTAAGTCTGAATCACAGGATGAAAATGAAGGTAATTTTCATGATGAGTATTTGAAAAATATAAAGTCTGAGAAAGTTGTGAATGATGATTCAAAAGGATTGGTATATACCATGATTGAATCGGATAAATTATTCTTAGACATTGTATTCCCGATTCAAAATGTGATTTCAGAGAAAATTGATAAAGTTTTTAAGATGGTTGAGATTGACAAGTCAGAAATTTCAAAGTTTGCTGGTAAAGGTCATAAAACTTTTTATAACAAACCTTGTTTTAAAAAGAAAAACATGAAGGCTGGGTTGGGTTATAGGAAAAAACAAGGTTGGAAAAGAAATGAAACTCCAAATTTTCAGGCAAAAATGAGTTTTGTTCAAGGAAAAAGTTTTGAAGAAGAGGAAAAACTCAAATTTAGACAACAGTCTATTGAAGAGTTTTGTGCTCAAAAGAAAAAGTAACAACCACAGGTCAAAGATGTGTCCAAGAGAACATGTTTCAAATGTGATCAAATAGGACATCTTGCACGAAAGTGTCCGAATCTGAAACCTATGGATGTTGATAAAAAGAAGCCTGAAAATATTGAGAAACAAAAATCTGAGGGTGTGAAACAAAGGTCAGCCAGATTTGATTCAAAACAAACTTGGAGGTACAACACAAACAAGTTTGCTTTGAATCAAACTTGGAAACCAAAACAGACCAGGTCTGATTCAAAACAAACACAGATTTTTCACACACCCAGAATCAGAACAACTCAAAGTTGGAAAACAACTGTTGATATAACAAGATCACAAGAGTTTTGGAAACCAAAAGTTGTTGATTAAAAACAAAATGTTCAAAAAGATTCACATTTTTACAAAAGAGGTACTCCGAAAGATCAAAAATGGAGTGCTAAGAAACAAGTAATTTTGGTAAAAGATGAAAAAGTTGAAGTTAAAGTTGAAAAAGTTTTTGATGAGAAAGATTTTCCGAAATTGAATGATACATATTGTGTTGAATTGCCTAACGTTCAACAGACCTGGGCTAAATTGTGACAACCCGAACTTCTAAGGATTAGCAACCCCGGGTTCCTCGACCCCTCGACCCCTAGTTAGCACGGTTACATGTTATGCTTTATTTATTTGCATGTTATGCTTAATCATTTATTAATTCTCATTTATTAAGCGTTTATGCGTTGCGTTAAACATCTATTAGTTCTATAGGGTTCCAAGTGCGTTTATTTGTAAATTGTGCATCATACTTGTATTACAATAGGTTAAACATACTTGTTCTTCTAGCCGTGCACGTCCCGGGTATCAGAACTCTCATCGGCCCAAAGTTGGTGTAAGCCCCAAACCTTTTACCCAAACCGTTTTGGTTGTCAAACCTCTTGGGCTTAGGCCCAGTTCGATCAAAGGAAACCACCGGCCCCTTATGTACGTATTATATGTAACCTTTAGGCTCGACCCAATCATGTTTTGCATTGTTGTGAGGTATCGGCCCAATTCAGTGTTTTGTTAGCAAACAATGGGCCCGATCTCTTATCCATATAATCACATGTATACGTAAATAGTTATGTACACAAGTGATACAAAACCTACTTCTCCACCTATTGTGCGACGGCAGGCACCCCCCCCCCCCCCCATTGTCGAAGATGTTACCCTATCCCAGTCAACTAACGGTTAGTACATGTAATGTTGTTGATTGTTTCTTTGTGAGTCTTTAATTAACAAAGTGTGCAAGTATGTTTCTAAGATATTGTATGCAAAAGTGAGTATAGCAATATGTGATGTTAAGAATCCATTATATGATGAGTATATTAATAACCGATTGGCATGATGATGTACATATGTGGTATTAATCTGTTTGGGGCATGAAATTGTAGACTAGTTAATTATGTGGTCAACTAGAGTGACATATGTGTAGTAATGATACTGATGACAAGATAAGGATTAGGGCCTTTGGGAATTGTGAATAATCAACCCACTCGGTGCATATATGACAAGAAACTAGGGAATTGTGTTATTATGTTAGTATTGAATGGTGTAGAGCTTTGAAGCACAACTAAAACAGATTTGTTAAATAATGAAAGTCTACTTAAAAATTTGTGACACTTGATATCTAGAAGGTGTAAGGAATTAACCAAGATAGTAAATATCTATACCATGTGTTTATGCCTCCTGATATTGTTAGATGAACCAGGTCGAAACACACTAGGCCAGATACCTCGCTGATTGTTGTATACCATTCTGATGTTCATATTGTACTTGGGCCAATTATGGCTGTTGGGCCGAGCAGGCTGGTAGCGGCACATTTGGTTGGTGGGCCGAAGTTGTAATATTCATGAACCTAATTAACAATGTGGAATTTACATGTATATGTAGTGGGCCGGGACGGATTAGGTGCATTGGTTGGGTCTTGTGCGGGATTAAACATGGGCTACGGGTTAAACGGGGGCCGCGTAGTTATTGTGTAGCTGGGCCGAGCCATGTTGTAAATAAATACACCTTTGTAATTGGGCCACACTCGTAGGTAAACTAAACACCCACTTGATAAATTGTAACTTGTGTTATACGTATGGATTGGGCCTTGCTTGTAACCATGAATCGAATTTACCTATTAACTGAACACATGTTAAGTGATTACTTGCTAATATTGGGTTGATGGATTAACTGGTATGATTCGAACTATATGGGTGTATTACGTGCACCTTGGCTGTGTGATATGCGCAGTGAACACATAAATAATTGCTACGTGATGTGAGATACAGTTTACGACATGTAACCTATTAGAATGCATGATATAATCATATGCAAACTGATTGATTTCAAAGGAAGTTATGGTCTGTGTGTAGCACGATTCCTTGCTACGATTTGCTTGACGCTATATGCACTACTTGTACGCTACTTGTGTAAATGTGGAATATGTGACTTATGAGCATACAAACTGATTATCTTTGGTGACCACGGTAGGGCTTGGTTGACCAACTTGGAATGGGTAAAGTAACTTAATAAACCGAGCAATCTAAGGTGAGTTCACTACATTCGAGCATGCGTCCCAGTGGTTGGGGACAGTCAGTGGGTAACCCGAGGAGGGATAAGTCTTTTGGGTAAAAACGGGTATATTGGTTAATATTCTCACCTATCATTCTTGTAAGTCCCTTATATTGTTACCTGGAGGGTAACGGGTATTAGTTGGTAGCGCTAATTAGGTTTGGCACCCTCACACCGCACCTAGAGAGGACGGATGTGAACTAATGACCCAGTCGGCCCAGTACTGGATAGGAGTACGTGGGAAAGGGCAGTCATGTACATCAGGAGCCGTCTTGTTCGGAATTGAGATATTAACAATATTACTTGCATTTGTGAGTGAACTATTTTACATACAACTGGTAACAAACGTTTTCTAAAACTGTGAACTCGCCAGCTTTGTCTGATACACTTGTTACATGCTCACAGGTCGTTAGGTACTTGGGAACAGGAACTTGCTGGCTGGAGGGCGTGAGTGGTCATGGTTGCATTGATGGGTTTATTTATCAAACATTTATTTACTAGGGTTGTTTGGAAAGTAATTACATTATGATACGTTAACGCTTCCGCTGAACTTGATGGTTTTTGAATTACTTATGTTTGGAATTTATTACTATTAAATGATGAAACTTTATTTTAAACTTGTGATACAATGTAATTGGTGGCTCATTGCTAGTCGTCACACGCCTAACAGGGACACTCCCTAGGTGGTAATTTGGGGGTGTGACATAAATTGTTCAAGTAATCAATTAGTCTGAATGTGCAGGTGCTCAAGACAACTGAATATTATCAAGTGGAGTGTCGGAGCAGCCTGGCACAACAGGAAGAGAAGGCTTTTGGTTGAACAGGGAGATTGTTTGTTTTTCTGTACATACTTAAAAAAAATATATTGTGTGTTGATTGAATACGCCGAAACCCTCACGGCTGAACAAACATGATTACTTTCACAAGATTGAAAAACGGTTTTCAAACTGTCGAAAATCAATGGGTTGTAAATCATGGGGGTACATTAGATTTTCTGCAAATCAGAGCACGAATAGCAGAAAATGGATGGCGAGACAAAGCTATCAGTATTGGTTGTCAAATTTTCTTTAAATGGTTTTGCATTTTAGGGGGAGATATATTGTTGTCAGAAAATACAAAAACATTAGAAAATTTGAAAAAGCCAAAAACATGATAAAATTCAAAAATTGAGTTTTTGCGTAAAAAGAGGAAATGATAGTACATCAGTAGATAGTTACAGTATGCTAAAGAAATGTAATGATTAAATAGTGTTAAACAGTCTCACTGATGATATGCCGGTAGATTTTTATACATTTAGTAAACTTTTTCGGGATATAAACATAAATTCAAACTTGCTTATTTCGTGGGGAACACTACTTGGATATATAGGTAACCCCTGAAATCTCGCTTGAAGGACCCCTCTTTCTGAGATACTAGGTCTTTATGCTTAGTGATATCTGGGGTATTATTCCGGGACTTCTGCTGAATGGAAGTTCTGACCTAGTCCCCGAATAATACTTTCTGCATTGCTTGAAACATAGCACCGCCCTCAGCAAATTGATGAAACAATAAAATTGATAGTCATTGCTGTTGAAACAAAAGATCCTCTAAAGGGGACACACCAAAAAGTTGAGTCATGATCTCTCTGCTGAACGGTAGTTCTGACCTGAGCTCTCATGATTCTTCATAATTTATTAACCCCTTACAGATATCATCTAGGTATACTCACCTGTAAGACTGAATATTGGGATCTGGATACGGGAGTATATTCAATAGGTGGGACACATGAATGAGTTTAAGTTCTTAAAATACCTAATTCGTATCCTGAATCAGTTGAAATTTGTGTGAAAATTTAAGTGGATCAGTATATCGACAATCTAAGTTAATTGTTTAATTCTTAATGTGTAACTAAGCTCAACGATACTTGTAACTTGTCAGAAACTGATATGATCCTCTAACGCGAACTCAAACAAAAATATTGTCTGTAAATATGTTTGTACATATTTTGTTATTGCTTTATATTTCAGAAAATCACAAAAAGATTTTTGATTCTGCTTTATTTTCGACAACTGATGTCTGAGTGCTGAGTTTCAAAATCCAAAGTAAGCTGATTGTGTTTCTGAAAATAAAACAAGTTCATTAAATTGAAACTTGAATTAAAAATCAAATATCAAAAACAGTTTGTGATATCTCTAAGGTCATTAATTTGGACTTGGATGATTAACTGTGAGGGAGTTGGATTCTTTAACACTGCTAAATCATTCAGTATGTTGATAGGGAGAGTGGATTAGAGAATTTGATTGATGATATAAAATGTTGTTACTTATATATGTATGAGTGATTGCAGATAGTCCAGACTACGATCCCGAGAGCAGAGTCTAAGGGGGAGTCTGAAGACAAGCTTGAAGCAAGAGGAGTTTGTAGATGGAAAGCTAGGTGTCGATCCCAAAGCACGGAAGCTTGACGAAAGGGGGAGCCTGAAGCTGATAAGAGAAGAAAAGGATTGATGGATGCTTTCAATGTTACAATTTGGATGAGAAGGCAGAATGATCAAGACTAAAGATGTGTCATGCTGAAGACTAGACACTGAAGACTTCGTCAATATCCGAGGGGGAGTCTGTTAGTGCACTACGTCTATTGACTTTGTCTTGTATCATGTAATAGGATAGGATAGGATAGGATTATCAGTGCCCGAGGTTCGAGAAACAGATTTTCAGGATATTGGAGGTGATTCCGCTTGAAAGTGCAAGGAGTCATTTCAAGCTAAATCAGAACTTTCTGATTCCGCTTGAAATCACCTTGACCACTTGGAGCGAAATCAGCCTACTATATATAGGGCATTTGTGTTTTCATTTGGTACGGTTCCAGAATTTGTAACGAGGTGCTGCCAAAGTTTGTCCAGGTTGTAATCTCTGTTAATATCAATCAAAGGAAATTAAAGAGTATCAAGCTGTTTTCAAGTCCGTTTCACTGATTCCGCCTTTGAACCGGATATAAAGCTCTTCTGAACGACCCGTTTGGGTCATACAACGATCCTACAACCTGAAAAGTAAATGGTGACACGAGATGTACGAGGAAAGCCCTTGATCAATCTAGATCGCCGGCATAAAACCTTGGGAGCTGACAATCGCAGCTTCCTTGTTCTTCTTATTGCTTCAAACTTCAGGATACAGTGCAAGATATGATGCGGACCAACTAAGTGTTACAATGTAATTTGAATACAAGTGTAAGTGTAAGTGTAAGTGTTTGTGAGTGTTTGCAGCTAGTTGAGAGCAAGAGTGTACAAAAAAAATTGTGTCCCCTATCTGATCCGCTCAATCCTATTTATAGTAAAATGAAACTAACAAACTAGCCTATAAATCCGGGATATAGCGAATATTCCCTTTGTGAAAGTTGTAGTCCACGTCATCCGGCTTCAACGTTCCTATTTCAACAGATTTGCCCGAGTCTTTAGGAGAACAAGTCCATCCGAACGTTACATGCCTGCCTCGTTAATCTACACGCGAGCTTAATTAGTTATTATCAGGATACTGCATCAGGATGTTACCAATATCCTGATCCGGTATCCTGATCACAATAAAAGAAATAAAGTCAGAATACTATGCAGGATATATGTTAAGAAAACCACCCATAACAATAGGATTAGAGATAGGGATGGAAATTGCATTTAAATTCGAGACTTCTCTCCTTTAAATCCTCATCCGCAGATCCAAGCAGGTATTCTCTCCTCCTTTTTCCTTGATCTTCTCTTCTCTGATCCTCTGTTCTCTGAATATTCATGGCAAAGATGACCCTTCGTTCCTCACCTGCCAAAAATCTTGATCACAATAGCCCATTGAAGAGTCAGGGTTTAACCAAAAACCCTTCAATGGAGCTATGCCAATTCACCGATCCTGATATCGATCGGATACTGATGTGTGCTAAACAGACTATAAAATATTAACTAAATTAGACTCTCTAAACTAGACACTATAAAGCTTTAAATTTATAACTAAGACTCTCTAAACCTAAACCACACAACCGGCAAGTGTACCGATCAATGTAGTATAGCCTAAGGAAGTCTGAGTGTCGAACCCTAAGACTCTATCGAATTACGTAAACTAGACTATGACAAGACACTGACGGACGCGACTTAACTTGTTTATTTGCTTTTGGGGGGGTTACTGAAAACTAAGGAAATCTATATTAACTACTAAATCAAACTAAAATTATACTACGAACGACTTAAGATTGTGGACTTTTACTTATATGAGAATTGGACCACCTAGACAAGAATCCTGGATTGTTTTTAAGAAATTACCGAATAAGTTAAATGCAAGAGTTATGGAACCGGGATCTTATGATACTAAACCTATTAAGAACCAACGAGGCCCCTCGACCCTTCTCAAGGAGAAACCTGTGGCACTACCTAGGCCGTTAATCCTACCGGTTATTAGATTTCTTCCCAGTCCTCTAATTATTGTGTAAGTACCCTAATGTTGACCTATTTCTTCCCAGTCCTAGGTCTAGGGTAGTTTAGATTAATTACTTTGACTTGATAGACTAATAAAACCGACAGGTAAACCAAGACATAACCTTTCCCAAGGCCTATCTAAAGCAATTCGCCGGGTAAGACCTACCAATAGCCCCTCACTTCCCAGATATCGGAACTAGTAGAACACTAAAAACTAGCAAATTATTATTAATTACTTCTAGAGGTTATCGCGAGATTCTCCCTAAAGAGTGAAGGTTTTCTTATGTGATATAGACACTCACTGAAACCCTAAACCCTAATATGACTCTATGTTGTGATATAGACCGTCACTAAGAATCATATGAAGCAAATAAAAACAATGAACCAATTCAAAGTATGCATATACATCAAAGAATTAAAATAAACTTCTTACTAAACACAATCACCCATAACAATCATGCAAATAACATAAACGGTAAAACTCTTTATTCAATCCATTCAACTCATATAGGTGGTTTTAGAAAATTAGCCAAGCATATTAAAGTATGAAATCAAATCAAAGTTATCAAACAACGAATTCATCGTAATAAGTTTCAAACAAGTAATCGACAAAACAAGGGAATGGAAAACCCGATTGATCTTCGATTCTTCACTCTCAACTCGTACCGATGATTCCTTGCCTTCAAAAGCTCCGAAATTGCTCTAAGAATGCTCTCCAATTGCTCCAAAAACTTCTCCAATTCGTAACTTAGGGTTTTATTAGATTTCTTGGTTTTTATAGCAAACCCTAATCTCTAAACCGACCAGGCGATCATATCTTACCAGTCGCGTAGCGCGACTGGTCTTCCTCATGTTCTCGCGCTACGCGAGCACCTCAAAAGTCAACAAAGTCAACAACCACTCAGTCGCGTAGCGCGACTGAGCATGTCTTCACCTTAGCGCTACGCGAGGGACTTTTTTTCACAGAATGTTTTCTTCTAAACTCAGCTCCAACTTCAAAAATCTTCAAAATTATTCTAACACTTTAATGAATGATTCCGGGACTTGACTTTAAACACTTTAGCTCGGTTTTCTCTCCAATTTCATCACTTTTATGTATCAAGACCTGGAAAACGCAATAAAGATCAATAGCACGTAATTCAACACTAAACTAAGCTAAAAATAACGATAAAACGTACAAACTATACACCATAAAAGTATGTATTTTGCAATACATCAAATATCCCCACACTTACACTTTTTTCGTCCCCGAAAAAGAATTATGCAACGGAATCAGAGATAAATCATTACTTGGATCAAAAATTATTTATATCTTATTAAAACCAAGATTTGCGTTAGCTGTGATTGCGAATATACTGATCCTCTTAAACCTGAATCTAATCCTAAGCCCTTATCATGTGAATTTAATTTAAGTGCGGTCAATCCACCTAGGGTCTCACTAGAATTTACGATCCATCTACTCCCACCTCAAGCTTATAGGACTAAAAGAATGATCACTGGATCAATTCCTAACCGTTTTATATCAAAACCACGAGAGTAAACAACCACTTTTATTTTTTTCCTTTTTCCATTTTTTTTTCTTTTTTCTTACTTGCTTTTTCTCATTTTTTTTTTTCGCATTCGTGAAACTAGACGATGCTTTCCCTAACCCAGCGGTATTCCGACTGTAGAGTCGCTATCCCCAATCACAGATTACATAGGTTTTGGTACTTTTATTCGGCAAATTGATTTCACACATCCCAGAGGCAAACCGGCTGTAGAGTCGCTATCCCCAACTCGGAATACGTAGGCCTGTGTTACTTTCATTTAGTTTCTAGCTCACTTTTATTCTATTTTTTTATTTTTTCATGATCACAAACTCTAACAGTTTTAACTTATAACGGTGCCCCTTATACTATTATCGGCAGTTTTGATTTCCCATATTTCCCAGGCGAAAACCCACTAGCAGACCGATAATTAAGGTATATTAGATCAAAGGGACTTAAAACCAAACCCGGGCCTATCCACATATCCCTAACTAGACGCAAGCTCGATTTATTATCATCTCATATTATTATTATTCAATCCAAGCAACAAATCACCTTTTCTATCATTTTCCGCTTTAATTGCAAACTTCTTTTTATTCGAAAGACATTTTCTGATTTTTTAATTTTTTTTAATTTTTTTTTCAATTTTTCAATTTTTTTTGTATTTTTCAATAAAAGACTCGATTATTTACATGTATCCCATCCCCACACTTGAAGATTGCATTGTCCCTAATGCAAGAATGGAAATACGACTCGATAAACAACTAAACACTAAAAACCCTAAACTACTAAACTACTAACGGACTAACGACGAAATAAAATAAAAAAAAACAACAACAAAAAGGGGAACGACTTAGCTGATATGTGAGACTGTCAAAGTGCCAGTCGTTTCCACATAAGCCCTCCAATTCGAAACGCGCTCAGCAAACAATACCAAACCTCGGACACGCGAACGAAAGCGGCTAAAATACTTCACCTATCAAACATTGAACAAACTACCAACGTACCATCATATAAATATATATCAAAATCAATGTATCAGTTTCATCAAACCATCCCATCCAACCCAACCTGTTTCAAGTGTAGAAATATCAAATACAGACCAACAACGAGGATAAAAACAGCAATAAAGAAAAAATAATCATCAAAAGATATAATCTTCAGCTGCTCATCCTCCTGCAATCCCCACACTATCCCTGGCCACTCTCAGTCTCGTGACTGCTAGCCTCGTACACATGATATGTAGATCCAGAATCCGTATGTGCACCCTGTCCCTGCGGTCCCCTATGTAATGCCTCAATCATCCGCTCCAATCTGTCAAATCTCTGCTCCACATAGCCAGAGAATGACTCTAAAGTGAGGGGCTCAGGTAACGGGACTCTCCTAGCGGCCTGATGTACCGGCTGTACTGGTGTCTGTGGCGGCTGCTGTGCACCTGAAGACCCAGCCTCATGCTGCGGCTCAACAACCTCAACCGGCCCTCTCTGCGGTGGCTGGACAGGTGGACCCTCCGTAATGGGCCTCCAGCCATAAGGCGCCTCCCAAGACGCGATGCCTGCCTTCTGCAGGTCTTCCAAACCAAAAATCGCAGTCGTAGGGCCCCTATGTAGAAACTCAGGCAGATATATATCTAAAACCCCAAGATGTGATGCAATCCTAGTAATGTAGGGGCCCATATCCAACCTAGCTCTATGGCCTCCTCTCCTACCCCTACTGAGGGAATCTACCAACACCGTGGCCAAATTAAACTCCCTCCTCTGCACTCGACACATCAATATAAAAAGCTCAATCCAGTTGGCTTTATTCTCCCCCGACTTTCTTCCTACCAACGTCGTCGACAGAATCTTCAAAACATATCTATAAACCGGATTACGAACAGATGTGATAAGGTTCGTTTTCCCAAATGGACGATCCGAAATCGTCTCCCAAAATGCCTTTAACTCCGCCCTACCAACACTATACCTCCTATTCTCACTATACGCTCCCCTCAAACAGGTCGAAAACTCAGGTCGCCTAACCTCCTCCTCAGTATATAAACCCGAAACAATCGCAAACCTAGGTATGTTCATCTCGTACACCTTCCTACCGAAACTAAATGACAACGCATTACCCTGCTCAAACCTACCCTCCTTATGCATCCACGTACTGTGGAACTCTAAAACAAGCTCCTCATACTGAGGGTCAATGCAGTTCATCGCATCTATCAGCCTCTCTCCTAACAAATCCCTAACCTCCTGCTCAGCACCTATCTCACTCAACCACTCCCAATTGATAATCCTATGCTGAAGCAATTCCGTGCCTTTGAATTTTTTAAACTTATCCCACTCGGATGTATCTTCCTCAAACTTCAAGATCGGATGATTCGCTACCACATTCATCAGCTCATCCGGTATGAAATTGTATGATGTTGAATATTCAATTTTTCTCAGTTTCGGATCATCTGCTGCGATTTGAATAATGGGCGTTTCAGTAATCACCGGATCCTGTTCCGGTGCAGTTTGGCCCGCGGCCCACTTTCTCGCCCTGCCCGAGCGTGAACTACTCGCCATATCTGCAAAACAAATGATATTCAAGACAAAACAGGCAGATCATCAGGAATAACAAACTATTTTTGGATTTTTATCAATTATTTAATTTTTTTGAATTTTTTATTATTTTTTTTTAATAATAAAATAATAATATAATAAAGTACCGTCGAACGACGGCCGTATAGCATTTCGTTCGCGGCCGTTATTCGATACAAGTGACTTTTTTACGCATATCGGCTCGAAAACGGACCGAACTCCGCCCGAATGGAGATTGAGTACGAGCGAAACGATCCGGTGATCAAGCGATGTACTTTGCACAAAACGACACTGGACAAGACTCAAAAACGACTCAAAAGACTCGAAACGACACTAAACGACGCTAACGACACTAAAAAACGCACAATTGACGCAAAAGACGCAAAAATTACATTTATACCCCTCCCGGCACCTTGCTCGCCCTCGAGCAATCCCAAGTGCCGAGAATTACATCAAAAACATAGCGTGGAAGCAATGGACGCAGCGCACGCGTTTTGATGAAAGATTGTTAATTTTTATGAAAAACCGCGCGATGCATCCCCACACTTGTTTTGAACGACGCGCGAAACTATTTTGCAATATATATCCATTAAACCTAAAAGTTCACTAAAAATTTAAAGTGCGCTCAAAACCACCCCCCCCCCATATCGTGTATTTCCATCCCTGTCTCACACCTCTCAAAGCAAAGCAAGCCAATTGTTAAATCAAATCAATACCAACCCGGACCTCCCACACCCTCGCAACAATATGACACGACTGTCCGGGCAATATACTAATTAACCCTAACTTGATATCATACCAATGCAAACGCAACAACGAATTTAAAACTATTGACTCTGAACCTTAACTTAAACACGACTCGAACACAATGACGGACTCTAACACAATGACTCGAAACAATAATCACATGATCACAAAACAGACTCAACAGTACTAGTAGACTCGAAACATATGACTCGATAATTGACCCGACACAATGACTGCAACAGGACTAACTCAACGATACTAACACTGAGACGAAACTTGAAGGAACATACCTGAGAGTCGATAATGGAAGAGAAACGACCGGAGATTGTGAGTAGACAAAGTCAATGCAGTTAAGGGCGGTTAATGGCGGTGGAAAGTGGTGGGTATTCGGTGATGGGAGTGATTTCCCGGAGAAGAAAGTAAGGATTGGGGATGGGCGTGGGATGATGGTTGTTGATGCTAATCGGCGGAGGTAATGGAGTGGTGGAAAATGATTGAAGTAATGGTTGGTTAGGATGAGTAGTGGCCGGAGATATATGGTGACCAGTGGTAAAGGGGGAGATGAGGGTTTCTGGTTGAGGTATGGTGGTTTTAGGGTGTCCGGTTGGGTGGAAGAGCGGTGGAGAGTGATGGTTATAGACGGTGGTATGGTGGTGGATTGATAGTGGTTAATCGCCAGAACAGGATGGGTGGATGTTTTGAATTTGGGGATAAGTGGGGATGATTAGGGTTTTGTTACTGATTTTATAAGTCACTCGCGTAGCGCGAGTGATAAAGGTGTAGGTGTGGCGCTACGCGAGCAACAGGGTCAGATGGAAAGGTTCAAAGGTCCAAAGGGTCAAAGGTTCAAAACTGTTTGGTGAACCCCATTGGGCTCGCGTAGCGCGAGCGATATGTGTTTGTTGTCGCGCTACGCGACTGGCGTTTTTTACCAGAATGTTTCGTGAAAATTCCAATTTTTGCCTTAGAAAAATTTTGATGTCCGAACCACTCGGGTATGTTTCGTGAAAATTCCAATTTTTGCCTTAGAAAATTCCAATTTTTGCCTTAAAAAAATTTCTAAGTATCAGACTTACCTGAAACCGCGTTTTCTTCAAATCTCCAGCTCCTCAAGGTACGTTTCCTGCAAAATTTCTCAAAAACACACAAGACACAGACACGAAAAACTACGAAAACACTTGTTAGAACACGAGAACACGAAAACGACGACTCATATACAAACAAATACATACTCTACACCTGGGTTTTCACCCAAAACACTAATTGGCGGCTTTAGGTGGGATTTCGAGAGGAGTTACCTCCCTCTCATCCTTGTTTAACGCTCCTCCAAGGTAGTGCTTCAAACGATGGCCATTCACCTTCCAACTACGGCCATCCTTCTCATCCATGATCTCCACCGCTCCATACGGAAACACATAGTGCACCATAAAAGGTCCCGACCATTTGGACTTCAATTTTCCTGCAAAAAGCTTCAATCTAGAGTTGTAAAGAAGTACCTTATCACCTTTGCTAAACTATTTCACTTTTCTCAACCTTCTATCATGCAACAACTTTGTTTTCTCTTTGATTCCCAACGATCGAGCATACGCCGTATCCCTAAGCTCCTCAAGCTCATGAATTTGGAAGAAACGCTTCCTAGCGGCTTCGGTCATATCTAAATTGACGGTTTTCAAAGCCCAAAGCGCCCTATGCTCTAACTCGACGGGAAGATGACAAGCTTTTCCGTAGAGGATCATGAAAGGTGTAGTTCCTAATGGGGTCTTGTAGGCGGTTCGGAATGCCCACAATGCATCGTCTAGCTTGTCGGACCAATCTTTTCTATTCTTACCAACTGTCTTCACTAAGATTCGTTTAATACCGCGATTTGCATTCTCCACTTGTCCACTCGTTTGTGGATGATATGCGGTAGATAAACGATGAGTGACACCGTAGCGTGCAAGCAACTTCTCCATCAATGCATTGCAAAAGTGAGTGCCACGGTCACTAATTAGGGCTTTAGGAGTACCAAATCGTGAAAAGAGCTTTTTAAGGAAATTCAACACAACTCGGGCTTCGTTTGTGGGAAGAGCTTGAGCCTCAACCCATTTGGAAACGTAATCGATTGCCACGAGTATGTACCGATTGCCTTTGGAGTTCGGGAAAGGTCCCATGAAGTCGATGCCCCAAACATCAAAAACCTCTACGACTTGTATCGGATTTTGAGGCATCTCATCTTTGGCGGAAATATTTCCGGTTCGTTGACATGCATCACACATCTTCACGAACTCTTCGGCATCTCTAAGGACGGTAGGCCAATAGAAACCACAATCAAATACCTTTTGGGCGGTGGTGTGTGCACCATGATGTCCTCCCGTAAGGCCTTCATGCACATGCTTAATTATATTCCAACCTTCCTCTCTCGACACACAACGTCTAAGGACTCTATCTCCCCCTATCCTAAAGAGAAACGGATCATCCCAAATATACTTCTTCGCTTCACTAAACAATCTTTTCTGTTGTTGATTTGACATCCCCTTCACAACAGTGCCACTAGAAAGATAATTTGCTAGATCGCAAAACCATGGCAATCCCTCCTTTTCGGCCTCAACAAACTCTATAGACTCGTGAGGGAATGTATCTCCTATCTCCTCCTCACGAATCTCTTCCCTCTTGGGATCCTCTAATCTCGATAAATGATCGGCCGCTACATTCTCGGCTCCCCTCTTGTCCCTAATCTCAATATCAAACTCACTAAGCAAAAGAATCCACCGAATGAGTCGGGGTTTAGCGTCTTTCTTTTGAAAGAGAAAACGCAACGCGGAATGATCGGTGAAGACTATGGTCTTGGACAAGACTAGGTACGAACGGAATTTGTCGAATGCGAAAACTACGGCTAAAAGTTCTTTCTCCGTGGTAGTGTAGTTTTCTAGAGCATCGTTGAGTGTTTTGCTTGCATAGTAGATGGGATGGAAGTGCTTGTCCTTTCTTTATCCTAAAACCGCTCCAACGGCATAGTCACTCGCATCACACATGAGCTCAAAGGGCAAGCTCCAGTCGGGCGAGATAAGAATAGGTGCACTAACCAACTGTTCCTTCAAAAAGTTGAAGGCTTTAAGACACTCCTCGTCGAAGACGAATGGAACATCCTTCTCTAGCAAGCGGGTCATGGGGCGAGTGATTTTCGAGAAATCCCTAATGAAACGTCTATAGAAACCCGCATGCCCTAGAAAACTCCTAATCGATTTGACACTCGTGGGTGGAGGCAACCTACTAATGGTATCAATTTTCGCACGATCTACCTCTATACCCTCTCTCGAAATCTTATGCCCTAACACTATACCTTCCGTCACCATGAAGTGACACTTCTCCCAATTGAGCATAAGCTACGTCTCCACACAACACTTCAACATTCTCTCCAAGTTCTTCAAACATACCTCGAAAGAATCACCATAGACTAAAAAATCATCCATGAAAACCTCCATGGAAGTCTCTATCATATCCTGAAATATGGCGACCATACAACGCTGAAAGGTAGCCGGAGCGTTACATAACCCGAATGGCATGCGTCGGTACGCATAAGTGTCGTAAGGGCATGTGAAGGTGGTTTTATCCTGATCCTCCGGTGCAATGGGAATCTGGAAGTAACCGGAAAAGCCGTCTAAGAAACAATAGAATTGTTGACCGGCGAGACGCTCCAACATTTGATCTATGAAAGGCAATGGGAAGTGGTCTTTACGGGTGGCATCATTCAACTTTCGGTAGTCGATGCACACACGCCAACCCGTGACCGTACGTGAAGGGATAAGCTCATTCTTTTCATTCATGACAACGGTCATCCCCCCCCCTTCTTGGGGACAACCTGTGTGGGACTAACCCAAGGTGAATCGGAAATGGGATAAATCATCCCCGCATCTAAGAGTTTTAAAACCTCCTTCTTCACTACATCTTGCATGTTGGGATTAAGCCTCCTTTGCGGTTGCACCACCGGTTTATAATCATCCTCCATGAGTATCCGGTGGGTGCAATAGGAAGGACTTATGCCCTTGATGTCGGACAATCTCCATGCAATGGCCTCTTTGTTGGCCTTCAAGACACCTAACAACTTCACCTTCTCACTCTCCTCTAATTCGGATGAAATAATCACCGGTAATTCGGAACCCTCCCCTAAGAAAGCATACTCTAAATGAGATGGAAGTACTTTAAGCTCTAAGGGTGGGGGTTGGGTGGTGTCATCACTAACCTCTAACACTTCGGGGATTAAAGGAATCCCCTCCTCTTCGACTTCTCATAAACTCTCCTCTAACTCGTCTCCTACCTTCTCTTCTACCTTCTCATCTAACACTAAGTCCGCTCCACTAATGTACTCTAAACAATGATCAACACACGAGATAAATGAGTTCAAAAAGTAGACGGAATGGCAAGGACCACTATAGTCGTCCGAACCACTCGGGTGGTTCATGGAACGATCTATCTCAAACGTAACTCTCTCCTCTCCAACTCTAAGGGTGATCTTACCATCGTAGACATCTATGAGTGCTTTGGCGGTTCTCAAGAAAGGACGACCTAGGATAATGGGCACTCTCTCATCCGCTTCCATATCTAGAATTACGAAATCGGCGGGAAACACAAACTTGTCGACTTTAACTAACAAATTCTCAACTATACCCCTAGGGTACTTAACGGACCGATCGGCTAAAGATAGTGTCATTCGGGTAGGTGCAAGCTCTCCTAGGTCTAGCTTCTCATAAAGAGAAAAGGGCATCAAATTGATACTAGCTCCTAAGTCGGCTAACGCTCGAGTGTTGGTATTACTACCGAATAGACAAGGAATGGTGAAAATACCCGGATCGGTAAGCTTTTCGGGAAGCTTATTCAGCACCACGGCGGAACATCCCCCATTCAATGGGACGTTGCACAACTCTCCTAATTTATCTTTGTTTCTAAGGAGATCCTTCAAGAACTTGGCGTATTTAGGCATTGATTGGAGTGCCTCTATGAATGGAAGGTTAATCTTCAATTGCTTGAAGATATCCAAAAATTCCCCATATTCCCTAGAGTATTTTTGGTTCTTAAGGCGTGAGGGAAAAGGGACATACGCATGGTTCACTAACGGTGAAGGTCTCACATCTATGGGCGGTTTCTCAACTTTCTTCTCACCTTGAGACTCGCCGGGCTGTGCGGTACTTGCTGGGCTTAGCCTGTTTTGCACTTTGCCGGGAGCCTCCATCTCTATCACTTCATCTATCACATCTCCTTCTTCATCTACTTCTCTCTCCTCAACCACTCTCGGGTTTCCTACGGTCTTGCCACTACGGGTGGTAATGGCTTTCGCTTGGGCATTAGGGTTTGGTTTTGTGTTACCCGTGAACTGACCGGGTAACCTCTCTTCTAGCTTCCTAGATATATCCCCTACAACTCTCGAAAGGTCTTGGAATGAGGCTTGATGATTTTTAAGTAAAAGGTCATGTTCACTCAAAGTCTTTTGGGTGGTTTGATCCCTAACGATTAATTGACTCATCATAGATTCCATTCGTTCTAGACTACCCCCTAGGTCATAACTCGAACCTTGACCTGTTTGACCCTGGTTATTTGACCCCCCATCCTTGACCTGCCCGTTGAACCCTTTGTTGAACTGCCCTCCTGAACCCCCACCAAATAATGAAGTTTGGCCCCTATTAGGGTTTTGAGCCATTTGAAAGCCAGGGGGTCCATTTGGACGAAAAGTATTATTATTATTGAAGCTATTATTATTATTATTTCTCCAACCCGACCCAAAGTTGTTATTACCCCCAAAACCACTCGACTTACCTCTACCAAAACCTCCTCCTAAGTAGTCTACCTGCTCCTCACCAACTAGCAAAGGACACGCATTCGTATCATGTCCTCCTCGGCAAAACTCACATTTATACATCTTAGCCTGAATTTCGTTGAGTTGCTTACTCATATTTTCCAAGAAAGAGGCTAAACCAGGATCCACGGTGACATGGTTCACCCCTTGGGCGGGTGTGCTGGTAGTGGTATTAGAATTACCACTTTGATACCTCTTATCGGAACGTGATTGTGATTGGGACTGGGCAAACGCCTCAAACCTCTCTAAGCACTCAGCGACTGTAAGAATACCCATCATATGCCCCCCTGCATTCGTATCAAACCTATCCCTAGTCTCTTGGGTGAGTCCATTGTAGAATTTCTCACATAAGGCCTAATCGGAAAGTCCGTGTTGGGAGCAACGAGCACACAGGTTTTGGAACCTTTCCTAAGCAAGGTAGTAAGGCTCATCGGGCCCCATGCGGAAAGAGTGAATCTCGTCTCTGAGCCGTGAAGCTTTTGCGGGCGGGAAATACTTGTTCAGAAAGGCTTGACGAAGCCCCGCCCAAGTGGTAAAAGTACCGGCTGGTTGAGAGTCCAACCAAGTAGCTGCACGTCCGGCTAATGAGAACGGGAAAAGTTGGAGGTAGGTAGCATCATTGGGTGCACCTTGAAGGCTAAAAGTACCTATAATGCGGGAGAAACGGTTCACGTGGGCCGGGGCGTCCACATCGTCCCTGCCATGGAATTGAACGGTGTTGGTTATGGCTTGCATGGTATAAGATGGAATCTGCCATGAATGGTCGTTAACTATGGGTGGAACGGTGATGGGTGAAGCAAGGCCGGTGAAGTTCTGAGTGGCCTGCTGATGAACGGTTTGCCTAGCGTTGGCCATGTGTTCGAAGTTTTCTGGTTCACTAGCGGAACTAGAGGTGGGACTATCGGGTGGGGTGTTCTTAGGTGTGTGGTTTGGGGAAGGTGGTGGGACGGGAATTGGGAATTCTATGAGGGGCGGGAAAGATGAAGATGATGTACTAACTTCAGATGACGATTGCTTGACTGGTGGTGGTGGTGGTGGTCCGTGCGAGCGTAGATGTGGCATCCACTACTAGCAAAAACCTGCACACAAGAAAAGCAAACTAGATTACTACGACTCAAGATGAAAATCAAAGACACAAAAACAAAATAAACACGTAGCACGTATATATTAATTAAGTCTATCAAAGCTAATGAACGCAATTACCAAGATTCCCCGACAACGGCGCCAAAAACTTGATGTGTGCTAAACAGACTATAAAATATTAACTAAATTAGACTCTCTAAACTAGACACTATAAAGCTTTAAATTTATAACTAAGACTCTCTAAACCTAAACCACACAACCGGCAAGTGTACCGATCAATGTAGTATAGCCTAAGGAAGTCCGAGTGTCGAACCCTAAGACTCTATCGAATTACGTAAACTAGACTCTGACAAGACACTGACGGACGTGACTTAACTTGTTTATTTGCTTTTGGGGGGGTTACTGAAAACTAAGGAAATCTATATTAACTACTAAATCAAACTAAAATTATACTACGAACGACTTAAGATTGTGGACTTTTACTTATATGAGAATTGGACCACCTAGACAAGAATCCTGGATTGTTTTTAAGAAATTACCGAATAAGTTAAATGCAAGAGTTATGGAACCGGGATCTTATGATACTAAACCTATTAAGAACCAACGAGGCCCCTCGACCCTTCTCAAGGAGAAACCTGTGGCACTACCTAGGCCGTTAATCCTACCGGTTATTAGATTTCTTCCCAGTCCTCTAATTATTGTGTAAGTACCCTAATGTTGACCTATTTCTTCCCAGTCCTAGGTCTAGGGTAGTTTAGATTAATTACTTTGACTTGATAGACGAATAAAACCGACAGGTAAACCAAGACATAACCTTTCCCAAGGCCTATCTAAAGCAATTCGCCGGGTAAGACCTACCAATAGCCCCTCACTTCCCAGATATCGGAACTAGTAGAACACTAAAAACTAGCAAATTATTATTAATTACTTCTAGAGGTTATCGCGCGATTCTCCCTAAAGAGTGAAGGTTTTCTTATGTGATATAGACACTCACTGAAACCCTAAACCCTAATATGACTCTATGTTGTGATATAGACCGTCACTAAGAATCATATGAAGCAAATAAAAACAATGAACCAATTCAAAGTATGCATATACATCAAAGAATTAAAATAAACTTCTTACTAAACACAATCACCCATAACAATCATGCAAATAACATAAACGGTAAAACTCTTTATTCAATCCATTCAACTCATATAGGTGGTTTTAGAAAATTAGCCAAGGATATTAAAGTATGAAATCAAATCAAAGTTATCAAACAACGAATTCATCGTAATAAGTTTCAAACAAGTAATCGACAAAACAAGGGAATGGAAAACCCGATTGATCTTCGATTCTTCACTCTCAACTCGTACCGATGATTCCTTGCCTTCAAAAGCTCCGAAATTGCTCTAAGAATGCTCTCCAATTGCTCCAAAAACTTCTCCAATTCGTAACTTAGGGTTTTATTAGATTTCTTGGTTTTTATAGCAAACCCTAATCTCTAAACCGACCAGGCGATCATATCTTACCAGTCGCGTAGCGCGACTGGTCTTCCTCATGTTCTCGCGCTACGCGAGCACCTCAAAAGTCAACAAAGTCAACAACCACTCAGTCGCGTAGCGCGACTGAGCATGTCTTCACCTTAGCGCTACGCGAGGGACTTTTTTTCACAGAATGTTTTCTTCTAAACTCAGCTCCAACTTCAAAATTCTTCTAACACTTTAATGAATGATTCCAGGACTTGACTTTAAACACTTTAGCTCGGTTTTCGCTCCAATTTCATCACTTTTATGTATCAAGACCTGGAAAATGCAATAAAGATCAATAGCACGTAATTCAACACTAAACTAAGCTAAAAATAGCGATAAAACGTACAAACTATACACGATAAAAGTATGTATTTTGCAATACATCAGATACGCCCCTGTTTCCCTGACAGCACTATATTCAGACCCTTCGACTCTTCAACCAAAAGTGATTGCATATCAGATACATGGATCACTTTTTCTGCAACCCCTTTTCTGTTCGGATTCACTTACCCTTTCCCTATTCTCACACAGGGATTCTTCACACTTACTGGCTTATGCTACATACAAGCCATGCCAATGGTGTGGAGGATCCTATATACACTTGAGCACATAGTTGAGCAGGAAGGTATCGACATAGGGATGTCTGAATTGAGTGAGTTGTACAATCTTGTAAGTCATGGTTCATACCGATATCTTTTCAAATCCAAACCTGAACAGGCCCACCCGATCTTGAAAGCCACCAAAAACGATACTAACTGGAGGAATCAATTCTTCTTCGTGAGGAGGGATTCGGTTCCAAATGGGAACCAACTTCCCAAAAAGTGGAACACCGATGGTAGGATATAGGATCCTTAGACTAGGATAAGCGGTAAGGATTTTTCTTTTGCTTGTTGAGGATAACTGATCCTTTATCTTTGTCTTTGCAGCTATAACTTTGTCACATATTCAAGAATCACCTGCCACCCAAGAGAGAATTAAAGCTTTTTGGAAGCTTGACCCTGCAATCAGAACCTATCCACCGAAATCAAAGGACCCAGTAGAGGTTTCGTCCACTTCCTACACCATGTCAAGTAAGTACCCACACATGTATATGTATATATAAACGTTTTGGAAGCTTGACCCTGCAATCAGAACCTTATCTGTTTATTATGCTTGTAGGCGCCGGAAAATCCTCAAAGTCTACTTCCAGGTTCAGCGTGAGTGACCTTCAAGAATATGCATCCTCTCGCTCCATCAAGAAAGAGCTAGCTGTAAGCCCATGCATCCCGGAGCCCAAGGGCATGAGCACTAGGGGCAAGGGTGTCAAGAAGAGAAAGACTACTGAGCCCACTGAAGGCCTCCCTCTTATACAACATCAGTTCCTCGAATATGCTTCTGAGGTAAGGATAATATATCCTGAAATCTGTACTTCTTTATGGATATAGGATCCTGAATGTCAACTTCCTTTGTGCAGAAATTTGCCAAGGTCCAAATGCTCCTTGATCAACACGTGGCTGAGGCCGAGCAGTAAAAGCTAGACTTCCAGCAGATTTTCCTTGCCAAAGATAAGAAGATCTCTTCCCTTGAAAAAGAGATAAACCTACTGCAGAAGGAACTGGTCCTGGCTCAGATCACAGCCCAAAAAGAAAAGACAGAAGTCATGGATAGGGCTAAGCTTTCTGCTACTATTTCCATGTTGAAGATCAAATTGCAAATGGCTAAGGAGGCTGAGGATCCTGCCTTTGACAGGTCTGGATGGGACCAGGAGGCTTGGAAGCAGAGGTTGGCTGAGCTGGATGATGAGGATGAATCTGAAGGGGCAGCAGCTGATGGAGTCGGAGGCAGTGGATTGAAGGATCCTGAGGTGGCAGTAGCTGGTGATGGCAAAGGTGATGGTGACAAGGTGGTGGAGGCAGCGAAGGTTTAGGCTGCATCAATGGGCAATGATGGACATTTCTAGAAGCATTAGCCCATTTTTTTAAGGTTTTGTGGTTTTATTTGATGGTGTTTTGATGCTGAACAGTTATGGTCTGTAATAACTAAACAATAGCTATTAGGGTTAAGGATCACCGATCCTTGGACAACTGGTAGGATGATAGTTGGTGGAGGGATCCTCTGTTTGGGGGATGAAGCCACTATTATCCTGCCATCTTTATATTCCTGCACTTTAAGACTTGTTAACATGGACACCCTTTACCTACCCAGCGGACAGGCCACGTATTGCTGGTAGATGCTCGGGGTAGGTAATTTTGACAACCTTTAAAGGGTTTAATTTTGATAAATAAATAAAACTCTTAACTTTTGGCTATCTTGGTGTTGTTCATTTTGTGTATATTTACCTTTCAATTGTTATTGTTCAACTTTTTAGATTTACAAGTTATTAGTGAAAGTATAAAAATCAGTTTATGTCAAAAAATTCAGGATATGACCAAGGATCAAATATCTTTAGTCATAAAGTTTAAAAAGTGAGACAATTTTAGGATCATATATCCTGTTGTCAAAGAATAAGGGTAACACTGATAAACTAAGAATAAAGTTAAAGTAAATAAGGGTCATACCAGAGAATCCAAGTTAGGATCCTATATCCTTAACACTTACAATTGTGACAATCAAAAGACAAATACTTGTAGAAAATTAGGATCCTGGATCCTTAACTATTTAGCTTTGGAAACCTAAAATGAGACATAACTTGGGACTAAGCCAACTGTAAAAGAAGATGTTAGTATCTGTGGACAAGCCCAACAATCGGGGGACAAGCCCAATAAACTGGGGACAAGCCCAAAGGATCTTGTGTAAACTGGAGTATGGCCCAAACTGGCGACTATCCAAACTTAGTGACATGAAGATGCCAAAACCTTAGCTACCGTGAAAATGTTAGAAACCTTAGGAACGGATGTATGGTACGTCTACCATTATACTTAAGATCCAAAATACAGCCAGTACAATGAAATTGTCAGCCCCTAAAGCGGGTACTGGTCCCATTGCCTTTAACTGCACTAGGATAATCGTGCGCAACTGGCGAAGGTGTAAGAACCTGATTCGTTGAAGGTAGTGGATACCATACCTTAAACTGGGGACAAGCCCAAAAACTGGGGATAAACCCATAAAACTTAGGAAACTTCAGTGGATACTTGATCCTTTGTCAAAGATGCACCCACTTCTACAAAACTCATAACTTAGTGAAAAAGGATAAAGGATCCTGGATCCTTCTCCTTGTAATCAAATAAATTAAAGGATTAGATAAATTTAAAATCAAATCATTACCAGAATGAGGATCATATATCCTCTAAGGATCCTTTATGTGTACCCGATATGAAGAAGGCCAAGGATCCTAGATCATTCTTACATGAAGTATCTCTACAAATGGACAACATTCCAAGCTTTTGGTAACAAATCACCTTCCATTGTTAACAAACGGTATGCCCCCTTTCCTGCCTCAGCTTCAATAAGATAGGGGCCTTTCCACTTTGGTGCTAACTTGCCATCAGCAGGATTTGTGGTATTTTGGAATGCTTTCCTCAACACCATGTCACCGACTTGAAATTTCCTGATCCTGACATTCTTGTTATAAGCTCCAGCCATCCTTTGTTGATAACTAGCCAATCTTATCCTTGCTAAATAGTTCTTCTATGGTATCTAAGTCTTGAACCAAGTTTTCAGTATTTCCTTCAGGATCACGGATGCTTGTTCTTGCAGTAGGGACTACCATATCTGTAGGGATCACAGATTCAGCTCCAAATACTAAAGTAAATGGAGTCTGGCCAGTAGCATTCTTGGGAGTTGTTCTATCATCCCATAACACATAAGGTAGCTCTTCTGCCCATTTTCCCTTTTTGGATCCAAGCTTCTTCTTCAAGTTATTGATGATGATCTTGGATTGAGTCTAGCGTGGGGCGGGGGGCTGGGGTGACGTGACTGGCTTTGATTGACTAATATTTGATGACCGTTTAGCCGTTATGCATAGCCGTTAGCCAACGGCTACTTAAAAAAAATCTTTTAATTATTTTCTATATAAACTAAACATTTCTTACTCGTTTTTACCATCTAAATAGTCAAAAAACCACTATCAAACTCCCAAAAAAATAGATAAAATGGATTCTTCAAGTTTAAGTGATTGGTATGATAAATTTATTTTGTTATCCTCATCCGACGACGGGACAGAATTTTATTATTATCAGCAAGGTCCATGGTAGAACATGTTTCGACACTTCCTAGATTCGACTCCAATGAAGATGAAGATAATTGATTTTTTTTTGGTGATGTAATTTATTTTTTATTGTAGTTATTTAATATAAATAGAATGTGTTTTTAAAATTATTTACTAAATTCTATGATTAGTATAAAAAAAAATTAGGTGCTACATGGCATTCCAACGCCACCTAGCCACGTCCCTTCCACACCTCATTTTTTTGGGTGTGGATTGGTGGAGTCCACACCTGCCACGTGTCGAGCAATGCTCCCAACCCAAGCCCCTCCACACCCCATAATCTCATGTCAATTGGTTGCATGATTACTTTTTAAGGGACGAATGGCTTATATAATTAAGAGAAGAGTGCAATCGGTCAAATTATGGATTTGGTTCCTAAGCTTTAAAATTTATTGATATAGTCTCCAAAGTATGATGTTTGGTTTCATTTGTGGTTCTAATGATAGTAGTAATATCCTTGTAATTTACTTAGTGGACCAACATTATTGAAATTTAATTATTTATAACTACTACATGTGTTATTATAAAACCATGAAGCTATTTGTTTTTATCGTCGTTTTTTTAAATTGGTCGTTTGGTTTGGAGATTATTGATTATAATCTGGTTGTACTCTTTAGTTTCATAAATTTTATCTATTTTGAAGCTTACTCGAAAAAAACCTTCGTTGTAAATGAGTTGGCTCGGCTCAGCTCAAATTTGTAAACGAGCCGAGCCCGAGCTAGGCCTGGCTCGGCTCGGCTCGTGAGCCGGCTCGATTTATTTTATTTTATATAGATTAATCTTGATTTTAAATATATTAAAAATATGTGAGATGGTTGAGTGTTAACATTTTAAGTTTAACTAAACAATAACATATATAAATATGAAAAAATAAACAAAAATTATACATATAGTACTTTTAATATGCATTTCGGTCTTTAAAATATTAGAAAAATAAAAATAATACATATAGATTATATGTGTAATTTTTATTTTAAATTTTTGTTTTTTATGTTATCAATATTTGTAAAAAAAATAGAATTAACGAGCCAGTTCGAATTTGGCTCGAGCTGGCTTGAGCATTTTACGAGTCGAGCTCAAACTTAACTTTTCAGCATCATAGAATAAACCAACTGAGCCGAGCTAGGCTGTTTAAGTTCGAGGTCTAGCTCAACCTGGTTTGAGTCGATTACAGACCCCCTAAATAGAAGCTTTTTAATTTTAAAAGGAACATTAGTATTTACAATATACCCTTCAAAATTTAATCTAATATAGCAATAATTATGATGTAGACCAACATTTATTTATATACATATGAAAAGCAAGTCATCATGAATAGTAAATTTAATTTAATTAATTTATTAAAAGCAAGTCATCATTAATAGTAAATTTAATTACTTTATTATTTAAACATATGAAAAGCAAGTCATTTATACAAATGAAAAGCAAGTCATCATATGACAGAAGGTTAGTAGTTGGTGTCGAATTCCGAATTTTTTCGCATTTTCTATTAAAGATCAGTTGGAATTGCACAACTTTAGTAGATTAAGGTCGGCGGAGAAGAAGATTTTGCAAGGTATTATTATAATCGCGTGTTGGTGCATTTGGTTGGCCAGGAACAAAGTGGTTTTTTTGGGGTCCCGGGTTAGTGTGGAGGATATTTTTAGCGATTTAAGATCTACGGGTTTCTTTTGGCTTAAATATAGGTCGTCTTGTCAGTCCATTACGTGGATCGATTGGTGTAAATTTGTATTTATGTAGGTTGGATGTTTTTTAGTCTGGCTCGGTCTTCGAGTTCGGCTGTTTGTGAATGAAGTTTAATTTTCAAAAAAAAAAAAAAAAGCAAGTCATCATGAATAGTAAATTTAATTACTTTATTATTTAAACATATGAAAAGCATACTTTATTAAAAGCAAGTCATCATTAATTATTTAATTTAATTACTTTATTAAAAGCAAGTCATCATAAATAGTAAATTTAATTACTTTATTATTATTAACGATAAACAATTAAATAAATACATATTTTATCAATTATTTATATGTTATTTTTACGGAGATACTTATATATAAATAAGTAATAATAAATATATTAATAGAAAGTTTTGATGAATAGTAATAAAAAAGTTTTAAAAATATTATTTTTATTTTTCAGTAGTATTTTATCTATTATTCATTTGATTTTTCGAAAATAAATAATAATTGATAATTCTTACGTGTTTGTTTCATTATTTTATAGTGGTACTATATTTAGCATTTAATTTGTTTTTTATAATAACTTTTGTTCGTTAAATTTTTTTAAAAAATGTAATCTGCATTTACGTTTATTTATTTTTTAACATTGCAAGTTATTTGCCCGCATATTGTGATGGTCCGTTACCCCGAGCATTGGATTGGTATCGGTTCTGTACTGGTATGTTCATTGTAACACCTCGAAAATCCATGTCCAATAACATATCGACACGTGTCATGGACTTAAAACATGTAAAGGATTGATTTAGAGGGACTAAAGTTGACAAACAAGGAATCTATGTGTATAGAAGGATTCAAAGTGTCAACAATGGATGAATGTACCTTTAAATAACTCTACACGATGTTTATACCCTTAAACGAATAGATCATGGATCATATGAAGCTAATTGTGAAAGAAAGTGAGGAATTACAAACTATAGGGGTTAAATGTGTCAACATTTTTAAAGTATACATCTGAGTGACCTTTTAGCAAACCCGAAGCTTTGTAATGATTAGTTATGGTCACTAGAATAAGTGATTAAAATTTCACAAGGTTTCGATAAAGTATGAGAAAGTTATGACAATATTCGTATGCGAGGGGTTAAAAGCATCAACGTTGGAATTTAAGGCTTTACGGGTGATCATGAAGTTAACCAAGGACTTAACAAAGTTTGTTTATACCTTGGAGCCCTTAAAAGTCAAGTTAGAAGGCCAAAAGTGCAAAGTTTGAAGTTAAAACCACGTTTGGAAGGACCAGGGACCAAAAATGCAATTCTGCCAAACTTGTTGACCGGACTAGACCTTGACACGGGCCGCGTAAGGTCAGGACCAACACTTACGCGGGCCGCCTGAGTCTCCCAGATGCAGAAAAACATTGCCAGCTGCCTGTACAGCCGGTTTAACCGACTTAGAAGCTTGGTTTTTGATACATGGAGCTTGTTTGATGGTTTTAAGGGGTCTAGGGACACTTGGTATCATCTCATAACATTGGTAGACCTCCTTGGCATGATCTAAAGGCATCAAAGTGGGTATATAAGGAGCCCTTAGTTGCAACTTATGATCACATTCATTTGCATAGTTCACAAGACTCATTTTGGAGCTCCTCTGATCAGCAACAAAGTTTCTTAAGCTTCCTAATCATACTTAGGACTCTTGTAAGTATCCTTAACCCTTCTTAATTTAGTTTAGCTTAGTTTATTAGCTTAAAGTCAAACCGTCGTAATTAAGATTTGACTTCGTCATTAATCTTGATTTGTCCAGTCAAATTCTAAATTGAAAATACCTATGAGTTGGTAATTATGTGGGAAATAAACCCTTAAAGGGGCACCCTCTGATTCCTACTCTATCTAGGTCAATTGTCGGGTCAAACTTGATTATAAAAAGTCAACAGGAAGCTTATTTTCAAATTAATGCATAATTAGCAATGTAGAAGCTATGCAACCTGTTTTGTCATTAATATAACTTGGTAATTAATGTAAGAACATGTCTAAACATTTTCAACTCGACAATTTTCAGTTTAGGCTCGGTTCGGGACCGAAAGTCGCATAGTTTGACTTCTGCTTTGACTTTCAGTTCTGACCCATTCGAGCATAGTTTAGAAATGCCTTAGAGCTTTATTAGGACCAAGTTACCTATAAGTATAACCCTCTGTGATTATACAACTTGGTTCATTAGTTATCCGGTTCATATGCACGTTTTCGTTAAATGCTTAAATGTTGACTATTATGCCCTTTTCACCTTAAAACATGATTTTTGAAAAAGTAAAAGAGTAGAAACCTTCATTACTGATTTAAAAACTTGTACCTAAAATTTGACATCAGTTTGAGGTCTAGAATAGAAGTTACGCTCATTAGCGTAAATGAAAAGCTTTTTAGTAATTTAACGACATAATTAGCGTATAGCCTATCTAAACCCGATTTTTGATACCAAACTTGTTACCCACTGATATAAAATAATATTTTGGGATTTTTGGAGATTTTTATTTATTTTTAGGCTAAGCATAACATAGAGTTCTAAGCTTAATTCGATAGTTGACGGTTTTGCCCTTTTGGGCTATAAAATGAGTTTTACAAAACCTTTTGACCCCAAACCTTTTGCTACTGATTCTAAATGATAAATAAAGTATTTTAAGCTTTCTGGAATAATAAGAATATCCGCTTTTCTTATAAAACCCGGAAATAGCTTAAGATCACCTTTTTACGCGTTATAAGCGCATAATATGTGTTAAAACCATTTTAGATATATAAGACTTGATACCTACTGATGATTTAAGTAAATTTTTATACTTTAGCAGTAAGCAAAAGTCTTAAACTTAGATTTCCAGTTTTGACCTTTTAAGCCTAGGTGAAATTACCAAAATGCCCTTAAGATGCATAGTTTGGTTATAAAGGATAGATTTCACATATATATGATACCCTACTGATATAACTTAGTAAAATAAGTATTCTTACTGATTACATCAGACCCGAAACTCAGAATTATATTTAAACTCTTTTATAACCTTTTAAATGACCAAAATGCCCGTACGGGGCATAATTTGAGTTTAAATTCATTTGGGGCATAATAGAAGATATCTTTCTGATGTCACAACATATTTAAAGCATATTAACTTAGGAAACTTGCATATGACTCAATTGGTCACCCGTTACGCACTTTTCGCGTTCGGAGCGACGTTTGTAACTAGTTTGCATATATTAGCCGAAACGGGTCAAACCATATCATTTTCGTCTCAAAATCCAAAATGTATTTAGTTTTCCCATATTAAACAAGTGTCCAAGCTTGTCGGGTCAAAACCACATTCTAAACCGGTCTTCGCTTTATTATGCGTTTTGAACCGTACCTTCCTTTAAAACTAACCGGTCTAAGCATAGGCTTAATTAAGACCCGTTAGGAATTTAATAGGTTATTAAAAACCTTCGTTCCAGATTAAGAGCCCCAGTAAAGGTACTTGCGCTTGCTGATTAGGATATACGGCTGAGTATAAATTGCATTTTTAGCTCAGGTAAATACTCTTAACTTATTTTCCCTATACGGGCTTGGGATACGGTATATAAAATACCGCTTGGTCGGGTATTGAATGTTTGATCGTATTGTGATTAAATTATTTAGGTAACCCGTTTTAATCTGTATTATTTGAAATAAAAGCCTTTAGGGGTTAATGACCATGTCCCGGATATCCTTGGCATCATTATAATAAAAAGGCCACGTCTTAAGCACGGGGTGTAGGCGTACACCTGACAGTTGCATAAGGGAAACGGTATCTCACTCTCTTGTGGGCCTATACTTGTGGCGTGTCTGTTAATCTTGACTCGGTTTCTACATCGGGCCCTGAACGTATAACGAACCTGTAAATCTGTATACAAGATTATATTTATATAATTGTCCCAAGTTATAAAAGATATTTTTGCCTAAGTGCATTCAAATCAATTTTCTAAAACATTTTCAAAATGAGTCAGTTAATTGTATTTACCAATGTAAACTGACGTATTTTCTAAAAAGGTTAAGTGACAGGTATTGTACGAAATTTGCTAGGGAGCTCAGGGCATTAATAAGGAATCTCGCAAGTTCTAGATGCCTAAAGTCTGTTGAACAAGTTTCCCTTTTTATTCGATCCGCCTGTGGATCTGTTTCAACTCTTTTGTGATACTTAATATTACAATTTTATTCAGTTGAAATAAATCTATCTTTTGCTTCCGCTGTGCATTATTATTATTTGTGTTGTTTGACTATGATGATATCAACTACGTCACGATACTCCCCACCGGGCCCACCGGTAATACGTGGAAATATTGGGGTGTGACAGGTTGGTATCAGAGCCAACATTGAGTGAATTAAACACTAGCCTTTTGTGTTTAATCTCAATGACACAGTAGCACATTCCTTGACCTTCTGAGTCTAGACTTAACATAGGAATACTCTAGTCTCCATTCGGATGATTATTGCTTTAAATTTTATATATCTTAATATGTCGCCAAGCAAAGAAGCCATAATGGAAAATTCTCCCCATTTGAAGCCTAGGAAAGGCCGAGCTTCGTACTGCGACTAGGATAAACGTGCAACCAAGGAGAAAACATTCAGAAATAAAATGAAGAAGAAACTCCTTTTGCTGAAGTCCGTTCCCTTAGTAAGTCCTTATAAGGGCATACTTATCTTTCAGTCCCTTCATGGACAACATCATTTCTTTCAAGTCCCGTTTAGGGCAATTCTGTACCTCTTTTATATCATTGTATATGAATGGAGTATATGAAATAAATTAAAATAACATTCCTTCTAAAAGATCTACCATTATAATAAAATGGCAAAATCTAAAAAGGGACAAGGCCTAGCCCATGTGTCATTTTTAAGACAGGGTCAGGATGGTAACTCCTCAATTAGATTCAGATCCTTATTAACATCTCAATTTAGGATTGTTCTGCGTTAAATATTAAAAAGAATCTTAAAGGTGAAACCTAGCCTAAAGGTCATTGTAGACATGGCCAAGATGGTAAAACCTAACCAAAGGATTCAAATCCTTGTTAATATTTGAAGGCATATTAACATGCTTGACAAAATGTGATTCGATAAAATCACATAATTCATTCTTAAGCTGGGTTATTCTAAATTCCCTCATTTATATAACCATCCCTTAAGGATGAAGTGCCTACGGGCTATAGTTAACATCCTCTAAGACTAAAGACAGTGGCAGTCTACAACTCCCTGTCAAGGAAGGGTAATGAACCTTGATTCAAACCTTAATACCTCGATTCTATTAAATCCTAGTTTATAAATTAAATATGTCCACATGACTAGGCCCTTTGTGCTAATGTTAGCTTATAATTTAGGATTATGATAAAGATCCTGAACAAATATATATTTAGCAAATTAACCGAAATGGTTATTAAGAACCATGGTTAATAAATCGTCAAAAACGAGGGTACTGTATCGGCTCCTAAATAAACTTTGCCCTTATTTGATTCTATGTAGCAATTAAAGCTACATGGCTAGGTCAGAAGAAGTAAACAGTCATTCCCTGGAAAACCACGATGATGATAGGGTTAATATAACCAGTGGAGAGCTCCGTACACTGATTAATACAGCTGTATCTGAAGCTGTAGATAGGCAATTCAGGGAGTTTAGTGGGACGAACAGTAGAACATCATCTGTACCACATTCTAAGTCTGACCCTAAGACTCATACAGAGGCTCATAGCAAGCCACCCTCTAAGAAAGATGAACCCAAAAAGGAAGATGTTCAACATTCCTCAAACCGACACAGTGTTCCATCCAAGAGGATAGTGTTCGATGATGAACCGCGTACCAAGCCCTGTACCTATAAGTACTTTGTTTCCTGCAAACCCCGGGATTTCACTGGGGAGAAAGGGGCAATTGATTGTATGACCTGGTTAGATGAAATGGACACCGTGGTTGATATCAGCGGTTGTGCTGAAAGGGATGTAGTAAAATATGTATCCCAATCATTCAAGGGAGAGGCATTAGCTTGGTGGAAGTCTCGCATTCAAGCTGCTGGGAAGATCCCACTCTACAATCTGACATGGGATCAGTTTGTTGCTCTCATTAAGGAAAATTATTGTCCTCAACATGAAGTTGAGAAGATTGAAACTGATTTCATGGCATTGGTCATGAAGGACTTAGACTGCCAGGCATATCTTACAAATTTCAATACTATGTCTCGATTGGTTCCTTACTTGATCACACCGGAACCAAAGCGTATAGCTCGCTTTATTGGAGGTCTAGCCCCAGAAATCAAGTGTCACGGCCCCCGACCCACCCTGGACGGAATCGGGAGTCGCGAACAGCCCGTGGTACCGGTGATTATTTTGAAAACGTTGCAGCGGAAATTTCATCAGAACCGTGAGTTAGGAAAAATATCAGAGTTTAGAAACACCGGATTTTATTTATTAAATAGATGGGATAAACCCATGTTTTACAATGGTAGCTTTAACTAAGATAAATTTGATTACATAAAACCATATTTCTTAATTTGATTTATTTAATAAAATAAGCCACTTCTTGATGCCTTTCAGTGCCGTATCCATCTCTTACTCCGATCTACTGTAATTACCTGAAAAGTGTTTTAAAAAGGTTTTGTCAGCGGGAAATACTGAGTGAATCATTCATTTTTACTAAAACGACACATTTGTTATAATTTACAGTATTAAGAGCGATTACAATGTTTCTGATATAAAACCAACTACCCACGGTATTTGTCACTCGACCGAATCTGTGACTATGGTCATATCCCCCAATTGGCTGCCCCAATGGTGACATTATCAAGTAATGTATACAAAACCCCACATACCGGCTGTAACTTGGTGATTACAAAGACTTAATCCCCGTAATTATAACTTTTGAAAATAAACATGATTTGGAAAGTAATTTGATAAAAAGAGAATGACTCACAGATAATCATGCAGATTCATACGGACAGAATTTAGTCTACAGATAATCCTTGATATATTGCAGATACAAGCATAGCTTAGCCTATTGATTTGTAATCTAGTGCACACAACTAGGTAAATAACTTAATACAGCATTTACGATAACTCACGAGATCAACCCTCACAACGAACGACAAAGTGCGATACTTAAACATCCATCGAATTAACGACGAACGACAAAGTATGATACTTAAACATCCAGCGGATTCACAACTAAGGACAGAGTATAGTCCGATTTTGGACAGCACTCAACATCCCGTCGAAATCACGGCGAATGACAAAGTATAACCCTAATGTGGGCGGCACTTAAACATCCATTGGATATATTGATCGATCGGACAATGAATCGTAGCAGCGATTGAGTTAATACCCTGATTGCGGCGTCGATTAGTGATCCGTATGTGTTAATTGCAGTATTTCGACTATAACTCAGCGTAGAATTGGAATCTGTTCGACGTTTCAGAGCCAGAAATCGAGTGCCAATGTTCTGAATTTATACACCAATTTGATCTAGCTTACGGACCGTAAGCTTAATAACCTTACGGTCCGTAAGGTTCACAAAACGGTTATAGGGTGGCCACGTGTGGTTGTAGGCTAGCTGAGTCGACTGAATTTTAATTTTTTATTTATACAGCGAGATATGAAGATAATCGTCAAGTGGGGAATATCCCCCCTGAGTTTTAGGGGCCCTGATCCTGATTCTGATTGTTCTGAAAATTTTAGGGTTTGTGTAGAATCACTTGGGTGTCTTAATTATGGTTTCCTATTGGTTAAATTAAAATAAGAAATAATATTTTTAATGAAAGTTTGTTATATTAGGGGTCCGGGTTTATATTTACGGAACATTTTTAGGACGTTTTTGTGTGAGTCGTTACATTCTCCCCACCTTAATAAGAATCTCGTCCTCGAGATTTACTGAAATACTTTTTCTTTATTTCAGATTCCAGCTCTCAAGTGTATTTGGATTATTATATTTCTTTTAGATTTATGTCATCTTTTTAGTTAATAAAATTAATATTAGGGTAGATGACCCAGAATTAAAATATCGACAATAGATAGGATTCAATAGTTTAACTGAATTAGTTCAAGAAATCGATGACCAACGAATGAGATGAAATGATATGATTTCCAAAGTGACTAGGTTCAAGCCAAAAGATAGATAGTTAAAATGAATGTGAATGACTTTTAAAATTAATAAAAATTCTTTGTCAAAAGAAAGGTTACTTTGATTGGCTACTGAGGAAGACTTAGAATTGACAGGTTCAAAATGAAATAAAAGCATGAAAAATGATTTGTCAAATATTTATGATATGAGAAAATCAAAGTGTTGAGATGAGTGAATTGTAAAGATATACCAAAAGACAATAGAGTTAGTGTATCATTGTTTAGAGTTCCACGTTGTTTTAATTTGTGTAACAATGTGATAGTACATTATTAGTGATCATATTTTTCACACTATGTTCTAGAGATCAAAATATAATAACAAGTTGTTTTGGCATGACCAATTATTATATTATATTTGTAAAGCAAATGTAATGTATATTATTTGTATCCTTGTCTGAACCGTATTTTACATATCAAATATAAATACTATGTAATATATATTATTTGTTACACATTTTTACTTATATGTAAATGGTTACTGCTTTTAAGTATTTTACTATATTATGTAAAATAACTTATTTTTTCTATGTAATATATATTACAAAATTCCGTAATGAAGTTATTATATTTACAGTATATTTTGTAAAAGAAATCACTATTAGTTATAATGTTTTTATTTGTCCCTATTATTTTATGAAAATATGTCTTCTCCAAAGTATGTATATTTTCATATATAATTAAAATTTATTAAATAAGTATGATGACTTAATTTATATATATTAACTAGTCATTATCATGGTGAATATTGGTTAGTGCTGCCTTGTTTAAGCATAGGTGATCAGTCCATGCCTAACTAAGGCTAGGCTATCCAATACCTGCTCTTGATAATAACCCTAGTATTAAAATAATCTTAACACTACTACTTTTTAATACTAAAATAATAACTTTAAATAAAAGTATACCTCAAATATAATTTCTTCACCGCAATGGTTTAAAATATAGTAATACTATATTTATAAATTAGATAATTTTTCATATATAATCAATTAAATTTATATATACTGTTTTTCGATCAATGATGATAGAGCAATAAATATTATGAAAGGCTAGATTGATATTTGTAATAATTATTAAGAGATATACCGAAATATGAATTTGGGTATCATTATCTGAGCACCTGATTGTTTTAAGATTCCTTGTATAAAATAAAAACAAAATGGATTTAATATAAATAATTAAATGATTAAATCCGAGATTAGCGCAATCTTCAGATTTTGTGAAAATGTTATCTCGAAGTGATTGTGATCATAGAAATGATTTAGTGAAGTCGAGGATCACACAAGCATGTTATAGTTCAAAAGAATTGAAATGCTTGTTAGGATTATTTTGAATATGATGGTTTTAATTCATCATATGGAACTTTGAATTGAATATGTAATACTAGCAAGTTCAAACAATTGAACTCGGTTTAAACAAAACGAAATTAAGAAAGTTCAGACATGGTCATAACAGAAACCATGGATGTCAAAGAAAATTGAGTTTTTAAAAAATTTATTGACTCGATATTAAGAGTCATTGTTTAGCAATAATGCAGTTCACCGTGCCAAAATCAAGTCTAATTAAAGGATATTTGAGTTTGGATAAAACGACAAATTAGAATGAAGTCCTCCAGTGGAATTCAGAAATTAAACGACCCATATGCACAACAAATCAGTGCATGTGTAACGTGTGGATTGACCAAGAAATGAAATGAATCAATATTCGCTACTATGGAATAAATCCTCCTGGTATGATGATCATTAGGGGAAGTAGAAACACGAAAATTAATTTATTATATGCAAAAGTCAAAATTTCAAAGAAAGAAGTATAGGAACTTATCCGGAATTTCGAGTGATAACCATTATTAAATGACATTACCAGGGAATGTCAAATAAAATGAAATAGGGAATTTGCAAAGGTATGTGACTCCTTTTGCAGTGATACTAATTATGACTCCGATTAGACTGTGTACGGATGTTTATGAAATCCTGTTCTAGCGTACCTTAGAGATATTCATTTTGTAGGATCATGTGGCAAAGTAGTTCTTCTTACTGACGTAATTAGCATTGGTGTCATCGTGCCTAATTTATATTTTCCAAAGGTCTTGCCTTGAAAATTGTGTGTGATATACTTTAATGTCTGTGAATTTAAAATTTTCATGTGTTTTCTTGTGCATTAGCACAACTTTACATACTTTTTACTTGCGTTAATAGTTTATGGTAACGTATTGGAAATTCTTATACTTTTGATAGTATCCCAACTTAATGGGTTTCTATTGTTATTATTGAGGCAGATGATCAAACGGAATAATGTTTGGTATCAGAAAAGAGATTCCTGATAAAGAAATCTAGACACAGATGCTTGTGCTTTATTCCTATTTGGCTTTTGGAATTCCTTATAGATATTCATATCTATATAATCACATATTTCACATACTGAATTAAACATACCATTTATCAGGTCAATGTATTTAACAGATTCATATTTCCAAAAACCAGTCAAATATCTGATTATGATACTATTTAGGGAAATCTTGTCACTCATTTGACATATTATATATCCCGTCTTATCCGATTCGCGCCGGAGCGGTAACCTCAGTATATCTGGACAAACTGGAGAGTCTACTACACCATACCCAGTCTTGCCAGAGAAAATTTTCTATTTCCCATAAATAGTATCTTTTCAAAAAAATGCCTATCTTATTAGGGCTTTTATTCAGAATTAAGGAAATTTGTATTTCCATAACATATCTTATTATTATATTGACCACTAGACGATTCCTGTGACAGTGTCAATTTACTATTGATCATTCTTTCAAATAGTGACTCAGGTCATATTACTGTTGATCATTCTCTCAACTAGTAATTCTAACTTAGTTGTCCCGTGATATTACTTTATCAAATATATTACTTATGGCACACCAAAATCCATCATATTTTATTTACACAAGTACTTAGCTTATCGTGAAGCTAATACTAAGGCATCTTTTCTTAAGTTCAAGTCTAAATGCTATTATGTGTGCTACCAGTTAACAACAATCTCCTAACTCTTTTTATATAAATTTAGGTATTATTATCACAACACCTAAAGGCTTAAAGCAGTGGCTTGGCTCTGATACCACCTTCTGTCACGGCCCCCGACCCACCCTGGACGGAATCGGGAGTCGCGAACAGCCCGTGGTACCGGTGATTATTTTGAAAACGTTGCAGCGGAAATTTCATCAGAACCGTGAGTTAGGAAAAATATCAGAGTTTAGAAACACCGGATTTTATTTATTAAATAGATGGGATAAACCCATGTTTTACAATGGTAGCTTTAATTAAGATAAATTTGATTACATAAAACCATATTTCTTAATTTGATTTATTTAATAAAATAAGCCACTTCTTGATGCCTTTCAGTGCCGTATCCATCTCTTACTCCGATCTACTGTAATTACCTGAAAAGTGTTTTAAAAAGGTTTTGTCAGTGGGAAATACTGAGTGAATCATTCATTTTTACTAAAACGACACATTTGTTATAATTTACAGTATTAAGAGCGATTACAATGTTTCTGATATCAAACCAACTACCCACGGTATTTGTCACTCGACCGAATCTGTGACTATGGTCATATCCCCCAATTGGCTGCCCCAATGGTGACGATTATCAAGTAATGTATACAAAACCCCACATACCGGCTGTAACTTGGTGATTACAAAGACTTAATCCCCGTAATTATAACTTTTGAAAATAAACATGATTTGGAAAGTAATTTGATAAAAAGAGAATGACTCACAGATAATCATGCAGATTCATACGGACAGAATTTAGTCTACAGATAATCCTTGATATATTGCAAATACAAGCAGAGCTTAGCCTATTGATTTGTAATCTAGTGCACACAACTAGGTAAATAACTTAATACATCATTTACGATAACTCACGAGATCAACCCTCACAACGAACGACAAAGTGCGATACTTAAACATCCATCGAATTAACGACGAACGACAAAGTATGATACTTAAACATCCAGCGGATTCACAACTAAGGACAGAGTATAGTCCGATTTTGGACAGCACTCAACATCCCGTCGAAATCACGACGAATGACAAAGTATAACCCTAATGTGGGCGGCACTTAAACATCCATTGGATATATTGATCGATCGGACAATGAATCGTAGCAGCGATTGAGTTAATACCCTGATTGCGGCGTCGATTAGTGATCCGTATGTGTTAATTGCAGTATTTCGACTATAACTCAGCGTAGAATTGGAATCTGTTCGACGTTTCAGAGCCAGAAATCGAGTGCCAATGTTCTGAATTTATACACCAATTTGATCTAGCTTACGGACCGTAAGCTTAATAACCTTACGGTCCGTAAGGTTCACAAAACGGTTATAGGGTGGCCACGTGTGGTTGTAGGCTAGCTGAGTCTACTGAATTTTAATTTTTTATTTATACAGCGAGATATGAAGATAATCGTCAAGTGGGGAATACCCCCCTGAGTTTTAGGGGCCCTGATCCTGATTCTGATTGTTCTGAAAATTTTAGGGTTTGTGTAGAATCACTTGGGTGTCTTAATTATGGTTTCCTATTGGTTAAATTAAAATAAGAAATAATATTTTTAATGAAAGTTTGTTATATTAGGGGTCCGGGTTTATATTTACGGAACGTTTTTAGGACGATTTTGTGTGAGTCGTTACATCAAGGCAAGCGTAAAAGCTTCGAGACCTACTACATTCAGGTCAGCGGCAGATCTGTCACTATCTCTCACACTCGACGTAGTCAGAAACAAGGCTGCCAAAGCTTCTGAAGAAGGGAAGCGTAAGAAGGAGGATGAGGGTTCTCATCGCTATGATAAGAAGAAAAAGGGGAACTCTGATCATAGGAAGAGTTCCAAGTTTAAAAAGGGTAACCAGCAGACGGGTGAAAAGACCAGGTGCAAAATATGTAGGAAATACCACCTGGGGAAATGCAGATTTGAATCTCAGCCTCTACCTTGTGGAATCTGCAAGTCCAAAGAGCATAAGACCTTGGATTGCAAAAAGTTGAAAGATGCGACCTGTTATGGTTGCAACGAGAAGGGGCACATCAAGACTAACTGCCCTAGGAATCAGAAGAAGTCTGAAGAGGCCAAGAAAGCGAACGCGTGACTCTTCCAGATGAACACCAGGGGGCAATACAGGAAGATGACATCATAAAAGGTACCTTTCCTTATCAATGATGCTCATATGGGGATTATTTGATTCTAGCGCAGAAAAGTCTATTGAGGACAATAAATATTGTAAACTGTTGTATCCGCCTATTAGGATCTTAGGCTTATAGCACAAGGTAGAATGGGCCGACAACATTTAGAGACTGTTTCAGCAACCTTAGATGGATGCTTTATATCCATTAGGAAACACTCTTATCCAATATCCTAATGTCTAGCTTTCAAGCTATCCAAAATCATCAATATGATCAGGACAGATGTGACATTGATCCCCTGTCAAAAAGGTGATGAACTAGGTCCAAACCTTAATTGCCATTAATGGTCTTTTATGGCCTAGGCTAAGTATAATTGATATATATACATATCTAAATGTCGTTCATTGAGAATGTTCGTACTGTATTAATCTGTATGGTTTAATGATACCATGGTTAGTATATGTTAGGTCATCAGAATGATGAATAACAGTTTTTGCATTGCAACTAAGTAATTGTTTCATTTGGTGATAGGAACCAAATATGGAGTATGACAAACTCGGAAAAGACAGTCGTTGATCGTATTATGGATGATACGACACATGCTAATGATGCTACAATTGTGAGCCTCAGAATTAACAATAATGTTCTCCAAGCAATGATTGACGCAGCTGTTGGAAAAGCTGTGAAAAGGTCGTGAAAAAGTTCAAGGATCCCAATGCTACTGGCTCCAAGTCTCACCTTAGACCGCACTCCCTTACTCACGAGGAGGACCTTGTTCATGCCTTGGGTGAAATGAATGAACTGAAGAGGACGAGGGAGAAGAATAACTGCCATACTTCTAAGAAGAAGGGTAAGCTTGAGCTTAAGAAGAACAAGCAAAAGCCCAACGAGAAACCTGTATGCAAGACCTGCAAGAAGCGCCAGTATGGGAAATGCAGGTACGAATCAAAATCCCAATCACAGCCTAGGGCTTGTGGGATCTGCAAATCTAGTGAGCATAAGACATTGGAATGCCAGAAGATAGGAGATGCGACTTGTTACAACTGTAACGAGAAAGGGCATATCAAATCCAATTGCCCAAAATATGCTAAGAAGCTGGAAGGAGATAAGAAGACTGACGCTAAGGCCTCTCAGATGGATGCAAAAGAGGCCATACAAGATGACAATGTTATAACCGGTGCGTCCTTATCCATGATGTATATGCAAGGGTATTATTTGATTCAGGTGCAGATAAGTCGTTGTGGAATAAATTTTATAAGTTATTGAATCTGCCTGTTATAACCTTAAGCATAAAATATGAAGTAGAATAAACGCTAAGGGTTCTGCTTTGATTCGGATTCCAATCAATCCTTCATAGATGGTAAGTATAACAAACTCTTAAAGTCTTCCATGAGAACCCTAGATAATAAGTGTAAGGTAAAACTTACGGACGAAAATCATAGGAACCATTTCTTCTGTTTCTGTCAGGAATCTTCAGTCATAAATTTCTAGTACACCCTCTCTCCAGATGAAGTACGTCAGAATGTGTAGTTTATATCTCTTGATCTCTATCAATTAAGAATACCAGATGGTATGACAAAAAGCGCCATATGAGGGCTGGTGTATCTTAATACGCTCCATAGATTGCTTCCATGCCTGATCAGTATGGAGGTTTAATGCATGGAACCACCAAGATATTCCAATAATCATATGGTACTAAAATCAACTAATGCTATTCAAAGAAGATATCCAGAATGGAATTGTCCAAGTAAGTGTCTCTGATTAAGAAATCTGTGGACTCGTAACATAAATGTGTCACTTATCTGACTCAGGCACAGATAAATAAACTGGAGCATGAGATTTGGAAAATCTCTGTAATCTCCGTGTGTCTTGATTATCTTCTCCAAAGATTACCCTGTTTACCTCCTTAGAGGCAAGTAGAGTTAAGATTAACATCCCGCTTAGGGCTGCATTATTGTGAAATCTCCATGATAACTAGTACCATCATTGGAAGAATCGGAAGCCTGATTAAGTGAGTTTTAAGATAGAAGATCATATAGCCTAACTCAATATTTCGAGAGTTTGATATTGTTAAATAAGAAAGACGGTTCATTTTGCTTATGCATTGATTACCACAACCCTATTTAGGCAACAATTAAGAATCACCATTAGCTGCCCAGGATCGTCGAATTGTTCGACTAGCTGTAAGGATTAGTTATTCCTTAAGATTGATTGTAAGCAGTGGTTGGAATAACCATCCCACCTTAAGATAAGCTTTTCAATAATAATTGATATATAAGTATTAAGGCTGCTCCTTGGGAGATCTTGTATAGATGAAATGTTAAACATCTATTGTTAGACAGAAGATTGGTAAGTCCAATTATCAGGATCTGAAAGTTGCCTTGGAAACAACGAATAAGATCAAACAAATCCATAATCATCTGTAAGTTGCCAATAGTCGGCGGAAAATCAAGGAATGATAAAAGTCACAACCCTCTTAAGTCTTAATAAGGAATAAGGTTCAATTGAAAGTATTGCTCTAAGAAGGGTGTGCTGAAATTTTTATACAATAGTCTAGTTAAGCTCTGACTATATATAGGATCATTCGAGGAAATCGAATACATCAAAGGTCAATAGCTTATAAACTAAAACCTATTTATGTAACATGGTGGAACTCGCAATGTGACCCACACTAATGATTTAAGAATGTGTTCCACCAATAAGTTGAGAAGCATTGTCACATAATGATATGCATATCTATGATATGGTAAGAAACCGTATCGATTTAGGATCGTTAGGATTAGAATCTAAGGAAGAAAACATGAACCTATTATAAAGGTCATTTAGGATGCCTCTAGAGGCCCAAATAGGCTATGGAAGTTAAATCCATTGTCCGACAGAAAGTACTTCCATTACTTTAGCAAATCTCGAGGTCAAGATTTCTTTTAAGGGGGTGAGGATGTAACACCTCGAAAATCCATGTCCAATAACATATCGACACGTGTCATGGACTTAAAACGTGTAAAGGATTGATTTAGAGGGACTAAAGTTGACAAACAAGGAATCTATGTGTATAGAAGTATTCAAAGTGTCAACAATGGATGAATGTACCTTTAAATAACTCTACACATTGTTTATACCCTTAAACGAATAGGTCATGGATCATATGAAGCTAATTGTGAAAGAAAGTGAGGAATTACAAACTACAGGGGTTAAATGTGTCAACATGTTTAAAGTATACCTCTGAGTGACCTTTTAGCAAACCCGAAGCTTTGTAATGATTAGTTATGCTCACTAGAATAAGTGATTAAAATTTCACAAGGTTTCGATAAAGTATGAGAAAGTTATGACAATATTTGTATGCGAGGGGTTAAAAGCGTCAACGTTGGAATTTAAGGCTTTACGGGTGATCATGAAGTTAACCAAGGACTTAACAAAGTTTGTTTATACCTTGGAGCCCTTAAAAGTCAAGTTAGAGGGCCAAAAGTGCAAAATTTGAAGTTAAAACCACGTTTGGAAGTACCAGGGACCAAAAATGCAATTCTGCCAAACTTGTTGACCGGACTAGACCTTGACACGGGCCGCGTAAGGTCAGGTCCAACATTTAAGCGGGCCGCCTGAGTCTCCCAGATGCAGAAAAACATTGCCAACTGCCTGTACAGCCGGTTTAACCGACTTAGAAGCTTGGTTTTTTATACCTGGAGCTTGTTTGATGGTTTAAAGGGGTCTAGGGACACTTGGTATCATCTCATAACATTGGTAGACCTCTTTGGCATGATCTAAAGGCATCAAAGTGGGTATATAAGGAGCCCTTAGTTGCAACTTATGATCACATTCATTTGCAAAGTTCACAAGACTCATTCTGGAGCTCCTCTGATCAGCAACAAAGTTTCTTAGGCTTCCTAATCATACTTAGGACTCTTGTAAGTATCCTTAACCCTTCTTAATTTAGTTTAGCTTAGTTTATTAGCTTAAAGTCAAACCGTCGTAATAAAGATTTGACTTCGTCATTAATCTTGATTTGTCCGGTCAAATTCTAAATTGAAAATACCTATGAGTTGGTAATTATGTGGGCAATAAACCCTTAAAGGGGCACCCTCTGATTCCCACTCTATCTAGGTCAATTGTCGGGTCAAACTTGATTATAAAAAGTCAACAGGAAGCTTATTTTCAAATTAATGCATAATTAGCAATGTAGAAGCTATGCAACCTGTTTTGTCATTAATATAACTTGGTAATTAATGTAAGAAAATGTCTAAACATGTTCAACTCGACAATTTTCAGTTTAGGCTCGGTTCGGGACCGAAAGTCGCATAGTTTGACTTCTGCTTTGACTTTCAGTTCTGACCCGTTCGAGCATAGTTTAGAAATGCCTTAGAGCTTTATTAGGACCAAGTTACGTATAAGTATAACCCTCTGTGATTATACAACTTGGTTCATTAGTTATCCGGTTCATATGCACGTTTCCGTTAAATGCTTAAATGTTGACTATTATGCCCTTTTCACCTTAAAACATGATTTTTGAAAAAGTAAAAGAGTAGAAACCTTCATTACTGATTTATAAACTTGTACCTAAAATTTGACATCAGTTTGAGGTCTAGAATAGAAGTTATGCTCATTAGCGTAAATGAAAAGCTTTTTAGTAATTAAACGACATAATTAGCGTATAGCCTATCTAAACCCGATTTTTGATACCAAAATTGTTACCCACTGATATAAAATAATATTTTGGGATTTTTGGAGATTTTTATATATTTTTAGGCTAAGCATAACATAGAGTTCTAAGCTTAATTCGGTAGTTGACGGTTTTGCCCTTTTGGGCTATAAAATGAGTTTTACAAAACCTTTTGACCCCAAACCTTTTGCTACTGATTCTAAATGATAAATAAAGTATTTTAAGCTTTCTGGAATAATAAAAATATCAGCTTTTCTTATAAAACCCGGAAATAGCTTAAGATCACATTTTTACGCGTTATAAGCGCATAATATGTATTAAAACCATTTTAGATATATAAGACTTGATACCTACTGATGTTTTAAGTAAATTTGTATACTTTAGCAGTAAGCAAAAGTCTTAAACTCAGATTTCCAGTTTTGACCTTTTAAGACTAGGTGAAATTACCAAAATGCCCTTAAGATGCATAGTTTGGTTATAAAGGATAGATTTCACATATATATGATACCCTTCTGATATAACTTAGTAAAATAAGTATTCTTACTGATTACATCAGACCCGAAACTCAGAATTATATTTAAACTCTTTTATAACCTTTTAAATGACCAAAATGCCCTTATGGGGCATAATTTAAGTTTAAATTCATTTGGGGCATAATAGAAGATATCTTTCTGATGTCACAACATATTTAAAGCATATTAACTTAGGAAACTTGCATATGACTCAATTGGTCACCCGTTACGCACTTTTCGCGTTCGGAGCGGCGTATGTAACTAGTTTGCATATATTAGCCGAAACGGGTCAAACCATATCATTTTCGTCTCAAAATCCAGAATGTGTTTAGTTTACCCATATTAAACAAGTGTCCAAGCTTGTTGGGTCAAAACCACATTCTAAACCGGTCTTCGCTTTATTATGCGTTTTGAACCGTACCTTCCTTTAAAACGAACCGGTCTAAGCATAGGCTTAATTAAGACCCATTAGGAATTTAATAGGTTATTAAAAACCTTCGTTCCAGATTGAGAGCCCCAGTAAAGGTACTTGCGCTTGCTGATTAGGATATACGGCTGAGTATAAATTGCATTTTTAGCTCAAGTAAATACTCTTAACTTATTTTCCCTATACGGGCTTAGGATACGGTATATAAAATACCGCTTGGTCGGGTATTGAATGTTTGATCGTATTGTGATTAAATTATTGAGGTAACCCATTTTAATCTGTATTATTTGAAATAAAAGCCTTTAGGGGTTAATGACCATGTCCCGGATATCCTTGGCATCATTATAATAAAATGGCCACGTCTTAAGCACGAGGTGTAGGCGTACACCTGAAAGTTGCATAAGGGAAACGGTATCTCACTCTCTTGTGGGCCTATACTTGTGGCGTGTCTGTTAATCTTGACTCGGTTTCTACATCGGGCCCTGAACGTATAACGAACCTGTAAATCTGTATACAAGATTATATTTATATAATTGTCCCAAGTTATAAAAGATATTTTTGCCTAAGTGCATTCAAATCAATTTTCTAAAACATTTTCAAAATGAGTCAGTTAATTGTATTTACCAGTGTAAACTGACGTATTTTCCAAAAAGGTTAAGTGACAGGTATTGGACGAAATTGGCTAGGGAGCTCATGGCGTTAATAAGGAATCTCGCAAGTTCTAGATGCCTAAAGTCTGTTGAACAAGTTTCCCTTTTTATTCGATCCGCCTGTGGATCTGTTTCAACTCTTTTGTGATACTTAATATTACAATTTTATTCAGTTGAAATAAATCTATCTTTTGCTTCCGCTGTGCATTATTTGTTGGAACCTGAAGGTTTATTCATGTAGGTTAGCATAGTTTAAGGGTTGATTATGTTTATGTTTGGTTTACATGTTTGGGCCGATTATATATGGGTTGGGTTAGTAGACTTGTGTCGCAATGGGCTTAGGTTAGTGGCCCAGTTAGTTTTGTATTTAAACAACATTTACCTCATTGTTTGAGGTTGTTGTTTTGGTGACAAGTGGGGGCGACACAAGTAGAGGAACCGAGTTCTTTTGCTAGATCTTGTATCAGTCTACGTTTATTGTTGAATGCAAGAATCTATTGGTTTGTGATTTCTATTGTTCTCAATTATCGTTCTTTATTATCATTATTTAATCTTGAATCGTCTTGTGATTGATTTCCGCACTTTCACAAGATATTGTTGATATCATTGATTGATCCTGCAAGGGTTTTACAATTGGTATCAGAGCCAAGAAACCATTCTTGGTTCGGTTTTGATATCAATCAGATTCAAGATTAAAACGTTATTACTAATCTGGTTTGTGGTGATTGTTTTGCAGTGAAAGGAACAAATTTTACCGATCTGTTTTGGATCTGTTCTTGGTGGTTTTGTTAAAAATTGTTACTGATTTGGATCGTATAATTTTCAGAAATCTGTTTGCTGATTGTTCGGAGTTGATTGAAGAAAATTCAAAGATCTCAAATCTTTGAATTTTGGAAGTGCTGGAAATCCGGGATTACGAGTCAACAGTTCTTATCTCTTATCTGTTTTGCAGGTCTCGACTCGCAACAACTGTGGTTTCGGCTTGTTCCGTATTGGTTTCGACTCGCAACCATCTAGTTGCGGCTCATCACGTTCCAGTTACGACTCGCAACCTTCACTGGTTTCGGTTCATCCTGTTTCAGTTGCGACTCGCAACCAGTAGTCAGTCTCCACTCGCAACCGCAGCTGTTACGACTCGCAACCTTGGTTTCGGCTCATCCTGTTTTAGTTACGACTCGCAACCACAGCAGTTACGACTCGCAACCCAGCTGTTACGACTCGCAACGACACTGATTTACGGACTTTTGGACTGTTGACTTTTGGACTTAAAACAAACTTAATTAATTAATTAACTGATTAATTAATCATGTCATCTAACAACAGTGAACTGTCCACCCTTAAAGAACAACAAGAATTGGATTCAAAGCTTGGTACCACAACACGCATTCCTAGGTTAACTGATGCTAATGATTTTCCTGAGTGGAAGTGGCGCTTTGAACAGCATCTTAAGGTTAAGGATTATAAGCTGTGGCGAAGCATTTTGCGAGGTCCTAGGGAAATCATGATGGAAAGCTCAACTGAACCAGGTCTTAAGGTAAAGAAACCTAGGGATCAGTACACTGAAGATGATGTGCTCATTGTTGAAGAAGATGATCGAGCTCTTTCCTACTTAACCATGGGTTTGGGTCCTGATATTGCTATTGGCTTTCGCACCTGCAAATCTGCCAAAGAATTGTGGGATTCTCTGATCGAAGTATATGAAGGAAACGAAGATATGAAAGAGAGCCGAAGAAATCTGCTGCAACAAAACTTCAACAATTTCAACCATATTTATGGTGAAACGGTAGACAATCAGATTCAGAGGTTTGTGAAGCTGATCACTCAAATGCAAATGGAAGAAATTCATACAACAAATGCATCTACAAACCGACAACTTCTTAATGCACTACCAAAGAGTTGGGATCATCATGTTGCTATGATCAAGAAGACTAAAGATCTCGCTAGATGTACTCTGTCAGAGATGATCTCTCACATTAAGGCATGCGAACTGGATGATAAGCAAAGAGAAACAAATTACAAGAATAGTATGCTAGCTGCTGGTTTCTCCATTGCTCCCGCTTCCTCTAACAACAGCAACACAGCATTATTGTCTCAAGGTGGTTTTCAGATGTTTCGAAATACTTCATCCACTACTCCAACTTCAGCAAAGGTGCACTCATCTGGATCCTCTAATCAAGTCGTCTCTCCAGCTTCTCCTGCTTCAATTCCAAATTCTGGAAATGTCTCTACTGCTGCTTCTGCTTCCGCTGCTAACAACGAAATGATAGCTTTCTTTGCTAAACAATCAAAGGAGAACTTGGATATTGCAGCTTCAGTGATCAACTGTTTGAATGCTTTTATTGCAGGAAAACTTGACCCACCAAAGTGGTGTCCTGATGATCTGAAACAGATTCATCCAGATGATGTTGAAGAAATGGACATCACCTAGCAGATGGCGATGGCAGCTTTCAGAGCCCAAAAGTTTGTGAAAAGAACAGGTAAAAACAGGTGGGGAAATGCATGGAATGGAGCTGCTAAAGTGCCCTTTAATCTTCGTTGCTTCAACTGTCATGAGGAAGGACACTATGCTCGAAACTGCACAAAGCCACTTATAAACAGAGATCAAACTCCTGCAACTCCTGCCCAACCTGCAACTCCTAATCGAGAAAGAGCTCTTGTGACCACTACAAGTATAGCAGATGCTGCTGCTTCTGGAAGTCCACCGCCGCAAGGATTAGCACAAGCACTGGTGGTTCAGCCCAACCTCAACTTTGATTGGACTTCAGAAATTGAGCGTCTGAACATTTCAGCTCCAGAGAATCAAACTACTACATCCAACATTGCTTTCATGACTTCAAGTGAACATAGCCCAAAGCCAGAGGAAGAGACTGAAGCTGATGATTTTGCATTCATGACTCAAATTCTTTCAGCTCCTGTTAAAGGTCTCACTAAAGAAGAGGTAATTTCTGTTTTCTGTACTCCTGAGTGTAGGGAAAGGGTTGAGGCTTACAGAATACACAACGCTGAGCTCATTCAAGATTATAATGACATAAAAAATAAAAATTTTACTTTGTCTAAAAATGAGAAGCTTTATAAAGAAAAGATTGAAGCTCAGCGAAAAGACATCATCAAGCTAAAGGATGATGTGAGTGTAAAAACAGCCCATTTCCTAGAAGCTCAAGAAAAGGTATGCATTTTAACTAAGGAACTGGAAGATATTCAAAACAGATATCAAATTAATGAATTAAATATCAAGAAGTTTGATTCTTCCAGTAAATTGGTTAAAAATCTTTGTGATCAACAACTTGCATACAAGGAAAAGAAAGGATGTGGTTTGGGTTCTAATAAGGCTCCTCCTCCTTATAATGATAATTATACTTATTTACCCATGACTGAGGAGGAGATGACTAATGAAAGTCAAATGACCTATGGTCCCAAAAATAATAAGTCATCGTTCAATGACAGACCTATTGAGCACAAGAAGTCTGCTCCTATAAATTTTGTTCACAAAGGCACAATTGATCCTAATGTTTCATCTTCGTGTGCAGATGATAGCTCTGAAGTAAAGTGTGATGATGTTCATGGGAGTGAACCGGTTATTATTTCAAATGTTTCTGAACCATATTTTGAACATTATTCTGAACCAACTGAGTCGGACATTGCTTTTACTAGTTCTTTGTTTGCGTCGTTTTCAGCTTATGTTTCGTCTTGTGAGCCTGTTGTTTTGGGCAAAACTGATAATGTTTGTGTGGATGATTTGAACAATAAGTGTGGTGATGGTTGTTTTTCAACTAATGTTTGTGATCCTAACATCTCTAGTGTTTCATTTTGTGAAAATGTTACAGGTGAGGTCCCTCAGGATGCATTCAGTGAAACCACTGAAACGACTTCTCAAGAAAATCAAGAGTATCCTGATTCTTCTTCTGAATCTGTCTCAGTGGGTGTCCCTAATGTTGAATCTAGTGGGACCCCATTGGAAAGTGTGTTAAACAATGAACCTGAATCTGTGTCACATGATAAATGCTCTGAGAAAATGCATATTGATGAAACTTCTTTAGGCTCAGAAAAGGAATCTGAATCAGTTTCACATGACAAATGCATTGAGGAAGAGCATATTGTTGAGACTTCATCTTGTTCGGGAAGTGAACCTGAATCGGTTTCAGATGACAAATGCATTGATAAAACGCATTTGGATGAAACTCATACATGTTCAAATTCGGAATCAAGATTAAGTAACAATGAAAGGGATGCTGATCTAAAAGAGAGATCATTAGAAGAAAAGTTGTCTAAAGAAAAACCACAAGTCAAACATGTTCAGAAAGCTAAAACATCAAATCACACGAAATCAAGCAAACAGAGTCAAAATGTCAAGAATGTTAAAAATGTGAAACGTCAAACATGTTATAACTGTGGTATTGCTGGTCACATTGCCAGAAATTGTGGCAAACTCCCAAGGACACCGAACAAGAAAACATCAGAGCGAAATCAGAAGATCACGTCTAATCGATATCACTGTTCGAAGTCCGTGATGTCTGCAAAGACTAAGATAATGCAGAACAACTATCATAGGACTAGACCTTCTGATCAGGATTGGAATGCAGCCAAACGCTATAATCAATATCAGAATAGACAAACAAATTTTCAGCGCAATCGAAATAATTCTTTTGGTAACGCTTATGAAAGTTTCAACTCTAACTGGTCAAGACAGTTTTGGAAACCTAAAGCAAATGGCATGCAATCCAATTCAATGAAATCATATCATCAAAATGTCGCCAAAAGGGATGTTTCAAAATTTCTGAATAAAGATAATTTAGTGTGGCAGAGAGTGACGTTTATTGATGCACAAGGAAAACCCAGATCCACTATGGGCTGGGTTCCTAAATCTAACTAATCCCGCTAATCGTGCAGGAACAGCTGTGGAGGACTACCGTGCGCCTCTGGTACATGGATAGTGGCTGTTCCAGGCACATGACAGGAGACTTATCCCAACTGGAAAATATCAAAGAGTTTAATGGTGGATATGTCTCATTTGCGGGAGGAGAGTCAGGCAGAATCACGTTAAAAGGAACTGTTCGAAACGGCGTCTTAAGTTTTGAAAATGTTAATTATGTTCCAGAACTGAAACACAATCTGTTAAGTATTTCGCAGATCTGTGATCGAGGGAATTCAGTTCATTTCACGAAGAAGGGATGTTATGTTCTTAAGCCTGGGATTGTTATTCCAGAAGACTGGTTCTTGATGACGGCTGAAAGGAAAGGTAACGCTTACGTCATTGATATGAACAAGAAACCGTGTGAAGAGATCACTTGTCTATTTTCAAAAATTTCGGAGCATGATGGTCTGTTGTGGCATCGTCGACTTGGGCATGTGAATATGAAAAATCTGAACCGTCTAGCTAAAGGTCAACTGGTACGTGATCTTCCAATCAAGGACTTCATGTTGGTGGAGAAATGTGTTGCTTGTGCGAAAGGGAAAGCTCATCGAAAACATCATAAGACTAAACCAGTACTCTCGACAAAAGCTGTCCTCGAACTACTTCACATGGATCTTTTTGGTCCAGTGAATGTGCTGAGCATTGGGAAGAAAGCTTACTGTCTGGTAATCGTCGATGATTACTCTCGTTACACTTGGGTGTATTTTCTCAGCCACAAAAATGAAACTGCTGTCTTGGTAAAACAATTCATTACTTTGGCTGAAAATCAAGCGAGTACTAAGGTGAAGGTTATTCGATCAGACAATGGGACAGAATTCAAGAACGCTACTTTGGATACTTTCTGCATTGATAAGGGAATCGATCGTCAGTTCAGTGCACCTCGAACTCCACAACAAAATGGAGTGGCTGAAAGAAGGAATCGTACTCTCATTGAAGCTGCGCGTACTATGCTGGCTGATTCAAAGCTTCCTAGCTTCTTTTGGGCTGAGGCAGTTAGCACGGCTTGTTATATCCAGAATCATGCTTTAGTAAACAAACGTCACATGAAAACCCCTTATGAGATTCTGGAAGGACATAAACCTTCGGTTTCACACTTTCGTATCTTTGGTTGTCCATGTGTATTATTACTAATGGACTCCAACGGAAAGTTTGAAGTCAAAGGTGACGAATGTTACTTTGTTGGATATGCTAAAGGCTCTGCTTATAGGGTATACAACAAAGTAACTAAAAAGGTCATCGAGTCGTGCAACATTGAATGGCTTGAAGAGAATGCTACGGATGCTAGAGTTGGTCCAGATTGGTTATACGATTATTCTGCTCTGTTTAAATCATTTAACATTTTGTCAAGTGATGTTTCAGTTGCAGGTGTGTCTATTCCCAAACAACCATTGTCGTTTGAAGATACGGAAGACGAAGCACAGATGCAAGACAACGTGAAGCATCATACCATTGATCCACCGGGAATGGTGTTTACGCAACATCCTACACCAACTCCGATGGTCAATCAATCTCCTGAGGGTGCATCAACTAGTGACTCTGCTTTATTTCCTGAACCAATTCCTGAGGATTGTGTTGTCACTTCTCCTGTAGTTCACACTACTACAGCACCTAATGAGGGGGAGTCTAGCAACACCACCACTGAAGAGGAGCCTGTACCTGATTTGGCCATACCTACAAGCGTTCAACGCAATCACCCAATCGAGAATGTGATTGGTCCTGTAAATGCAGGAATTTTGACCAGGAGTCAAACAGGAACCATTAACACTTGCTTATATTCTTGTTATCTTTCTCAAATCGAACCTAAAACTATTGATATAGCTTTGCAGGAACCTGGCTGGGTAGATGCTATGCACGAAGAGCTGAACCAGTTTGAAAGACTTGGAGTATGGAAGCTCGTCAAGTTGCCAACAGGAAAACGTAAACTTGGAACTAGATGGGTATTTCGAAACAAGCAGGATTCTGCAGGAGTCATCGTTCGAAACAAAGCAAGGCTGGTGGTTCAGGGATTTAGACAAATTGAAGGACTGGATTATGATGAAGTATATGCTCCGGTTGCACGACTTGAAGCCATCCGAATCTTTTTGGCTTACGCGTCATACATGGGATTCACTGTTTATCAGATGGATGTCAAAACCGCGTTTCTCTATGGAAAAGTGAAGGAGGAAATTTTTGTCGAGCAGCCACCAGGGTTTGTGAATCCAGACCATCCTGAATACGCTTACAAGCTAGACAAGGCGCTGTACGGGCTACACCAGGCTCCTCGAGCTTGGTATGCCACACTAACAGAGCATCTGTTGGCTCATGGGTATACACGTGGCACCATAGACCAGACTCTGTTCATCAAGAAAGTAGGACGTGATCAAATCTTGGTTCAAATCTATGTTGATGATATCATTTTCGGATCTACAAGTGAGAACCTTTGCAAGGAATTCGAGAGAGTTATGAAGAAGAAGTTTGAAATGAGTGCTCTGGGGGAAATGACACTGTTTTTGGGTCTACAAGTCAAGCAGAGTTCACAAGGAATTCTTATTCATCAAGGGAAGTATGTGGATGATGTGCTGGCAAAATTCAAATTCACGGACGCAAAGCCTGCTGAAACACCTATGGCAGAGAGACCACTATTGACTGAAGATGAAGAAGGAGAGTCTGTCAATCAACGTCAATATAGGTCAATGATCGGGTCATTGATGTATCTCACAACGAGTCGTCCGGACATTATGTTTGCTGTTTGCAACTGTGCACGCTATCAGGCTAATCCTAAAACTTCTCACCTTATTGCTGTTAAAAGGATCTTTCGGTACCTTAAAGGCCGACCTAGGTTTGGCCTGTGGTATCCGAGGGAATCCAATTTTGACTTATTTGCTTTTTCTGACAGCAATTTTGGAGGTACTGACAGTGACAGGAAATCTACATCTGCGGGATGTCAATTTTTGGGTGATCGGCTCATTTCTTGGCAATGCAAGAAACAACAAACAGTGGCGATATCTACAGCTGAAGCCGAGTATGTTGCTGCTTCTGCGTCTTGTTCTCAAGTGGTGTGGATGCAACATCAATTGCAGGATTATGGTTTGACTTATCTTAACACTACTATTTACTGTGATAATGATGCTGCAATTCAAATTGTTCGAAATCCTGTCTTTCATTCCAAAACCAAGCACATTGATATTAAAGTTCATTTTATCCGAGACTGTTTCGACAGAGGTCTTATTACACTCGAGCAAATCGACACAGATGCAAATGCTGCCGATTTGTTCACCAAACCTGTCAGCAGCTCAAAATTCAGAGTGCTTGTGGATTTTCTGAAAATGATCCGTTTTACTGACTGAGCATGTTTTTGTTTTTCGTAGGTAAATTTGTTCATAAAGTTTTCTATTCTTAGGTAGTTTTTATTTATGCTCAAATTTAGGGGGAGAATTTTTGAAAAATACAAAAACATTAAAAAATTAAAAAAAATACAAAAACATTGAAAAATTGAAAAATACAAAAAGAGGTGTGGCATGACTGGGAAATGAAATGATTTTACACATTATGGTTGAGGGCTGACTCATGTAAGACCAGTATCGAAATAGTTTGACTCTAGTATGATGTGTTGGTAGGCTCTATCCTTAAGACTGGAAACATTGGCTGTTTTTTGTTTAGAACTAAAAATTGTATATGACCTCAGGAAAGAAAGTCACTTGGAATTAGCTCATTTCTATTTGAATGTCTGTATGTTGTCCCGATACACACAATTTTGGTCTGACTCTGAAATCTTCTCTGAAAAAGTCGTGTATCTCCTCTGCTGCATCCAGATATATGCTGACCTGGAGGTGCTAGGCAACGACAGCTTCTGCTGCATCCAGATACATGCTGACCTTGCTGTACGTTGTCGCTTTGTAGATCAATTAAACACCCGAAAGAGGCCCTCTAGTGCCCAAAAGAAACCCTATAAACCTATGTCAAATTGAGAAAAACTCATTTGATCCTGTATATTATACCATCACTACTTAAGATCTATTATGTTCTCTTCTCAACCTAGTCCCAGTTAAGATTTCAGAGATCTGGATTGGACTTGTGAAATATGTGGTAGGGAAGCTACTTGCATGATAGAGTGTGCTGTTATAATTCCGGGATTTGATTAGTATTTGTTTTGAGTGTTCATTGTTAAGATATCAAAACATGATAAATTGAGTTACAGGCAGTTATATGGAAAAGGTCTAGGGAAATGAGTTTAAGGGGACAAGTATACTGGCAATTGTCTAGATCATTCAGTAGTAGATCAGTGTTGATAAGTGAAGTCAAGCCCGAAACCTTGTGATTTGATCCCTGAGTATCTATGCAAATTTCCTTATTTTATTTTGTAAATATTTTGTTATTTATTTTTGTTTTTAGGTTTTATTTGCAAACAATGCTCAAAAGGTTTAATGGATAATCTTCATTAAAATTAAATCATTTTTGAAATGGGTTTTAAAATTGATTGTTAAATCTATTAAGTAAAGAGCCCAAATCTGTCAAAGCCCAATCGGTTAAAGTTGAGCCCAAGAGTTACAAGCCCATGATGGCCCATGATCTGTTTTGTGGTATAAAAGGGCGGTTGCGAGTCGAGACCTCATTTCTCACTCGCAACCAAGTCTGATTCTCTCTCAAGATTCCGGTGATCTGTTGAAGATTCCGATTCATCTCCGGTTACGACTCGCAATCTCCGGTTGCGACTCATTGATCATCAAGGTATAATGACGTCATTATTCAAGTTTTTGCAGGAATTATGAATATTCCGATGAAGATTTGAAGATTCCGATGAGGATTTGAAGTTTCCGATGATGTTTCCGATGAAGTTTTGAAGATGTTTGACTCGCAATCAAGAACACTTATGACTCGAAACCAGGGGTTACAAGTCGCAACCTCAAGATTGCGACTCATGGTTGCGACTCGTAGACAACTGGTTGCGACTCATGGTTGCGACTCGAGACCTTTTGGTTGCGACTCATGGTCTCGAGTGAACAGTAACAGTGTTTGTTTTGGTTTTATTTTTATCACTGTTATGTTTGAAAGTTGGAAACTTATTTGATTTGTGTTATGTGCAGAAAAAATGGACTTGAAATTTATATCTTCGCACAATCAAGTTGGATATTTAGCACCTCCACCAGAGAAACACAAGCAGATGTTCATGTCATTGATGAAAGGATTAAATAACTGCCGGATTGTTCATGCTCTTCGTGAGAATCCGGTTGTTTATGAAGATCTTATTCAAGCTTTTTGGAAGAGTGCTAAAGTAGAAGTCGTTGATGGAAAGGGAGCTATAGTTGCTGAAATTCAAGAAAAGAAAGTTATAGTGACTGAGCAGATGATTAGAGAAGTGCTAAGATTTAATGATCAGGAAACAGATCCTATAGAACTTCCAGCTGGAGCAGTAGAAGCAATTTTGCCTCGTTTGAGCTACGAAGGAAAGTTTCCACCCTTGGTTAAGAAGTTTGTGCATCCATACTGGCGTCTGTTACTGCATATGTTTCTTTTGTGCATGACAGAGAATAGAGGGGGAATTGATCAGTTGAATACTACTCAGTCTGCTGCTGTGATTTGTTTAATTACGAATGAGTCGTTCAATTATTCAAGATATATTTTGGAAGCGATGAAAAGGAATGCAATTGGACTTCGAAAGGATAAGTTTCTGATGTATCCTAGATTTTTGCAGATGATTCTGAATGATAAATATTCAGAATTGAAGAGATCTGGTATACGTTGGAATTGAAACCAATGGGTCCATCATGTTTTGGAGCACTTACTACAAAGAAGGGTACTGAGAAGAAGTTTGAAGGATTGATTCCGTTAGAGAAGTTTGGTCAGTTTGCAGAGACAGAAGATGTTAGTGTCACTCCAGATCTTGTGCAGTCTGCTCCAGTACAAAGTGTGCCTGCAAGTGCTATAGTTGCTGAAGAACATGATATTCAGAGAGGTGTTGAGCCTGAGACTGAGTTTTTCATAATTAACTCAGACGATGAAGGCATTGAAATTATGTGTGATTCTGGGGAAGATGAAGAGCTTCCTCCTGAAGCTGAAGTTGATACTGCCGTTTCTGCTGTTCCACCCGTGATTACTGCTGAAAGTTTGGCTTTGTTACTAAAATCTGTAACTGATAAGATGGGAAATCCTCCTTCTGATCTTTCAGTGTCAAGTGAAAAGCCTAGTGAAGACCCAAAGGATTCTGATTCCATGCCATTGAAACGGAAAAGGAGGGATCCTCGGCTTGGAATGTATATTGAGCATAGCAAAGATCAACCCATAGTTACTGATGAAGATGATGAAGGTCTTTATGACTTCGAGTTTGAAAAGAATATCACCGATACCACCACCGCTACTGAAGACATTTTTGATTTTGATGCTGATACTCAAAGAACTGATATGGATGTTACTACTGATGATGTTCAGGTTACTAGTATTGATGTTGATGCCACTGTTGAGACAACGCTACCTAGTGCTACTGAATCTGCAGGTCCTTCTAGAGTTGATCTTGATATGCCTAGCAGTTCAAGTGGTAAAAGACCTGAAGAGCCATTTAGAATGCCGTTTGATGATGATTCTAGTGATGAAGATGAGTATATCAGTATGAGAGATATGAAGAAACGAATGGTTGTACTTGAGCAAGATTCAATCCATAAAGATGCAAAGATTATTCAACTTGAAGATACTATTGTAAAGAAAGATCAACAGATTGAGCAGCTTCAAGGAGATGTTAGTTTGCTGTTTAATATGATTTATGATTTGCGTGGGAAGTTGGAGAAGAAGTTTGGACAGGAGTTTTCTGATCCAACTGATGTTGAAAACAGAAGAAAGGCTTTTGAAAAGGATGATGCTGAAAGAAGTGCTGCTATGGAACATTACTTTAGAAGAATTGTTGATCCTGTTGCAGACAAAGAGAAAGCTGAAAGAATCAAGAAGAAAAGACAGTTTGTCATTATGAAGAATCGGAATCTAAATCCAGATGATGATGATGCTCATGCAACTCATCATTTGATGGATGTTGGTGAAACTCTTTATGATAAGGTTGGAAATCGTTCTGGTGTAGTTAGTTGGGGTTATGATCATGATCGCAAGAGATGGTGGATAAAAAGGAAGATTGGACCTGTTGAGTGGTATAAACATCCAGGCCAGTTTCAGTCATTTACTAAAGTGGACTTGACAGACTTGTCTAGAGCACCTTATGTAGATGATAAGCCTGGAGGAGTTGGTTATAGGTTTTTCGAGAGGTTGAAGAGGGAGGTTCTTAAGGGTTTTCCTTCCATGCGTACTGCAGAGTCCACTGTGAAACCCGCTAAAGGCATCAGAGATCCATACACAAACAAGCGATTGAAGATTGTGCGTTGGCCTGTAACTGATAAAGAGAAGACGATTCCGTTGGTGAAAAAGATTCCAAAGGGTGCTCTAAAGACCTTACATTTTTGGTCTTATGATGAGCGTTTAGGGCAGGCAGTGATTGTTTGTGATGATGATGTGTGTTTTCAATTGGTGGATCAGATTGATTTACTGAATGTTGCTCATGAAGATTTGGAAGTTTTGGCTCGTCATCAAATTAGAGCTACTGAGAAATATGAAGAAATTGCCAAAGCTTGGACTAAAGCTGTTGCAGCATCTATTCATATTCATACAAAGGGTTTCGGTGGTATTAAGGATCGGGTGCAAGATGATGGTGAAGGTTAAAGTGTCAAGAACCTGCATGCATAAACCTAGGGGGAGATTGTTGGAACCTGAAGGTTTATTCATGTAGGTTAGCATAGTTTAAGGGTTGATTATGTTTATGTTTGGTTTACATGTTTGGGCCGATTATATATGGGTTGGGTTAGTAGACTTGTGTCGCAATGGGCTTAGGTTAGTGGCCCAGTTAGTTTTGTATTTAAACAACATTTACCTCATTGTTTGAGGTTGTTGTTTTGGTGACAAGTGGGGGCGACACAAGTAGAGGAACCGAGTTCTTTTGCTAGATCTTGTATCAGTCTACGTTTATCGTTGAATGCAAGAATCTATTGGTTTGTGATTTCTATTGTTCTCAATTATCGTTCTTTATTATCATTATTTAATCTTGAATCGTCTTGTGATTGATTTCCGCACTTTCACAAGATATTGTTGATATCATTGATTGATCCTGCAAGGGTTTTACATTATTATTATTATTTGTGTTGTTTGACTATGATGATATCAACTACGTCACGATACTCCCCATCGGGCCCACCGGTAATACGTGGAAATATCGGGGTGTGACATTCATGCACTCGGTATCGAAATCAACATATGTTTTACATCGTCTGAAACGATAAAAACGGACGCCATGTTGTTTGAACAATATCGATCAGTTCAAATTATCACGGTACTGTTACTGATAATCAATTATGGTCACATACATAGTTGTATAAATAATTTTTATTGAAACTGAAACCATAAAATGAATACAGATAATAACAGTATCGATGTTGTTTGGTACGATATACTAGCGATTCAATGTTAGTTTATCAAAAGAAAAAACAATAAAAATAATTACCTATCCCGAACTTACGTTGTTCGTTCGGTTTTGGTTCGGTTCACTACGGCAGGGACAAGATATATGTTATCAAACAAGAAACCATAAAAGTAATACATATCGGTGCCAATGTTGTTCAGTTCAGTACGATATGGTAGCGATACGTTCTTAGTCTATCGAAAGCAAAGACAATAAAAATAAATAACGGTACCGATAGAAATGTTGTTTAGTCGGTTTCGGTTTGTATTTGTACCATAGTGACACAATAGTCGTTTTCGATAAAGTTTATATGGCAATTTTGAAAAAAAAAAACCTTAGAACGGAAACCAACCGAACCGATATCAACTGAACAAACTGAACAACATCGGTACCAGTATCGATATTTGTTTTTTTTTTTGTTTTCAATTGATGTAAGATTCTCTTTCGTTTACTATAGCAAGTGTCGGTACCGTAACGAACCGAACAGATAACAACCGAATTCCCGCCGTGAGATACGTGAAAAATCGCTAGTTAAAATTAAAATAACTTTAAACCATGTCAATAGTAATCCAACTAATGTTCATAATTTTGATGGTGCTTGGGCTAACATGAATCTCATTTTTACTAAGATTTGTTTTCTCTCTTTGAATTATGTCCAATTAACTTATATTAATTATAATTATTTATTTTATAAATTAATATATAATTTAGTTATTTTTCAAAATTTCATAAAAAGTAATTATTTTTATTTTTAACTATATATTTAATATATTAATTAAATGTTATATAAATTAATGGGTTCGTTCAGGCTCGCAAGCCGGCTCAAGCTCGATAACTGAAGCTCGGGCTCAGACGCGTTAACTAATCAAGCTTATTTTTTGGCTCACGCTCTACTCGAGCTCATGTAAGCTCGGCTCGTTTCGGGCATTTTTCGAGCCAAGTCGAGCAGTTCCGTTCGTTTACACCGCTAAGAGTTTCTTCAAGGGGTATTTGAAGGCTCAAATGTTAATCAAGTTAAAAGTATGACCTATGGATTATTATGCTCATGATATTTAGTTTCTGATGGTTCAAGTTTCATGGCGTTTGAAGTTTCCTACAAAAAGTTATGGCAGTTTTTAGTAAGAGTAAACTGCAATTTTACCCCTTAGGGTTTTGGCCAATTGGCACTCTGACCCCCTCTAACGAAATAATTGCAATTTACCCCCCAACGTTGATGTTATGTCGCAATATTACCCCCTGCTGTCTAATAAGTTAACAGATCTGTTAACTGGAATGTAAAATGACTATCTTACCCTTTCATATTACCCCCTATGGTTTGTTCTATTCTGTAATATTACCTCTGGTGTAAAATGACTAAATTGTCCTTTCTTATTACCCCCTATGGTTTATTCTACTCTGCAATATTACCCCCGCTGTTAAATAGTTCTTGCAAACCTTACCCCCTGCAAAAAAAAAAAAAAAAAAAAAAAAACCTTTCCCGCCTAAACCACCATCAGCCCCCATCACCCACCTCCACCACCATCAGCCGCCACCACCCACCACCGCTGTATGTTCTCAACATATCACGTAATGCCTTCACAGGCTCCATCCCACCGTCTATGGGAAATTTGAGTCAGCTGGAATCATTAGACATGTCATCAAACAAGTTAACTGGAGAGATCCCATATACACTTGCAAGTCTTACGTTTTTTTCTACACTTAATTTGTCAAACAATCAGTTGAAAGGAAGAATCCCAATAAGCAACCAATTTCAGACTTTTGAGAATGATTCCTATTTAGGCAACAAGGAATTATGTGGGCTTCCATTAACCAGAAACTGCCCTGGTTCAAACATTCCCATAACAGATAATGTACCACCGTTTCAAGAATCGAAGAACGGATATGACTGGCAGTTCATATTCACCGGGGTGGGATTCGGGTCAGGTGCAGCCATTGTCACAGCACCTATTACATTGACTAAGACAGGGAGATACCTTTGGAACGACTACACAAACAAACTTGTCATAACGATTTGTCTGGTCCTAGGTATCCATTACGCACCGTATCATTTATTTGAAGAAGACGAAGACGATGAAAACGAGACGGTATCCAGCGATGAAAACTCAGACGACACGGTGGTGAAAAACATTCCAGTTAACAGATCGTTCTCAAGAAGGATCGCCGGTGGGTGTGGTCGCCAGTGGGTGTGGTTGCCGGTGATGATGAAGAAGGAGTGGGGGAGTGATGAATCTTAGGGGGTAAGATTGAGAGTGGAACTAATATTAAGGGGTAATAGTAATATATAAGGTAATATTAAGGTAAAATTACATTTCTGCCCTTTGACCACCTTTGACCGTTTAAAGATAACCAGGGAATTTAACGCCGGGGGGTAAATGTCCGACATAACACCAACGTTGGGGGGTAAAATTACAATTATTTCGTTAGGGGGGGGTCAGAGTGCCAATTGGTCTAACCCCCAGGGGGTAAAATTGCAGTTTACTCTTTTAGTAACCGTCATGAGCCACGACACTGTTTAAAGCTATAGTTATTGTTTTATCAACTTAATATGATACGATTATTCACATTCCACTACTGCAATTTTGTAGGATAAAAGAAAACGGGCTTGTTTAACAGAAATGAATGTAAACTTCATAATTTTGACTAATCTAGCAATAACTATGTTGTAGGCTAAACTTAACAGTAATCTTTAAACTTTCAAACTAACATTGATCATTTTGATGGCGCTTCGTGTGACAGGAATCTTATTTTTACAAGAGTTGTGTGGAATCTTTACACTATGTCCAAGGAAGTAATTCATCTTTAATAAAATGGGGAATTGGCCTGTAATAATCCTAACTAGACATCATTAGCCATTGCCAGTCCCATCTTTGAATATTCCCTATGTTAGTCCCACCTTTCACTTATTTTTCCTCTACTGGTCCTCAGTTAAAAAAAATTAACGGAGTTAAGTTAAAAAAACTTAACTGAGTTAAGTTTTTTTCTGAATTACAAGCTGACGTCTTAGGGCTTTTGATCAGAACGAGGATACAAGTCGAATGATGTAAAACTTACCTTGAAATTTTGCTCCAAGCGAAGAAAACAGTGCTTCAATTCGGGTGTTTAGATTTCCAATTAACAAAAATCAAGTCGTTTGGAGCACCGTTTAGAGGTAAGTTTTACATCAATAGACTCGTATCCTCGTTCTGATCAAAAGCCCTAAAAAACTTAACTTTGTTAAGTTTTTTTTAACTGAGGACCGGTAGAGGAAAAATAGGTGAAAGGTGTGACTAGCATGGGGAATATTCAAAGGTGCGACTGTCAATGGCCAATGATGTGTAATTAGGATTATTACAGGCTAATTCCCCTAATAAAATTTAAGTGGAGACAATGGTTTGATAGTATAGAAAATATTCAATCTTTTTTGTCTAGGTGAATGGAACTAGTTTGAGAGCTACTATTAAAAAAAAGACAAGTCAACAAGACTTTAACCCCTTCTTAGGTTGAATCTCATGCTTTTATTTGTCGGATAATTGATGATTTATTGTCTTCACTTTTGTATTCCTTATATCACATTTATCGTCGTATGGCACAAGGCGTGGAAATAATGAAGCCAGGTCCATTTTTTAATATATTCTATTTATCCATTGATATTCACTAATAATTGATTGGATAAACAGTAGGAGGATATATATATATATATATATAGAAACGGGATCAGAAGTAAACGCTCAAAAGTGTGAGAACGGTGAGAACGCTTCCTGGCCCAACACGTGTCACGCCGCTTAGAGAAGGACGGAGGAGCTTTTTGTCCTTTCATATTTCTTTTTTTAGCGCGTGTCACTTCATCTTTCCATTTTTTTGGCGTTTAATAAATACGTGGCGTTTTTATTGTTTTTAAATTAGAATCATAGTAAATATTTTGGTGTTTTAAGTATTGTTTTGGCGTTTTTATTGTTTTTAGATCAGGATGCAGGCCTTTAATGTAAAAAACATCAGTAATTTTCTTGATTTTATTATATCAAGTGTTTTGCTATGTAGGATACAGGCCTATAATGTGACAGGAAATTATGGCGTTTTGAAAAGATAAATAAATTTCAATTTTCCATGTAGTGGCATTAATATAACTATAATGTTTGGCAATAATGATACCGTCTCTTTATTTTACTGTTTCTTTCAATTTCCATCTGTCAATTAGTGTTGATTTTTCAGTAATACTTTGTTTGCGTTTTTGGCGTTTTATATAGCAACATCGTGCTTTGCTAGCATTCGTTCTCATAGTTTTTCACACTATCAGGCGTTTTGGTGTTTGTAGTCTTTGGCGTTTTGTACTCAATTTTTTTAAAATAGTAGAGAATTAGATGATAAACAACAAAGAATTAGATAACAAACAATAGAAAATGAAAAAATAAAATAAAAATTATAATCTAATTTCTCATCCAAATCTTCACTGTCATCAGCCTCTTCTACTTTAACCTTTTTGGCGTTTTGAACCTGTTTTTGAATACCTTATGTAGATCCTTATTTTCCTACATAACGGCCGTCTTTAGAAGATGCTTATTTTTTGTGGCATCCTTTATGGTGGGTGGATATATACATGTTTGATGACATGTTGAAGACCAACGCCTACTCTAATGTATTGATCCCTTCATGCCATCAATATATCCTTCAAGAACAAAGTGACATGATGTCATATCAGTGTCATCAGTCTCTTCATCTTGAATATTTGTCCATCTCATTCAGCAAAAGATTATAGAGATACCCAACTCAGAGAAGAATCCATTCAATGAAACTTCATTCAGATCAATACTCAATATAGCAGAATCGAGGTTCTGCATCTATGGCTTTTTTAACTATTATTTTTGGCATTTTTAAAGTGAATGGTTTCTAGGAAATATGGCGTTTGTTTCTGGTTTTGTGATCTGTTGATTGTGCAGATATGTCTCTCTTATAGGATGTTTTTGGTGCGTAGTTTAGGCGGAATTTTATTTATAATAAATGATATTAATAAAGTAGCCGTGTTTTCAGTTACTGTGTATTTTTACTGTTTTTTTTTTTGTTTAGCTTTTTATGAGTTTTTAGGGTCATAGACTTTCCATCTCCCAAGTTTGGCGTTTTTGAATGGGTTTAAGTAGTTTTTTGCGTGTTTTCCATTTTTAGCATTTATTAATTAATACTTCTGCAAACTACTTTCATTATAGTTTGGGAGTTTTTGGCCTTTTTACTCCATTTATGGCGTTTCATATGCATTATGACTGTTTGGCGTTTTATTAATATAATGTATTTTTTTATTCTAAGTTGAAAAATACATAACAAACAACATAAAAAGAAAATTAAAAAAATAAAAATAAAAACAATTCATCTTCCAAATCTTCACTGTCATCAGTCTCTTTCTTCTTTGAATCATGTTCTCTGGTGGTTTGGCTTAGCCATGCTTGTGTTTTTGTGGCCGTTTGGAAAGACAAAATGACCTAAGTTTTTTGTTTGAATATGTATCTTCAAACAACTCATCAGTGTCATTCGTCTATTCATCAAGAACAAAACACAGAAAATGTCATATGTCTGACCCCCAACAAGTTTTTGTTTATGATTTGTCCATCTCATGCAGCAAAATGTTATTTGAGTCACAACACCTCAGGGAAGAATGCATTATCCGAAACATTGGCGTAGAACAATATTTGAATATACAAGAAACGATATTTGGCATTTTTGGCGTTTTACTGAGGAAATAGTGTATCTGAAAGAACCGTTGATTTTTTTGGAATCTTTAATGTTTGAGTGTTTTGGCGTTTTCTAAGATGAATGGTATATAGTAGAAAATATAGCGTTTTTTGAGTAGTTGTGTTTGATGTTTTGGGGATTTTGGCGTTTGTAAGATGAATGGTATATAGTAGAAAATATGGCGTTTCAGGTTCTGGTGGTGTGTTTTTATGTCTGGGATGTTTTTGTTTATATAGCGATGTGTTTTGGTCCGTAATGGCGTTTTATTCATCAGTATGGCGTTTTGGTATAGAGGTGTAAAGACCTTTTTACCCTTAATGAGGCGCGTCCACGAAATAAAATTGATGTTATTTACGAAAACGCCACCGCACCAATCTAGTCCATAGATTGTTTTAATCGGACGATCCATAAGCGTTCTCACCGTTCTCACACTTTCTACCATTTTCTCTAAATCCCGACCCTATATATATATATATATATATATATATATGTATATATATATAGGAGAAGGATCCGTTAGAAACCACCCTTTATTGCGAGAACCGCGAGAACCAGTGTGAACACAAACAGTAATACCTAAAAAAATCTAAAAAACACCAAAAAAATAATAATTTTTACTATTTTTTTTTCGTTAATAAAAAAAATCCGAGTAACAGTTATCTATGCACATTTGCATATGTATCATTTCTCTGACAATTCCGTAATTCATTACAAATATTAGACAATTGCACTTTCATTTACACTACCACTACTTTTTACGTTAACAATATTAGAAATACACAATTGCGTTTCATCATTGGTTTGATATGTTAGACACATGCCGATTTTAATGTTTATCGTGTATCATTAGCTTGCCATGAGGAATCGTTTAAACTTATCTTTTTATGCTATGTATTGCATTGAACTTTATTTTAAACATATTACAGGTTGAGGATGACGATGCTATGAAATGAAGTAGCGTTGATGCTTAGATACACATATAGACGCTTTAGGTTTAATATGTTGTATCAATTTTGTTTATGTTGATATGTATTTCATTGAACTTGTTGTTATTTGAATTTCCTTGTAATGTTTGACAATTTACTTTATGAAATGAAAACGGTTGATTTAAATATTGTCACAAATAGTGTTATGAAGTCTCTTGCAATCTTGTTTTCGTCTCACTCCGATGTTTCCGCAATCGGTTGGGGTGTGACAATTGTGCTCCACAACTAGTCCTTTTTGAAAAGTTGGATCGCACAATCCTTTCCTTTTGATTTGGGTCCAACGTATCAACCTTCTTGTCCTTATATACCCCAGATCTCGTACACATGAAAAACTTAATTTGCGTTTCTCCTTTGGCGTTTATCTCTTCAGTCCCTTTCCTGACAGAAAAACCACAAGCCATCGCATACCTAACATACAATGATTAACAATCATCGAGGCTTGAGAATATCGTGTCTATTTTTTGCTTTATCTCTTCACTAACGTCGGGAATAATCAATGGAAAACCAGTTTTCGGGCAAAACCTTTCATTCGAAGAAACACCCTCGTCTGAAAAACACAATGAGAACGAATTAAGAAAAACGCCATTGGGGGAATATTTAACATAGAAAATGTCTCCTTAAAACATTATTGATGGAAACGCCATTAATTGAATAATAAACAATAGGAATAACTGATGTTACTTTCTTAATAAAACATATTAATGAAATCGCCATAATGAAAACACCATTAGTTGAATAATAATCAATATGAAGAACTGATGTTACTATCTTCCTAAAACATGTTAATGAAAACGCCATAAGTTGAATAATTAACAAATAGTAAGAATTGATGTTTGCAAATTAACGCCAATATTCACAACTAATCAGATATACGTAACCAGGTGTAAAACGTCATTGATCGTAAACAATAAGCATATATTAGATCCCAAACGACAATTAACATTAATAATGAAAACGCTAAATATTGAATATAGGAAGAACGCTATTGAAACATAAACACCATTTTCAAATATTACTTAAAAAAACGCCATTGAAACAAGCATAAAGAACAAAATGCATATCTGTTGCATGATTTGATGGAACACATATGAAAACGCCATCAAATATTACTTTGTAGAACGGAATCCACGTTAGATGCCATAGATCTCGAAAGCTTGGAGAGGAGGTAACTGCTAATACAAAATTTTTGGAATTTTATTTGAAACAGAATTATAACACCATTTATTGAGGGGAACGTGGACAATGACAATAGTGCCCCTGCATTTCATTTAGCGCCCCCTGCCACGTGTTCGACTAGGATCCGTTCTCACCGTTTTCACACTTCTAACCGTTTATATATACATATATGTATACATGTATATATGTATGTATATATATATGTATATATATATATATATATAATTGATGATTAAATGAAACATATCAAGATACGAGTTAATATGTGTACATGAAAGTGAATTCTAAATGTATTGATTACTTGTGTTTATGTGTAACATACGTAATATAAAAGAATATATATTTAATAAAATTTATATATAACAATCACCAACGGATGATCGAGCCAAACTTATTTCAAATAATAACATCTCGTCATGTCTAGTGAGTTGGGTAAACACTTGCAAGACATACATATGATATAGACAATAAGGTGTCCTATATGTGTTAGGTTCGTCGTACTTGCTTTCTTTTGGGCTTTTGTGTCGCTAGCTTTTACACACGGATTTCGAGATGAGTAATCACGACCCCTCTTTTACTGTTTACTAGATTTGGGGGGACAAGCTTACGGTTTTACACGAAATGATTTACACTTGCATGTTAGTTTATTCTAGTTGTACCTATTATATGAATACGAGTATTATGATATCGATTGTTTCGAGAGCTCAGGAAAGCCCTCGTATTTAATGAACTGTAACCCATAGCTATGGGCTTAGCCATGGAATGTCGCGAATAGTCCTATAGGGTTGACGCCCCACCTTTGGTTAGTAACGCTAACCCGGTTAAGACAAAGGTGTTCGAAATTTCCGAAACGATTATATTGTATTGGGATACGATAGGACGAGGCATTCTCAGTCAAGATTCGGTTATAGACTCATATTGGCACATTGGTCATAGTCCTTGCTAGACTTTGATTTGGTCATTCACGAATAACACATTTTCATGCAAACGGTTTTCAAAACATTGTTTATGTTTTATTTACTTATCGATCTAAACCGTGTTCCTCACCAACATTATTTTGGCGATTGTTAGTATGCCTGTATGACTGTTAGCTGTGAAAACCTTTCATGTTACATCGCTAGTGATTCCGCCTTTTGCATTGTGTAACAAGCGATACTTATTTTTATGTACGTTTTCAGTTGGTCTATGTTTTGACGTACAAGTTACTGTACGTTTTGACGCCGCTAAGTCTTGATACAAATGTAAGGGCAGTGTGGTGTTTAGGTGGTCCCACACTAAAGAACCAACCTAGTTTCGATTTCATTTCTTTTATATGGTATAAATTCGATTTACTTTACTTTTTATCCAACCGCAATGCTTATATAGGTTATATTGAGTTATATCGGATACATCAAAACATGTGTTTTCATATGGTTGTCGCATTATATAACGCTTGCATTAATCCCATTTACTATTTGCGAAGTACCTGTGCCGCGACACGCGCAGGCCTTATTACTAGTTCTATCTAATCTAACAATAAATATATCATAGACTAACATTAATGGTAGTTTTTAAAACTATGTCAAAAGGTAATCCAACTAATGTTTCATCGTTTTAATGGTGCTTCGAATGACATGAATATCATTTTAGGGGCGTTCACGGCTTGGTTTAAAACTATGAAACCATCGAAACTGGTCATAGGTTTGGTTTCACCGTCCAAACCAGATGTCGGTTTGGTTTCACGATCGGTTTTTTTCTTAACCTTAAGTCGGTCAGATTAAAAAAAGTTCAAAACATAGTGAACAATTTGGTTTACAGTTTATACCCAAAACGGGCGATTTCGGTCGGTCGGTTTAAAAAAATTCAAACCGTAGTGAACGTGTGGGTTTACAGTTTATAACCAAAACCGAACATAAAAAACCGAACGGGATCGTAAAACTAAATTATATTGTTATTTTTTAAAAACTGTTTATTTTTCATATATTTAACTATTTATATTTGTATTTTATATTATGTTTAATGTAATTAAATCAGGTCTTAGTTTTTAATGGAAATGTAATTGGAGCCCACATATTAAACCTATCTAACATTTATTCTAACCTATTTCCTCTTTATAATTTAGCAAAAACTGTATGTGAGTAGCTTTTACTATTCATTTTTGAGTGTATTGATTGACTATTGGAGTTTGTAGGTTAGTGGGTGGATGTCATTTGGCATCCACTATTTTATTTTTTATTTTTTATAGAGTAAATTACGATTTTGGCCCCTGTGGTTATATCATTTTTATCCTTTTAGGTCAATTTTTTTTAACATCTGAGCCCCCAAGGTCTTTTTTTCTAACGATTTTGGCCCCTAACATTTAATGGATAGTGTTAGGGGACAAAAGGGTTAGAAAAAACAACGTTGGGGGCTTAGATGTTAAAAAAATTCTTTTTTGGGCTAAAAGGGTAAACGTGATATAACCACAAGGGCCAAAATCGTAATTTACTGTTTTTTATATTTATACTTACAAGTTTTAAAGTTACGTGTACAATCCTCTATTGCATATAAACATTTATGGTATCTTCCGTTTGACTATTTATAAAATATAAAATATTCCCTTGAAGTATTAGTATAAGTACCATTTAACCCTTATGGTTTACTTTTAGTTTTAATAAACCCTAGTAGTATTATTGTATAATTTATCAAAATTTTTATGTGAGTAGGTTTCACTATTCAATTTTGAGTGTTTTGAATGGCTGATAGAGTTTGTAGGCCAATTGGTGGCATCCACTATTTTATTTTTATTTTTTTATATTTATACTTACAAGTCTAAAAGCTATGTGTACAAGCCTCTATTGCATATAAACATTTATGTTATCTTCCGTTTGACTATTTTTAAAATATAAAATATTCCCTTAAAGTATCAGTAAAAGTACCATATAACCCATATGGTTTACTTTTAGTTTTAGTAAACACTAGTAGTATTATTTAATAATTTATCAAAATTTTTATGTGAGTGGGTTTCACTATTCAATTTTGAGTGTTTTGATTAGTTGTTAGAGTTTGTAGGCCAATGGCTGTTAAAGTTAATAACTCTTTCATATGACGTTTTTATTAAAATTGCACCATAAAAACTAGCGTTTTTTATCTTTAAAACAACTATACTATTGGTAACTGGATCACCCAGATCGTAAAGTGCCATTCAAAAACTCAGGTCGTAAAAGCAATTCACAATCGTAAAACCCAGATCGTAAAACGCAATTCAAAAACCAACATCGTAAAATGCAATTCAAAAACCTAGGTCGTAAAACCTAATTTACAATGGTAAAACCCAGATTGTAAAACGCAATTCACAATAACAAAACCCAGATCGTAAAACGCAATGTTAAAACTTAGGTCGTAAAACGCAATTTGATAAAACCTCAGATCGTAAAACGCAATTTTTGAACCCAGGTCGTCAAACGCAATTCACAGTGGTAAAACCAAGATCATAAAACTAAATTCAAAAACCCAGGTTGTAAACGCAATTCATGAAGGTAAAACCCAGATCGTAAAACGTAATTCGAAAACCCAGAACGTGAAACGCAATTCAAAAACCCGGATTGTAAACGCAATGATTGACGAAATTCTTAAGATTTCTTACACAGATTGAAGCCGATTTCTTAGGATTTCTTCAACGGTTGGCGAAATTTGAATGCTAGAAACACTAACGATCGAATGAGTTGATTGATTCGCTTAAAAACACGAGGAAAAAATGAGAAAACTATGTGAAATTGAAATAGGTTTCTTCAAAAAAGTTGAAGAACACGTTGATTTAGTGTTTAAATCATTGATAGATAAAGAAAATCGCAATATAATGTAGTGATTATAGAGAGAGAGAGAGAGAGAGTAAAGAAAAGTTTGAAGATGATTTTTAAAGATGGTGGGTTTTGAATATGTAGAGAAAGAGAGACAGAAGATGAGCTGAGATTGCCTAAAATGCCTCTTCCTGTATTTTTTGTTATTTGTCACATGTCCTATTATTTTTTCATACACTTCTTACCCAAACCAATCTTCATTTGATGCTCTCCATTTATCTTGATTGAAAACTTTAGAATAAATTAGTACTTCTAGTCATTAATATATCTTGGTTTAATAACTAAATCCCGATTGCACACCTATTTTACCTTTTTTGCATTGCTAACTGTTAGATTAGTTTTCTAATTCCTGAAATTGAGAGAGTAAGGAAAATCAAATTATACATTGTTTAGTAATTTTATTTTTCATTTTATCTTATATATTATATATAATTTTTTATACAGTGTTCCCATTTATTTTTCATTTAATGTTAGTAACTTTTTGGCTTGGTTCGGTTTTAAGTCTCAACGGTCCAGTTTCTATTTTTGATAATAAAAAATTGTTACTAACGGTTTGATTCATGATATAACTTAAAAAGCATTAAAACCAGACCTGGAACACCCCTACCCATTTTAACAAAAGTTGTTAAATTTATGTGAGTGGGTTAGTTATGTTATAAGAAATAGTTATGAGTGAGAGAGAGAATACATTACTGTTCATCTGTAAATATATGGGAACACTATGCACCCCCCTTATAATTTTTTTAATATTTTTTTAAAGTGACTGTGAGTGGATGAGAGCAAAAATATAATGATAAATGTATAAAAATATTATTTAATTGAAAATGAGAGAGAAAAAATAGTGATTTTTATTGTAATTACATGGATGGATGAGGATAAAGAATTAATTGTGAATGCTATTAGTCATCTTTAAACTATGTGCAAGGAGGTTATTCATGGTGTTATGATTGTGACTAGTTGGTGCATATGGCTTGCTAGGAATAACAAGCACTTCTCGAATCTTAATGTTTGTCCGGAGGTGATTATTCAAAATATTAAATCTCTCGGGTTTTTATTGTATAGGAACCGGTCTACAAATAGGTTGTTAAGTTGGGAAAGTTAGTGTAAATTTGATTTGATGTAGTTTTCTGTTTCAGCCTCCCTCTTCGGGTTTGACGGCGTTGTGAATAATATTTACCTTTTTTTTTAAATGTGCAAGGAAAGTCTAAGTCAACAGGTGTAGACCATAATTTGAGAGCTACTATTCCCCAGGAAAAGCCAAGTCAACAAGTCTTTGGTTGGTACCTTTATCGCGTGAGACGCATGGACAAAGTTACTGACAAAGTTCCTTTATGGCGCACTAAACTTTAGTGGTTGGAACGTAACAATCACCATGCCTATTGAAAAGAAAGTTCCAAGCTTTTTCTTGGTCAAGTTTACTATTGACACTCCTCTGTATAAGTATATGGTCACGTAAACATAGAAAGATGCCACAAAATTCATTACCAAAATGAGTGCCAAATGGTTGCTTTTCTTGCGATCATTTCTCTTCGCCATCCTGACACACCTTGCAGCATTTTCCACACCCATTCACAAGGCACCAGCACTGAACGGCACCAACGTTGATCGTCTAGCATTGCTTGCTATTAAATCCATGATTAAAGATGACCCACAAGGTCTCTTGACCTCATGGAACCATTCCAGCACTAATTTCTGCCAATGGCAAGGTGTTACATGCAGCCCTCGCCACCAAAGAGTCACCCACTTGAACCTCTCATCTGGAGGCTTAATTGGTACGTTGTCTCCTTCCATCGGAAATCTAAGCTTTATCAGGGTCATTCAGCTTTTTAACAACTCATTTTCAAGTGAAATTCCACCTGAAATTGGGCGTCTCTTTAGATTACGACAACTACGTCTCGTTTACAACTCTTTCACGGGAAACATTCCAGCCACCATAATGAACTGCTCCAACCTCCAAGTCCTTAAGTTGGGTTACAATAATCTGGTCGGGAAGATCCCAAATGAAATCGGGCGTCTCTTTAGATTACAAACACTAGTTCTTTCACTTGAGTCTCAATAATCTGACCGGCAAGATCCCAGATGGGATTGGTTCATTGTCCATGCTAAGCTTCCTCTCCCTTCACGATAACATTCTACAAGGCGGAATTCCAAATGAAATCGGGCGTCTCTTTAGATTACAAGAACTATATATTTCTAACAACTCTTTCACTGGAAATTTATTGTCCATCCCTCCTACACTTCATAAGCTCGGCTTAAATTCTAATAACTTTGGGGGGAAATTACCTTCTCTCACAAACGGTTCGGCTTTAACATGTTTGGACCTATCAGATAACTATTTTGTTGGATCATTACATAATTTGGTTTGTTCCAACGGGGTGAACATGATCGAGTTGGTTAATTTGGGAATTAACAGTTGTCGGGTGTTATTCCGGAGTGTTGGGAGAAGTCGTCGAGCTTGAAAGTCTTAAACTTAAATGATAATAATTTGTCTGGTGAGATTCCAAGAACATTGGGTTCTGTACCTTTGTTGCAATTATTGAACATTCGTGGGAACATGATTTCAGGAAGCTTACCTTCTTCCCTAATGAATCTGTAATACTTAAAGGTCCTTCAACTTGAAAAAAATAATCTTGAAGGAATTATTCCACCATGGATTGGAATAAAACTCACTATGTTGAAAATTCTCAAACTTAGATCCAACAATTTTAACGGAAATACTCCTAACCAGCTATGTTATCTTTCACATGTTCAAGTATTGTATCTCGCTCATAATAACCTCTCAGGAAGTATTCCTAGATGCTTCAACAACTTCAGTGTGCTTTCGGGCAAAGAAACTAATTTAGAGGTTCAATTTTCATTCAATTTTGGCACTGGTGTTTTTTCTGTTTTTGATGTATTGGTGATGAAGGGACGAGAAGACACTTATGAATCCCTAGGACTAGTCACGCTTTTGGACCTTTCGAGCAACAATTTGTCTGGTGTTGGCCCGAACTGGATCTTGATCTCTAAATGAGCGTGATAACTTTGAATAACAATAATTTGTAATAACCGAATGAATGTATATACAAATCTGAATGAGAGTATATGTAACAATACAAATGAAATTACATGAACCTATTTATAGTTTTCTACGGGTACGAGTGAATGGTTGCGTCTCTTCGTGAAAGGACACGTCTCTTGGATGTATGGTTGTGATTGAATCTTGAAGAGGTGTGTTGAATCCAATCCACTCGATCAACAGTCGCGTCTTTTCCTTTCCTTGCCTTGATACCGATTCGGAAATGGTGTGAGTGTGAGACACACCTTTTCGGTTATGATTGTAGTTTCCATCTTCCATGTTGTCAACTTTGGTCCTTGTACTTTATAACCGCTAAGTAACATATATATTATACCTATCTAACTAACTATAGGATGTTAAGAGATTAACTGGTTTCATTCACCCCCTTAATCTCGAACATCCATGAGTTGCTTCAAATCTTGAATTCCGAGCAGTTCCCTCATTGTAGCAAACTTGATCCTTGCTAGTGCCTTTGTTAGTATATCTGCCCGTTGTAGTTCTCCACTTATGTGTTCCACAGTGATATCTTCGTTTTCCACACATTCTCTTATGAAGTGATAGCGTGTGTCAATGTGCTTGCTTCTTCCATGAAAGACTGGATTTCTCATGAGTGCTATTGCTGAAACATTATCTACTCTGAGTGTTATCTTCTCTTCCTTCCAGCCTGTGATTTCACTTAACAATCTTTTAAGCCATAGTGCTTGACATGCTGCTGCAGTGGCTGCCATGAATTCTGATTCACATGATGATAGCGCTACTGTCTGTTGCTTCTGTGTACACCAGGTTATGGGTGATTCTCCAAAGTAGAATACTAGACCAGTTGTTCCTTTTCCTTTGTCTGTATTAACTCCAAAACTACTGTCACTATAACCTGTGATCTTACATCCTCCTTGCTTCTTGTAGATGATTCCATGCTCTTTAGTTCCTTTGATGTAACGTAGTATTTGCTTTACTGCTTTCAGGTGTTGTTCTTTTGGTTCTTGCATGAATCTACTAAGTAGACTGACTGGGTAACAGAGATCTGGTCTTGTATGCAATAAGTACCTGAGAGAACCTATCAGGCTTCTGTAGTGTGTTGCATCTACTAGATCTCCTTCTTCAGTCTTTGTTAATTGAGTTCCTGGAGTCATGGGTGTCTTTGTGTCATTGCAGGATAACATATCGACGTCTTTGAGTATCTTGTTGATATATCCTGTCTGTTTGATGCCTATTTCACCCCCTGCTTGAATTACTTCTATTCCCAGATAGTATGCTAGCAATCCTAGATCGCTCATATCGAATTTGTTTTTCATCTGAGATTTGAAGATGTCTATCTCCTTCTTTGATGTTCCAGTGACTATCAAGTCATTAACGTAGACTCCAACTATTAGCGTAGAAGCTTCACTTGTTCTTGTATAGATTGCATTCTCTAAAGTACACTTCTTGAAGTTAAGTGACTTTAGGGTTTAATCTAACTTTGTATTCCAAGCTCTTGGTGCTTGTCTCAATCCATACAGTGCTTTTGATAGTCTGTAAACCTTTCCTTCATTTCCTGGTTTTATAAAACCTTCTGGTTGTGATACATAGACTTCCTCTTTGAGGTCTCCGTGTAAGAATGCAGATTTCACATCTAGATGATGTACCTCCCAACCTTGATATGCTGCTAAAGCCAACATTAGTCGTATTGTCTCCATACGTGCTACTGGTGCAAAGACTTCATCAAAGTCTATTCCGTGTTGCTGAACATATCCTTTTGCAACTAGCCTTGCTTTGTGTCTGACAATGTTTCCACTTACGTCTTTCTTAGTCTTGAATACCCACTTTAAACCTATTGCTTTGTGAGCTCTTGGCAACTCTGTCAGTTTCCAAGTATTATTCTTGTTTATCGAGTCTAACTCCGCCTTCATTGCTTCAATCCATTTTCTGTCACTGGATGCTTCTTTGTAATTCCTTGGTTCTTCTTCAGCAAGTAATAATTCATGTGGATCTAGTTGAATTTCTTCTGTTTCTTCATACAGGTCTTCGAGACTTTTTAGTCTTACTGGAGTGTCGCTAATACTCTCTGTTGTACTTTCAGAGGTAGATGGACGTCCATTTGATAAACTGCTTGAACTTCCTGCTGAGTTCTGATTGTACGATTGTGCTGTCGGGGTTTCATAGGAGTCTTGTTCTTCTGTCTGATCTACTCCTGAATCGTCATGTTGTTGCCTGCTACTGCCTGGACTACTTGGTTCATTTTCTTCTAACTCTGGTGGTATGTTATCTTCTTGAATGACACAGTTTGTCCATTCGGGATTCCCTGAATCTATCGTTTCCATATAACTATTCCAGTTCCATGGTTGACCTTCCATGAACTTTACATCTCTACTGACACATATCTTGTTCTTTGCTGGATCAAATAATCTGTACGCCTTTGATCCTTCTTCTATTCCAAGGTAAACCATAGGTGCACTTCTATCATCTAACTTCTTTTGTTGAAGTGGTAGTACCTTAGCGTAAGCAGTGCAGCCAAAAACCTTCAAGTGTTCCAGATTTGGCTTCCTTCCTTTCAATGCTTCAAATGGTGTCTTGTTCACCAGGGCTTTTGTTGGAACCCTGTTTAGTACGTATATTGCGTGTCGTATCGCTTCACCCCAAAAGTTCTGTGGCATGTTCATTGCTTTTAGCATACTGCGAGTAGTGGATAACATCGTCCTGTTTCGCCTTTCTACTACTCCATTTTGCTGTGGGGAATATGGTGCTGTAAGCTGTCTTGCTATGCCGTTGGATTTGCAATACTTGTTGAATTCAGCCGATGTGAATTCACCTCCTCTATCCGTTCTTAGCATCTTTAACTTGGTCTGCGTTTCCTTTTCTACCTTTTCTTTGAACTCTTTAAATGTTTCGAATGCTTGATCCTTGGAAGTTAGTAAATATGCCCACATGTAGCGAGTACAGTCGTCTACAAGTAAGAATATATACTTCTTCCCAGCATGTGTTGGTGGAGTTATAGGACCACACAAATCTCCATAGACTAAGTCCAGAGGTTTTAAGGATCTGAACTTTGCCTGATTTGGAAATGGTGCCCTACTATGCTTTCCTAATAAGCATGCGTCACAGACTTGAGTAGCATGACTTATTTGTGGAACTCCATGTACCAAGTTCTTACGAGTCATTTCCTTAATAGCATCAAAGTGTAAATGGCCTAACCTCGCGTGCCATAACTGTCACGGCCCCCGACCCGGTTTGACCCGTTTCAGGAGCCGTGGGACAGAAATACTGCGGTATTGATTTAATTGAGTTTAACAGCGGAAACAGGATCGTTTAAAGCTAAAATTTTTCCCCGATTATTTTATTTCACAATTCGGGATAAAACCCCGATAATTTACAATAATAAGTTTTTACTATAAAAGCGTGATATTACAAAATTTATTTTATTTATTTTATAATGAGCCACTATCTTAAGCTTGAAATGCTCCCCAGTACTTTTCCTGAATTACAACAGATCACCTGAAACATGTTTGAAAAAGGTTTTTGTCAGCGGGAAATACTGAGTGAATCATTCTATTTACTAAAATGACACATTTGTTATAATATACAGTATTAAGAATGATTACAATGTTTCTGATATCAATCCAACTACCCACGGTAATTGTCACTCGACCCATTGGCCCATTCGTCCAATGGTGTCTGTGGCTATGGTCATATCCCCCATTGGCTGCCCCAATGGTGACGATTATCAAGTAATGTATACAAAACCCCACATACCGGCTGTAATATGGTGATTACATAAACTTAATCCCTGTAATTATAACTTTGAAATAAATAGAGTTTTGTAAATAGATTTGATAAAAAGAAAGAATGACTCACATTGCTAATTTAATATGGTCAGAGTCTAATTTATGATTTATCCTCGTTAACCTAATATAAATATAATGTACACAAAACTGGGTTAGTAATCAATCCAGCAATTACGATAATTTACGAGATCAAATTATCACAATGAATGATAAAATGCAATACTTTGTCCATCGAATTAACGATGATCCATTGAATTAACAATGAATGACAAGGTATAATACTTTACCCATCGAATTAACGATAATCCGTTGAATTAACAACGAACGATAAAGTATAATACTTTACCTATCGAATTAACGACAATCCGTCAAATTAATGACGAACGATAAAGTATAACCCTAATGTGGGCGGCATTTAAACATGCATTGGATACATTGATCGTCGGATAATTGAATCGTAGCAGCGATTGTGCTAATACCCTGTTTTGTAGCGTTGATTTGTGAACTGTGATAGTAAATTGATCGTAACTCAGTGAATATTTCGAACTTTTACGTCGTTTTTGTGCCCAGATTCCAGTCCCAAACCCCACTATTTATAGGTGAAATTTCACCCTTACGCGGCCCGCCTCAGGTTTAAGCTTATTCTCACGCGGGCCGCGTGAGACCTAATTTTAACTATAGGGTAGCCACGTTTGGCACTAGCTTGGCTGAATCGACAGTTTTCGATAATTCCTTGTTGCCAACGTTTAATATGGATAATCGTCCATAGGGTTTAACCCCCCCCCCCCCTGAGTTTTAGGGGCCCTAATCCTGATTCTGAAAATTATGAAAATTTCAGGGTTTGTTCAGAATCACTTGGGTGTCTCAATTAGGGTTTCCTTTTGGACTAATTATTTTAATAAGCATGTCTTTTAATGAGAGTTGTTACATTCTACCCACCTTAAGAAAATCTCGTCCTCGAGATTTACTGGAATAAATGAGGATACTTTTTCTTCATTTCTGATTCCAGTTCCCAAGTATACTCAGCTCCTCTCTTTGAATCCCATCTAACTTTGACTAGAACTAGTCGTTTGTGTTTGAGAAACTTGATCTTTCGATCCTCAATTTGAAGAGGTCTCTCAACGAATTTCAACTTTTCGTTTACTTCTATATCTTGAAGAGGTACTACCAGAGATTCATCTGATAAGCATTTCTTGAGATTGGATACATGAAATACATTATGTACTCCAGATAATTCTTCTGGTAATTGTAAACGATAAGCTACTGGTCCTATACATTGGATCACTGGAAATGGTCCTACGTACCTTGGACTTAGCTTTCCTTTCTTTCCAAATCTGACTACTCCTTTCCAAGGAGAAACTTTCAATAATACTTTGTCTCCAACTTGAAATTCTAACGGCTTGCTTCTATTGTCTGCATAACTCTTCTGACGATCTCGAGCCGTCTTCAATCTTTCCTTGATTTGAGTAATCTTATCAGTTGTTTCTTGCACTATTTCAGGTCCTGATAACTGACTTTCTCCTATTTCTGCCCAACAAACGGGAGTTCTGCACTTTCTTCCATATAGTGCCTCGAATGGAGCGGTTTCAATGCTTGAATGATAACTATTGTTATAGGAGAATTCAATTAACGGTAAGTGATCATCCCAACTTCCACCAAAATCTATTACACATGCTCGGAGCATGTCTTCTAGAGTTTGGATCGTCCTTTCACTTTGTCCGTCTGTTTGTGGATGATATGCAGTGCTCAAATTTAGTCGAGTTCCCATAGCTTGCTGGAAACTTTTCCAGAAATGGGAAGTAAAACGACTATCTCTATCCGAAACAATGGAGAGTGGAACTCCATGTAAGGATACAACTTCATCTACATACAATTTAGCCAGTCTTTCCATGCTAAAAGTTTCTTTCATAGGTAGAAAGTGTGCTGATTTGGTTAATCGATCCACAATTACCCAAATCGCATCATTACCTTTTCTGGTTTTGGGTAACTTAGTAACAAAATCCATTGTTATAAGTTCCCATTTCCATACTGGCATTTCTAATTGTTGTAGTAGTCCTGAAGGTTTCTGATGTTCTGCCTTAACTTGTGAACAAGTAAGACATTTAGAAACATAGCTGGCTATGTCCTTTTTCATTCCTATCCACCAGAAATTCTTCCTTAAATCTTGGTACATCTTATTGTTTCCTGGGTGCATAGTGTACCTAGATTTATGAGCTTCTTCTAAAATCTTAGGTCTTAAGTCTCCCTGCTTAGGTACCCAAATTCTACTTTTATGGAATCTCCAAATTCCATCTACTCCTTGTTCTAATTCCTTGATTCGTCCTTTCATTCCTTCAGCATCATCCTTGATTGCTGTAGTTTGAACATTCTTCAATTGTTCCATTAAATCTATTTGTAGATTTAATCTGAGAGCACGAACTCGTCGTTGTTTCTCATAATACTTACGACTTAAGGCATCTGCAACTACATTTGCCTTTCCCTCATGATATTGAATATCACAGTCGTAGTCACTTAAGATTTCCATCCATCTCCTTTGCCTCATGTTTAACTCTTTTTGCCCAAATATATATTTTAAACTTTTGTGGTCTGTGTAGACAGTAAATTTACTTCCGTAAAGATAGTGTCTCCAAATCTTAAGGGCAAAAATTACGGCTCCTAACTCTAAATCATGAGTCGTATAATTCTCTTCGTGCCTTTTCAACTGCCTTGATGCATACGCAATTACCTTCTTGCGTTGCATAAGCACACACCCATATCCTAATTTTGAAGCATCACAATATACTTCAAAATCTTCAGTTCCTTCTGGTAAGGCTAAGATTGGTGCATGGGTTAGTTTCTGCTTCAAAATCCTAAAAGCTTCTTCCTGTTTAGGTCCCCATTCAAACTTAGTGGCTTTACAGGTTAACTTAGTTAATGGTACGGCTATCTTGGAAAAATCCTTAATAAACCGTCTATAATACCCAGCTAAACCTATAAAACTTCTAATTTCCATTGCTGTTTGTGGAACCTTCCACTTGGTAATTGCCTCTATCTTAGCAGGATCTACATGAATACCTTCATGATTCACCATGTGTCCTAAAAATTGCACTTCCTTTAGCCAAAATTCGCATTTCGAGAATTTGGCGTACAACTTTTCTTTTCTTAACAAAGTTAAGAGTGCATGAAGATGTTCACAATGCTCTGCCTGACTTTTGGAATAAATAAGTATATCGTCTATGAAAACAATTACAAATTTATCCAAATACGGTTTACAGATCCTATTCATCATGTCCATGAATGTTGCAGGTGCATTCGTTAACCCGAAGGGAATGACTGTAAACTCGTAATGACCATACCTAGTTCTGAAAGCAGTCTTAGGTATGTCTTCTTCTTGTACCTTCAATTGATGATATCCAGAGCGTAAATCTATCTTAGAAAAATATCTAGCTCCCTGAAGTTGATCAAAAAGATCATCAATCCTAGGTAATGGATATCGATTTTTAATTGTAACCTTATTCAATTCCCTATAATCGATACACATTCTCATTGAACCATCTTTTTTCTTTACAAACAACACTGGCGCTCCCCACGGGGATGAACTAGGTTGTATGAATCCTTTACTTAGTAATTCATCTAATTGCTGTTTCAGTTCTAACATTTCTGTGGGTGCTAACCGATAAGGTGCCTTGGCTATCGGTGTAGTTCCTGGAATTAAATGAATTCTAAATTCTACTTCTCTATCTGGAGGTAACCCTGGTAAATCTTCTGGAAATATATCAGAATATTCTGATACTACTGGTATTTCCTTAAGATCTTTTCCCTTAGTGCTAATGATTACTGAAATCATATACACTATTCCTTGTTTTCGTTCATAATTAGCAACTTTCATTACTGATATGAACTTCATGGGTTTCCGTGGTTTATCTCCTGTAATCCTAATCACTTCTCCGGTAGGTGATTGAATTTCTATGGAATTCTGATCACAAAGGATTCTAGCATGGTTGGCTACTAACCAATCCATTCCTAATACAACATCAAATTCAGCTAAATTCATCGGCAATAGTTTTGCAGAGAATTTATGTCCTAAAAGTTCTATGTTTCCTTCTTGCAACACTTTATCTATTCTAACTGAATTTCCGTCTGCTGTTTCAACTGTAAAAATCTGCCTAATATTGGTTAAAGGTAAACTAAGAGCTTGACAGAATGAAGTATTTATAAAACTTTGGTTTGCACCAGAGTCAAATAATACTTTTGCGTACACATTGTGAACTAAGAACGTACCCGCTATCACATCTGGAATAAGTTCTGCTTCTTGCGTGGTCAGCTGAAATGCCCTGGCATTCTTCTTTGTAGTTCCTTCGGTTGTCTTGGGTTTGTTATCTACTGGCTTGATCAATTTAGGACATTCTGTTTTATAATGCCCTGCTTCTCCACAGTTAAAACAGATTACCGTTTTCTTTTTGCAGTTTTCTTCACGATGTCCTATACCTTTGCAAAAATTGCAAGTGATATCGCATCTTCCATAATGCTTCTTTTTGCATTTCCTGCAAAATGACGGATTTGGAGATTGCCCTGTTCCTTTTCTCTTGAAGCTGTTATTATTACCCATACGAAATCCTTGGGTAATTTTCTGAGCTAATGCCTTTTTCCTATCTTCATCTCTTGTGCGCACCAATTCATCGGTTAGAGTGTTGGCTAATTCTACCGCATCATCAATAGTGCGAGGTCTCGCAGCTTTAACAATATTGCGGATTTCGCTAATTAGCCCCCAAATATAGCGAGAAATAAGTACCGGTTCTGGCGAAGCCAGTGTTGGCACTACTCTAGCATATTCGAAGAATGTCGAGGTATAACCGCGACAGTCCACACTCATCATCCGATGATTTAGAAACTTATTCGCCATCTGTTCCTTCTCATACTCAGGACAGAATTTTCTTTCCACCAAACCTTTAAATTCTTCCCAAGTCATAGCATAAGCTATTACTCTTCCTTTTGATTGTAACACAGTATTCCACCATTCAAGTGCTCCTTCTTTGAACAGATTGGATGAATACATGACCTGATCATCTTTACCACATTTACTTATTGCAATAACTGCTTCGGTTTTCTCTAACCAACGCAGTGATGCAGTTGCTCCTTCATTGCCTGCAAATTCAGTGGGTTTACAAGCAAGAAATTCTTTGAAAGTGCAACCAGGCGTTGCAGTTTTCATTTTCTTGGGTAATGGAGCTTGATGTGGTTCCTTATTCTGGTTAACATGATTATTGCCTCCATTTACACTATTACTGAAGTTATCTTCAGTAATCTGTTTGCTCGGAATAATTTGTTGCGGTTCGGGTGGATTCTTTATAGCAGCGACGAATGCTGGAATAGCATTAGCTATCCCTTGAGCAACAATGTTTTCGATATCTTGCCGAGTCATATATTGATCTCCTGGATGTTGCTCAGACTGATTAACTTCATTTATAGGTTCATTACCACTGTTTGCCATCTGATAATATATATATAAATTTTATTAGTATCTGCTAAGTAATATTTATATATAAATAATCAGAAAATTTTTATAATACAGATATAGTCAAAACAATCGATTTCTCGATTTCATTTTATATCTATTTATAGTATGCATCATTACTCACAGATATCATACAGAGTTTTATTGGTTATTTACAGACTAACTTTACTAGTACTATTATACAAACATCTTTTACCATCCTACTATCTTTCGTCACTTGCTGTTCTAAAAACGCAGTTCCCTCTCATCGTACTTCCAGGCAATCTGTCCCCCTATTTCCCTGATTCTAGTTCCAGCATCAAACAACTCTTCACCAAAGTGGCGAAGTTCAGCCATGTTTTCATTACTCATGGGTGGATTAGGTAGTGGTTCTGGATCGAATTGTGGAAGAAAAGAGTAAGGATCGTTGACAATATTTTGAAATTGCCAATCGTTCGTCCACCATTCGTCCATTCCTATGGGTTGGGAGTGGACTATTGGATCTGGAATTGCTGCTGGTTCCCAATTCATAGGGAATTGGTTTTCAATAGGATAGGTAAAAAGATTTGTCTGGACAGGCTGAATCGTCTCACAGTTTTCCAACAGAAAATCTATCTCCTTATCCTTCTTTTTGTCTCCAGTTTCCATTTCTTGTGGTTTGGAATTCTCTCCGGTTATGACTTCTTTTCCCTTTTTCAAAGGATTATTTATTTTGGGCAGTTTCTTAGCTGGCTTCTTCTTACGGATTTTCCTCCATCCTACATAAGTTCTTTTCTTTGGTTTTGGCTTGCTCAAAGGTGGAACCTTGAATTCTACAGGTTGTTCAACATCAGGATAGTAGCTAGTATATTCTTTGGAAGCTTCGATAGTTACGGGATAAAGATTAAGGTTCTGAAAATCTTCGGATATCTCACTCATGCTGATGTAGCATATATGCAAAATGCATAAAATACTGAGTTAAAATTTACAAATAACTTTGTAATTTATTACATACTGTGTACTAGTTGATTTACAAAGATAACTGACAACCACACTTAGGTTTCTAAATTTTATTTATCATACAAAGTTTCTAAATTGTGAGAGTAGGGTGCTAATCTTTAAAGATTTATATTTTCTGCTACTGTGGCTAGCATATATAAATTTGCCCATTTCTCATCTAGTTTATCTTCCCAAGGTGATTTATCAATTAATTCCTGGGTTTCCCGTTTAATCTTCTTTTGTCGAATTTGCTCTTTACTTTTCTTAATAATCATCTCCCTCCTTTGAGGAGAAAGTGATTCCTCGTATTGTGCCTTTCGCACGAATATTCCTTCTTCAGGAATTTCAGTCTGATTCGAGGATTTGGTTCGGGATGAACTTCCCTTCTCATTAGATGATTTCTCTAATTTAAGATAGATGCTTGACAGTTTTTTCTTACCCATACTGTAACTACCAAATAATCAAATAATCAGTTAATAATACAAATAATCACATAATAGTAATCAGGAAAAATTAAGTATTTCTAAATACTTAATTAGCTTAACCCAGTGGCTCTGATACCACATTTTTCTGTCACGGCCCCCGACCCGGTTTGACCCGTTTCAGGAGCCGTGGGACAGAAATACTGCGGTATTGATTTAATTGAGTTTAACAGCGGAAACAGGATCGTTTAAAGCTAAAATTTTTCCCCGATTATTTTATTTCACAATTTGGGATAAAACCCCAATAATTTACAATAATAAGTTTTTACTATAAAAGCGTGATATTACAAAATTTATTTTATTTATTTTATAATGAGCCACTATCTTAAGCTTGAAATGCTCCCCAGTACTTTTCCTGAATTACAACAGATCACCTGAAACATGTTTGAAAAAGGTTTTTGTCAGCGGGAAATACTGAGTGAATCATTCTATTTACTAAAATGACACATTTGTTATAATATACAGTATTAAGAATGATTACAATGTTTCTGATATCAATCCAACTACCCACGGTAATTGTCACTCGACCCATTGGCCCATTCGTCCAATGGTGTCTGTGGCTATGGTCATATCCCCCATTGGCTGCCCCAATGGTGACGATTATCAAGTAATGTATACAAAACCCCACATACCGGCTGTAATATGGTGATTACATAAACTTAATCCCTGTAATTATAACTTTGAAATAAATAGAGTTTTGTAAATAGATTTGATAAAAAGAAAGAATGACTCACATTGCTGATTTAATATGGTCAGAGTCTAATTTATGATTTATCCTCGTTAACCTAATATAAATATAATGTACACAAAACTGGGTTAGTAATCAATCCAGCAATTACGATAATTTACGAGATCAAATTTTCACAATGAATGATAAAATGCAATACTTTGTCCATCGAATTAACGATGATCCATTGAATTAACAATGAATGACAAGGTATAATACTTTACCCATCGAATTAACGATAATCCGTTGAATTAACAACGAACGATAAAGTATAATACTTTACCTATCGAATTAACGACAATCCGTCAAATTAATGACGAACGATAAAGTATAACCCTAATGTGGGCGGCATTTAAACATGCATTGGATACATTGATCGTCGGATAATTGAATCGTAGCAGCGATTGTGCTAATACCCTGTTTTGTAGCGTTGATTTGTGAACTGTGATAGTAAATTGATCGTAACTCAGTGAATATTTCGAACTTTTACGTCGTTTTTGTGCCCAGATTCCAGTCCCAAACCCCACTATTTATAGGTGAAATTTCACCCTTACGCGGCCCGCCTCAGGTTTAAGCTTATTCTCACGCGGGCCGCGTGAGACCTAATTTTAACTATAGGGTAGCCACGTTTGGCACTAGCTTGGCTGAATCGACAGTTTTCGATAATTCCTTGTTGCCAACGTTTAATATGGATAATCGTCCATAGGGTTTAACCCCCCCCCCCCCTGAGTTTTAGGGGCCCTAATCCTGATTCTGAAAATTATGAAAATTTCAGGGTTTGTTCAGAATCACTTGGGTGTCTCAATTAGGGTTTCCTTTTGGACTAATTATTTTAATAAGCATGTCTTTTAATGAGAGTTGTTACAATAACCATGCTGTGTCTTCGGTCTTTGATAGTAAGCAGATTGGTTTTCCTGTCTTCAGTTTGACTTTGTACAGCCTGTTCTTCATTCTCTTGACTCGCATTAGCAGCTTTCTATTTCGATCTCGGATAGTCAGTAAATCTCCGTCCATAACCACTTTGCAACCGATTTCTGTAAGTTGTCCAAGGCTCAATATATTGCTTTTCAGACTTGGAATGTAGTATACTTGTGAAACAATCTTTTGTTCTTGGTTCGGACATTCCAGTAGTATTGATCCTTTGCCTTTAATTTCTACGTGTGACCCGTCACCAAACCGTACTTGTCCTGTCACTGTTTCATCTAATTCTTTGAAGTGACTTCGCACTCCTGTCATGTGGTTGCTAGCCCCGTTATCTAAGTACCATAGATTTTCATTTTCTGAGGCGTAACTTGTTGGTTTTATACGTTCCTCGTTTAGCAGAGCCCTTTCTTGAACATTTTCTTCTTGTATTGCCATTAGCAATATGGGTGCTTCGTCTTCCTCGACGAGGTTTGAATGTTCTTGTACTTCGTCTTTCTCAGAACAATCCTTCTTGAAGTGACCAAACTTCTGACACTTAAAACATTGGATCTTGCTTAGGTCGGTTCTTGCAAACTTCCTCCAATTTCTAGAATTTCCATTTCTAGGTCTAAATGTAGATCCTTCGTTTCTGGGACTTTGCCTATTTCCGTTGTTTCGCCAATTTCCACGCGTTTGGTTAAACCTACCACGTCCGCGGTTTCCAGATTGTCTTCCTCTGGTGTTATCATGATGTGTGAACATAAGCCTATCTTGGCTTTCTCCTTGATTTCCTTTCTTTAACCTGAGTCGTTCTTCATACGTTTTTAACCTTCCGACCGCTTCTTCTAGCGTCATAGTTTCTAGATCGGAGTATTGTTCCATGGAGGCAACGATTTGGGTAAACTTATCCGGTACGCCATTTAGGAGTTTGCGTACTAGAGTCGGTTGACTCAATGTCGTTCCTACTTCAGTTGCCCGGGTAACGATACTATTAATCTTTGCGGTAAAGGAATCAATAGTGTCGTCATCCTTCATTTGCAACAATTCAAATTCTGACAATAACGTGTGCATACGTGCTTTTTGTACCCGATCAACACCTACATGTCTAACCTTTAGACTATCCCAAATTTCTTTTGCAGTTTTACAACTTGCAACTTGCAATACAACATCTTCTGGTATTGCTTGAAACAGATATGCAATTGCAGACTTATCTTTCTTAATGTCTACCGTTGCATTCTCTGCCGGTTCAATCGTTTCCCACAAACCATTCGCTTCAAGAATCGTCTTGATACGAATAGCCCAAACCGTATAGTTTGTTGGTTTCAGAATTGGACACTGAAACTGGGAAAGAGAATTTCCTTCCTTTTGAATTATAACTTGTGAACTTGGTCCGGTTCCTCCTGACATATCTTCCTGCCGAACAATCTTCACTTCTACTAACTTTTATTTCTTGGTTTCAATAGATCTTACAAACCCCACGATTACCCTAACCGTGTAATAATCAAACAACCGAAATAATCTAATTCGCACTAAACCCCGGAATCAAAACAAACCCTAGATTCCTAACCAACCCTTCGGTTCAACCGATTGCACTAGAACTGAGAATAAAAAAAAAATTCTGAAATAAACTTTTGCGAATTGAAACGAGATTGAAACCTGATCGCGAATTCCCTGCGATGCCTTGCAATTCCCACGCTTAGAGCCTGATGCTCTGATACCAATTTGTTGGCCCGAACTGGATCTTGATCTCTAAATGAGCGTGATAACTTTGAATAACAATAATTTGTAATAACCGAATGAATGTATATACAAATCTGAATGAGAGTATATGTAACAATACAAATTAAATTACATGAACCTATTTATAGTTTTCTACGGGTACGAGTGAATGGTTGCGTCTCTTCGTGAAAGGACACGTCTCTTGGATGTATGGTTGTGATTGAATCTTGAAGAGGTGTGTTGAATCCAATCCACTCGATCAACAGTCGCGTCTTTTCCTTTCCTTGCCTTGATACCGATTCGGAAATGGTGTGAGTGTGAGACACACCTTTTCGGTTATGATTGTAGTTTCCATCTTCCATGTTGTCAACTTTGGTCCTTGTACTTTATAACCGCTAAGTAACATATATATTATACCTATCTAACTAACTATAGGATGTTAAGAGATTAACTGGTTTCAGGCAGATCCCTAGTGAGCTCACGACCCTCCACAACTTACAATCACTAAATTTATCAAGAAATCAACTAACAGGAGAGATATCAAATAAGATTGGAGACATGAAATCGCCAGAGTCTTTTGATTTATCAATAAACTATCTTTCTGGGGAACTTCCTATGAGTTTGTCCGGGTTGAATTTCTTGAGTAGCTTTAACGTGTCCTACAACAATTTGACAGGAAGAATTCCAACAGGTACACAAATTCAAAGCTTCAATGAGTCCAGTTTCATTGGAAACAAACTTTGTGGAGCTCCACTGACTAATGATTGTGTACATGTTGACAAACCTGATACAACAAGCGATCAAAAAGAAGACAGTGGATCACAAAAAGTAGATTGGGGGTTGATTATTTGCATAGCGCTTGGATTTATTATTGGGTTTTGGGTCTTTGTGGTTTCATTAATGCTCAATAGATCATGGAGAATCACATATTTCCGTCTCTTGAGGAAATTGATCAAGGTAAAAGATTTATGATGTTATGCATAAGTATTATTGTGATATGTTTTCTAAGTGACCATAAAAAAGCAGCTCCTGGGTCACTTGGTGTAGTTCCCCTGCAGTCTGCTTTTCATAAAGCTTATGTTTATTGTTGTGTTTCTGTTCGGTTCTCGTAGGGTTGTTTTGTTATGTCTTTCTTGTAGGTCCGGCTAGGGGAGGATCTAGTCGCCTAATCCTTGTATACGAACCACTCCGGTTGTGCGGAATCCAACCGAAATAGCAAACCGAGATAGAACAAGCAAAAACACGACACGCAATATTCACCGATTAACACCTCTGTATTAAAACGTATGAAAGGTCCAGTTACAAGCTCAAGGTTTACAAATCAGTTTTGCAAACTCTCTCAGTGTGTGTGTGTTCTCTCTTGTCGGTCTAACTGTCTTCCCTATCTGTCTAACTTCTGAAGTGAACACAACACATGGGTATTTATACCCGAACACAGCATGTCTGGTCGAAGGATCAGACAGACTGATCGAAAGATCATCTGTCGACCAGAAACAGCTCGAAGGATCCATATGTACCTCGAAAGATGTGATCTTTCGTGGTCCATCCATCGAAGGTTATCTTTCGAGCTCATCATCGAAGGATATAGGCAATCCTTCGATGACTCATCCTTCGACCCAAACATCTTTCAACCAAACTGTTGACTGTTTGGCCAAGTCAAACCGGAGGATGGTTGACTTGGTTAAACTTACAAGACTAACTAAGACATCGTTTCGTATCATGACAAAATACAGACAAAGTACAGACACAAGTGCACCAACAAACTCCCCCTTGGCTGTAGCTTTGTCTTCATCTTTGTCTCGATCTTAATTCTTGTAAATCTCTCGTGTCTTCAAGTCTTTGACTTCTTTTCAAGTCTTCAATGTCGGAGGATCTTTAAAGTCTTCACGTCTCGAAAGCAGAAAGTGTATCAACAAACTCCCCGTATCATGTAGGAAGTGTGTTGACAAACTCCCCCTTAACATAAGCTCCCCCTTGAGTTATGTTCGTGAATGTCTTGATCCTTATGAAGTGAGATCCTTGTGGTGTTGATGATGGTCAGCGGCAACTCGATCATCTTCATCATTTGAGTGCCTTCACGTCGTGTCTTCATTCCGAAGCTTGTCATCGACCATGTTCTCCTTGCCTTTAGAATCTGCACATGCAAGAAATCTAAACGCGTAATGAGAACAACTGCTTGGAATATAGTAAACATAAACAAACAACACACGTGTGACCATTTGTTTAATCAAACACCGTCCGACAGTTTGAAAGTTTAAAGTATTTTATCAATTTCAATTTTAACTTTCAACACTTGCAAATTTCGACCGTTTATGAAGATTCAGTCATTTTCGGTTTTCGTTCAGGTTTCAGGTAACGAAGACTCGAGCTCCAACATCGTACGATCGAAAATAAAATAGAGATAAAATCTTTTTGGCTTTTAGAAAGTTTATATTAAAACACACCTAAAATCTTTTTGGTATTTTTGAATATTTCAAATGTAAAGACTGAAAGCAGTAAATAAATATATACAAAGATGTAGAAACAGAAAGCATTAAATAAATATTTACAGACATTCTTTTTGTGAGTTTCGAGGGTAAGAGAATCATATCAGTGTACGGTCATGCCAAAACGCTCTTGTTGTTCTATTAGTTAACATTAAGATAAGTATCCTATAACAATTATCGGTATTGTTGTCCACATAAGCTCAACTTATCAGATGTAATCATGGCGAGGGGATACGTTAAGGTATGATTTATACTTACCGACCGGTGTTCATCCACATCACGACACATTCCCGTATCAAGGTATGCACGAGGGTTCATCTTACCGGTGAGTATACCGATTATCATCTGTTTGACCGTATATGATGTGAGATTCTCACTTATTTTGAATTGAAAACAAGCCCTTTGTGATAGAATCACTTATTGATGAGGAACTTGATTTTCGATGCATGAGGGCACATGAGCAAGTCCGTGAACAGGTCAGTACTTTCGTACAGCAGAGAGACGAACTTGACTCCCGGAAAAGAATTTGTGATATATTATCACTTATTTTGTTTGGACATGTGATTGTTGATCACTTATTGAGGTCGTATGCAGTATGTACACGTATGTATAGTATCATGGAAGATCTAGACTTGCGTCCCCGTTATTTTTCGGTAAAAGATACAACCATGATACCCAGATGATAAGCAGCATAAAGACCGAATATCTCAGAACCTCGGCAATCTCTCAAACGAAATTTCGGTACTAAGACCATATGCCAATGAATGGTTCCCACCCAGTCTTCAGTCGGATTTAAGTTTATATCACCCTGCACACTTTAAAATGATTGTGAGCCTACCGATACATCTTATATAGAGCTGCTTATCGTTTTTCATTTAAGGTTTAAAGAGGTTTAGACAGACCACTGATGTTCTATCACTTTCTCTTTTGCTCGCCAGGAAACTCATTTTTGTTTTTCTATTGTTTTTGTGTTTTTGAAATTTTTCGATGTTTTTGGATTTTCAAAGTTGGATTTACTCCCCCTAAAATCAACAAACTAAGATAAATTTAAACACAAAGGTATTTACAAAAATGATTTTCCGATGTTGGTTTTACTCTTGCTTGACCTTAATGCCGTTTACCAATAATAAATAGTCAAATCTTGATTTGTCAAAAGCTTTGGTAAAAAGGTCGGCACGTTGGTCATCGGTGTGGACATAAGCAACATCGATTAGCCTTTTCTCAAAGCAATCACGTATAAAGTGATACTTAATGTCGATGTGCTTAGTCTTTGAATGCTGCACAGGATTTTTAGTGATCTGTAAGGCAGCAGAATTATCGACGTTAAAACTATTAGAGGAGGTTATGTTGCTTTTGCTGGAGATAAAGGTGGATATATTACGGGTGAAGGAATGATTTCCAAGGGGGTTGTTAGTTTTGATAAGATCAACTTTGTACAACAACTTGATCACAATCTTCTTAGTGTTTCTCAAATTTGTGATAAGCAGTTCTCAGTACACTTTGATGCAAATGGATGTTATGTGCTGAAACCCGGCTTCACAATTCCAAAAGAATGGATTCTCTTGTCGGCTCCAAGGATAAATGATTTGTATGTCCTTGATATGAGCCAAGCTATCACAACGTCTGCACAAGCAACTTGTTTCGTCCGGCTAGGGGAGGATCTAGTCGCCTAATCCTTGTATACGAACCACTCCGGTTGTGCGGAATCCAACCGAAATAGCAAACCGAGATAGAACAAGCAAAAACACGACACGCAATATTCACCGATTAACACCTCTGTATTAAAACGTATGAAAGGTCCAGTTACAAGCTCAAGGTTTACAAATCAGTTTTGCAAACTCTCTCAGTGTGTGTGTGTTCTCTCTTGTCGGTCTAACTGTCTTCCCTATCTGTCTAACTTCTGAAGTGAACACAACACATGGGTATTTATACCCGAACACAGCATGTCTGGTCGAAGGATCAGACAGACTGATCGAAAGATCATCTGTCGACCAGAAACAGCTCGAAGGATCCATATGTACCTCGAAAGATGTGATCTTTCGTGGTCCATCCATCGAAGGTTATCTTTCGAGCTCATCATCGAAGGATATAGGCAATCCTTCGATGACTCATCCTTCGACCCAAACATCTTTCAACCAAACTGTTGACTGTTGGCCAAGTCAAACCGGAGGATGGTTGACTTGGTTAAACTTACAAGACTAACTAAGACATCGTTTCGTATCATGACAAAATACAGACAAAGTACAAACACAAGTGCACCAACATTTCTTTGTTATTGTTAAACCAGCTTCCCGCTGATTCGTTTTCTAATAATAATATATAATCGTTCCAAAAAAACTATGTACACTTTATAAATTTGCATACTCAAAGTACAAGACAGGTCCATATAGGCATATAACATATAGATAAATCAACAAATGTACATAAAACAGTCCTAAAAAATCAGGTCGCAACCAAAAATTCTCACTCGAATGGTTAGGTTGTTGATTTCAACTCCATAATTGCGGAAAGAAGCGTGTAATTAGGCGTTAGGCTCCTACTCGTTAATGGTAAATTAGTCATCGGTGAGCTATCACTCTCCACAAACCATTGCTCTATCGCCCTGTGATCGTATGTGTAGCCATCAGAAGCAACACATGGATCAACCATAACATCCTGGATCAAAACATCATTATATTATGAAAAATTAGTGTTGTTCGATAAAAACTGAAAGAAAGAATGTCACAATCTTACCTTGCGTATTGGGCATATGAAGTGGTTAGGAGGGGTGGATCCCGTCATGGATGTGGATCTTTGAGCTGCATCTGCGACTACTTTTAGTCGTTCCAATACAGGAAGAACCTTGTTTTTCAAATCTGGTCTATCTTTTCTTCGAAGCTCAGCGCAGCTCAACCCCAAATATGCTAACTCTTTCACTTCATCAATCGGCCATTCGCCTGCATCTTGATCCAACACACTGGCTAACTCATCATTTTGAAGAGCTGTTGAGTAACTGCAATTGCCGGTCTTGCGGTCAGAAGCTGCAAGATCACCATACCAAGAGTGTATACATCGGATTTTGGAGACACTAATCCTGTTCGTTGATACTCTGGATCAATATAACAAAGAGTTCCCGCTGGACTCGTGTCTTTGTAAATGGTGGGTGTGGAAGAGAAGTCTGAATGAAGCATTGTTGAGAGACCAACGTCCCCTATTTTGCTCACGAGATTTTTATCAAGCAGTATATTTGCTGGTTTTAGGTCACGATGAACGATGGATTTCGGTTTCGCATTATGAAGGAAGTTTAGAGCTGATGCTATTTCCCACACGATACGGAACCGGTCGAACCACGGGATAGGTGGTGTGTCGTTTTTGCGAATTAATCGCTCGTCCAAATTCCCGTTTTCCATGTACTCGTAGACCAAACAGCCATGATCCACACACACACCGATTAGAATCAGCAGACGAGGATGCCGGATTCTGCTCAGTAGTTCAAGCTGCAAAATCAAATTCAATTATTCATAAATGGTAAGGATGTGATCCAAGAGTGAGCACGAGTTCGTCACTGAAGACTTCCCTTTTTTATATTTGTCTTTAATTTCATTTATCTTGACGGTTTGAAATTCCAAAAATTGGGCATACATGCCATATTTTGAATTTTTCCTTAAATATTAAAGGAACCATCATGTAATTACATGATTTAGTCAGGCCGTAATATATCAATTTTTCTCGAGAATTCTATCTCTATTATTTTTGTGTTTCCGTTTTGCATCAAGAAATCCCAAAAATCAAAGTCTACAAAATGGACTTGAATGTATGACAAATTCTGTAGATAAGAGCATATAAACGTATATGGTTTGAATTTAATGTTTGACTTCAAAAGTCGAGAGGAAAAAACATGGTAGTTACCTTTCGAGATGCATCAAGGGTCTCGCTTTGCGCAATTGCATGCATCCCGCGAAGGTATCAAAATTAACTGGCCGGCCCAAACTGAATTTAAATGATGCTTTTCTAAACCTTAGTCATCCGTTAGACCCGAAATTTCCGCCCAGAACTGTTTTTGTATGTAGTCTATCCCCTTAGTTCATCTAGTGCATTCCATGCTCTGTACTGTTATATATCATCCTCCATTTACACTTGAAGCTCTTTCTTAACCGACACACACCCATGCACTATACTGTTATACATCTTCTTCCCCACATGATTCTCTTTCAGGGTTATATTCTTCCTTATTTCCTCCAAAACAAACATGTTGATAAACGGATACAAATTCGTCGTCCCATTTTCGACAGTCGCTAACTGAATCTGCACAAGAGAGATATGAGAACTATACAGAGGCTGAATCACCTCTTCTTATATAAACCTTTTATACCCCTACATTGAAACATTCATCTTACCCAAATCTTTGGTCTTTACCTACAGTTGATTCGAACTTTTCGAGTAAGCTAAGCATTTTATCGAGCACCTCGTTGACACGCGCAGTAAATGACATTACATCAAACCCAACATAACATCCTTAAGCCCGTAAAATTGCTTGCATATATCCTCGTGAATGTTAAACATGATAAACAATTCATTAACCCGCTACTTTGTTTTCAGCCAAAATTTACACATCTGGGTCAATGTTGTCAGGTCTACTCCTGACCCATTTGCCCATTGGGTATTTTTTAAAATTCAAAAGTTACCCATTCTGACCCCTTAACTATAAAACATAATTCAAATTAACCAATTACTTTGTTTTTAGCACTCAAATCAGCCAAAATTTACACCTTTGGGTCAATATTGCCAGCCTCAAGGCTTGTCAATGGAGGCCTGTCAATGGATGGATATGGATTGGATCATGATCCGATCCATAAATGATCCAAATTAAATGGATCATGATTCGATCCATGATCCAACATAATGGATCGTGATCCGATCCATATCCAAATAATTTTAAAATCACAAAAAAATTCTAAAAATTCTAAAAAAATCCAAAAAAAAATCAAAAAAATCAAAAAATTCTAAAAAATAAAAAAAAAATCTAAAAATAAAAAATAAAAAAATTCAAAAAAATCTAAAAACAATCTTGGACCTGGTCCGTAACTGTCCAGAACAGCAACAATCCAACCATGATTTACCTACCTAATAACTAATACAATCACTGCCTTTTACCAAAATTCTTATCAAAGTTCTTTAAAGTAGAAAAAGAAGATCAAAGATTCTAATCAAATTTCACCATGACCATGAGACATGAGTAAAAACCGGATGCAGAATCTTTTTGTGATCAACCATAAGATTCTTGATAAACAAGCAACTGCCAAAAACTTGTGCAATTCCCTCATGGAACATGCCACTTGTTTTTACAAACAACCAAATTCATCAAGGAAAACAGTAACTAAAAGTTCAAAAGAAAAAAAAACAAACAAGCAAACTCATGAACACAGCATAGGGAGATATATCATGTGGATTGGGTCTTTTTCTTCTTCTTTGATGCCAAGTCACTTGGTTCGATTTCTATTGACATTCTCTTTGTCCTACAGAAAAAAGATCACATTTTATATCAGAAAATATTGTAAGAATCAGAAGTTGTGAGAAAACAAGCACAAGGAAGAAAACATATACCTCTTAGAAAGCTCCTGTGTCTCGTTACTCTCTTCTTCGCCATCACCAACAGCATCTAACAATAAGCACAATGACCACAGTTAAGTATATTCAAATTGCTTGCAACCAAATACTGTATAGAACACATACTAATGGTCAAAGTTAAAGTTATTAGGATTAGGAGGTCAAATTGGGTGATGGTGTATCCCTACACCAATTCCATTACTGCATTACATATAAAGATTCTTCTGAAACTTCTATCTCTATCTATTGCTGCTATTTTGAAAATTCTAATAACTGCACATAACATCATTTTACTTGTTAGTTAAATCTGACTGACTGAGATTCTAAGAAATATTATATCATCCTACAAAGTTCAGAAATATCTACCAACCCATTAATCTAAATTAAATCCAATGACAATATTAATGGTCCCCAATCAGATTCACAAACTTTACACAACTGAAACAAAAAGGTGGAAGTATGACACAGATTAAACTACACCAAATTGTTAACAGTTCCCTCGTGATTTAAAAACGTCGTTTTCTGGTAAAGCAAAATGATGAAGATGACAAAAAAAAGTTTAAAAATCATCAATTTGTTCACCCAGTAGTCAGCAACTCATCAGATCAAACGAATTACTACCAAAATCGTAAAAAAAAAAAAACTAAACTTTCTCACACAGACATAACATCGAACACCTTATCTACACTTTCTAATAATCTTTATCTACGCCCAGATATCAGAAATTCACAGCACAAGTATAATAAACAAAAGAAAAAACAAATCAAAAGTGACAAATCATCTTACGACTGTTGAATAAGTCTAACAGCTATTACGAACAGAAACAAAACGAAACCCTAGAAATTGAAATTGAGAGATTAAGAGTTCACCTGAAGTACTTTTGCTTGATTTGTGAGTTGATCAGTGAATGAATTGAAGTTTATTTGTTGATGATTTGTAAGCAGATGAACAGGAAGAGTGAGTGTAAACAGAGGAGAGAGATGGTTGTGCGATCGAAGAAAGAGAGGGAGAATGTGATGAGAGAGAGAGTATGGTCCAAGTGCGACTGCGATGGATCGAATGGGTAACTAAGAGGCTTGTCATTGAAACGTGTCAATTCATGGATCAATCCATATAATTAATTGAATAAATGAATCAATACATTAGAGTAACTAAGGGAAAGGGGTGGTCACTAGTGATAGATTTCTATCACTCTCAATATCCAATCAAATCATGCCATGTCATCACCCAATATTCTATCACTAGTGATAGAATTGTAGTGGGGGTGGTATCACTAGTGATGGGATTCCAATGTACAAGTATTAATACACAATGTACAAGTCATACACATTCATTCCTCAATATTCAACGCGTTATATATATAACGAGTTATTCCTATCACTAATGATAGAAGTGGTGGCGGCGGTGTTAGTGATACTATAACTCGTTATGGGGAGTCCATAACGTACCACCCCCTCCCCCCTAATGGATTAGTGGAATTTTTTATGATCCAATAACTGATTTAAATGGATCGAATATTGGGATCAATATCCAATCCAATTGACAAGCCTATTGCCAGGTCTACTTCTCATCATTCTTGAAGCATACAATTAAAACACTCAAAATTCGCATGCATCAAAGATCTAAAAGAAGAAAATAGCTAATTAAAACTCTCACAACAAACAAAAACCAGCTCATAATCATGAACATAAATTGTGGGAGATTATCTCGCGGATTCCATCGGTGGATGAATAACAAGGAGTGATCAGTAATGGGGTGTTTGACCAAATAAAACGTGGAGACATCATGAAAGTATTTTTTTCAACAGTTAGGCCGGTCAGGGGCGGACCTAGGTGATGGGTGGGTGAAGAAGTTGAGTGGCGGTGGTATGCTTTTGTTTTTTCACGACTGATAATATTCCATCACGTGCAAAACTCTATCCACCTCGCCTGCCCTTAGCTACAATAAATTTATTTAGTTATTGTTTTAGTTACCAAAACCTTTTCTTTTCTCAAATTAGCCACATAAAATCCAGTGTTGCAAAAATCGCGATTACTCGGCGATTAATCGCCGACTAGTCGCTAGTCGGCTTCCTACTGAGTAATTTTTCACTAATCAGTCAAAAAATCGCTAGTCGGTCAAAGCCGGTCCAAGCCGCCCTAGTCGGCCCTAATCAGCCCAAGTCGCCCTAGTCCGCCCATTTGAAATCCTTACAAATCAGACCCAAGATTACAACTTTAGCCCATTTTCCTTATCCTTTACCCTAATATGACGAAGAATTTGAGTCGAGAAAGATGATGAAGTAGACGAGGAGATTGAATACGAGTCGGATGGTGTCGAAATCATTAAACACTACGGGGATGACGATTACATTTAATGTTTGAATTTTAAGTACCGAGACTTGTTATGTTATGAGTTATATTTAAGTTTAGTTTGTATTTTGAACTACTTTTACCTTTTTAAGTATTATATTGATATGGATGTGTGAGTATATATATACATATTTATAAAAATAATAAAATTTACATATAAAATTCCAATTCGATTAATCCCGAGTAATCTCGAGTAATCCCGAGTAGTCGCTAGTCCCCACCTCACCGGCCGACTAGCGACTCGCGAGTTCTCCAACCTTGATAAAATCTAACATTTTTTATTTTATTTTTATAAACCAAAAAGAAAATATAAATAATCATAAATTTTATATTCAAATACCTTTTTCGCATGTTTTTATTAGATATGTTAAATAATTTGAATTTTATTTATTCTATACTTCTTTTAGTTTTAGAATAGTTAAAGTTTATCTGGTTCTTTTTATTTAATTTATAATTCAATTGTAATAAACTTGGATAGGCCACGGCTTTACTCGAGTTTAATTCATGACGTAACTTTTTCATAATTGGAGAATATATCGTCGCATGTATTTTTATCTACATCTCAATACTTTTGCTCGAGTTTAATTTATAACGTAACTTTTTCGGGATTTGCTAATATACCGTCACATATATTTTACTCGAGTTTAATTTATAATGTAACGTACCGCCGTAACACGTGGGATATTTTACTAGTTATGTATGAATATATAAAGTTATGATATATCTATAGACCTTTATAAAGCATTTTCCATGTCTAGAAATGTAATTTCACCTAACTTTTTTAAGATGGCATATGAAAAGCCAGTTAAAATTCCTATTTTTTCCCATTTTCTCCCATTATTACCCCTCCCCTCTAACACACCGGCCTCCCCGTGAAAACCCTACAACATACCGTGGTGGCAATTTAGGGATTTCACCCCTGCTTTAACTCATTGCCGTTCTTGAACATCAATCGTCATGGTTCAATGCGACCTTTCGGTACTCGTCAGTTCCCATCTCCCCTATAACCTAATGTTCGATTCTTAAAGCTTCCATCAAAGGCGATGAATCCCATCTCCCCTCTGGCTTGTTTTTCGTTTCTTACCTCAATCAACCAGATCTTGTGAGATGGATTTATTCTATGACTTGCCATGAGGCGTGACTGAGTCGGTGGCTCCTGATTTCAGAACTACCAGGGTTGGTGACGATGGGCTTTAAGGTAAAACCGATGGAGCACTACTCTTGGAGAGGATAATGATGAAAAATGTTGAGGTAATCACATGATAACCATTGATTTGTTTTTGGTAGGATGAAAAATGTTGAGGTAATCACATGGTTAAACCGATGGCGCACTACTCTTGGAGTGTACATATTTCAGTACTAAAATCACAAGTTTACACATTCTTAGAGTGGTTTAATCCATGTCTTTGACCGGTATTATTATCGTTTGAAGCAAAGTTGGGTAATCGGAGATGATACCATAAATGAAACTGCAGCTCCGTAAGCCAATACAACTTTTAGCAACACAGCTGACAGATCTGTTGGTACTGTTTTCAAGTAGGGTTTGGCTCTTATCATTGGTCTATCGGAAACTTCGTCCGAGTCGGAAGATTCAGAAGTAGAAGAGGTTTACAAGCCTTGAAGGATGTTTCAAAGGCAGAGAAACTGTTTATTTCTGGTGTTTTAGATGAGCTGAAATTGTGCTTTAATTATAGCACTCAGGTAAATGCTAAACTTGTTTTATAATTAGATGATCTTTTAAATAACTTGCTGAATAGTAATAATTGTGTTTTACGCTTGCTTCTGCTGACATTCTGTGCATATGTTTTCCAGATTGCTGACAAACATAATTTCCTTATTTTTGAAGAACGTAAATTTGCCGACATTGGCAACACAGTAACAATGCAGTATGAAGGGTGAGTATTCAGTATTCATCATGGACATGTTAAATGACCAAAAAGCCCAAAACTAATCGTCTCGTATAACTTAACTTGCAGAGGTATTTTCCGTATATTGGAGTGGGCAGATATAGTGAACTTTCACATTATTTCAGGTCCTGGAATCATTGACGGGTTGAAATTAAAGGTTTGTTAACCTTTTGTCTTTTCTTCGTTTAGGTTCTAAATGAAAAGGGGGTTGACGAATTTGTTGACTTTTAAGGTTTACCCGTGCGTCTGCTGCTGTTAACCTTTTCATTTCTATGATCAAAGGTTAGTACATCTTCATTATTTGGGATGGTTTCACTCGCAGTACTTGATGTACCTCCACACCGCTGATGACGGATGTCCCGTCTCGACTGGACCAGTAGGAGGTTTGGTATGCTGGACCAGTAGTAGGAGGTTTAGTGTGCTGTTTTAGGGGGTAAGTGGTTTCATTTGGGATAGTTCCACTCGCGGTAGTTGATGTACTTCCGTCCTGCCTCGGGTGGACCAGTAGGAGGTTTGGTGCACTGGATCAATAAGGGGTTTGGTGGCTGGTGCACCAATCCTCCATCGTCATATCGATCTCATTGGGCCATTAGACAAATAGGTATTAACCATGAGACCTTGAGCCAAAACTTAAATATGTATATAGATAGTGACACCAAGGAGATGACAAACAAGACATGAAATTATTACCTGTTACTGTCATATGTCATTAGCATTCTTATTAACTTTAAATGAGTACTGACTTTAAAATTGCGGTTTGAGTGTGGAATGAAATCTGTTCCAAATCTGTACAAAAACACTTCGTAAGCAATTTAAGATCAGACCATTATTTCTTGTAGTTTGAACTGATGATCATGATCTTTGAAACTAAAAAAAAGAAACACATCTCTTTATTTAATAGCTTCATCTATTATGCACCTTTGATATTGTAATATTTTTGTATGTTCATCAATAACATCGTTACTGTCATATGTCATTAGCATTCTTATTAAATTTAAATGAGTATTGACTTTAAAATTGCAGTTTGAGTGTGGAATGAAATCTGTTCCAAATCTGTACAAAAACACTTCATATATAACGTTAAAAACAAAGATCGAAAGGTAGGAAAGAGTGGAATAACGCCGGTGTCCGGCGAGAGGAAGGTGTAAAGTGGGCGTTTCGTTGTAGAGTGTTTTTTTTTTTTTTTTGACGTATTGAATTTGGCAGAAACTACACACGAAAGGGTATAAAAGACACCCCCAAGTCCAAAAATTTAAGAAGATGGTCCGCTGCTGCAATACTTTCAAAAAAGAAGGCTTTGCTACTTGTCAGAAAACACAAAAATTCCTTGCATGCAAACAGCAAATTGCATAGGATTTTATATTGATTTGTTGTTTTTAAGTGGCATGGAAAGATGTTCGTGGCATCATCTACTTGAATGAACTTCAAGTATCAAATTCTCATCTTATTTCTTTATTTTGTTTATGATTTACTGAATTTTATATGTGATTACTTTATGAGCAGACACGTACTTATCTTGCTATTGAGGCAAAATATGAGATGGAAATTTGATAGTCCGTATAATTTTCTGTGATATAAGCTAGGACACCCACCGCAACGCGCGGGCATTCTCATTTATAATAATAATATCCAAATATAATGAATATTTAAGGCATGTCGGGATAGATTCTGATATCCAAAAGAGACTTGGTGTTACCCGCCGCATCGCGTGGGCCAACCCACTATACTATATAATACATTTCCTATGTACTACTGAAACGTAATTTTCCCTTGAAATTTTAAGATGGCAGACAAAGAGTCAAGCCTTCGAATATGCAAGAAACGTAATCTTAACCGGATCCAGAGGTCCTTTCAGGTGCAGTAAATTACTAAATTTAGTGTTTCGGTATCAAATGAAATTTGGATTACATGTTTAATTCTCATGTGAATAATGGGTTTCTTTGTTTCTGATGATAGGGGCTGGCTTGTTGAATAACTTGAAGACGTTTAGGTCACCGTCGACGCCTTAAAACATCCGAACCGGCCGGATAGAATACCATGCTCTAAGATCACATGGCCTCCTATTGATTTTGGCAAGTATGTAACACATTTAGATGGATGATTGCATTTTTTTACATTGTAATATCAGTTTCCACTATTGTTGTTGATAATAAACGGGTTGTATTTGTATCTTAACTTTATCGCTTGCAAATTGTCACCCCCGCAGCAACGCGCGGGTTCCCCACTAGTATAATGTAAATACATAACAGATAACTAGAAAAAATAAAATAGAAATGTAAGTAAATAAATATGATAATTTTGGTGTGTACGTGGATGGATATATGCACGTGGATAGGTTGGGAAGAAAACACCAAATATTGAAATCTAGCCACGCTTCTCTTCGATTTATAGAGATAAGCATAGACAGCTTATTTAATCTAAGCTTCCTTTCTTTTAATGAAGAAAAAAATAAAAGAACAAGTGTGGTGTTTCTCATCTAAGTTTATATAAATAGTGAGAAACTAAAGAGATAAATTAGTGGTAGCGATAGTAGCATATTACCCGGCTGAAATCGGTGGTGTTAGCCGGGTAACTATCGGTATTGAAAGCTATCGGTATTGAAAGGTAAAATTATTATTATTATTATTATTATTATTATTATTATTATTATTATTATTATTATTATTATTATTATTATTATTAAAGGCTGAAACTATTCACACACCAAGGCTGTCTATTTGCACACTTAGGGTTTATACACGCTGCGTACAGCTCTATACGTAGCGTATTATAGAGTTGTACGCAGCGTATAAGTTGCATAGAATTCAGAGCCTGCTCAGCAATCATTGGCACAGACAACCAGGGTTTATATACTTTGCATATAGAGCTAGAATTTTGTTTGGTTATTTTGATGTAATTGTGGTATAAATTCTCACCCGGTTCTAAGGTTAAATCGCTTAAAATATATAACCGTTAGTGTTATACCATTAATATTATATGCCGTTAATTTTTTTTTGAAAAACGTATATACTGTTCGAATATATTATATTGTTATCGTTTAAATTAAATTATTATACCACGTCTAGTGCGGTTCGAATCCTATAAACGTTTAAATATCATACTGTTAATTATTTTTAAATACTTGTGTACGGTTATAAATCACAATGGCCAACTTGAATTTCATTGCAATGATACAACACTTTAAATACAAAATACTAGACTAATAATAGGAAGAGATTTACTCCTCTTAAACTAAGAAACTATTGACTACATAATTACTTTGAATACATTGATGGAGAAGGAGGATATTGCTCCATAAAATATGATATAGACTAATATTATGTTGATTAAATGGAGAAAATAAATACTGCCACAGATGTAATGTGGTGGCAGTTAAATCACCCTCGTGTGTTAAAGATTGCCGTGGTGGGTGTTATAGTTGTAAATTCACATGCGGGTGACAGTTGTTAACTAACCTACAGGTGACAGTCGTTGATTCGTCTACGGGTGATAGCCGTTAATTCACCTTTGGGTGGCAGTTGTTAATTTGCCTACCTACCGTTATTTATTCACCTACGAGAGATAGTCGTTAATTCTTGTAGGTCCGGCTAGGGGAGGATCTAGTCGCCTAATCCTTGTATACGAACCAACCCGGTTGTGCGGAATCCAACCGAGATAGCAAACCGAGATCGAACACGTAAATAAACAACACACAAGATTCACCGATTAACACCTCTGTATTAATACGTATGAAAAGATCAGTTACAAGCTCAATGTTTACAAATGTATTTTGCAAACCCTCTAAGTTCTCTCGTGTGTGTGTTCTGCTCTATGTGTTCTTTTTGTCCACCCTATTTGCCGAAATCACTTGATTTCGGTATATATGTGTTGTCTTCACATGTGGTTTAATAGGGGTTCGGCCCAGATGTAGTTGCTTCAGCCCAAGTGCAAGTAATAAAGGCCCAACATGCATTCTGTTCAATTTGATTGGCCCCAAGCTTGTACGTTCATGAATCTAAAATTCATATTTGTAAAGAGTAGTCAACAAGTGACATCATCGTGACATCATCATGATGATGTGGCAGCAGGAACCGGCTCGCGGCGCTTCGTGCTTCGCGTGTCGAACTCTGGGGCGCACGACGGAGGAATGTCGTGACGTCGGGCTTGAGCCGAACCTAACCGGGTCGAACCGAACCGAGTCGAACCGAACCGAGTCGTGTCCACATAATATGTATCAACAAACTCCCCCTTGGACGCTACTCGTGAGGTTCAACTTCCATGTCTTCCATGTCGGAGGATCTTCAAAGTCTTCACGCGTCGTAAGTAGAAAGTGTATCAACAAACTCTCTTTTTCATTTAGGTAGTGTGCCAATAAACTCCCCCTTTGATTATGCTTGTGAATCTTTTGACTTCAATGCTTGAGATCCTTGTGGTGTTGGTGATGGATCAGCGGCAACTCGATCATCTTTATCATTTAAGTGCCTTCACGTCGTGTTTTCATTCCGAAGCTTGTCATCAACCATGTTCTCCTTGCCTTTAGAATCTGCACATGCAAGAAATCTAAACGCGTAATGAGAACAACTGCTTGGAATATAGTTTATCATAAACAAATAACACACACGTGACCATATTTCAATCAACTACCGTCCGACAGTTTGAAAATTTATCAAATTTATCGATTTTTAGCTTTTAACTTTCAAAACTTGCAAATTTCGACCGTTTATGAAGGTTTAGTCACTTTGGTTTTCAATCAGGTTTCAGGCAACGAAGAATCGAGATCCAACATCGTACGATCGAAAATAAGATAGAAATAAAATCTTTTTGGCTTTTAGAAAGTTTATATTAAAACACACCTAAAATCTTTTTGGTATTTTTGAATATTTCAAATGTAAAGACAGAAAGCAGTAAATAAATATATACAGAGATGCAGAAATTGAAAGCAGTAAATAAATATTTACAGACATTCTTTTTGCGAGTTTCGAGGGTAAGAGAATCATATCAGTGTACGGTCATGCCAAAACGCTCTTGTTGTTCAATTAGTTAACATTAAGATAAGCATCCTATAACAATTATCGGTATTGTTGTCCACTTAAGCTCAACTTATCAGATGTAATCATGGCGAGGGGATACGTTAAGGTATGATTTATACTTACCGACCGGTGTTCATCCACATCACGACACATTCCCGTATCAAGGTATGCACGATGGTTCATCTTACCGGTGAGTATACCGATTATCATCTGTTTGACCGTATATGATGTGAGATTCTCACTTATTTTGATTTGAAAACAAGCCCTATGTGATATAATCACTTATTGAGGAGGAACTTGATTTTCATATGCATGAGGGCACAGGAGCAAGTCCGTGAACAGGTCAGTACTTTCGTACATTAGAGAGACGAACTTGACTCCCGGATAAATATGATATATTATCACTTATTTGTTTGGACATGTGATTGTTTATCACTTATTGAGGTCGAATGCAGTATGTACACGTATGTATGATATCATGGAAGATCTAGACTTGCGTCTCCGTTATTTTTCGGTAAAAGATACAACCATGATACCCAGATGATAAGCAGCATAAAGACCGAATATCTCAGAACCTCGGCAATCTCTCAAACGAAATTTCGGTACTAAGACCATATGCCAATGAATGGTTCCCACCTGATCTTCAGTCGATTTAAGATTTATATCACCCTGCACACTTTAAAATGATTGTGAGCCTACCGATACATCTTATATAGAGCTGCTTATCGTTTTTCAGTTTAGGTTTAAAGAGGTTTGGACAGACCACTGATGTACTATCATATTCTCTTTTTCTCGCCAGGAAACTCATTTTTGTTTTTCTATTGTTTTTGTGTTTTTGAAATTTTTTGATGTTTTTGAATTTTCAAATTTTGGATTTACTCCCCCTAAAATCAACAAACTAAGATAAATTTAAAACACAAAGGTATTTACAAAAATGATTTTCCGATGTTGGTTTTACTCTTGCTTGACCTTAATGCCGTTTACCAATAATAAAAAGTCAAATCTTGATTTGTCAAATGCTTTGGTAAAAAGGTCGGCACGTTGGTCATCGGTGCGGACCATGACAACATTGATGAGTTTCATAATGAAACAATCACGTGTGAGGTGATATTCGAGATCAATGTGTCTGGTCAAAGAGTGCTGTATGAGATGATAATAATTCATAAAGCAGCTAAAATATCGACAGGTATAGGAGAGATTAGAAATTCAAAACCGTATCCTGCAACTGCTTCGTGCATTGCAAGGAATTTGAGTGTTCTCCCAAACTGGATATCCACCCGGTGTGGACTTCAAAGTCGATTTTTGCAGCTACTGAGAAATCTCTTCACAGCAACAAGATCATAAACCTCTGGGTCCGGCTGGTCTTCCACATTGCACCAGCGAAGGTCTTTATCTTTCTCTTGAGAAGTAGTGTGCGGTTGTTCAATCCATGCCAAGGCATCCGCACACCCGGTTGGTTTGTTCAACAAACACATTTTCTTCAATCACACCGTAGAGAAAAGTACCTTACACGTTCATCTTGTGGACTTTGAACTTCTTGTGGAAGAAAAATCCATAAATCTTCAAAAAGTTTCAGACGTGCTACAGGCGCGTACTTTTCATTGGAATCTTTCATGTTGACCCGATCAAAAACCATAACAACCAAACTTTGGCACATATCTCATCATGTCGAATTTTTCAACTTCATTCTTTCACCATCATTCCTTCATCGGAATGTTTGTCTTCTTATCTTTTTCCTTTCTCTCCATCAATGGCAACAATATTCTCCTAAATGTAACAATATTTCGGAGCCTTATGTCGCCGATCTTGTGCATGGACGCTCCACTATCAACAATCCTAAGACTATCAATAGTTCCTCCTGGAACATCCTACACACTCATTCATAGATTAGTTGGAGAGGGGGACCCAAGCCTTCACAGACTTGGGTCGTCCGTCATCATCGAGAATTGTGACATCCATTTCCCGATGATTCGGAATTGATGTAGCTCCCCCTGAAACAATTTCCGATTTTGGTTTCCAAATTTGTTTTTGTTTTTCATTTTTAACATTTGATTTAACAGACTGCGTTTGGACAACCTCTGGTTTTAAAACCTTTTCAACTTCTTGTCGTTGTTTCTTTTTCTGTTTCATTTCCCGTTGTTTAACAAGACGAGGGTCCTGTTTTGGTGAAACAGATATTTTATGGTAACTGTTACCATGGGGGGCATCAACCTTTGCCTTTCCTTTCGTGAGATATGGACAATTTCTGACAATGTGCCCGTACTCACCGCATTCAAAACATGATATCCGCTCAACAAACCTCGGAGTATCATAACTGTAGGAGCTTGATGATGAACTTCGTGATCTTGAGGTACTTGGTCCTAAATCACAACCGTTTGTGTGTTGTGTGTAATTTTTTTGACTGTTTCTTTTCAAAATTTTAACTTGTTTAACAAAATCTAAGTTAGATTTGTTTTCGAATGTGTCAATTTTATCCGTTCCCCTTGATTTCACAAAGTTCACCTTCTTGTCCCTTTTCTTGGTCTGTTTCTTTTGACCTTGAGTCGGTGAATTACCTTTTGGTTTGGTGCGATTTTGCTGCTTTTTCACTGTTGGTAATTTCTGATTGCCACATTGTTTTCGAACTTCAGCCTTTGGGATAGGAGGACACTGTGTTACCACAACGTGTGATCCTGTCTTTCCCAAAAACTTACTTGTTGAATCCTCAAAAATTTTACTAATTAAAGATTGATTAACATTCTTAATAGGAAAATCTTTGTCAGAATAGATTTTATCATCACCAACAAGAATGTACAACAAATTCACACTCTCAGACTCTTGTGAGGAAGTAGACGTGGACTCGATCAGAACAGTCGTAGCAGGTTTTGCGGGAGGATCACATAGAATATGATTCTCGAGAGGTATGTCCTCTTCTTTGATTACCGCATCTGACTGTGCTGAGTCAGTATCATTAGATTCATCATCTGAAGAATCAGTATCCTCAACAATGATTGGAGGATCCTGATTTTGTTCAGCAGTTACAAAAGTATCCGCTGATACATCCGAATCTGATGATACTTCCTGTTGGTATCCAAGTCCCGTTGCAAATTCCTCAATGTCTAAAGGAACAGATTCTTCATAATGAGTTCTATACTCCTCATCAGGCAGTGCATCATAATTTTGTCTAACAGGTGGTGGACATTTCTTATATCCAATGCATGTGACATCCCGTTTCTCTTTCTGAACATCAATGATGTGATCCAACACATAGCTAGAGCTCAAATAACTGTCTAACTTAAGCTGGATCGCCTCACTTTCAGTTTTAACACAAGCCATCTCTTTTTGCATTATCTCAAGACGAGTGATATACAAATTTATGTCAGTTTGTTTTCTGGAAACCATTTTTGTCAGTTCGGTTTTATCTTTTCTTAAGGTTTCAACCATCGTTTTAAATTCCTTTTCATGGTTTTCATAAAACATGTTAGCCTCTTTGCATTTTGAAAGATCCACTATCAACTTTTGATTGTGCATATTTGTCACTTCAAATTTGTTTTGCAAATCCTCATGCTTGCTTTGCAAATCACACCACTTATCATCTAAAGAAACATGTTTGTTTTGCAAGTCAAACAATTCAGCTTTTAAAGCATCATGTTTGCTTTGCAACTCAGACATATTAGCATCTAATCCAACACACCTATCACATCTATCACAACTATCAAAATTTGATTCATCAACACGTACCTGACTGGAATCACTCTCAGATGTTGACCTTTCTGCATCAGAATCAACAACCTCCCTTGATGATTCACATTCAGATCCATCCTCGCTTGAACTTGAAGTTGTATCATCCTCAACTGAAGTTGAAACATCTTCATCTGAACTACTGTCATGTTCAGAACTGTCATTATTTCCCGAGGATTCACCATTGCTGGCATCTTTGACAATTTCAGCATACAACGCCGTTTTTGTTTGACTACAGTTCCTTGAATCAAGAGATGATGGTGCTACAGTAGAACGATGGCACTGTGAAGCAACTGGTGGTAATGGATTTCCATACAGATCTGTTGTTGGAGCTGGCTTAACAGGAACTTGGATAGGATTGCCATGTAGATCTGTGCTAGACACAAACGCCGTCTGAATTGGAGCATGTGAGATTGGTCTTGCAGGAGTACTAGGAGTTCCATAATACATTTCAGGATTATGTCGCACTTGTATTGCAGGAGTGCTAGGAGTTCCATAATACATCTCAGGATTCTGTGGCACTAGGACCCTTTTCGCCTTAAGGGTTTCTTCCTGATTCTTATTCTCCATGATTTGAACAAAGTCATTGAAGCTTGTTGTAGCCAAAGTGCCATTGTACTTCAGAATTTCCAAGAAATTACTCCATTGTGGTGGCAAAGCATCAGCAAACTTGGTGACAACTTCAATTGGAGTCGTTACCACTCCAAAATTTCCCAATTCAGTCAACAAATGAGAAAATCGACTCGTCAAATCTCCCAAGGATTCTTTATCCATGCATGTAAACCCATCAAACTCTTTCTTGAGTAGATCGTGTCTTAATTGGCGAGTCGTTTCGTTTCCTACACCTCTCGTCTTCAACGCATCCCATAATTTCTTTGTCGTTTTAAAGTTGACAAATTGATGGTAAATATCCTTGCTTAATGCCTGAGTAAGAATGGCATATGCCTTCTTTTCCAAGTCATATGTCTTTTTCTGATCTTCAGGAAGATCGGCAAATGTAGCAGCAGTTGAAGCGGCAACTTCTATAGCTTGATCGAAATCTGTGGTGAAACTGTAACACCCCGAAAACGGGTTTGGTAATTAAACCACGTTAATAATAATGAACGGGTAAAATAGCGTTAGTGGTAAAATTTACCTGGTAAATATTAGGACTTAGACGAACAATCCTAATATTAGTTATAAAAATTAATAAATGCTGGAGAAAACAATGTTATAAGAAGCCCGAGTTAACGGGACTTAAAATAAAACGGGTTATGATTTCCCGAACCCATTAAGATTAACTAGGAATGCTTAACCTAGTTAGTAAGTGGGGAATAATGTTAGAAATAAGTAGGTTATGCCCTACTAAATTAACTAACCAAACATGAGGGACCAAAATGGGATAACCTGAAAATGGTTTTAATTAAACCAAATAAAATAACACAACACACACACAAGTGTGTGTGGTGCGTGTTCTGGTCGACCAAGAAAAGGCTCCCAGGAGCCAAAAACCCTAACTCAACAAGATCCAGCAAATTGAAGGTTAAATTTAACCCGAATCGGATGCATGAACACATATTAATGATCACCTAGTCGAGGGGATCACAAGGTATGTCGAATTTTCAGTTTTGGTGATACTTTGAGATTATGATGAACAATCATAATCGAAATTTTGGAATGAATGTTGAATCTATGAGTGACATTGTGATTATATCTTGGTTTAGGAACAAACCCTAGTAGAAATCTTGATAAATTGTTGTCAAACTAGGGATTTGATAATTACCCTATTATGAGCTAAGTGGGTTTTGGTAGAATTGATGAAATTGATGTTCTAATGGTGTTTATAAACATCACACTAATTCATATGAATGAACTACTTGAACAAATTAGAGATTTTGTTAAGAGTTCATAAGTAACTAGAAGTGGGTTTTGTTAGATATGATGAAATCATGAAGAACTTGAAGTAATATCACTTGTATGTGATTAACAAGTAAACTAGGAAGTGGGTTTTTATGTAATAATAAAGATGATGATAAGTTTATGTTTAAAATCATCATATTTGATAATAGAAACAAGGCACTCAAACAAATTAAGTGATTTGGGAACTTGTTCATACATGATTGAAATGGGTTTGAATGTTATGATGAAATTGGTAGCCATGTTCATGTAACTAAGTGTATAAGATCATGTTAGCTACTAATTGATAGATAGAACTTGAATGTGCATTTATATGCTAAGGGGCGTTTGACTTTTAGTAGTCAAACCGACCATTAATAAGATCGAATAGTATTTGTGATAGAAAATATGTAAGATGGAATAGTCATAATTAATGATGACTAATATAACCGTCTTACGAATTATGATGATAGTTTGACGCTTGACAAGCTAGGTGGAGGCTTGGAAAGGAAGCGGGTCAAACGAAGCAAGCATAAAGGAAAAACGTATTCGGGATGCAAGGTAAGTATATCTTACATTAGTTATTTAATTATAATATTCTTTCGTCGTATTAGTTACGAATAAAGAAAAATACCTAATTGAGATATGATGTTCCGACATGTGGTCGTACGGGACAAGATAATCAAATATGACAAGAAAACATAATGATGGCTAAAAATGAGTTAAACCGGTAATTCGATCATATTATGACGAATGAAGCATGTACTTTTAATGGTTATCATATAAGTTAAATTATAATAACCATTAAGGGCAAAATGGTAATTTTGACAATTTGACAATGGTAATTGGTCATATAGACCAAACGGGTCAAAAGGTGAAATTATCACCCTTTAACAATATCGACTAATGGGTTGTCAAGTTGCATGAATTAGGAAATAAATAGCACATGGATGCTTACATAGCTACTAAGGAAAGGTAGTGAAACGGGTCAATATATTGATCCGAGCCAGGTACGTATAGTAATACAACTCATCATGTAGAATTTGGAGTTTTATGACAGTTAGACAAAGTTAAAATAAGCCATTCGGTTATCTTTTAGGTAAAGCGAATAATTTGAGTTATGATTATGGTGTTTAGAAACATATTGGTTTCTAAACAAGAATATGGTTAAAAGGTCGGACTTTGGGGTTCAAACAAGCATTAATTGTCCTTCGTCGTAAATGAAGGACTAAGATTGACCAAAACGCCCTTGTAGGCCAAATTGAACAAACAACCCTTAAAGGTTGTTTGGAAATGAGTTTTTCAATTAAATAATTACTTAGGAAGAGTATAGAAGTTGAAAGGTGTAAAACGTTAGTCAAATAGCTCTATTTGAGCCTTTGCCGTAAAATAACTATGTGAAGGGTAAATTCTGGTACACATAAATCATCACATCGAATCCACCACAAATATAGTGGTGGTGGAAGATCCTTTGTTAAGAAATATGGATATATATATTTTGAAAGGAATGAAAGCAAATGGTGCTAAAATATGCTTGAATACCTCAAACGGGTCAAATAAGCATATGGGTGAAAATGGGCTAAAGAATGTATATAATTCTATAATTGGAACCCAATATGTTAGATATCCTTGAATTTAATAGGTTTATGAGAAATAAGGGTCAAACAAACTTGTATGTTTGATAAAATCACGAACGGGTCAAATTTTGGTAAAAGAATAATAAGCCGAAGACTTAAAAGTCTTGAATTTTATCAAGCCGGATGTCGGATTTTAACTCCATATGATGGAGAATCAAATTACAAACATGTAGGAAGAAACGGTAGGTCAAACGGATAAGCGGTTTGAAAGATACGAAAGATTTCGTGTCAAGTTGCGGCAAAATGGAGAAGCTGAATGCAGGTGCCACCGTAAATTACGGTGTCCACCGTAATTTACGGTGGAGTTGAGAAATGCTACGGTGGATCTCTTCTGATTTACGGTGAAAACAAGTCAAAACAAGGACCACCGTAAATTACGGTGTCCACCGTAATTTACGGTGGACCCCGTACAAAAATGTATATTTTGATCAGTTTGTTTTCCGGACTTTTTTTTAAATGCGTTTTAAATACCGTATGACTAAAGCATTTCATGTTTATGAAATGTAGGTACTTTCTGGGATGCCGGGAGACGATCAAGCTCAGCGAAGAACCGAACACGACAAAGATACACGCTTCCGCACATTGCAACGTTGTAAATTTTAATCAACGAATTCGACCATGTTTTGTAGAATAACCTATGATTTATAAAAGTTTTAATAAACCCGTATAATTGTAGTATGCGTAGTCTTAACTACACATCTAATCGTTGGTATTTACATGTAAAACCGTTAAATAGAATCTAGGATGTTACAAGTTGGTATCAGAGCCTTGGTTTAAGAGATTCGAGTATGGTTGGGAGGAACCATGCTTGGACTTAAACCTTATGCTCTTGACAAAGAACAGTGTTCGGTTCGAAGCTTGATCGCAAATCCGGTAAGTACAAGTACGTTATTAGTTAGTATGCTCAAGTGTTGTAAACAACACATAGAGCTATCGTGTGGTATACGTTACCCCAATTTAAATGATTGTTAGGGTTGACGAAAATACGCGCGTTGACGTGTATAGTAGAAAATGCCTTGTATTATAATACGGGCGATTATTGAAGTCGACTTTACTAACTTTTGTGAATGTTTTAAATGAAGGACACTCGCGTTTGAAGACGACGAGAGTCAAACAAATTATGGACATGATGATGGAACGGTCCGGGGTACGACAGAAAGAGCATACTCATTAAGGACCAAAATCGCGTAACGGTCGCGAACAAGACTAATGACAAGAGAAGCCCGTTAGGGCAAGCATCACCAGGTGCACACTTTTAAATTAAATCGCACGAGTCGTTATATGCAACAAACACGTAAGTAATAACGGTTGCATACACATATGACAGAACTTGGAAAACCTGATTTCCAAGAGAAATTTAATAGGAAATGTGTTATTCACAATGATGAATAACAAATGAATAACAAGACTTGTTTATATAGAAACTTGGACGAGAGTGATCATCCAAGCAAGTATTCTCAATACAAATCCTATTGAGAAAATTTATGATCACATCAATGAATTCGAATAAATGTTCATAAAAAGAGACATTGTACATGTTCAAGGATAAACGATTAAAACTAATAATTGTTAACTAACAATTAAATAGAGTTTTACCAAATGAAACCATAAACATGGAGACAATTTGAGGAGTTACTTACATGGGACGTGATGTGGTAATTATAATAAGGTCACGCGTACCACGTGTTGATCGCTTACTCTGGCCAAGTAAGTAGTGAACACATGATAGCGTGAGCTTCTTATAATGAGCGCAGTTATGTCCGATGTGGTAATGGCGGGGTGAATGGGACTAATTAAAAAAAAAAGTACCCAAATGAAACAGATAAGCAAGATATTTGAAAATAATGTAAACGCACAACCGAGTGACGGGAGCGTGTTACATTAGGATAATGAGCCCGAGTGAAGGGACAAACAAGTATGTAAAATATGTTAAACAAGTATTGGGAGGGAGTGTACTTGCACTCGAACCCAGAAAACGCAAGCATGTTAAACAAGTATTGGGAGGGAGTGTACTTGCACTCGAACCCAGAAAACGCAAGCATGTTAAACAAGTATTGGGAGGGAGTGTACTTGCACTCGAACCCAGAAAACGCAAGCATGTTAAACAAGTATTGGGAGGGAGTGTACTTACACTCGAACCCAGAAAACGCAAGAAGGTAAAATGATTTAGACAAGCATTGGGAGGTAGTGTACTTACACTCGAACCCGTAAAATGCGAATATGTCCCTTAACGGGTCGTTTTTTTTGTAAAACGTCAAACGTAAGGACAAAGTCAGAAAATTTCGCCGGAAATAAACAAATGAAGCCTTAGACTACGGTCAAGGTCAACTAAAGCTCATAAGCGAAAATATACGATTTAAACATAGCAAAACATGCTTTGAAGCTATATATGAATATATATATACATTTGAATGTAGATACAAATAAAAGATGATTTACGGGATCATCATAACCTACGGGGTTAAACACAGTGTTAAGGTCTACGGGACCAGAATGACCTTTGGGTCACGAAAAGAAAAAGGAAATAAACCTTAGTGTTTTCAGTAAAAAGGGGGTGAATACCTAAGGAAATAGCCTACGAGGCTACGTGAAAGAACCTACGGGTTACTTAACAAAGCGAGAGAACCAGTTGAAAATCCCCGCATAAAACTAAGACTGTAAAAGAATAAATTACAGACTGTCAATGTCCTGTTACGAAAAATTTACGAAAGATAAAGAGAAGATCCTAAACTAAAACCTTGGTTTTAGTAAGAAATAACGTTTTTACGTATGAGAATCCTGATAGGAAAATTGAATAGTAAGCATGAAAGATACAAGTCTTGACACTGACAGGCGCAAGACGATATATTCGAAAAGTGATATTTTCGAAAATGAAATTTTGATTTAAATTAAACATGATGTAACACAATCACGGTCAAGAAATGTAATGTGAAGTAGAATCACATTATAACCAAGCAAGCGGTAAAAGTAACTGGACTAATAAGTCTAATTAGTGAGACACGTCAAGGTCATTTAAATAAATTTGGTTTGCTTGTAAGCGGTGGATTCGGTATAAATGAACCGAATAAATAAAATTGAAAACAAAAGAAATCGTTGCGAAAAGTGAAAGATTTCACTAAAGACCTTTAAACGGGTCAAAGTCACGGATTCATAAAGAATTCGATAGTATAGGAAGGCGATGAATATGGCTAAATTAATTAAACTAGTAGAAATAACGAGATTACGTTATTTCAAGTTGCATTGTGTCATATAAGATACGTAGATGATTATTAACCAAAAAGGATATTACTATACTTCTCTGGTAATACCAATAATTGGTTAAAGCATAAGTAATGTTTTTAAAGATTCTCGGAACAGATGCATTGAGTTAAACTAAATGAATTATGTAAGAAAAGGTTTCGAGGACGAAACCTCTTTAAGGGGGGTAGACTTGTAACACCCCGAAAACGGGTTTGGTAATTAAACCACGTTAATAATAATGAACGGGTAAAATAGCGTTAGTGGTAAAATTTACCTGGTAAATATTAGGACTTAGACGAACAATCCTAATATTAGTTATAAAATTTAATAAATGCTGGAGAAAACAATGTTATAAGAAGCCCGAGTTAACGGGACTTAAAATAAAACGGGTTATGATTTCCCGAACCCATTAAGATTAACTAGGAATGCTTAACCTAGTTAGTAAGTGGGGAATAATGTTAGAAATAAGTAGGTTATGCCCTACTAAATTAACTAACCAAACATGAGGGACCAAAATGGGATAACCTGAAAATGGTTTTAATTAAACCAAATAAAATAACACAACACACACACAAGTGTGTGTGGTGCGTGTCCTGGTCGACCAAGAAAAGGCTCCCAGGAGCCAAAAACCCTAACTCAACAAGATCCAGCAAATTGAAGGTTAAATTTAACCCGAATCGGATGCATGAACACATATTAATGATCACCTAGTCGAGGGGATCACAAGGTATGTCGAATTTTCAGTTTTGGTGATACTTTGAGATTATGATGAACAATCATAATCGAAATTTTGGAATGAATGTTGAATCTATGAGTGACATTGTGATTATATCTTGGTTTAGGAACAAACCCTAGTAGAAATCTTGATAAATTGTTGTCAAACTAGGGATTTGATAATTACCCTATTATGAGCTAAGTGGGTTTTGGTAGAATTGATGAAATTGATGTTCTAATGGTGTTTATAAACATCACACTAATTCATATGAATGAACTACTTGAACAAATTAGAGATTTTGTTAAGAGTTCATAAGTAACTAGAAGTGGGTTTTGTTAGATATGATGAAATCATGAAGAACTTGAAGTAATATCACTTGTATGTGATTAACAAGTAAACTAGGAAGTGGGTTTTTATGTAATAATAAAGATGATGATAAGTTTATGTTTAAAATCATCATATTTGATAATAGAAACAAGGCACTCAAACAAATTAAGTGATTTGGGAACTTGTTCATACATGATTGAAATGGGTTTGAATGTTATGATGAAATTGGTAGCCATGTTCATGTAACTAAGTGTATAAGATCATGTTAGCTACTAATTGATAGATAGAACTTGAATGTGCATTTATATGCTAAGGGGCGTTTGACTTTTAGTAGTCAAACCGACCATTAATAAGATCGAATAGTATTTGTGATAGAAAATATGTAAGATGGAATAGTCATAATTAATGATGACTAATATAACCGTCTTACGAATTATGATGATAGTTTGACGCTTGACAAGCTAGGTGGAGGCTTGGAAAGGAAGCGGGTCAAACGAAGCAAGCATAAAGGAAAAGCGTATTCGGGATGCAAGGTAAGTATATCTTACATTAGTTATTTAATTATAATATTCTTTCGTCGTATTAGTTACGAATAAAGAAAAATACCTAATTGAGATATGATGTTCCGACATGTGGTCGTACGGGACAAGATAATCAAATATGACAAGAAAACATAATGATGGCTAAAAATGAGTTAAACCGGTAATTCGATCATATTATGACGAATGAAGCATGTACTTTTAATGGTTATCATATAAGTTAAATTATAATAACCATTAAGGGCAAAATGGTAATTTTGACAATTTGACAATGGTAATTGGTCATATAGACCAAACGGGTCAAAAGGTGAAATTATCACCCTTTGACAATATCGACTAATGGGTTGTCAAGTTGCATGAATTAGGAAATAAATAGCACATGGATGCTTACATAGCTACTAAGGAAAGGTAGTGAAACGGGTCAATATATTGATCCGAGCCAGGTACGTATAGTAATACAACTCATCATGTAGAATTTGGAGTTTTATGACAGTTAGACAAAGTTAAAATAAGCCATTCGGTTATCTTTTAGGTAAAGCGAATAATTTGAGTTATGATTATGGTGTTTAGAAACATATTGGTTTCTAAACAAGAATATGGTTAAAAGGTCGGACTTTGGGGTTCAAACAAGCATTAATTGTCCTTCGTCGTAAATGAAGGACTAAGATTGACCAAAACGCCCTTGTAGGCTAAATTGAACAAACAACCCTTAAAGGTTGTTTGGAAATGAGTTTTTCAATTAAATAATTACTTAGGAAGAGTATAGAAGTTGAAAGGTGTAAAACGTTAGTCAAATAGCTCTATTTGAGCCTTTGCCGTAAAATAACTATGTGAAGGGTAAATTCTGGTACACATAAATCATCACATCGAATCCACCACAAATATAGTGGTGGTGGAAGATCCTTTGTTAAGAAATATGGATATATATATATTTTGAAAGGAATGAAAGCAAATGGTGCTAAAATATGCTTGAATACCTCAAACGGGTCAAATAAGCATATGGGTGAAAATGGGCTAAAGAATGTATATAATTCTGTAATTGGAACCCAATATGTTAGATATCCTTGAATTTAATAGGTTTATGAGAAATAAGGGTCAAACAAACTTGTATGTTTGATAAAATCACGAACGGGTCAAATTTTGGTAAAAGAATAATAAGCCGAAGACTTAAAAGTCTTGAATTTTATCAAGCCGGATGTCGGATTTTAACTCCATATGATGGAGAATCAAATTACAAACATGTAGGAAGAAACGGTAGGTCAAACGGATAAGCGGTTTGAAAGATACGAAAGATTTCGTGTCAAGTTGCGGCAAAATGGAGAAGCTGAATGCAGGTGCCACCGTAAATTACGGTGTCCACCGTAATTTACGGTGGAGTTGAGAAATGCTACGGTGGATCTCTTCTGATTTACGGTGAAAACAAGTCAAAACAAGGACCACCGTAAATTACGGTGTCCACCGTAATTTACGGTGGACCCCGTACAAAAATGTATATTTTGATCAGTTTGTTTTCCGGACTTTTTTTTAAATGCGTTTTAAATACCGTATGACTAAAGCATTTCATGTTTATGAAATGTAGGTACTTTCTGGGATGCCGGGAGACGATCAAGCTCAGCGAAGAACCGAACACGACAAAGATACACGCTTCCGCACATTGCAACGTTGTAAATTTTAATCAACGAATTCGACCATGTTTTGTAGAATAACCTATGATTTATAAAAGTTTTAATAAACCCGTATAATTGTAGTATGCGTAGTCTTAACTACACATCTAATCGTTGGTATTTACATGTAAAACCGTTAAATAGAATCTAGGATGTTACAGAAACGTAACCACAATTCCGTGTTTTGTCCAAGGACATATGTATGAAATCTGTCTACCCATCCCGGATATTCGTTTAAGTGCATCAACTTTGGAGGCCGATTCAAACTTCCGGTTTCGCTCTCGCTCAATAGAATACTTTGAACACTCGGAGTTTGATTTGATACGAATGCCCATTGACCGGTAGAAATTGTATTAGCTTGCGAAGATACCGGCACGGGAGATTCGGCCCACGAAGGAGACAAACCCGTACTTCTATACTTTCCTGTATCCGGAGACGGAGTACCCCACAAACTCGGATACATTTTGAATGATTAATGATCAATACCTAAACAAAAACACTTGAAACAAACAATTAAGCCAAAAAAAATAATAATACTAATTTGACAAAACAAAGTCCCACGAAACAAAGATGATCTTTGAAGTCGACGAAACAAATTAAACGACGAAACAGACGACAACGGATGTTGAATGACGATGAAACCGGAACCCAAACAGAAGCCCAAATCTATGTTGTGCGAGCCCAGTGTTCTTGTGCGATTAAACAAGTCTTGTGCGACTGAAAATGTGTGTCGTTTTGCCGTGTATACGATTGGGCAGATCAAATCTTGTGCGAGTAGACAAACAGCCCAGTTCACTATGAAGCCCAATTCTTGAAGCCCAATTCTTGAAGCCCAATTCTTGTGCGACTGAAAGAGTCTTGTGTTACTGGATGTCTTGTACGATCGGATGTCTTGTACGATCGGATGTCTTGTACGATCCACTTCCTTGTGCGATTGAATATGTTGACTTACTATCAACTGACACAAAGCAATCCCACTTTCGGCTACACCATTTCCAAGTTACCAACCAAATGATTATTTGTAATATCAATAAAATCACAATTTTCAATACACAAACACTTGAATATTCAATTCTCAAAGGATTAAAAAGTAAACACACTAAAGAACACTTTGAATATTTGATGAAGATATGAAGAACAACCCAGAAATTTATGAATTTTCTGGTGAACCGAAGATTTTCCGAACACGAATTTTGCCCAAAACTTCACTAAAAACCAAGGTTTAACATGTGAAAATGAAGAATAAAATGGTTTTTATAAGAACTTTCAGCAAAATACGAGGATTTTCGAAGCTTTAAACATAATTTTTTTTAAGAAAAATAAACTTCAAAAACTCGAAAAACACACCGAAAACTCGGTTTTAACAAGGAGAAGAGCCAAGGCTCTGATACCACTTGTAGGTCCGGCTAGGGGAGGATCTAGTCGCCTAATCCTTGTATACGAACCAACCCGGTTGTGCGGAATCCAACCGAGATAGCAAACCGAGATCGAACACGTAAATAAACAACACACAAGATTCACCGATTAACACCTCTGTATTAATACGTATGAAAAGATCAGTTACAAGCTCAATGTTTACAAATGTATTTTGCAAACCCTCTAAGTTCTCTCGTGTGTGTGTTTTCTGCTCTATGTGTTCTTTTTGTCCACCCTATTTGCCGAAATCACTTGATTTCGGTATATATGTGTTGTCTTCACATGTGGTTTAATAGGGGTTCGGCCCAGATGTAGTTGCTTCAGCCCAAGTGCAAGTAATAAAGGCCCAACATGCATTCTGTTCAATTTGATTGGCCCCAAGCTTGTACGTTCATGAATCTAAAATTCATATTTGTAAAGAGTAGTCAACAAGTGACATCATCGTGACATCATCATGATGATGTCATGATGATGTGGCAGCAGGAACCGGCTCGCGGCGCTTCGTGCTTCGCGTGTCGAACTCTGGGGCGCACGACGGAGGAATGTCGTGACGTCGGGCTTGAGCCGAACCTAACCGGGTCGAACTGAACCGAGTCGAACCAAACCGAGTCGTGTCCACATAATATGTATCAACAATTCTCCTACCGGTGAAAGTCGTTAATTCACCTTTGGGTGACAGTTGTTGATTCACTTACGAGTGATAGATGTTTATACACCTACATGTGATAAATGTTAGTACACCATTGGGTGATACATAATGAATCATAGTTAATCATAAAAATGCCATGGTGGGGATATGGTGGAATGGATAAAAACTGTGATATGGAAAACATTATGGTTAAATTATGAACTCACTTAGTGTTGGCTAATAGTTGTTTAAATGATGTTTCACTTAGTGTTGGCTAATAGTTGTTTAAATGATGTTTTCCAGGTAAATCACTAGTGTGGGATTGAAGGAGCCAGATCGAGCCTCGGTATGTTTAAGGATCGATCATATGTTTATAACCCACTTTTGATGTATAAATTATGGGTTATCTAAATAAGTTGTCCTGATGTAAACTTACTCAACTTATCAAATAAACTTACTCAACTTATCAAATAAATATATAATACGAATTTTCAGAAAGGTTATTTTATCATATTATTTTAGTGAAATTGTTTCCGCTGTTATTTAAATGAAAAAAATCCTACCGGTTTTGAAAGAAAATGATATAAAAAGGGGTATAAAATATGGGTGTTGCACGCCCTTAATAAAAAAAATAATAATAAGCCCGCCCTTGATATAAAAAAGTACCAGAGCTTAGTGACAACTCACTATTTTTCTCACGAATTTCCCACGGTACTTTATATTTCTCAACCAAAAAAAATGGTGCCTAAATTTCCCGGTGCTTGGTGACAATATCATACTAATTGTACATAGTTACGCTTACTTTGTATTTTGGTGGAAACAGCTCGCTAAATCCACTACCATTTTCTTGGTAGCAAATTCCGGTAGTAATTACCAAGTTTTCTAGTAGTTAGAAGTCAATTTTGATGTTGTATAAATAGGGAATTAGCCTTGTAAACGATTCATTTAGAAGATAATACAAATTCCCTCTTATCTCGCTCTATCGATAACAAACTTAACTAACTCTGGGTAGTCTTCTTCTTCAAAGCTTCCCTGAGCGTTAATTAATGGTGTTCAACTATTGAACGTCAATCTTGAACACGAAACCACCTCACTACACCAACTTCACAAGTAGAGGGATTCAGTGGCGTAGCTTTGAAGGGACGAGTGGGTCCCCCCCCCCCCCAATGTTTAAGTAATTTGGTAATTACATTGAGGTGGTATATGGCCATGGCATTAAATTGTCAAGCGAATGACTTCCATCTCACATTCCTAGAACTTTCCATGGTAGCCAATATGAATCGTTATAAGTTTTGGAAACAGGTGTTGGATGAATCCTAATCCAAACTAATTGTTTGGATATCTAATACTCTTTCTTTTGGTGGAAGAATTACTCTTTTGAAGACAATTTTAGGAAGTCCCCCATTGTCTACCTTTCTCTATTTAAAGCACCATTGATTGTAATTGAAGAACTTAAACGCGCGTAAAAGATTATAATGAGTGTGTGTGTGGGGGGGGGGGTGAAAGCGTGAAGGAAAATATATGTTGCATTCCTTGGGATAAAGTATTGGTCCAAAAGACATGAGAGGACTTGGGATGGAAAGCCTTAAATCATCAAAGTAAGCGTTAGTTGCCAAATGGTGGTGGAGGTTCAAGTTCGACAATTTATGTAGGAATCCGCTCGTGCAAAATAAATAAAATTCTTTATTAACTTGAATTACAGAAACAAATCAGAATGAAAATAAAAGTACATTACAATTACAACTGAAAAATTGGAAAAACAAGAACAGGAAAAATCGAACAGAAAAATAGTTCCCAGCTGAGGATCGTGTTAGACACGGGTCCTTAAAACAAATTTCGAGTCTCCCAAGAGAACTCGTTTGTTTCCAGGATACAACAGCTAAAGTAGTTGCTGTAATAACCATAAATTTAAAATCATTATTTTAGAAATAAAAGAATAATAATAATTTATAATAAACTAAACACTTATCTTATGATCCATCCTTCTGTATATCAACCAAAACTATTATTATTATTTATAAATTATCCAATAGGAAACCCTAATTAAGACACCCAAGTAATTCTGTACAAACCCTAGAATTTTCAGAATCAGGATCAGGATCAGGGCCCCTAAAACTCAGGGGGGGGGGTATTCCCTACTCAACGATTTTCTTTATAAGTATTATAAAAATCGTATTTAATCAAAATTGTCGACTCAGCTAGGCTAGTTCCACGCGTGGAAACCCTATAGTACTTAGGTGTTCCTTACGCACCGTAAGGAAATAAGTGTTACGGTGCGCAAGGGTTGTTACGCACCGTAAGAGATTTAGTGTTACGGTGCGCAAGGGGTGACAAATTTTGGGTATAAATAGAGGGCAGTGGGACTCGATTTCTGGTATTCATTCGACGAAGAAATTCGTTTCAGGCGTCGAGTTATCGTCTGATTACTTCAATTAACACACACGAAAACACTAATTAGTATAGCGGGGTGCTGCAGAACAGGGTATTAACTCAATCGCTGATACGATTCAATGTCCGATTGATTTAAATTATCCAATTGATGTTTAAGTGCTGCTCAAATTGGGTTTATGCTTTGTCATTAGTCGTGATTCCGATGGATGTTTAAGTGTTTACACTTTGTCATTCGTTGTGAATCCGATGGATGTTTAAGTGATTTCACTTTGTCATTAATTGTGAATCCGATGGATGTTTAAGTATCGCACTTTGTCATTCGTTGTGAGGATTTAATCTCGTGAGTTATCGTAAATGCTGTATTAAGTTACTAACCTAGTTTGTGTGCATATTATTTAAATTAGGTTAAAAGCTTAATCAGTAGTCTAAACTCTGCCCGTATAAATCTGAAATATTATCACAAGGTAGCTTCACTTTGGAATTTTTAAGGTACGGATCCTTACCCCACTTCTTGTTGTTCTATATTCAATTGTTATAAACCCGATTGAATTCGTATATCTTTTTAAAACTCCTCACGTCTTTGATTATCGATTCATTTGACAGTCCGTTCGATTTCTATTCTAATCATTTGATTTAGCTTTCATGTCATGCGATAGTATTATGTTAGTTGTACTCGTTATCGCATGTTCCAATATATGTTCCGTCTTGTTATGAAAATATTTTGATAAGTTATGTAAATAAGACCATTTGTACTCTGATACCCTGAGTATCGCTTCTCGTGGAGTGTCCCACGAGCATGTTGTTGCGGCATCGACATCATGTGCTCCATCCGTGACGGAGAGATCAGTTCACGGCGTCTCTTAAGTACAAGTGTGGTACATAAGGCTATTAGGAGGCGTATGGATCGATCCTAGGATTTAAGTATAAGGAGGTGGATAACGGGTATGCCAACTCGCCATCTCATGTGATAATTATGCAGGAGTAGCTACCTGTGTATTGTCACGTTTTAAGTTTGCTCATGGGTACATCCGTAAGATATGATTATGAAATTATGTTCTTGCATCGTATCATTTTCGCATAAAGTTCCATCCGGATAACATTTCATATAAAGCGTTATTTGTTATTTGAGCCTATAATTCCGTACTAAGCATTCGGCTCATTCGGTAAACTTTTTGTATCTACAGGACCGCAGGTTATTTTGGGCGGGGAAAAGAGAGAAGAATAAAGCCTAGGAATAAATCTGAAGATGTTAGTTAATTAAATCGAATGTCTCCGCTTGTATATAAACCTTAAGTTTAGTTGTCGTGTGGTTGTATCCTTATAAATAAATAAATGGAATTATGACTTTTGTTTATGATACCACTATTATTGTGACACGTCAGCCCTTCTGGGTTGGGGTGTTACAGTTGCACTGCCGGTCTTGACTCCAACCCGAAGGTGTACCTTGCTGCTTGAAGATAAAATTCCGTGAGAGAAGATTGTAGAGAGCTGGTGTATTTGGTGTGTTGATTCTGCTGAAGGAGCCTCCTATTTATACACCAGGTCTGAAAGAAACTGAAAAAACGAATTAAATGGGAGAATTAAACTGCATTGAACGTCTTCAATGCACTTTAATTCGTCATTTAATTCGCAGTCAAAACCATTGACTACGTCAGTTTCGAATGCTGAAATGTAACTGCACTAGCATTAACTGCTGGAAGCTTCTGCGCGCGTGCAAGACACACTGTTGCGCACGCAGGTCTGCACGCTCATGCGCGCGTGCGCCATTTTGGCTCACTTCTGTGCGCGTGTGCGCCACCTTGGCTCAATCTCATGCGCGCCTGCGCGCCTGCGCCACATCACCTGTGAGCCCTTGGTGCGCCGCGCATGTCACTTCAGTGCCCATGCTCCATGCGCGAGTGCGCGCCACCAACCACCTAGTTCTTGCAGCCCTTGTGCTCCACCACGCGCACGCGGTCAAAAATACAAAGGCGGCTCGCGGCAATGCGATACAAGTGCAAAGTGCGACATCAAAGCGCCACATTGCGCCTCATCGCCCACACCGCGCGCGCTGTGTAGGCTAGGGTGCGGCACCCTTCGCGAGTACACTTAGTGAGTGCTTCCAAGAAACAATAAAGATGGAGAGTTCTCACTTAAATACCCCTTTAAGTTTCATCTCTCCTCCTATGTGGGACAAGGTGCCACTTTCCCATTTTTACAGCATTCAAGTTTCAAACACCAAACTTTGAGCATCGATATCTCATTCATCTTAGCTCCGTTTTGGACGTGGTTTAGTTCGTTACGAAGCTCTTCCGACATAGAACACAAACCCACAAATAAATATATAAAACCCGCTCATTTTCTTATATTTATTTCTAGTCCAAAATAGGAAAAAATCATTTTCCTATATTTGTGAAAAATGTTATTTTCACAAATTTCCAACAATTTATACCTATGGGTAAAAGTAATAGAGCCATTCACTGTAGCACAAGAACCTAGAAGGAATTCCTTGTGAAATGTAGTATAGCTAGAGCATGAAATGAATGTCATAAAAACGGGGTTGAAGCTGTTGAATTATTCAATCAAACAAAGTAATTTTAAGGCTGAAGTGCGTTGTGACATTTATTTTCGTTTTTGGTTGTATAAATGGTTCAATCGATCTTATAGATTGCATTTTCTCTATCTTCGCAATGGAACCATCCAAGAATCGTCCACACTAAAAAAATTAAACCCTTTGTTTTGTACATATGGGCCATATTGCTTGTTAGACCACTCGTTATGGAACCATGCTCCTCGCTAGTGTGGCTCCTTTTGGTGTGATAGAGCGTTAAACACCACCCAATGGGGCGTGAATTTATTATTGGATTTTGGATCATTGTGGCTTCACTAATAGTCAACAAATCATGGAGGATTGTATATTTCCGTCTCTTGGGAAAGTGGATCAAGGTATAGGTTTATGTTGTGATGATGAAAATAAGGTTGTTAATAGGTTTCACTTATTTCTTTGAAAACTAAACATATTGTCTTAAATAAAATTATAAACTTGTATTCAAGATGAGTATTCAATGTTGTCTTGCTCAAAATTAATAAATTTCTTGAGCATAATGATTCTACAAAAGATTTGTAAGAGTGTAATCATATTAGTGGGATTTCAGAACAATGACTATGTTTGGTTGCATAACTAAAAGTCATTATTCATTAGTAAGATCCAAATCATAAAATTAAAAGACACTAATCATTAGTAGTGGGGGCAATCTTGACCCAAATTCTTCCAAGTGGGTCACTTTGGGTTGATTTGGGTAAGATATTTTCTCTCAATGGGTTAAAATGGGTCAATTAAAATTCCATCTCATGTATTTTCGGGTCAAAACGGGTCGACAACTTCAAAGAAATGGATCAATGTGGGTTGGTGTTTTAAAGAAACGGGACAAGTTTCGGATCGGAACGGGTTCGGTTCGGATTGAGTTTTGGGCGGCCAGGAAGGGTTTCGGATCGGAACGTAGTTGGTTCAGATCGGATTTCAGGTCGGCACGGGTTTCCGCGCGGGATGGGTTTCGGGCCGACATGAGTTTTCGCACGGGACGAGTTTCGAGTCGGGGCGGATTTTAGCACGAGACGGGTTTCAGTTCGTTTTTTTTTTGTTTTGTTTGGGTCAGTTATTTTCGGTTTCGGCTGAGATTTTATGTTTCGTTTTGGTCGCTTTTTTGTTGGATAATCTTGATGGATTCGGGTCGAGTACAGGTCAAGTCGGTTACGGGTCAGCAGAATAATTGGTCCATGTTGACCGAGTTTCATGGAGGTGAATATTAGAAAGTGAAAGTTGGGTTCGTTCCACAAAAACGGGAGAACATGGGTTTATTTAGCATGTGTTTTTTTTAATTAATTGCAGTATTCTATTCTCATTTCCAATACCCCTTGTAATCGTTTATTTTGAGTTGAGAAATAAACACAGCAGAGAGTCCCAAATAGTGTCTATTGAGTGTGTCGATTCTGAGTCTGAACCAACATGCTTTTTAGGTTTGGTTTCAATTTTTTTCAGTTTTTTGTTTGGTTTTGGCCGGTTTCGATTCGGTTTTTTGTTTCGTTTTGATCGATTTTTCCAGATCGGTTTCGATCTTTTCAGTTTTTTGTTTCGTTTCGGTTCAGTTTCGGGTTTTTTTTTCGTTTTGGTCGCTTTTTTTGTTCGATTTTTTCAGTTTTTTTGTTTCGTTTTGGTCGGTTTCGGTTCGGTTTCAGCTTTTTGACCCGTGACCCGAAACCCGCTCTAACCCGGACCCGTTTCAACCCGAACCCGTTTTTACCCGAACCCGTTTCGACCCGAACCAAAACAACCCTTTTTTTAATTGACCCGAACCCGTTTCAACCCGAACCCGTTTTGACCCATGACCCAACCCAACCCGACCCGTTTGCCAGGTGTACTCATTAGTAAGATTCAAATCTCTAGTGACCAGTGGCCCTTCTTAGAAGCTATTCAAGCTAGATGGAACTATCAATGGTGAATTATCTTCCATTGATGTAGTTTCAAGCCGTTTGACTCGTTATCTTTTAGCTGAACCGTGTCGTTTTAAGTATTATGTACCAATTAGGGAAAAGATCAAATATGAAGATTAATTTCGCTAGGAAGGATATGAAGCAATAAGAGGATGACATGTGGCAAAGATGAAAAACATAAGGAGGGGCATTTTGGTCAAAACTCACCATCTTAAAAAAAAACCCAGCATCAGCAATTCATTTCTCTTGCCCGTATACTCAAATCCACCATTTTCAAAACTATAAACTACCACATCACAACCACCACCACCTCCTCCACCACCACCACCACCACCACCACTACGACCTACGATCGCCACCATCTTGCCGGAAACTAGATCTGAAACCACCACCTTCAACCACCTGTTGGGTTTTTCAGATCTGACACCATCATTCCACCATCCGCCGCCACCGCTCCACCGCCATCAGTTTTCCCACGGTGTATCAGAGTTCTTTTGTAAGTTATGTTATATTTTATTTTCATTGCGTTTTAGTTATCAAACTTCAATTGCGTTTTTCACATCATTATGTTTTAGTTAGAGTTCTTTTCATTTTGTTCTTCTGGATGTTAAAATAGAGACATGACCATGCTAAAATAGAAGCATGATCATGTTGGAACAAAGGTATGACCATGTTAAAACTCATTGCGTTTTACAACCTGCAGTGCAAAGAACATGATGATGCTTGGACAGAGGCATGATCATGTTGGAACTAAGGCATACCCATGTTAAAACTACATTGCTTTTTAGAACCTATGTTAAAACTCCATTGCTTTTTAGAACCTGTAGTACAAAATATTAATTTTGGTTTCATTGCGTCTTACAACTTGGAGTGTAAAGAACATGTAGAAACATGGTCATGTTGGAACAAAAGCATGGCCATGTTAAAACATAAACATGGCCATGTTAAAACTTCATTGATATTGATTTTTAGTTTTATTACGTTTTACAAGCAAATAACATGATCATGCTAAAATAGAAGCATGGTCATGTTGGAACAAAAGCATGCCCATGTTAAAGCATAAACATGGCCATGTTAAAACTCCATTGCTTTTTAGAACCTACAGTGCAAAATATTGATTTTTGTTTTCATTGCGTTTTACAACCTGAGGTGCAAAGAACATGATCATGCCAAAACAGAAGCATGGTCATGTTGGAACAAAAGCATGACCATGTTAAAACATAAACATGGCCATGTTAAAACCTCATTGCTTTTTAGAACTACAGTGCAAAATATTGATTTTTGGTTTCATTGCGTTTTACAAGCAAAGAACATGATCATGCTAAAATAGAAGCATGGTCATGTTGGAACAAAAGCATGACCATGTTAAAACTTAAACATGGTCATGTTAAAAGTTCATTGTGCAAAATATTGATTTTTGGCTTCATTGCGTTTTACAATCTGGGGTGCAAAGAACATGATCATGCCAAAATAAAAGCATGGTCATGTTAAAACTTCATTGCTTTTTAGAATATGTAGTGCAAAATATTGATTTTGGGTTTCATTGCGTTTTAGAACTGGAGTGTAAAATAACATCAAAGAACATGATCATGTTAAAAGGGAAGCATGATCATGTTGAAACAAAGACATGGCCATGTTAAAACATAAACATGACCATGTTAAAACCTATTGCGTTTTAGAACCTGGGTTATAGTGTGTTGTTCTATCCATTGCGTTTTACGCATCTGGGTTTTCGATTTTCTTTTTCAAAAGTATAGCAATAGTGTGCTCGTTTTAAAGATAAAAAAGCGCTTGTTTTTATGGTGTAATTTTTATAAAAAAATATTGTCGTATGAAAAAGTTATTAACGATTTAAAAACGATGGGGAATTGGAGGAGAGAGAAACTATTGACTTGAATGGACTAGAATACCCTCAAACTAACTCACGCGCCTCTTTTTTCTTGTTCAATTTCACCCATTTAATCTCAGCCATTGATTAATCAAATTGATGGTCAAGATTACTTCCTAGCAAAATAAACTTCCTATTGTATCTCCACCCTATGTACCATTGTTTTCAAATCATGTTTACAATCAGTTTATGATAAACAACAAAACAATTTCCGAGGACCAAAGCAACCTTACTAGTACTTAAAACGACACGTTTCAACCACACCCGTGTTGGCCCGATACCCGACCCGCTCAACCTGCCAAATTTACTCATACACTAATCGCATCCCCTGAAGGGCTGGTTCTATGGCCAATATATCATTAGAATTATCATTTTTCTCTCCACAGTGCATTTAACTATCATTTTAGGAACATATGATGTGTTGATAGAGAGATTAAGAAGCAGACCTGCTGTATAAGTAAAAAGAATTTGAGTTGAGGGACATTATAAACTCCCGTACGGAAGTATATATCTATGAAATTAACACCTACAGATAGCCTTGTTCTTCACTCTTATCTATCCTTTCGGATCGCCAATTTCAACCTCCCATTTCAGCACCTTTAAAAAAATGCATATTCTTTAGCAGCATGTACAAGTAGGAATATGTTTAATATCATCTAACAAAAACACAGAAGAAACATGTGGTGAGATTAAAAAAACCTCAAGCTCATAAACCCTAATGGCTATTGATGACGGGGGTAGCCCAAGACTAAATAAAATGACTAAGTATGTAAACGCTAAAATGGTTAAAAGGTTCAATGGTTGAAAAGCTGTGAGGTAGAAAAAGGAATGCGGAAACAGTGGCCAGTCACATCCGGAGATCACTTCACCAACTCACAGCCGCAAAAGCAAAGCAGGTCTGCACTATACATGCTATTATCCGGTGGTCAAAAGCCTTCAACCCCCGAAAGGGGAAACCCTCCTCTGCAAGCAAGGTTGCTAGTCTAGTACATTCTACTTCGGGAGATGTCTTCTCTTATAAATGGACACTTCATTTACTCCAAAGAACATCTCCTGACCAACTCTGATTCTATAATCTCTGGTCATTCACATCGAGTGCTTGTTTCATACAAGTCACTCCCTTTCACATCCAACACACACATTCCCTTTGCTACTGCTTCCGAATCTGAGTGCATTTCAGAGGAGGATCCATAGCAAAGAACAACAATAAACTAGCGAACCTCCTTCCACGTCTTGCAAACATGGGGGGACCCCACGACCTGCGTTAGGCAAGGTTGAACCCTTCAACCATTTTGCCTAGCCAGTCCAGCTACCACCGTTGGTCTTGTATCTGTTGTATCAACAAGTTGGCGCCATCCGTGGGACTACGCCGCTATTTCTTCTCAAAAAAGACCTAGTAGTGTAGCTCTATTCACCTAAAATCACCATGTCTGAAAGTGGATCCCCGGAAGAAGTAAACCAGATTCCAAACACTTCTACTCCGGGTAGTAGCCAAGCTCACGTGGCTATACCAACTTCTTTCTCAACTCCGGGGAGCACACCCGAGTTCCTCAACTTCAACACACCAACTCCGTCCAGATCCGGAGTTCCATCTCCCAATATCGGTGTCTCTGATGCCCCATCATGTGTTGAACTCACCCCTGAAGGGGTTGCCAACAATTTCCTTGTGCTAAGGTCCCTTCTCAACCAACATGTGAGTAAAGAAAGAGAAAGGGGAGTGAGGATTCGTTTAGACTATGATGAACCTTAACCAACATTGTCCCCTGGGCCACCTCCCCCTCTTTTTGCAACAAGAAGTGAGGCTGGTCCCAGTAACCTTTCAAACCCTCACCCTTATCTGTCCACTATGACAAATCCTACGGTGCATCCTATCTTCTCTTCCCAACCAATTACTAGTGGTGCTCCTTTGGGACATGAGCTAACTCTTGACCAGCTCCTACAATCCCCAGTAACAAGCTATCCAGCATCTACTACAACTACATGGGAGCAAGCTCTGTCCGTGCTCCCCTTAGCACGAAGTGCTGTTATGAGTGCTCCCCTCGGGATAAACTGCTCCGCTGGCCCAGGAAGCCTTCAAGGCTTCAACCCTATGCCCAACATGATGACCCAGATGATGGCCAACTTCCCATGGCAACACTTCATCAATCAAGTGCTTGCCACTCAGGGAAATAACGGCAATAGCAGTAATGTGGATGCAAGGACTGAAGAAGACTTGGCTAAACCATACAAGCCAAGTAACCTTTTATGCTTTTCAAAGCAGATAGCGGATTATGATTTCCAGTCAAAGATCAAAATGCCAGCCCACATCAGGACGTATGATGGGACTGAAGATCCTGAGGACCATCTCCAGATCTTCACCGGTGCAGCTCGGATAGAGAAATGGTCCAACGCTGAGTGTTACCTAATGTTCATGCAAACTCTTGTTGGATCCGCCAGGATCTGGTTCAACGATTTACCTGCTCAAAGTGTTCGAAGCTTTGATGATCTTAGCAAGGGTTTCCTGGCCAATTTCTCCCAACAAAGGCGATATGTCAAAGACGCAACAGTGATCTTTCAGATAAAACAACGTGATGATGAAAGTCTCCGTGCTTTCATTGAACGATACAAGAAGGAAGGTCTGACTTATGTAGGGGCCGATGAGAAAATGAGGGTGGCTGGCTTCATGAATGCCATCACCTCTAAGTACCTTACAAGGGATTTCAACAAATCTCTACCCAAGACCTTAGAAGAAGCTCTTGAAAGGGCTGAAGCCCACATCCGGGGAGAGGAGGCAGTAGATATCAAGGAACAAAGAAAAAGAGGGTCCGGCTGGAGAAGCAACAGTCCAGCCAGAAAAAAGAGGGAACTTCAACTCCTATGACAGGCGGTCAAAGGGTTCAGACCCTCGAAGGTCTGAAGGTCGAAACCTTTCAAGCAGGGAAAAAGGCATAAGTTTCACACCCCTCACGAAGACCCCTCAAGAAATCCTTGCAACAGAAGAAGTTAAACAAAACTTTCGGCCTCCTAGGCCTCTCCCCAAGAGCAGGAAGAACGAGAACTCCACCCAATACTGTGAGTTTCATGAAGAAAAGGGTCACCACACCAATGATTGCTTCCAACTCAAGAAAAGAATTGAAGAAGCTGTTAAGTCCGGAGAACTTGCTCATTTGGTAAAGGGAGTCCGGGACAAAATGGCTGAAGGGAAAGGTAAGGAAGTCAATATGGTGGATTTTGATGGAAGGGTTCCTCATAAGAGGCAGAGGTTGGAAGCTTGGGAGCTTCAGTGTGTCTGTTTCCCCCCTACGGAGAAAGACCCTCTCTCCAGCCCTCTTGTGGTAGAAGCTACCGTGGGAGCGTTGCAAACATATAGGGCATACATAGACACGGGGGCAGCCACTGAAATCATGTTCGAAAAATTCTTCAACCGTTTGAGCAATGAAGAGCGTGCAAGGCTTCAACCCTCTGGAACTTCCATAAAAGGTATAGCTGATATACCTCTCAAACCTTTGGGGCAACTGACACTTAACGTTCGTTTCAGCGATGGTTTGAAAGAAAGGACCCAACTGCTGACCTTTGTGGTTATCAACATCCCCTCAAGCTATGATGTGATCATTGGAAGACCGGGACAGTGTGCATTTTACATGGCCGTGTCTGTTGGCCACGGCACAGTCAAATTCCCTACCGAGAGGGGCATAGCAACCCTTCAACCCTCTCAGGAAGCCTACATGGTTGAAGGTGAAAGTTCAAACAGTGAAGAAGACAGGCAAAGGTTGGTCATAAACCCTAAATACCCTGAACAAAGAATAAGGGTCAACCCAGACCTTTCTCAAGAGACCCTTTCATACCTTGAAAAATTGCTAACACACTACAGCGATGTATTCGCTTGGTGTCCCGAAGATATGACCGGGATCCCCCGGGACATTGCCGAGCATGAGTTGAGAATACCACCGGAGGTCAAGCCTGTGGTCCAGAAGAAAAGAAGCTTGGCACCAGAGAGAAGTCTGGCAGCCTGCCAAGAGGTTGAAAAGCTTGTGTCAGCCGGTATTCTCCGAGAAGTGAAGTACCAGTCATGGGTTGCAAACCCGGTTATGGTCAAGAAACCAGAAAACTCTTGGAGGATGTGCATAGACTTTAAGGATCTTAACAAAGCTTGTCCTAAGGATTGCTATCCACTACCAGAAATTGATCTCAAAGTTGACTCCCTCACCGGATACTCGTTCAAATGCTTTCTAGATGCATACAAAGGTTATCACCAAATCCTCATGAAGGAAGAAGATGAGGAAAAAAACAGCCTTCCACACGGACAGAGGGATCTTTTGTTATCAAAAGATGCCTTTTGGTCTCAAAAATGCCGGAGCAACCTACCAACGACTCGTTGACAAAGCCTTTGCAGGCCAAATCGGTAAAAACATGGAGGCATATGTCGACGACTTGGTGATCAAAAGCGAGACGGAGTATCAAATGCTCGATGACATCCAAGAAACTTTCAAGAACCTCAGAAAAGTCAACATGAAGCTCAATCCTGAAAAATGTTCGTTTGGATTTGAGGAAGGAAAATTCTTGGGTCACATTGTTGGAAATCAAAGTATCAAAGCCAACCCAAACAAGGTGAAAGCAGTCCTTGAAACCAAGCCACCAAAGACCAAGAAGGAGGTTGAAAGCTTGAACGGGAAGCTTGCAGCCTTGAAGCGTTTTACCTCGAAGTTGGCTGAAAGATCTCTGCCCTTCTACAAAACGCTCAAAAACTGCTCAGATAAGAAGGATTTCAAATGGACTGAAGAAGCTGAAGAAGCTTTTAACCAGATGAAGCAACATCTAGCTTCCCTACCAGACATTGCGGCACCAAAAACCGGGGAGTTAATATCGGTGTACCTCGCAATCACGGAAGAGGCCATCAGTGCAGTCCTCACCATTGAGCGAGACAAGGCCCAGGTACCCGTTTATTTTTTCAGCAAAACTTTAAAATTAGCTGAAACGAAATACCCTCCCCTTGAAAAACTTGCCCTAGCCTTAGTTCAAACAGCTAGAAGGCTTCGAAGGTACTTCCAAGCACACCCCATACAAGTGGTCACCGACCAACCTATTAAGAGTGTGCTTGAAAAACCTGAAAACTCTGGGCGATTAGCCAAATGGGCCATAGAACTAGGTGAACATAACATCACCTATGTCCCAAGGAAAGCTATCAAGGCCCAAGTCTTGGCCGATTTCATTGCGGAAGTCCCAAACCAAACAGCCACTGAAGTAAACACTACCACCACTGAACCTTCCAACCCTGAAGCCTGGAAGCTTTTTACCGACGGGGCTTCAAGCGTTGAAGGATCAGGGGCTGGATTAATTTTGATCAACCCAAAAGGTTTGGAATTCACATATGCTCTCCGTTTTGATTTTCAGACCACCAATAACGAGGCTGAATACGAAGCACTAATAGCCGGCCTAAGGCTGGCCAAAGAAATGAAGGTTGAAAAGCTTGAAGTGTTCACGGATTCGTTGCTGGTCTCAAGCCAAGTGAATGACAGCTACATAGCTAAAGAGCCCAACATGAAAAAATACAGAGAAAAATCCAAGGAACTGATGAGTACCTTCCAAGCGTGCAACATCAAACAGATCCCAAGATCTCAAAAGAAAAAGGCCGATGCCCTAAGTAAGCTTGCATCTCTCACTTTTGCCCACCTCACCAAGAAGGTACTGGTAGAAGTGTTGAAGGCCCCATCCATTAATGAATTGGAGGTTCAAGACGTCGTTACCGAAGAAGAACCAAACTGGATGACTCCCAGAAGAAAGTTCCTCAAAAATGGTGAATTACCCAATGATCAAGTGGAAGCCAAAAGGGTTGAAATCAAGGCAAGGCAATACATACTACAAGGAGAAACCCTTTACAAAAAAGGTTACCTTGCTCCCTTGCTAAGATGTGTCGGTCCCGAGCAAAGTAAGTATTTGATCAAGGAAATTCATGAGGGTGTATGCGGAGCTCACTTTGGAGCTAGGTCGGTAGTTGCAAAGCTCATGAACCTCGGATATTTTTGGCCTTCAATGCATCGCGATACAGCCGAAGAGTTGAAGAAATGTGATGCTTGCCAGATCCATGCACCAATCCCAAAAAGTCCCAAGCATGATTTAGTCCCGATAACCTCGGCATGGCCATTCCATAAATGGGGAATGGACATTGTTGGTCCATTTCCCCCAAGCAAAGGGGGAGTGAAATTCCTACTGGTGGCGGTAGATTATTTCACCAAGTGGCCCGAGGTCAAACCACTTGCTAAGATCACAGGAAAGCAAGTCATTGACTTTGTCTGGGAGAACATCATTTGCCGTTATGGATTGCCGGGAGCACTTGTCACCGACAACGGAAGGCAATTTGCTGAGAAGCCTTTCAGCGTTTGGTGCAAAGAATACAAAATCGATCAGGTTTTTAGCTCAGTGGCTTATCCGCAATCAAACGGTCAGGTTGAAAGAACAAATAGAAGCATAGTAGAAGGCATCAAGACAAGATTGGGAAGATATGAAAGCAATTGGCTTGAAGAATTACCTAGTGTTCTATGGGCAATCAGAACAACCGAAAAAACAAGCCATAAGAAAACACCGTACAGCTTGGTATTTGGATCCGAAGCTGTGATCCCTGCCGAGATAGGAGTTGTAACCCAAAGAATTGTCAACATGGATCCCGAAACAAACCAAAAAGAGACTATGTTGAATTTAAAACTCCTAGAGGAAGCAAGAGATCAAGCCGCAATTCAAGAGGCCAAATACAAACAACAGATGGAAGCTTACTACAACAAAAAAGTCAAGAACGAACGTTTCAAGCCTGGGGACCTGGTCCTCAGAAACAACGAAGCCAGAAAAAAAGAAAACCAAGGAAAGCTTGGCCCAAAATGGGAAGGCCCATACACCATCCTTGAAGCACACAAAGGTGGATCTTACAAGCTGGCTGATTCAGAAGGCAATAACCTTTCAAGGCATTGGAACGGCAAAACCCTGAAAAGGTTCCATGTTTAAACGGGAAAGTTTGGTTTGTATCAAAAATGTATTTCACGAAGGATTATGAATACCTTTTGTAAAAAGCAAGTATTGCTTTAATGAATGAAGTTGTTTTTATCAAACTTGTCTTTCTATCCCAAAATCAGGTTGAGAACCTAGCAAAAAAACTCCATGGCAAGGGCCATGTAAGGGGATGAGCTCCCAGGCCACATCGCTCAATAGGTTCAAGGGTTGAATGAGCCTATATAAGGGGTGAGTTCCTAAATCAATACAACTCCATGAGACTTGTTAAGAAAACACAAAATTGTCTCATAGACGGGTATGAGCAGCCTACACCAAATGTTCCCTAAGCCTTAAAAATATAGTCCACAAAAAGGCTAAAAAAACAAAAGAAATAATAAAAAGGATAGGTGCTATCTCTTCTTGTTAAAAATGCCAAGGCTAAGTGTCTGCAACACTGAACCCTTTTAGGCATAAAAAACATAAGGGCAGCACAAACTCGACAAAGACAAAGTTACAAAAAAACAAGACAAATCCAAAAGAACAAAGTTGCTTGGACAAAAATCACAAAGATATAAACCAGGTCAGGATACAAAAATAAGAAGCCTTCAAGGCTTCAACCACCCGGGTAATATATCGAAACCTTAAAGGCTTCAACCTATTAACAGACAGCCAAAAGGTTTGGAAGGTTAAAAGCCAAATAAACTGCCTTGTCCAAAAAGGCACAAGCATAAAACCATAATACAAGGAAAATAGTTAAAACATAACATCATATAAAAGAAAGCCCCAAAAGACTTTCAAACATAAGTTAGGACAAGTCCTAATAACTTGCAAACTTAAACTACTGTTCCAGCGGCCACAAAGGCCTTAAAACACAGGAACCTTAAGGGTTCCTAAAAACCTAATATTGTTCAGATTAACATTACAAAACAAAAATTGTTTTCAGTGCTAAGAAAGCTACGAATTAACCATCAACGGGCTTGGAAACTCCAGAACCCTCGCCCTTAGCCTTCTTGGTCTTCTTCAGTTTTTTAGTCTTCAAACCTCCATCACCACCAACCGCTGAAGCCTCCAAACTTGCATCCTTGGGAACATCCAACGGACCGGAAGGGGTATCATCACTATCCCCCGAGTAGGATCTCTTCCTTGAAAGAGAACCCAAGATCTCAACACAAACCTTTTCATTTAGACCCTCCGGTTTCAAGTCCTGCAACACAGCAAGAGGCTTACCAAAACAAGCAGAAACTTGATGGATGTAAGGATAGGTCAACTTCTCCATCTGCTCAACAGAGCCTTTAAAAACATCAGAAGCTTCGGGACGGAACAGAGGTGACTTCTCCAAAGGATGGCCGGATTCATGAAGCTTATACCCAGCAATGAGGCCTTGGTGTTTCCCCAGGTTGAGAAGCTTAGTGTAAACGTCACCAAGGGCAGAATTAAACTCCTTGGAATGTAGAAGGTAAGTAACAACCTGTTGGAAACCTTGCTCAATTAACCACTGATTGTCAGCGGTAGAACGAGCAACTGAAGCTTTCAACCCCTCTTTCTCCTTACCAAAAGCCTGCTGCTGAACAAACAAAGTTTCCCGGTCAGCCCTAAGTTTCAATCTATCAGCCTCGAAGCTCTTTTTCAAGTCACTCATCTCAATCTCATGCGTCTTCTTCAAATCACTAACCTTCTTGTCCCAAGCCGCTTCTTTCTCGGCAAAACTAGCTATCTCCTTTTTCATCACAGACATGGAAGATTTCATCTTATCCCTCTTCTTGGAGAATTCTTCATACTCTTGCATCCTTTGACAAAAACGGACAATACCTTGAGGAAGCATAGCAGCAAGGTTGCAAGTACTCAAAATCATACGAGACAACATCAGGTCATCATCCATCCATGCAATGGTCTTGTGAACCGATGGAGGAGCAATGTGACTCAGAGCATCCTCACAAACAGCAGCATCTTTGAAGCTGTCATCATTCTTCACCGACCAAGCAGGCACATAAATCCCTTCCGGATCCAACCCTTCAACGTCCCTGCTTGAAGATTCCTGAACATGAGTGGCAACAACCTTCTTGCCTGAAACCTTTTTACCATGAACAACCAATTCCTTATCCTTCTCAGCACCTGCTTCAACACCTTGATCTTCCGAAACTTCAATATCATCACTCAAATCCACTGGTTCAGTAGAAGTGGATTGAGGACCAGCCTTCAACAACCGACGAGAAGATCGACGAGTTGAAGACTTAGGAACATTGGACTTAGAAAAACCTTTGACAGTAGCAGCACTAACATAACCTGAGCCCTCAAATCTTTGATCAACAGTTCTAACCACAACATTCTCACCAGGAACAGACGGAGCATCCTCAAAAACAACATCAGAAGTATCGTCGCTCTTAATAAAATCCAAAGCAGACATGACTGCAAAAAACAACAACACATAAGTCATAGGTTAAGAAAAACATAAAGAGGACAAAAAAGGAAAATGCATACCCATTCCACTCCTCATAAGAACCGGATCCCGATCAACATTCCCCCAAATTTTACTAACCCCTAAAAGAACTAGTAAGTGCTCAGGAAAGGGACGAACCCTCGAAGGGCACCCCCGGATGGCATTGAGAAAAACAGCATTCAATTCAGACTCGGAAGGTTCCGGATCATTGAGAACAGCATCCGGATTCCTCCACACCATTTTAAATGGGAGAATAGTATCGGAAACCCAGAAAAAGCGGTCTTTCCAAGCCCCAAGCGTAGTAACCATCGACGAAATAAGGCAGGTATCAACTTTGGTTGTTTCAAAAGTAAACCAATCGCCATTCTTAGCCAAGCGAAAAAACCGGCGAAAGAGTAAAAGGGAAGGATCATACCCAAGAGCACGACACAAAACCTCAAAATGCAAAACCCAAGCCATCCCCTTTGGATGAACTTGCCCAAAAGAAACCCGATAATACTCCAACAAGTTCAAAACAAAAAAACGAAAAGGGATAACGAAGGTTCGAGAACTCAAAATGACTACAATAAAGGGCAATCGAACCAGAAGGTGGTTTATCAACAGGAACATCACAAGCAGGGGCAGTTGGGTTAAACTTCCTATCAATGCCATATTCCATACAAAATAAATCTACCTCCTCTTGTGTTAACCGGGAAAAAGATTTTGCTAAGTCCTTACGAGCACCCATTTTTTGAAAACAGAAAATGAAGAATGCAAGATGTAAATAAACCGGAACTAACCTTAGAGAAGGAGAGAAATGGCAGAAACTTGAGAGAAAAAAGAACAAAGCGATGTTTATCCAAAGTAAACCGTGTAAATAAATGAGATATGAAAATATAAAAACCTACGAATAGGGGTAATAATGGTAAAACAGTAACTTCTGCAAAACCGCCACCCTCTCAACTGCCATACATCAATCAAATCAATTGTCAGTTATTTAAAATTCAAATTCAAATATTAACTGACTTCAACCTTTCAAGCCTTCAAGCAACGAACCCTTGTAACCTTCAGGCAATAAAATATGTACATAAAAGTTAGAAGTCTTTGAGCTGACTCCCTAAAAACCTCTGACTTGGGGGGCTGATGACGGGGGTAGCCCAAGACTAAATAAAATGACTAAGTATGTAACATCCTAGATTCTATTTAACGGTTTTACATGTAAATACCAACGATTAGATGTGTAGTTAAGACTACGCATACTACAATTATACGGGTTTATTAAAACTTTTATAAATCATAGGTTATTCTACAAAACATGGTCGAATTCGTTGATTAAAATTTACAACGTTGCAATGTGCGGAAGCGTGTATCTTTGTCGTGTTCGGTTCTTCGCTGAGCTTGATCGTCTCCCGGCATCCCAGAAAGTACCTACATTTCATAAACATGAAATGCTTTAGTCATACGGTATTTAAAACGCATTTAAAAAAAAGTCCGGAAAACAAACTGATCAAAATATACATTTTTGTACGGGGTCCACCGTAAATTACGGTGGACACCGTAATTTACGGTGGTCCTTGTTTTGACTTGTTTTCACCGTAAATCAGAAGAGATCCACCGTAGCATTTCTCAACTCCACCGTAAATTACGGTGGACACTGTAATTTACGGTGGCACCTGCATTCAGCTTCTCCATTTTGCCGCAACTTGACACGAAATCTTTCGTATCTTTCAAACCGCTTATCCGTTTGACCTACCGTTTCTTCCTACATGTTTGTAATTTGATTCTCCATCATATGGAGTTAAAATCCGACATCCGGCTTGATAAAATTCAAGACTTTTAAGTCTTCGGCTTATTATTCTTTTACCAAAATTTGACCCGTTCGTGATTTTATCAAACATACAAGTTTGTTTGACCCTTATTTCTCATAAACCTATTAAATTCAAGGATATCTAACATATTGGGTTCCAATTATAGAATTATATACATTCTTTAGCCCATTTTCACCCATATGCTTATTTGACCCGTTTGAGGTATTCAAGCATATTTTAGCACCATTTGCTTTCATTCCTTTCAAAATATATATATCCATATTTCTTAACAAAGGATCTTCCACCACCACTATATTTGTGGTGGATTCGATGTGATGATTTATGTGTACCAGAATTTACCCTTCACATAGTTATTTTACGGCAAAGGCTCAAATAGAGCTATTTGACTAACGTTTTACACCTTTCAACTTCTATACTCTTCCTAAGTAATTATTTAATTGAAAAACTCATTTCCAAACAACCTTTAAGGGTTGTTTGTTCAATTTGGCCTACAAGGGCGTTTTGGTCAATCTTAGTCCTTCATTTACGACGAAGGACAATTAATGCTTGTTTGAACCCCAAAGTCCGACCTTTTAACCATATTCTTGTTTAGAAACCAATATGTTTCTAAACACCATAATCATAACTCAAATTATTCGCTTTACCTAAAAGATAACCGAATGGCTTATTTTAACTTTGTCTAACTGTCATAAAACTCCAAATTCTACATGATGAGTTGTATTACTATACGTACCTGGCTCGGATCAATATATTGACCCGTTTCAATACCTTTCCTTAGTAGCTATGTAAGCATCCATGTGCTATTTATTTCCTAATTCATGCAACTTGACAACCCATTAGTCGATATTGTCAAAGGGTGATAATTTCACCTTTTGACCCGTTTGGTCTATATGACCAATTACCATTGTCAAATTGTCAAAATTACCATTTTGCCCTTAATGGTTATTATAATTTAACTTATATGATAACCATTAAAAGTACATGCTTCATTCGTCATAATATGATCGAATTACCGGTTTAACTCATTTTTAGCCATCATTATGTTTTCTTGTCATATTTGATTATCTTGTCCCGTACGACCACATGTCGGAACATCATATCTCAATTAGGTATTTTTCTTTATTCGTAACTAATACGACGAAAGAATATTATAATTAAATAACTAATGTAAGATATACTTACCTTGCATCCCGAATACGCTTTTCCTTTATGCTTGCTTCGTTTGACCCGCTTCCTTTCCAAGCCTCCACCTAGCTTGTCAAGCGTCAAACTATCATCATAATTCGTAAGACGGTTATATTAGTCATCATTAATTATGACTATTCCATCTTACATATTTTCTATCACAAATACTATTCGATCTTATTAATGGTCGGTTTGACTACTAAAAGTCAAACGCCCCTTAGCATATAAATGCACATTCAAGTTCTATCTATCAATTAGTAGCTAACATGATCTTATACACTTAGTTACATGAACATGGCTACCAATTTCATCATAACATTCAAACCCATTTCAATCATGTATGAACAAGTTCCCAAATCACTTAATTTGTTTGAGTGCCTTGTTTCTATTATCAAATATGATGATTTTAAACATAAACTTATCATCATCTTTATTATTACATAAAAACCCACTTCCTAGTTTACTTGTTAATCACATACAAGTGATATTACTTCAAGTTCTTCATGATTTCATCATATCTAACAAAACCCACTTCTAGTTACTTATGAACTCTTAACAAAATCTCTAATTTGTTCAAGTAGTTCATTCATATGAATTAGTGTGATGTTTATAAACACCATTAGAACATCAATTTCATCAATTCTACCAAAACCCACTTAGCTCATAATAGGGTAATTATCAAATCCCTAGTTTGACAACAATTTATCAAGATTTCTACTAGGGTTTGTTCCTAAACCAAGATATAATCACAATGTCACTCATAGATTCAACATTCATTCCAAAATTTCGATTATGATTGTTCATCATAATCTCAAAGTATCACCAAAACTGAAAATTCGACATACCTTGTGATCCCCTCGACTAGGTGATCATTAATATGTGTTCATGCATCCGATTCGGGTTAAATTTAACCTTCAATTTGCTGGATCTTGTTGAGTTAGGGTTTTTGGCTCCTGGGAGCCTTTTCTTGGTCGACCAGAACACGCACCACACACACTTGTGTGTGTGTTGTGTTATTTTATTTGGTTTAATTAAAACCATTTTCAGGTTATCCCATTTTGGTCCCTCATGTTTGGTTAGTTAATTTAGTAGGGCATAACCTACTTATTTCTAACATTATTCCCCACTTACTAACTAGGTTAAGCATTCCTAGTTAATCTTAATGGGTTCGGGAAATCATAACCCGTTTTATTTTAAGTCCCGTTAACTCGGGCTTCTTATAACATTGTTTTCTCCAGCATTTATTAAATTTTATAACTAATATTAGGATTGTTCGTCTAAGTCCTAATATTTACCAGGTAAATTTTACCACTAACGCTATTTTACCCGTTCATTATTATTAACGTGGTTTAATTACCAAACCCGTTTTCCGGGTGTTACAAGTCTACCCCCCTTAAAGAGGTTTCGTCCTCGAAACCTTTTCTTACATAATTCATTTAGTTTAACTCAATGCATCTGTTCCGAGAATCTTTAAAAACATTACTTATGCTTTAACCAATTATTGGTATTACCAGAGAAGTATAGTAATATCCTTTTTGGTTAATAATCATCTACGTATCTTATATGACACAATGCAACTTGAAATAACGTAATCTCGTTATTTCTACTAGTTTAATTAATTTAGCCATATTCATCGCCTTCCTATACTATCGAATTCTTTATGAATCCGTGACTTTGACCCGTTTAAAGGTCTTTAGTGAAATCTTTCACTTTTCGCAACGATTTCTTTTGTTTTCAATTTTATTTATTCGGTTCATTTATACCGAATCCACCGCTTACAAGCAAACCAAATTTATTTAAATGACCTTGACGTGTCTCACTAATTAGACTTATTAGTCCAGTTACTTTTACCGCTTGCTTGGTTATAATGTGATTCTACTTCACATTACATTTCTTGACCGTGATTGTGTTACATCATGTTTAATTTAAATCAAAATTTCATTTTCGAAAATATCACTTTTCGAATATATCGTCTTGCGCCTGTCAGTGTCAAGACTTGTATCTTTCATGCTTACTATTCAATTTTCCTATCAGGATTCTCATACGTAAAAACGTTATTTCTTACTAAAACCAAGGTTTTAGTTTAGGATCTTCTCTTTATCTTTCGTAAATTTTTCGTAACAGGACATTGACAGTCTGTAATTTATTCTTTTACAGTCTTAGTTTTATGCGGGGATTTTCAACTGGTTCTCTCGCTTTGTTAAGTAACCCGTAGGTTCTTTCACGTAGCCTCGTAGGCTATTTCCTTAGGTATTCACCCCCTTTTTACTGAAAACACTAAGGTTTATTTCCTTTTTCTTTTCGTGACCCAAAGGTCATTCTGGTCCCGTAGACCTTAACACTGTGTTTAACCCCGTAGGTTATGATGATCCCGTAAATCATCTTTTATTTGTATCTACATTCAAATGTATATATATATTCATATATAGCTTCAAAGCATGTTTTGCTATGTTTAAATCGTATATTTTCGCTTATGAGCTTTAGTTGACCTTGACCGTAGTCTAAGGCTTCATTTGTTTATTTCCGGCGAAATTTTCTGACTTTGTCCTTACGTTTGACGTTTTACAAAAAAAACGACCCGTTAAGGGACATATTCGCATTTTCCGGGTTCGAGTGTAAGTACACTACCTCCCAATGCTTGTCTAAATCATTTTACCTTCTTGCGTTTTCTGGGTTCGAGTGTAAGTACACTCCCTCCCAATACTTGTTTAACATGCTTGCGTTTTCTGGGTTCGAGTGCAAGTACACTCCCTCCCAATACTTGTTTAACATGCTTGCGTTTTCTGGGTTCGAGTGCAAGTACACTCCCTCCCAATACTTGTTTAACATATTTTACATACTTGTTTGTCCCTTCACTCGGGCTCATTATCCTAATGTAACACGCTCCCGTCACTCGGTTGTGCGTTTACATTATTTTCAAATATCTTGCTTATCTGTTTCATTTGGGTACTTTTTTTTTTTAATTAGTCCCATTCACCCCGCCATTACCACATCGGACATAACTGCGCTCATTATAAGAAGCTCACGCTATCATGTGTTCACTACTTACTTGGCCAGAGTAAGCGATCAACACGTGGTACGCGTGACCTTATTATAATTACCACATCACGTCCCATGTAAGTAACTCCTCAAATTGTCTCCATGTTTATGGTTTCATTTGGTAAAACTCTATTTAATTGTTAGTTAACAATTATTAGTTTTAATCGTTTATCCTTGAACATGTACAATGTCTCTTTTTATGAACATTTATTCGCATTCATTGATGTGATCATAAATTTTCTCAATAGGATTTGTATTGAGAATACTTGCTTGGATGATCACTCTCGTCCAAGTTTCTATATAAACAAGTCTTGTTATTCATTTGTTATTCATCATTGTGAATAACACATTTCCTATTAAATTTCTCTTGGAAATCAGGTTTTCCAAGTTCTGTCATATGTGTATGCAACCGTTATTACTTACGTGTTTGTTGCATATAACGACTCGTGCGATTTAATTTAAAAGTGTGCACCTGGTGATGCTTGCCCTAACGGGCTTCTCTTGTCATTAGTCTTGTTCGCGACCGTTACGCGATTTTGGTCCTTAATGAGTATGCTCTTTCTGTCGTACCCCGGACCGTTCCATCATCATGTCCATAATTTGTTTGACTCTCGTCGTCTTCAAACGCGAGTGTCCTTCATTTAAAACATTCACAAAAGTTAGTAAAGTCGACTTCAATAATCGCCCGTATTATAATACAAGGCAATTTCTACTATACACGTCAACGCGCGTATTTTCGTCAACCCTAACAATCATTTAAATTGGGGTAACGTATACCACACGATAGCTCTATGTGTTGTTTACAACACTTGAGCATACTAACTAATAACGTACTTGTACTTACCGGATTTGCGATCAAGCTTCGAACCGAACACTGTTCTTTGTCAAGAGCATAAGGTTTAAGTCCAAGCATGGTTCCTCCCAACCATACTCGAATCTCTTAAACCAAGGCTCTGATACCAACTTGTAACATCCTAGATTCTATTTAACGGTTTTACATGTAAATACCAACGATTAGATGTGTAGTTAAGACTACGCATACTACAATTATACGGGTTTATTAAAACTTTTATAAATCATAGGTTATTCTACAAAACATGGTCGAATTCGTTGATTAAAATTTACAACGTTGCAATGTGCGGAAGCGTGTATCTTTGTCGTGTTCGGTTCTTCGCTGAGCTTGATCGTCTCCCGGCATCCCAGAAAGTACCTACATTTCATAAACATGAAATGCTTTAGTCATACGGTATTTAAAACGCATTTAAAAAAAAGTCCGGAAAACAAACTGATCAAAATATACATTTTTGTACGGGGTCCACCGTAAATTACGGTGGACACCGTAATTTACGGTGGTCCTTGTTTTGACTTGTTTTCACCGTAAATCAGAAGAGATCCACCGTAGCATTTCTCAACTCCACCGTAAATTACGGTGGACACTGTAATTTACGGTGGCACCTGCATTCAGCTTCTCCATTTTGCCGCAACTTGACACGAAATCTTTCGTATCTTTCAAACCGCTTATCCGTTTGACCTACCGTTTCTTCCTACATGTTTGTAATTTGATTCTCCATCATATGGAGTTAAAATCCGACATCCGGCTTGATAAAATTCAAGACTTTTAAGTCTTCGGCTTATTATTCTTTTACCAAAATTTGACCCGTTCGTGATTTTATCAAACATACAAGTTTGTTTGACCCTTATTTCTCATAAACCTATTAAATTCAAGGATATCTAACATATTGGGTTCCAATTATAGAATTATATACATTCTTTAGCCCATTTTCACCCATATGCTTATTTGACCCGTTTGAGGTATTCAAGCATATTTTAGCACCATTTGCTTTCATTCCTTTCAAAATATATATATCCATATTTCTTAACAAAGGATCTTCCACCACCACTATATTTGTGGTGGATTCGATGTGATGATTTATGTGTACCAGAATTTACCCTTCACATAGTTATTTTACGGCAAAGGCTCAAATAGAGCTATTTGACTAACGTTTTACACCTTTCAACTTCTATACTCTTCCTAAGTAATTATTTAATTGAAAAACTCATTTCCAAACAACCTTTAAGGGTTGTTTGTTCAATTTGGCCTACAAGGGCGTTTTGGTCAATCTTAGTCCTTCATTTACGACGAAGGACAATTAATGCTTGTTTGAACCCCAAAGTCCGACCTTTTAACCATATTCTTGTTTAGAAACCAATATGTTTCTAAACACCATAATCATAACTCAAATTATTCGCTTTACCTAAAAGATAACCGAATGGCTTATTTTAACTTTGTCTAACTGTCATAAAACTCCAAATTCTACATGATGAGTTGTATTACTATACGTACCTGGCTCGGATCAATATATTGACCCGTTTCAATACCTTTCCTTAGTAGCTATGTAAGCATCCATGTGCTATTTATTTCCTAATTCATGCAACTTGACAACCCATTAGTCGATATTGTCAAAGGGTGATAATTTCACCTTTTGACCCGTTTGGTCTATATGACCAATTACCATTGTCAAATTGTCAAAATTACCATTTTGCCCTTAATGGTTATTATAATTTAACTTATATGATAACCATTAAAAGTACATGCTTCATTCGTCATAATATGATCGAATTACCGGTTTAACTCATTTTTAGCCATCATTATGTTTTCTTGTCATATTTGATTATCTTGTCCCGTACGACCACATGTCGGAACATCATATCTCAATTAGGTATTTTTCTTTATTCGTAACTAATACGACGAAAGAATATTATAATTAAATAACTAATGTAAGATATACTTACCTTGCATCCCGAATACGCTTTTCCTTTATGCTTGCTTCGTTTGACCCGCTTCCTTTCCAAGCCTCCACCTAGCTTGTCAAGCGTCAAACTATCATCATAATTCGTAAGACGGTTATATTAGTCATCATTAATTATGACTATTCCATCTTACATATTTTCTATCACAAATACTATTCGATCTTATTAATGGTCGGTTTGACTACTAAAAGTCAAACGCCCCTTAGCATATAAATGCACATTCAAGTTCTATCTATCAATTAGTAGCTAACATGATCTTATACACTTAGTTACATGAACATGGCTACCAATTTCATCATAACATTCAAACCCATTTCAATCATGTATGAACAAGTTCCCAAATCACTTAATTTGTTTGAGTGCCTTGTTTCTATTATCAAATATGATGATTTTAAACATAAACTTATCATCATCTTTATTATTACATAAAAACCCACTTCCTAGTTTACTTGTTAATCACATACAAGTGATATTACTTCAAGTTCTTCATGATTTCATCATATCTAACAAAACCCACTTCTAGTTACTTATGAACTCTTAACAAAATCTCTAATTTGTTCAAGTAGTTCATTCATATGAATTAGTGTGATGTTTATAAACACCATTAGAACATCAATTTCATCAATTCTACCAAAACCCACTTAGCTCATAATAGGGTAATTATCAAATCCCTAGTTTGACAACAATTTATCAAGATTTCTACTAGGGTTTGTTCCTAAACCAAGATATAATCACAATGTCACTCATAGATTCAACATTCATTCCAAAATTTCGATTATGATTGTTCATCATAATCTCAAAGTATCACCAAAACTGAAAATTCGACATACCTTGTGATCCCCTCGACTAGGTGATCATTAATATGTGTTCATGCATCCGATTCGGGTTAAATTTAACCTTCAATTTGCTGGATCTTGTTGAGTTAGGGTTTTTGGCTCCTGGGAGCCTTTTCTTGGTCGACCAGAACACGCACCACACACACTTGTGTGTGTGTTGTGTTATTTTATTTGGTTTAATTAAAACCATTTTCAGGTTATCCCATGTTGGTCCCTCATGTTTGGTTAGTTAATTTAGTAGGGCATAACCTACTTATTTCTAACATTATTCCCCACTTACTAACTAGGTTAAGCATTCCTAGTTAATCTTAATGGGTTCGGGAAATCATAACCCGTTTTATTTTAAGTCCCGTTAACTCGGGCTTCTTATAACATTGTTTTCTCCAGCATTTATTAAATTTTATAACTAATATTAGGATTGTTCGTCTAAGTCCTAATATTTACCAGGTAAATTTTACCACTAACGCTATTTTACCCGTTCATTATTATTAACGTGGTTTAATTACCAAACCCGTTTTCGGGGTGTTACAAAGTATGTAAACGCTAAAATGGTTAAAAGGTTCAATGGTTGAAAAGCTGTGAGGTAGAAAAAGGAATGCGGAAACAGTGGCCAGTCACATCCGGAGATCACTTCACCAACTCACAGCCGCAAAAGCAAAGCAGGTCTGCACTATACATGCTATTATCCGGGGGTCAAAAGCCTTCAACCCCCGAAAGGGGAAACCCTCCTCTGCAAGCAAGGTTGCTAGTCTAGTACATTCTACTTCGGGAGATGTCTTCTCTTATAAATGGACACTTCATTTACTCCAAAGAACATCTCCTGACCAGCTCTGATTCTATAATCTCTGGTCATTCACATCGAGTGCTTGTTTCATACAAGTCACTCCCTTTCACATCCAACACACACATTCCCTTTGCTACTGCTTCCGAATCTGAGTGCATTTCAGAGGAGGATCCATAGCAAAGAACAACAATAAACTAGCGAACCTCCTTCCACGTCTTGCAAACGTGGGGGGACCCCACGACCTGCGTTAGGCAAGGTTGAACCCTTCAACCATTTTGCCTAGCCAGTCCAGCTACCACCGTTGGTCTTGTATCTGTTGTAACAACAGCTATTACCATTGTTCGGATTATAAAACATTAAAGTTTTGTGAACACGCGAAATAGGTGGATGGAAAAGAGAATCACAAATCCACAGTTACCTGAAAGGTGTCTTTTCCCACATAATCGAACACAACATCAACTCCTTCACCATCTCAGCAACACGGCTAATAATATCTTCTTCTTTGTAGATAATAACATGATGACATCCATCTTCATTAGCCTGCAAAGCCTTCTATTTGGTTGATACAGTTCCAATGACAGTGACACCAAGCATAATTGCCCACTGGCATAACACCTTGTGTCCTTGTTCTACCTGTATTAACACTTGCTGCTTTCAGGTAAAATTAAATACAGACCCACATTGATTACACTGCGATTCGGTTGGATAAAGTGCTCTTCTAATGTATGAAGATGGTTTACATTAGCTGACCCATGTAAATGTTCTTAGATTAGTTGTAATACGAAATAGATAAAACAACTGATAGTATATTTGTAGAACAGAGGAAACCAATTTTCCCTCTATGCATATTTTAGACAACAATTAAAGCAGGACAACAAAAAAAAAAAAAAAAAAAAAACTTAGCTAAAACATAACGAGTCAAACGGGTTGAAAACCGCCCAAAGTCTATTTTTAACGCATACAACCTCCTTAGGCCGTGGGGTATGGTGGGCGTGGCTTTGGGGGCATGAGTTGACACGTGGAAAACAAACCCAAACCCACGCCCATGGGGTATGGTGGGGCTTTGGTTTGGGGCAATGAGTTTGGTTTGACCATTGAGAGTCCGCCATGTCACCTTGCTAGCCCGCCCACGCCCGACTTCAAACCCAAGCCCTAAGGGCCACGCCCCAACCCAAGCCCCCGGGGTGGTGGCTTGGGCGTTTTCAGCCAACCCAAGCCCCGTACCCCATAGCCTTAAATCCCTATTATTTAAAACTTTAGGTTACTGCATACAATTGTTTCCAGATCACTTCACGGCATAGTACTAATGATTTGCCAAATATGTGGTAATTCATGTTTTGAATATTTCTAAATTATTTGCCAGTTTACTGTTCAGTTTATGGTTTGAAACTTGAAACCAGTTGTCTAAGCTGAACATACAATTTTGCATTTATTATTTATATTTTTTATTTTAGAAATATAAAGTTATCTACCTATATCATACTCATCAACAGTCTTATCATTTGTTTAAAGAATTTAATACAAAATTCTGCTCTTTTAAAAATTAACTTTTTTTTTCATAAATCCGAATAGCAAAACCGTGAAAACCGCCCAGTTCACCTAAACTGTATGTATTCAGAGACACCAGTTTTGAGACATGGTTATATTTCATAAAAAATTATAGTCAGAAACAAGAAAATTGTTAAAATTTAGGCAATCAAGCAACAGATATATCAATATATTATAAAATATCACAAAAATTGTAATCATAACACCACAAAAACAGAGAGAAATATTTACAACGACTGTGTGGAGTAATTCCTGCTCGATTGCAGAATCATCATCAGTACTGTGACTGACTGTACAAAATGAAAATCACAAACAAGTACAGATCTACTACAAACACTCAAATTGGAAGTAGAAAACGTACCTTTTAGGCAAGACAAGAGTTCGTCTCCTCTGAACCGGTGGTTTGGGGGTGAATTTCGGCTGTAAAATTGAATAATATTACAAGATAGATTTCGATACAGATCTGATATTAAAATACTGAATGAATGATGAAAGAATGTGAGAAATTAGTCGACGGAGATCTGTAAACGACGTCGTAGAAGAGCTAGGGTATGCGTTGAAGATGAAAAAGAAAAGAAAAGTAAATAGAGTTCCCTGAAGGGGATTCGAACCTGAGCATGTTTGAGCAGAAAAACATTGTGGTTAATTTTTTTTTTTTTTTTTTTTGTGATAGTCTATTTTGGCCCTTTCAAGTCAAAGGTTTCTTTTGTGATAGTCTATTTTGGCCCTTTTAAGTCAAAAGTTTCTTTTGTGATAGTCTATTTTGGCCCTCTCAAGTAAACCTTTTCAAGTCAAAAGTTTCTTTTTTGTGATGGTCAATTTTGGCCAGCCAAAAGTTTCTTTTTTGATAGTTTATTTGGCAAATATGTGGTAATTCATGTTTCGAATATTTCTAAGTTATTTCACTAATACAATATAATTGCAACTTTTGTATAATACAATATAATTGCAACTTTTGTAGACTACAGGGTGTGTGGCGTGGGTTGGGACGGCGGAATGTATTTAACGCTGGCTAGGCCACACCCGGCTAACGTTGGCCATGGCGTTGCCCCGCTTGCGTGGGGATTGAGTCTAGGGATGAGCAAATCCCGATCCCTTCCCGATACCGTCTGAATCCCGAAAACCCCGATCCCGAATTTCGGTAAAACTGGGTACCAATATCGATACGAAATATGTCGGTACGGTATCGGTATGGTATCGGTATTTGAAGGTAAAATTCGGCATTTTACCGGTACCGTACCAAACCGGTACCGATACCGAAGATGCCAAAAAGTGGATACTCTTTCCGGTAGCGAAAAAATTCGGTACGGTATTTTCGGGATCGGGATCCGTACGGGACGGGATCGGGATCGGTATTTGATACCAGATGCAAATCCCTAATTGAGTCTGGCATTACTTGCTATTAAACCAAACATTTCTTACACATTTTTACCATCTATAAATTCAAAAACCACTATAAAATTCCAAAAATATATATATATATATATATAATGGATTCTTCAAGTTCAAGCGATTCGTATGATAAATTCGTATTATCAGCAGTGTCGATGGTATAACATGTTTCGACACTTCCTAGGTTCGACTTCAATGAAGATGAAGATGGTTGATTTTTTTTGGTGATGTAATGTATTTTTTATTGTAGTTATTTAACATAAATAAAATGTGTTTTTAAAATTATTTACTAAATTCTATGATTAATATAAAAAAAGAAATTTAGGTGCTACATGGCACCCCAATGCCGCCTAGCCACGCCCTTTCCACACCCCACTTTGTTGGGTGTGGACTGGTGGAGCCCACACCTGACACGTGTCGAGCAATATACCCAACCCAAGCCCCTCCACACCCCATAGTCTCATATCAATTGGTTGCATGATTACTTTTTAAGGGACGAATGCTTATATAATTAAGAAAAGAGTGCAATCGGTCAAATTATGGATTTGGTTCCCACGCTTTAAATTTATTGATATAGTCTCCAAGTATGATATATATTTTTTTACAGGTGAACTTCTATTGTAGGTATTCACATCCCCAAGTCAGGGACCCTAACCAAGATCTGACCCAGACTACGTTGTCTTAATCGGGCCCGCGCTGGGTGTAGTCAGACTTGGCTACGGCTATCATCCGGAACCGTACCACCTCCACACAAGTTACCTCGCTGGAGTAATAGCCGGATAAAACCGGGGCGGCTCAGGCTCGAACTTGCGCAACATTGGCTAACAAGCGCTTACCATCATTGCCTGGTCCCCACACCTTTCGCTACACCCGGGAGTCGAACCGGAGTCTCCAAAGAAACCAACCGGCCCAACTCCCAACTGAGCTGGGGTGGGGGATCATTTGTTGTTCTAATGATAGTAACATCCTAGTAATTTACTTAGTGGACCTACTTTATATAAATTTAATTATTTATAACTACTACTTGTGTTATTATATAACCATGAAGCTATTTGTTTTCATCGTCATTTTTTTTACCTTCGTCGTTTGGTTTAGAGATTATTAATTATAATTTGGTTGTACTTTTTAATTTCATAAATTTTATTTATTTTGAAGCTTACTCGGAAAAAACCTTGGTTGTAAATGAGTTGGCTCGGCTCGGCTCAATTTGTAAACGAGTCAAGCCCGAGCTAGGCCTGGGTCAGCTCATGAGTCGGCTCGATTTGTTTTATTTATATAGATTAATCTTGATTTTAAATGTATTAAAAAATATTTGTGATGGGTTGAGTGTTAACATTTTAAGTTTAACTAAACAATAACATATATAAATATGGTAAAATAAACAAAAAATATACATGTAGTCCTTTTAATATGCCTTTAAGTCTTTAAAATATTGGAACAATAATATTAATACATATAGATTATATGTGTAATTTTTATTGTTAATTTTTGTTTTGTATGTTATCAATATTTGTAAAAAAAAAAGAAATTTAGAATTAACGAGCCAGTTCGATTTTGGCTCGAGCTAGCTTGAACATGGGACTGTAAACGAACCGAATAAACACGAACAAGGCCTTGTTCGTGTTCGTTCGTTAAGGAAATAAATGTGTTCATGAATGGTTAATGAACACTTACCGAACGATATTTTATGTTCATGTTCGTTCATTAAGGAAATGAGAGTGTTCATGAACGGTTCACGAACACAAATAAATTTGGCCAACGCGACGAAGGATAAAGGTGGATGTGTCACACCCCTTTCTAAGGCAGAAGCACGAGGTGTGATTTGAAAGGTTCTCATTGCATACGATAAGTAAACATACTACATGAATGTAAAACAACTCCAAATTGCCATTGATAGTTTAACATCCATAACAAAAGTTAAGTTTAAAGTTTATAACACAACATAACATAATTATTTGAAAAGTTTACAACTTCATTTTAAAAACAAATATCAAGGTTTTGATAATTATATCACCACAGGAGGTGGGATATAACAACCAAATCCCACAAAAGTGGCATTGGAGCACACAAAATAACTAAAAACATAAACAACATCCTTGAGCAAAGAGGGACCGCGCTCACATCCACTTAGTTACCTAAAATACATGTAAGTTTTGGAAAAAATCGTCAACATAAGTTGATGTGAATTCATGCAGTTTTCGTATAGAATGTTTGTATACTTGTATGAAAACATGGTGTGTAATTTGTAAAACGTATCTGTAAACTGAGTTCTGTAAATGTAAGGAATACGAGATAGCTAATGTTTCGCGAGGACATTAACATATGTCACGATATAGGAAGCCACCAAACCTAGGCATTTTTGTCGAGATCAACTGACACACAAAAGCACTCTTTGGTAGAAGTAGGCCAAGAGTGAGGTTTTCTGAAACCCATTAGATCTAACATTTTCGTTCCCTAGTCTAAATGTATACGTTGATTAATGGTGCTTATGTCACCCTATTCGTCACATGATCTATGTGTCATTCATTAGTTTTGTGTTCTACATACCATTGTACATGTATTTTCCCCAAGTTTAGAAAGCAAGTAAAAGTTTAAAAAGTGGGGACATGAACTCACCGTTTTGCGCAACTCGCGTCATAAACTTCACCGGCTGTGTTCATAAGCGTCGTGACCTATATATGTTCTATGTACGTTAGTCACTAGACTTGTATCACACAAGTACAAGTCACCATCTTAAGTTTATGTATTTGTCTTTTATATGTTCATCTTTTGTGAGGGTCGTGCCCTTGTTTGTCGGGTCTCGCCCGTTCGTTGTGTCTTTGAACTTTGAATTTGTATTGTTTATTGTAAATATATATTTTATTTCCCAAAAATATATATTTGTGTATGTAGTCTTTGCCAAAATAATAAGTGTTAAAAATAAACTTTATTTTTAACTTGTCCATATATGTTACTTATATTATTTTCGAAAAATAACTATAAGTATTTTGTAAAATAATATTCTCAATATTATTTTTGTGCAAGTATACTTAGGAAAGTATACTTGTATTTCTATGTAAATACTTGTGTATTTTACAATATTTGCCAAAAATGAATACTTTGATTTTTATTACTTTCCGGAATTATATTTCTTAAAAATAATATATTTTTATGACTTTTATGAAATATATATATTTATTTTTGTTATTCACCCGATTTTTGTATAATTTCCATTACTTGGTATTAGTTATATATTTGTCCAAATATATATAGTTATGTCCAAAAAATGTCCAAAGTCCATATGTTTGTGGAATATATTTATATAAATATATTTTCTTGCATTTGTCCATATACTCTTCTTGTGAGGATTTTTGTATACTTGTATACTTAGATATCCTCATGTATTTGTATGTTTATTTTGGTATTTATTGTAACACCTCGTAAAAAAACACGTCCAATGATGTATTGACACGTGTAATAAACCCTAATAAAGTCAAACATTGAATTTAAGGGACTAATTTTTTGAAAAATCAAAAACTTTGATTATAGAAGGACTGGAAGTGTCAACATGGTAATCATAAGCCTCTGAATAACATTATACGGTAATCAAATTCGCAAATGAGCCACTTGTTGATCAAGAGTAGCCGTTTGCGTAATTAATTGAAAGTTTGCGCAATGAAGGGTTAAAAGCGTCAACATGTTAATTCTTACCTCTGAGTGACCTTTTAACAAACTGGGAGCTTCATGATATTTGATTATACTCTTGGGAATGCCAATTATTGGCTGTCTAAGGTTTTTATGCCTTTAAGTGACGTTACGCGCAACTTTGCAAGTTTAAACGGTTAAAAGTGTCAATATGTTTAATTATACCTCTGAATGACCTGTTAGCGAACCCGAAGCATCGTGATATTTTATAATACTCTCAAGAATGCCTAATATGGATTAGATAAGGCTTCGAGGCTATTAAACGATGATATTCGCAAGTTTGCGCATTAGAGGGACCAAAAGCGTCAACTTTTGAATCTACGCCTTTTGGGGACCATTTAAGCGAACAAGAGCATATCAATATTTAAACTCATGCTTGGTAATACCCATTATGGGCCATGGAAGGCTTGGATATCATTAAACGACATTTCGCGCTACTTTGTGCGATTAAAGGACTATTTGCGTCAAACTGCAAAAGTATGTCGATTCGTATGGTATCAGACTTTCCGGAATATGAACATGAGTTAAACATGCCCTAATTATCCTTTATATAGCTTAGATATAGGCTTGGAGGTGTTTGGTGTGCAAAAATAAACTTTTTAGTCAAGCAGGGACTAAAAGTGTCAAAAGGTGCACAAGTTTGCATTTTCGCGCATATCTTACATTCTGAATATATCCGGACATCCAAAAATTTATGTAAACACTAAAATATTTTATTTTAGTGTTCGGCAGGATAAAATTCCATTCGTCGTGTAAATTGGATCGTTTTACGCGTCCGTTCGTGTTTCGTCGTAATTAGTCGAACAACGTGACCGTACGACCAAACGAACCGACATCTGACATATTTTCAAGTATGTTTCATGTCCCTTATGTTTAGGCATCATTGTAGAGCCTTGAAAATGGCTTAACGGGCCTTAAACGAGTCAAATATGGGCTTAAACACTTACAGGGGCCAAAACTGCATACTTTAAAATCTGTTTGCTGATCTGATCTGTGAGCCGGGCCGTGTAAGGATCCTCCTGGGTCTACGCTGGCCGCGTGAGCCCATCAGACCAGCAAAACCAGCTGATTTCAATTCAGCAGCTGGGTTTCTTGTTTGCACATGGTTTTAATCAATTCTATGGGCCATTTTGGGCACCCATAGTATTGAAAAACAGGGGGTATGATGTGTACGGTCGAGATCAAGGCTCGTTTATCAAGAAACGATCTTAACGGTCTTGAAAAACCTATATATACCTTCCCCACTTTCATTTGCAACTCACAAATCTGCTTGCTCTCTTAATTCTGAGAGGATCTTGAGCTTCTTGAGAACCTCCTTCAGTCCATTGGACCTTTGTAAGTGTCCTTTCGTGACTAGTTTGTTCTATTTAGCGTTTATAGCCGAAAAGTCAAGCGTTTTCAATAAACACTTTGACTTTTAAACGGTTGAACCATTATTCGCAACGAACATGGCTACATGACCATAATTAGGTAGGTATTAAACCCTCAAAAGGGCACCTCCTAATTACCACGTTTACTCAGTCAATTGTCGGGTCAAACTTCTTAATAAAAAGTCAAACGAGTCAGTTTTTACTAATAAATTCATAACTAATAATACATAAGTTATGGAACATGTTTTAACACTTAAATAACTTGGTAATTAATATAAGAACATGTTTAAGCATGTTCAACCCGACAATTCTGAGTTTAGGCTCGGTTCGCAACCGAAAGTCGCAAAAGTTGACTTTTGCTTTGACTTTCAGTTCTGACCCGATTTAGCTTATTTTGTATATGCCTTAGGATTCCTTTAGGACCATTTTATAGGTTAGTATAACCCTCTGAGGTTATACAACTTGGTTCCATAGTAATCCTAGTTCATTGCATGTTTCCGTTATATGTTTAAAGTTGACCATTATGCCCTTTTAATATTAAAACGATATTTTTGAAAATGTGAGAGGAAAAAAAACCTTTGTTACTGATTTATAAACATGTCCTTAAAATTTCACATCAGTTCGTGGTCTAAAATGAGAGTTATGCTCGATATCGTAAATTGAAAGCTTTTTATTAATTAAACGGCATATTCGGCATAAAGCCTATTTAAACCCAAATTTTGACACCAAAACTTTTACCCACTGATGTGATATAATATTTTGGGATTTTTGAAGATTTTTATTTATTTTTAGACTGATCATAACATAGGTTTCTCGCATAGACTCGGTAATTGACGATAATGCCCTTTTCGCTAATAAAATGAGTTTTACACATCCTTTACATACAAAACCTTTTTCTACTGATTTTATATATTAAATAAGTTATTTTAAATGGTAAAGGCTGATAAAAATCTCAGATTTCCTTAATCAACCCGAATATCATCAAATACCGACTTTTATGCGATTTAGGCGCATAGTATGGTTTAAAACCATATTTGGCACCTAAAGCTTGTTACCTACTGATCTTATGAATAAATTTTTATAATTTAACAATAAATAAAAGTTTTGAACTCGGAATTCCAAAATTAACCCTTAAAGCATATGTGAAATGACCAAAATGCCCCTACGGTGCATAGTTTGGTCATAAATGATAAATTTCACATATGTGAGGTATATTACTGATATAACTTATTAAAATAAATATTTTTACTGATCTTTTTAGACCAGGACCTCAGATTATTATTTAACATCTTTTATAATCTTAAAAATGACCAAAATACCCCTACGGGGCTTAAATTGATTTTAAAGTCGTTTTGGGCATAATGGAAGGTATCTTACTGATATCACAACATATTTAAGGCATATAAACTTGTGAAACATGTTCATGACTCTTTTGGTTACCCGTTATGCATCTTTCGCGTTCGGTACGGTTTATGTAAGTGGTTTGCATAAATTAACCGAAACAGGTCAAACCTTATCAATTTCACTTCAAAATTCAGAATGTGTTTAGTTTACCCATATTATACAAGTCCCCATACTTGTCGGGTCTAAATCACATTCTAATCCGGTCTTCACTTAATCTTGTGTTTTGAACAGTAAACCTTTCCTTAAAACTAACCGGTCTAAGTTACAACTTAAATAAGACCCGTTAGGAATCTAATAGGTTAATAAAACCTTCGTTCCAGATTGAGAGCCCTAGTAAAGGTACTTGTGCTTGCTGATTAGAATATACAGCTGAGTATAAATTGCATTTTAAGCTCGGGTAAATACTCTTAACTTAGTTTCCCTTTACGAGCTTGGGATACGGTAATATAATAATACCGCTTGGTCGGGTATTGAATGTTTAATCGGATTGTGATTAAATTATTGAGGTAACCCGTTTTAATATGTCTTGTTTAAAATAAAGGCCTTTAGGGGTTAATGACCATGTCCCGGATATCCTTGGCATCATTATAAAATAAAAATGGCCACGTCTTATGCACGGGTGTAGGCATACACCTGACAGTTGCATAAGGGAAACGGTATCTCACTCTCTTGTGGGCCTATACTTGTGGTGTGTCTGTTAATCTTGACCCGGTTTCTAACATCGGGCCCTAAATGTATAACGAACATATAAATCTGTATACAAGATTATTTTTATATAATTGTCCCAAGTTATAAAAGAATTTTTGTGCATTGAGCATTCAAATCAATTTTCTAAAACATTTTCAGAATGAGTCAGTTAATTGTATTTACCAGTGTAAACTGACGTATTTTTCCAAAAAGGTTAAGTGACAGCTACTGTACGTAATTGGCTAGGAGCTCAGGGCGTTAATAGAGAATCTTGCAAGTTCTAGATGCCTAAAGTCTGCTGAACTGTGTTTATCTTTCTGTTTAAGATCCGCCTGTGGATCCATCTTACAATCCGTTTGTAATATTGATATTACTCTTTATTGGTTTGTAATATTATTATCTTTTGCTTTCGCTGTGCATTAAATTATGTTGTTTGACTATGACGATATCAACTACGTCACGATACTCCTCACCTTTGGCCCACCGGTAATACGTGGAAATATCGGGGTGTGACATTTATACTCCTTGGGAGTATTTAGTGTATTTTTCAAGTTCCTAATATACTACTACATATAATACACATAATATACACTTAGCACAAAATTTGGTGATCACTAAATATATATATTTTTCCTAAAAATATACATACTTAGTATTAATTTTAACTTGAAGAAATCATTATTTCTAAGCTTGAATTTTATACAAAAATTAGGAAACCTTGATAAATATTTCTAGGAGAATTTTTGGGGAATAAGTGACGGGTGGTCCATAGGACAACCCTTAATGATGTTAAAAGACGAATTTATCCTTCACTTAATCGCGTAATTATCTTGAATTAGATGACTACGGTTGCTTATGTTTCAGGTGCGGTTCGGGAGCTAAAAAGGGATAAAACACAGCTTTGGATGGTTTGGAGATGAACGGGTCGTGCGTGGAATAAAAGAAGAAACAAAACATAACATTCAGGGTGTCACCGTAAATTACGGTGGACCTGAAATCTGCCCAGTTCTCCACCGTAACTCAGGAGAGATGCACCGTAAATGTTTGATGTCCACCGTAACTTACGGTGGTACCGTAATTTACGGTGGACGCTGCGAGGAAATACGTAACTACCTCATTTAATCAGTTTTTGGGTGTCTTTTCACATTATCTGATCATTGGACTGTTTCTCTGCAATTTGGGGGCGATTTTGGCTGTTCCTTGTTGGTTCTAAACAATTCTAAACATTTGGTTCTTGTTTTTGATTCATATGAACTTGACTTTGAATGTTATGATGATCAACCAAACAATGTCCGGCTAAATTTGTGGTGATCATCTTAGGTGAAGGTTTCTCTAAACTTTTGTGTGTTTATTCCAGTATTTCTAGAATGATAACTTGTGTTTGCTTGATTATCATGGTGTATGCATAATTGTTTATAGCTGGTTAATTGATATAGCAATTTCTAGTCTTAATCGTACGTTCTTGGTGCCGTTGGCAATCGAGATATCACGGGAAGGGTTAGGGTTGGATATTGATTGATTGATCATCGGGAAACAACCTCGCATTCATATAATCCGAGTACTTTGTTCCCTTTTATCACAACAATTGTTTATGCATGAGTTATGTCTATGTAACTCTTTCTAGTTGGAATTTCGCACAATTGTTAATAGAAACTGAATCCTAAGATGGTCATTGTTCTCCTAATCTGTTTTACAACCAACCTTTGATTTGAAGTTATTTAGTAATTTTAGTTTTTAAACCAAACAATCCCAATTATTGATCTTTACTTTTTGCAATTTAGGTTAATTTTAGTTAAAGTGCAAAGCTATAAAATCAGCAAATTTTCCACATACTCCCTGAGTTTGATACCCGTTTACCACTATCTATAGTTGTTATTTGGATTAAATTTGATTATGACCACGACATCACGTCAAATTTTGGCGCCGTTGCGGGGGAGTTGTGCGCAACGTGTGCCAGTTTGTTAGTTTTGCTTTGTTATTTTCGGCTTTACACTGGTGTGTTTAGTGTGCAGGTTCTACAGGTGCATGCATACTAGAGGCTCTCACAAGTCGTCACCGTTGTCATTTGATCCGGAGATTGAAAGAACACTAAGGCAAAACAGAGTTTTACTAAGAGAAAACAGAATCATTGGTTCACCTAGTTCACCCATCACACCACGAAACATCATGCAAGAATCTCAAATACCACCCACAACGGGTCAAACAACCTCATCATTCATACCTACCTCCACACAACCATCACCAAACACCACTATACCTAACACCACTACAATTCCTACTCCACCTCATGATACTACACCATCCAACACTACACAACCGATTACTACTCAAGTTGAACCCAGTTTGACCTTTAGCCCATCTTCCACCATTCTACCATTATCACATTTTCCCCCAAATACGGGTCAATCATCCTCTAATTACCCAATACCACCCAATTCAACCATTGTCCATGCTACTTCAACAACTAGACCATCGAACCAATCAGGTTTCCATTACTCCACTCTTCCCTTTGGGCAATCTTCAGGTATTCAAGGGGATGGATATGATGATGGCTATGAAGAGGAGTTTAGAGGGTATGAAGAGGAAGGTTTCTATTATGGGGGCGACGGAGGATACTTGGGACCTCAAGGAGGAGCGGGTCAACAAAGTCAACCGATCCAACAATTTCAAGATACGAGTAGATTACCGGTTGGGGTGCAACATGTTAGACCACAAGGGCCGCAATTGCAACGCCCTACACCGCTACAACAAGTGCGTCCTCAAAATACACAACCGCAATATCAAAGACCGATTCAACAACCGCAAATGCCACAATACCATTTTCAACCGCCCTTTGCACCTCAAGGGCCTATGCAAATGGGTCAACCAAGAGCACCATTGGGTGCCCCTCAAAGACATCATCGGGAGGTTGTACGGGGAATTGAAGCTCACTTCCGGCCTATTATCACTAACAATCCTTCGCCGGTAGTGATTCCTCATCATGCGGATGGAAGAACTTTTGAAGTAAGAACAACCGCTCTCCAAAGTCTACCAAAATTCAAAGGGTTAGCAACGGAAGAACCCTATTTTCATTTGGAGACATATGATTCTATTTGCAATACCATTGGAGGTCAAGGTTTTTCTTCGGATGATGTCAAGTTGGTCCTTTTTCCAATTTTCCCTAGAAGATAAAGCAAAGAGATGGTTTCACACTCTACCCTCCGCATCGATCTTTACATGGGCCGATATGCAACAAATATTCTTAGATGAATATTACACTTCTCAAAAGACTAATGATGCAAGAAGAGGTTTGAGAAGCTTCCAACAACAATCGGGGGAGATGTTTCATGAAGCCTTCGAGAGGTTTAATATGATGTTATGGAATTGCCCTCATCATGGGATCCAATTATGGGAGTTGTTGAATGCTTTTCACGAGTGGTTGAGTTCGGAGGATGCACGGGATTTAATGTCGATCACCAACGGTACGTTCGGTACCAATTATGAACATGTTGATTGGGCGTTTTTAAAACAAATGGCGGTGAATTCCAAGAGGAAAGCTCAATCTTCAAGAAGGGCAAGGCATGTGATTCAAAGGCCCCAAGTTCATGGAGTAGAGAGTGGCAATGTTCAAACCACGAACCAAGTGTACAACGTGTGCACTATTGCAATGAAATAGGCCACACGGCGGAAGTTTGTGTAGTGGGAGTGGTTGATGAACAAGTAGAAGAGGTGAATGCAATTCAAGGAGGGGGTGGTCGAAATTTCAATATGAACTCCAACACCTATCATCCCGGGTTACGAAACCATCCTAATTTCCACTACGGGAATGCGGCGAACAAAGCTAACCCAAACTTTCAAGGAGCTCAAGGTAACTTTGTACCTCACCAACAATACAATCAAGGCAACTATAGAGGTGGAAACAATTATGGATACCAAGGGCAATTTCAACAAACGAGTCAAAGTGGTTCGAGTCAACCTTCGTCAAGCGGGAATGAAGTCATGGATATGCTTCGGGCTATGCAACAAGATATGCAAAAACGGAATCAACTTGATGAAGTTCGAATGCAAAAGGATGAGGTTCGTGACAAGAGCATCCAATCACTAACAACCCAAATGGGCCAATTAGCAACCGATGTGGCGGAATTGAAGAAAAGCAAGGGTCAACTTCCTAGCGACACCAAGGTAAATCCTTCACATGGTTCGTCACGAGGTAATGTTAATGTTCATCATCTTAGTGTATTGAGAAATGGAAAAGAGTTTAAAGTCAGTTTGTCACCCGAATTGGTTGAGGGGGTAGTTGAGGATGTCACGGGTAATGAAAGTGAAGATGATGAGGTTTCACCAGTTAAATCTAAAGAATCAAATGTTAGCAAACCGGGGTTGGGTGAAAACGAAAAAAATGAAAAAGTTGAGGGTGAACCGAGTCAAGTCCCGTTTCCATCGGCTTTACTTGACCCGGGTAGGAAGAATTTTATTGCATCAAGAGGTCCCCAAAAAGAAGAATTTTGGGACATGTTTAAACAAGTTAAAATTAACCTTCCACTCCTTGATGCAATAAAACAAGTACCCGCCTATGCAAAATTTTTAAAAGAGTTATGTACACAAAAAAGGCAACAAAAGAAGAAAATGCCTAAGCGGGTAGATTTAACCGGGCAAGTGAGTGCAGTTTTAACTGGGGAGCTTCCTCCTAAGCTCCAAGGTCCGGGCACGCCTCTAATCAACATTCAAGTTGGTAATTTTCAAATGGCTAAGGCGTTACTAGATCTTGGAGCTGGGGTTAGCATTTTACCGGGGGGCTTATATGACCAATATGACTTTGGTCCGTTAGCTAGGGTGGAGACAACGGTTGTTTAGCCGATTTGTCTCATAAGTTACCCCGGGGGATGGTTCAAAATGTGATTGTGAAAATTGATGAATTTTATTACCCGGTTGACTTTCTAGTCTTGGACTACTCGTCCACGGACCCAAAACAACAACAAAACGTAATTTTGGGTCGGCCATTTTTTAGCACCGCGCATGCTGTGATCGATTGTAGATTTGGTACAGTCGATATGACTTTTGGGAAGCGAAAAATGCTCTTGAATGTTTTTACTAACAATTCTAATGCTAATGGTGTTGATGAGTGTTTCATGGCAGATTTAGTTGACGGATGCAACCCGCATGAGTATGAGGAGGATGGTATGGATGTTTGCTTGTGTGATTTTTCTGAACAGGTACATGCTTATGCACTCCGGGTTGAAGAGGAAAAACAGGATGCCATGGCTTTGAAGGAAGGTCGACCACCATGGACTCATCAATTTGAAGGTTTACCGGCGGAAATAAATTCAGGTACTAAACCATCGTTAGAGGAACCGCCGAAGTTGGAACTTAAAGACTTGCCGAGCCACTTGAAGTATGCTTTCTTAGGGGATAATGACACTCTACCGGTCATTATTGCCTCTAATTTAGAGTTGGTGCAAGAGCAAGCATTGTTGGAAGTTTTGAAAGAAAATAAGGGAGCTATTGGATGGACGATTGCCGATCTCAAAGGAATTAGTCCATCAATCGTCATGCACAAGATTATTACCACCGAAGATGCAAAACCAACACGAGAAGCTCAAAGGCGATTGAATCCGAACCTAAGGGAGGTAGTAAAAAAAGAGGTAATCAAATGGTTGGACGCGGGAATCATTTATCCGATTTCGGATAGTGCTTGGGTGAGTCCTACCCAAGTTGTGCCTAAGAAGGCCGGCATTCAAATAGTCAATGACGAAAGTGGTGAACAAATTGCCACCCGACCGGTCACCGGGTGGCGTGTATGTATTGACTACCGAAAATTGAATGCCGCCACTTCTAAGGACCATTTCCCGCTACCTTTCATTGACCAAATTATTGAAAACTTATTGGGTCAAAAATATTACTGCTTTTTGGACGGGTATTCGGGTTACAATCAAATAGCAATACACCCGGATGACCAACACAAGACCACCTTCACTTGTCCATATGGCACCTTTGCCTTTCGGCGAATGCCATTTGGCTTGTGCAATGCACCGGCAACTTTCCAACGATGTATGATGAGTATCTTCTCGGACATGGTTGGAGAGTCTCTTGAAGTGTTTATGGATGACTTCTCCATTTTTGGCACTAGTTTCGAATCTTGTCTCAACGAATTACAAAAAGTTTTAAAAAGATGCGTTGAGAAAAATTTAGTGCTTAGTTGGGAGAAAAGTCACTTTATGGTGCAAGAGGGCATTGTGTTGGGTCACGTCATTTCGGAAAGGGGAATGGAGGTGGATAAGGCAAAAATACGGGTAATAGCATCTTTGCCACCTCCGAAAAATGTTAAGGGTGTAAGGTCATTTTTGGGACATGCGGGTTTCTATAGACGTTTCATAAAAGGTTTTAGTGTTATCACCAAACCTTTATGCAACTTGTTGTTAAAAGATGTCCCATTTGATTTTACTAATGAATGTATGCAAGCTTTCACTAGTTTGAAGGAACATTTAGTCAAAGCTCCTATCTTGCAACCACCGGATTGGTCAAAGCCGTTCGAGATAATGTGTGATGCAAGCGAAACTACTATTGGTGCAGTTTTGGGTCAACGGGTTGACAAGAAGCCGGTAGTGATTTATTACGCAAGCAAGACTTTATCTGAAGCGCAAGTGAATTACACCACAACAGAAAAGGAGTTATTAGCGGTGGTGTATGCCTAGGATAAGTTTCGTGCATATATTTGGGGGAGCAAGGTGGTGGTTTATTCGGATCATAGTGCGGTCCGATATTTGATGGAGAAAAAGGACGCGAAGCCCCGTTTAATTCGGTGGGTATTATTGTTGCAAGAGTTTGACTTGGAAATTCGAGACAAAAAGGGAAGTGAGAATGTAGTGGCGGATCACTTGTCTAGGATTCCGGTTGAAGGAATTGACAATGTTAGTGAAATAAATGAAAGTTTTCCCGACGAGCAACTCTTAGCCGTTTCCACTTTTGTTGCACCGTGGTATGCTCATTACGTAAATTACTTAGCCACGGGTGCCATCCCAAGTCATTGGACCAAGAAGCGTTATGGTCCAAGTGAAGCAATACATTTGGGATGAACCGGATCTTTCCAAGATCGGGCCGGATCAAGTTATTAGGAGGTGTGTGCCTGAAACGGAGGTGATGGAAATTTTGACTCATGCTCATTCATCCGCATGTGGAGGTCACTTTAGTGGGCATAAAATGGGTTACCGGGTTCTCTCATGTGGGTTTTATTGGCCCACGATTTTCAAGGATGCATGTGAGTTCGCTAGGAATTGTATAAATTGTCAAAAGATGGGAAGCATATCGAAGAGGGATGAGATGCCATTACAACCAATCTTGGTTGTTGAAATATTTGATGTATGGGGTATTGACTTTATGGGTCCCTTCCCGAATTCGAATGGCTTTCTATATATTTTGGTAGCTGTGGATTACGTCTCGAAGTGGATTGAAGCTATTGCAACACGAACAAACGACCATTCGGTTGTTTGTAAATTTGTTCAATCCAACATCTTCTCTCGTTTTGGCATCCCGCGTGTTATTATAAGCGATGGTGGTTCGCATTTCAAGAACTTCAATTTTGGGAAATTGTTGAAGAGATATAGCGTGAATCACCGGATTGCCACACCTTACCATCCGCAAACGAGTGGACAAGTCGAAGTGTCCAACCGTCAAATCAAAGAAATTCTCATGAAGACGGTTAGAACGGATAGGAAGGATTGGTCAAGCAAATTGGATGATGCATTGTGGGCGTACCGAACGGCCTACAAGACTCCAATTGGCACAACCCCGTATCGGATGGTTTATGGAAAGGGTTGTCATTTTCCAATGGAGTTAGCGCATCGGGCACATTGGGCAATCAAGACTGTGAATGCGGATTATGATGAAGCGGGGAAGATGAGAAAGTTGCAATTAAGCGAGATCGAAGAGATTAGAGATGAGGCGTATGAGTGTGCATCGGCTTACAAAGACAAGCTCAAGAAGGTGCACAATGCAAAATTGAGGAAGAAATCCTTTGAAGTGGGTCAAAAGGTTTGGTTGTACAATTCGAGACTCAAGATGTTTGCGGGCAAGCTTAAAAGCAAATGGATGGGCCCGTATGTCATTCGGCGAGTTGGGAGGTTTGGAGATGTAGATATCCAAGATGAGCAAACACTGAAACAACAAACGGTGAACGGTCACCGATTAAAGCCATACTTGGAGGGGAACGACATCAACGACTTGGAGCTTGATAAAGCAGGCTACATCTTACGCCCGGTCGACGATGAGCAACCATGAGAGGCCCAGGTTTGGTAGTGTAAATAGTTAGCATTTCATTTTGTTTGTTTTGTATAGTTTGCATATTTACCGTACTCGCTTGAAGCTTGTGTTTGAAACAAGTGTGGGGAGATTCGTGTTGCGAATGGCTCTAACATTGTGTTGAGGACAACACGGGACTTTCGAGGGGGTAGGGTAATTTTTAAATGTTTTTGACAAATTTTAAAAACACAAAAAAAAATGAAAAAAAATATAAAAAAATGTACCTAAAAATTGCAATTTCCAGCGAACCAAAGATGCCCAGGTGCCACCGTAATTTACGGCGGCACCGTAATTTACGGTGGCACCGTAATTTACGGTGGACAGTGAAATTTGTTGGGCTTTACGGCAGGATCTTACTGAGTTACGGTAGGAAAATCTTGCCAGCATCCACCGTAATTTACGGTGGACCTGGCGAGTAAATGGGTCGTTCTGGTTCCTGCAGTTACATAAAAAAAATAATAATAATAAAGCAATCTGGTCACGTGAACTCTTCCCCATCCACACAATTTCCCTTCACTCATCTCCTCCAAACATTCTCATCTATCACTTTCTATTGCCCCACCAAATCTAAGAACTCCATAGCCTCCTTCAACCTCCAATTCTTCATATCTCTTTCAATTCTTGGCCAAATCAAGTGAAATTTAGGTCTAACTTGACTAATTTCTCACGAACTTGCTGATTATGAGAAGAGATTTGCGAAAAAAAACAAAGTTTTTAGGTCCGAATCACAAACCCTAGTGACGAAAATTTTGGGGGTTTTTGAAGTTTTTGTTTCACTTGTGTTCTTGCATCTTCAAACAAAGGTATGGAAGTTTGTTTGTTGTATTTTGATGATGCATTGTGAAGATTGGGGTTATTTTTTATATTTGTTCATACCCACTTGCTTGTTCTTAGAATTTGTCATAAAATTGTTACTTGAACATTGTTATGAGTTGTAGATGTAGGATTGATGGTAAAGTAGTGAACTTTTTGGGAATTTCTACATTGTAGAGACACCATGCCCAATTTTTGGAAAAAGATTTATAAAAGTTTTTGTTCACTAGCATCTACAACCATAGTAACAAGCAAGTGTGGGGATATTTTGGTGAAAAGGGTCTAATTTATTGTCTTTGGTTGTGTTGTTTGCTTTAATGTGTGTAGAAAATGGTCAAGACTAAGGAAAGAGCTGGAGCAAGTTCGTCTTCTTCATCTAAAGATAAGGGCAAGCAACTGGAACAACAACCGAGAAAGAGGCAATATTTGGGTCGAGTTGATGAGAGTGAAAGCGAGGAAGAAATGGAGTTGGACCCGGCGGAAAAGCCAAAATGGGAGTCGGGTTCATTGGAAGACCAACCAGAGCATTGGCAACCGACACTCTTCCACGACAGTATGAATCGATTGAAAAACAGAGCTGCCGCATTTATTTGCGAGAGAGAAGTTCGTGAAGTGGAATTTAGTCCGTTTGGTGTGTTTGCCAAATTCCGCGCTTTAGGATGGGAGGGGGAACTTAGTTGTTATGACAAGGATAGCAAGAACTTGTGTTGGTGCATTCATCTGTCGTCTTCGTCTTATGTCGAGTCTCGGGTTCGTTGCGGATCTAAACAAGCATGACATCACAAGTGACATCACATAGGTGACATCACAAGTGACATCATGGAATAGGAATTTGGATGTTGACCGTTTGAAGATAAGATGACCGTTTGAGTTTGTACATAGCATGACCGTTTGAATGTGTGTTGTCCATTTGAAAGTGTCATGACCGTTTGAAGAGTGGTGTGTCACCTTCACATATTCACATATTCAATTTAAACGACCCACACATTCACATATTCAATTTGTTTAAACTGATTGTTTGTTTGTTTGTTTCAGGTATATTTTTGAAAGGTGATCTTGCTTGGACTTGATATTTCGCTTAACGGGACTGTCTTGATAAACGTGTTTCCGTATCATGGATATCAATTTCTTTAAAATGACTAGTGAAACAATTAATAGAATAAATGTATTGGAGAAAGAGTTTGACTTGTTTTCAGGTTGTCCAGGAGAAAGTACAAAGAGTATAATTGAGAGGTATAGCCATCTTGTTCGCTCAATGTCTGAGAAGGGTATTAAGAAAAGTTCAAATGAATGGGTTGAGAAATTAGCCAATGCCTTACCTCAACAAGAGTGGAGTACATTTCTTTTGAATTTAAAAATAACTGGAGAATACTCTGATTTGGCAATTGGTCAATTCATTAAGAAACTTGAAGAACAGATGGAGAGGAATGCTGAGAAGAAGAAAAGTCAAAGTGGAAAATCAATATTAAAGAAGAGCAAGAGTAAAGGTATTCAAGTGGAAGAGGAACAGACTGAAGAGATTTTAGCTTTGAAAGATGAGAAAAAGCTGATAAGAAACAGATTTTTGATTTGCAGGAAAATTGTGAGAGGTTGAAATCTGAAAATGACAAACTGTTAGGTGATTTGAACAGTTTGACATTGAAAAACAAGATTTTGAAAGAAAAAGAAAAAGAATTTGAAAATGAAAAATTAAAATTTGAAAAAGATTTTCAAAGTCAAATGAAGATTTTAGAAGATGAGAAATCTGCTATTTTTAAAAATAATCTTGAAAAACAGATTGAAATAAACTCTCATCTTCAGAAAATCATTCGACTTGAAAATGAAGCTGAAAAAGCTCGGATTAAAATCAAAGAGCTTGAAGAGAAATTGAAAGGTTTTGAGACTTCGTCATCAACACCAGATTATCCCTGTCCAAAACCGATCAATTCAGTTCCAATAAGTGACAATGTCACAAACTTTGATAAATGTCAAAGTTGAAGATTGTGATGAGAAAACTGATGATGATGAGAAAAAGAAAACATTTTTGAAATTAAAAGAAATGTTTAAAGAAACTGTTCTACATTCTACTGAAAAAGGTGAATGCTCAACGCAAAAACCTGTAAAGAAGAATGTGGAACAAAAACAAAAGGATAAAAAACCGAAAAATCTTCAAAAAGAAAATAAAAGCTCATCAGTTCAATCATCCAATCGTGATAAAAAATCAAAAAAAATGGAAAATCAAAACTCAAAAATTGTAGGTAATAAGTGGTGCAGGTTGGACCACAGTGCTCAAAAGCCAAATCCAGCAAACATGAGGAAGGAATATCACCAAGCCAAACAGTGCTATGATCTGAATGTTTGGACTGAAAATGGTGATTGGTACGATAACAGAGTGTGTTACCGATGTGGCTATCAAGGACACATTGCTGTTAACTGCTAGAGTAGAAGGTTTGAGTCAAGGAGATGCTTTAACTGCAACATCATTGGCCATATTGCTAGAGATTGCTCAATGAGAAGATCGAGGGCTGAATCTCAGAAGCAGGTGATGAAACCAGTCAATGTCAAGCCCAAAGAACAGAAGGTTCAAGAACCTAAAGTTAAACAAAAGAAAGTAAAGCTTTCACAGGGGCAAAAAGACAGACTGAGGAAGAAGAGGAAGAAAGCAAGAGAGTATCTAAAAAGGATTTTGTCCTCGGGTTCATTTGGTAAAAATAAGAGTTCTGATGAATCGACTTCCTCGATTGCAAAATCAAGCAAAACGCATTCATCATATACAAATCTGAGGATGAAAGAAGAAAAGAAAAAGAAGAAAATGGTCGGCGATGAATCTGACATGTTAAAGTCAGACAAGCCACCTTCAGGCGATGAATCTGACAGATCAAAGTCAGACAAGCCATGTGCAGGCAATGATTCTGGTACGGTAAAGCCAGAAGAGCCGGTAGTTGAGGTAAAAACTGAGAATTCAGGTTTAACAATGGATGATGCAAATTTTCCACCATTGTTGAACAAGAATTCAAAATCACCCAAGGACCGTCAGGCTTGGGTGAATCTGTTTAAATGAAAAACCTGACTTGCCGGAGCTCCCAGGTTGGTAAGAGTGGAGCAGGAATCGGCACATTTCTTGAGAAATTCACGAAAGTGATTTCGACTTAAAAATGGTAAATCAGGGACATTAAGTTGTACTTGATTTTCTACAAGTGATGTTTGTGGATTGATCTTAAAAATGTTAGTTTTTACAAGTGATTGAAGAAAACAAAGTGATGAAAGATCCCCGAATTTGTGAAAAGACACACAAAACTTATTTTCCGGAAAAACCATTTTGATTAAAACAAACTTAAGTGTTTTGAAATCACTATGGGAAAATAGTTTGTTGTCAGGGGGAGTTTTGATTGTTCAAGCCAAGTGAATGGATCATCATGTTGTCAAGTTTCTTGTACAGCTTATTTTCAAATTTTTCCAGAAAATCAAAATTGAGACATATTTTGATTTTAGGGGGAGTAAAAATTTTAAAAAAATTAGAAAATTTGAAAATGTCAAAAACATTGAAAAATTCAAAATGAGTTTTGTTGTAACAAGAGGAAATGATAGTAGATCAGTTAGACTGTCACAGCATGCTAAAGAAATGGAGAGATAAAATGTGATAAACGATCTCACTAAAGATGTGACGATAGGCTCAGCTAGATTAGTAGATTTGCGATAACGATACAAACCTAAATGAAAAAGCCTAGTTCTAGTGGGAAACATGGTCGAAAGCATAGTACTTAGTTTTGTCCTTCTTGACTGTGTGCCTACTCAGTAATCGCTGATTGTCGAAAGACATAAAACTGGTTAAGTTTGTGAACTTTCACAACTTTGCTAAAAAATCACTGTGATTGTGCATTTCATTTTGCAAAGATTTAAACTTGTTTTATTTCTTTATTTTGTTTAAGCATCGGACATCCTCTGCGTATACGTGAGTATCGACCTGGATGTTGTTGCCTAAACGTTCTGCTTTATTTTTTTTGGTGTTTCATTTAAGCTTTGGACCTCCTCTGCGTATACGGGAGTATCGACCTGGTGGTTAAAGCCTAAACAAATTCAACTTATTTTTATTTTCTTATTTTGTTTAAACATTGGACTTTCTCTGCGTATACGGAAGTATCGACCTGATTGTTAGTGTTTAAACATTCTGCTTTGTTTTTCGCATAAATCACAGTTGATAAAAGTTTAAAGGTATTACTTGAGTCAGTGTATTGCATGATGAGGGGATATGCTGAGATCGTGGGGTGACGGGTGGTCCGTAGGACAACCCTTAAATGAGCTAAATACGTGCATATCCCATATTTTTGGCGGTTATGTATTTCGAATGTGATAACTACGAGTGTTCGTGTGTTTTACAGGTAAATCGCGTAATTCGGTTAAATTGGAGGGTCTTGACTTTTGATCAACATAATCATCATACATCTGATACACACATGTGAAGATTGGCAGCAATTCAACACACAATTAAAAATTCATCATCATCATCTCATCGACACAAGGGAATAATACACGTGTGGAGGGCCCACCCTAATGATGATTCACGTGAACAAGAGGAATGGTTTTGAGGTTTTTTGGTCTTTGGGGGCGGCACATGCTGGAAGGAAAGAGGCTGCTCAATGGGCCGACATATGCACATGGGCTTTGACGGCAAAGAGGTTGTCACCGTAAATTACGCTCTCACCGTAATTTACGGTGGACTTGAATTGGACCACTTTCTCATCGTAAATCAGAAGAATTGAACCGTAACAATATTATGTCCACCGTAATTTACGGTGGAGCCGTAAATTACGGTGGTGTCTGCGGAAATTGTGTAACTGCCACATTAAGTTGGTTTTTATTGTGTCTTTTCAAGTATTCTCATCATTGGACGGTTATTGGAGACACTAGGGGCGAATTTTGGCTGTCTTGCTTGGTTTGGAACAATTTCTAACATTCGGTTGGTGTTTATGATTCCTATGAACATTAGATTTGTTAGTATGATGATTCACCAAACTATGTCCGGCTAAACTTTTCGGTGATCATCTTAGGTGAAGGTTTCTATTGAACTTTTGTGTGTTTATTTCCGAATTTCTAGAATGATAACTTGCGTTGCTTGAATATCATGGTGTATGTTTAATTGCTTGTAACTTGTTAATCGATATTGCAATTTCTAGTCTTAATCGTACGTTCTTGGTGCCGTTGGCAATCGAGATATCACGGGAAGGGTTAGGGTTGGTTATTGATTAATTGGTCATCGGGAAACAACCTCGCGTTTATATAATCCGAGTACTTTGTTCCCTTTTATCACTTCGATTATGCATGCACGAGTTATGTCTATGTAACTCTTTCTAGTTGGAATTGCACACAATCGTTTAAAGAAACTGGAACCTAGGATGGTCATTGTTCTCTCCTAATCTGTTTTAAAACCTACATTTGATTTGCCATTAGTTATTAATTTAGTTTTCTAAAACAACAATCCAAACCATTGATCTTTATTTTTCTGCAAATTAGGTTAATTGTAGTTAATTGCAAAGCTATAAAATCAACACACTTTCCACATACTCCCTGAGTTCGATACCCTATTGCCGCTATCTATAGTTGTATTTGGGATTAAATTTGCGTGACCCACGACAATCACGTTAAATTTTGGCGCCGTTGCCGGGGAGTAGTGCGCAACGTGTGTCAGTTTGTTAGTTTTGTTTTGTTATTTTCGGGTTTACACTGGTGTGTTTAGTGTGCAGGTTCTACAGGTGCATGCATACTAGTGGCTCTCACAAAGCTTCACCATTGTCATTTGATCCGGAAATCGAAAGAACACTAAGGCAAAACCGAGTTTTACTACGCGAAAACAGAATCATTGGTTCACCCACTTCACCCATTACACCAAGAAACATCATGGACGAAACACTAGTACCACCCACAACGGGTCAAACGACCTCATCATTCATTCCTACATCCACACAACCTTCACCAAATACCACCATGCCTATTTCCACTACCGAATTTACTTCACCACATGGAGTTACATCAACCAACACCACATCACCTATTACTACCCAAGTCGAACCTACTCTCACCTATAGCCCTTCCGCAACAATTCCACCACTTTCACACTTCTTTCCTCCAACTACGGGTCAATCATCTTCTACTCACTCATTACCACAAAGCTCAACCGTTATTCATACTACCTCTACATATAGACCACCAAACCAACCGGGTTTTCAATACTCATCTTTTCCATTTGGTCAATCTTCGGGTATAGGAGGAGATGGATATTATGAAGGGTATGAAGAAGAGTTTGAGGGATACGAAGAAGATGGATTTTATTATGGGGGTGATGGAGGTAATTTGGTACCTCAAGGAGGAGCGGGTCAACAAAGTCAACCGTTACAACAACTTCAAGATATGGGTAGACTACCTGTTGGGGTACAACATGTTCAACCACAAGGGGTACAAGTGCAACGTCCTACGCCTTTGCAACAACTTCGTCCACAAAATATTCAACCACAATTTCCAAGGCCAATTCAACACCCACCGATGCCGCAACAACAATTTCAACAACCATTGGCACCACAAGGGCGTATGCCGAGACCAATGGGTCCTATGTGTCCAAGGGGTCGTGTGGGTGTACCAAGAAGGCATCTTAGAGATCATGCAAGAGGTATTGAAGCGCATTTCAGGCCAGTGATTACTCATAATCCGTCACCGGTAGTTATTCCTCATAATGATCAAGGGAGGACATTCGAAGTGCGAACCAACTCGTTACAAAGTTTACCAAAATACAAAGGGTTGGCAACGGAGGAGCCTTACTTTCATTTAGAGGCTTATGACTCGATTTGCAACACTCTTGGGAGTCAAGGGTTCTCGGCTGATGACATCAAATTGGTATTATTCCAATTTTCTTTGGAAGATAAGGCGAAGAAATGGTTCTACACGTTACCTTCGGCATCCATATATACATGGGGGGAGATGCAACAAACTTTCTTGGATGAGTTTTACACCGCCCAAAAGACCAACGATGCAAGAAAGGGGTTGAGAAGCTTCCAACAACAACATGGTGAGATGTTTCATGAGGCATTCGAGCGCTTAAACATGATGATTAAAAATTGTCCACACCATGGGATTGAGCTTTGGGAGTTGATGAACGCCTTCCACGAGGGGTTGAGTGCCGAGGATGCACGTGATCTAATGTCCATCACAAATGGGACTTTTGGCACAAATTATGAAGATGGGGATTGGGAGTTCTTGGAACAAATGGCCATTACCTCAAAGAGAAAAGCTCAAGCATCAAGGAGAGCACGACCGGCAGTCACGAGATCGCAAGTTCATGCAGTTGATGATGGTAATGTTCAAACTACTAATCAAATTTATGATGTGTGTGCTTTGTGTAATGAAATAGGTCATGCGGCTGAAAATTGCCAAGGAATGGTGGAAGGGCAATATGAAGAGGTGAATGTTGTGCAAGGACAAGGAGGGGGTGATAGGAATTACAACAACATGAATTCCAACACCTATCATCCGGGTTTGAGGAACCACCCAAATTTTCGTTATGGAAATCCGTCGAACCAAGCTAACCCAAACTTTCAAGGAACTCAAGGTAACTTTGCACCTCGTCAACAATACAATCAAGGGAATTATCAGGGTGGAAGCAACTATGGTTATCAAGGGCAATTTCAACAAACGGGTCAAAGCTCTTCGGGTGGAAATGAGATGATGGAGATGTTGAAGGCGATGCAAAGTGAAATGCAACGAATGAATCAACGTGATGAGGTTCGGATGCAAAAGGACGAGGTTCGTGACAAAAGCATCCAATCGTTGACCACTCAAATGGGTCAACTTGCAAGTGACGTGGCGATGTTAAAGAAAGCAAAAGGCCAGCTACCGAGTGATACGGTGCCAAATCCCAAGAACACAAAAAGCATTAACATCAATGTGGTAAGCACCGTTCCAAATACTGAATTTAATGAAACATTGCTAACTTCTTCGTATCAAGTGAATGCAGGTTTGGAAAAAGATGCCGAAGTCGAGAATGATAAAGAGTATGATGCGCCAATCGTGCCTATCCGTGTGGGAAAATTAAAAATCCCTCACGCATTGTTGGACTACGGGGCAAGCATGAGTGTGCTACCAAGCGATCTATACGACATGTACGACTTTGGTCCGCTTGAAGGTATAGACACCATGGTGAGCTTGGCGGATGGAAGTTGGAGGCGTCCACGGGGAATGGTTAGGAATGTTAAGATTCAGTTGGGAGAGTTTGAATACCCGGTGGATTTCCTAGTTTTGGACTATGCTTCTACCAATATGGCATCACAACAAAGGGTAATTTTAGGTCGACCGTTTCTATACACAGCAAATGCTCAAATTAATTGTAGAGACGAGATTATTACCATGACCAAAAAGAACCGTAGGTTGTATTTTGATGTTCAAACTAGAGGGATTAGTTATGAGTCCATTGAGAGGAAGGGTGGTGAGTCTAGTGATTGTATGAAAAATGTGTTACCACGAATGAGAAAAAAGCACCCACCGGACCGTGAAGAAACATATATGGGTGCGAGCAAGAGTGTATTTGATTACCCACCGAGTCAAAACAAGATAGATTTATTTTGTACAATGGCACAAGGAAGTGATGGAGATGGCAGGAACCGATTCTTTGAGCCACCATAAATGGGGGTGGCTCGGTCTGGCTGAAGACTCAAAACTTAGCGCTGCTCGGGAGGCAACCCGAGGTTTTTCACTGATCTTGTTATTTCTTTAGTTTTTTTTCTATGTTTCAGGGCCATGGCGACATTCAAGTGTGGGGAAGATGTACGGATATTTGGGTGAAGGTAGTGATAGGAAGTCGGATTATCTACAACATCTGTTGTGGAAAACTTCACCAGGTCAATGTACTCTTTCCTTAGTCTTGTTGTGTTCTTTAGCTTTGAAATATTGGTAGTTAGCTTGTTTGGTGGTGTTATGTTTTAAAAAAAATATATTAAAAAAAATATATATATAAAATGAAAAGTACAAAAAGAAATTTGGGGTTTGAGAATTTAAGCAAAGGTTGATGTTGTGGGTTAAAAGCGATCCTTCCCTCAAAGCCATACATTGGGACAATGTATCTCAAGTGTGGGGATGGGGGAAATTTTTGGGAGTTTTAAAAATTTTGTAAATCCGAGCGAAAATTGTTAAAATTTGAAAACTTGATATTATACCATTTGACACACCGACACCCATTCCTAGTCTTTTCTTGGTGAGGATTTGAGCCACACATGATTGTTATTGATATTTCATTGTTTGAGTGGCGGTGTGTGTTGTGTGTTAATAGAACTTGTGTGTGAATACTTGTTAAATCCTAGAGTTAGCATGCTTTTGGAAATGATAGGGGACTTTTAGGTAACCTCGTCTAGAAGTGTGAGAGTGTGGGATAGGTGGGTTGGACCTCATACGTTACATATATGAGCTTGGTATTGTGAGGGGTGGGGGTTTGGTCCTTAGAAAGACATGTTGAGCCTTAGACTATTTGATTGTGACCCGAGCCTACTTCCTACAAAAATTTTACCTTTTGAGATGACCCGGTTTAGGAGATTTAGTTTGTAGTATTGATGTTCTTGTATATATTGTTGAGTTTGATGTGTTATGAAAAAAAAATGATGAAAAAGAAAAAAAAAGAGAAAGAGAAAAATATGAAAAAAAAAGTATTTAGTTGCAATAGTAGTTGAGAATGTTGAAGAAGTTGTGTATATATTTGATGGTTGCTTTGTTTAGTGGTAGAAATAAAAACCGGGTCAAATCAATTAGCTCTCGCATATATATTCCACCAATTTCCTACCTTTGCACCTAGCCCCGTTACAACCCGTAAGTCCTTTTGATTCATAAGCATGCTAAATACTCAATAGGAGGAGACTTGATTTGTATACAAGCTTATTGTCGCACACACACACACGCATTGAGTGGTTTAGCATTATGCTAATAATTCTTGTCACCGAGAGTTCTTGTGAGTGGTGTGTCTTGTGGTATGATTGAAGGTTAGTAGAAGGACGATATATTTTAGCTTGGTTTGCATGTTTGATCGCTTTGGTGTTGAAATAGTTTTTGAATGGGTTGCTTGGGACAAGCAACGGGTAAGTGTGGGGATGTGACGGGTGGTCCGTAGGACAACCCTTAAATGAGCTAAATACGTGCATATCCCATATTTTAGGCGGTTATGTATTTCGGATGTGATAACTACGAGTGTTCGTGTGTTTTACAGGTAAATCGCGTAATTCGGTTAAATTGGAGGGTCTTGACTTTTGATCAACATAATCATCATACATCTGATACACACATGTGAAGATTGGCAGCAATTCAACACACAATTAAAAATTCATCATCATCATCGAAAGCAACATAAGGAATTTTTTTATATAATTCACGAAAACATGTGGAATTGGTGGATGATTATTGTTGCACTTTTGAGACATCTTATTTTGGGAATTGTTTTCAACACTATCATCATCACATCAATGCAGAGATTGGCAGCCATATTCACGTGAATACACATGACATAGGAACAAGATTGGTGGCTGTTAGTTGGACTTCTTTGGCCTATATCACATGAACTTGTAAAAGAAAGTTAACAACACACACTAAGCTTTGGGGCAGCTTTCAATCACATGGGGTCCATCATCAATTGATTAAAGGAGGAACACAATTTAGAAGATATGGATTGGACTATTTTGGCGGCACATCTAGGAACATTATCATACATCACGTGGACTTCACATCTTGGGCTGACAACACATGTGGCGGCTGGCTTGTTTGAGTAGCACATGGGCCGCTGACTTGGGCTTGTGGATTAGTGGACCCTTTGGATTGGGCCGCCACACAAATTGAAGATTAACAATATCATTATCATCTAGTGGCGGTTGGGAGGACTTTTTGGGGCTTTCACTCTTGGACGGCATATGTATTTGAGGGTGCACGTGAGTTATTTTGACTTGATAATCAAACATCATCATCATCTCATCGACACAAGGGAATAATACACGTGTGGAGGGCCCACCCTAATGATGATTCACGTGAACAAGAGGAATGGTTTTGAGGTTTTTTGGTCTTTGGGGGCGGCACATGCTGGAAGGAAAGAGGCTGCTCAATGGGCCGACATATGCACATGGGCTTTGACGGCAAAGAGGTTGTCACCGTAAATTACGCTCTCACCGTAATTTACGGTGGACTTGAATTGGACCACTTTCTCACCGTAAATCAGAAGAATTGAACCGTAACAATATTATGTCCACCGTAATTTACGGTGGAGCCGTAAATTACGGTGGTGTCTGCGGAAATTGTGTAACTGCCACATTAAGTTGGTTTTTATTGTGTCTTTTCAAGTATTCTCATCATTGGACGGTTATTGGAGACACTAGGGGCGAATTTTGGCTGTCTTGCTTGGTTTGGAACAATTTCTAACATTCGGTTGGTGTTTATGATTCCTATGAACATTAGATTTGTTAGTATGATGATTCACCAAACTATGTCCGGCTAAACTTTTCGGTGATCATCTTAGGTGAAGGTTTCTATTGAACTTTTGTGTGTTTATTTCCGAATTTCTAGAATGATAACTTGCGTTGCTTGAATATCATGGTGTATGTTTAATTGCTTGTAACTTGTTAATCGATATTGCAATTTCTAGTCTTAATCGTACGTTCTTGGTGCCGTTGGCAATCGAGATATCACGGGAAGGGTTAGGGTTGGTTATTGATTAATTGGTCATCGGGAAACAACCTCGCGTTTATATAATCCGAGTACTTTGTTCCCTTTTATCACTTCGATTATGCATGCACGAGTTATGTCTATGTAACTCTTTCTAGTTGTAATTGCACACAATCGTTTAAAGAAACTGGAACCTAGGATGGTCATTGTTCTCTCCTAATCTGTTTTAAAACCTACATTTGATTTGCCATTAGTTATTAATTTAGTTTTCTAAAACAACAATCCAAACCATTGATCTTTATTTTTCTGCAAATTAGGTTAATTGTAGTTAATTGCAAAGCTATAAAATCAACACACTTTGCACATACTCCCTGAGTTCGATACCCTATTGCCGCTATCTATAGTTGTATTTGGGATTAAATTTGCGTGACCCACGACAATCACGTCATGGGGTCCATAAGAACTTAGTGCTATCTTAATATACCTTAAAGTATCGGTAAGCAGATTGAAAGTTTTTAGATTGAGCTTAAGAGGACAAATATATCGTCAATCTACGTGAATCGTTTAGAACTGAAAATGTTTAAAGCTTAACGGTGCTAGTGATTGGTCACATAAACTGATATGATCCTCTTACACAAGCTCACAAAAATAGTGTCTGTAAATATTTCTTTACTGCATTTCATTCTATTTCATAAAAAAACCAAAAAGATTTTAGTGTGTTTTAGCATAAATTTTGAAAAATACAAAAAGGTTTTCGACAACTGATGTTGGAAAACTGATATTCAAAATTTCAAGTGCTGAACATGATGAACAGGTTTGGGAGTGTGTGTACTGAATGGAGAAATTTGATTTGAAAAAGAAATGTTTGATTAGTTAATCGAGATCATTAATTTGAACTTGGTGTAACTATTTCTAGTAAAGTTTTTCTTATTGATTTAAGTAAAAACTTATGTTTTTGGTGAGAAAATGTGTGCAGGAAATGAGCTGATCAGAGATAAAGCCAGGGATTGATCTCAAGGTGATAGCTAATTCCAGACAGTGATCCCATCATGATGAGATGGGGAGTCTGACGAGGTTAGAGCCAAAGAGAAGATCCTGGTATATGCTAAGAAAGAAAAGAGACTGATAAAGACTGAAGATGCGAAGACTCGACACTTAAGACTCGTCAACATCTGAGGGGGAGTCTGTTGGTGCATTCATCTGTTGTCTTCGTCTTATGTCGAGTCTCGGGTTCGTTGCGGATCTAAACAAGCATGACATCACAAGTGACATCACATAGGTGACATCACAAGTGACATCATGGAATAGGAATTTGGATGTTGACCGTTTGAAGATAAGATGACCGTTTGAGTTTGTACATAGCATGACCGTTTGAATGTGTGTTGTCCATTTGAAAGTGACATGACCGTTTGAAGAGTGGTGTGTCACCTTCAAACGGTCAGAGGTCTCTCCCTATAAATAGCATTCAAACTGTCATCATTTGTAACTTTCTGATTTCCGACACCGAGGTGCTGTCGAGGTGTCTCTGTACTGTAAAGTGTTCAAGATCAATAAACAAGACATTTATTAGTGAATACAAGCTAAACGAAGACCGAATCAATGAATTCCGCCTCTGATTCTGTCTGAGCACTCTTCTGATTAACTCGTTAGGTCGTTTCACGATCCTACAACTTGTTCATAAACGAAATTCAAGAATGGATGGCAACTCTCAAGTGCAACACATACGAAAAGCCATCGCAAATGAAGTTGATAGGTGAAGTGAATGGGATCCCGGTAGAGATGTCATTTGACACGCTAAAGAAATTGGGGAAGTATGACAGTTTACATGCTCGTGAGTACATGATCCCTAGCCTTGATGATTTGTTTCACAAACCGGATAAGCATCCTCGTTGGAATGATATGTTAGCAGCATTGTTTTTGCCCGGTACTTACAGTGGCGTTTTATACCGGAGGAACTTGAAGATAGAAGCGAAGTTGTTGCTAGCAATCTGCATTTTAAATGTCATTCCGCGAAGGGGGGACAAGGAGCAAGTGAGGTACCCGGAAGTACCTGTCCTCTATTCGCTACTTAATGGGTCTCCGCGTTTTCCAATCCGATACTTGATCATGAACCACCTATGGATTTGCCGAAACAAGTTGGGAAGAGATTGTCCCATATTGCCGAATCATCACGGGATTGATGAAGCAACAAAAGGCAATTACGTCAGAAAATAAAGGGACACCAAAAAGGCATCAGCCTTTTACTTTAGACAAGTTGGGGATTGGTTGGACTTACACGCAATCAGAACGGTACCATAAACTCAAGTCGGAGGGGCAGCGATGGAGAGCATTAAAGGTGGGTGCAAGGGATCTTCTACCGGGAGAAGCGGATGAGCCGGAAAGTGATGTGGAGGCTCCGAGTGGTGATGATGATTATGCGGATGAGCCGCATGGTGGTGATAATGTAGACCAAGGGGGCCTAGGTAGAGGTTATGGTGGTGCTTTTTACGATTATACGGAGCGTTCCTATGTGCCGAATTGGGCTTATGATGGCACGATGCAAGAGGTTATCGAAAACCAACATCCTCCGGTACCCATTTTTGAGTCATGGTCGGGTTCGGAGCGGACGTTATTTGATCAACATACAATGATGAGTGCAAGCATGGAGCGGTCTTTGAAACAAAATTTTGATCGCCAAGAGGCGTGGAATCGCACACATGCGTATTCCCATGAATTAGAAATGAATAATCGATACCATGATGATCAAGAAAGAAGATTGCATGCAGATTGGCACGCCGGGCGGCCGGTGGTTGTGGATCCACAACATGTGGATTATGCGTCTCTACCACCTTATGATGGTAGTATTTCGTATCCGACCCCGCCGCTTCATCATTCACAATGGATCGACCCGCGCCAACAAGAAGGAGCTCCGCAACAAGGTGGGAGTAGTAGCGGTTCATTTGCATTTGGAGAATGGAATGACATGATGTCTTCCATTTTTGGGCCTCCGCAGCCTCGCTATTACTAGTCAGGTCGTGTTCCTTCCTTGTATATTTTATGAATACTTGTTAGTTTGTTTTGTTTATGGTCGGGTGGTTGGGTGGTGTTAGTTTGTGATGTTATGTTTGGGTTGGTGCGAGTTGGCGGTGTGATGTTTAAAAAGAAGAAAAAAATATAAAAAAAATCCAAAAAGAAATTTGTGGTTTAAGTGTTGAGCTTTCATTTGGTGTGAAAGAGTTTTTGGCGATCAAGGCCTCCTAAAACCATACATTGGGGTCAATGTATCCCAAGTGTGGGGATGGGGGAAATTTTTGAAGTTTTTGAAAAAAATTTAAATCAAGCGAAACGATGTGAGAATTTGAACGCCCTAGATTAACCCCAATTGATGCACCGGCAACCCTTATTACCCTTTTATTCTTGGTGAGAGTTGAAGCCACACGTGTAAATAAATAATACGTATCTTTGATGAGAGTGGCTATGGGTGGGGGTGCATTAGAACTTGTGCCTTGATATGGTTTGAGTCCTTAGTTAGACATGAATGTGAAAAGGATAAGGGCATCTAGGTAGCCTCGTCTTTAGTGTGTGTGAGTGTGGGATTTGGGGGGTTGGACCTCATAAATTATATATATGAGCATGGTTGCGAGAGGGGCGGGGGTTTGGACATTTAGTTGCCCAATTTTGTGCCTAAAAGCCTATCGTTTGTTTCCCCTAGCTAGTTCCTAAAAATTTACCTAACTTGACCCGGTCTTATAGTGTTAGTGATTGTTTAGTAGTATGTAATTTTATTTGATGTTTTGTTGAAAGTTTATGTTAGCTTTAAAAAAAAAAAGAGAAAAGCAATGAAAAAATGAAAAAAGAAGTGATATTTAGTTATCTTGTATATAGTAGAAAGTTTGGTAGTTGTTTGTTTGTTTCTTTATGTAATAAAAGACCGGGTTAAGTTTCCGCTACTTCATATATATTCCATTTCCTACCCGTACACCTAGCCACGTTACAACCTTGAAAGTCCCTTGGATTTGCATTCATGTTTGACACATTTTAGGAGAAGAATTGATTTAGGTACAAGCCTATAGTTGTGCAACCGCCCGTTAGCCTTTGTGTGTCTAGCTCATATTCCTAGTGCTTACTTGTTACCGAGAGGAGAGACTTAGCGAGGGGGTGCATTATTTTGGGTGTTAAAAAGGGGTTAGTAAAAGGACTACATGTTTATGCTTGGCTTACATTGATCACTTGTTTTGAAAACGGTTTTATGAGTTGCTTGGGACAAGCAACGGTTAAGTGTGGGGATGTGACGGGTGGTCCATAGGACAACCCTTAATGATGTTAAAAGACGAATTTATCCTTCACTTAATCGCGTAATTATCTTGAATTAGATGACTACGGTTGCTTATGTTTCAGGTGCGGTTCGGGAGCTAAAAAGGGATAAAACGCAGCTTTGGACGGTTTGGAGATGAACGGGTCGTGCGTGGAATGAAAGAAGAAACAAAACATAACATTCAGGGTGCCACCGTAAATTACGGTGGCCACCATAATTTAATTTACGGTGGACCTGAAATCTGCCCAGTTCTCCACCGTAACTCAGGAGAGATGCACCGTAAATGTTTGATGTCCACCGTAACTTACGGTGGTACCGTAATTTACGGTGGACGCTGCGAGGAAATACGTAACTGCCTCATTTAATTAGTTTTTGGGTGTCTTTTCACATTATCTGATCATTGGACAGTTTCTCTGCACTTTGGGGGCGATTTTGGCTGTTCCTTGTTGGTTCTAAACAATTCTAAACATTTGGTTCTTGTTTTTGATTCATATAAACTTGACTTTGAATGTTATGATGATCAACCAAACAATGTCCGGCTAAATTTGTGGTGATCATCTTAGGTGAAGGTTTCTCTAAACTTTTGTGTGTTTGTTCCAGTATTTCTAGAATGATAACTTGTGTTTGCTTGATTATCATGGTGTATGCATAATTGTTTGTAGCTGGTTAATTGATATTGCAATTTCTAGTCTTAATCGTACGTTCTTGGTGCCGTTGGCAATCGAGATATCACGGGAAGGGTTAGGGTTGGATATTGATTGATTGATCATCGGGAAACAACCTCGCATTCATATAATCCTAGTACTTTGTTCCCTTTTATCACAACAATTGTTTATGCATGAGTTATGTCTATGTAACTCTTTCTAGTTGGAATTTCGCACAATTGTTAAAAGAAACTGAATCCTAAGATGGTCATTGTTCTCCTAATCTGTTGTAAACCAACCTTTGATTTGAAGTTATTTAGTAATTTTAGTTTTAAAACCAAACAATCCAAATTATTGATCTTTACTTTTTGCAATTTAGGTTAATTTTAGTTAAAGTGCAAAGCTATAAAATCAGCACATTTTCCACATACTCCCTGAGTTCGATACCCATTTACCACTATCTATAGTTGTTATTTGGATTAAATTTGATTGTGACCACGACATCACGTCAATAAGTTTCACCAAAACTTATATTTTTTTCTAAGTGTCAAAATTTTATAAAAAATTTGACATAGTTTCCCCTAAAAATGAAGGTTTCCCATGTTTTCAAAACATATGTTTATTTTCTTTTCATTACCAAAAACAATTTCCAACAATTTTCACAAGTAACATACACTAATTACTTCATGTAAAACATTATGATGAACTTGATTTTTGCTAAAAATGTGTAGTCTTTTAGATCTACACTTTACATACAATGATCTTTCAAATTCAAGTGTTCTTGTAAATTCTAAACAAACTTTTTATGACACTTTAATTTACTAACCAAGCCATCCATGAGTTTTAAGGTTTCAAAGTCTTGAAAATCTTGTTCTAAAACCTTTTTTATGTTCATTAAAAAGATCTTTATGTTTAAAACCATGTTTCATCATGGTTGTGCTCCTCAACAAACTTATAGACCTTCCATGATCCAGCCTCAAATATTATAATTGTTTTGCACAACCAGTCCTCTTTGAAAAATTAGATCGCACAATCCTTTCCTTTTGATTCGGGTCCAACGTATCAACCTTCTTGTCCTTATATACCCCAGATCTCGTACACATGCAATACTTAATATATGTTTCTCCTTTGGCGTTTATCTTTTCAGTCACTTTCCTGACAGAAAAACCACAAGCCGTCGCATACCTAACATATAATGAATAACAATCATCGAGGCTTGTGAATATCATGTCTACTTTTGGCTTTATCTCTTCACTAACGTCTGGAATGATCAATGGTAAAACAGTTTTCGGTCAAAATCTTTCATTCGAAGAAACACCCTCGTCTGAAAAAACACAGTGAGAACGAATTAAGAAAAACGTCATTGTAGGAATATTTAACATAGAAAATGTCTCCTTAAAACAATATTGATGAAAACGCCATTAATTGAATAATAAACAATAGGAATAACTGATGTTACTTTCTTAATAAAATATATTAATGAAAATGCCATAATGAAAATGTCATTAGTTGAATAATAAACAATATGAAGGACTTATATTACTGTCTTCTTAAAACATGTTAATAAAAACGCCATAAGTTGAATAATTAACAAATAGTAAGTACTGATGTTACAAATTAACGCCAATATTCACAACTAATCAGATATACGTAACCAGGTGTAAAACGTCATTGATCATAAACAATAAGCATATATTAGATCCCAAACGACATTTAACATTAATAATGAAAACGCCAAATATTGAATATAGGAAGAACGCCATTGAAACATAAACGCCATTTTCAAATATCACTTTGAAAAAAAAGGCCATTGAAACAAGCATAAAGAACAAAACACCATACCTGTTGCATGATTTGCTGGAACACATATGAAAACGCCATCAAATATTACTTTATAGAACGGAATCCACGTTAGACGATAGATCTCAGAAGCTTAGAGAGGAGGTAACTGCTAATACGAAATTTTTGGAATTTTGTTTGAAACGGAATTATAACGCCATTTATTGAGGTGAACATGGACAATGACAATCGTGCGCCTGCATATCATTTAGCGCCCCCTGCCACGTGTTCGACCAGTATCCGTTCTCACTGTTTTCACACTTCCAACTGTTTTCTCCTTATCTTGTTTATATATATATACGAGAAGGATCCGTTAGGAACCACCCTTTATTGCGAGAACCGCGAAAACCAATGTGAAAACAACAAAAAATACTTAAAAATAACTAAAAAACACAGAAAAAAAATTTTTAAATATTTTTTATAAAAAAATTGCTAATTTTAGTAGCCAAAAAAAATATTTTTAATTTTTTTTTTGCTACTAAAAGTAGCAATTTTAATGTAAAAAGTATTTAAAAAAAATTGTGTTTTTTTTTATTTTTTTAGGTTTTTTGGGGGGTTTAGTTTTTAGCATTTTAGCTTGGAGGGGGGGGGGTAGGGGAGGGGGGTTTAGGTTTTTGGGGGTGGGAGTGGGGGTGGGGGTGGGGTGGTGGGGGGTTAGGTTTTTTTAGGTTTCTTGGGGGTTTAGTTTTTAGCATTTAGCTTTGGGGTGTGGGGGGGTTTAGGTTTTTTTTTTTTTTTTTTTTTTGGGGGGGGGGGGGGGTGGGGTGGGGGTAGGATTTTTTAGGTATTTTTGGTTGTGTTCACATTGGTTCTCGCAATAAAGGTGGTTCTCGCACGAACCTTACCCGATATATATATATATATATATATATATATAGGGTAGAAAGTGGATTTTTCCAAGAAAGTCTAGGAAGCAATCAGAATGCGACACGTGGCATTGAAGGATTTTAACTAGAAGGGCAATTATGTACTTTCATAATCTATTTTTATTTTAGGAAATTATCTTCAATAACTAACTATCCATAATGAAACCGATTTCCTCCATAATTTTCGGAATTTTTTGTTTTCGAATTATGATCTCACGTAAATATCAATCATTCCTTCGTTTTCTTGCTCACAAGATTCATCGCTGATCATATTTTTATACGGAGAGAAAAATCATGGCATCTGAAATCTATCAGCATGTTCTTGGTACTGTGTTTTAACTGTTAGAGGGTTAAAGTGAATGTTTTTATAGATCACATAATATGAATGATGTTTGGTAACGCTGGGTGATTTCTTAACATTGTGTTTAACAGCAAGAAGATTAATACTGTTGTGTTTTAGCATTCATACTTGGTAATGCTGGAGGATTTCTTGACGATGTGTTTTACCATTCATGCCGGTAATGCTTGAGGATTTCTTTACATTGTGTTTTAACAGTAAGCAGATTAATACAGTTGTTTTTTAGCATTTTAGCATTCCTGTTGGTAATGCTGGAGGATTTCTTGATGTTGTGTTTTACCATCCATGCTGGTAATGCTGGAGGATTTCTTGACATTGTGTTTTAACAACAAGTAGATTAATACAGTTGTGTTTTAGCATTCATGTTGGTAATGCTGTAGGATTTCTTGACGTTGTGTTTTACTATCCATGCTGGTAATGCTGGAGGATTTCTTGAGATTGTGTTTTAACAGCAAGCAGATTAATACCGTTGTGTTTTAGCATTCATGCTGGTAATGCTGGAGGTTTTCTTGATGCAGTGTTTTACCATCCATGCTGGTAATGCTGGAGGATTTCTTGACATTGTGTTTTAACAACAAGCAGTTTAATACCGTTGTGTTTTAGCATTCATGCTTGTAATGCTGGAGGATTTCTTGATGCTGTGTTTTACCATTCATGTTGTTACGATGTGTGACATTTGTCACGATGTGTTTTCTTGATGTAGTGTTTCTTCAGGAAGGATAGAAGGAAGGGGGAGAGACGAGAGAAAGGGAGAGAGAGGGAGAGAGAAAATCGCAAGAAATGTGGGGTGGTTTATGAATGCCAGTTATTTCCATATTTAAAACAAGCTAAATGAAATATCTACCCCTGATTAATTAAATAATCCTATTTTTAAGAAACACATATTACCAAATGCCACCAAGATGATCTCAACCATTAAACACACCCATTGGATAGCCCAGATCGCTTCCTAGACTTTCTAGGAAAAACACACTTTCCGCGGGATCCCCACTCTATATATATATATATGTGTGTGTGTGTGTGTGTGTGTGTATTTGTATATAGGGGACCGCTAAAATGAAAACCACCCCTAGTTGTAAGAAACAAGAGAACCACTTTTCAACCATTAGATGGACAAAATGGATGGATGAGATTAAAAGTAATTAAAACTAATATTAAATATTTTTTGTCTTATTATGTCTTTAATATTTTAATCCAAAAGGTTAGTTTAGTAAATTTACTCAATTTTGTCTTTTTGTCTTTATTGTTTTTTATTACTTTTTTGGTATTATTATATTACTTGTTATTTTAAATAGAATTTTTTTTTATTAAAAACCATTTTAAATTTAGATTTTTTTACAAAACAATTTTTTTGCGCGCCGGTTTTTGCACGATGTTTTTACGCCCGGCTTTTTCACGCGTCGTTTTTTAACGCGCCACCATTCAACCCGCCGTTTTTACGCCCGACTTTTCCACGCGTCGTTTTTTTAACGGGCCGTTTTTTACGCCCCGTTTTAGCACACCGTCTTTTACGTCCCATTTTTTTACGCGACGTTTTTATGCCCTGTATTCATGCCCTTTGTTTAGGCACCGTTTTATCACACGGTTTTTTACGTTTTACAATTTACGTAAAATAAGTTTTACATTTTACGTTAAAAAGTTTTTACATAAAAGTTTACGTTTTACGTTAAAAAAGATTACGTTTAACGTTAAAAAGTTTACGTTATATGTTACAAAAGTTTACGTTTTATGTTAAAAAGTTTACGTTTTATGTTTTACGTTAAAAAGTTTATGTTTAACGTTTTACGTTAAAAAGTTTACGTTTTACGTTAAAAAGTTTACGCTTTTAACTTTTTTTACAAAAAACTTTTTTACACAAAACGAACGCACCCAGAAGTCGAAAACTCGATAAGTGTCTCAGATAAATTGTTATCATTATCGACTGGGGGAAAAATAAAAAACCAACAATAGAAATTCAAAACAATGTGCGGATCTTGAAAAAAAACGGGATTTGGCTCAAACTTTCCAATAATCAAGGCTGCAAAGTGGGGTTGCAGGTTCAAAAACCTACCCTCCACCATCCTCGCCGCGCCATCTTCATCATTTCTCGGAAAAAAATGTTTCGAACTATCAATGCCAACTCAACCCCCAATATCAAAAACACAAATCAATCACTGGAGAATCCCACCAGAATCACCTTATGCAAAACAGAGGCACTTTGTGCAAAAACAAAACCAACCGAATCAAAAAACACAAATACAAAATTGTTTCAAAAAACTGACCAAATTCAAAGATCAACAACCACCTCTGTTGCAAAAACCCACTTCTCAAAAACCTAGAGATAGAGACAACAAAACCCATCATTTCTAGAGAGAGAAACCCACTTTATGCAAACCCACTTCAAAAATCCGGCAAGTGACTTGCGATGATCCAGGTCCGTCCCTAGCTCCGACACCATCTGCCTGAAGTTAGAACTTGACTCCGGTGACCTCCTGCACCATCTGCCTGAAGTTAGAAGGGTCGGGTTCAGAAGCCGGTGAAGATGGCCGACGGCAGGGCCGCGTTCAAAGCCAGTGGCGGTGATGGTGGAGACGGCAACCGGTGGAGACTACCATGGCTCCCAGCGTACGACGCGATGGCTCCAGGCCCGTCCCTATCTCCGGCAGCAGTTCCAGGACCTGGAACCAGCCGCCAACACTTCGACGGTGAAAGTCAGGTCCGTCCCTAGCTCCGGCACCGGCTCCTTTTGAAGATGATTTTGTGTGGTTTCTTATGAAGATGAGAGATAATGGATTGTGAAGGTTCTGGAACAATTTCGAGAGAGAGAGAGATGGGTGATGAGAAGTTTTAAATTTTTGGGAGTGATAAAGAGTCTTTAAGGAGGCAAACAGAGAGACAGACAAAAGAGATGAGAGACTTGTGAGAGATAAGAGATGAGAGCGACTTATGAGAGATGTGAGATGAGATAGTTTTTAAAAAGTCAAATAATTTAATGAAGAGAGAGAGATAGATTGGACATTTGAAGGAAATGACCAAATTACCCTTTATTCTGATTGGTTGAGAGTGGTTCTCGCGGTTCTTACAACTGGGGATGGTTTCTATTTTAGCGGCTCCTTATATATATATATATTACTTGACGATTACATGAAACATATCGAGATACGAGTTAGTATGTGTACATGAAAGTGAATTCTAAATGGATTGATTACTTGTGTTTATGTGTAACATACGTAATGTATAAGAATATATATATTTAATAAAATTTATATATAACAATCACCTACAGATCATCTAGTCAAATCTATTTCAAATAATAACATCTCATCATGTCTAGTGAGTTGGGTAAACACTTGTAAGACATACACATGATGTGGACAATAAGGTGTCCTATATGTGTTAGGTTGGTCGTACTTGCTTTCTTTTGGGCTTTTGTGTCGCTAGCTTTTCAACACGGATTTTGAGATGAGTAATCACGGCCCCTCTTTTACTGTTTACTAAATTTGGGGGTAAAGCATACAGTTTTATACGAAATGATTTACACTTGCATGTTAGTTGATTCTAATTGTACCTATTATACGAATACGAGTATTATGTTTATCGATTGTTTCGAGAGCTCAGGAAAGCCCTCGTGTTTAATGAACTGTAAACCTTAGCTATGGACTTAACCATGGAATATCGCGAATAGTCATATAGGGTTGACGCCCCTCCTTTTGTTAGTAGCGCTAACCCGGTTAAGACAAAGGTGTTCGAAATTTCCGAAACGATTATATTGTATTGGGATACGATAGGACAAGGCATTCTCAGTCAAGATTTGGTTATAGGCTCATATTGTCACATTGGTCATAGTCCTTGCCAGACTTTGATTTGGTCATTCACGAATAACACTTTTTCATGCAAACGGTTTTCAAAACATTGTTTATGTTTTATTTACTTATCGATCTAAACCGTGTTCCTCACTAACATTATGTTGGAGATTGTTAGTATGCCTATATGACTATTAGCTATGAAAACCTTTCATGTTACATCGCCAGTGATTCCGCGTTTTGCGGTGTGTGACAAGAGATACTTATTTTTATGTACGTTTTTTAGTTGGTCTACGTTTTGACGTACAATTTATTGTATGGTTTGACACCGCTAAGTCTTGATACAAATGTAAGGACGATGTGGTGTTTAGGTGGTTCCCCACTAAACGAACCAACCTGGTTTCGATTTCATTTCTTTTATATGGTATAAATTCGATTTACTTAACTTTTTATCCAACCGCAATGCTTATATAGGTTATATTGAGTTATATTGGATACATGTGTTTTCATATGGTTGTCACATTACATAATGCTTGCACTAATCCCATTTAATATTTGCGATGTACCTGCGCCGTAACACACGCAGGCCTTATTACTAGTTCTATCTATATATCATAGACTAACATTAATGGTAATTTTTAAAACTCGTCAAAAGGTAATCCAACTAATGTTTCATCATTTTAATGGTTCTTTGAATGACATGAATATCATTTTAGGGGTGTTCACGGCTTGCTTTGAAACTGTGAAACCATCCAAACTGGTCATAGGTTTGGTTTCACCGTCCAAACCAGCTATCGGTTTGGTTTCAGGATCGGTTTTTTTCATTAAACTTAAGTCAGTCAGATTAAAAAAAGTTCAAAACATAGTGAATGATTTGGTTTACAATTTATATCCAAAACTGACGATTTCGGTCGGCCGGTTTAAAAAAATCCAAACCGTAGTGAACGCGTGAGTTTGCAGTTTATAACCAAAACCGAACATAAAAAACGGAACTGGATCGTAAAATTAAATTATATTTCTATTTTTTTAAAACTGTTTATTTTTCATATATTTAGCTATTTATATTTATATTTCTATTATATATTATGTTTAATTAAATTAAACTGGGTCTAAATTTTTAATAGAAATGTAATTGGAGCCCACATATTAAACCTAGCTAACATTTATTCTAACCTATTTTCTCTTTATAATTTAGTAAAAATTGTATATGAATAGGTTTCACTGTTCAATTTTGAGTGTTTTGATTGGCTGTTGGAGTTTGTAGGCCAATGGGTGGATGTCATTTGGCATCCACTATTTTATTTTATTTATATTTATACTTACAAGTCTTAAAGTTATGTGTACAAGCCTCTATTGCATATAAACATTTATGTTATCTTTCTTTTGACTATTTCTAAAATATAAAATATTCCCTTAAAGTAATAGTATAAGTACCATATAACCCTTATGGTTTACTTTTAGTTTTAATAAACCCTAGTAGTATTATTTTATAATTTATCAAAAAATTTATGTGAGTAGGTTTCACTATTCAATTTTGAGTGTTTTGATTGGCTGTTAAAGTTTGTTGGCCAATGTCTGTTAGATTTAATAACTTTTTCATATGACGTTTTAATAAGAATTGCACCATAAAAATCAGCTTTTTTATCTTTAAAACGACTATACCATTGCTAATTGGATCACCCAGATCGTAAAGTGCGATTCAAAAACTCAGGTCGTAAAACGCAATTCACAATGGTAAAACCCAGATCGTAAAACGCAATTGTTGAACCCAGGTCGTAAAACACAATTCACAATGGTAAAACCCAGTTTGTAAAACGCAATTCACAATAATAAAACCCAGATCGTAAAACGCAATGTTAAAACTCAGGTCGTAAAACACAATTCACAATGATAAAACCTCAGATCGTAAAACACAATTGTTGAACCTCGGTCGTAAAACGCAATTCACAGTGGTAAAACCCAGATCATAAAACGCAATTCAAAAACCCAGGTTGTAAACGCAATTCACAAAGGTTAAACCCAGATCGTAAAACGTAATTTGAAAACCTAGAACATGAAACGCAATTCAAACACCCAGATCGTAAAACACAGTGATTAACGAAATTTGAATGCTAGAAATACTAACGATCGAATGAGTTGATTGATTCGCTTAAAAACACGCGGAAAAAATGAGAAAATTGTGTGAATTTGAACTATGTTTCTTCAAAAAAAGTTGAAGAACACGTTGATTTAGTGTTTAAATCATTGATTGATTGATGAAGAAAATCGCAATATAATGTAGTGATTATAGAGAGAGAAAGTAAAGAAAATGTCGAAGATGATGGATTTTTGAAGATGTTGGGTTTTGAATATGTAGAGAAGAGCTGAGATTGACTAAAATGCCCAATTCTTTGTTTTTTGTTATTTGTCACATGTCCTTCTATTATTGTTTTCTACACTTCTTACCCAAACCAATCTTCTTATTTGTTCCTCTCCCTTTATCTTGATTGAAAACTTTAGAATAAATTTGTACTTCTAGTTATTAATATATCTTGGTTTAATAACTAAATCTCGATTGCACACCTAGTTTACCTTTTTTGCATTGCTAACTGTTACATTAGTTTTCTAATTCCTGAAATTAAGAGGGTAAGGAAAATCAAATTATACATTGTTTAGTAATTTTATTTTTCATTTTATCTTATATATATTATATATAATTTTTTATACAGTGTTCCCATTTATTTTTCATTTTTCAATGTTAGTAACTTTTCGACTTGGTTTGGTTTTAAGTCTCAACGGTCCAGTTTCTGTTTTTGATAATTAAAAATCGTTACTAACGGTTTGATTCACGATATAACTTAAAAACCGTTAAAACCAGACCTTGAACACTCTTACTCATTTTAACAAAAGTTGTTAAATTTATGTGAGTGAGTTACTTATGTTATAAGGAATGGTTGTGAGTGGTTTTGAGTGCTTGTGAGTGAAAGAGAGAGAAAATGTTACTGTTTATCTGTAAATATATGGGAACACTGTGTACTCGTTTATAATTTTTTTAATATTTTTTTAAAAGTGATTGTTAGTGGATATTAGAGAATGCAATGATAAAGGTATAAAAAATATTATTTAATTGAAAATGAGAGAGAAAAAATAGAAATTTTTATTCCTTTTAAACTATGTGCTTAGGAAAAGCCAAGTCAACAGGTCTTTGGTTATTACCTTTGTAGCCGTATGTGAGAGGCATGGAAATTGTGAAACCAATTAGATCATTTCTTATCACTTTAACTAGATAAAGTTAGTCACCATTTTCTATTTATTCATTGAATATGTTCTCGATCAAATAACTGATTGAATAAACAAAAGAAGGAGACTATATAAACGAGTACACAGTGTTCCCATATATTTACAGATAAACAGTAACATTTTCTCTCTCTTTCACTCACAAGCACTCAAAACCACTCACAACCATTCCTTATAACATAAGTAACTCACTCACATAAATTTAACAACTTTTGTTAAAATGAGTAAGAGTGTTCAAGGTCTGGTTTTAACGGTTTTTAAGTTATATCGTGAATCAAACCGTTAGTAACGATTTTTAATTATCAAAAACAGAAACTGGACCGTTGAGACTTAAAACCAAACCAAGTCGAAAAGTTACTAACATTGAAAAATGAAAAATAAATGGGAACACTGTATAAAAAATTATATATAATATATATAAGATAAAATGAAAAATAAAATTACTAAACAATGTATAATTTGATTTTCCTTACCCTCTTAATTTCAGGAATTAGAAAACTAATGTAACAGTTAGCAATGCAAAAAAGGTAAACTAGGTGTGCAATCGAGATTTAGTTATTAAACCAAGATATATTAATAACTAGAAGTACAAATTTATTCTAAAGTTTTCAATCAAGATAAAGGGAGAGGAACAAATAAGAAGATTGGTTTGGGTAAGAAGTGTAGAAAACAATAATAGAAGGACATGTGACAAATAACAAAAAACAAAGAATTGGGCATTTTAGTCAATCTCAGCTCTTCTCTACATATTCAAAACCCAACATCTTCAAAAATCCATCATCTTCGACATTTTCTTTACTTTCTCTCTCTATAATCACTACATTATATTGCGATTTTCTTCATCAATCAATCAATGATTTAAACACTAAATCAACGTGTTCTTCAACTTTTTTTGAAGAAACATAGTTCAAATTCACACAATTTTCTCATTTTTTCCGCGTGTTTTTAAGCGAATCAATCAACTCATTCGATCGTTAGTATTTCTAGCATTCAAATTTCGTTAATCACTGTGTTTTACGATCTGGGTGTTTGAATTGCGTTTCATGTTCTAGGTTTTCAAATTACGTTTTACGATCTGGGTTTAACCTTTGTGAATTGCGTTTACAACCTGGGTTTTTGAATTGCGTTTTATGATCTGGGTTTTACCACTGTGAATTGCGTTTTACGACCGAGGTTCAACAATTGTGTTTTACGATCTGAGGTTTTATCATTGTGAATTGTGTTTTACGACCTGAGTTTTAACATTGCGTTTTACGATCTGGGTTTTATTATTGTGAATTGCGTTTTACAAACTGGGTTTTACCATTGTGAATTGTGTTTTACGACCTGGGTTCAACAATTGCGTTTTACGATCTGGGTTTTACCATTGTGAATTGCGTTTTACGACCTGAGTTTTTGAATCGCACTTTACGATCTGGGTGATCCAATTAGCAATGGTATAGTCGTTTTAAAGATAAAAAAGCTGATTTTTATGGTGCAATTCTTATTAAAACGTCATATGAAAAAGTTATTAAATCTAACAGACATTGGCCAACAAACTTTAACAGCCAATCAAAACACTCAAAATTGAATAGTGAAACCTACTCACATAAATTTTTTGATAAATTATAAAATAATACTACTAGGGTTTATTAAAACTAAAAGTAAACCATAAGGGTTATATGGTACTTATACTATTACTTTAAGGGAATATTTTATATTTTAGAAATAGTCAAAAGAAAGATAACATAAATGTTTATATGCAATAGAGGCTTGTACACATAACTTTAAGACTTGTAAGTATAAATATAAATAAAATAAAATAGTGGATGCCAAATGACATCCACCCATTGGCCTACAAACTCCAACAGCCAATCAAAACACTCAAAATTGAACAGTGAAACCTATTCATATACAATTTTTACTAAATTATAAAGAGAAAATAGGTTAGAATAAATGTTAGCTAGGTTTAATATGTGGGCTCCAATTACATTTCTATTAAAAATTTAGACCCAGTTTAATTTAATTAAACATAATATATAATAGAAATATAAATATAAATAGCTAAATATATGAAAAATAAACAGTTTTAAAAAAATAGAAATATAATTTAATTTTACGATCCAGTTCCGTTTTTTATGTTCGGTTTTGGTTATAAACTGCAAACTCACGCGTTCACTACGGTTTGGATTTTTTTAAACCGGCCGACCGAAATCGTCAGTTTTGGATATAAATTGTAAACCAAATCATTCACTATGTTTTGAACTTTTTTTAATCTGACTGACTTAAGTTTAATGAAAAAAACCGATCCTGAAACCAAACCGATAGCTGGTTTGGACGGTGAAACCAAACCTATGACCAGTTTGGATGGTTTCACAGTTTCAAAGCAAGCCGTGAACACCCCTAAAATGATATTCATGTCATTCAAAGAACCATTAAAATGATGAAACATTAGTTGGATTACCTTTTGACGAGTTTTAAAAATTACCATTAATGTTAGTCTATGATATATAGATAGAACTAGTAATAAGGCCTGCGTGTGTTACGGCGCAGGTACATCGCAAATATTAAATGGGATTAGTGCAAGCATTATGTAATGTGACAACCATATGAAAACACATGTATCCAATATAACTCAATATAACCTATATAAGCATTGCGGTTGGATAAAAAGTTAAGTAAATCGAATTTATACCATATAAAAGAAATGAAATCGAAACCAGGTTGGTTCGTTTAGTGGGGAACCACCTAAACACCACATCGTCCTTACATTTGTATCAAGACTTAGCGGTGTCAAACCATACAATAAATTGTACGTCAAAACGTAGACCAACTAAAAAACGTACATAAAAATAAGTATCTCTTGTCACACACCGCAAAACGCGGAATCACTGGCGATGTAACATGAAAGGTTTTCATAGCTAATAGTCATATAGGCATACTAACAATCTCCAACATAATGTTAGTGAGGAACACGGTTTAGATCGATAAGTAAATAAAACATAAACAATGTTTTGAAAACCGTTTGCATGAAAAAGTGTTATTCGTGAATGACCAAATCAAAGTCTGGCAAGGACTATGACCAATGTGACAATATGAGCCTATAACCAAATCTTGACTGAGAATGCCTTGTCCTATCGTATCCCAATACAATATAATCGTTTCGGAAATTTCGAACACCTTTGTCTTAACCGGGTTAGCGCTACTAACAAAAGGAGGGGCGTCAACCCTATATGACTATTCGCGATATTCCATGGTTAAGTCCATAGCTAAGGTTTACAGTTCATTAAACACGAGGGCTTTCCTGAGCTCTCGAAACAATCGATAAACATAATACTCGTATTCGTATAATAGGTACAATTAGAATCAACTAACATGCAAGTGTAAATCATTTCGTATAAAACTGTATGCTTTACCCCCAAATTTAGTAAACAGTAAAAGAGGGGCCGTGATTACTCATCTCAAAATCCGTGTTGAAAAGCTAGCGACACAAAAGCCCAAAAGAAAGCAAGTACGACCAACCTAACACATATAGGACACCTTATTGTCCACATCATGTGTATGTCTTACAAGTGTTTACCCAACTCACTAGACATGATGAGATGTTATTATTTGAAATAGATTTGACTAGATGATCTGTAGGTGATTGTTATATATAAATTTTATTAAATATATATATTCTTATACATTACGTATGTTACACATAAACACAAGTAATCAATCCATTTAGAATTCACTTTCATGTACACATACTAACTCGTATCTCGATATGTTTCATGTAATCGTCAAGTAATATATATATATATAAGGAGCCGCTAAAATAGAAACCATCCCCAGTTGTAAGAACCGCGAGAACCACTCTCAACCAATCAGAATAAAGGGTAATTTGGTCATTTCCTTCAAATGTCCAATCTATCTCTCTCTCTTCATTAAATTATTTGACTTTTTAAAAACTATCTCATCTCACATCTCTCATAAGTCGCTCTCATCTCTTATCTCTCACAAGTCTCTCATCTCTTTTGTCTGTCTCTCTGTTTGCCTCCTTAAAGACTCTTTATCACTCCCAAAAATTTAAAACTTCTCATCACCCATCTCTCTCTCTCTCGAAATTGTTCCAGAACCTTCACAATCCATTATCTCTCATCTTCATAAGAAACCACACAAAATCATCTTCAAAAGGAGCCGGTGCCGGAGCTAGGGACGGACCTGACTTTCACCGTCGAAGTGTTGGCGGCTGGTTCCAGGTCCTGGAACTGCTGCCGGAGATAGGGACGGGCCTGGAGCCATCGCGTCGTACGCTGGGAGCCATGGTAGTCTCCACCGGTTGCCGTCTCCACCATCACCGCCACTGGCTTTGAACGCGGCCCTGCCGTCGGCCATCTTCACCGGCTTCTGAACCCGACCCTTCTAACTTCAGGCAGATGGTGCAGGAGGTCACCGGAGTCAAGTTCTAACTTCAGGCAGATGGTGTCGGAGCTAGGGACGGACCTGGATCATCGCAAGTCACTTGCCGGATTTTTGAAGTGGGTTTGCATAAAGTGGGTTTCTCTCTCTAGAAATGATGGGTTTTGTTGTCTCTATCTCTAGGTTTTTGAGAAGTGGGTTTTTGCAACAGAGGTGGTTGTTGATCTTTGAATTTGGTCAGTTTTTTGAAACAATTTTGTGGTTGGAACGAATAAAAAACACAAAAGATGTTCGTATATATAGTCGCAAAAAGATTAGAATAATATGAGTGCCAAAACTTTAGTGGTTGGAACGTCACAATCACCATGCCCATTGAAAAGAAAGTTCAAAGCTTTTTCTTGGTCAAGTTGACTATTGACGCTCCTCTGTGTATAAGTATTTGGTCGCAAAAACTTAGAAAGATACCACAAAATTTATTACCAAAATTTGGTCGCAAAAACTTAGAAAGATACCACAAAATTTATTACCAAAATGAGTGCCAAATGGTTGCTTATCTTGCTATCATTTCTCTTCCTGACACACCTTGCAGCATTTTCCACACCCATTCACAAGGCACCAGCACTGAACGACACCAACGTTGATCGTCTAGCATTGCTTGCTATTAAATCCATGATTAAAGGTGACCCACAAGGTCTCTTGACCTCATGGAACCATTCCAGCACTGATTTCTGCCAATGGCAAGGCGTTACATGCAGCCATCGCCACCAAAGAGTCACCCACTTGGACCTCTCAGATGGAGGCTTAATTGGTATGTTGTCTCCTTCCGTGGGAAATCTAAGCTTTATCAGGGTCATTCAGCTTTTTAACAACTCATTTTCAAGTGAAATTCCACCTGAAATTGGTCGTCTCTTTAGATTACGAGAACTACGTCTTCATAACAACTCTTTCACCGGAAACATTCCGGCCACCTTAATGAATTGCTCAAACCTCCAAGTCCTTAACTTGGGTAACAATAATCTGGTCGGCAAGATCCCAAATGAAATCGGGCGTCTCTTTAGATTACCACAACTACGTCTCGCTTACAACTCTTTCACGGGAAAAATTCCAACCACCATAATGAACTGCTCCAACCTCCAATTCCTTAAGTTGGGTTTCAATAATCTGGTCGGCAGGATCCCAAATGAAATCGGGCGTCTCTTTAGATTACAAACACTAGATCTTTATAACAACTCTTTCACGGGAAACATTCCAGCCACCATAACGAATTGCTCCAACCTCCAAGTCCTTGACTTGGGTTTCAATAATCTGGTCAGCAAGATCCCAAATGAAATCGGGCGTCTCTTTAGATTACAAACACTAGATCTTTATAACAACTCTTTCATGGGAAACATTCCATCCACCATAACGAATTGCTCCAACCTCCAAGTCCTTGACTTGGGTGTCAATAATCTGGTCGGCAAGATCCCAGATGGGATTGGTTCATTGTCCATGCTAAGCTACCTCTCCCTTGGCGATAACATTCTACATGGCGGAATTCCAAATGAAATCGGGCGTCTCTTTAGATTACAAACACTATATCTTTATAACAACTATTTCACGGGAAACATTCCATCCACCATAACGAATTGCTCCAACCTCCAAGTCCTTGACTTGGGTCTCGGTAATCTGGTCGGCAAGATCCCAGATGGGATTGGTTCATTGTCCATGCTAAGCTTCCTCTCCCTTCACCACAACATTCTAGAAGGCGGAATTCCGCATGAAATTTGGCGTCTCTTTAGATTACAAGAACTACATCTTCAAAACAACTCTTTCACTGGAAATTTATTGTCCATCCCTCCGACACTTCATACGCTCAGCTTAAGTTTTAATAACTTTGGGGGGAAATTACCTTCTCTCACAAACGGTTCGGCTTTAAAGGTTTTGGACCTATCACATAACTATTTTGTTGGATCATTACATAATTTGGTTTGTTCCAACGGGGTGAAGACGATCGAGTTGGTTGATTTGGGATATAATCAGTTGTCGGGTGTTATTCCGGAGTGTTGGGAGCAGTGGTCAAGCTTGAAAGTCTTATACTTTGAAGATAATAATTTGTCTGGTGAGATTCCAAGAACATTGGGCTCTGTACCTTTGTTGCAATTATTGAACATGCGTGGGAACATGATTTCAGGAAGCTTACCTTCTTCCCTAATGAATCTATCATACTTAAAGATCCTTCAACTTGAAAAAAATAATCTTGCAGGAATCATTCCACCATGGATTGGAATAAAACTCACTATGTTGAAAATTCTCAATCTTAGATCCAACAATTTTTACGGAAATACTCCTAAGCAGCTATGTTATCTTTCACATGTTCAAGTATTGGATCTCGCTCATAATAACCTCTCAGGAAATATTCCTAGATGCTTCAACAACTTTAGTGTGCTTGCGGGCAAAGAAACTAATGTAGAGGTTCAATTTTCATTCAATTTTGACCATGGTCTTTCTATTGTTTTTGATTTATTGGTGATGAAGGGACGAGAAGACACTTATGGATCTATCCTAGGACTAGTCACGCTTTTGGACCTTTCGAGCAACAATTTGTCTGGGCAGATCCCTAGTGAGCTCACGACCCTCCACAAGTTAAAATCATTGAATTTATCAAGAAATCAATTGACAGGAAAGATCCCAGATAAGATAGGAGACATGAATTCACTTGAGTCTTTTGATTTATCAGTAAACTATCTTTCTGGGGAACTTCCTATGAGTTTGTCAGGGTTGAATTTCTTGAGTAGCTTTAACGTGTCCTACAACAATTTGACAGGAAGAATTCCAACAGGTACACAAATTCAAAGCTTCAATGAGTCCGGTTTCATTGGAAACAAACTTTGTGGAGCTCCACTAACTAATGATTGTGTACATGTTGACAAACCTGATACAACAAGCGACCAAAATGAAGACGGTGGATCACACAAAGTAGATTGGGGGTTGATTACTAGCATAGCGCTTGGATTTATTATTGGGTTTTGGGGCATTGTGGTTTCATTAATGCTCAATAGATCATGGAGAATCACATATTTCCGTCTCTTGAGGAAATTGATCAAGGTATAAGGTTTATGATGTTACGCATAGGTAGTATTGTGATATGTTTTCTAAGTGACCATAAAAAAACAGCTCCTGGGTCACTTGGTGTAGTTCCCCTACAGTCTGCTTTTCATAAAGCTTATGTTTATTGTTGTGTTTTTGTTCGGTTCTCGTAGGGTTGTTTTGTTATGGCTTTCTTTATGTTTGTTAAACCAGCTTCCCGCTGGTCCTTTTTCTAATAATAATATATCATCGTTCCAAAAAAAAAAACTATGTACACTTTATAAATTTTCATACTCAAGTTCAAGACAGGTCCATATAAAATATAGATAAATCAAACAAATGTACATAAAACAATCCTAAAAAAATCAGGTTGCATCCAAAATTCTCACTCAAATGGTTAGGTTGTTGATTTCCACTCCATGATTGCTGAAAGAAGCGTGTAATTAGGCGTTAAGCTCCTACTCGTCAACGGTAAATTAGTCATCGGGGAGCTATCACTCTCTTCAAGCCATTGCTCTATCGCCCTGCGATCATACGTGTAGCCATCAGCAGCAACACATGGATCAACCATAACATCCTGGATCAAAACATCATTATATTATGAAAAACTAGATTTTTTCGATAAAAACTGAAAGAATGTCACAATCTTACCTTGCGTATTGGGCATATGAAGTGGTTAGGAGGGGTGGGTCGTGTCATGGATGTGGATCTTTGAGCTGCATCTGCGACTACTTTTAGTCGTTCCAATACAGAAAGAACCTTGTTTTTCAAATCTGGTCTATCTTTTCTTCGAAGCTCAGCGCAGCTCAACCCCAAATATGCTAACTCTTTCGCTTCATCAATCAGCCATTCGCCTGCATCTTGATCCAACACACTGGCTAACTCATCGTTTTCAAGAGCTGTTTCCACCACATGAGTAACTGCAATTGCTGGTCTTGCGGTCAGCAGCTGCAAAATCACCATACCAAGAGCGTATACATCGGATTTTGGAGATACTAATCCTGTTCGTTGATACTCTGGATCAATATAACAAAGAGTTCCCGCTGGACTTGTGTCTTTGTAAATGGTGGATGTGGATGAGAAGTCTGATTGAAGCATTGTTGAGAGACCAACGTCCCCTATTTTGCTCACGAGATTTTTATCAAGCAGTATATTTGCTGGTTTTAGGTCACGATGAACGATGGATTTCGGTTTCGCATTATGAAGGAAGTTTACAGCTGATGCTACTTCCCACACGATACGGAACCGGTCGAACCACGGGATCGGTGGTGTGTCGTTTTTGCGAAATAATCGCTCGTCCAAACTCCCGTTTTCCATGTACTCGTAAACCAAACAGCCATGATCCACACACGCACCGATTAGAATCAGCAAATGAGGATGCCGGATTCTGCTCAATACTTCAAGCTGCAAAATCAAATTTCATTATTCGGATATGATAAAGGAGCTGATCCAAAAGAAAAAACAAATAAATGAAGTCGTCAAACATCATTGTACAAAAATTTTGTTATCATTTAAAAAAAAGTTAGACTTCACTACTCCTTGCACAAAAGAAAAAACAAAACATGATATCAAAGTGAAAACCTTTAATAAAATCAGTGCTCATTTAGCAGTACTAACAATTTTTTTATGTGTAGCTTTCCATCTCAAAATTATTTATAATTTAAGTTGTGTAAATTTGAAACTTTAACTTATGTATTTGATGATAAAGATAAGAGTTAACTTCCATTTTGCTCCCTGTGATTTGGTCATTTTAACGGTTTTGCCCCAATAGTTTAAAAATAGTCATTTTCCTCCCTGATTTTTCCAACTTATCGTCATTTTGCTCCCCGTCTCTAACTCCATCCAAAAAATCCATTCAGTATAAGGGTATTTTGGTAATTTTATAGATAAAAGCAAGGGCATGTAAGTCTTTTCACCTAAATAACCTATAACTTGTTTATTTACATGTATATAAGTAATTCTTTTCTGATCCCCCATCTTTCCAACCACTCTTTCTACCGGCCACCACCATCCACAACCATCTACCACCACCTGCAACTACCACCTGCCGACCACGACTACCGCGACTTTTAACTAAACGATTTAATTGAGTTAGAGCCAGGGAGTAAACTACCGAAATACCTCTACTTTTAATTGAACGTTTTAACTGAGTTAGAGCTAGGGAACAAACTGGCGACAAACTCGAAAGATCAGGGAGGAAAATGACTATTTTCAAACTATTGGAGCAAAACCGTTAAAATGACCAAACCACAGGGAGCAAAATGAAAGTTAACTCTAAAGTTAATTAAAAATAATTATTAATGATATACTGATATCTTAAATTGTGTAAATTTATTTCAAAATTAATATGTTTATCTATAAATTTCAAAGAAAGAAATTGACAATTTCGTGATTATGAGTTGTTTAAAGCAATTTTGTCTAGATATTTTCTTTATTCAACACGTGTAATACACGTGTCTATAACCTAGGTTTGAATATATAAAGTTTTCTTGAGAATTATATCTCTTTGGTCAAGATATCCCAAAAATCAAATTCTGCAAAATTTTGGATCCATACCTCTTGTTGAAATTGTTTGGTTCTATGAGCTTCTTGAGAATGAAGAACTTTGACAGCAGCAACCATATGATGAAAGCTTGATTTGTATACAGTTCCATTTCCGCCGGTTCCAATTTTAAGATCTTCATAAAACGAAGAACATGCAGACTCAATTTCTTCCCACGTGAACTCCTGGTACTGCAATGAAGTTCCGGTTATGGCATGTTGAAACTTTTCTGTATCTCTGGAATCTCTTAATGCCATTTCTTCTGCCTCTTTTCTTAGAGCAGCTTCTCTTCTGATGCATTCTTTTGCATAATTAGCTAGTCTTTTAGCGGCTTCATGTTGCTTCTTCTCTTCTTCGGCTAATGATTTTGCTTCTTGTTCTTTAACTTCTAAATCTTTGAGTTTAGTTGATTCCTCTAGTTGCAGTTTCTGAACATCATTCAGCTGACACAAAGCAGTATGTTTTAGTTTTAGAATTACTTGACTTTGTTATAGTGAAATGGGCTAGATTTAAGTTTCAAAAATTAAAGCAGTTTCCAAATCATTTGGAGAATCTTGTGACAACTAAGACCATGTGTAGTGGTGAAGAAAGATAATGCCCCACCCTTGGGCATTATCCGCCACGTGGCGGTCCAGTCAGCAATGGGGCATTATCCGGCGGTCCAGTCAGCAATGGGGCATTATCCGGCGGTCCAGTCAGCAATGGGGCATTATGGGGCATGTTAATGTCTTAATTACTTTTACAACTTTACAACATTGTCTAAATTACTTTTACGACTATACACCGTTACGTCCAAGACATTATACTCATAATTTATCTATGTCTAATGACGTTATCACGAACGTAACGTGTGTAACAAAGTCAAAAACGCGTAATGTGCGGGCACCATGCGTTAATATCAACATCATTACGCGTGTAACGCAGTCACCAACGCGATGTTGCCGCCGCAGCACGCGACATGGGTCAAAATTCTAGTTATACTAAGAAATACAAAATGGACTTGAATTTATGACAAAATCTGCAGATAAGCGTGTATAGTTTAAATTTGATGTTTGACTTCAAAAGTCAAGATGAAAAAAATGGTAGTTACCTTTCGAGATGCATCAAGGGACTCGCTTTGCGCAATTGCATACATCCCGCGAACATGCCTGAGTTCAACTCTCAGTTTTTCCAGCTCAAAGTTAATACTATTATCCTGCAATGGCGAATTTTTCAATGGATAGAGATTACAAGAACATGAAAACACATTTATAAATGACGAAAAGACAGAAAAATACCTGAATTTCTGGTTGATTTTCTAGTGCAATTTCTGAAGGTGCGTCTGGTATTGAATCTTGATCAGATGTCCAAGACTGGCTTTCAGTCAAGAAGCTTCTACTGCTCGAAACTATACTATTTTCATTAAAATAATCAGGATTACTGGCATTAGAAACCGTTGCATCGTCTCCTTCACAACTTTCAAGAAACTTATTTTCGGAACTTTCTAAAGGAGTTCTTTTGAGAAGGGTACGATTTATGGATGAAAGTGCTTCAAAACGTTGCATTGGTAGCGAATTTGAAAAGGATTGGGAATAAGAAGTAGCAGAGCCTTGATCTGTCCATTCTGTCATACACGGAAAACGGAAATAACACCATCAAAACCACTTTTGACTTTCAATGTCAAACCTGTAAATTTTTTAAAGCAAAATTGGCATGGAGTTTGGTTCATCTTTAATACCATATTTTTTTGTTTGTAGTACTTTGTCGCGGTCTTTAACGGGTCACAAATATTTCTGAATGTGGAAGTAGAAAACTAGTCTCCTAAACCTAAAAAGTCAAACGGTACCTGTTCGGGAGCTTGGGGTTAGAAATGAAGAACTGGCGACAGAGCTTGAATCACTACTATTGCTGTCATCTTTACTGGATCCAATGGTTTCAGAATCAGCAGCCCTGAGTGAAGATAATACCCCTTTTGAAATAACATAAACCGTACAAAAGCTCGGAATGCTTTCAGAGATTCTTGACGACAAATTCTGCCCCCTAACACACCAAAAAAACATCTAAAAATAAACAACTACACATGTGATGAAAACAAAAGAATAGAAAGAGTGTGGTACCTTGAGAATATGCCTTTTGATGAAGCTCCAATTACTAGTTTATTAATCTTGTGTTTCACAATTTCTTGTTTTATTGCATCTACAACATCATCTGATTCAATTTGCACGATATCTACCTCCACCTACACTCAAAAAAAAAAAAAAACTCCATATTATACTGTTTTACTGATATTTAGCTCATCCAGAGATAACAGATTCATACTTGAAGCAATTGGACAAGAACATATGGGCTAGAAAAGATACCAACTTAAAACTGACATAACTTTCACTCTATTCGAAGTTAAGAGGCCGAAAAGCAATAGATGAAAACGTCTCAACAGGTCGGATAGCTGAAAGTGCACTAATTTTAACGTTATTTTACTAATTTCGTGAAAATAACGTTAAAAGCTGAGGACGGTTAATCAGGCATCGTGTGGTGGCGTTGATAGCTGAAAGACAAAAGGGTACATGCACTAATCGGTCTTTGTCCCGATTGCTGAGTGTTATGTGCCTTATGTCCAAGGCTTGATGCAAAACTACTATCGAGTCGGGGGGTCTCACTGGAATCAGTCTATTTATTCCTACGGGATAGAGGTAAGGCTGTCTACATCTTACCCTCCTCAGACCCTATCTTTGCTTTGTTATTGGTGGAATTTACTGAGTATGACGATGATGATGTCTCAACAGGTCAGATGTTGTGACAAATCACCATAGGCTGTTAAAAGTTTTTCTCTAAAATTAGCAATTTCCATTTATCTCATTTTAACTCTAAAAAGCAATTTTATTTCAATCCTAGCCTGTCAGCTTCGAATTGAAAAGCCAAACATGCCAAAAATAGATTTTCCCTACGAAAAGACACATGATTTAATAGTTTAAGGCATTTAATAACATTCCAATTTTCCTCTCAAAAAGTTAATCTTTATCTTTTGTTATTCCGCTCTGCATCATTTACCGAATTCAACAATAATCAAGAAAGTATAAAAGCTCAAACCTTTCTCGTAGCACACATGTTCTTGAAAGGAAGGAGTTTTTCGTACGTCTCGCATTCGACTTCCTTCTTGTAAGCAATCACCAAATCCTCTCGCACTTTTGAAACCGGAACCAAACCCACTGCAAAAAAAAAAAAAAAAAAAAAGCTGAATTTTCCATCTAACATAGAACTTAATATCATATGAAACAATAACCAACCTTTATTAGGAAACTCACTTGGTGTAGGAATTCTGGTGATTTTCGGTCGAATGAAGAACAATCTGAACAGAAGCATACCCTCTGGAACAAACTTATCCAATGCCCATTTAACAACATATTTGTTTTTCTTACTTCCATTGACCGCTAAAGCGACGACTAAATACGAAGGCGTCGCTAAATTATCTAACCCTGTAATCTTTCCATCCTCCATGTTTGATCTTTCTGCAAAATTGCAGATAAAAATTGTGTCAAAATTCAAACCATAAAAACACAAAATCATAAACTTCATAACCATGATTTATAACAATCACAAAATTAGTGAAACAGAGCAATACATTAAACCCATTAAAACCCAAATTTACTGATTCAAAAACCCAGAAAAAAAGATGAATTTAAAGCAAAAATGTTATGAAAAATCCATATATAAAAACACAAAATTGAACAAAATCATAAACTTGATAGCCATGATTTAAATCCTAAAATTTAGAACAAAATCACAAAATTCTGAAACAGAGCAAATAAATTAACCCTTTAAACCCAAATAAATTGATTCAAAAACTCACAAAATTAAACAAAATCTTTAACTTCACAACCATGATTTATACCCCAAAATTTAGAACTCAACAAAATCACAAAATTCATGAAACAGAGCAAATAAATTAAACCCATAAAACCCATAAACAAAATCATAACCATAAAAAAAAAGATGAATTTAAAGGTAAAAACAAAGCTTAAACCCATACCAAACCATTTGAAGCTTTAAAATCAGATTGAATAACTTGAATAACTCATTTGATCACAGGTTTTTCTACTTTTCTTCTGTTTGAAATCATTGAAGAATCGTAACAAACTTAGAACAAATTAGGTGTTTAGGTGGGTGCCAAAAAAATCTGATAAAGACTTTGGATTTAAATGCAGAACAACCGTGCCGTAATTACATATCCCCATATTGATGTTTATTTTTTATTTATTTATTTTTTAATTTGTTTTTTTATGGTCGACCGAAAAGTATACATAGTTGGTTCGAACCATGCCATATAATTTTATTGTTCAATGACAATGAAAAGAAAAGATGCTTTATTAAACAATTTCATATACAAAACAAATATTTTATTTGGGTTTGTTAAGATTTTTTTTTCTTCTAGTTGTCCCATTTGACATGTAAATTCTCAAAGACTTTACATGATTATGAGTTTATAATATATTTTTTTCTTAGGAAATGGTTGTTGCTTGTAACAGGGCGGCTTCCATATCTTACTAGCTAAGCTAGAGCTTGGGCCTCATTTTAAAAAATTATATATGGTAAATACAGATATTTAAAAAAAAAACAAATTATATGGTGATTATAGATTTGTAAAAAAAAGCTTATACATCGACCAAAGCAAGAAAAATAAATTTTATCTACACATGACACGAGATATAACTTTTGTTTTTTTTTTCTTTTTCACTCCGTCCACTATAAGGCTGGAGGGTGTGGGGCGCCACCCTTCCGCCACATCGACCACCATAGCGCCCCCCTCTGAATTCACCCACACCGCCGGCGCCATAGCCGGGGCGCCATACATGCTCCGCCACCGCTATGGCGAGCGGTAACGCACAGGGACCGAGGCATTTTGATTTTGTGGACCGTTGAACGGTCAGAATTTAAAAAAAAAAAAAAAAAACTTTTTTACTTTATTTATAAAATCACACTATAAATCACTCCTTCTACTTTCATTCCTTTCACTCTCTACCTCCTTTTTTATAAAACTCTCTTCATTTTTTTTAAAACTTCCAACAATGTTTCCTAACAACCCAAACAACCCATGGGATCCGACCAATCCGTATTGGCAAACTTTGCAAAACAACGAGCAAGAGGACCGCTATCGCCGAGACCCGCGTACGGGGGAGTTTGGATATTATCCAATGCCACCAACTTCTCCTCATCCCACCACTCAACCGATGCCTCCTCCATATTTCGGGTATTATTCTCAACCCCCTTTTTTTTCCGCCAAACATGTCACCGCCAAACATGTCACCACCAAACATACCCGCCCAAGACACAAGCGAACCGGAATGCGTTCCCGAAACCCAAGTCGAATCCTCTTCTATCAAAAAAAGAAGCCATAAAAAGGAGGAGACTGAAAAACGTGCGACAAAGAAGGTAGAATTTTGGTCGCCTAAGGAAGAGTTCGAGTTGGCAAAAGCTTGGCTCAACGTGTCGGAGGACGAGATTGTTGGTAAATAAATTTTTTATGCTTGTCTAAAATACTATTTTTTTTTTGTGTAAATAATTTTTTTATGCTTGTCTAAATAATATTTTTTATGCTTGTCTAAATAATAATTTTTTTAGGAGACGACCAAGACATAAAGGCATTTTGGGGTCGTATACGCGATAAGTTTTTCGCCGCAATGGGTCGTGGCGTGTATCGAACCCCCGACTCTTTTTCGGGAAAGTGGGGGGCTTTGAGGACGAAGGTTAGCAACTTCAATAGCATATACAATAACCTCGTCAATAACACTAGAAGGAAAAGTGGTGCGAAT